>OY997272.1:465069788-467469788 GCA_963921465.1 Triticum timopheevii | reverse complement strand
TTAAATTATACGACGATCGATAAAATAAATGGAAATGATAAATGTTCGGATTTTAAGCATGGAAACCCGAACGTTTTTCATGGCAAATTTAGATTACGCGGCGGCGGCAGGGGCATCTCGCAGTGGGAAGCGGCTCCTCTGTGCTCTGTGTGTCGTCGGGCCACTGACCGACGGTGATGGCGGCGTCTTGCACCGTTGTTGGCGTACTCCTGGACGTTGACCTAGCTTCAAAGAAGGCTAAAATATTCTGGACTTCAGAGCGAGTCAACTGGCGGGAGGAGGTGACTGGCGTTGGTGCAAGGAAGCGGTCGACGGCGGTCATCCATGCCGCTGAGGGGGGCACTGGCACCCGCGCAGGGACATGCGCTGTCAACGGCGCGGCGGAGACTTTCGTGTGCGTGGGCACCGGCACGGGCGTGCCCGTCAGTGCACGCATGGGCGCATGCGCTGGCAGGTGCACGGGTACCGGCACGGGCGTGCGCGTCAGTGCACGCGCAGGCGCATGCGCTGGCAGGTGCACGGGCGCGTGAAAGTCGGCGGGGACCTCGTGGAACCCTGTGGCATCAAGCTCGGCGACAATGTGCGGCTCCCAGCCCATCAATGCCATGGGGATGGGCGCTGGCGCAGTTGGGGCGACGGGAGCCGGAACGGAAGCAGGGACAGGCGCGACGTCTTCCCGCAAGGCCAGTTCAAGCTCGTCCCAAAGCGCCTTATGTTCTTGAGACTCCAGCTGGGTGTCTTCCTCATGAAACTGGAACACTAAGGGCTGACCATCATGATGCGGCATGGCGTACGTTTAGGTCAGGCTAGTTGGAGGTAGACGACAGGAGAATCGGAGAGGAAGAGAGAGGATTGTAGAGATATCGGGTAGTGCAGGGTTGATTTTAAACTGCGGCGCCGACGACATTAAAAGTGGGAGCAGTTGGGACGACGGTGGGCGGCGGAGCCTGGTCAAAGGGCTTGCCTCCCGGTGAGTCTGCACAGCGGTTTGCTCGCACGCCTCCCTGACAGCTGGCGCAGTGGTCTGCTCGCACGCCTCCCGTCGACTCACACGCTTGCTGGGACGGCACCTGCCGATGAGAAGCTGGGACTCGTGGCGGCACGTAAACGCCCACGGTTTTAATAGTGAAAGCGTTCACCTTAACATGACAGGTCTTTGTTCCAAAATACCTTGGCTCTTCATTTGTGCAACTTTTCATAAGCAGCTTGTCTCGAATTGAAGGAAAAACTTATGAAGTAATATTTGTGCCATATCACGTGACCATGCTCAGTTTCAAGAATTTATGCTCATTTTTGGATTTTCTGAAATTTAAGATCCAGGATTCGAAACAATATCATAACCTGCATCATGCAATAAATTTTCAAGCCGTACATCTGTCCTTTTGTATTTCTTAAGAAAGGATTTGGTCAAACATTTTGCTTAGTTAGACTTCAGACAAGTTATATGGTATGCAGAGTACTACCTCCTTTCCGGTTTATAGGGCTCAATTCAAAAATCTCACCAACCAAGGTAGATGGTGAGTGGTGGAACAATTGTTGTAGTTTACAAAACCACTCAATTAATGCGCTTGTTTTCCTCAAAAATTGTGTTTACGAATGCATTAATTGCAATGCATGCAATGCATGCATGCATAAAGTACATGCATTGGTCAATTTTCTCTTAATACTTGCGTTAATGATTTATTGCACCTTGAAATCTGAACATGTGATGGGGAACAACCAAGTTGAGACTTATAAAATGGGAAAACTAAAATTTTGAGATAAGCCCTATAAACCAGAAAGGAGGGAGTAAAAGGATAATCCCTCCGTACCAGTGCATTGCCTGATATATTAACTCAAGTACTACTATGTTCAAATACGAATCCAACGAGTTAATTTTTCTTGACATGCATTAACATTTTGTTAGTTAATTCTTTAGTTAAAATTTGGCACAAACTACAAAGGGGACCTATAATCTAGGACGGAGGTAGTAGGCACGAACAAACGAGCTCAATTTTGTGCTCATCCTGGTGTAGTAGTAGTAGTACTAGGCAATGCAGTTGACGGGTGACCTTGACGAGTGGCGACCGAGGGAATTGAACCGTGCTCAGCACGGTAGGTACCGTTGTCTAGTTACTAAAGCATCCCTCCGTTGTTCATCAGTAGTCATTATGGACCGGGGACATGAGGGGAATTTCCTAGGGTTGGAATTCTCGCTGCCAGATATTTTGACTTGAAACGCTGAGGCTCGACTGGTTGGGGTTGCCTAATGTGCATACCACGCACGCCACCGAAGGACACGAGCCCATTTTTTTAGGATCAACATGAGCCAAGGTCTGGCTGGTACACCGTCGGGTCCTACCATTCGAGAATACGAAAGGAACCTTTTAAATTGCCGAACGAATCTATGTGTATTACAATACCCGTATTTTCCTTGCAAATACTAATCTCAGTGTGGTAATTGATTTATGACGAGTTGTTGAATTAGAGTGAGTTTGTGATATAGTGATCTCAACGTGGATTTCACATTTCATGGTATCCCTAGTAAGTTTTCCAATGCAAATTCAAATTTAAAAGATGAACAATATGGAGGTGAGAAAACTTTGTATGTATCAAGCATATGACCACACACACACACAGAGAGAGAGACAAACATGCACGAACACAACAACAATCCAATAAGTATAGTGCATCTATTTTTCCAAACCATGCATGTATGACACGAATTCAAAAATACTCCTTCTATTCCTCAATATTAGTATTTTAGAGAGTTCAACAAGTGACTACATACGGAGCAAAATGAGTGAATCTAGACTCTAAAATATGTCTATATAGATCCGTATGTGCCAGTCCATTTGAAGCCTCTAAAAAGACTAATATTTAGGAATGAAGGGAGTAAAATGTAAGACATCCATGGTCCTCAGTTCAATATTTAAAATGAATATGAAACTGAAACATGAATATTAAGTCTAGTACTACAGTACATGCAAATGTTGTGTTTAGGCGGAGCTATGATTGTCGGGGGTCAACCCCTCGACCTTAGATAAAATTGTGGAGCTCTGTTTAGGGTTGTTTAGATTATATTTGTCCCCACCCTCCCAACCACCGATTGGTTGTGCACCCCCACCCCTCCTCCCCGGGAGAATATCATGTGCCCCCATACCTTAGATGCTATATGCCGATACGAGTTGCTTGGAGCTTGTAGATCTGAGATATAGCAGCTCACATGATGTGTCTTAATTTTTTTGCAGGAAACCTTGATGAGTTTGAGAATTGCACACAATTTGTACAAAAACTACTTAGATGCCCTTTTATCCCATATCCAACGACCTCGAAGCTCGTATCACCATAGCATCTAAGATGAAGGAGGACATCATATTCTCATGTATGTAAGAATATTGTGTGCTACCACACCTTAGATGCTTTGATGATACAAGCTCTTAGGAGGCGTTGGATTTGTGACCCAACACCTCCTCGGTGGTTCAATAGGTTTTTTGCAGAAAAGCCCCAAAAGAGTTCGGCCACTGCTTACAAGCACAAAGACTGCTCAGATGCCATTGGATCTCAGATCAAACGACCTCCAAGCTCGTATCACCGTAGCATCCAAGCTGCGATAGCACCTTATATTTTCTCGCACGAGAGAGTATGAGGTGCTTCCGCACCGTAGATTCTATGGTGATACGAGTTCACTGAGATCTAACGGCCCACAGTAGGAGGTTTGAATGTTTTTGCAATATACGGCTGATAGAGTTTGGGAAATGCGTAGAAAGTACAAGTACGACGCATGTGCCATCTGATCACTAATCATACGACCTAGATGCTCATATCCCGCAGCGGGTAATTAAGCTACGGGGAGCACCTAATATGAGCACCGGGGAGCCGTTGGATCGAAGATCAAGCGGCACACACGAGGCCTGAATGTTTTATTTGCAAAAAAGACCTTTGAAGAGTTTGGAAATTGCGCATAATTAAAAAGACTACTCCCAAGCCATTGGATCTCACTTCCAACGGTGTAAAAACTCGTAACACCATAGTATGTAAGCTGCGGGGTGGATGTGATATTCTATGCTGCTGTCATTTTTGTTCGTAAACTTGCAAAATATGTGTAACTCGTGCCGTTACTTTTCTAACCGCGCAAAGTGTTTGTTCAAAAAAACCATCCTACACTGAAATAGCGGAACAACACACGGGGGTACCACTTGTCATTAATCAAATTTGGACCTCAAACAAACAAATCTGAAAGACGAGATTCGAACTGGCAACCTGGACTACAAAGCGTAAGTTGACAGCCTGAAAAAACAAACGGTTGTTGGCTTTGTCCCATAACTTGATTTTATACAGTACACTTGCGTTGAGTAGAGTAGAGGGAGTGCCTCGTCAACACGTGCATGACCGTTGTCTCACTTACTGGTGGGTCCCAGGTCTGCAATCTCAATATCTCTTCTCTCCATCGTCTAACCTTTGCACGGGCACACACAAAGAGCGGCGCTAGCTTGCCGTGGTGTTATTATAACTAAAAAAAAGCTTGGAAAATAGAAGAATCGCCTAGAACAAGAGACGTTGTGGCTGGTCGAGACGGAGCTAACCGTGCCACGTTTGCATGATGAAGCTGTGTGGCTAGTGGGGTGTTTTCGACCGACTGGCTGGGTCCCGAGGTCGAACCATAGGTACTATGTCTGATACAGTATATTTTTACACGCACATTTTTCCTCCGTGCCGAGACGTGGCACACCCTACCGTGTGGTTTCGGGGTCCTCCCGGGTGGTGCACGCATATATTCTTCCTGACGTGGGACGCCCTACCGCGCGTTTTCTGGGTCCTCCTCGGTCGTAGCGCCGAAGCAAGTAAATGAGTCGTCAAATCACGAAAGACCACTGTTCCTGCCGAGTACATCAGTGAAGCACGGTGGCTAGCTAGTTGGGCTAGTTCGACCGATTAGCTAGGCCGCCGCCACATTTGTTTTTGCACCCCTTTTTTTATCTACTTGTCGGCAGGTAAATTTAAATATCCACCTCGGCATTGCTCTGGTGTTTGGGTGCGGCAGGATTTTTAATTTTTTGATTACCGGGAGCAGGCACGGCAGGATTTTTTATTTTTTGATTGACGGGAGCAGGCGCGGCAGCAATTAGTCACGATGACTCCGCCTGTAAAAACCCACTGCTCCCTGATGTGAGAAGTCGTCGACTGGTGTTTTACCGTGGTGAAAAACAAAAGATTCCCCACTCCTCGGCTGGCTCCCTCCGTCTTCCCGTAGATTGCATTGCCTTTCAGCCGTTTCACCCCCTTGGCTTCCTCTCCCCATTGCTTCTACCTGGTGCCATGGTGGTGCAGCAGATCACGGAGTCCGAGGTGAGGCACCTAACACAGGAGATCCATGCCAAGGATGCGGAGCTCAGGGCCAAGGACGTGGAGCTCCGTGAGCTCAAGGAGGAGAGGAGTGCCATGCTCCTCCGTTATGTGTGGGAGTTCACGGAGCTTCAAAAGCGGCAGGCGTCCACCACAAAGATGCTCGAGGCGTCAACGGTGTTGCTGCAGAAAGCGGGAGATATGATAGGCCATTAGGGGAGCCGGCTGGAGCGCGAGCGGGCCGATCGTGACGAGGTCCAGGATCGCCTCAGCCACTTGGTGAACCAAGTTGCCACACACGTGTTGCGGCTGCGCGATGCCTACCGTCATGCCAGCGCGGCGATGCCGGCCATCGGGATAAACCCGTTCGACCACCCGGTCGACTTCAACGAGCTATGGCTTCCTGACCTGGTCTCCTTCTTCACCTATATCTCCGAGGAGCTGAGCCGTCTCCGCGCGATGGTGGGGGCTGAGCTGGACAAGGAGGGGTTGTGGGCTGCCGTCGCCGTTGCCGGGCGAATCCTTTCAGGGCTCCGTCACCGGAATCCATTCATGCCATTGAACGCCGTCTTTGACGAGCTGGCTCCCGTCGACCGGGAGCAGGCTCTGCGGGCGGTTGCACCCTGCATCCTTGAGAAGCAGAGGGACTTCGGTGGTGTTTAGGCGCCCTCTGCATGGGCATGTCCATGTCTCGGTGCAACATGACCGTTGGATCAAACTCAAACGGTGCAGATCAGTCACTATAGCACAAAGCGTGTGGGTGTGTTTGGTTGCATTCTCATCTCAATATAGTTGTTTCCTCTTCGTGTATTTTTGTCAACCTACTAGTGTGGACTCATGAACCCTTCATGCACTCTGCCAAACACCCAAAAGTGGGTCGAGAAGGGAACTTTTACTCCCATCCCGTGCACCCTTCATACATCCTGTCTAACACTATTGGATGCGCTTCAAATGGTTCATGTTTCGTGGAGTACTGAAGCACCGTACTCTCCGTGCGCTGTGGACCTAGTTCTGCTAACATTGATCTCACCGTTCATTCTCGACCGGACAGTCAAAAAAGCGGTACTATGTTACATATAGGAGTAGTTGACATGCGCACAACATCATTTGTTATCGTCATATCTTACTACACTAGCAACAAGATTGTGTAGTACTGACGTATGAACCATTGCACATGCCTAGTAGTAGGAGCACTGTGTATGTTCAAGTGGCTGCCATGTTTCGCACTCCTTCGTCGTAAGAGTGGAAACGCTTGTTGTAATCATTTTTTCTTCAGAATGAAAAACAGTGGACACGCTCTACCGTGCAGATCCTCCTCCAGCCATGCACTAAATTACTCACTTTCGCTGACGTGTGGGATAGCCAACACCTAGGTCCACCAGCCATGCACTAATTACTCCGTAGTAGACTGACGGTAGACTACCCCGATCAAACCGCCACAGTAATTCCCAATGAGCCGTGAAATCACAAATCCCCTCCTTTCCAGCAGTAAGTTGGACGGACGAAGCAACCATCATTTCACTCTTCTCTCTCAGCTTCCTATCTTGAAGAAAACCCCCACTTGCTTCACTTCTCCCTCATCTCGTTCCTCCTTTCACTCTTCTCTCTCAGCTTCCTCTCTTAGATGGACGCCGGAGCACCGGCCGATGTGATGTCTATGGCTCTGGCCAAAACCGTCGAGGCTCATGGTACAAAGAAGCGCAAGAACCCCGCCGAGACTACCGCAGACAAGCTCAAAACCATCGCCCTGTCCAAGCCCCCCTCTCCGGGATCCCTCGTTAAGCAAGTCCAGGTAATGTCTCTTGTTGACGCTATTTTTCTCGATCTTGATCGTGTTTTTTCATCTAACACGCAGTACTAGTACTGGTAGTACAACTTTCTGGGTGATCTTGCATGTGATTTTAGTGTGCCAAATGACGGTTCTAAATTCCTCTTTTGACCAAAACATGTGAGAGGTTGACACTGATTTCTTATAGATTACTTTCAACTACTCCCTCTGTCCCAAATTTCTTGTCTTAGATTTGTCTAGATACGGATGTATCTAATACTAAAATGTGACTTGATACATCTGTATCTAGACAAATCTAAGACAAGAATTTTGGGACGGAGGGAGTACTTTATGAACATCAATGCTACCTTTTAAGAGGGTATATTTGCCTCAGTAACTTGTGTTATGGATATTGCATGTAATCCCTCTGCTCTCATGCCTTTGAAGACATGTTCTAGTGTCTTTGTTCACTCATTTCTGTGCGTATATGTAGTCATATATGGAGTATAATATCGAAAATTATCTTATATTTCTGAGCAGAGGTAGTAATAAAATATGGTTTCTATTTGAATTAGAACCAGGTCCGCGGTGGAGATGAAGTTCTCAAAGTCATGCCGTGTGAACTAGAAGACCTGATGATGAGTTCTACTGCTGAACTATCCAGCTGTTGTGTCCTTGTCGCCACGTGTCCTGAACTAGTGTTTTCCTGTAGCATTGTTGTCAGGCGTGTTCTCGAGGCTGTACTTGACCACAACAATTTCCTGGTTGTGCCTTCGATTACGAAGGGTGAGGTTCTTGTAAAGCTTCCCAACAAATCTGATGCGGCCTGTCTTCATCATCATGTTTATGAGTGGAAAGACCACTCTGTTAGGTTCTCCAAGGTTGACAAGATGGTGATGGTGCATGTAGACATCTCACACAAAGTCCATTGCCTAGTCAGTTATACGGGGTTCATCCCGTAGGTCGGTGGCAAGAAATAGTCTGCAGAGTTTGGTTAGTGCAACTTTGCTTGTCTGTAGTAAGTACTATTGTTCAGTAGTTGATTTGTGTTTGTGAACCCTGTATTGTTTATTAGTACTGTCGCTTTTGGTCTGTGGTCAGTCTTGAGAACGGTCTATGTTAATGTCTGTCCGCTCAATTCAGTCTGTACATTTTGAAGTATCCAGATCATATTTTTTGTGAGGACGGTTTATCAATTATGGTTACACTCCAATATCTGTATGCATTGCAGGGTTTATCGCACCCACCAGGATTTCTAGTCCCATGGATGTTCAGTCCATACAATTTGTCATGACCTTTGGACTGTCCTGCTTGTGGGAGTAGGCGGGCCCCCTACATGCCACGCGTAGTTGGACGATCCTGTTTAGTACTTCAACATAGTGATTTCCTGGTAAGGATTCACTCGTGTCACATCAAGTAAATCTTATTGATTTACTGTCTAAATCTTATTGATTTAATGTCATGTTTTCTTTCTTTTCCTGCAATTTTACGATGCAGGTTTTGCCATGTGACATTCATCACAGAATAAACCGTTTGGTTTGCTCTACGATGGCTATTTTTGCAGGTTTCACTTCTTATGTCGTATCAGTAACGAAGGCACTGTCCATCACTTATATTACCGAAAAAAATTGGATCAGTCTTTTGTCCGAGTACAAGCTGAATCCCTATGATGAACTGCAGTTTGGTTTAACAAAAACGCCACAATTAGTCCTTCTCACGTTTAAAAGAAATGAAGAAAAAAACTGGATCACGGTCACGGATCCTAGTCAACTTAGAAAGCTGATCATAGTAGACCAGACACGATCACCGCTGTCTCGCACAGATTGAGCACCGGCAGTTGCTCTAGCACTGACAGCGGCAGTAGCTCAGTCTGATCCAGCTGAGGATTGGGCACCGACCGTGTCAGCAGATCAGTCTGATCTATTGGAGGATCGGGCATCGACACCGGCACCTGCTCCGACACCGGCACCAGCTCTACAAGGAGCACCATCTCCGGCAGCAGCAGCGGCTTCGGCACCTGTACCAACACTTGCACTTGCATCTGGTCGGGCCCGTGCAGTTGCACCGGCAACAGACTGGGCTGCAGTTCGCACTTCATATACCAAATTTCTTACAAAAACCGACATGTCCACCTTCTTGGTAAGCATTGGCCGCCCAAGTGCTTCGTTCTTTTTTCTTTCCATGTTGTTTCACATGATTCACTATGTTGATCTAACTATTTTGGTATGTCTTCTTGTTTGCAAACAGAGAATTCCTAGAGCAACGAGGGAGTCGTTCAACAATCCGGGCGACTGCGGCCAAGTTTCTCTTACCATGCGCAACCTTGGCGTGAATGAACCTTCTCAATATACCGTAAGTACAAAGGATGGTCACATGATGATTGATGCTAAAGGATGGTCAAGGTTCAAATCTAAATCATATCTTGCGGTAGGGGATGATGTCAAAATCGAACTTTCTCGGCAAGGAGAGCTGGTCCAAATCAACTTTGAAATTCTTCAGTAGTAGCACGCAACTGCCGATCTGATCTATCCTCCGAGAGATTTTGATGTAATAATCTGGCATGGTGAAACAAGTGTCCTGTGTGTATAAGTAGTACGACAGTATTATTTATCACATGGTATATCGTTGATAGAATTGCAACTCTGATTGTTGGTTAGGAACTGTCGTTCGATTTCATTCCAATAGCTGTCGTGCTTTATTCAATTTTGTGTATTCGCCTTGCGACAACATCTAAAACAAGCGCAGTACCGATCACTTGCAATATGAAAAGCGCTGAGGTAGAATACATGGGCCCCCAAACATGCAGGGTCGTCCTGCGGCCCAAAGTCTAGAACCGTGAGCTTATCTGAGTATTATATTCTCAGCTGAACCCCCATAAAAAAAGCTGAATCCCCATAATGCCCGTGCGTTGCAGAGGGAGTATATTTCTTGGCAAGGTGAGCCTGTGATATAAAAGATTTGTATATTTCTTTACAGAGGGAGTAGCTCTCTGTCAAAAAATATATTTATGTGTAACTAGTTACTCCTGTCTTTCTACTTCCTTTCGCTGATATGTGGGGCAACCGGCAACGGGGTCCACGTGCCATATGCACAAATTAGAGTGCACAACTTCACAGTAGACACACCCCGGTCATAGCGCCGCAGTAATGCCCAATGAGCCGTCAAATCACAACCCCCCTTTCCAGCTTTAGCAGTAAGCTGGACGGACGAAGCGGCAATATTTCACTGGGCCTGAATCCCCTTCCCCCTCGTCTGCTTATTCAGAGAAAACCCCCTCTCGTCCATTGCATAGGGTTTTCTCATGGAGAACCAGGTATGAATTGTTCATCCATCCCTGATAAATCCAAGTCCCTTGGTCGCAGGTAATCCTAGGATGGCAGCCGCCGCCGTTGATGCATTTTTCTTCATACTGAATCTAGTGTGTTTTAGTTGCAGTGCCCAAAGTGCGAGTACCCTACAGATTTCTGCGCCCTCGGCAAGACGCCACACTTGTTCCTTCTCATCCTAACACAACATTTTGAAATGCGCACAGTATGTTCCTAGAATCCTCTTCTCTATCCGGGAGGGTGGTTTTTTTTTGAACATGCTGTGTTCTCATATTATTTTTCCTACAGTGTATTATTTGCTCTGCCAGAACACATGTACTCAAGATGCTCGGCCTTGCCATAACTGAATACACTAGTTTAATGGTCACAGTGAAGACAAGCCATGGATATTACTTCCGAGTTGGGTTCATGAACCAAGAAGATCGCTGCTTTTTTTATGGCCGAACTTGGATAAACTTTCTCAAGTGTTACGGACTGAAAGTTGGCGCACGAATGTTGATGGAAATAGCAGAACCTGGTCTCATCTTCACTGCGATCTTCCACCCCGACGTCGTTCCAATTGTTCATCCATGTTAGTTTTGTATCTGGTTCTTGCTTGTTGCCTCGATTACTTCTTAATCCACCTATTCTGTCTAACTAATCACAATTTAACTTTAGAAGTAGCAACGAATCTCTCACGAAGATGCTACTTCTAACTAATATTTTCTTATAATTGGTGGCACGTGTAGGTTTTTTCAGAGTTAAGCTGTCTGCTCGTTTGTTACTCTATATTAACTCAGCTGTTACTAATGGCACTGAAGTTGACTGGATCGACATCCACAAGTTCCTACACTTTATTGATCGTCTTGAGGTCCTTGTGGGGCGTTTCAATGGTTGAAGGCCACGTGGGACATGTGTGCCACTGCTGCACTCGTTGAACAGGTCCAACTGTGTCGAGAAACTTATGGTACGAGCTGTTTTCTGTTATATATGCTGTTCATAAACTATTGCTTATACACAGTTTTACAGCTGTGATCTTCTTGAAACAGGAACTGCCGAGTTCTATTGTTCCTATACAGATGCCTGACCATGGTCGGGTCAGACTTGCGCTTGGTCACAACATGATGTTTATGTCGACCTACTCAATTCCCATTGGAGGTGAAAAGATACTTATTCATGGGTGGTCTCAAATAATGAAGGCCCGTCCATCTTGGAGAATAGGACAGAAGATTATGTTCATGCTTTTCCATGGCTCTAAAGCGAATATCCTGTTTATTGACCACGTTGCGAGATGAAGCCGCTGTCAGAAGGTTGTGGATGCGCGGGGTGGCGCCTGAGCCTTGTCCTGGGGCTTGGCGGCCTCACCCTTGGTTAACTGTAGGCAAAGTAGCACTGTTCGAGGCGTGCTTTGTATGGTTGAACCTGTATAAGTACTCATACTGCTTTCATCTTTGGTTGTTAAGTGCCCCTGCTGGTTTTAGTTAAGGTTGTTAAGTACTCCTGCTGCTTTTACAGTCTGTCGTGTTTCTTCAGTCCTGTCTTCCTCCAGCCGCCAAAACCAAACAGCGCCGGCGGGGCCGCCTGCTTCCGCCTCCCACGGCTGGCTGCGCCTCAGCACACGCATCACCGCCCCACCATCTCCTAAATCGTTAACGCCGATGTCCTCCGCGCGCTTTGGTGCGCTCGCTGCGACGCCGCCCTCTCGCGTTGTCAACATGGTCAACAAACAACAAGAATCAGCAGAAGTACGTGGAGAGGATGACAGTAGGGACCCACCACATCAGCGTATGGAAAAATAAAATGCTTCCTCCTAGTGTTTTCCTGACATCTGGGACCCACGACATTGTGAGCGTATATAGTCAATAGACAAGAGAACAACACAAGATTGGCTAACACCTGGGACGTAGCTACTCGAGTAGTATTTTTTTGTTTGGTATTGTTGAGACGGAGCAGGGTTTGAACTGGGCTGTGGCCCATCTAGCCCAGGCTTATATTTTATGTTCAGCATGTGACCAGCCCAGCTATTTTTCTTTGTGAAAATGAGCCCAGTTTATTCTTTCTGAAGAATACCCAATCCAGGCCTACTAATTTTTCTACGCGCTGATGGGCTGCAACTCTTTCAAGACGCCTGCAAATCTTGAAAGTAATATGAAATGGGTTGTAAATATAAAAACAGATGACAAATTGGCAATTACTTTATAATTTCTGATTTTTTTTTTCACATTTTCAGATTCCTATTTCACTGGGCATTAACCTAACTTAAATATATCTTCAAAGTACTTTAAATCTGGCTCGACATTTCTGTTTTAAAAATAGTTTGGAACCCATAGAAATATGCAAAATTGGCCCTGGCCAACCAAAAAAATGACTGCAATAAATTGCATAAGAAGTTGCCATGAGCTATATATAAATTATTAAAAAAAGAGGGAGTGGTCTGACTTGTGGGCCTGTTTAGTTGACACGTATGCAAGATTTTTTTAGTTATTATATACTACGTCAACAAATGATTCTAGCAGACATAACCGTTGGATGTCAATCCAACGGCCGTTGTGTTTCTTCAATCTCTGATCTTCTTGCTCCAGCTGCCAAAGCAGCGCCGGCGGGACCGCCTGCTCCCGCCTCCCGTGGCCAGCTGTGCTGCCGCGTAGGCCTCAGCGCCCCCTACTACTCCCACCGCTGGCCAGGGCATCCCTCTACTCACCCACACCCCTTGTTATTCTGCGGCGACGGCAGCCTCACACCGTAGCTGAACCGGTGAACCCTCGTACTCCTCTCCGTGCGGGCTTCCACTGCCGCGTCTTACCCGGCTCCGCGCCGTTCCCTTCCTAGGCCTCGCCGTCGGCCACCGCCATGGTGCTCTCGGCGCGTGGTCAATGTGGTCAACGACCGACTTCCATCGGAAGAGTACTGTACGTGGAGAGGCTGACAGCTGGGTCCACGGCAGCCGCAAGGAAGTGCCTCCTTATTACGCGGAAAATAATTATTCCTCCACCTGACAATAGGGACCCATCGGACGGGCCACCAGTATTTCGCGAAAAAAACATTTCCCCCTGACTGCTGGGACCCACAGGACGGGCCACCGTATTTCATGAAAAAAATGTTCCCCACGCTGTCAGCTCGGACCCACCGGAAGTGCCTCCTTATTACGCACAAAAAATGAATACCCCCTGCTAGCTGGGACCAACCTTGGTGGGAGGCTGACTTGTGGGCCTACTAAGTTGACTGGGATGGAGGCCTTTGTCAACTTTAGTCAATATATGAACGATTCTAGCTCCAGTGACCGTACGATGTCCATCCAACGGTCGTAGTGCTTCTTCAACCTCTGGTCTTCTTGCTCCAGCCGCCCAAAGCAGCGCCGGTCGTGCCGCCTACTCCTGCCGCCCGTGGCCGGCTGTGTTGCCGCGGAGGCCTCACCGCCCCCTACTACTCCCACCGCAAGCCAGACCATCCATCTACGCACCCACACCCCCTGTTATTCTGCGGCGACGGCAGCCTCACACCGCAGCCGAACGAGTGAACCCTCATACTCCTCTACGCGTGGGCATCCACTACCGCGTCTTCCCTGGGTCCGCGTCGTCCCCTTCCTAGGCCTCGCTGTCGTCCACCGCCTTGGTGCTCCCGGTGCGGCGTGGTCAACGTGGTCAAGGAATGGCTTCCATCGGACGTGGACCGTACGTGGAGAGGCTGACAGCTGGGTCCACGGCCGCAGCAAGGAAGTGCCTCCTTATTACGCGCAAAATAATTATTCCTCCACCTGACAGCGGGGACCCACCGGACAGGCCACCGTATTTCATGGAAAAAACGTTTCCCCCTTGACTGCTGGGACCCACTAGCTACACCTTCGCACGCAAGGAAGTGCGTCCGGGCAAAAAAAAATGATTCGCCCCCCTGACTACTGGGACCCACCAGCTACATCTTTGCACGCAAGGAAGTGCGTCCGGGCAAAAAAAACGATTCACCCCCCTGACTGCTAGGACCCACCAGCTACATCTTCGCAGGCAAGGAAGTGCCTGACAGTCGGGACCCACCTGGTCGAAGCGTACGTAGCGTTGTCATTCTGGTCGCGAACATGTACGTACATACTGGTCGATGTAGAGGCGCGCACATGTCGTAGTAGAGGCGCGCACGTGTCGTAGTAGAGGCGCGCACGTATCATGTACACGTACGTACAGTGGCGAGGGTGCGAGAAAGAAAATACGGCCACGTACGTACATCTCGAACGCCTATCGTGCATACATACATGGCTGGGTCGGAACGAAGAAACAACGTCGTCGCCGTGTTCATGGGGAGCCAATCGGCTGGGTTGGAACGGAATGCATGGTCGTGTTCATTGGGAGGGCTTGGACGGAACAGGCGATGGAAACGAGGCCTGGCGTACCGCACAACGGAGGAAACGGACCTCCTACGTTCGGAACGGGGTCCTGTTGATCGGGAGGGGTGTGGCGTACCGCAAAACGGAGGAAACGGACCTCCTACAGTCGAAACGGGGGTCCTGTTGATTGGGAGGGATGTGGCGTACCGCAAAATGGACGAAACGAACTTGTGTTGGAGCGCTACGGTCAAAACGGGGGTCCTCTTCATCGGGAGGGGTGTGGCGTACCGCAAAACAGGACTCCACGGGATACTGTTCATCTCCACCGTCGACCTCCTCCAGCCTCCATGGGCTACCGTCGACCTCCTCCAGCCTCCACGGGCTCCTGTTCATCCAGCCTCCACCGCGCGCTACTCCACCGGCTACTATTCAACCACCCCTCCACGGGCACCCCTCCACCGTCTACTGTTCATCCAGCCCTCCACACCACGGGGTCCTGTTCAACCACCCCTCCACGGGCACCCCTCCACCGTCTACTGTTCATCCAGCCCTCCACACCACGGGGTCCTGTTCATCCAGAGGCAACGCCACCGCTCACTGTTCATCCAAACCCCTCCCCCCCGCAACGCTCACTGTTCATCCAATCGATTGGCTTCAGTTAGCAGCAGTAGCGAAGGAATCGCTCCATCGGGTTCAGTTAATAGCCATCGATTGATCGCTCGGGTTCAGTAACGCGTAGCCTGCAGTGCAATCGCTCGGGTTCAGTTAGAGCCCAACGCCTCGCTCGGGTTCAGTTAGAGCCAACGCCTCGCACACACGCGCGTACGT
Source organism: Triticum timopheevii (assembly GCA_963921465.1). NCBI lineage: Eukaryota > Viridiplantae > Streptophyta > Magnoliopsida > Poales > Poaceae > Triticum > Triticum timopheevii. The sequence goes on along the minus strand of OY997272.1, from coordinate 467,454,250 downwards.
GTATGAGAGAAATGCACATCGTTCGGCCCCCGACCTCCCACCGTAACCGGCAACTCCCCGAAATTTTCCTCCCCCTCGCTTCTACCACGGTTTTTTCCATCATGGACGGCCCAAAGAATGTCATGCAGCTGCGTTCTGGCCCGCCCAGGACAAAAAGCCCATTTTCTGTCATGATGTTTTGTCATAGAAGTAGGAGCCCACCACATCTATGATGATACCGGGTTTTGTCACAATTATCGTCATAGAAGTGTCATATGTATGATAGAATTTTTTTCGTTTGGCCCAAAATGTCACGGATGTGTCTTTTTTTTGTAGTGCAAGTAACATACCGATGACAAAGGGAACAACGTATGTTGTTATGCGGTTTGATGATAAAGATCTTCATAGAATATGTAGGAGCCAATATGAGCATCCAGGTTCCGCTATTGGTTATTGATCGGAGATGTGTCTCGATCATGTCTACATAGTTCTCGAACCCGTAGGGTCCCCACGCTTAACGTTCAATGACAATTTGTATTATGAGTTATGTGTTTTGATGACCTAAGTTTGTTCAGAATCCCGGATGAGATCACGGACATGACGAGGAATCTCAAAATGGTCGAGACGTAAAGATCGATATATTGGAAGGCTATATTCGGACATCGGAAAGGTTCCGAGTGATTCAGGTATTTTTCGGAGTACCGAGGAGTTACGGGAATTCAGCGGGAGAAGTAGTGAGCCTTATTGGGCCATACGGGAAATAGAGGAGGCAGGCCAAGGGGAGGTGCCCCCCATGGGTCCGAATTGGACTAGGGGAAAGGGGCGGCGCCCCCCTTGCCCTTTCCTACTCCCTCTCTCCTTCATTCTCTCCTACTCCTAAAAGGGAAATGATTCCTACTAGGACTTGGAAGTCCTAGTAGGACTCCATACACTTGGCGTGCCCCTAGGGGGCCGACCTCTCTCCCTCCCTCCTTTATATACGGGGGCAGGGGGCACCCCAAAGACACACAAGTTGATCAAGTTGATCTTTTAGTCGTGTTCGGTGCTCCCCTCCATAGATTTCCACCTCGGTCATATCGTCGTAGTGCTTAGGTGAAGCCCTGCGCCGGTAACTTCATCATCACCATCACCACACCGTCATGCTAACGGAACTCTCCCTCGGCCTCAGCTAGATCTAGAGTTCGAGGGACGTCACCCAGCTGAACATGTGCAGATCGCGGAGGTGTCGTGCGTTTGGTACTTGATCGGTTGGATTGCAAAGACATTCGACTACATCAACCGCGTTACTTAACGCTTCCGATTTCGGTCTACGAGGGTACGTGGACACACTCTCCCCCTCGTTGCTTTGCATCACCTAGATAGATCTTGCATGATCGTAGGATTCTTTTGAAATTACCGCTTTCTCCAATAGTGGCATCCGAGCCAGGTCTATGCGTACATGTTATATGCACGAGTAGAACACAAAGAGTTGTGGGCGGTAATAGTCATACTGCTTACTAGCATGTCATACTTTGATCCAGCGGTATTGTTGGATGAAGCAGCCCGGACCGACATTACATAACCGCGTTCATGAGACTGGTTCTACCGACGTGCTTATGCACATAGGTGGCTAGCTGGTGTCTGTTTCTCCAACTTTAGTTGAATTGAGTGTGGCTACACCCGGTCCTTGTTGAAGATTAAAACAACACACTTGACGAAAAATCGTTGTGGTTTTTGATGCGTAGGTAAGAACGGTTCTTGCTAGAAGCCCGTAGCAGCCACGTAAAACTTGCAACAAGAAAGTAGAGGACGTCTAACTGTTGGGGAACGTAGCAGACATTCAAAATTTTCTACGCATCACCAAGATCAATCTATGGAGATACTAGCAACGAGAAAGAGGGGAGTGCATCTTCATACCCTTGAAGATCGCGATGCGGAAGCATTACAAGAACACGGTCGGTGGAGTCGTTCACGAAGCGATTCAGATCGCGGCCGAATCTGATCTAAGCACCGAACAACGGTGCCTCCGCGTTCAACACACATGCAGCCCGGTGATGTCTCCCGTGCCTTGATCCAGCAAGGAGAGAGGGAGAGGTTGGGGAAGACTCTGTCCAGCAGCAGCACAATGGCGTGGTGGTGGAGGAGCGTGGCACTCCAGCAGGGCTTCGCCAAGCACTGCGAGAGACGAGAAGGGAGAGGGGTAGGGCTGCGAAAGGAGAGATGGAAACTCATGTGCTTGGCAGCCCCAAAACACCCCACTATATATAGGGGAAGGGGAGAGGGGGCCGGCCCCCTCCTGATCCCATCTAGAGGGGAGGGGCGGCGGCCAGGAGGGGGAAACTTGCCCCCCAAGCAAGGTGGAGGCGCCCCCTCCCCTAGGGTTTCCAACCCTAGGTGCCTTGGGCCCTTGGGGTGGGGCGCACCAGCCCACTAGGGGCTGGTTCCCTCCCATATTCAGCCCATCAAGTCTCCCGGGGCAGGCGGCCCCACCCGGTGGACCCCCGGACACCTTTCGGTGGTCCCGGTACAATACCGATAACCCCGAAACTATTCCGGTAACTGAAAATGGACTTCCCATATATAAATCTTTACCTCCGGACCATTCCAGAACTCCTCGTGACGTCCGGGATCTCATCCGGGACTCCTAACAACATTTGGTAACCACATACAAACATCCTTTATAACCCTAGCGTCATCGAACCTTAAGTGTGTAGACCCTACGGGTTCGGGAATCATGCAGACATGACCGAAACAGCTCTCTGGCCAATAACCAACAGCGGGATCTAGATACCCATGTTGGCTCCCACATGTTCCACGATGATCTCATCGGATGAACCACGATGTCAAGGATTCAAGCAATCCCGTATGCAATTCCCTTTGTCAATCGGTATGTTACTTGCCCGAGATTCGATCGTCGGTATCCCAATACCTCATTCAATCTCATTACCAGCAAGTCACTTTACTCGTTCCGTAATGCATGATCCCGTGACTAACTTCTTAGTCACATTGAGCTCATTATGATGATGCAATACCGAGTGGGCCTAGAGATACCTCTCCATCATACGGAGTGACAAATCCCAGTCTCGATTCATGTGAACCCAACAGACACTTTCAGAGATACCTGTAGTGCACCTTTATAGTCACCCAGTTACGTTGTGATGTTTGGTACACCCAAAGCACTCCTACGGTATCCGGGAGTTACACAATCTCATGGTCTAAGGAAATGATACTTGACATTAGAAAAGCTTTAGCAAACAACCTACACGATCTTGTGCTATGCTTAGGATTGGGTCTTGTCCATCACATCATTCTCCTAATGATGTGATCCCGTTATCAATGACATCCAATGTCCATGGTCAGGAAACCATGACCATCTGTTGATCAACGAGCTAGTCAACTAGAGTCTCACTAGGGACATGTTGTGGTCTATGTATTCACACATGTATTACGGTTTCCAGTTAATACAATTATAGCATGAACAATAGACAATTATCATGAACAAGGAAATACAATAATAACCATTTTATTATTGCCTCTAGGGCATATTTCCAACAGTCCCCACTTGCACTAGAGTCAATAATCTAGTTCACATCACTATGTGATTGTAATGAATTCAACACCCATGGGGTTTGATCATATATCGCTTGTGAGAGAGGTTATTAGTCAACGGGTCTGAATCTTTCAGATCCGTGTGTGCTTTACAAATCTCTATGTCATCTCCTAGATGCAGCTACCACGCTCTATTTGGAGCTATTCCAAATAACTGTTCTACTATACGATTCCGGTTTACTACTCAGAATAATCCGGATTAGTGTCAAAGTTCGCATCGGCGTAACCCTTTACGACGAACTCTTTTACCACCACCATAATCGAGAAAATTCCTTAGTCCACTAGTTACTAAGGATATGTTTGACCGCTGTCTTGTTATCCATTCCTGGATCATTCTTGTACCCCTTGACTGACTCATGGCAAGGCACACTTCAGGTGCGGTACACAGCATAGCATACTGTAGAGCCTATGTCTGAAGCATAGGGGATGACCTTCGTCCATTCTCTCTCTTCTGCCGAGGTCATGTCTTGAGTCTTACTCAATACTCACACCTTATAACACAGCCAAGAACTCCTTCTTCGCCGATCTATTTTGAACTTCTTCAAAATCTTGTCACGGCATGTATTCATTTGAAAGTATTATTGAGCGTTTTTGATCTATCCTTATAGATCTTGATGCTCAATGTTCAAGTAGCTTAATCCAGGTTTTCCATTGAAAAACACCTTTTCAAATACCCTATATGCTTTCTAGAAATTCTATATCATTTCTGATCAACAATACGTTAACAACATATACTCATCAGAAATTCTATAGTGCTCCCACTCACTTCTTTGGAAATACAAGTTTCTCATATAAACCCAAAATCTTTGATCATCTCATCAAAGCGTATATTCCATCTCCGAGATGCTTACTCCAGTCCTTAGAAGGATTACTGGAGCTTTGCATACTTGTTACCATCTTTCAGGATTGACAAAACCTTCTGGTTGTATCACATACAACCTTTCCTCAAAAAAATCGTCGAAGAAACAATGTTTTGACATCCTATCTGCAAGATTTCATAAATAATGCAGTAACTGCTAACATAATTCCAATAGATTCTTAGCAACGCTACGAGTGAGAAAGTCTCATCGTAGTCAACTCCTTGAACTTGTCGGAAAACATTTTAGCGACAAGTCGAGCTTTCTTAGTGGTGACACTTACCATCATTGTCCGTCTTCCTTTTAAAATCCATCTGTACCCAACAGCCTTACGACCATCAAGTAGTTCTTCCAAAGTCTATACTTTGTTTTCGTACATGGATCCTTTCTCGGGTTTTATGGCCTCGAGCCATTCGTCGGAATCCGGGCCCACCATCGCTTCTCCATAGCTCGTAGGTTCAGTTTTGTCTAGCAACATGACCTCCAAGACAGGATTACTGTACCACTCTGAAGCAGTACGCGACCTTGTTGTCCTACGAGGTTCGCCAGTGACTTGATCCGAGGCTTCATGATCACTATCATCAGCTTCCACTTCAATTGGTGTAGGTGCCACAGGAACAACTTCCTGTGCCCTTCTACACACTAGTTGTAGTGACGGTTCAATAACCATATCAAGTCTCCACCATCCTCCCACTCAATTCTTTCGAGAGAAACTTTTCCTCGAGAAAGGACCTGTTACTAGAAACAATCACTTTTGCTTCCGGATCTGAAATAGGAGGTATACCCAACTGTTTTGGGTGTCCTATGAAGATGTATTTATCCGCTTTGGGTTCGAGCTTATCAGGATGAAACTTTTTTCACATAAGCGTCGCAGCCCCAAACGTTCAAGAAACGACAACTTAGGTTTCTCTAAACCATAGTTCATACGGTGTCATCTCAACCGAATTACGTGGTGCCCTATCTAAAGTGAATGTGGTCGTCTCTAATGCCTAACCCATGAACAATAGTGGTAATTCGATAAGAGACATCATGGTATGCCCCATATCCAATTGGGTGCATCTATGATGTTAGGACACACCATCACACTATGGTGTTCCAGGCGGTGTTAGTTGTGAAACAATTTCCACAATCTTTCAATTGTGTACCAAACTCGCAACTCAGATATTCATCTCTATGATCATATCATAGGCATTTTATCCTCTTGTCACGACGATCTTCAACTTCACTCTGAAATTACTTGAACCATTCAATAATTCAGACTTGTGTTTCATCAAGTAAATATACTTAGTATCTACTCAAATCATCTGTGAAGTAAGCACATAACGATATCCACTGCGTGCCTCAGCACTCATTGGACTGCACACATCAAAATGTATTACTTCCAACAAGTTGCTTTCTTGTTCCATTTTACTGAAAACGAGGCTTTCAGTCATCTTGCCCATGTGGTATGATTTGCATGTCTCAAGTGATTCAAAATCAAGTGAGTCCAAACGGTCCATCTGCATGGAGTTTCTTCATGCGTATATACCAATAGACATGGTTCGCATGTCTCAATCTTTTCAAAAACGAGTGAGTCCAAAGATCCATCAACATGGAGCTTCTTCATGCATTTTATACCAATATGACTCAAATGGCAGTGCCACAAGTATGTGGTACTATCATTACTATCTTATATCATTTGGCATGAACATGTGTATCGCTACGATCGAGATTTAATGAACCATTTATTTTAGGTGCAAGACCATTGAAGGTAATATTCAAATAAACAGAGTAACCATTATTCTCCTTAAATGAATAACTGTATTGCGATAAACATAATCCAATCATGTCTATGCTCAACATGAACACCAAATAACAATTATTTAGGTTTAACACCAATCTCGATGGTAGAGGGAGCATGCGATGCTTGATCACATCAACCTTGGAAACACTTCCAACACATATCGTCATCTTACCTTTAGCTAGTCTCCGTTTATTCCGCAGCTTTTATTTTGAGTTACCAACACTTAGCAACCGAACCGGTATCTAATACTTAGCAACCGAACTGGTATCTAATACCCTGGTGCTACTAGGAGTACTAGTAAAGTACACATTAATATAATGTATATCCAATATACTTCTATCGACCTTGCCAGCCTTCTCATCTACCAAGTATCTAGGGTAGTCCTGCTTCAGTGACCGTTCCCCTCATTATAGAAGCACTTAGTCTCGGCTTTGGTTTCAACCTTGGGTTTCTTCACTAGAGCAGCAACCGATTTGCCATTTCATGAAGTATCCCTTCTTGCCCTTGCCCTTCTTGAAACTAGTGGTTTCACTAACCATCAACAATTGATGCTCCTTCTTGATTTCTACTTTCGCGGCGTCAAACATCGTGAATATTTCAAGGATCATCATATCCATCCTGATATGTTATAGTTCATCACGAAGCTCTAGCAGCTTGGTGGCAATGACTTTGGAGAAACATCACTATCTCATCTGGAAGATTAACTCCCACTCGATTCAAGTGATTATTGTACTCAGACAATCTGAGCACAAGCTCAACGATTGAGCTTTTCTCCCTTAGTTTGGAGGCTAAGAAACTCGTCGGAGGTCTTATACCTCTTGACGTGGGCACGAGACTGAAATCCCAATTTCAGCCCTCGAAACATCTCATATGTTCCGCGATGTTTCGAAATCGTCTTTGGTGCCTCAATTCTAAACCGTTTAACATTACTGAACTATCACGTAGTTATCAAAACGTGTATGTTAGATGTTCGCAACATCCACAGACAACGTTCGAGGTTCAGCACACCGAGCAGTGCATTAAGTACATAAGCCTTCTACACAGCAATGAGGACAATCCTCAGTTTACGGACCCAGTCCGCATAATTGCTACTATCAACTTTCAACTAAATTTTCTCTAGGAACATATCTAAAACAGTAGAACTAAAGCACGAGCTATGACATAATTTGCAAAAACCTTTTGACTATGTTCAGGATAATTAAGTTCATCTTATGAACTCCCACTCAGATAGACATCCCTCTAGTCATCTAAGTGATACATGATCCGAGTCAACTAGGCCGTGTTCGATCATCACGTGAGGCGGACTAGTCATCATCGATGAACATCTTCATGTTGATCGTATCCACTATACGCCTCGTGTTCGACCTTTCGGTCTCCTGTGTTTCGAGGCCATGTCTGTACATGCTAGGCGCGTCAAGTCAACCTAAGTGTTTCGCGTGTGTAAATCTGGCTTACACCCGTTGTATGTGAACGTTAGAATCTATCACACCCGATCATCACGCGGTGCTTCGAAACAATGAACTTTCGCAATGGTGCACAGTTAGGGGGAACACTTTCTTGAAATTATTATGAGGGATCATCTTATTTACTATCGTCGTTCTAAGCAAATAAGATGCATAAACATGATAAACATCACATGCAATCAAATAGTGACATGATATGGCCAATACCATTTTGCTCCTTTTGATCTCCATCTTCGGGGCTCCATGATCATCATCGTCACCGGCATGACACCATGATCTCCATCATCATGATCTCCATCATCGTGTCTCCATGAAGTTGTCTCGCCAACTATTACTTCTACTACTATGGCTAACGGTTTAGCAATGAAGTAAAGTAATTACATGGCGTTATTCAGTGACACGCAGGTCATACAATAAATTAAGACAACTCCTATGGCTCCTGCCGGTTGTCATACTCATCGACATGCAAGTCGTGATTCCTATTACAAGAACATTATCAATCTCATACATCACATATATATCATTCATCACATCCTTTTGGCCATATCACATCACACGACATATGCTGCAAAAACAAGTTAGACGCCCTCTAATTGTTGTTGCAAGTTTTTACGTGGCTGCTATAGGTTTCTATCAAGAACGTTTCTTACCTACGCCAAAACCACAACGTGATATGCCAATTGCTATTTACCCTTCATAAGGATCCTTTTCATCGAATCCGATCTGACTAAAGTGGGAGAGACTGGCACCCGCTAGCCACCTTATGCAACAAGTGCATGTCAGTCGGTGGAACCTGTCTCACGTAAGCGTACGTGTAAGGTCGGTCCGGGCCGCTTCGTCCCACAATGTTGCCGAATCAAGATAGGACTAGTAACGGTAAGCATATTGAACAAAATCAACGCCCACAACAACTTGTGTTCTACTCGTGCATAGAATCTACGCAATAGACCTAGCTCATGATGCCGCTGTTGGGGAACGTAGCAGAAATTCAAAATTTTCTACGCATCACCAAGATCAATCTATGGAGATACTAGCAACGAGAAAGAGGGGAGTGCATCTTCATACCCTTGAAGATCGCGATGCGGAAGCGTTACAAGAACACGGTCGGTGGAGTCGTTCACGAAGCGATTCAGATCGCGGCCGAATCCGATCTAAGCACCGAACAACGGTGCCTCCGCGTTCAACACACGTGCAGCCCGGTGACGTCTCCCGTGCCTTGATCTAGCAAGGAGAGAGGGAGAGGTTGGGGAAGACTCCGTCCAGCAGCAGCACAATGGCGTGGTGGTAATGGAGGAGCGTGTCACTCCAGCAGGGCTTCACCAAGCACTGCGAGAGACGAGGGAGAGGGGTAGGGCTGCGCCAGGAGAGATGGAAACTCATGTTCTTGGCAGCCCCAAAACCCCCCACTATATATAGGTGAAGGGGAGAGGGGGCCGGCCCCCTCCAGTTCCCATCTAGAGGGGAGGGGCGGCGGCCAGGAGGGGGAAACTTGCCCCCCAAGCAAGGTGGAGGCGCCCCCTCCCCTAGGGTTTCCAACCCTAGGCTCCTTGGGCCCTTGGGGAGGGGCGCACCAGCCCACTAGGGGCTGGTTCCCTCCCATATTCAGCCCATCAAGTCCCTCGGGGCAGGTGGCCCCACCCGGTGGACCCCCCGTACACCTTTCGGTGGTCCCGGTACAATACCAATAACCCCCGAAACTATTCCGGTGACTGAAAGCGGACTTCCTATATATAAATCTTTACCTCCGGACCATTCTGGAACTCCTCGTGACATCCAGGATCTCATCCGGGACTCCGAACAACATTTGGTAACCACATACAAACTTCCTTTATAACCCTAGCGTCATCGAACCTTAAGTGTGTAGACCCTACGGGTTCGGGAATCATGCAGACATGACAGCTCTCTGGCCAATAACCAACATCGGGATCTGGATACCCATGTTGACTCCCACATGTTCCACGATGATCTCATCGGATGAACCACGATGTCAAGGATTCAAGTAATCCCATATGCAATTCCCTTTGTCAATCGGTATGTTACTTGCCCGAGATTCGATCGTCGGTATCCCAATACCTTGTTCAATCTCGTTACCGGCAAGTCACTTTACTCGTTCCGTAATGCATGATCCCGTGACTAACTTCCTAGTCACATTGAGATCATTATGATGATGCAATACCGAGTGGGCCCAGAGATACCTCTCCGTCATACGGAGTGACAAATCCCAGTCTCGATTCATGAGATACCTGTAGTGCACCTTTATAGTCACCCATTTACGTTGTGACGTTTGGTACACCCAAAGCACTCCTACAGTATCCGGTAGTTACACAATCTCATGGTCTAAGGAAATGATACTTGACATTAGAAAAGCTTTAGCAAACGAACTACACGATCTTGTGCTATGCTTAGGATTGGGTCTTGTCCATCACATCGTTCTCCTAATGATGTGATCCCGTTATCAATGACATCCAATGTCCATGGTCAGGAAACCATGACCATCTGTTGATCAACGAGCTAGTCAACTAGAGGCTCACTAGGGACATGTTGTGGTCTATGTATTCACACATGTATTACGGTTTCCAGTTAATACAATTATAGAATGAACAATAGACAATTATCATGAACAAGGAAATACAATAATAACCATTTTATTATTGCCTCTAGGGCATATTTTCAACACATGCATGATGTGATATAAATTGTTGTGAGATGATCATGTTTTGTAACAAAGTTATTGGCAACTGGCAGGAGCCATGTGGTTGTCGCTTTATTGTATGCAATGCAATCGCCATGTAATTGTTTTACTTTATCACTAAGCGGTAGCGGTAGTCGTAGTAACAATAGTTGGCGAGATGACAAGGATGCTATGATGGAGATCAAGGTGTCGCGCCGGTGACAATGGAGATCATGACGATGCATCGGTGATGGAGATCATAAGCACAAGATGATGATGGCCATATCATGTCACATATTTTGATTGCATGTGATGTTTATCTTTAATGCATCTTATTTTGCTTAGTACGGCAGTAGCATTATAAGATGACCCCTTACTATATTTCAAGGTATAAGTGTTCTCCCTGAGTATGCACCATTGCTACAGTTCTTCGTGCCAAGACACCACGTGATGATCGGGTGTGATAAGCTCTACGTTCACATACAACGGGTGCAAGCCAGTTTTGTACACGCAGAATACTCGTGTTAAACTTGACGAGCCTAGCATATGCAAATATGGCCTCGGAACACTGGAGACCGAAAGGTCGAGCGTGAATCATATAGTAGATATGATCAACATAGTGATGTTCACCATTGAAAACTACTCCATCTCACGTGATGATCGGACATGGTTTAGTTGATTTGGATCACGTGATCATTTAGATGACTAGAGGGATGTCTATCTAAGTGGGAGTTCTTAAGTAATATGATTAATTGAACTTTAATTTATCATGAACTTAGTCCTGATAGTATTTTGCAAATTATTTTGTAGATCAATAGCTCGCGTTATAGTTTCCCTATGTTTTTTATATGTTCCTAGAGAAAACTAAGTTGAAAGATGATAGTAGCAATGATGTGGACTGGTTCCATGATCTGAGGTGTATCCTCATTGCTGCACAGAAGAATTATGTCCTTGATGCACTGCTAGGTGACAGACTTATTGCAGGAGTAGATGCAGACGATATGAATGTTTGGCTAGCTCAATATGATGACTACTTGATAGTTTAGTGCACTATGCTTTACGGCTTAGAACCGGGACTTCAAAATCGTTTTTGAAATGTCACGGAGCATATGAGATGTTCCAAGAGCTGAAATTGGTTTTTCAGACTCATGCCCGTGTCAAGAGGTATGAGAGCTCTGACAAATACTTTGCCTAAAATATGGAGGAGAATTGCTCAACTAGTGAGCATGTGCTCAGAATGTCTGGGTACTACAATCACTTGAATCAAGTGGGAGTTAATCTTCCAGATAAGATAGTGATTGACAGAGTTCTCTAGTCACCATCACCAAGTTACTGGAACTTCGTGATGAACTATAGTATGCAAGGGGTGACGAAAACGATTCCCGAGCTCTTCGTGATGCTAAAATCGACGTAGGTAGAAATCAAGAAAAAGCATCAAATTTTGATGATTAAACAAGACCACTAGTTTGAAGAAAAGGGCAAAGGGAAAGAAAGGCAACTTCAAGAAGAATGGCAAGCAAGTTGTCACTCCCGTGAAGAAGCCCAAACCTGGACCTAAGCCTGAAACTGAGTGCTTCTACTACAAAGGAAATGGTCACTAGAAGTGGAATTGCCCCAAATATTTGGCGGATAAGAAGGATGGCAAAGTGAACAAAGGTATATTTGATATGCATATTATTGATGTGTACCTTACTAGTGCTCGTAGTAATCCCTGGGTATTCGATACTTGTTTGGTTGCTAAGATTAGTAACTCGAAACAGGAGATGCAGAATAAATAGAGACTAGTTGAGGATGAAGTGACGATGTGTGTTGGAAGTGGTTCCAAGATTGATATGATCATCATCGAGCACTCCCTATACTTTAGGGATTAGTGTTGAACCTAAATAAATGTTATTTGGTGTTTGCGTTGAGCATGAATATGATTAGATCATGTTAATTGCAATACAGTTATTCATTTAGGACAGAGAATAATTGTTATTCTATTTGCATGAATAAAACCTTCTATGGTCATACACCCAATGTTCATGGTTTATTGAATCTCGATCATGGTAATACACATATTCATAGTATTGATGCCAAAAGATGCAAAGTTTATAATGATAGTGCAAATTATTCGTGGGACTGCCGTTTGGGTCATATCGGTGTAAAGCGCATGAAGAAACTCCATGCTGATGGACTTTTGGAATCACTTGATTATGAATCATTTGATGATTGCAAACCGTTCCTTATGGGCAAGATGACTAAAACTCCATTCTCCGGAACAATGGAACGGGCTAGTGACTTTTCAGAAAAATACATACTGATGCATGCAGTCCAATGAGTGTTGATGCTCGTGGCGAGTATCGCTATTTTCTGACCTTCGCAGATGATTTGAGCAGATTTGAGTATATGTACTTAATGAAACACAAGTCTGAAACATTTGAAAAGTTCAAAGAATTTTAGACTGAAGTGGAGAATCATTGTAACAAGAAAATAAAGTTTCTACGGTCTGATCGTGGAGGAGAATATTTGAGTTAAGAGTTTGGCCTTCATTTAAAACAATGTGGAATAGTTTCACAGCTCACGCCACCTGGAACACCACAGTGTAATGGTGTGTCCGAACATCGTAACAGCACTTTATTGGATATGGTGCGATCTATGATGTCTCTTACCGATTTACCACTATCATTTTGGGATTATGCATTAGAGACAGCTACATTCACGTTAAATAGGGCACCATCAAAATCCATTGAGACGACGCCTTATGAACTGTGGTTTGGCAAGAAACCAAAGTTGTCATTTCTTAAAGTTTGGGGATGGGATGCTTATGTGAAAAAGCTTCAACCTGATAAGCTCAAACCCAAATTGGAGAAGTGCATCTTCATAGGATACCCAAAGGAAACTATTGGGTACACCTTCTATCACAGATCCGAAGGAAAAATCTTTGTTGCTAAGAATGGATCCTTTCTAGAGAAGGTGTTTCTCTCGAAAGAAGTGAGTGGGAGGAAAGTAGAGCTTTATGAGGTAATTGTACCTTCTCCCAAATTGGAAAGCAGTTCATCACAGAAATCAGTTCTAGTGATTCCTACACCAATTAGTGAGGAAGCTAATGATGGTGATCATGAAACTTCAGATCAAGTTACTACCGAACTTCGTAGGTCTTCCAGAGTAAGGTCCGCACAAGAGTGGTACGGTAATCCTGTTCTGGAAGTCATGTTACTAGACCATGATGAACCTACGAACTATGAGGAAGCGGTGATGAGCCCAGATTCCGCAAAATGGCTTGAAGCCATGAAATCTAAGATGGGATCCATGTATGAGAACAAAGTATGGACTTTGATTAACTTGCCCGATGATCGGCAAGTCATTGAGAATAAATGGATCTTCAAGAGGAAGACGGATGCTGATGGTATTGTTACTATATACAAAGCTCAAATTGTCGCAAAATGTTTTGATAAGTTCAAGGTGTTGACTACGATGAGATTTTCTCACTCGTAGCGATGCTTAAGTCTGTCCGAATCATGTTATCAATTGCCACATTTGATGAAATCTGGCAAATGGATGTCAAAACTGCATTCCTTAATGGATTTCTTAAAGAAGAGTTGTATATGATACAACAAGAAGGTTTTGCCAATCCTAAAGGTGCTAACAAAGTGTGCAAGCTCCGGCGATCCATCTATGGACTGGTACAAGCATCTCGGAGTTGGAATATATGCCTTGATGAGTTGATCAAAGCATATAGTTTTATACAGACTTGCAGTGAAGCCTGTATTTACAAGAAAGTGAGTGGGAGCACTACAGCCTTCCTGATAAGTATATGTGAATAACATACTGTTGCTCAGAAATGATGTAGAATTTTTCTGGAACGCATAAAGGAGTGTTTGAAAGGAGTTTTTCAAAGAAAGACCTCGGTGAAGCTGCTTACATATTGGGCATCAAGAACTATAGAGATAGATCAAGACGCTTGATAAGATTTTTCAATGAGTAAATACCTTGACAAGTTTTTGAAAGAGTTCAAAATGGATCAGTCAAAGAAGGAGTTCTTGTCTGTATTACAAGATGTAAAGTTGAGTAAGACTCAAAGCCCGACCATGGCAGAAGATAGAAACAGAATGAGAGTCATTCCCTATGCCACAGTCATAGGTTCTATAAAGTATGTTGTGCTGTGTACCAGACCTATTGTGTCCCTTGCCATGAGTTTGGAAAGGGGGTACAATAGTGATCTAAGAGTAGATCACTGGATATCGGTCAAAATTATCCTTAGTGAGGACTAAGGAAATGTTTCTCGGTGACGGGGGTGATAAAGAGTTCGTTGTAAAGAGTTATGTCGATGCAAGCTTTTACACCGATCCAGATGACTCTAAAGTCTCAATCAAGATACATATTGAAAGTGGGAGCAATTAGCTAGGTTATCTCTATGCAGAGCATTGTAGACGTAGAATATTTGCAATATACATACGGCTCTGAATGTAATAGACCCGTTGACTAAACTTCTCTCATAAGCAAAACATGATCACACCTTAGTAATCTTTGGGTGTTAATCACATAGAAATGTGACCTAGATTATTGACTGTAGTAAACCCTTTGGTTTTTGGTCACATGGTGATGTGAACTATGGGTGTTAATCACATACAGATGTGAACTATTGGTGTTAAATCATATGGTGATGTGAACTAGATTATTGACTCTAGTGCAAGTGGGAGACTGAAGGAAATATGCCCTAGAGGCAATAAAAAATTTATTATTTATTTCCTTATTTCATGATAAATGTTTATTATTCATGCTAGAATTGTATTAACCAGAAACTTAGTACATGTGTGAATACATAGACAAAACATAGAGTACCTAGTATGCATCTACTTGACTAGCTTGTTAATCAAAGATGGTTATGTTTCCAAACCATAGATATGTGTTGTCATTTGATGAACGGGATCACATCATTAGGAGAATGATGTGATGGACATGATCCATCCATTAGCTTAGCATTATGATCGTCACAGTTTCATTGCTACTGCTCTCTTCATGACTTATACATGTTCCTCGGACTATGAGATTATGCAACTCCCGAATACCGGAGGAACACTTTGTGTGTCACCAAATGTCACAATGTAAATGGGTGATTATAAAGGTGATCTACAGGTGTCTCCGAAGGTGTTTGTTGGGTTGGCATAGATCGAGATTAGGATTTGTCACTCCATGTTTCGGAGAGGTATTTCTGGGCCCTCTCGGTAATACTCATCACTATAAGCCTTGCAAGCATTGTGACTAATGAGTTAGTTGCGGGATGAAGTATTACGGAACAAGTAAAGAGACTTGCCGGCAACGAGATTGAACTAGGTATGATGATACCTATTATCGAATCTCGGGCAAGTAACATACCGATGACAAAGGGAACAATGTATGTTGTTATGCGGTTTGACCGATAAAGATCTTTGAGGGAGTCCTGGACTAGGGGGTGTCCGGATAGCCGGACTATCATCGTCGGCCGGACTCCAAGACTATGAAGATACAAGATTGAAGACTTTGTCCCGTGTCCGGATGGGACTTTCCTTGGCGTGGAAGGCAAGCTTGGCAATACGGATATGTAGATCTCCTACCATTGTAACCGACTCTATGTAACACTAGCCCTCTCCGGTGTCTATATAAACCGGAGGGTTTTAGTCCATAGGACGAACAACCATTACAACAATCATACCATAGGCTAGCTTCTAGGGTTTAGCCTCCTTGATCTCGTGGTAGATCCACTCTTGTACTACCCATATCATCAATATCAATCAAGCAGGAGTAGGGTTTTACCTCCATCGAGAGGGCCCGAACCTGGGTAAAAACATCGTGTCCCTTGTCTCCTGTTACCATCTGCCTAGACGCACAGTTCGGGACCCCCTACCCGAGATCCGCCGGTTTTGACACCGACATTGGTGCTTTCATTGAGAGTTCCTCTGTGTCGTCACCGATAGGCTTGATGGCTCCTTCGATCATCAACAACAACGCAGTCCAGGGTGAGACTTTTCTCCCTGGACAGATCTTTGTGTTCGGCGGCTTTGCACTGCGGGCCAATTCGCTTGGCCATCTGGAGCAGATCGAAAGCTACGCCCCTGGCCATCAGGTCAGATTTGGAAGCCTAAACTTCACGACTGACATCCGCGGAGACTTGATCTTCGGTGGATTCGAGCCACAGCTGAGCGCGCCGCACTGTCACGATGGGCATGACTTAGCTCTGCTACCGGACAGTGCCCTGGAGGCCGAACATGAGTCCGCTCTGATCCTTAATTCGAAGCCGACCGTGCAGATCGAGGACGGGTGGCTAGACACCGCCTCGGGGGCTGCAACCTCTACGGTGATGGAGCCGAATACTAACCTTGTCCCTTGTAAAGCCCGTGACTCCGAGGTGCCGGACTCCGAACCTCCCGCGCCCCTACCAATCGAATCCGATTGGGCGCCGATCGTGGAGTTCACCGCTGCGGACATCTTTCAGCACTCACCCTTTGGCGACATCCTGAATTCGCTAAAGTATCTCTCGTTATCAGGAGAGCCCTGGCCGGACTGCGGTCAGGACGGTTGGGATGCGGATGACGAAGAAATTCAAAACCCACCCACCACCCACTTTGTAGCCACTGTCGATGATCTTACCGACATGCTAGACTACGACTCCGAAGACATCGACGGTATGGACGACGATGCCGGAGACGACCAAGAACCAGCGCCTATGGGGCACTGGAAGACCACCTCGTCATACGACATATACATGGTGGACATCCCAAAGGATGGGAACGGCGAAGAAGTAGCGAAGGCAGATTCCTCTAAGAAACAGCCCAAGCGTCGACGTCAGCGGCGCCGCTCTAAATCCCGCCACAGCAAGAATGGAGATTCCGGCACCGGAGATAATAACACCCCAGAGAGTGCCGAAGACAACCCCCTCCAGCAAGATTCAGCACAGGAGGACGGAGAAGCCAACCCTCACGAGAGAGCGGCAGATGAAGAGGTAGAGGATGATAATTACATGCCTCCCTCTGGAGACAAGGCAAGCGTCAACGACGACGAATTCGCCGTGCCCGAGGATCCCGATGAACAAGAGAGTTTTAAACGCAGGCTCATGGCCACGGCAAACAGCCTAAAGAAAAAGCAGCAACAACTTTGAGCTGATCAAGACCCGCTGGCCGACAGATGGACCGAAGTCCTCGCGGCCGAAGAGCATGAACTCGAACGCCCCTCCAAAAGCTACCCAAAACGCAAGTTGCTCCCCCAATTAGAGGAGGAGGAGTATAAACCCTCATCACCAGCGCACAATACGGCAGACTGACCACCTCGTGGCCGCGACAGAGAGGCCTCTAGGCCCTCCATCAGGACCGTACCCCGGCACCGCTCGAAAAGTACAAAGCAAAGGGGGAATGCGCCGGACATGCGAGACATATTGGAGGACAAGGCAAGACAATCAAGATCGATCTACGGATCACGTGGGCGCCCCACAATGCGTGAAGACTACCATCGCGCCGGATACAGCAACTCCGGCTGGGCCGAACACAGTAGACAAAGCTCTCTTGAGCTACGTCGTGATATTGCCCAGTATAGAGGCGCCGCACACCCACTGTGCTTCACAGATGAAGTAATGGATCATCAAATCCCTGAAGGGTTTAAACCCGTGAACATTGAATCCTACGATGGCACGACAGACCCCGCGGTTTGGATCGAAGACTATCTCCTTCATATCCATATGGCCCGCGGTGACGATCTCCACGCCATCAAATATCTCCCACTCAAGCTTAAAGGACCAGCTCGGCATTGGCTTAACAGCTTGCCAGCAGAGTCAATTGGGTGTTGGGAGGACCTGGAAGCCGCATTCCTCGACAACTTCCAGGGCACATATGTTCGACCACCAGACGCCGATGACCTAAGCCATATAATTCAGCAGCCAGACGAATCGGCCAGACAATTCTGGACACGGTTCTTAACAAAGAAAAATTCTGGACACGCTTCACCGAGGTCTTTCATTGAAAAACTTTTATTCAAGTATCCTTTTATGCTATCTAGAAATTCTATATCATTTCCAATCAACAATATGACATCTACATATAATATCAGAAATGCTACAGAGCTCCCACTCACTTTCTTGTAAATATAGGCTTCTCCAAAAGTCTGTATAAAACAATATGCTTTGATCACACTATCAAAGTGTTTATTCCAACTCCGAGAGGCTTGCACCAGTCCATAAATGGATCGCTGGAGCTTGCACACTTTGTTAGCACCTTTTGGATCGACGAAACCTTCTGGTTGCATCATATACAACTCTTCTTCTAGAAATCCATTCAGGAATGCAGTTTTGACATCCATTTGCCATATTTCATAATCATAAAATGCGGCAATTGCTAACATGATTTGGACAGACTTAAGCATCGCTACGGGTGAGAAAGTCTCATCGTAGTCAACCCCTTGAACTTGTCGAAAACCTTTTCGCAACAAGTCGAGCTTTGTAGCCAATAACATTAGCATTAGCGTCAGTCTTCTTCTTGAAAATCCATTTATTCTCGATGGCTTGCCGATCATCGGGCAAGTCAACCAAAGTCCATACTTTGTTCTCATACATGGATCCCATCTCAGATTTCATGGCCTCAAGGCATTTTGCGGAATCTGGGCTCATCATCGCTTCCTCATAGTTCGTTGGTTTGCCATGGTCAAGTAACATGACTTCCAGAATAGATTACCGTACCACTCTGGTGCGGATCTTACTCTGGTTGACCTACGAGGTTCGGTAGTAACTTGATCTGAAGTTTCATGATCAATATCAATAGCTTCCTCACTAATTGGTGTAGGCGTCACATGAACCGGTTTCTGAGATGAACTACTTTCCAATAAGGGAGCAGGTACAGTTACCTCATCAAGTTCAACTTTCCTCCCACTCACTTCTTTCGAGAGAAACTCCTTCTCTAGAAAGGATCCAAATTTAGCAACAAAAGTCTTGCCTTCGGATTTGTGATAGAAGGTGTACCCAATAGTCTCCTTTGGGTATCCTATGAAGACACATTTCTCCTATTTGGGTTCGAGCTTATCAAGTTGAAGTTTTTTCACATAAGCATCGCATCCCCAAACTTTAAGAAATGACAACTTTGGTTTCTTGCCAAACCACAGTTCATAAGGCGTCGTCTCAATGGATTTTGATGGTTCCCTATTTAACGTGAATGCAGCCGTCTCTAAAGCATAACCCCAAAATGATAGCAGTAAATCAGTAAGAGACATCATTGATCGCACCATATCTAGTAAAGTACGATTACAACGTTCGGACACACCATTAAGTTGTGGTGTTCCGGGCGGCGTGAGCTGTGAAACTATTCTGCATTGTTTCAAATGTAGACCAAACTCGTAACTCAAATATTCTCCTCCACGATCAGATTGTAGAAACTTTATTTTCTTGTTACGATGATTTTCCACTTCACTCTGAAATTCTTTGAACTTTTCAAATGTTTCAGACTTATGTTTCATTAAGTAAATATACCCATATCTGCTTAAATCATCAGTGAAGGTGAGAAAATAACAATACCCGCCGCGAGCCTCAATATTCATTGGACCACATACATCAGTATGTATGATTTCTAACAAATCTGTTGCTCGCTCCATAGTTCCGGAGAACGGCGTTTTAGTCATATTGCCCATGAGGCATGGTTCGCAAGTACCAAGTGATTCATAATCAAGTGATTCCAAAATTCCATCAACATGGAGTTTCTTCATGCGCTTTACACCAATATGACCTAAACAGCAGTGCCACAAATAAGTTGCACTATCATTATCAACTCTGCATCTTTTGGCTTCAACATTATGAATATGTGTATCACTACTATCGAGATTCAATAAAAATAGACCACTCTTCAAGGGTGCATGACCATAAAAGATATTACTCATATAAATAGAACAACCATTATTCTCTGATTTAAATGAATAACCGTCTCGCATCAGATAAGATCCAAATAAAATGTTCATGCTTAACGCTGGCACCAAATAACAATTATTCAGGTCTAAAACTAATCCCGAAGGTAGATGTAGAGGTAGCATGCCGACCGCGATCACATCGACTTTGGAACCATTTCCCACGCGCATCGTCACCTCGTCCTTAGCCAATCTTCGCTTAATCCGTAGTCCCTGTTTCGAGTTGCAAATATTAGCAGCAGAACCAGTATCAAATACCTAGGTGCTACTGCGAGCATTAGTAAGGTACACATCAATAACATGTATATCACATATACCTTTGTTCACCTTGCCATCCTTATTATCCACCAAATACTTGGGGCAGTTCCGCTTCCAGTGACCAGTCTACTTGCAGTAGAAGCACTCAGTCCTAGGCTTAGGTCCAGACTTGGGTTTCCTCTCTTGAGCAGCAACTTGTTTGTCGTTCTTCTTGAAGTTCCCCTTCTTCTTCCCTTTACCCTTTTTCTTGAAACTGGTGGTCTTGTTGACCATCAACACTTGATACTCCTTTTTGATTTCTACCTCCGCAACTTTTAGCATTGCGAAGAGCTCGGGAATAGTCTTGTTCATCCCTTGCATATTATAGTTCATCACGAAGCACTTGTAGCTTGGTGGTAGTGATTGAAGAATTCTGTCAATGACACTATCATCAGGAAGATTAACTCCCAGTTGAATCAAGTGATTATTATACCCAGACATTTTGAGTATATGTTCACTGACAGAACTATTCTCTTCCATCTTGCAGCTATAGAACTTATTGGAGACTTCATATCTCTCAATCCGGGCATTTGCTTGAAATATTAACTTCAACTCCTGGAACATCTCATATGCTCCATGACGTTCAAAACGTCGCTGAAGTCCCGGTTCTAAGCCGTAAAGCATGGCACACTGAACTATCGAGTAGTCATCAGCTTTGCTCTACCAGACGTTCTTAACGTCATCAGTTACATCTGCAGCAGGCCTGGCACCCAGCGGTGCTTCCAAGACGTAATTCTTCTGTGCAGCAATGAGGATAATCCTCAAGTTACGGACCCAGTCCGTGTAATTGCTACCATCATCTTTCAACTTAGCTTTCTCAAGGAACGCATTAAAATTCAACGGAACAACAACACGAGCCATCTATCTACAATAACATAGGCAAGCAAAAAATACTATCAGGTACTAAGTTCATGATAAATTAAAGTTCAATTAATCATATTACTTAAGAACTCCCACTTAGATAGACATCCCTCTAATCATCTAAGTGATCACGTGATCCAAATCAACTAAACCATGTCCGATCATCACGTGAGATGGAGTAGTTTTCAATGGTAAACATCACTATGTTGATAATATCTACTATATGGTTCACGCTCGACCTTTCGGTTTCAGTGTTCCGAGGCCATATCTGTATATGCTAGGCTCATCAAGTTTAACCTGAGTATGCCGCGTGTGCAACTGTTTTGCACCAGTTGTATTTGAACGTAGAGCCTATCACACCCGATCATCACGTGGTGTCTCAGCACGAAGAACTTTCGCAACGGTGCATACCCAGGGAGAACACGTATACCTTGAAATTTAGTGAGAGATCATCTTATAATGCTACCGTCAATCAAAGCAAAATAAGATGCATAAAGGATAAACATCACATGCAATCAATATAAGTGATATGATATGGCCATCATCATCTTGTGCTTGTGATCACCATCTCCGAAGCACCATCATGATCACCATCGTCACCGGCGCGACACCTTGATCTTCATCGTAGCATCGTTGTCGTTTCGCCACCTATTGCTTCTACGACTATCGCTACCGCTTGGTGATAAAGTAAAGAAATTACAGGGCGATTGCATTGCATACAATAAAGAGACAACCATATGGCTCCTGCCAGTTGCCGATAACTTTGTTACAAGACATGATCATCTCATACAATAAAATTTAGCATCATGTCTTGACCATATCACATCACAACATGCCCTGCAAAAACAAGTTAGACGTCCTCTACTTTGTTGTTGCAAGTTTTACGTGGCTGCTACGGGTTGAGCAAGAACATTTCTTACCTACGCATCAAAACCACAACGATAGTTCGTCAAGTTAGTGATGTATTAATCTCCTTAAGGACCGGGCGTAGCCACACTCAGTTTAACTAAAGTTGGAGAAACTGACACCCGCCAGCCACCTATGTGCAAAGCACGTCGGTAGAACCAGTCTTGTGTAAGCGTACGCGTAGTGTCGGTCCGGGCCGCTTCATCCAACAATACCGCCGAACCAAAGTATGACATACTGGTAAGCAGTATGACTTGTATCGCCCACAACTCACTTGTGTTCTACTCGTGCATATAACATCTATGCATAAAACCAGGCTCTGATACCACTGTTGGGGAACGTAGTAATTTCAAAAAAATTCCTACGCACACGCAAGATCATGGTGATGCATAGCAACGAGAGAGGAGAGTGTTGTCCACGCACCCTCATAGACCGAAAGCGGAAGCGTTAGCATAACGCGGTTGATGTAGTCGTACGTCTTCAAGATCCGACCGATCAAGTACCAAACGTACGGCACCACTGAGTTCAGCACACGTTCAGCTCGATGACGTCCAACGAACTCCGATCCAGCAGAGCTTTGCAGGAGAGTTTTGTCAGCACAATGGCGTGATGACGGTGTTGATGATGCTACCGACGCAGGGCTTCACCTAAGCACCGCTATGATATTACCGAGGTGGAATATGGTGGAGGGGGGCACTGCACACGGCTAAGAGATCAAGAGATCAATTGTTGTGTCTAGAGGTGCCCCCTGCCCCCGTATATAAAGCATCAAGGGGGAGGGGCGGCCGGCCAGGAGGAGGCGCGCTAGGGAGGAGTCCTACTCCCACCGGGAGTAGGACTCCCTCTTTTCCTAGTTGGAGTAGGAGGGGGGAAGGAGGGGAGAGAGGAGAAGAAGGAAAGGGGGGTGAGGGAGTCCTGGACTGGGGGGTGTCCGGATAGCCGAACTATCATCATCGGCCGGACTCCAAGACTATGAAGATACAAGATTGAAGACTTCGTCCCATGTCCGGATGGGACTTTCCTTGGCGTGGAAGCCAAGCTTGGCAATACGGATATGTAGATCTCCTACCATTGTAACCGACTCTGTGTAAACCTAGCCCTCTCTGGTGTCTATATAAACCGGATGGTTTCAGTCCATAGGACAAACAACCATTACAACAATCATACCATAGGCTAGCTTCTAGGGTTTAGCCTCCTTGATCTCGTGGTAGATCCACTCTTGTACTACCCATATCATCAATATCAATCAAGCAGGAGTAGGGTTTTACCTCCATCGAGAGGGCCCGAACCTGGGTAAAAACATCGTGTCCCTTATCTCCTGTTACCATCCGCCTAGACGCATAGTTCGGGACCCCCTACCCGAGATCCGCCGGTTTTGACACCGACACTGACCGTCATGATAAGGCGAGAGCTGGTCGCTGTTCAAGAGGTCTTTTCGAGTCCCTAAAGACTGATGCCGCTTAGAGCGAGGAACCGGCTTTATCCGGCCCAGGCGTGGATAGCGCCCCGAACTCGGTCTTCCGAACACTAGGGGCTTCATCGAAATTTAAAATTATAGAATTCTATGGCTAAGTGAGAGTGTTCAAGCATTATAAGTCCGGTTGCCTCGTTCGTTGTGTTGAGCGCCTCCCTAGAGGGACCCAAAAATGGGAACAAGAGCGCTCAAGTTTATCCCGAACACCCCAGCACTCGTAGCATGGGGGCTAAAGCCGATGACTTGCCATCTCTCAGATTTGATAAACGGCCGCACAGAAGGTAATATTTTAAATTAACAAGCGTTGCTTAGCGCCTATGAACAAAGTCTTCAGCACACAGGATAACAAAATGCGAGTCTACTCAAATATTACATCTTTGGAGAACTCACCCGCAATCATGCGGGCACCCTTCAGGACACTCTTATAATACATTTTGGGCGTACGATACTCCTTGCCCGCCGGCGGCGCGTCCGTCAGAAGCTTCTCAGCGTCCATCCCGCCCCACTGCAGTTTTGCACGGGCAAGGGCCCGACGGGCACCTTCAATGCAGGCGGAGTGCTTGACGACTTCAACCGAGGGACACGCATCCACCAGCCGCCGCACCAGGCCGAAGTAGCTCCCAGGCATGGCCTCCTTGGGCCACAGCCGAACTATGAGGCCCTTCATGGCCTGTTCGGCCACCTTGTGGAGCTTGACCAGCTGCTTCAGCTGGTAGCTAAGGGGCACCGGATGTCCGACCTCAACATACTAAGACCAGAAGACCTTCTCCGTCGATCTCCCCTCCTCGGCCCGATAGAATGCGGCAGCATCGGACACGCTGCGGGGCAGATCTGCGAAGGCTCCTGGAGAGCTCCGAATTCGGGTAAGTAATAGGTAATTCACATTTACATGCGTACTTTGCATGAAAAATGCCTTACCCGCCGCTATCTTCTTTAACGCCTCAATTTCTTGGAGGGCCTTGTGGGCTTCGGCCTTAGCGGCTTTGGCACTCTCAAGAGCCGATGCATGCTCGGACTCTCGAGTCTTTGAGTCGCGCTCCAAACTCTCATGTTTTTCCACGAGAGCCTGGAGCTCTTGCTGCACCTCCGCCACCCGCGCCTCCTGCTTCTCTCGCTCGGCTCGTTCCGCTGCCGCATTGCGTTCCGCCACAGACACCGCCTCCTTCAGGGTCGCCAGCTCGTTCGTGGCCCCTGTAGTACCCACGTTATCTTTGTTATTTTCTCTTGCAACCAAATCCTTTTCTGTAAGGTACAACTTTATTAAGCTATTACTCACCTTCCTCGTCCTCGAGCTGCTTCTTGGCACGGCCGAGCTCGCTCTCGGACCGCTCGAGGCTTTGCTTCAAAGCATCGATCTCCGCAGTCAGTGCGGCAGAGGTCAGCAGCGCAGCCTGCAATCCCATATTGACATATTTTTTAGACTCATGCGTATATCTTTTTAGATCCTCAGTCCGGCTTTTCTTTCCGAACACCGAACCGAGCATCAGGGGCTACTGTCTATGCGGTATTATATTACACATCTTAAAATTCTTACCTCAAAGCCTGTTAGTAGGCTGCTGCAGGCTTCGGTCAGCCCGCTCTTGGCGAGCTGAACCTTCTGAATCACCGCACTCATGACAGTGTGGTGTTCTTCTTCGATGGAAGCACTGTTGAGCGCCTCCAGCAAGTTATCCGGCGTCTCCGGTTGGACAGAGGCCGCCGGCGTCATAGTCTTGCCCTTCTTACGAAGGGGCTGCTTGCCGGACTCCGGAACCACTGCAAGTTCGGGTGCGGAGTCCGGTGCACAGTCCGGGAGGTTGCCCTGCGGCACCTCTGGGGCCTCCTCCTCCTGGCGGGTCCCTTCCTGGGATCCCACCTCAACGTCGTCAGCGTCACGAGGGGTGGAGGCGGTTAGAAGAGAATCCATATCCAACGTGCCCAAGGACCCGCTCGACGAAGCGGGAAGATCGTCCTTGGACGGACTACAGGTTGTATGCGGCATTAGAACGACACCGCGTGGCAAAAAGAAAAATTATAAATCATCCAGGAGTCCGGATACTTACGATCTTGCCAGGGGCTTGGCCCTTGAGGGCCACTCCTCGTCGCCGTCGCCGACATTGGCGGAGCAGTCCGGAGGAAGGGTCCTTCCCTTCTTGGACCCTTCGGCCCCCTCGTTGGGGAGGACTTCCTCTTCTTCTCTCCCCCCGCTGTGGGAGAGGTCTCTTTCTTCTCCTCCTCGTCCTCGTGGGAGGAGTCCACCTCGGAGTCATCGGACGATGAGTCCGATACCACCTGACACTGGGAACTCCTCCGGGTTCCCGTGGCCTTCTTCTTAGCCTTCTTCTCCGGCACCACGTAAAGTGCCGGGACCAGCAGCCCTCTCAAACGGGCGTCCGCTGGGTCTTCTGGAAGGGGAGCCGAACAGTTAACCTGTCCGGACGTCTTCTGCTAGTCCTGTTAAAGGTATTGGGAGTTTAGATCCCGCATAGAGTCAAACTATGAAAAGCGAGTGTCCCATAAAGGATAACATAGGTTACCTCACCAGCCGGGCGCTGCGTGCTAAATCCGCGATCTTCGGTTGCGGATGCGGGAGCTTCGGCGCCCTTGAACAGCACCCTCCAGGCAGCTTCGTACGTAGTGTCGAAGAGCCCGCTCAAGGTCCGGTGTTGTGCCGGATCAAACTCCCACAAATTGAAGTCTCGTTGCTGGCAGGGGAGAATCCGACGGACGAGCATGACCTGGATCACGTTGACAAGCGTAAGCTTCTTGTTCACCAGGTTCTGGAGACAGGACTGGAGTCCTGTCAGCTCCTCCAAACTACCCCAAAGCAAGCCTTTCTCTTTCTAGGAGGTGAGCTGCATGGGGATGCCAGATCTAAATTCGGGGGCCGCTCCCCATTTAGGGTCACACGGCTCGGTGATGTAGAACCACCACGATTACCACCCTTTGATGGATTCCACGAAGGAACCCTCGAGCCAAGTGACGTTGGGCATTTTTCCCACCATGGCGCCTCCGCACTCCGCTTTGCTGCCCTTCACAAACTTCGGCTTGACATTGAAGGTCTTTAGCCACAAGCCGAAGTGGGGCTGGATGCAGAGGAAGGCCTCGCACATGACGATAAACACCGAGATATTGAGGATGAAATTTGGGGCTAGATTGTGGAAGTCCAGGCCGTAGTATTACATGAGCCCCCGGACAAAGGGGTGGAGTGGGAAGCCCAGTCCGCGGAGGAAATGGGGAAGGAATACCACCCTCTCATGGGGCCTAGGGGTGGGGATGAGCTGCCCCTCGTCGGGCAGCCGGTGCGCGATGTCGCTGGACAAGTATCCGACGCTGCGCAGCTTCTCGATGTGCCCCTCCGTGACGGAGGAGGCCATCAACTTGCCTCCCACTCCGGACATGGCTGGAGAAGGTCGAGGTGAGATGTGCGGACTTGGGCGCTGGAGCTCGAGTGCGCGGAGATGGATAAGCAAAGGAGGAAGAAGGCGTAGGTAAAAGAGGAGGATCCTTATCCGCTTATATATGGGCGGACGAAAACTATGCGTCCCCATCGGCCTGGTAAAACTCGCTTATCTCCCAAGCGCTACAATCAATGGCGCGGTTGGGTTACCCATGTCCGTATTGATGGGAATCCTGAAATAAGGGGAACACGATCTTTGCTTCGACAAGACGTGCCAAGGAAACCGCTTCGCTAAACGCGCTGAGGAGGTATAATAAAAACGATTCGAGTAAAGGCTTGGTAGTGGTGTGACGTCACGCCACAAAATACGTTAGCAGGTTGAACTTGTGTAAATGTTATTCTCTCTACGGTGGTATGTGGAATTTATTTTACAGAGCCGGACACTATCCTGGTGTTCACAATCTTCTATGAATTATTCGGAGGAGGAACCCTCCTTGCAATGTCGAAGACAATATGCGCGCCGGACTCGTCGTCATTGAAGCCTGGTTTAGGGGCTACTGAGGGATTCCTGGACTGGGCGGTGTCCGGATAGCCGAACTATCATCATCGGCCGGACTCCAAGACTATGAAGATACAAGATTGAAGACTTTGTCCCGTGTCCGGATGGGACTTTCCTTGGCGTGGAAGGCAAGCTTGGCAATACGGATATGTAGATCTCCTACCATTGTAACCGACTCTATGTAACCCTAGCCCTCTCCGGTGTCTATATAAACCGGAGGGTTTTAGTCCGTAGGACAACAACAATTACAACAATCATACCATAGGCTAGCTTCTAGGGTTTAGCCTCCTTGATCTCGTGGTAGATCCACTCTTGTACTACCCATATCATCAATATCAATCAAGCAGGAGTAGGATTTTACCTCCATCGAGAGGGCCCGAACCTGGGTAAAAACATCGTGTCCCTTGTCTCCTGTTACCATCCGCCTAGACGCACAGTTTGGGACCCGCCTACCTGAGATCCGCCGGTTTTGACAGGAGATAAGGGACACGAGATTGGGTCTCGAACTGTGCGTCTAGGCGGATGGTAACAGGAGATAAGGGACACGATGTTTTTACCTAGGTTCGGGCCCTCTCGATGGAGGTAAAACCCTACTCCTGCTTGATTGATATTGATGATATGGGTAATACAAGAGTGGATCTACCACGAGATCAAGGAGGCTAAACCCTAGAAGCTAGCCTATGGTGTGATTGTTGTAATGATTGTTTGTCCTATGGACTAAAACCCTCCGGTTTATATGGACACCGGAGAGGGCTAGGGTTACACAGAGTCGGTTACAATGGTAGGAGATCTACATATCCGTATTGCCAAGCTTGCCTTCCACGCCAAGGAAAGTCCCATCCGGACACGGGACGAAGTCTTCAATCTTCTATCTTCATAGTCTTGGAGTCCGGCCAACGATGATAGTCCGGCTATCCGGACTCCCCCTAGTCCAGGACTCCCTCAGTAGCCCCTGAACCAGGCTTCAATGACGATGAGTCCGGCGCGCATATTGTTCGGCATTGCAAGGCGGGTTCCTCCTCCGAATTAATTCATAGAAGATTGTGAACACCAGGATAGTGTCCGGCTCTGCAAAATAAATTCCACATACCACCGTAGAGAGAATAATATGTACACAAGTTCAATCTGCTGACGTATTTTGTGGCGTGATGTGACACCATTACCAAGCCTTTACTTGAATTGTTTTTATTATACCACCTCAGCGCGTTTAGCAAAGCGGTTCCCTTGGCATGTCTTGTCGAAGCAGAGATCGTGTTCCCCTTATTCCGGGATTCCCATCAATACGGACGTGGGTAACCCAACCGCGCCATTGATTGCGGCGCTTGGGAGAAAAGCGACTTTTACCAGGCCGGGGGGACGCATAGTCTTCGTCCGCCCGTATACATAAGGGGATAAGGATCTGCCTCTTTTACCTACGCCTTCTTCCTCCTTTGCTTATCCATCTCCGCGCACTCAAGCTCCAGCGCCCAAGTCCGTACATCTCGCCTCAACCTTCTCCATCCATGTCCGGAGCGGGAGGCAAGTGGATGGCCTCCTCCGTCACGGAGGGGCACATCGAGAAGCTGCGCGGCGCCGGATACCTGTCCGGCGACATCGCGCACCGGCTGCCCGACGAGGGGCAGCTCATCCCCACCCCCAGGCCCCATGAGAGGGTCATATTCCTTCCCCACTTCCTCCGCGGACTGGGCTTCCCACTTCATCCCTTCGTCCGGGGGCTCATGTACTACTACGGCCTGGACTTCCATGATCTGGCGCCAAACTTCATCCTCAACATCTCGGCGTTTATCATCGTGTGCGAGGCCTTCCTCTGCATCCAGCCCCACTTCGGCTTGTGGCTAAAGACCTTCAATGTCAAGCCGAGGGTGGTGAAGGGCGTCCAAGCGGAGTGTGGAGGCACCATGGTGGGCAAAATGCCCAACATCACCCGGCTCGAGGGTGCCTTCGTGGATTCCGTCAAAGGGTGGCAATCGGGGTGGTTCTACATCACCGAGCCGCGTGACCCTAAATGGGCAGCGGCCCCCGAGTTCAGATCTGGTACCCCTATGCAGCTCACCTCCTGGAAAGAGAAGGGCTTGCTATGGGGTAGTTCGGAGGACCTGACCGGACTCCAGTCCTGTCTCCAGACGCTGGTGAACAAGAAGCTTAAGCTTGTCAACGTGATCCAGGTCATGCTTGTCCGCCGGATTCTCCCCTGCCAGCAACGGGCCTTCAATTTGTGGGTGTTTGATCCGGCACAGCACCAGACCCTGAGCGGGCTATTCGACACAACGTACGAAGCTGCCTGGAGGGTGCTGTTCAAGGGGGGAGAAGCCCCCGCATCCGCAACTGAAGATCGCGGATTCAGCACGAAGCGCCCGGCCGGCAAGGTGAGCTTTGTTATCCTTTATGGGACACTCATTTCTTTCATAGTTTGACTCTATGTGGGATCTAAAACTCCCAATGCCTTTAACAGGACTGGCAGAAGACGTCCGGACAGGTCAACTATCCGGCTCTCCTTCCTGAAGACCCAGCGGACACCCGTTTAACGGGGCTGCTGGTTCCGGCCCTTTATGTGGTGCCGGAGAAGAAGGCCAAGAAGAAGGCCACGGGAACCCGACGGAGTTCCCCGCGCCAGGTGGTATCGGACTCGTCGTCCGATGGCTCCGAGGCGGACTCCTCCCCCGAAGACGAGGAGGAGAAAGAGGACTCTCCCCAAGATGGGGGAGAGAAGAAGAGGAAGGCTTCCCCAACGAGGGAGGCCGAAGAGTCCAAGAAGGGAAGGACCCTTCCTCCGGACTGCTCCACCAACGCCGACGACGGCGAAGAGGAGTGGCCCTCAAGGGCCAAGCCCCTGGCAAGATCGTAAGTATCCGGATTCCTGAATGATTTATAATTATTCTTTGTGCCACATAGTGTCCTTCTTATGCCGCATACAACCTGTAGTCCGGCCGAGGACAATCTTCCCGCTTCATCGAGCAGGTGCTTGGCTCCGTCGGATGTGGATTCCCTTCCGACCGCCTCAACTCCCCGTGACGCTGACGACGCCGAGGTGGGATCCCACGAGGGGACCCATCAGGAGGAGGAGGCTCCGGAGGTGCCGCAAGGCAACCTCCCGGACTTTGCACCGGACTCTGCACCGGAACCAGCAGTGGTTCCGGAGTCCGGCAGGCGGCCCCTTCGTAAGAAGGGCAAGACCGTGACACTGGCGGCCTCCGTCCAACCGGAGGCGCCGGATAACTTGTTGGAGGCGCTCAACAGCGCTTCCATCAAGGAAGAACACCGCACTATAATGAGTGCGGTGATTCAGAAGGTTCAGCTCGCCAAGAGCGGGCTGACCGAAGCCTGCAGCAGCCTTCTAACAGGCTTTGAGGTAAGAAATTTTAAAATATGTAATGTAATACCGCATAGACAGTAGCCCCTGATGCTCGGTTCGGTGTTCGGAAATAAAAGCCAGACTGAGGATCTAATAAAGATATATGTAGGAGTTCTAAAAATTATGTCAACATGGGATTGCAGGCTGTGTTGCTGACCTCTGCCGCACTGACTTTGGAGGTCAGTGCTTTAAAGCAGAGCCTCGAGCGGTCCGAGAACGAGCTCGGCCTTGCCAAGAAGCAGCTCGAGGACAAAGAAGGTGAGTAACACCGTATTAAATTTGTACCTTACAAAAAATGATTTTGGTTGCAAGAGAAATAACGAGGATAACGTGGGCATTGCAGGGGCCACGAACAAGGTGGCGACCCTGAAGGAGGTCGTGTCCGTGGCCGAGCGTAATGCGGCCGCGGAACAAGCTCAGAGAGAGAAGTAGGAGGCGCGGGTGGCGGAGGTGCAGCAAGAGCTCCAGGTTCTCGTGGAAAAACACGAGAGTTTGGAGCGCGACTCGAAGACTCGAGAGTCCGAGCTTGCCTCGGCTCTTGAGAGTGCCAAAGCCGCTAAGGCCGAAGCCCATAAGGCCCTCCAGGAGATCGAGGTGGTGAAGTAGATAGCGGCGGGTAAGGCATTTTTCATGCAAAGCAAGCATGTGAATGTGAATTACCTGTTACTTGCCCGAATTCGGAGCTCTCCAGGAGCGTTTGCAGATCTGCCTCGCAGCGTGTCCGATGCTGCCGCATTCTACCGGGCCGAGAAGGGGAGCTCGACGGAGAAGGTCTTCTAGTCTCAGTATGCTGAGGCCGGACATCCGATGCCCCTTAGCGACCAGCTGAAGCAGCTGGTCGAGCTCCACAAGGTAGCCGAACAGGCCACGAAGGGCCTCATAGTTCGGCTGTGGCCCGAGGAGGCCATGCCTGGGAGCTACTTCGGCCTAGTGCGGCGGCTGGTGGATGCGTGTCCCTGGGTGGAAGTCGTCAAGCGCTCCGCCTGCATTGAAGGTGCCCGTCGGGCCCTTGCCCGTGCAAAAGTGCATTGGGGCAGGCTGGATGCTGAGAAGCTTCTGACGGACGCGCCGTCGGCGGGCAAGGAGTATCACACGCCCGAAATGTATTATAAGAGTGTCCTGAAGGGTGCCTGCAAGATTGCGGATGAGTGCTCCAAAGATGTAATATTTGAGTAGACTCGCAATGTGTTATCCTGTGCGCTGAAAACTTTGTTCATATGCGCTAAGCAACGCTTATTGATTTAAAATATTACCTTCTGTGCGGCCGTTTATCAAATCTGAGAGATGGCAAGTCGTCGGCTTCAGCCCCCATGCCCTGTTGGTGTGATTAGCTAGCTTTTCGGGGGTGTCATGTATCTGGCAAGAGCGGACGAGTATTCGGTCCAAATTGGATGGACCCGGAGTAGTTCTTTTGAATGGCTTCTTCCGTTGACCGGGTTTAGAGCCTCTGAATCCGGCGTTGACTGCCGTATCCTCAGTGTTATCGCCATTAACGCGGCGTTTGTTTTTGTTCCGACGCGACCTGCCATTGCAGTCCTTGGTATCCGGACTGCCAGAATTTTTGCTGAGGTTGTTACTGCAGGCTAGCCAGCTGTCCTCTCCCGCACAGAAGCGGGTCATGAGTGATGTGAGGGCTGCCATGGATTTCGGCTTTTCCTGTCCTAGGTGCCGGGCCAGCCACGCGGATATTGTGTTGAACGCTGCGAGGGCCTCTGCATCCGGACAGTCGACGATTTGATTTTTCTTTGTTAAGAACCGTGTCCAGAATTATCTGGCCGATTCGTCTGGCTGCTGAATTATATGGCTTAGGTCATCGGCGTCTGGTGGTCGCACATATGTGCCCTGGAAGTTGTCGAGGAATGCGGCTTCCAGGTCCTCCCAACACCCAATTGATTCTGCTGGCAAGCTGTTAAGCCAATGCCGAGCTGGTCCTTTAAGCTTGAGTGGGAGATATTTGATGGCGTGGAGATCGTCACTGCGGGCCATATGGATATGAAGGAGATAGTCTTCGATCCAAACCGCGGGGTCTGTCGTGCCATCGTAGGATTCAATGTTCATGGGTTTAAACCCTTTAGGGATTTGATGATCCATTACTTCATCTGTGAAGCACAGTGGGTGTGCGGCGCCTCTATACTGGGCAATATCATGACGTAGCTCAAGAGAGCTTTGTCTACTGTGTTCGGCCCGGCCGGAGTTGCTGTATCCGGCGCGACGGTAGTCGTCGCGCATTGCGGGGTGCCCACGTGATCCGTAGATCGATCTTGATTGTCTTGCCTTGTCCTCCAATATGTCTCGCAAGTCCGGCGCATTCCCCCTTTGCTTCGTACTTTTCGAGCGGTGCCGGGGTACGGTCCTGATGGAGGGCCTAGAGGCCTCTCTGTCACGGCGACGAGGTGGTCGGTCTGCCGTATTGTGCGCTGGTGATGAGGGTTTATATTCCTCCTCCTCTAATTGGGGGAGCAACTTGCATTTTGGGTAGCTTTTGGAGGGGCGTTCGAGTTCATGCTCTTCGGCCGCGAGGACTTCGGTCCATCTATCGGCTAGCAGGTCTTGATCAGCTCGGAGCTGTTGCTGCTTTTTCTTTAGGCTGTTTGCTGTGGCCATGAGCCTACGTTTAAAACGCTCTTGTTCGACGGGATGCTCGGGCACGACGAATTCGTCGTCGTTCAGGCTTGCCTCGTCTCCGGAGGGAGGCATGTAATTATCATCCTCTACCTCTTCATCTGCCGCTCTCTCGTGAGGGCTGGCTTCTCCGTCCTCCTGTGCTGAATCTTGCTGGAGGGGGTTGTCTTCGGCACTCTCTGGGGTGTTATTATCTCTGGTGCCGGAATCTCTATTCTTGCTGTGACGGGATTTAGAGCGGCGCCGCTGACGTTGGCGCTTGGGCTGTTTCTTAGAGGAATCCGCCTCCGCTGCTTCTTCGCCGTTCCCATCCTTTGGGATGTCCACCATGTATATGTCGTATGACGAGGTGGTCTTCCAGTGCCCCGTAGGTGCTGGTTCTTGGTCGTCTCCGGCATCGTCGTCCATACCGTCGATGTCTTCGGAGTCGTAGTCTAGCATGTCGGTTAGATCGTCGACAGTGGCTACAAAGTGGGTGGTGGGTGGGTTTTGAATTTCTTCGTCGTCCGCATCCCAACCGTCCTGACCGCAGTCCGGCCAGTGCTCTCCTGATAACGAGAGATACTTTGGCGAATTCAGGATGTCGCCAAAGGGTGAGTGCTGAAAGATGTCCGCAGCGGTGAACTCCATGATCGGCGCCCAATCGGATTCGATTGGTAGGGGCGCGGGAGGTTTGGAGTCCGGCACCTCAGAGTCACGGGACAAGGTTAGTATTCGGCTCCATCGCCGTAGAGGTTGCAGCCCCCGAGGCGGTGTCTAGCCACCCATCCTCGATCTGTGCGGTCGGCTCCGAATTAAGGATCGGAACGGACTCATGTGCGGCCTCCAGGGCACTGTCCGGTAGCAGAGCTAAGTCATGCCCATCGTGACAGTGCGGCGCGCTCGGCTGTGGCTCGAATCCATCAAAGATCAAGTCTCCGCGGATGTCAGCCGTGAAGTTTAGGCTTCCAAATCTGTCCTGATGGCCAGGGGCGTAGCTTTTGATCTGCTCCAGATGGCCAAGCGAATTGGCCCGCAGTGCAAAGCCACCGAACACAAAGATCTGTCCGGGGAGAAAAGTCTCACCCTGGACTGCGTCGTTGTTGATGATCGAAGGAGCCATCAAGCCTATCGGTGACGACACAGAGGAACTCTCAATGAAAGCACCAATGTCGGTGTCAAAACCGGCGTATCTCGGGTAGGGGGTCCCGAACTGTGCGTCTAGGCGGATGGTAACAGGAGACAAGGGACACGATGTTTTTACCCAGGTTCGGGCCCTCTCGATGGAGGTAAAACCCTACTCCTGCTTGATTGATATTGATGATATGGGTAGTACAAGAGTGGATCTACCACAAGATCAAGGAGGCTAAACCGTAGAAGCTAGCCTATGGTATGATTGTTGTAATGGTTGTTCGTCCTATGGACTAAAACCCTCCGGTTTATATAGACACCGGAGAGGGTTAGGGTTACACAGAGTCGGTTACAATGGTAGGAGATCTACATATCCGTATTGCCAAGCTTGCCTTCCACGCCAAGGAAAGTCCCATCCGGACACGGGACGAAGTCTTCAATCTTGTATCTTCGTAGTCTTGGAGTCCGGCCAACGATGATAGTCCGGCTATCTGGACACCCCCTAGTCCAAGACTCCCTCAGCCACCATGCATTATTTTCCATACATGTCACTCTTGATTCATTGCACCATCCCGGTACACCGCAGGAGGCATTCATATAGAGTCATATCTTGTTCTAAGTTTCGAGTTGTAATCCTTATGTTGTAATCAATAGAAGTGTGATGATCATCATTATTAGAGCATTGCCCAAAAAAAGAGAAAGTCCAAAAAAAAGAAAGGCTGAAAAAAAGGGCAATGCTACTATCTCTTTTTCCACACTTGTGCTTCAAAGTAGCACCTTGTTCTTCATGTAGTGAGTCTCATATATTGTGCTTCAAAGTAGCACCTTGTTCTTCATGTAGTGAGTCTCATAAGTTGTCTTTTTATACTAGTGGGAATTTTTCATTATAAAACTTGGCTTGTATATTCCTACGATGGGCTTCCTCAAATGCCCTAGGTCTTCATGAGCAAGCGAGTTGGATGCACACCCACTAGTTTTCTTTTGTTGAGCATTCATAGCTCTAGTGCATCCGGAGCATGGCAATCCCTACTCCTCATGTTGACATCAATTGATGGGCATCTCCATAGCCCGTTGATTAGCCTCGTCAATGTGAGACTTTCTCCTTTTTTGTCTTCTCCACACAATCCCCATTGTCATATTCTATTCCACCCATAGTGCTATATCCATGGCTCACGCTCATGTATTGCTTGAAGGTTGAAAAAGTTTGAGATTATGTAAGTATTAAAAAATTGCTTGGCTTGTCATCAGGGGTATAGAAGTTGGGAACATCTTTGTGTGACGAAAATGAAGCATAGCCTAACTATATGATTTGTAGGGATGAACTTTCTTTTGCCATGTTATTTTGAGAAGACATGATTGCTTTGATTAGTATGCTTGAAGTATTATTATTTTTGTGTCAATATGAACTTTTGTCTTGAATATTTCGGATCTGAATATTCATATCACAATTAAGGAGATTTACATTGAAATTATGGCAAAGTATCACTCCGCATCAAAAATTCCTTTTTATCATTTACCTACTCGAGGACGAGCAGGAATTAAGCTTGGGGATGCTTGATACGTCTCCAACGTATCTATAATTTTTGATTGCTTCATGCTACTTTATCTACTGTCTTAGGCAATATTGGGCTTTATTATCCACTTTTATATTATATTTGGGACTAACCTATTAACCGGAGGCCCAGCGCGGATTTGCTGTTTTATGCCTATTTCAGTGTTTCGAGGAAAAGGAATATCAGACGGAGTCAAAACGGAACGAAATCAACTGGAGAAGTTAATTTTGGAAGGAAACCAACCAGATGGGCTTGGAGTGCACGTCAGGGGATCCCCGGGCTGCCCACGAGGGTGGGGGCGCGGCCTCCCCCCTGGGCGCGCCCCCTACCTCGTGAGCCCCCCGGAGGTCCACCGACATACCCCTTGCACCCATATATACCTACGTACCCTAAAACTTCTAGAACAGAAGATAGATCGGGAGTTCCGCCGCCGCAAGCCTCTGTAGCCACCAAAAACCAATCGGGACCCTGTTCCGGCACCCTGCCGGAGGGTGATCCCATCACCGGTGGCCATCTTCATCATCCCGACGCTATCCATGACGAGGAGGGAGTAGTTCACCCTCGGAGCTGAGGGTATGTACCAGTAGCTATGTGTTTGATCTCTCCCTCTCGTGTTCTCTCTCGTGTTCCTCTATGGCACGATCTTGATGTATCCCGAGCTTTGCTATTGTAGTTGGATCTTATGATGTTTCTCCCCATCTACTCTCTTGTGATGAATTGAGTTTCCCCTTTTGAAGTTATCTTATTGGATTGAGTCTTTTATGAACACTTGATGTATGTCTTGTGTGGGATAACCGTGGTGACAATGGGTTATTCTATTGATCCACTTGATGTATTTTTTGGTGATCAACTTGCGGGTTTCGTGACACTTGGGAACCTATGCATAGGGGTTGGCACACGTTCTTGACTCTCCGGTAGAAACTTTGGGGCACTCTTTGAAGTACTTTTATGTTGGTTGGATGAATCTGAGATTGTGTGATGCATATCGTATAATCATGCCCACGGATACTTGAGGTGACAATGGAGTATCTAGGTGACATTAGGGTTTTGGTTGATTTGTATCTTAAGGTGTTATTCTAGTACGAACTCTTTTATAGATTGATTCGAAAGAATAGCTTTGTGGTGGTTTCGTACCCGATCATAATCTCTACATTTGTTCCCCGCTATTAGTGGCTTTGGAGTGACTCTTTGTTGCATGTTGAGGGCTTGTCATATGTTCTATCTGTGTTATTATTGTTGAGAGAACTTACACTAGTGAAAGTATGAACCCTAGGCCTTGTTTCCTATCATTGCAATACCGTTTACGCTCACTTTTACCACTTGTTACCTTGCTGTTTTTATTATTTCAGATTACAAAAACCTGTATCTACCATCTATTTTGCACTTGTATCACCATCTCTTCGCCGAACTAGTGCACCTATACAATTTACCATTGTATTGGGTGTGTTGGGGACACAAGAGACTTT
Source organism: Triticum timopheevii (assembly GCA_963921465.1). NCBI lineage: Eukaryota > Viridiplantae > Streptophyta > Magnoliopsida > Poales > Poaceae > Triticum > Triticum timopheevii. Next base: position 467,416,436 of record OY997272.1, on the reverse strand, counting down.
TTTTTATTTGGTTGCAGGGTTGTTTGAGAGAGACTGTCGGTGTCAAAACCGGCGGATCTCGGGTAGGGGGTCCCGAACTGTGGGTCTAGGCGGATGGTAACAGGAGACGAGGGACACAATGTTTTTACCCAGGTTCGGGCCCTCTCGATGGAGGTAAAACCCTACGTCCTGCTTGATTAATATTGATGATATGGGTAGTACAAGAGTAGATCTACCACGAGATCAAGGAGGCTAAACCCTAGAAGCTAGCCTATGGTATGATTGTTGTAATGTATGTTCGTTTTACGGACTAAGGCCCTCCTGTTTATATAGACACCGGAGAGGGCTAGGGTTACACAGAGTCGGTTACAATGGTAGGAGATCTACATATCCGTATCGCCAAGCTTGCCTTCCACGCCAAGGAAAGTACCATCCGGACACGAGCCGGAGTCTTCAATCTTCTATCTTCGTAGTCTGGGAGTCCGGCGGATATTGATAGTCCGGCTGTCTGGACACCCCCTAGTCTAGGACTCCCTCAGTAGCCCCTGAACCAGGCTTCAATGACAATAAGTCCAGCATGCTTGTAGTCTTCGGCGTTGCAAGGCGGGTTCTCCCTTCAAATCCCATGTACCTACCGAATAATGTCCGGCTTCATCTTGAATACTGTGCTCCTTGGCTTCTACGCCAAATTATGGCCCTCTTCCACGCGTCGCACGAATGCGAAAAGCCAGGGTGCTTTTTACATTTCACCCCCTAATTGTGCGGGTCGTCCTCCTATAAAAGAGGCAAGGATCCAGATCCAAACCGCACCGTCTTCCTCCCGCGTATACTCCATCGAAGCGCCTCTGACCTAGAAATCCATTCCACCATGGATCGTCAACGTGGCTCTTCCTCACGAGCTCCTAGCCCATCGCCAGGGAATTGGAGGAGGTGCTCTATTTTGCACAATGAGCTAGTGAAGCTCCAAACGGAGGGGTTTCTTCCTCCGGCCTTCATGGTTCCAGTCCGAGCCGGACTGGTTACTTATCAAGGTGGGAGGCAGGCGGAGGACACTCCAAGCCCCAATAAGGAGGAGCGAGTGTGCTTTGTCCCCTATCTGATGAGGGGGCTCGGATTTCCAATACATCCGTTCCTCCGCGGGCTCCTGAAGTCCTACGGACTCCAGCTCCACCACCTTACGCCCGCCTCTGTACTGCACATCGCGGGCTACGTAGCTCTTTGTGAGCTATTTCTGGGCATCGAGCCCCATTTTGCATTGTGGAAGAGGTTGTTTTGCCTCGTACCCCGTTCTCACCAGGGGTCCATATATCAAGTGGGCGGCGCCGAAATATGGCGCATCGCCGGGACCAGATACCTATCCGGCACTCCCAAGAAGGCGTCCGAAGATTGGCCCTCGGAGTGGTTTTATATTGGAGATGCCCCGTTGCCGGATCCAGTCCGGATCGGCCTCCCGGAGTTTAGTGCTGCTCCCTTGAAGAAACGCCTCAGCTGGCGCCCGTGGAGCCCCCGTTTGGAGGAGGACAAGAGCGTCCATTACTTGATGGGCCGGATAAGATTAATGACTCATTCCGGCTTGACCATGATCGGAGTCATGGCGACGTGCATCAAGCGAGGGGTGCAGCCACTGCAATATAGAGGCCATCCCATGTGGGATTTCAACGGGGAAGATAATGCTACCCGGCACGGCCGTAAAGGGCCGGATTCGACCGAGGATCTGGTGAAGATCCTATCCGGCCTGTACAAGGGGGAGAAGGAGGACTTCCTTCGCCCAAACCCTTTGGATGGGTTTTCCATGATCAACCCTAGGGGATGGGTAAGCGAACACCTCGAAGGGCCCTACCCGTGCTTTCGAAGCTTGAGCTTCTTACGTTATGTCTTCGGCGCAGGGTCTACGCCGGACTGTGGAGGACATGGTGAGTCCTGCTCCACAACCCGAGGACCCAGAAGGATCCCTGGGTCCGGCCTCCGAAGAGGATCCGGACATCGAGGTGGAGCTGATCGATGGGGTGTATCACCAGCTCAGCATAGACAATGCTTTGGTCGCCATTACGGCGGACTACCCCGGACTAAGTTCGGCTTCCCAGGTGACCATGACCGAAGTCCGGACACCATTATCTCACCCCTGCCTATTTCTGACCTTCGTGAACGATGGTATTTTGCAGGAAGCGCCTTTACGGCAGGAAGCCGAGCCTGTGGCGGCCGACCTGCAGAGGTCAGTCCGAACTAGCAGGAGCAAAAGGAGCGCCGTGCGGACGGAAACGTCGCCGCAGAGGTATAGCTCGTGTTTGAATTTTTCGAGCAACATTCCGAGGAAACGTCTAAGTGCTCATGATCTTTATAGAAGAAAAAGCGCTCGCCGGACTGCGAGCGCAGGAATTGCCGATCCGACCAACACCAGCTAGGCTCCAGCGCCCGGACTGGAGGGGGAGGCAAGCGCAAGACGCGAGCCGGATCCTGCTCCAACGGAGGATACCGACAGACTGTCCGCCACCAAGCGCCGCCGGACAGTATTTCAAGAAGCGTGCTTTTCCCCTGAGGCATTGGATGCCTTTAACGCAGGGGACGCGCATCTCCGTGCTGCTCAAAATGGTTTTACCAGAGCCACGGAGCAGTATGTTAAAGACATACGGGTAAGGGAATTTTAATGGTTGTATGTACCAGTAGCCCCCGAGACTTGAATTAGTTATGCTAACTGATTTAAGGATCATTTGAAATTTCAGGCACTTAACAAGTAGAATGCCCAGCTGTCTCGGGAGCTGCAAGATTGCAAGGCCCAACTTGAGGCCGCACTTGCTGCCGCAGGAGGAGACGGAAAGACCCCTCCTGGTAACACATTTGTATAAATGAATATAAGCGCTGTGCGGCGTGCGCGCGAGTGTAATAATGACGTTGCAGGTACCGCCGGACAAGATCCGGACAGGCAAGCATTGCTGCGCCAGCTAAAGGCTGGCGAGAGTGTGCTGAATAGGGTTCAGCAGGAAAGGAACAAGCTCCAAGATGCCAACACCAAGCTCGGAGAAGAGCTGAAAGGCGCACAGGCCGAGCTGTCCGGCTCCGTCAAGGAGAATCAACGGCTTCGTCGCGGCATATATAGTAAGTGCTTGAGCGAACTCTTTTGAAAAGAAGAGTTCGGCGAGGAAGCAATTTGACATGATATGTCTTGTAGGTATACTCACGGGTCGTCCTGCAGAGGAGATGCCCATATCAATGGGTGATCAACTTCCCGAACTGTTGCAGCTACTTGAACGAGTTCGGCAGGCAATGAGCGGCGTCGTTCAGGCTTTATGGCCAGCCCTTACCCTGTCCGAGGGCCTCGGGGAGCTTGCGGAGAAGCTGCAGGGAGTGCGGCAGCGCTTCCGGTTGTGGAAGATATCGGCTTGCCGTCAAGGTGCCAGGGAGGCTTGGGCCATGGTGAAGACGCGGTACAAGAAGGCGGACCCCAACCACATGGCCGAAGTTGGACCGGTGGGGCCCGATGGGAAGGAGATCCCTGTCAGTTTAGTGTACAGCCAAGTAGAGTTGGCTGCTAAGTTTTCCCAACGGGACTGTAAACTAGACAGCCTGTTAGACGGGATTGAGGAGGAATACAATCAATAAATCTGACGATGTATGTTATCCTTTAAAATGACATGTGAAATGCCTTCTAGCCGGATTGTAGATCGTTTGACTTTGCCGACCTTTTCGCTTCGACCTCGGGACCCTAGAGTCCGGAGTGTGTCCGAATACCTTTTTGGTTAAGAAACAACCGTGGTATGCATGGAGACCAGGCGTAGGGGTCATTAGTGCTTTATCAGACAAGTGCTCAACTAGTTATGTTATATTACATGGTTAGTAAGAAACATCTTCCAGGGAGAATAGTTCCGTTAAGGGTTCCTTTCGCTGAGGAGGCATGCCCTAAAGTGCATGTCCGGACTGCAAAGAGAGAAGTAAAACATCTGGGGGCAGATAGATAAATAAGCAAAAAGTTATCTTTTAAATCACCGACCGAATATTCCCTTAAGAACGCTAGCTTTCGGCTTCACCCAGTCTGAGGTACACATCCGGCTGACCTGGCAGTAACAATCGCAGAGGTGCTCCCTTTACCTCCTAGCCGAACAATCGGGAACGTAGGGGTAAGCACAGGAGCCAGGCAACCCAGCTTGGCCAAAATTTAAGTCATATCGATGCATATAATGGCGAGTAAAAGGTACATGTGGAAGCTTGACACATGTGTTGGGTATGAAACCCGTATAGTTGAGCTTCTGTAAAAGAAGCCCCCAGGAATAACGAGTGCGGATGGCACATCATGCGTATGCAAAGAATGCTAAAATAGGCCCCGAAGGGCTTTTAAGTTAAAAGGATAAAATGAGAAACAAAAGACAGCCGAAGTATAAAAGGTTGGACGGGGGAAGGGGACGAACTCTTAGTCCGGCGCTAGGCATAGAATCGTCGGAGTCGGGCTGCGTTCCATGGGTTCGGCTCGAGTCGGTTGTCCGACGCATTTCGTAGACGGTATGCTCCGCCGGTCAGTACTTGATCAATAATGAAGGGGCCTTCCCATCTGGGCTTGAGCTTGTCATTTTCTTGTCTGGCAGGCGCAGAACTAGTTCGCCAACGTTGTAAGTCTTGGCCCGTACTTCTCTGCTTTGATACATTCGGGCCTGCTGCTGATAGAATGCGGAACGAGCCTTCGCGACGTCACGTTCTTCCTCCAATGTGTCCAAGCTGTCCTGCCGATCCAGCTCGGCCTCTCTTTCCTCATACATGCGCACTCGAGGTGAGTCATGAATAATGTCGCAGGGCAAGACTGCCTCTGCGCCGTATACCATAAAAAATGGTGTGAATCCGGTAGTACGGTTAGGCATTATCCGCAGCCCCCAGAGTACGGAGTCGAGCTCCTCGACCCATTGGGTTCGGATTTAGTGAGTGACCTCACTAGTCTGGGTTTAATGCCGCTCATTATTAGACCATTTGCTCTTTCCACTTGACCGTTGGTTTGAGGGTGATAGACTGACGCATAGTCGAGCTTGATGCCCATATTTTTGCACCATGACTTAACCTCATCGGCCGTGAAGTTCATGCCGTTGTCGGTGATGATGCTGTGGGGGACTCCGTAACGGTGTACCACCTCTGATATAAAGTCTATCACTGGTCCGGACTCTGCCGTTTTGACCGGTTTGGCCTCTATCCATTTGGTGAACTTATCCACCATGACCAATAGGTACTTTTTCTTGTGGGTTCCCCCTTTAAGGGGTCCAACCATGTCAAGCCCCCAGACCGCGAACGGCCAGGTAATGGGTATGCTTTTGAGGGTGGTGGGTGGCATATGGCTCTGATTAGCAAAGAGCTGACAACCAACGCATCGCTGGACCAAGTCCTGTGCGTCTGCCCGAGACGTCGGCCAATAAAATCCTGTACGGAATGCCTTTCCTACCAGGGCCCGGGCTGCTGCGTGGTGTCCGCCTAGTCCGGCATGAATTTCAGCCAGGAGGTTTCGCCCTTCTTCTTCGGAGATACACCTTTGAAGGACACCGGTAGTACTTTTCTTATAAAGTTCTCCCTCAGGGACCTTGTAGGCCTTCGATCGCCGGACTATGCAGCGGGCCTCATTTTGGTCTTCGGGAAGTTCCTGCCTAAGTAAGTAGGCTAGGAAAGGTTCTGTCCATGCGGCGATTACTGCCATTATGTCGTGGGCGGAGGGTGTTATGTCATCTGCCGAATCACCAATTGGTGCGGTTTTCTCCGGTTTGTCGCTGCCGGGCTCCTCTTCCCATAGTACGGATGGCTTGAAAAGCCGTTCCAGGAAGATATTTGGAGGGACAGCATCACGTTTCGCACCGATGCGTGCCAGGACGTCGGCCGCTTGGTTATTATCTCGGGCTATGTGATGGAATTCGAGTCCTTCAAACTGAGCTGACATTTTTAGGACAGCGTTACGATATGCTGCCATTTTCGGATCCTTGGCGTCGAAGTCTCCGTTTATTTGGGATATTGCAAGGTGTGAGTCCCCGCGCACCTCTAGGCGTTGAATGCCCATGGAGACCGCCATCCGGAGACCATGTAGTAGGGCCTCGTATTCGGCTGCCTTGTTGGAGTCCGTGTACATTATTTGAAGTACATATTGGACTGTATCTCCGGTGGGGGACGTCAGTACGACGCCAGCCCCCAGTCCGGCCAACATTTTGGAATCGTCGAAGTGCATAGTCCAATTGGAGTATGCGCCGTACTCTTTAGGGAGTTCGGCTTCAGTCCATTCGGCGACGAAGTCAGCCAAAACTTGTGACTTTATAGCTCGTCGAGGTTTGTAAGTGATGTCGAATGGTAAGAGCTCGATGGCCCATTTTGCTATCCTGCCCGTTGCGTCGCGGTTGTTTATAATGTCATTGAGTGGTACTATCGAGCACTCTTGAAAGTAGTGCCGAAGCTTTCGAGACGCCATGAACACCGCGTATGCTATCTTTTGATAGTGCGGGTAGCGGGATTTGCAGGGGGTTAACACAGTGGATACATAATACACTGGTTTTTGAAGAGAGAATTTATGCCCTTCTGTCGCTCGTTCGACGACGAGGACTGCGCTTACAACTTGATGTGTTGCTGCGATGTATAACAACATTGGTTCGCCCAGAGTGGGCGCTGCCAGGACCGGATTTGTTGCCAGTATGGCCTTTATTTCTTCGAGTCCGGCAGTGGCAGCATCCGTCCACTCGAAGTGTTCGGTGCGCCTTAGGAGGCGATAGAGGGGCAACGCCTTTTCTCCTAAACGGGAGATAAAGCGGCTTAAAGCTGCCACGCATCCTGTTAATTTTTGTATTTGCTTGAGGTCTTTTGGAATATCCAACTGTGACAGAGCCCGGATTTTGGCCGGATTTGCTTCAATTCCTCTACCGGATACGATGAAGCCCAGCAGCTTTCCGGCTGGTACGCCGAAAACGCATTTTTCCGGATTCAGCTTGATGTCATATGCTCTGAGGTTGTCGAATGTGAGCCTCAAATCGTCTACTAAAGTTTCGACGTGTTTTGTTTTGACGACTACGTCGTCTACGTATGCCTCGACTGTTTTACCGATCTGGGTGGCCAGACATGTTTGAATCATGCGCTGATATGTTGCGCCGGCGTTTTTGAGTCCGAAGGGCATCGTGTTGAAGCAGAATGCTCCGTATGGAGTGATAAATGCCGTTGCGGCTTGATCTGCTTCCGCCATCGTGATTTGATGATAGCCAGAGTATGCGTCCAGGAAGCACAACGAATCGTGCCCTGCTGTGGCATCGATAATTTGATCGATGCGGGGGAGAGGGAAGGGATCCTTTGGGCAGGCTTTATTGAGGTCTTTAAAATCGACACAGAGGCGCCAGGATTTATCCTTCTTTGGTACCATCACCAAATTTGCTAGCCAGTCCGGATGTTTGATATCTCTAATGAATCCGGCTTCCAATAGCTTGGCTAGCTCTTCTCCCATTGCCTATCTTTTGGGCTCGGAAAATCGTCGAAGAGCCTGTTTGACTGGCTTAAATCCTTTTAGGATGTTTAGGCTGTGTTCTGCCAACCTGCGAGGGATTCCGGGCATGTCCGAGGGATGCCAGGTGAAGATATCCCAATTTTCCCGAAGGAATTCGCGTAGTGCGGCGTCAACTTCGGGGTTCAACTGTGCCCCGATGGAGGCCGTCTTTGTTGGGTCCGTTGGGTGGACCTGGAATTTTATTATCTCATCTGCTGGTTTGAAGGAGGTGGACTTGGATCTTTTATCAAGTATCACATTGTCCCTGTTCACCGTAGAGCGCAGCGCGGTGAGTTCCTCTGCCGCTAAGGCTTCGGATAGTGCCTCGAGGGCTAGTGCGGCTGTCTTGTTTTCGGCGCGGAGTGCTATGTCCGGATCACTAGCGAGAGTGATTATTCCGCTGGGCCCAGGCATTTTGAGCTTCATGTACCCGTAATGAGGTATTGCTTGAAAAATTGTGAATGCCTCTCGTCCTAATATGGCGTGATAGCCACTGCTGAACGGGGCCACCTAGAACGTGACTTCTTCGGATCTATAATTGTCCGGAGAGCCGAACACCACATCGAGTGTGATTTTTCCGGTGCAGCGCGCTTCCCGGCTAGGGATTATTCCTCTAAATGTTGTGCTGCTTCGCTCAATACGGCTCCAATCGATTTCCATTTTTCGCAGAGTTTCCTCGTAAATGAGGTTTAGTCCGCTACAGCCATCCATGAGGACTTTTGTCAGTCGAAAGCCGTCCACTATGGGACTAAGTACCAGTGCGGCTGGGGCTCTGGTTGTTCGAAATGTGGGCTCATCGCTGGCGTTGAAGGTAATAGCCGTGTCGCTCCATGGATTTGCTGTTGCTACTTGGTAGACTTTGGCGAGTTCGCGGATTGTTCGTTTTCGCATATTATTTGATGCGAAAGTCTCGAAGACTGCTGATACCGTGCTGGTATTGTTGGAGTGGTTTCCCGGAGCTAGAAGCTCTTCGCCACTTTTGGCCACCTGCCGTAATATCCAACATGCTCGAAGGCTATGTGTTGGGACGGCTCCCTCTGTACAATGAAGTTTACAGGGTCCATTGAGCCATCCCTCCAGTACGGTTCCGTTTCCCTTACTGGGTTTTTGTTTTTTCGTTTTTGCATCTGGGGCCTGAGTGTAAGGCTCCCTTTTACTGCGGACTGGGTTTGGTGCCGGACTGTCCCAAAATTGATTTTCGGTTTTCCGGAAACTCTCCATCGCACAGTACTTTCGTACAATGGATGCCAGATCGGTGAAGCGCGTAATTTTGCGGCGATCAATGGCGTTTAGTATTCCCTTGTCCGTGCAGTTATTGCAGAAGATTGATATTGCGTTTTCTTCTCGGCAGTCCTTTATCCTGTCCATAACCAGGAGGAATCTGGCCCAGTAATGATGTACTGTTTCAGTAGGCTCTTGCCGTATTAGAGATAGATCGCATATGTCTGGGCGGGTGGGTGGAATAAAATCCGGATCCCTGCCCATCTGGAGGCTCAAAGGCCGAGGAGTTTCCGAATTCGGAAGCTTGGTTTGCTGGGCGCAATCCAGCGAGTCCGGGGCGCTGCATGATTTTAAGTTCCATGCTCGATTGAAGTCCGTCCCTCCGCGGGGATCCGGCATGGAGGGTTCGGGAATCTGGACATGAATTGTCTTCAACATTGGCAAAGAGTTGCCGTATTGTTCCTCCACCACAGAGACGTGGTGGGTGGCCTGGGGAGAGTTGATCTCTCTCAGATCGGTTTTAAGCCCAATCTGGTTGTAGTCTGTAGCGACTCCCAGGGCGGCGATGCGATCCAAGAGCTCGATAACAGACGAGAGCTCGATTGGATCTAACTGTTCGGCAGCTTTAGGGCTGACGCGAAGATTGCTTCCGACGACTTGAGAAGTCATTGCCGAAGCGGCGGCCGGACAGGCAGTCATGAGAAAACCACCAAACCGGATAGTTTGGCCGGCGGCCAAGGCCGCTCCGGCGAAAACACCATCTTTGAAGACGGGTGGAGGCATCCGCTCTATCGGCGACGACACAGAGGAACTCTCAATGAAAGCACCAATGTCGGTGTCAAAACCGGCGGATCTCGGGTAGGGGGTCCCGAACTGTGCGTCTAGGCGGATGGTAACAGGAGACGAGGGACACAATGTTTTTACCCAGGTTCGGGCCCTCTCGATGGAGGTAAAACCCTACGTCCTGCTTGATTAATATTGATGATATGGGTAGTACAAGAGTAGATCTACCACGAGATCAAGGAGGCTAAACCCTAGAAGCTAGCCTATGGTATGATTGTTGTAATGTATGTTCATTTTACGGACTAAGGCCCTCCGGTTTATATAGACACCGGAGAGGGCTAGGGTTACACAGAGTCGGTTACAATGGTAGGAGATCTACATATCCGTATCGCCAAGCTTGCCTTCCACGCCAAGGAAAGTACCATCCGGACACGAGCCGGAGTCTTCAATCTACTATCTTCGTAGTCTGGGAGTCCGGCGGATATTGATAGTCCGGCTGTCCGGACACCCCCTAGTCCAGGACTCCCTCAGAGACCATCTTCATCCTACGCCTCCTATGGATTGATAAACCTTAGGTCATCCACTTGAGGGAAATTTGCTACTGTCCTACAAACCTGTGCACTTGCAGGCCCAACAACGTCTACAAGAAGAAGGTTGTGTAGTAGACATCACGGACCCTACGGGTTCGAGAAGTATGTAGACATGACCGAGACACGTCTCCGGTCAATAACCAATAGCGGAACCTGGATGCTTATATTGGCTCCTACATATTCAACGAAGATCTTTATCGGTCAAACCGCATAACAATATACGTTGTTCCCTTTGTCATCGGTATGTTACTTGCCCGAGATTCAATTGTCGGTATCTCAATACCTAGTTCAATCTCGTTACCGGCAAGTGTCTTTACTCGTTAAGTAATGCATCATCTCACAACTAACTCATTAGCTACATTGCTTGCAAGGCTTATAGTGATGTGCATTACTGAGAGGGCCCAGAGATACCTCTCCGACAATCGGAGTGACAAATCCTAATCTTGAAATACGCCAACTCAACATGTACCTTCAAAGTCACCTGTAGATCTCCTTTATAATCACCCAATTATGTTGTGACGTTTGGTAGCACACAAAGTGTTCCTCCGGTAAACGGGAGTTGCATAATCTCATAGTCATAGGAACATGTATAAGTCATGAAGAAAGCAATAGCAACATACTAAACGATCAAGTGCTAAGCTAACGGAATGGGTCAAGTCAATCACATCATTCTCCTAATGATGTGATCCCATTAATCAAATGAAAACTCATGTCTATGGCTAGGAAACACAACCATCTTTGATCAACGAGCTAGTCAAGTAGAGGCATACTAGTGATACAATGTTTGTCTATGTATTCACACATGTATTATGTTTCCAGTTAATACAATTCTAGCATGAATAATAAACATTTATCATGATATGAGGAAATAATAATAACTTTATTATTGCCTCTAGGGCATATTTCCTTCATGGGGGACATCACCGAGCTGAACGTGTGCAGATCGCGGAGGTGCCGTGCATTCGATACTTGATCGGTTGGATCGCGAAGATGTTCGACTACATCAACCACGTTACTTAACGCTTCCACTTTCGGTCTACGAGGGTACGTGGACACACTCTCCCCCTCATTGCTATTCATCACCTAGATAGATCTTGCATGATCGTAGGAATTTTTTTGAAATTACCGCGTTCTCCAACAATAATCGGTAGCACCGAGGTAGAAAAACCTTGATCAATCTATTGCATTCGGTGTGACCGAGTTGGAATGGTTGGTTAGGCCGAAATGCATTAGAAGGTTTTGGTAGGAAGACCTTGTCGGATCGGTGACTCCGAGTGCTCCTCACCCAGAGGGTCCGAAAAGACTTGTTCAAATTTTTGTGATATATCGTGAATAGAGTTTGAGACAAGAAAATCATAGATAGCTAGATAAGGTTCTTAGGCATTCTTGTCCATCCATTTGGTCAACAAAAACTAATCAATCAAAACAACAAATGGATGTCCTCGAGTGAAGAAATTATGCAACCAACATGCTCACACAATAAGATAGCAAATGAAATATGTGTCAAAGCATGCAAAAAAAATTATAGCATCCATCAAGGAATTGGCGATGACTAGGTCATCTATATATGAGTATATTGACTTAGGAGTCAAATGAGAACATTTGATCATAGGTCATACTCATCTTTTAAGAACAAGCGGGGTTACACTTTTACATAAAGCATTAATGTGTTCACACCATTAGAGTTGCTTTCGCTAAATTCTTAGAGCAAAGCTCCCCCCTAGATGTGATACTCCCCCTAAGAGGGATGAACTAACCTTGGGTTTTGTTGATGATGACTTCATGTAGATAGTGAAGATGTAGGTGCTCAATGTTGATGTACATCATTTGGAGCAATCCATTGGAATGTTGCACTTTCAATACCTACATGGGTTAGTCTCACAAGGAACATACAAGGATATCCATAGACATAGATTGAATTTCACATATGATGATGTCCATGACAGCATTAGGTTACCTTGTCCCTTGTATTACCAACAAGAGGGTTTGTGACTCCATGAACTAGTGCAACATATGAAAATTAATTTCACATGTCCTTGCCAATATGATTATGAGTGAAGTATGTTCGCGAAGTCACCCTCAAGAACACTCTAGTTCTTCTTCTTTGGGATCCACATCAACTTGATGGGAATCCTTGGAGTTGTAGTCAAGCTTGACGAGGTAGAACTTGACGTAGTCTTGGGAACCCACTTGACCATGGCTTTTGGAGCTTCTTCAAATGAGTCAATCTCTTCTTGAAGCTTGTCCTTGCATTTTAGCTTGTGGTCTTGTGGTGGAAGATCATCTTGAGCTTGTGTTCCCTCAAAAGAAGTGGGGTCATATTTCTCTTGTTGAGTAAGAAACTTCATTTTGGGGTATTGATCTTCATCCCACTCAAGTCCACCATTGGCATTGAACTTTCATTCAAAACCAACACCTTGATTCTTCCGGTGCCTTCCTTGCTTGCGTACAATTTCCTCAAATTGCTTACTCCCAGCAAGGCTCTTATAAACACCTTTCTCTATAATTCCCTTCAATAAGCTATTTTCTTGCTCAAGTGTAACTTGGCTAAGAGAATCACTAGTGGAATCAAGAGAACTACTAGAAGCAACAATATTGGATTTAGCATGGTTATTGTTACTACTAGAGGAAGAATCTTTCTTGCTCTTCTTGCTAGATTTTACTTGTGGCATATAAGTAGACAAAATTAAATGCTTGGCAATGTTAGAAGAACTCTTATTTTGAAGATCATCAATGATAGCTTTTAGAAACCCATGCTCTTGCTCTAAATTTAGCTTCTTGAAGCCTAGCTTCTCATGAGTTCTTAGGAGATCTCTATGATCCTCTAGAGTTGTTTCATGAGCTAATTAAGAGTGTTTAGTTCTTTAGTTAGACGCTCAATCTCCTTATTATTTTTTCATTCGTTTTATCTTGATTAGAATGATCACTAGCAAGTTCATCGTAGTTCTCATCACTATTTATCAACAAGTAAATCATCATGTCCTAGCAAATCATCTTCATCACTTTTGAAATCAAGATATTCGGGGTGTGATACCTTGGGGCCTTTAGCCATGAAGCATCTTCCAATACCTTGGGGCCTTTAGCCATGGAGTTGGTTGACACTAGTGCGAGACTAGCAACACCTTCATCTTGAGTATATTCAGAGTCGGAGTGATAGCTTCTCTCGGAGTAGTTGTCGGAGTCGCAACAGGAAACCCATTCACCAACATGAGCTTGATGTCTTCATCTTGTGTAGCTCTTTGATGACTTGTCCTTCCTTTCTCAATCCTTGCTTCTACAAGAGGGTCTTCGTTCATAACGATCATCTCTACTCCTTCTCTCTGTCGGAGGTGATTCATCTCTTCTACTCCTCCTTTTAGGTGAGTCTTATTTTTTCTTGTAGGGAGTTGTACACTCATTGGAGTAGTGTCCGGGTCTTCCACAATTATAGCAATTACGACCATGACCAGAAGGTCTTTTGTCATTGTAGGACCTTGACTTGGAACTTCTCTCTTTGTTTCTATTCTTATAGAATTTGTTGAAGTTCTTAACCATTAAGCTCAATTCTTCATTGAAGACTAGCTTGTCACTTGATGTTGTAGGAGCATCACTTGAAGCTTTGTAAGCACCACTTGACTTGTTGTGGAGCTCATCCTTATTCTTGAGTGACATCTCATGAGCGACAATTCTACCAACGACTTCCATTGGCTTGAGATCTTTGTAGTTGGGCATCATTTGGATCAATGTGCACATGGTATCATATTTTTCATCCAAACCTCTAAGGATCTTCTTGATGATGAATTTGTCGGTCATCTCTTCACTTCCTAAGCCGACATTCTCATTTGTGATGAGAGCAAGCCTAGAGTACATTTTGGCAACTCCTTCACCATCCTTCATCTTGAACTTGTCAAGTTGACTTTGAAGCACATCCAACTTGGATTCCATGAAGGACTCGGTACCTTCGTTCATATCAATCAAAGTATCCAAATTTCCTTTGCATTCTCAAGGTGACTGATTTTGCTGAATTCCTTGGGGCACAATCCATTGAAGAGAATATCACAAGCTTGAGCATTGTATTGCAACATCTTCAATTCATCCGCGGTGGCTTCACGATCTAGTTCTTTTCCATCCTCAAAGTACTCACCTTGCAAGCCAATATGAACAACAACCCAAACAGCGGGGTTATTACCAAGAATATGAATTTTCATCTTATACTCCCAACTAGCAAAATTAGTACCATCAAAGTAAGGACCTCTACGGTGATAATTTCCCTTGTTAGATGCCATAATATCCTAGGTTGTGATGGCCACAACGACCACCTCTCGCCTTCAGGCCATGACGGTGGAGCAGGCGATGGCCCTGGCTTTCAACGATGGTGTGGCGGCCACGTCGGCAGATGGTGGGTGTCGGTGTCAAAACCGGCGGATCTCGGGTAGGGGGTCCCTAACTATGCATCTAGGCGGATGGTAACAGGAGACAAGGGACACGATGTTTTACCCAGGTTCGGGCCCTCTTGACGGAGGTAAAACCCTACGTCCTGCTTGATTAATATTGAAGATATGTATTACAAGAGTGGATCTACCATGAGATCAAGGAGGCTAAACCCTAGAAGCTAGCCTATGGTATGATTGTTGTAATGGATGTTGTGTCCTATGGACTAAGCCCTCTGGTTTATATAGACACCGGAGATGGCTAGGGTTACACAGAGTCGGTTACAATGGTAGGAGATCTACATATCCGTATCGCCAAGCTTGCCTTCCACGCCAAGGAAAGTCCCATCCGGACACGGGACGGAGTCTTCAATCTTGTATCTTCGTAGTCTTGGAGTCCAGCGGACGATGATAGTCCGGCTGTCCGGACACCCCCTAGTCCAGGACTCCCTTAGTAGCCCCTGAACCTGGCTTCAATGACGATGAGTCCGACGCGCATAATGTTCGGCATTGCAAGGCGGGTTCCTCCTCCAAATAATCCATAGAAGATTGTGAACACCAGGCTAGTGTCCGGCTCTGCAAAATAAATTCCACATTCCACCGTAGAGAGAATAATATGTGCACAAGTTCAATCTGCTGACGTATTTTGCGGCGTGACGTCACACCACTACCAAGCTTTTATTTGAATCGTTTTTTATTATACCACCTCAGCGCGTTTAGCGAAGCGGTTTTCTTGGCACGTCTTGTCGAAGCAGAGATCGTGTTCCCCTTATTCCGGGATTCTCATCAATACGGACGTGGGTAACCCAACCACGCCATTGATGGTGGCGCTTGGGAGATAAGCGAGTTTTACCAGGCCAGTGGGGACGCATAGTCTTCGTCCGCCTATATATAAGGGATAAGGATTCACCTTTTCACCTACGCCTTCTTCCTCCTTTGCTTATCCATCTCCGTGCACTCGAGCTCCAGCGCCCAAGTTCGCGCATCTCATCTCAACCTTCTCCGACCATGTCCGGAGCAGGAGGTAAATGGTTGGCCTCCACCGTTAAGGAGGAGCACATGGCCAAACTGCGCAGCGCCGAATACCTTTCCGGCGACATCGCGCACCGGCTGCCCGACAAGCGGCAGCTCATCCCCACCCCCAGGCCCCATGAGAGGGTCGTATTTCTCCCCCACTTCCTCTGTGGACTGGGCTTTCCACTTCATCCCTTTGTCCGGGGGCTCATGTTCTACTACGGCCTGGATTTCCATGATCTGGCGCCGAACTTCATCCTCAATATCGCGGCGTTCATCGTCGTGTGCGAGGCCTTCCTCTGCATCCAGCCCCACTTCGGCTTGTGGCTCAAGACCTTCAATGTCAAGCCGAAGGTAGTGAAGGGCACGCAGGCGGAGTGTGGAGGCTCCATGTTGGGCAAGATGCCCAACGTCCTCTGGTTCGAAGGGGCCTTCGTGGAGTCCGTCAAGGGGTGGCAGTCGGGGTGGTTCTACATCACCGAGCCGCAAAACCCTAAGTGGGCGGCGGCCCCCAAGTTCAGATCTGGTATCCCTGTGCAGCTCACCTCCTGGAAAGAGAAGGGCTTGCTATGGGGTGGTTCGAAGGAGCTGACGGGACTCCAAGCCTGTATCCAGAAGCTGGTGAACAAGAAGCTCAGGCTGGTTAACGTGGTCCGAGTCATGCTCGTCTGCCGGATTCTCCCCAGCCAACAACGGGTGAGGGAGTCCTGGACTAGGGGGTGTCCGGACAGCCGGACTATCATCGTCCGCCGGACTCCAAGACTACGAAGATACAAGATTGAAGACTCTGTCCCGTGTCCGGATGGGACTTTCCTTGGCGTGGAAGGCAAGCTTGGCGATACGGATATGTAGATCTCCTACCATTGTAACCGACTCTGTGTAACCCTAGCCCTCTCCGGTGTCTATATAAACCGGAGGGCTTTAGTCCGTAGGACACAACATACATTACAACAATCATACCATAGGCTAGCTTCTAGGGTTTAGCCTCCTAGATCTCGTGGTAGATCCACTCTTGTACTACCCATATCATCAATATTAATCAAGCAGGACGTAGGGTTTTACCTCCATCAAGAGGGCCCGAACCTGGGTAAAACATCGTGTCCCTTGTCTCCTGTTACCATCCGCCTAGACGCACAGTTCGGGACCCCCTACCTGAGATCCGCCGGTTTTGCCACCGACATTGGTGCTTTCATTGAGAGTTCCTCTGTGTCGTCACCGATAGGCTCGATGGCTTCTTCAATCAACAACCATGCTGTCCAGGATGAGACTTTTCTCCCCGGACAGATCTTTGTATTCGGCGGCTTCGCACTGCGGGCTAATTCACTTGGCCATCTGGAGCAGATCGAAAGCTACGCCCCTGGCCATCAGGTCAGGTTCGGAAGCCTAAACTTCACGGCCGACATCCGCGGGGACTTGATCTTCGACGGCCTCGAGCCACAGCCGAGCGTGCCGCACTGTCACGATGGGCATGATCTAGCTCTGCCGCCGGACAGTACCTTGATGGCCGCACACGAATCCGCTCCGGCCCTTAGTCCGGAGCCGATCGCCCAGATCGAGGATCGGTGGCTGGACACCGCCTCGGGGGCTGCAACTTCCACGGTGATGGAGCCGAACACTAACCTAGTCCTTTGTAAAGCTCGTGACTCTGAGGTACCGGACTCCCTGCCAGACTCCGTACCTCCCGCGCCCCTGCCAATCAAAGCTGATTGGGCGCCGGTCATGGAGTTCACCACCGCGGACATCTTCCAACACTCGCCCTTCGACGACATCCTAAATTCACTAAAGCATCTCTCGCTATCCCGAGAGACCTGGCCGGACTATGGCCAGGATGGTTGGGATACGGACGACGAAGAAATTCAAAGCCCACCCACCGCCCACTTTGTAGCCACTGTCGATGATCTAACCGACATGCTAGACTATAACTCCGAAGACATCGACGGTATGGACGACGATGCCGGAGATGAGCAAGAACCAGCGCCTATAGGGCACTGGAAGACCACCTCGTCATACGACGTATACATGGTGGATACCCCAAAAGGTAATCCCGCCGAAAACCAGCCAAAACAGGGCGCGGCAGAAGATAATCCCGCCGACAACCAGCCAAAACGGCGACGCAGACGCCGCCCTAAGTCCCGCCTCGACGAAAACAGCGCTCCTAATGACCCAGCAATACAGCAGGGCAAACCAGTGGATTACGAACACGCAGCCAAGCAACCGTCCGAACAGGACGAGTCAGATAATCAGTCCAGGCGCAGCGAAAACAACAGTCCAGACGACCTCATGCCGGACACACCGCCGGAGAACAAAAACCTTCGGAAAAGACTCGTCGCCACCGCAAGAAGTTTGAAGAAGGAAAAACGGAAGCTCAAAACAGCGGAAGATACACTCAGAATGAGGTGGAGCAAAGTGCTCAAAACCGCAGACAAATACGGCAATGGCCATCAATTAAAGAGCTACCCGAAGCGCAAGCTGCTGCCAGAATTTGACGAGGAGGCCATAGAGCCCCCACAGTCAAAAAACAAAGAGGCTACCTGGTCGGATAGACGGCCAGATGTTAGGCCAAAATCTAAAAGTGACACTGCACATAAGCCGACTAATGACCCTGGAAAAACAGATGGCCCAGCCAGGTCCAATTACGGGCCAAAAAAGAGGGCCCCAGGAAGCAACGCAACACGCCAAGTGTTCGAAGAGAGCGGTACACCCAAATACAGGGGCACCGCACACCCACTATATTTCACCAACGAGGAGCTGGATCATGAATTCCCAGCAGGATTTAAACCCATAAACATAGAGGCTTACGACGGAACAACAGACCCTGGAGTCTGGATAGAGGATTATATACTACACATACACATGGCTAGAGGAGATGATCTCCACGCCATAAAATACCTACCCCTCAAGCTCAAAGGGCCAGCCCGTCATTGGCTCAAAAGCCTCCCAGAAAACACTGTTGGAAGTTGGGAAGAGCTCGAGGACGCGTTTAGAGCAAATTTTCAAGGAACTTATGTCCGCCCTCCGGATGCAGATGATCTAAGTCATATAACTCAACAGCCCGGAGAGTCACTGCACAAATTCTAGAACAGGTTCCTCACCAAAAAGAACCAAATAGTCGACTGTCCGGACGCCGAAGCCTTAGCAGCTTTTAAACACAACGTCCGAGACGAATGGCTCGCCAGACACCTCGGCCAAGATAAGCCGAGGACAATGTCCACGCTAACAAGCCTCATGACCCGCTTTTGCGCGGGAGAGGATAGCTGGCTAGCAAGATGCAGCACCAGCGACCCAAGTACATCCGAGATCAGAGATGGAAACGGAAAATCACGGCGCAGAAAAGATCAGCGCCGGAATAAAGAGAAAAGCCCAAAGAACACGGCGGTCAACGCCGGATTCAAAAGCTCGCGGCCAAACAACAAAACACCGCCCCTTAATGATAACAGTGATGAGCTATCCAACTTAAACAAAATTTTGGGTTGGATATGTCAAATCCATAGTACCCCCGGAAGGCCTACAAACCACACCCACCGAGATTGTTGGGATTTCAAACAGTCCGGCCAATTAAACGCCGAACACAAGGGGCTCGACGCATCAAGCGAGGATGATGATAAACCCCACCAGCAGAGCACCGGAAAACAAAAGACTTTCCCACAAGAGGTCAAAACAGTAAATTCACTTCATGTGATAATACGGAAAAACAATGCGGCACCCGCTGAAATGGGTCTCGCACGGTCCAACCCAGTGGAACATAGAGATTGGATATTAAAACCAATCACTTTCGACCACCTGGATTATTCCAGAAGCGTTCGAAATGCAGGATGGACTGCCCTGATATTGGATCCTATAATCGACGGACTGCAATTTACAAAAGTCCTGATGGACGGAGGCAGCGACTTAAACCTGCTGTATCCAAACACAATCCGCAAGTTGGGGATAGACCTTAATAAAATTCGACACAGCCGCACTTCCTTTAAAGGAGTGACGCCAGGCCCTTACGCCAAGTGCACAGGCTCCTTATTACTAGAAGTTGTGTTCGGGTCACCGAACAACTTTCGACGCGAAAAACTAATCTTTCATGTCGTCCCATTTAAAAGTAGCTATCAAGCACTCTTGGGACGAGAAGCTTTTGTCCGCTTCAACGCCATACCACATTACGCGTCTCTTACACTTAAGATGCCCGGTCCACGTGGCATCATTTCAGTGCGAGTGTCATTTAAAGACCCCGGACACGGCTAGACGAGTCCGGCATAAATACGCTAGGGGCTCCCTAGCCGCACACCCCTTCACAAGGGGCTGCACGCATAAGCAACAGCGAGCTCATATAGACTCCGCTTTACTTATTTATTTATATTTTTTCCTTCGTATATATTTTTTGCACGACTTCCTTCCAAACTAAGTTCCTCTCTTTTTACAGATGAACAATGTGCACACCCGTCCAGGATAACGGCACAACGGAGACACAGGCGCAGACGTGCAGTAGGGACCCGTCGCAAGGATTCTTTTCAGATTAAGACCCTGCGTAAACCTTTTTTACTATCTCTTGTTGTTATAATCCCCTGGTTTCTCATTATAACCAAAGTGGAGCCTGACGTTTTGGCATCGGCTGCGTCAGAGGACCTTGCCCATACCTGGACACTAGGGGCTTAGGGCATTGTTCTGCCCATTTTTATAAAGACCGAACACCTTAGGGAGTGTTCGGCGTCTCGAGTTAGGCCTTATATGCATCAGCTCCGAATCATGTCTTTGGTCAAATGTTGGGTTTGCCCGGCTCCTGTGTTTTGCTGCCTTACGTTCCGTATCATAGGCTAACGCGGCACCAGGAGAACTACTGCGATTGTGCCCCAGTTCGGCTGGGCGAGCACCTCAGTAGAGAAAGCCGAAAACTGACTGTCATGATACAGCGAGAGACTGGTCAACCACTCGATCGACTACCGGAATGTTTAGAATTCCCCGCTTTGACGAAGCACCATTTCCCGGTCAGGCACACACGCGCCCCGAATCCGGAGAAGCGCGGTGCCCCCAGGGGCTATATCGTAGCCCCAACCTCGAACTCCAATGGCTAAGTGAAAGTGATAAAGCATCATAGTCCGGATTGCCTCGTTTGCTACGCTACCACCTCCATAATAGGACCGAGACGTTGGATTAAGTGTGAAAACGCGCTATTTTTTGCAAACACCCCCGCACCTTGTGCGTGGGGGCTGAAGCCGAAGACTGCCATCTTTCAGGTTATACAAACGTATACATAAACAGCCGCATAGGAGATATTTCAAATCTTGGAACGCACAAGTATAAAAAGCGGTTGCATCATAATCATTGTTTTACAAGATAAAACATTCATTTGAACGCGACATTTTTCGAGCACTGCGACTCTATTACACGAGCGCCATGCATAACTTCCCCAAAATAGTGCTCGGCGGGTAACCGACTTTCGTCCGAACCCTGGGTTGCAATAGCGGTGGCATCCATCTCTGTCCAATGTGTCTTCACACGGGCAAGGGCCATCCGCGCACCTTCTATGCAGGCCGACCGCTTCATCTCCTTGATATGCGGCACCGCTCCAAGAAATTGCTGCAATAAGCCAAAATATCTCGTCGCCTTGGGCCTCTCTGGCCAAACATGAGCCATGATATCAGTCATGACAAGTACGGACAACCTGTTCAGCTCAGCCCATTCAGCCAACCGAACGGTCAGCGGAAGTGAACGATCCGGACTATGGAATTGAGACCAAAATAGCTCTTCCATCTTGTGATCCTTCTGACTCCGGAAGTGCACAACGGCATCCGCCGCACTTGCCGCTAAGTCCATATATGGATCCTCCGGACCCCACAGCTGGCCAAGCTGGGCATACTTTGGATCCGTAAACCGGCGACGCAGCAGAAAAGGCTTGCCAGCCACAATGTCTCCGGCCTGGCGCAGCTCCTCCTTCATAGCCCGCATTGCAGAACGGGCATCCTTGGCCTCGGCGGTGGCCTTCCCCAGGTCTTCTCGCTCCGATAGGCGCTCCTTTTCAAGAGCCTCATTGCGGTCGGTAGCATCCTTCAATTTCACGGCCAATCCGGCCATCTCTTCCCTGCTTAGGCAGTGTGCAGCCTTTTCGGCTTTTAACTCCTCGGCCGCCCTCGAGGCAGCCGCATCACTCCTTCTGGCTTGATCCTTGGCTTGAGCAAGCTCGGCCCGAAGCCTCTCCACAGCAGCAGCACCGTCTGCATCACAGCATAAATATTGTAAGAGGCGGGCTTTGGCTCCCTTAAATAAGTGACTGCGGAGAATTCATTTACCTTGCGACTCGTCAAGTCGCCGGTTGACAAGCGCGATGTCCGCATCCACCACATCAAGTTGCCGCATTAACTCGACAACTCCACCAGTCCGGCTAGCCCCCGGACTATCCGTCACCTGCATAGGAAAGGCGACATTCAATACCTGCGATTTTGATCCTCGGCACGCTGTCGCTTTCGACAACCTACTGAGTCTCAGGGGCTACTATCTATACAGGGCGCACTTCTATGTGCAAAACTGTCAAAAAGGTGCGTCGTTCTTCCGTACCTCAAATCCCACCAGCAAACTCCTGACGGCATTATGCAATCCTCTTTCGGCGTACGAAATCCTTCCAATCACCATGCTCATCAATGCATGGTGATCTTCTGAGATGGACGCCCTCTCAAGCAGATCCTTCAGCTCCCCCGGCCGAACACTAGTCGGCGCCGAACTCTCCGACTCCACCGGGCTCTGGGATACCCTCCATGACGATACTTCAGGCTCGTCTGCCCTGTCCGACGGCACAACAAACGGAGCTGTCTCGCTCTCCATCATCTCCGGACGAAGATCCCCCGAAGATGAACTCATCTGAGAAGGCCGCAGATCCGAACTGTAAGGGCTGATCCTTTAGAGCCGATTGTACGCCCGGGGTCTCCCCGGACGCAGGACCCTTCGGTGAAGATTTCTTCCCCCGCTTAGGGGCTTTGGCCTCCGGTTCTTCGGAGGCGGTCTTCTTCTCCCCCTGGAAGGAGGGATTCTCGACCCCCCCTCTTCAAGCACCCCCATGGGCGAGGTGATAGCTCCTCTGTTTTCCCCATCGCCTTCTTCTATAGGCGCTACCTCCAACATTCTGACCAGCACGGGCTCCGGTGCGGTCTCTGGGAGGGGGGCCGGACACCTTATTAGCTTTGCTCACGCTACCCACTCCTGATGAAGGATAATGGGTTAGAAGGCGAATTATGGAAAAGCAAACAAACGGAACGTCCGGACACTGAGCTACTTACCTGAGTATCCGGGCGATTGCAACTTAGGCCTGCATCCTCGGTCAATTCCGGACATGCCACCTGCGGTCCGAAGAACAACTTGTACATCTCCACGGGTGTTGTACCCATGAAGTGTTGGAGAATTCGTGGTCCCTCCGGATTGAACTCCCATAACCGGAGAGGACGACGTTTGCAGGGCAGAAGACGCCTGATTAGCATGACCTGCATCACCACTACCAGATCGATCTCCCACGCTTGCAGGTCTCGAATCCGGCCCTGCAATAGGGGCACGTCTTCTGACGGCCCCCAATTGAGTCCTTGGTTGACCCACGACATCAACCGTCGTGGAGGTCCCGGGCGGAATGAAGGCGGCGGCTTTTGCCTGCTACCCTTCGGAGCGGTGATATAGAACCACTCCTGCTGCCACAAGCCGAGCTCCTCTTGGAAGGAGCCCTCGGGCCACGGGGCATCGGCCCTCCTGCTTATGGCCGCCCCGCCGCACTCTGCTTGACGCCCCCCGATCATCTTCGGCTCCACATTGAAGGTCTTCAGCCACAGGCCGAAGTGGGGGGTGACGCGGAGGAAGGCTTCACAGACGATAATGAATGCGGAAATATGGTGGATGGATTCCGGAGCCAAGTCGTGAAAATCCAGCCCATAGTAGAACATGAGCCCTCTCACGAAGGGGTCTGTCGAGAAGCCTAAACCCCGACGGAGGTGGGATACGAAGACGACGTACTCACCGGGCTCGGGAGTAGGTACGGCCTGCCCTTGGGCGGGCAACCTGTACGAAATCTCGTAAGACAGGTACTTGGCCTCACGCAGATTTAACACGTCCTCCTCCGCGACGGAGGAGGGCATCCACCGGCCCTGAAGGTCAGAGCCGGACATTGTTGAAGGTCCGAATTGCTCGAATCTGGGGCTCTGGGTGTTGGAACTTGGAGCAAGGATTCGATGGGAGATTGAAGAAAAGAAACGAGCCTTGGTCCTCTTATAAAGAGGGAAAATACCAAGAGCTGTCTCCGTGACCGTTCGGGATTCACCTTTGATAGAGGAGGCGTGGCGACTGGCACGGTTGGGTTACCCACGCCCGTATTGATGAGAATCCCAGAATAAGGGGAACACGATCTCTGCTTCGACAAGACGTGCCAAGGAAACCGCTTCGCTAAACGTGCTGAGGTGGTATAATAAAAAAGATTCAAGTAAAGGCTTGGTAGTGGTGTGATGTCATGCCGCAAAATACGTCAGTAGATTGAGCTTGTGTACATTTTATTCTCTCTACGGTGGAAGGTGGAATTTATTTTGCAGAGCCGGACACTATCCTGGTGTTCATGATCTTCTCTGGATTCTTCAAAGGACGAACCCGCCTTGCAATGCCGAACATTATGCGCGCCGGACTTATCGTCATTGAAGCCTGGTTCAGGGGCTACCGAGGGAGTCCTGGACTAGGGGGAGTCCGGACAGCCGGACTATCATCATCCGCCGGACTCCAAGACTACGAAGATACAAGATTGAAGACTCCGTCCCGTGTCCGGATGGGACTTTCCTTGGCGTGGAAGGCAAGCTTGGAGATACGGATATGTAGATCTCCTACCATTGTAATCGACTCTGTGTAACCCTAGCCCTCTCCGGTGTCTATATAAACCGGAGGGCTTTAGTCCGTAGGACAGAACATACATTACAACAATCATACCATAGGCTAGCTTCTAGGGTTTAGCCTCCTTGATCTCGTGGTAGATCCACTCTTGTACTACCCATATCATCAATATTAATCAAGCAGGACGTAGGGTTTTACCTCCATCAAGAGGGCCCGAACCTGGGTAAAACATCGTGTCCCTTGTCTCCTGTTACCATCTGCCTAGACGCACAGTTCGGGACCCCCTACCCGAGATCCGTCGGTTTTGACACCGACAACGGGCATTCAACCTGTGGGAGTTCGATCCGGCACATCACCAGGCGTTGAGCGGGCTCTTCGACACAACGTACGAAGGCGCCTGGAGGGTGCTGTTTAAGGGCGGCGAAGCCCCCGCATCCGCGATGGAAGATCGCGGATTTCACTCGCAGCGTCCAGCTGACGAGGTAAGTGATTCTACCCCACTACGGGACACTTATTGTTAATAGTTTGATTCTAAGCGGGTTTCAATCTCCCTTTTCCTTTGACAGGAATGGATGAAGAAGGCCGAGCAGCTCATCTGCCCGGCTCCCATGCCAGAAGACCCAGTGGACGCCCGTCTAGCGGGGCTGCTGGTTCCGGCACCGCACGTGGTGCCAGAGAAGAAGGCCAAGAAGGTGGCCACGGGTACTCGAAAGAGTTCCCGTTTTCAGGTGTCAGATGACTCCGAGGCGGATTCCTCCCCCGAAGATGAGGAGGAGGAAGAAGACTCTCTCCCAGAGGAGGGAGAGAGAAAGAGGAAGGCCTCCCCCACAGGGGAGGCCGAAGGGTCGAAGAGGGGAAGAACTATTCCCCCGGACAGCTCCGCCAACGCCAACGTTGGCAATGAAGAGTGGCCCTCAAGGGCCAGGCCTCCGGCGAGATCGTAAGTAT
The DNA here is from genome assembly GCA_963921465.1 of Triticum timopheevii. Classification (NCBI taxonomy): domain Eukaryota; kingdom Viridiplantae; phylum Streptophyta; class Magnoliopsida; order Poales; family Poaceae; genus Triticum; species Triticum timopheevii. The sequence continues at coordinate 467,391,189 of OY997272.1, read as the reverse complement.
CCGGATCCCTGAATGATCCACAATTTCTTTTGTGTCACATAGTGTCCTTCTAATGCCGCATATTACCTGCAGTCCGGCCGACGATGATCTCCCTGCTTCGTCGAGCGGGTCGTTGGCTGCGTCAGATGTGGATTCCATTCCGACTGCCTCCACCCCTCGCGCCGCTGAGGACGTTGAGGTGGGATCCCGGGAAGGGACCCATCAGGAGGAGGCTCCGGAGGCGCCGCAAGGCAGCCTCCCGGACTTTGCGCCGGACTCTACGCCGGAACCTGCAGTGGTTCCAGAGTCTGGCAGGCGGCCCCTTCGCAAGAAGGGCAAGACCGTGACACCGGCGGCCCCCGTCCAACTGGAGGCACCGGATAACTTGTTGGAGGCGCTCAAAGGCGCTTCCATCGAGGAAGAACACCGCACTATCATGAGTGCGGTGATTCAGAAGGTTCAGCTCGCCAAGAGCGGGCTGACCGAAGCCTGCAGTAGCCTTCTAACAGGCTTTGAGGTAAGAAGTTAAAATTATGTAATGTAATACCGCATAGACAGTAGCCCCTGATGCTTGGTTCGGTGTTCGGAAAGAAAAGCCGGACTGAGGATCTAATAAGATATACGCAGGGTTGCTAAAAAGTATGTCAATATGGGTTTGCAGGCTGCTCTGCTGACCTCTGCCGCACTGACTGCGGAGGTCGGTGCATTAAAGCAGGATCTCGAGCGGTCCGAGCAAGAGCTCGGCCGTGCCAAGAAGCAGCTCGAGGACAAAGAAGGTGAGTAACACCACTTTGAATAGTTACCTTACAGAAAAGGATTTAGGTTGCAATAAAAATAACAAGGATAACATGGGTACTGCAGGGGCCACGAACGAGGTGGCAACCCTGAAGGAAGTTGTGTCCGCGGCCGAACGCAATGCGGCCGCGGAACGGGCAGAGCGAGAGAAGCAGGAGGCGTGGGTGGCGGAGGTGCGGCAAGAGCTCCAGGCTCTCATGGACAAGCATGAGAGTTTGGAGCGCGACTCAAAGACTCGAGAGTCCGAGCTCGCCTCGGCTCTCAAAAGTTCCAAGTCCACCAAGGCCGAGGCCCGTAAGGCCCTTCAGGAAGTTGAAGATGTGAAGAAAATAGCGGCGGGTAAGGCATTTTTCGTGCAAAGCAAGCATGTTAATGTAAACTACCTTACACTTACCCGAATTCAGAGCTCTCCAGGGGCGTTTTGTAGATCTGCCTCGCAGTGTATCCGATGCCGCCGCATTCTACCGTGGTGAGGAGGGGAGCTCAACGGAGAAGGTCTTCTGGTCTTAGTACGCTGAGGCCGGCCATCCGGTGCCCCCTTGCGACCAGCTGAAGCAGCTGGTCGAGCTCCACAAGGTGGCTGAGGAGGCCATGAAGGGCCTCATAGTCCGGCTGTGGCCTGGAGGGGCCATGCCTGGGAGCTACTTCAGCCTCGTGCGGTGGCTGGTGGATGCGTGCCCCTGGGTGGAGGTCATCAAGCGCTCCGCCTGTATTTAAGGTGCTCGTCGGGCCCTTGCCCGCGCAAAGGTGCACTGGGGCAAGCTGGATGCGGAAAGGCTCATCACTGCCGCGCCACCAGCGGGCAAGGAGTATCGTACGCCCGAGATGTACTTAATACTGTCCTGAAGGGTGCCCGCAAGATTGCGGATGAGTGCCCCAAAGATGTAATCATTGAGTAAACTCGCTATGTATTATCATGTGCACTAAAAACTTTGTTCATATGCGCTAAGCAACGCTTGTTTAATTTAAAATATTACCTTCTGTGCGGCCGTTTATTAAATCTGAGAGATGGCAAGTCGTCGGCTTCAGCCCCCATGCCACTAGTGCTGGGGTGTTCAGGATAAACTTGAGCACTCTTGTTCCCATTTTTGGGTCCATCTAGGGAGGTGCTCAACACAACGAACAAGGCAACCAGACTTATAATGCTTGAACACTCTCACTTAGCCATAGAATTCTATAATTTTAAATTTCGGCGAAGCCCCTGGTATTCGGAAGGACGAATTCGGGGCGCTATACACGCCTTGGCCGGACATTATCCGGTTCTTCGCTTGACGCGGCATAAGTCTTTAAGGACTCGAAAAGACCTCTCGAACAGCGACCAGTCTCTCGCCTTATCATGATAGTCAGTTTTAGCTTTCTCCACTGAGGCGCTCGCCTAGCTCAACCGGGGCGCAATCGCAGTGGTTCTCCCAGTGCCACCTTAGCCGACAGAACAGAACGTAAGGTACCAAAACGTGGGAGCCAGGCAAACCCAACTATTGACCCAAGACATGATTCGGAGCTGATTCATATAATGCTATAAGTTCAGGGTGCCGCACTTGTGAAAGTGTTCGGACTTATACCACCATAGTGCGGGGAACCTAAGCCCCTGGTGTATTCGGCCATACCAAAATATACGGGTGCAAGATGTCATTAGTGAACATATATGTAAAGTAATGCAATAACAGGCAAAAAGTGCTGCATTGATTATTCAAGGGATTCTGCTATGAGTGCGGAATGATACAAATAGTGCGGTAAGCAAGGGATTGGACTAATTAAACATGTCCCCCTCAAGGGGTGGGCTGCGGACTGGTGTATATAATCAAATTTAATGCTCGTAATAGAGACCACCTGAGTGTTCGTCGCAGCCTTCTTCCCTCCCTGGCTGTTGCATCGTGAGTTCCGCGGGTTCACCGCCGGACAGGGCCTCTGGTGAACGGAGTCCTGTGTATACAAAGAAGGAAAATAATAAAAAAGAGCAACACACTTGTGAGCCCCTGGTGTGGTCAAGCCGCACTCTGGGTCTATTGTGGTCGTGCCCCTCCCCCTAGGCCCATGGTATCTCTAGAGCGTAATGATGTACACGGAGGGTTGGTCTTGCAATCATGCGAGGGCTTGGGTTGGGGCCGCATTGCTACGCATGCTTGGAACGTGCCAGGTGGTCTTGGTTGATGTTGCTCCGGGCGCGTTTGGCCGTGTCCGGCCGTTTAACAGCCGGACTCGAAAATTGCCTTAAAAGGCTGCTCTGTACTTCTGCCGCGAGAGCCGCTGTGTGTTCCTCCGTTCGGAGGGAGCGTTCCGTATTTCCGTTGACCGTGATGACTCTACGAGGGCCTGGCATCTTGAGCTTGAGGTATGCGTAATGCGGCACCACGTTGAACTTTGCGAATGCGGTTCGTCCGAGCAGAGCAGGATAGCCGCTGCGGAACGGGACTATGTCGAAGATTAACTCCTCGCTCCGGAAATTGTCCGGGGATCCGAAGACCACTTCCAGTGTGACTGAGCCTGTAAAATTGGCCTCAACACCTGGTATGACGCCTTTGAAGGTCGTCTTTGTAGGTTTAATCCTTGAGGGGTCTATGCCCATCTTGCACAGTGTATCCTGATAAAGCAGGTTCAGGCTACTACTGTCGTCCATCAGGACTCTCGTGAGGTGAAATCCATCGACGATTGGGTCTAAAACCAAAGCGGCGAATCCGCCGTGGCGGATACTGGTCGAATGGTCTCTTCGATCGAAAGTGATCGGGCAAGAGGACCATGGATTGAACTTAGGGGCGACTGGCTTCATCGCATATACGTCCCTTAGTGCAAGCTTCCGCTCCCTCTTGGGTATATGGGTTGCGTATATCATGTTTACCGTCCGCACTTGTGGGGGGAAACCCTTCTGTCCTCTACTGTTCGGCGGTCGGGTCTCTTCCTCGTCGTCGATGTGCAGCCCCTTGTCATTGTTTTCGGCAATTAACTTGCCTACCTGCTTGAATACCCAACAATCTCTGTTGGTGTGATTAGCTGGCTCTTCGGGGGTGCCATGTATCTGGCATGAGCGGTCGAGTATTCGGTCCAAATTGGACGGACCCGGAGTGGTTCTTTTGAATGGATTCTTCCGCTGACCGGGTTTAGAGCCTCGGAATCCGGCGTTAACTGTCGTATCCTCCTTGTCGTCGCCGTTAATGCGGCGTTTGTTTTTGCTTCGACGCGACCTGCCATTGTGGTCCTTTGTGTCCGGACTGCCCGCATTTTTGCTGAGGTTATTGCTGCGAGCTAGCCAGCTATCCTCTCCTGCACAGAAGCGGGTCATTAATGATGTGAGGGCTGCCATGGATTTCGGCTTTTCCTGTCCTAGGTGCCGGGCTAGGCACTCATCGCGGATGTTATGTTTGAAGGCTGCGAGGGCCTCTACATCCGGACAGTCGACGATTTGATTTTTCTTTGTTAAGAACCGTGTCCAGAATTGCCTGGCCGATTCGTCTGGCTGCTGGATTATGTGGCTTAGGTCATCGGCGTCTGGTGGTCGCACATATGTGCCCTGGAAGTTGTCGAGGAATGCGGCTTCCAGGTCCTCCCAACACCCAATTGACTCTGCGGGCAGGCTGCTAAGCCAATGCCGAGCTGGTCCTTTAAGCTTGAGCAGGAGGTATTTGATGGCGTGGAGATCGTCGCCGTGGGCCATATAGATGTGAAGGAGATAATCTTCGATCCAAACCGCGGGGTCTGTCGTGCCATCGTAGGATTCAATGTTTACAGGTTTAAACCCTTCAGGGATTTGATGATCCATTACTTCGTCAGTGAAGCATAGCGGGTGTGCGGCGCCTCTGTATTGAGCAATATCACGACGTAGCTCAAGGGAGCGTTGTCTGCTGTGTTCAGCCCGGCCAGGGTTGTTGTATCCGGCTCGACGGTATTCATCATGGGTCGTGGGGCGCCCACGTGATCCATAGATAGATCTGGATTGTCTTGCTTTGTCCTCCAATATATCTCGCAAGTCCGGCGCATTCCCTCTTGGCTTTGTTCTTTTGGAGCGATGCCGGGGTACGGTCTTGGTGGAGGGCCTGGATGCCTCTCTGTCGCGACCACGGGGTGGTCAGTCGGCCGTATTGTGCGCTGGTGATGAAGGTATGTATGCTTCCTCCTCTAATCGGGGGAGCAACTTGCGTTTTGGGTAGCTCTTGGAGGGGTGTTCGAGTTCATACACTTCGGCCGCGAGGACCTCGGTCCATCTGTCGGCCAGCAGGTCTTGATCAGCTTGAAGCTGCTGCTGCTTTTTCTTTAGGCTATTTGCTGTGGCCATTAGCCTGCGTTTGAAATGCTCCTGTTCGACGGGATCCTCGGGCACGACGAATTCATCATCGTTGAGGCTTGCCTCGTCTTCGGAGGGAGGTATGTAATTATCATCCTCGACCACTTCGTCTGCCGCTCTCTCATGAGGGCTTGCTTCTGCATCCTCCTGTGCTGAATCTTGCAGGAGGGGATTGTCTTCGGCACTCTCTGGGGTATTATTATCTCCTGTGCCGGAATCTCCATTCTTGCTGTGGCGGGATTTAGAGCGGCTCCGCTGACGTCGGCGCTTGGGCTGTTTCTTTAAGGAATCTGCCTCCGCTGCTTCTTCTCCGTCCCCATCTTTTGGGGTGTCCACCATGTATATGTCGTATGACGAGGTGGTTTTCCAGTGCCCTGTAAGGGCGAGTGCTGAAAGATGTCCGCAGGGGTGAACTCCATGATCGGCGCCCAATCGGATTCGATTGGCAGGGGCACAGGAGGTTCGGAGTCCGGCAGGGAGTCCGGCACCTCGGAGTCACGAGCTTTATAAGGGACAAGGTCGGTGTTCGGCTCCATCGCCGTGGATGCTGCAGCTCCCGAGGCGGTGTCCAGCCACTCGTCCTCGATCTGTGCGATCGGCTCCGAACTATGAGTCGGAGCGGATTCATGTGCGGCCAACAAGGCACTGTCCGGCGGCAGAGCTAGATCGTGCCCATCGCGATAGTGCGGCACGCTCGATTGCGGATCGGATCCATCGAAGATCAAGTCTCCGCGGATGTCCGCCGTGAAGTTTAGGCTTCCGAATCTGACCTGACGGCCAAGGGCGTAGCTTTTGATCTGCTCCAGATGGCCAAGTGAATTGGCCCGTAGTGCGAAGCCGCCGAATACGAAGATTTGTCCAGGGAGAAAAGTCTCACCCTGGACGGCGTTGTTGTTGATTGAAGAAGCCATCGAGCCTATCGGTGACGACACAGAGGAACTCCCAATGAAAGCACCAATGTCGGTGTCAAAACCGGCGGATCTCGGGTAGGGGGTCCCAAACTGTGCGTCTAGGCGGATGGTAACAGGAGACAAGGGACACGATGTTTTACCCAGGTTCGGGCCCTCTTGATGGAGGTAAAACCCTACGTCCTGCTTGATTAATATTGATGATGTGTATTACAAGAGTGGATCTACCACGAGATCAAGGAGGCTAAACCCTAGAAGCTAGCCTATGGTATGATTGTTGTAATGGATGTTGTGTCCTACGGACTAAGCCCTCCGGTTTATATAGACACCGGAGAGGGCTAGGGTTACACAGAGTTGGTTACAACGGTAGGAGATCTACATATCTGTATCGCCAAGCTTGCCTTCCACGCCAAGGAAAGTCCCATCCGGACACGGGACGGAGTCTTCAATCTTGTATCTTCGTAGTCTTGGAGTCTGGCGGACGATGATAGTCCGGCTGTCCGGACACCCCCTAGTCCAGGACTCCCTCAGTGGGGTGGCGACAATGGCGGCCGGCAACAGCCACCGATGAGCAGCGGCGGCAGAGCATGTGGTAGGTGTTCCACGCACACCCAAGAGAGATGCACTCGCACTACACTATGCCAGGGACTGTGCCACCGCCGCGGTGTAGCCTCCCAGCTGGAGTTGTCCTCTGATGACGGCGGAGTGGCTGAGTGACGACGGACCAGTGCCATTGGCGATTGTGGGAGAAGCAGACGAGATATGCTACAGGGAGGGAGGGGAAAATGCTACGCAGGACTCGCCAGTCGTGAGGGTTTATATAGCAGTCCCGTAAGCATTGGGATTTTGGGGGATTTCACCGAGTCGGGCAGGAAGCTTGCCCGGGAACCTGCGTGGTTGCGCGGGAACAGGCTCACTAACGATTTATGGGCGCCCCGCGCACTACTCAAGCATGCGCTCGAAGCTATCTGCGGCAGCGGGGTGACAAGACGTGCATGAGGAGGACGAAACGACAAGTACACATATGGTTAATAAATAAAAAATGTGTGCGATTTAATTACCTACTACCTCGGTCCTGCTTTATAAGTCCTGTTTGTATTTTTGTGTCAAATTTTGACTAGAGATTTAACTAATAAAATATGAATGCCTGTCACCAAAGATTATGTCCATGGAATCATATTCAAACATATTTTCCAATTATATTATTTTTATAACACGCATTAACATTTTGTTAGTTAAATTTAAGATCAAAATATGGTACAGAATATAAAGCGGACTAATAAACAAGGACGAAGGTAGTAGCACACGGCCGCTCTCTATGCACGTTGCAGACGATTGTGCGACCACCGTGTGATGTGGAATGCGACGTAGTCTCACATCATGCCGCTGGCTCGCAACTATCGGCCGAACTGCTCTATGTGTGTGGTTTCTCGCGATTGAGGCGGCCTCGGCGCACTCTGCTCGCGTCCCACCGCATACGCTTTGTTCTCATGTTCCTCCGTGCATGCTCCCAGTGTTTGGGGCCGGCGCATGCTCATGTACGTTCATGATGCCAGTATGCATTCAGTTGCACCTGCCGCGATGCGACGATGCAGTTACCCACTGCAAAAATTGTCATGCGGATGTGCTGAATCCAGGCCACCCGGCCCCCATTTGTTCCCGCGGACATTTACCTTCATATCTCGTGCCCCACGACAAAATAATCAAGCACACGCACAATGAAACATACTGAGAGGATATCCAGCGTCTCCAATGTCGCTCCCCGTGGCTCCAACGGTGCTCCCCGTGGATGATGACAACAGCGGGCGACAGTTCACCTCACGTCACGTAGTGGACATCCACGTGAGGGGGAAGGACCTCTCGGTGGTGTACACAGACCAACCAATCTTGGTGGAGAGCTCCATCCAAGCTATGGAGCAGTTGCTTGCCAAAGACAAGTACCATGTGGTCAGCATCAACCTCGAGTTCACCGTCGGTCGTGCCGGGCATGATCAGAAGGTTGCCGTTGCCCAGCTGTGCATGCACCATCACGTCCTCGTCTACCACTATTGCTTGGCCACAAGTCCTTGCGAGCGTGTCACTAGGTTTATCAAGAGCTACGACTACAGTTTCGCTACGGTGGACATCATCAATGATCTAAAAACACTCGAGGTTTTGAGCTTGGCTTGCCAGAACCTTGTCAACATCCGTCGCCATTGCAGGGTCTGGGGCAGCCCAAAGAACAAGCAGAACTCCCTGGTTGACCTGGCCTCGTCCATCATCGACCCCTAGAAGAAAATGAAGGTTGTGTGCAACAAGGACAAGATCGCGTGGCACAGTGCCTGGGAGCAGAGGCTGGATGAAGAACACATCAAGTACGCGGTCAAGGACGCGTACACAAGCTACAAGATGTACAAGCAGATCGTTGACATGAGGAAGTGCCTTCATCCTGCCCCGGATGAGGGATCGAGCCACGGATTAGTGGAGTCAGCCTCAGAAGAAGTAGATGATTAGATGATTGTTCTTCCTAGTTTATAATGCATGTAATTGTTTATTGAGGTGTGTGCGAATGTTTTGTATAGTCACTTATGTAATTGGATGTTTATTTTTGGTTATATATGTTGTTCATCTGAAGACAGAGCAAATCACATCGCACACGGAGTAAACTAGCGAACCCGTCGGTGATGATTGTTGGGGATCGTAGTAATTTCAAAAAATTTCCTACGCACACGCAAGATCATGGTGATGGTATAGCAACGAGAGGGGAGAGTGTTTTCCACGTACCCTCGTAGACCGTAAGCGGAAGCATTAGCACAACGCGGTTGATGTAGTTTAACCTGAGTATTCCGCGTGTGCAACTGTTTTGCACCCGTTGTATTTGAACGTAGAGCCTATCACACCCGATCATCACGTGGTGTCTCAGCACGAAGAACTTTCGCAACGGTGCATACTCAGGGAGAACACTTCTTGATAATTAGTGAGAGATCATCTTAAAATGCTACCGTCAAACAAAACATAATAAGATGTATAATAGATAAACATCATATGCAATCAAAATATGTGACATGATATGGCCATGATCATCTTGCGCCTTTGATCTCCATCTCCAAAGTACTGTCATGGCCTCTATCGTCACTGGCACGACACCATGATCTTCATCATCTTGATCTATATCAATGTGTTGTCACATGGTCGTCTCACCAACTATTGCTCTTGCAACTATTGCTATCGCATAGCGATAAAGTAAAGCAATTATTTGGCACTTGCATCTTATGCAACAAAGAGACAACCATAGGGCTTCTGCCAATTGCCGATAACTTCAACAAAACATGATCATCTCATACAACAACTTATATATCATCACGTCTTGACCATATCACATCACAACATGCCCTGCAAAAACAAGTTAGACGTCCTCTACTTTGTTGTTGCAAGTTTTACGTGGCTGCTATGGGCTGAGCAAGAACCGTTCTTACCTACGCATCAAAACCACAACGATAGTTTGTCAAGTTGGTGCTGTTTTAACCTTCGCAAGGACCGGGCGTAGCCACACTCGGTTCAACTAAAGTTGGAGAAACTGACACCCGCTAGTCACCTGTGTGCAAAGCACGGCGGTAAAACCATTCTCGCGTAAGCGTATGCGTAATGTCGGTCCGGGCCGCTTCATCCAACAATACCGCTGAACCAAAGTATGACATGCTAGTAAGCAGTATGACTTGTATCGCCCACAACTCACTTGTGTTCTACTCGTGCATATAACATCAATGCATAAAACCTAGGCTTGGATGCCACTGTTGTGGAACGTAGTAATTTCAAAAAAATTCCTACGCACACGCAAGATCATGGTGATGGTATAGCAACGAGAGGAGAGAGTGTTGTCCACGTACCCTCATAGACCGTAAGCGGAAGCGTTAGCTCAACGCGGTTGATGTAGTCGTACGTCTTCACGATCCGACCGATCCAAGCACCGAACGTACGGCACCTCCGAGTTCAGCACACGTTCAGCTCGATGACGATCTCCAGGCTCCGATCTAGCAAAGCTCCGGAGATGAGTTCTGTCAGCACGACGGCGTGATGACGATGATGATGTTCTACCGGCGCAGGGCTTCGCCTAAACTCCGCGACGATATGACCGAGGTGGAATATGGTGGAGGGGGCACCGCACACGGCTAAGGAACGATCCGTAGATCAACTTGTGTGTCTATGGGGTGCCCCCGCCCCCCCCCCCCCCCCGCCCCCGTATATAAAGGAGCAAGGGGGGAGGCCGGCCGGCCCTTGGAGGGTGCGCCAAGGAGGAGGAATCCTCCTCCTAGTAGGAGTAGGACTCCTCCTAGTAGGAGTAGGACTCCTCCTTTCCTACTCCTACTAGGAGGGGGAAGGAAAGGGGAGAGAGGGAAGGAAAGGGGGGGGGGGCGCTGCCCCCCCTCCTAGTCCAATTCGGACCAGAGGGGGGAGGGGCGCGCGGCCCATGCTGGCCGCCCCTCTCTCCTTTCCCCTAAGGCCCATAAGGCCCATTACTCTCCCGGGGGGGTTCCGGTAACCCCTCCGGCACTCCGGTTTTCTCCGAAATCACCCGGAACACTTCCGGTGTCCGAATATAGTCGTCCAATATATCAATCTTTATGTCTCGACCATATCGAGACTCATCGTCATGTCTGTGATCACATCCAGGACTCCGAACAAACTTCGGTACATCAAAACTTATAAACTCATAATAAAACTGTCATCATAACGTTAAGCGTGCGGACCCTACGGGTTCGAGAACTATGTAGACATGACCTAGAACTATTCTCGGTCAATAACCAATAGCGGAACCTGGATGCCCATATTGGTTCCTACATATTCTATGAAGAGCTTTATCGGTCAAACCGCATAACAACATACGTTGTTCCCTTTGTCATCGGTATGTTACTTGCCCGAGATTTGATCGTCGGTATCCAATACCTAGTTCAATCTCGTTACCGGCAAGTCTCTTTACTCGTTACGTAATGCATCATCCCGTAACCAACTCATTGGTCACATTGCTTGCAAGGCTTATAGTGATGTGCATTACCGAGAGGGCCCAGAGATACCTCTCCGACAATCGGAGTGACAAAACCTAATCTCGAAATACGCCAACTCAACATGTACCTTCGGAGACACCTGTAGTACTCCTTTATAATCACCCAGTTACGTTGTGACGTTTGGTAGCACCCAAAGTGTTCCTCCGGTAAACGGGAGTTGCATAATCTCATAGTTACAGGAACATGTATAAGTCATGAAGAAAGCAATAGCAACATAATAAATGATCAAGTGCTAGGCTAACGGAATGGGTCATGTCAATCACATCATTCTGCTAATGATGTGATCCCGTTAATCAAATGACAACTCTTTTGTCCATGGCTAGGAAACATAACCATCTTTAATAAACGAGCTAGTCAAGTAGAGGCATACTAGTGACACTATGTTTGTCTATGTATTCACACATGTATTATGTTTCCGGTTAATACAATTCTAGCATGAATAATAAACATTTATCATGATATAAGGAAATAAATAATAACTTTATTATTGCCTCTAGGGCATATTTCCTTCAGTCTCCCACTTGCACTAGAGTCAATAATCTAGTTCACATCGCCATGTGATTTGACACCAATATTCATATCTGTATATGATTAACACCCATAGTTCACATCGTCATGTGACCAACACCCAAAGGGTTTACTAGAGTCAATAATCTAGTTCACATTGCTATGTGATTAACACCCAAATAGTACTAAGGTGTGATCATGTTTTGCTCGTGAGAGAAGCTTAGTCAACGGGTCTATCACATTCAAAGCCGTATGTACTTTGCAAATATTCTATGTCTACAATGCTCTGCGCGGAGCTACTCTAGCTAATTGCTCCCACTTTCAATATGTATCCAGATTGAGACTTAGAGTCATTTGGATCGGTGTGAAAGCTTGCACTGATGTAACTCTTTACGACGGGCTCTTTTATCACCTCCATAATCGAGAAATATTTCCTTAGTCCTCACTAAGGATATTCTTGACCAATGTCCAGTGATCTACTCCTAGATCACTATTGTACTCCCTTGTCTAATTCAGAGCAAGGTATACAATAGGTCTGGTACATAACATAGCATATTTTATAGAACCTATGACTGAGGCATAGGGAATGACTTTCATTCTCTTTTCTATTTTCTGTCGTGGTCGGGATTTGAGTCTTACTCAATTTCACACCTTTGCAACACAGGCAAGAACTCTTTCTTTGACTGTTCCATCTTGAACTATTTCAAAATCTTGCCAAGGTATGTACTCATTGAAAATCTTATCAAGCGTCTTGATCTATCTCAATAGATCTTGATGCTCAATATGTAAGTAGCTTTTACTGAGGTCTTTCTTTTAAAGAACTCCTTTAAAACACTCCTTTATGCTTTGTAGAATAATTCTACATTATTTCCGATCAACAATATGTCATTCACATATACTTATCAGAAATGCTGTAGTGCTCCCACTCACTTGCTTGTAAATACAGGCCTTTCCAAAAGTCTGTATAAAACCATATGCTTTGATCAACTCATCAAAGCATATATTCCAACTCCGAGATGCTTGCACCAGTCCATTGATGGATTGCTGGAGCTTGCACACTTTGTTAGCTTCTTTAGGATTGTCAAAAACTTTCTGGTTGCATCATATACAACTCTTCTTTAATAAATCCATTAAGGAATGCAGTTTTGACATCCATTTGACAGATTTCATAAAATCTGGCAATTGCTAACATGATTCAGACAGACTTAAGCTTCAATACGAGTGAGAAAATCTCATCGTATTCAACACCTTAAACTTGTTGAAAACCTTTCACAACAAGTCGAGCTTAGTAGATAGTAACACTACTATCAGTGTCCTTCTTCTTCTTGAAGATCCATTTATTTAACATGGCTTGCTGATCATCGAGCAAGTCAATCAAAGTCCATACTTTGTACTCATACATGGATCATATCTCAGATTTTATGGCCTCAAGCCATTTCCTGGAATCTGGGCTCATCATCGCTTCCTCATAGTTCGTAGGTTCATCATGGTCAAGTAACATGACTTCCAGAATAGGATTACCGTACCACTCTGGTGCGGATCTTACTCTGGTAGACCTACGAGGTTCAGTAGAAGCTTGATCTGAAGTTTCGTGATCAATATCATTAGTTTCCTCACTAATTGGTGTAGGAATCACTGGAACTGATTTCTGTGATGAACTACTTTCCAATAAGGGAGCAGGTACAATTACCTCATCAAGTTCTACTTTCCTCCCACTCACTTCTTTCGAGAGAAACTCCTTCTCTAGAAAGGATCCGATTTTAGCAACGAAAATCTTGCCCTCAGATCTGTGATAGAAGGTGTACCCAATAGTTTCCTTTGGGTATTCTATGAAGACGCACTTTTCCGATTTGGGTTTGAGCTTATCAGGATGAAAACTTTTCACATAAGCATCGTAGCCCCAAACTTTAAGAAACGACAACTTGGATTTCTTGCTAACCCACAGTTCATATGGTGTTGTCTCAACGGTTTTGGATGGTGCCCTTTTAACGTGAATGCAGCTGTCTCTAATGCATAACCCGAAAACAATAGTGGTAAATCAGTAAGAGACATCATAGATCGCACTATATCCAACAAAGTGCGGTTATGACGTTCGGACACACGATAACGTTGTGGTGTTCCAGGTGGCGTGAGCTGTGAAACTATTCCACATTGTTTTAATTGAAGACCAAACTCGTAACTCAAATATTCGTCTCCGCGATCAGATTGCAGAAACTTTATTTTCTTGTTACGATGATTTTTCCACTTCACTCTGAAATTCTTTGAACCTTTCAACTATTTCATACTTATGTTTCATCAAGTAGATATACCCATATCTGCTCAAATCATCTTGTGAAGGTCAGAAAATAATGATACTTGCCACGAGCATCAACACTCATTGGATCACATACATCGGTATGTATTATTTCCAATAAGTCTGTAGCTTGTTCCATTGTTCCAGAGAACGGAGTTTTAGTCATCTTGCCCAAAAGGCACGATTCGCAAGCATCAAATGATTCATAACCAAGTGATTCCGAAAATCCATCTTTATGGAGTTTCTTCATGCGCTTTACACTGATATGACCCAAACGGCAGCGCCACAAATAAGTTGCACTATCATTATTAACTTTTCATCTTTTGGCATCAATATTATGAATATGTGTATCACTACGATCGAGATCCAACAAACTATGTTCATTGGGTGTATTACCATCGAATGTTTTATTCATGTAAACAGAACAACAATTATTCTTTGAATTTAAATGAATAACCGTATCGCAATAAACATAATCAAATCATATTCATGCTCAACGCAAACGCTAAATAACATTTATTTAGGTTTAACACTAATCTCGAAAGTATAGGGAGTGTGCGATGATGATCATATCGATCTTGGAACTACTTCCAACACTCATCGTCACTTCCCCTTCAACTAGTCTCTGTTTATTCTGTAACTCCTGTTTCGAGTTACTAATCTTAGCAACCAAACAAGTATCAAATACTCAGGGGCTACTATAAACACTAGTAAGGCACACATCAAACACCTGTATATCAAATATACCCTTGTTCACTTTGCCATCCTTCTTATCCAGCAAATATTCAGGGCATTTCCGCTTCCAATGACCATTTCCTTTGCAGTGTAAGCACTCAGTTTCAGGCTTTGGTCCAGCTTTGGTCTTCTTCACGGGAGTGACAAATTGTTTGCCATTCTACTTGAAGTTTCCCTTTCTTTCCCTTTGCCCTTTTCTTGAAACTAGTGATCTTGTCAATCATCAACACTTGAAGCTCTTTCTTGATTTCTACCTTCGTCGATTTCAACATCACGAAGAGCTCGGGAATCGTTTTCGTCATCCCTTGCATACTATAGTTCATCACGAAGTTCTAGTGACTTGGTGATGGTGACTAGAGAATTCTGTCAATCACTATCTTATCTGGAAGATTAACTCCCACTTGATTCAAGCGATTGAAGTACCCAGACAATCTGAGCACATGTTCACTAGTTGAGCGATTCTCCTCCATCTTTTAGCTATAGAACTTGTTGGAGACTTCATATCTCTCAACTCAGGTATTTGCTTGAAAAATTTACTTCAACACCTGGAACATCTTATATGGTCCATGACGTTCAAAACATCTTTGAAGTCCCGATTCTAAGCCGTTAAGCATGGTGCACTAAACTATCAAGTAGTCATCATATTGAGCTAGCCAGACGTTCATAACGTCTGCATCTGCTCCTGCAATAGGTCTGTCACCTAGCGGTGCATCAAGGACATAATTCTTCTGTGCAGCAATGAGGATAAACCTCAGATCACGGATCCAATCCGCATCATTGCTACTAACATTTTTCAACACAGTTTTCTCTAGGAACATATCAAAATAAACATATGAAAGCAACAACGCGAGCTATTGATCTACAACATAATTTGCAAAATACTACCAGGACTAAGTTCATGATAAATTTAAGTTCAATTAATCATATTACTTAAGAACTCCCACTTAGATAGACATCCCTCTAATCCTCTAAGTGACTACGTGATCCATATCAACTACACCATGTCCGATCATCACGTGAGATGGAGTAGTTTCAACGGTGAACATCAATATGTTGATCATATCTACTATATGATTCACGCTTGACCTTTCGGTCTCCGTGTTCCGAGGCCATATCTGTATATGCTAGGCTCGTCAAGTTTAACCTGAGTATTCCGCGTGTGCAACTGTTTTGCACCGTTGTATTTGAACGTAGAGCCTATCACACCCGATCATCACGTGGTGTCTCAGCACGAAGAACTTTCGCAACGGTGCATACTCAAGGAGAACACTTCTTGATAATTAGTGAGAGATCATCTTAAAATGCTACCGTCAAACAAAACAGAATAAGATGTATAACAGATAAACATCATATGCAATCAAAATATGTGACATGATATGGCCATGATCATCTTGCGCCTTTGATCTCCATCTCCAAAGTACTGTCATGGCCTCTATCGTCACTGGCATGACACCATGATCTTCATCATCTTGATCTATATCAATGTGTTGTCACATGGTCGTCTCGCCAACTATTGCTCTTGCAACTATTGCTATCGCATAGCGATAAAGTAAAGCAATTATTTGGCACTTGCATCTTATGCAACAAAGAGACAACCATAGGGCTTCTACCAGTTGCCGATAACTTCAACAAAACATGATCATCTCATACAACAACTTATATATCATCACGTCTTGACCATATCACATCACAACATGCCCTGCAAAAACAAGTTAGACGTCCTCTACTTTGTTGTTGCAAGTTTTACGTGGCTGCTACGGGCTGAGCAAGAACCGTTCTTACCTACGCATCAAAACCACAACGATAGTTTGTCAAGTTGGTGCTGTTTTAACCTTCGCAAGGACCGGGCGTAGCCACACTCGGTTCAACTAAAGTTGGAGAAACTGACACCCGCTAGTCACCTGTGTGCAAAGCACAGCGGTAAAACCAGTCTCGCGTAAGCGTACGCGTAATGTCGGTCCGGGCTGCTTCATCCAACAATACCGCTGAACCAAAGTATGACATGCTGGTGAGCAGTATGACTTGTATCGCCCACAACTCACTTGTGTTCTACTCGTGCATATAACATCAACGCATAAAACCTAGGCTCGGATGCCACTGTTGGGGAACGTAGTAATTTCAAAAAAATTCCTACGCACACGCAAGATCATGGTGATGGTATAGCAACGAGAGGAGAGAGTGTTGTCCATGTACCCTCGTAGACCGTAAGCGGAAGCGTTAGCACAACGCGGTTGATGTAGTCGTACGTCTTCATGATCCGACCGATCCAAGCACCGAACGTACGGCACCTCCGAGTTCAGCACACGTTCAGCTCGATGACAATCTCCGGGCTCCGATTCAGCAAAGCTCCGGAGATGAGTTCCGTCAGCACGACGGCGTGGTGATGATGATGATGTTCTACCGGCGCAGGGCTTCGCCTAAACTCCGCGACGATATGACCGAGGTGGAATATGGTGGAGGGGGGCACCACACACGGCTAAGGAACGATCCGTAGATCAACTTGTGTGTCTATGGGGTGCCCCCTGCCCCCGTATATAAAGGAGCAAGGGGGGAGGCCGGCCGGCCCTTGGAGGGTGCGCCAAGGAGGAGGAATCCTCCTCCTAGTAGGAGTAGGACTCCTCCTTTCCTACTCCTACTAGGAGGGGGAAGGAAGGGGGAGAGAGGGAAGGAAAGGGGGAAGCGCCGCCCCCCCCCCTCCTAGTCCAATTCGGACCAGAGGAAGGAGGGGTGCGCGGCCCATGCTGGCCGCCCCTCTCTCCTTTCCCCTAAGGCCAATAAGGCCCATTACTCTCCCGGGGGGGGGGTCCGGTAACCCCTCCGGCACTCCGGTTTTCTCCGAAATCACCCGGAACACTTCCGGTGTCCGAATATAGTCGTCCAATATATCAATCTTTATGTCTCGACCATATCGAGACTCCTCATCATGTCTGTGATCACATCCGGGACTCCGAACAAACTTCGGTACATCAAAACTTATAAACTCATAATAAAACTGTCATCGTAACGTTAAGCGTGCGGACCCTACGGGTTTGAGAACTATGTAGACATGACCTAGAACTATTCTCGGTCAATAACCAATAGCGGAACCTGGATGCCCATATTGGTTCCTACATATTCTATGAAGATCTTTATCGGTCAAACCGCATAACAACATACGTTGTTCCCTTTGTCATCAGTATGTTACTTGCCCGAGATTTGATCGTCGGTATCCAATGCCTAGTTCAATCTCGTTACCGGCAAGTCTCTTTACTCGTTACGTAATGCATCATCACGTAACCAACTCATTGGTCACATTGCTTGCAAGGCTTATAGTGAGGTGCATTACCGAGAGGGCCCAGAGATACCTCTCCGACAATCGGAGTGACAAAACCTAATCTCGAAATACGCCAACTCAACATGTACCTTCGGAGACACCTGTAGTACTCCTTTATAATCACCCAGTTACGTTGTGACGTTTGGTAGCACCCAAAGTGTTCCTCCGGTAAACGGGAGTTGCATAATCTCATAGTTACAGGAACATGTATAAGTCATGAAGAAAGCAATAGCAACATACTAAATGATCAAGTGCTAGGCTAACGGAATGGGTCATGTCAATCACATCATTCTCCTAATGATGTGATCCCGTTAATCAAATGACAACTCTTTTGTCCATGGCTAGGAAACATAACCATCTTTGATAAACGAGCTAGTCAAGTAGAGGCATACTAGTGACACTATGTTTGTCTATGTATTCACACATGTATTATGTTTCCGGTTAATACAATTCTAGCATGAATAATAAACATTTATCATGATATAAGGAAATAAATAATAACTTTATTATTGCCTCTAGGGCATATTTCCTTCAATGCTTTCGTCCATCACTCACAGTTGCATACCAGCAAGTGTTTGCCCACAACATACACGGTTTATTAGCAGCAATCATCTGTGTTATTATCAGTATTCCCAGACATTTCCGGTTACTGACATGTTAGCCGCGTATCATACACATCTTGTTAAGTTGAACCGTTCTGTTGTCTTGGCCCATCGCAAACAGTTCATCCGAGTAAATTGTATGCCCTATATCGCACACACCTTGATCTGGCTAGCCGTTTCTGTTGTGTTACCTAATCACAAACAGTTCATCCAACTGAATTGCATGTTGTATATCACACACACCTTCATGTGGCTGATCGTTTCTGTTGTTACGATCATCACAAACAGTTCATTCGAGTGAATTGATGCCGCGCATCGCACACGTAACAATAGTCTAAATAATGTTTAATGTCTCCGCCATTGCAAAAAGTTTGTCTCATTTTTGACGGTTTTCTTGCACCACCTTTTGCAATTAATGCATCGCACACACTTTCATTGAAGGGTCTCTGATTGTACTATCACGTTAGGACCATCCTGCAGTAGTGTAGCTTTGTACCTGCATGCACTATTAATAAGGCAATCTGGCCATGTATTAGGGTGGAGTTATTTTTTCTTGAGAAGAAGACCTAGAAAAATTTCCATGTTCTGGAGGCCAGGTTCTGTGTGTCCCGGTGGAGAATCCCTTGAGGATCTGGTGGAGGCTCGATCTTCTAATCTTTACATGGGTACTTGTGCTTGTCCATGTGATTCTAGCTGTTCGCATGGTTTGCATGTTGTTTGGTTGGGTTTGCATCTGGTAAACCAAATTCTGGGTCGTAGTTACGCTGCTATACAAACTGATTTGGTTTTGCTTCTTCAGACGTACTGAGACTAGTAGCTGTGCCAAATTTTCCAAGATGAGAAGTGCGTCAGATTGAGAAGAAATACTTATCGCGATTTTTTGTACTGTGAAAGATTGGAAAATTTATTCATGTCGTCGATTGTCTGTCGAAGGGTACATCATGTGGTATCGGAGCAAGGTTGATCACGATACACTTTTTTCCTGCTATTTGATTCAATTGTTTGAAAGATGGTGAACTCGCAACATGAGAAATCTGATCATGAGGAGGGCGATGAACTTCCGTAGGATCTAGAGATAGGTGATGATTTGCGTATCCATGTAATGTTGATCAAGGGAGCCAACAAGAAGCTTAGGACAAGGGTTGAGGAATTGTTTGCAAATATTATAGGCGTTGAGGACAGGTTGAACGAGTATTTGACTGCCAGCGACCAACAGTGTACTAATAGTCTACAACTGGCGACTGAGAGTCTTAATCGGCTTACTACAGTAGTTCAGCACCTTCAGGCGAGAGATGTGGCTCCCCGACAGTCTAGCTCACCCCGACGACATCTTGACCATGACAATGACGATGATGGTGATTTTTCTGAGGACTCCAATGCCCGCGGAGACTTACCTCATTGACTATGACATGAGGCTGGGGCTCACCGCCATGCTGGGCGGCGTCGTGACCATGACGGCAATGGTGCCCACGAGGATGATGGCTTGGGTCAAATCAAGATAACCATACCTAAATTATTTGCCACAAGTGTGGAGGACTTTGAGACAGAAGCATGAATGTTTCAATCAAAGAAGGGTTCTACTTGTTGATGCAGAATATGTTTCTGAATGTGAAGATGAGACACCTAAGTTAGAAGACGAGACCAAAAGAGCTGATGATAATACCGTGCTATGTTGTCCTCAAAGTGATATGGAGAGTTTGCTAGCACATAAGGTCCAGCGAGATGACAAGGTCATTTTTGAACCAGGACAGTGACGGAGTATTTTTCAAACTACATCTACCATTAAGGGAGAAGTGTGCAAACTGATAATTCATGGCGGCAGTGCTAGCAACATAATTAGCAAGGATGTGGTGGAGTCTCTTTCTTTTCCAACATGGAAGCACCCAAAACCATACTATAAGTGAATAAATGATGTAGGCAAAGTGAAGGTAACACATAGGGTGAATGTGTCTTTTTCTGTTGATGGCTATGTTGATAAAGTGGAATGCTTATGCCACTGCATGTTTGTCATCTTATTTTGGGGTGTCCATGGCAGCATGATCTTAACGCTCTTCATCATGGACGAACAAATAGGTACACTTTTTATGCATAATGGTGATTTCTATGCTATTCTTCCTAAAGATGCAAAAGATATAAAATATACTTTCAAAGTGTTTAAGAAAAAAAAATCTACAAGGCCTAGGCTAAAACTGAGGACGTTTCCCTTCAAGGGAGGGAGGATGATGCGACCGTGTCTGCTATGGTGGTAGCGGACATTTTGAAGGCTAGCCAATGATAGAAGGAGAGATATGTGGTACCAGCTAGGCGTCAAGTGAAAAGTATACATGCAATTATTCAAGATAACACTCATGTGACCGACAGAGTTCAGATCATACCAGCAAAGGAAGTGAAGCCAACGTTAAGGACTCCATGCCAATTTTTAATAGTGGGCAAAATTCAACTCAAGTTGAATTGAAATCATTTTCAATCGTGCAAATACGGTGTGCTCTTTTATTTCTGTATAAGGGCCAATACTAGTGCGTGCGTGTACTACTAGTTTCCCGGTCCAATTAGTGCAACTCTAACGGACCACATATACTCATGCAAACGGTAAAAATCAGACGACTATACGGGTTTGGTCCGATTTTTGGGCCAAACTAGAGCCGGTATAGTCATCTGTCTCATAATTTTTTTACGGTCGCACGCAAATCTCCCCCTGACGCAGAATATCTACGAGTTTGTCATACGAATACGGGCTGAAACCCTACCCCCCCCCCCCCCGCCCCTGTGTCTCACCCATTCCCTCCTCCATTTCTTCACCGGTGAGAAATCAGCCACGCCCCATCCCCAATCCATGAGGATGTGGAGCTCTGGCCAGCGCGGTGGCGGCGAAAACTGCTACCTCGTGAGCTTGCGTTGGTTTTTCCCTTGAAGAGGAAACGGTGATGCAAGAAAGTAGAGTAAGGATTTCCCTCAGTTTGAGAACTAAGGTATCAATCCAATAGGAGACAACACACAAGTCACCGAATACCTGCACAAACAATTAACAAACTTGCACCCAACGCGATAGAGGGGTTGTCAATCCCTTCACGGTTACTTGCAAAAGTGAGAACTGATAGAGATAGATAAACGGTAAAGTAAATATTTTTGGTATTTTTGGTTTATAGATTGGAAAGTAAAGATTGTGAAATAATAGATCAGAAACTAATATGATGTAAAAGAGATTCAATATACTGGAAAAGAGACCCGGGGGCCATAGGTTTTACTAGTGGCTTCTCTCAAGATAGCAAATATTACGGTGGGTGAACAAATTACTACCGAGAAATTGAAAGAAGAGTGCATAATTATGACGATATCTAAGGCAATGACCATGAATATAGGCATCACGTTCGTGTCAAGTAGACCGAAACAATTCTGCATCTACTACTATTACTCCACACATCGACCGCTATCCAGCATGCATCTAGAGTATTAAGTTCATAAAGAACGGAGTAACACATTAAGTAACATGACATGATGTAGAGGAACTAACTCAAGCAATATGATGAAAACCCCATCTTTTTATCCTTAATGGCAACAATACAATACGTGCCTTGCTGCCCCTAGTGTCACTGGGAAGGACACCGCAAGATTGAACCCAACATTGTCAGAACCGGATTTTCGGGATATCATTCCCCAGAAAATGGCCCTTGTGCTCACCAGCCCCAGGATTACTGTTAGCTGATGAGGCACCAACTTGATACAGAAACTCCAAGCAAAATACATAATATGTAGTACAAGACCATTCTGGCCTAGGAGTACAACAATTGGTTTCTAGTGGTTGATGGCGGAAGCGGTTTGTGGTTCATCAGTGGCCGTGGGACTCCATTTCCCACAGGAACAGCTGACCAGGTTAACTCCTATCCTCGCGAGGCTGTTGTCACCATTGCGTGGGTTCCGGGGCTGACATCGCAACGCTCCTCTCTAAGCAAGAAATCTGGCCAAGACAATAGCCAGGGACAAGCCAGTGAGTACTTTGAATGTACTCGCAAACATTATGAACACGGGTATGATATAACAAACGATAATCATGCTCTGAAATATTCTATGATCACAACGTCAGTCATAAAATAAATTCCCTGATGCATGCAAGCAGGTTATTTATAGGCAACATGAATATGTAATAACAGAGTAGTAATAAAATGCACCGATCGGGTGTCTGAAGCGACGCCTCGAAAGGATAGTAAATAACGAGCATGCCTCAGTCGGGCGTCTGAGCGAAACCACATAAAGGGCTTATAAAGTAAATAAATAACAATATGCCACAGTCGGACGTCCGAGCGACACTACATAAAGGGCTTATAAGGTAAGACGAGTAACGAACATGCCACAGTCGGGCGTCTGTGCGACACCACATAAAGGGCTTATAAAGTAAATAAATAACAAGCAGGCCACAGTCGGACGTCTCAGCGACACCACCTAAAGGACTTATAAGAGAACAATCACAGTGAATATCCAGGAGGTAGAACCGTCCCAGGGATACTCGATAATAAAAAGGGTTAGTCCATATTAAAAATAATCATAATCATCATAAGTCGCAAGTCATGATCCATGTTCTGGTTTAGCGGTTTCTCCTCCGAAGACCGACACTAAGACCGACACTCGACCCATCCCAGACTGTAGTCCTTAACCATGGACACGGCTATTCAAATAGATTAAATCTCTGCAGAGGGTGTACTCTTTACCCACGAGTAACGGATTCCTTTAGTCCATCGGGACTAATTCCGTCTATGGTCAACACACCTGACCCGCACACACCAGCTTAACTTACCGGTGTCTAGAATCACCCACGACACCTGTCAAGCAAAACTCTAAGTGGGGAGGCTACAACCTCGATTAGCACGAGATCAAATACCGCGTGCTACTAAGGGGTGCCCCCCTCTCGGTCCCAACCGGAAACACCCATGCCTCCGGACCAGGTGGCCTGCCTACCGGCTGCAGTCGGTATCTTCCACCATGGCCTCTCTGTATGGTGTGTGCTAGAAAGGGGTTGATAACTTACTGAACCGTACCCTACCTGCTGCAGGGACAAGTGGTAGTATGAAACAAGTATGGGGGTTACTGGTAGGGTAGGAATTCGAGCCGAGTCGAGCCAGCTCGGCTCGACTCGCTAGAGCTCGTTCCGTTAACGAGCTATCTCGGCTCGACTCGTTACTATAACGAGCTCAAACCCAAGATTGGCTCGACTCGTATAACTCGCGAGCTGGCTTGTTTAGCTTGTTAAGCTCGTTTAAGATATAGACATAAAGCCCTCAAATATGATAAAAATGGTTATGTATATATTAAACATATATATCACTAAACAATTGTAATTTTCTTGTAACGCATGAGTCTCCTAGGAGGCTAGGCCTTCAACTGCTCGGCCTTGTGTTGTGCGCCTGGGATGTAGGTTGTTTAGTGGTTGACTTTCTTTGTATTGGGAGTGGCTGGTCTATTGAATCGAGCCTAACAAGTTACACGAGTACTCGTGAGATTGGCTCGTTTAACTTGGTCTATAAACGATCTTAAACAAAAGCTTGGCTCGAATCATTATTCTTCGAGTTCGAGTCGATTCGAGCCGAGTCACGAGCTACTTGTTTAACTCGCGAGCTTCGAGCTTTTTTTCCAGCCCTAGTTACTGGAACAAGACTCGATCTATGGTCGACTCAGGAGGTTTAAGTATTCTCTGTGTGATTAGCATAACGGATATATTTCATCCAACAGACAGAATCACCACTCATCATACCTCATCATGCCATACCGGACACACTCGTCTCGACGAGGAACTAGGGACAAGCTCAGGTCTGCCCAAGACAGAGACTTTCCCGGCTTCCTTCCGGTAGGTACGAAAGGCATACGAGGATGATCACTATCACAAGCATGTCCATTTCCAGCAGCAAAGACTCTTCTTTGTGCATTCATGCGTATGACTGAATCATCACATAAAATATTGAATGCTCCATGTCAAAGTGGTGTGGTAACCGTATCAAACAACACACGAAAATTTTATGCCAGGGTTCAGAATGCTTGCCTTCAAGAGTATGCAAGTGGGTGCATTTTTGAAAGTTGCCTTCTTCTTCAAAATCCTATTTTTGAAAATATTCAAATCAATCCATAGTTTCAAAATAGTGCAAAAAAGTTGTCTGAATTTTTTTCAAATAAATATGAAAACTAGACAAAATTTGAGAGAGGTAGGAAAAAGAATCAACTCATTTGGAGTTTTATTTTAAAAGATATGTCCAGTCAAAGTTTAGTCAAAGTTCTGATTTTAAATAAAACAGAAAAAAAGAAAACTTTTCGAAATGAATACACGTCGAAGATGTACTTTGCGTTTGCGCCTCTACTTACGCCAGCATGGACCGGCGCTGGGTCACTGACAGTGGGTCCAGGGGGCCCACTGGTCAGGTTTGACCAGTCGGCCCCGCCTCCCTCCTCCTCTGGCCGAACAGAGGCGGGGCTCCGGCGATCAAAGCCGGCAAACTACGGCTCCTTGCGGGCTCTGGAGGGCAGGGATGGATCCGCGGGTCCAGGGCGGTCCTCCCGGTGGTCGTTAGGTAGGTGGGGACGAAGGGAGTCGCCGGCGGCGAGCTTCGCGGCAGACGGCGGCTTCGGGAGGGAATGGGGGTTCGGGCTACGGTGGCTCTCGGTTCAATCTGAGAGTCTGGTCAGCTCCGCACGATCGAGGGGGTTCGGGTGGTGGTGCTGGATGGACGGGGGAGGCCTTGCTTGCGACGCAATGGACCGGAGGGCGGCGGCGGCCGAACTGGCCGGAGACGGGGAAGAAGGCTTTCCGCCGTCACTGGCTGGCCGTGGGGGCTTTGGTGGAGTGGCTAGAGGTTGCCTCGGTGCGTGGTCAAGCTCGGGGCCCCTTATATAGGCGGTCAAGGTTGGTTCCGTGGCGGCCATGGATAAGCCCAACGGTGAACCGCCGTTCTGTTGCAGCAGGGCGACGTGGCGGCGACACGAGCTAGCGGACGGGCTTGCGGATGAGATCGAGCTGTTCGAGGGGCAGCTGGCGCGCGCATGTGGCTCGGGCGGCGTCGTCCAGGGCAGGGGCTGTCGGAGCAGTGGTGGCGGCTTGCGTCGGTGGCGCTATAGGGCGCCAGGAGAGGGCCAGAGCGGCTCTGCAACGAGGGAGGAGTCGGGGCGCGTTGGCTGCGAGTGGGGAAGGGCTAGAGCAAGTGCGAGGCGACGGCATTGGGATGCGGCAACTTGGTGCGTGCATGTGCAAAACGTGCGCTCTGGGCGCGTCCAGTGCACGCACGCCAGGCGTTCGGCAAAATGCCAATGCTTGCCAAGAGGCTCCAAATCACATGAGGGTTAGCAGGGTGGGGCTATAGGCTAGGGTAAAGCCATGGGACATGCTGGTAAGTCAAAGCAAGCAGGTCCAGTGTGCAAACTAAAAATCTTGTCAAATCTGTTCATGCCCTCATGGTGTTTGACAGAATGCCAGAGGCATCTAGGCAACTCTTGGGGTGGCCAAAATCTCTAGACTAGTGTCTCTTTAGATGATAGAGAGGGTGGCAAATGTTAGTTGGTCAGGACTAGAAACTTGCTAGTGGAAGTTTTTGAGAAGACCATTTCTGGACAGAAACTAAAAGCTATCATTGCATGCACCAAATATACTCCAATGGGTCCACTCTCCTGGACTTATGGGTTTTGCAGGGTGGTTAATAAGCAGGAGAAAGATCATGGGCATTAGAGCAACAAAAATTAGAGTTGCTGTAGAAAAAGCCAAACTGGACCATAGAGCAAAAGAGGATGTTTTGCTCAAATTTTTCAAATAACACCAGTGGATTTTTGCATAAAGTTGAATAATATACTCCTACTAACATCCCCTAATTTTGGTGGAAGTTTTAAAGAAATATTTAAATAGGTTGTAGTGCAAAAGTGCAATTGGACCAGATTTGAAAACTAGGGGTAAAGCTCAAAATCTCCAAATGACCAAAGGATATTTTTGCATAAAAGTGATTTAGGGACATCATACGTCATCCCCAAATTTTGGTGGGATTTTTAAATGAATTTATAAAAGGATTGCAGTGCAAATGGGACCCTAAAACTTATGAAAAACCATTTTAGAGAAATAAAGTTCAGGAAAAAAATAATTATATAAATAATCCCACTGATAAAAGAAATGTTTTATGAGAGAGTATATAAGTCCAACAATGCTTTTGAAAAGTTTTTACTTGGGGCAAAAACTCCACAATATCAAAGAAAAGAAGGTTCTAAAACCAAAGGATAAATCCAGAAAATAAAAATTTAATTTCCTGCCAAAATTTTAATAAACAAATCATGGTTAATTTTTTGGGGTGTTACAAAAGCTAAGCACTTCTCCCATTGCAAGAAAAACCAATCTAGTAGGCCAAACTAAACCGATAATTCAAAGAGACTTGCAAAGATATCAAATCATGCATATAGGAATTCAGAGAAGACTCAAATAATATTCATAGATAATCTGATCATAAATCCACAATTCATCGGATCTCGGCAAACACACCGCAAAAGAATATTACATCGAATAGATCTCCAAGAATATCGAGGAGAACATGGTATTGAGAATCAAAGAGAGAGAAGAAGCAATCTAGCTACTAGCTATTGACCCGAAGGTCTATGGTAAACTACTCACGTTTCATCGGAAGGGTAATGGTGTTGATGTAGAAGCCCTCCATGATCGAATCCCTCTCCGACAGGACGCCGGAAAAGACCCCTAGATGGGATCTCACGGGTACAGAAGGTTGCAGTGGTGGAAAAGTATTTTCGTGGCTTCCCCTGATGTTTTTGGGGTATAAGAGAATATATAGGCGAAGGAACTAGGTCAGGAGAGCTCCGAGGGGCCCATGAGGCAGGGGGCACGCCCTCCACCCTCGTGGCCACCTCGTTGAGTCTCCGACTTCATCTCCAAGTCTCTTGGTTTGCTTCTGGTTCAAGAAAGATCATCACAAAAGTTTCATTCCGTTTGGTATTCCTTTTCTACGAAACTCTAAAACAGGCAAAAAATAGAAACTAGCATTGGGCCCTAGGTTAATAGGTTAGTCCCAAAAATAGTATAAAGTAGCATATAAATGCATACTAAACATCCAAATCAGATAATATAATAGCATGGAACATTTACAAATTAAAGATACGTTGGAGACATATCAAGCATCCCCAAGCTTAATTCCTGCTCGTCCTCGAGTAGGTAAACGATAAAACAGAATTTTTGAGGTGGAATGCTACCTAAAATATTTATCCATGTAATTCTCTTTATTGTGGTGTGGATGTTCAGATCTGAAAGATTCAAGACAAAAAATTAATATTGACATAAAAACAATAATACTTCAAGCACACTAATAAAGCAATCATGTCTTCTCAAAATAACATGGCCAAAGAAAGTTATCCCTACAAAATCATATAGTCTGGCTATGCTCTATCTTCATCACACAAAATATTTAAATCATGCACAACCCCGATGACAAGCCAAGCAATTGTTTCATACTTTTGATGTTCTCAAACTTTTTCTATCTTCACGCAATACATGAGTGTGAGCCATGGTTATAGCACTATGGTGGAAGAGAATATGGTGGTTGTGGAGAAGACAAAAATGAGAAGATAGTCTCACATCAACTAGGCGTATCAACGGGCTATGGAGATGCCCATCAATATATATCAATGTGAGTGAGTAGGGATTGCCATGCAACGGATGAACTAGAGCTATAATTGTATGAAATCTCAAAAAGAAACTAAGTGGGTGTGCATCCAACTTGCTTGCTCACGAAGACCTAGGGAAATTTGAAGAAGCCCATCATTGGAATATACAAGACAAGTTCTATATTGAAAAATTCCCACTAATATATGAAAGTGACATGGTGCTACTTTGAAGCACAAGTGTGGAAAAAGGAAAGTAACATTGACCCTTCTCTCTTTTTCTCTCTTTTTTTTATTTTTTTATTTTTTTCTTTTTCTTTTTCTCCTTTTTTTATATCTGTCTTTTTTTCTTTATTTTTCGTCCAGAGTCTCATCCTGACTTGTGGGGGAATCATAGCCTCCATCATCCTTTCCTCACATGGGACAATGCTCGAATAATGAGGATCATCACACTTTTATTTACTTACAACTCAAGAATTACTTAGAACAAAATAAGACTTTATGTGAATGCCTCCGGCGATGTACCGGGATGTGCAATGAATCAAGAGTGACATGTATGAAAGAATTATGAAAGGTGGCTTTGCCACAAATACGATGTCAACTACATGATCATGCAAAGCAATATTACAATGACGAAACGTGTCATAATAAACGGAACGGTGGAAAGTTGCATGGCAATATATCTCGGAATGGCTACGGAAATTCCATAATAGGGAGGTATGGTGGCTGTTTTGAGGAAGGTATATGGTGGATGTATGGTACTAGCAAAAGTTGCGCGGCACAAGAGAGGCTAGCAATGGTGGAAGGGTGAGAGTGCGTATAATCCATGGACTCAGCATTAGTCATAAAGAACTCACATAGTTATTGCAAAAATCTATTAGTTATCAAAATGAAGTACTATGCGCATGCTCCTAGGGGGATATATTGGTAGGAAAAGACCATCGTTCGTCCCTGACCTCCACTCATAAGGAAGACAATCGAAAAATAAAGCATGCTCCAACTTCATCACTTAACGGTTCATCATACGTGCATGCTACGGGAATCACAACCTTTAACACAAGTATCTCTCAAATTCACAACTACTCACTAGCATGACTCTAATATCACCATCTTCATATCTCACAACAATCATAAAGAATCAAACTTCTCATAGTATTCAATGCACTTTATATTAAAGTTTTTATTATATCCATCTTGGATGCCTATAATATTAGGACTAAATTTATAACCAAAGCAAAATACCATGCTGTTCTAAAAGACTCTCAAAATAATATAAGTGAAGCATGAGAGTTCATCAATTTCTATAAAATAGAGCCACCGCCGTGCCATAAAAAGATATAGGTGAAGTACTAGAGCAATATTGCCTAGCTCAAAAGATATAATGTGAAGCACATAGAGTATTCTAATAAATCACGATTCATGCGTGTCTCTCCAAAAAGGTGTGTACAGCAAGGATGATTGTGGTAAACTAAAAAGAAAAGACTCAAATCATACAAAACGCTCCAAGCAAAACACATGTCATGTGGTGAATAAAAATATAACCTCAAGTAAAGTTACCGATAAACGAAGACGAAAGTGGGGATGCCTTCCGGGGCATCCCCAAGCTTAGGCTTTTGGTTGTCCTTGAATATTACCTTGGGGTGCCTTGGGCATCCCCAAGCTTAGGCTCTTGCCACTCCTTATTCCATAGTCCATCAAATCCTATCCAAAACTGGAAAACTTCACAACACAAAACTCAACAGAAAATCTCATAAGAGCTCCGTTAGTATAAGAAAATAAATCACCACTTTAATGTACTATTGCAGACTCATTCTTTATATATATTGGTGTAATATCTACTGTATTCCAGCTTTTCCATGGTTCATACCCCCCCCCCCCCCCCCGATACTACCCATAGATTCATCAAAATAAGCAAACAACACGCAAAAAACAGAATCTGTCAAAAATGGAACAGCCTGTAGCAATCTGTAACTCTCGAATACTTCTGTAACTCCAAAAATTCTGAAAAATTAGTAAAACCTGAGAAATTTGTGTACCAATTCAGAGCAAAAAGAATCAGATCAAAATCGCGTTTCTGTGAATTATGAAAATATTTTCCTGGGTGCAAAAGTTTCTGATTTTCAGTAGGATCAACACAACTATCACCGTAAGCTATCCTAAAGGTTTAACTTGGCACAAACACTAATTAAAACATAAAACCACATCTAAACAGAGACTAGATTAATTATTTATTACTAAACCGTAACAAAAATCAAAGAACAAAATAAAATTGGGTTGCCTCCCAACAAGTGCTATCGTTTAACGCCCTTAGCTAGGCATAAAAACGCGAATAGATCTAAGTATTGTCATCTTTGGTATGCAATCCGTAAGTGGCTCTCATAATAGATTAATATGACAATTTAATTTTCTTCCTAGGAAAGTGTTCCATGCCTTTCCTTAATGGAAATTGGAATCTAATGTTTCCTTCTTTCATATCAATAATTGCACCAATCATTGTAAGGAAAGGTCTACCAAGAATAATAGGACATGTAGGATTGCAATCTATATCAAGAACAATGAAATTTATGGGCACATAATTACTTTTTGCAACAATAAATAACATCATTAATCCTTCCCATAGGTTTCTTATTAGTGGAATCTGCAAGATGCAAATTTAAAGAACAATCATCGAATTCACGAAAACCTAACACATCACACAAAGTTTTTGGAATCGTGGAAACAGTAGCACCCAAATCACACATAGCATGGCATTCATAATCTTTGATCTTAATATTAATAGTAGGTTCCCACTCATCATAAAGTTTTCTAGGGATAGAAACTTCTAATTCAAGCTTTTCTTCAAAAGATTGCATCATGGCATCGACGATATGTTTAGTAAAAGTTTTGTTTTGATTATAAGCATGAGGACAACTCAACACGGATTGCAACAAGAAAATACAATCTATTAAATAACAATTATCATGATTAAATTTCTTGAAATCCAAAATAGTGGGTTCATTGCTACTTAAAGTCTTGACCTCTCCAATCCCACTTTTATCAATTTTTGCATCTAGATCTAAAAACTCTAAATCACCGGGACCCATATAACTAAAGTTTACTCATCTCCAGTCCCATCTTTATCAAGATTAATAATGGAAAACAAAGATTCAATAGTAGTCACATCAATCACTTTTAGATCTTCATCATTATTATCATGAAAACTAGAAGAACACATTTTTACAAACCAATCTTTTTTAGCACGCATCTTAGCAGCTCTTCCTTTGCACTCATCAATGGAAATTCTCATGGCTTTAAGAGACTCATTGATATCATGCTTAGGTGGAATAGATCTAAGTTTCAAAGAATCAACATCAAGATAAATTCTATCCATGTTCCTAGCCAAATCATCAATCTTGAGAAATTTTTCTTCAATCAAAGCATTAAATTTCTTTTGCGAACTCATAAATTCCTTAACACTATTCTCGAAATCAGGGGGCATCTTATTAAAATTTGCATAAGAATTGTTGTAGGAATTATCATAATTATTAGAGGAATTACTAGGAACTGGCCTAGGATTAAAATTGCCTCTATACGCGTTGTTACCAAAATTGTTCCTACCAACAAAATTCACATCCATAGATTCGTTATTATTCTCAATCAAAGTGGACAAAGACATATCATTAGGATCAGAAGAAGTACTCTTATTAGCAAATAATTTCAAACCATGATATTATCTAGGATCTTAGTAGCCTCTTGATACGTATCCAACGTATCCATAATTTTTTATTGTTACATGCTATTATACTATCTGTTTTGGATGTTTAATGGGCTTTAATATGCTCTTTAATATTATTTTTGGGACTAACCAATTAACCGGAGGCCCAGTGCCAATTTCTATTTTTTTGCCTATTTATGAGTTTTGCAGAAAAGGAATACCAAACGAAGTCCAAACGGAATGAAACCTTCGCGAGGATCTTTCTTGGACCGAAAGCAATCCAGAAGACTTGGAGTTGAAGTCTAGAACTCCACGAGGAGGCCACGAGGGAGGAGGATGCGCCAAGGGGGGTAGGCGCGCCCCACACCCTCGTGCGCCTCTCGTAGCTCCACCGACATACTTCTTTCGCCTATATATACTCTTATACCCTACAAAAATATAGGGCGATCAACGAAACCACTTTTCCACCGCCGCAACCTTCTGTACCCATGAGATCCCATCTTGGGGCCTTTTCCGGCAATCTGCCGGAGGGGGAATCGATCGCAGAGGTTCTACATCAACACCATTGCCTCTTCGATTAAGCATGAGTAGTTTACCACCGACCTTCGGGTCCATAGTTATTAGCTAAATGGCTTCTTCTCTCTCTCTTTGATTCTCGATACAAAGTTCTCCTCGATGTTCTTGGAGATCTATTCGATGTAATACTCTTTTGCGGTGTGTTTACCAAGATCCGATGAATTGTGGATTTATGAACAAGATTATCTATGAATATTATTTGGTTCGTCCCTAAATTCTTATATGCATGATTTGATATCTTTGCAAGTCTCTTCGAATTATCCGTTTAGTTTGGCCTACTAGATTGACCTTTCTTGCAATGGCAGAAGTGCTTAGTTTTGGGTTCAATCTTGCGGTGTCCTTTCCCAGTGACAGTAGGGGCAGCAAGGCACGTATTGTATTGTTGCCATCGAGGATAAAAAGATGGGGTTTATATCATATTGCTTGAGTTTATCCCTCTACATCATGTCATCTTGCTTAATGCGTTACTCCGTTCTTATGAACTTAATACTCTAGATGCATGCTGGATAGCGGTCGATGTGTGGAGTAATAGTAGTAGATGCAGAATCGTTTCGGTCTACTTGACACGGACGTGATGCCTATGTTCATGATCATTGCCTTATATATCTTCGTAACTATGCGCTTTTCTATCAATTGCTTGGCAATAATTTGTTCACCCACCGTAATACATGCTATCTTGAGAGAAGCCACTAGTGAAACCTATGGCCCCCCGGGTCTCTTTCCAATTATATTACATCTCTTTTCCATTATTTTGCATCTCGTTTACTATTTTGCAATCTTTAGTTTCCAATCTATACAACAAAAATACCAAAAATATTTACTTTATTATCTCTATTAGATCTCACTTTTGCGAGTGACCATGAAGGGATTGACAACCCCTTTATCGCATTGGTTGCAAGGTTCTTGATTGTTTATGCAGGTACTAGGTGACTTGTGCATCTTCTCCTACTGGATTGACACCTTGGTTCTCAAAACTCAGGGAAATATTTACGCTACTTTGCTGCATCACCCTTTCCTCTTCAAGGGAAAAACCAACGCAAGCTCCAGAGGTAGCAAGAAGGATTTCCGGCGCCGTTGCCGGGGAGATCTATGCCAAGTCAAGCTATACCAAGTACCCATCATAAACTCTTCTCCCTCGCATTACATTATTTGCCATTCACCTCTCGTTTTCCTATCCCCCACTTCTAAAACAATTTTCGAAAACCTTTGCCTTTTCTTCACCCTTCTTCCGTTTGATCTTTTGTTACCATGTGCCTTCCTTTTGCTTGCATCTTCGCTTGCTAAAAGTTTATGGATCCTCATCCACTTGCTAATCTTTTTAAGAGATCCAATTATGATGAACCAATTTCTAGTGATATTAGTGTACTAGATTATCTTTATGAGGTTTTGCTTGAAATCCGTGAATACGAAAAATTTGATGAAGTGATTCACTATAGATATTTGAATAAAAAGCATGATTGCAATGATTTTAATATAAATTCTATTGATTTCAATTCTGCTAATAATATTCAAAACCCTAAGC
Source organism: Triticum timopheevii (assembly GCA_963921465.1). Classification (NCBI taxonomy): domain Eukaryota; kingdom Viridiplantae; phylum Streptophyta; class Magnoliopsida; order Poales; family Poaceae; genus Triticum; species Triticum timopheevii. The sequence continues at coordinate 467,357,326 of OY997272.1, read as the reverse complement.
TTGGGGATGCTAGTTTTGTTATGTCCACTACTTGTTGCAATTATCATGATTGGGGTGATTCTTCTTATGATCTTGAAAATTTATTTAAGCCCCATGATGAATATGAGATTGATAATAGTGTTTGAAATATTATTAAAAATGGGTTTGGAAGAGTGCCAACTTTAGATCCCACATATTTGGAGAATGTTCAATCTTATGAAATTTTTGATAAAAGTGGGTTTGGAGAGGTCATGACTTTAGTTAATCCCACTATTTTGGAAGAGTGTCAACTTCGCATGCATGTGGATCGTGTTGAAAATATTTTATGTGATAGCTATTTTGTTGAATTTGCTTATGATCCCACATGTAATTATTTTGAGAGAGGAAAATATGGTTGTAGAAATTTTCATGTTACTAAATTACCTCTCGTTATGTTGAGATTGCTATTGTTTCTTTCCTCTTCCTTGTATATGCTAGTTTTTGCTTGCTATGATAATTTGTTTACCTATAAGATGCCTTTGCATAGGAAGTATGTTAGACTTATATGTGTTTGTCATGTGTCTCATGATGCTATCTTTGCGCTTCAATTCTTGTCTTTCATGTGAGCATCATCAAAATCTCAATGCCTAGCTAGGGGCATTAAACGATAGCGCTTGTTGGGAGGCAACCCAATTTTATTTTTGTTCTTTGCTTTTTGCTCCTGTTTAGTAATAAATAATTCATCTAGCTTCTGTTTATATGTGGTTTTATGTTTTAATTAGTGTTTGTTCCAAGTAGAACCTTTGGAAAGACTTGGGTGAAGTCTTTGTGATCTTGCTGTAAAAAACAGAAACTTTTGGCTCACGAGAATAAATGTCATTTTTTACTGGAGAGTGCTTTTAGGTTGATTTTTTGCAGATGATTAATAGAAAAATTCCTCATATCCAATGATTTATTTCAGAATTGTTAGAGTTACAGAAGTATTCGAAAGGTTACATATTACTACAGACTGTTCTGTGACAGATTCTGTTTTTCGTGTGTTGTTTGCTTATTTTGATGAATCTATGAGTAGTATCGCGCGGTATGAACCATAGAGAAGTTGGAATACAGTAGGTTTAACACCAAAATAAATAAAGAATTAGTTCATTACAGTACTCTCGGGGGGGATGAACCCCGGGTAGGCAACGGAACTCAGATCTATTTCAAAAACAGCGGGGCCCGCATCGCCCCGCAAACCGGCGTGCGCCAGGCCGGGTCGCTCGACCCGGCAAGGCGTGCAACCCGGCCAAGACCCTCGACTTGGCAAGGTACGTCAACCCAGCCGCAGCGGCTGGCGCAAGGCAACTCAACCCGGCGCAACCTTGGCTTCCCCAGTAAGCCAACCCACCCGTGGCGTCCACGGCAACCCAGCCACGGGTCAGCTCCCATCCCATCCAGGCCGTACGATGGGACGAGACCTCAATCACTGATGACCAAGACTACAGTGCCCCCGCCCATGCCCGTGGTCAGCCAGAGCGTGGCAATAGTGCCCCTTACCTACCCGCTGACCAGGGCAGGCACGGCAACAGTGTTCCCACCCGTACCGCTGACGACAGCAAGCGGAGGCTTGACGGAGAACACTGTGTGCAACTCGACCCGGCCACGCCATGACGATCGACAAGACGGCGCACAGTCCCCCTAGGCACGCGGGGCCCGCACCTAGGGGAACCCGGCGAACCACAAGCCCCCAAGCGGGACCCAGCACGGCACCCCGGACGCCGACAATGCGGACCCACCGACTCGGCATATTACCATTGTAACCCTAGGTGGGTTGGTCTATAATAACCCCCCAGGAGTCCACGCCTACAGGCAAGAAAGACACGAGATATTCAACAGAGACATACGACACACACACGGCATGCAAAGCCACACGAGATAGAGCAAGCAAGATAGGACTAGCCACCACATAGCAACACCAAGGAGAAGGAGCAGCCGGAGCCTTGGCCAGCCTCCTTCCTCCTCCAAACAGCTCCAGGAGCAACATTGTACTATCAACCATCCAACTAAACTCGGCAGGACTAGGGGTGTTATCTCTCCGGAGAGCCCCGAACCTGGGTATGTCCGGCGTCCCGTGCCCGCGCATATCAACCTCGCCTCCGAAGCCCACCAGCGCCCTCGCCTCCTCTCTTTAGCCATCCCTTGGCATCTGCCGTGCGCCCACCACGACAGTTGGCGCCCATCGTGGGGCAGTTCGAGGAACTGGCCGGAAGCATGCTTCGGACGGGGCCCCCCACCTACTCCGACGAGTCCGTCGCCCTGGCGGACGACGTCATCGGCGCGCTCGCCGCCTCCTTCACTGCGCTGCACATCTCCGACGCACTTGCAGCCGACGAGTACCCTAGCGGGGTGCTCAGCTACTCCGACTACCCGCTTTCTCTCAGCGGCGGATTCACTGCCGGGGCGATGGACGCCCACGTAAAGGTCTTCATCATGGGCGATGGCGCCTCTTCCTCGTCGAGCAAGGCGAGAAGAGCCGCCGAAGCCGTGGCCCCCATGGCTCGGACGGACCGACCCGCTGTGCACCGCGATGTAGAGCCTCCGCATCCCATCGGCACCGACGTCGGCGCCACGAACGTTGCTGAAGCCCGAACCCAGCTCGAGGACAGGCGCCAGCAGATGCTGGACCTGTGCGAGACGCTGGCTGCCACCAGACGCCGCCTGGAAGCTACTCAGATGGAGCACGAAGCCGCTCACTGATTCATGCCCGCCGCGGCCGAGCCAAGCCGGGCAGCTGATACTCGCGCCCGGGGAGGAGCAATCGGTCACCCATTCGACGCCGGCCGGACTGTCTACGAAACCCCGGTCAAGAACATGCGCGCTGCGGAGGCAGCTGCGGTCGGCCTCGACCAACTCTCGGGCGAGGAGCTCAGGGAGCGCATTGGGCGGATGCGCGAGCTCCTCCGTGCCGCCAACACCCAGCAGGATCGCCTCAACAAGCTCGTCAAGCCGGCGGGGTCCGGCTCCGCCCGCCTTGGCGGACCCGGCGAACTCCTGCACACGGCCTCTTCGCCGCCGGTGAGGCGCACTCCGGCCAAGGCCGGACCTGGTGCAACCCGGCCGGCACCGCCGCCGACGCTCTCGGCAACGAGCCCGCCCCAGAGAGCCAACACGGACCTGCCTAGCCTGGCCGGCGTCTGGCTCCAGCCGACCCGGCCCCTCAGGGCCTGGCCGCCAGTCGACTCAGCCCGCGCGCCATCGACGATGCTGATGCGCGCCACCGCCTCGATCAGCTCGCTCGCTCCATGGAGGTGGAGGAGAGCGGCGCTATCGGGCCGGCGTGCTTCGGCCCACGCATCCGGGAGGAGCCCTTCCCCAAGGGGTTCGTGCTTCCCCGGGACACCCCCAAGTACAATGGGACCATGAAGCCAGAAGACTAGCTCACCGACTACACCACGGCCATTGGCATCATCGGTGCCAATCGTCGTATCGCCGTGCGCTATGCACCACTCATGCTCCAAGGATCGGCTCGCACATGGTTGAACAGCCTGCCGATGGGCAGCATCAATGCATGGGTCGATTTGGAGGAAGCATTTGTCCGCAACTTCACGGGGACGTACAAGCGACCCGGTCGCCCCAGTCAGCTCGCCATGTGCATGTAGGGGCCGACGGAGACCAGTCGCGAGTACCTTGCACGCTGGACCAAGCTCCGGGACAGCTGTGAGGGCGTCCATGAAGTCTAGGCGATCCAATACTTCGTCAGCGGGTGCCGAGAAGGCACCCTCCTCAAGCATAAGCTTCTACGCTCCGCGCCGGCCACCATGGCCGCGCTCATGGTGATGGCGGACAAGTACGCCAACGCCGACTCCGCCATGAAGATCCAAGTGGCGCTGGATGAGGCCCGCAAGGCGAAGCCGGTCCCTCCTTAGAAGCCGGTTGGCGAAGGCAGACAGCAGCAGCACCACCAGAACAACAAGCGCAAGGCCGAGCAGCCGGCGCAATGTCACGACAACTGGCTCGTCGCGGCCGCCGAGCCCGCGGCGGACCCGGCGGCGAAGCGCCGGCAGACCGGCAAGATGGCATGGCAACCCGCCATGAGCTTTGAAGAGATGCTCGACGCCCCATGCAAGCATCACAGCGGCACAAGACCCTCCATGCACACGCTTCGACAGTGCGCCATCACCAAGCGCATCATGAGGGGCGACGTCCCGCCTCCCCCGGCTTCGGCTCCGGCCCCGGGCATGGGACAGCCGCCTCCGCCTCCACCGCCGCCCCCTGCCGGCGGCGCGATGCGGAACGACGCCTACCCGGACCAAACGCGGCCTACGTCGTCTTCACCAGCCTCGGCGATGACAAGCGCAGCGAGCGCCTCCTCCGGCAAGAGGTGAACACCGTCGTCCCGGCCAAGACTGATTTCATGCATTGGTCGGAGCGCCGATCACCTGGACCTGGGAGGATCACCCGCAGTCATGCCGAGTCTGGGTGGATACGCCCTCGTTCTCAGCCCTACAATCATCACGCGGCGCACCTTCAAGTTCTCCCGAGTCCTCATCGACGGCGGCAGCAGCATCAACATCCTCTACCACGACACGATGACCAAGCTCGGCCTCAAGGCCGAAGGCTGGAGCCGACCCGGACCATCTTCCACGGCATCGTACCCGGCCTCTCCTGTTCGCCCATTGGCCGGGTCCGGCTCGACGTCCTGTTCGGCGACAGCAGCCATTTCCGACGCGAACCAATCTGGTTCGAGGTGGTGGACCTGTCCAGCGTGTACCATGCACTGCTGGGCCGGCCCGCGCTCGCCAAGTTCATGGCGGTTCCCCACTACGCGTACCTGAAGATGAAGATGCCGGGTCCCAAGGGCCTCAGGCAACTACCGCAAGTCTCTGGAGTGCGCCCGAGATGGTGCCAAGCTGGCGGAGTCGCTGGTCATTGCCGAGGAGCGGCGCCAGCTCGACCAAATCGTCGCCCTAGCTGGCGAGGCCTCCGACGCATCGATCCCGACCCTGGACCCGGCCGATGAGGCCGCCTTCAAGCCCTCCAACGAAACCAAGAAAGTTAAGCTGAACCCAGAAGACCCCAGCTGCAGCAGGTACGTTGTCGTAGGTGCCCGCCTCGACAGCAAATAGGAAGGCGAGCTCGTCAACTTCCTCCGTGAGAATTGGGATGTCTTCACATGGACCCCAAAAGACATGCCGGGTATCCCGAGGAAGTACGCCGAGCACAAACTCCATGTCCACAAGGACGCCAAGCCTGTCCGTCAACCCCTCCGTCGATTTTTCGAAGAGAAGAGAAGAACCATTGGTGAAGAGGTCGCCAAACTCTCGGCGGCCGGCTTCATAATCGAAGTGTTTCACCCCGAGTGGCTGGCCAACCCAGTCCTCGTCCTGAAGAAGAATAAGACCTGGCGCATGTGTATCGACTACACCAGCCTCAACAAGGCTTATCCCAAGGATCCATTCGCCCTCCCGCAGATCGACCAATTCATCGACTCGACCGCCGGGTGTGAGCTGCTGTCCTTCCTGGACGCCTACTCTGGCTATCAGCAGATCAAGCTGGACCCGGCCGATGCCCTGAAGACGTCCTTCATCACGCCCTTCCGAGCGTACTGCTACATCACCATGTCGTTCGAGTTGAAGAACACCGGCACCACCTTCAAACGCTGCATGCAGAAGTGCCCGCTACCGCAACTCGGCAAGAACATCCACGTGTACATGGACGATATCGTGGTGAAGACCAAGCAGCACCTCACGCTCCTCGACGATCTGAAGGAAACATTCGCCAACCTCTGCGAATACAAGGTCAAGCTCAACCCGGAAAAGTGCGTCTTTGGCGTCCCAGTCGGAAAGCTGCAAGGTTTCCTCGTCTCGGAACGCGGCATCGAGGCGAACCCGGAGAAGATCAAGGCCATTGAGCGCATGCGCAAGCCAACCCGGCTACGCGATGTCGAGAAGTTCACAGGCTGCCTGGCCTCAGTCAGCCGGTTTCTAAGCCGGCTGGGCGAGAAGGCACTGCCCCTATACCAGCTAATGAAGTAAACAAGCCCGTTCGAATGGAACGGCAAGGCGGACGAAGCTTTCCAAGACCTCAAGCGCATGCTCTCCACCGCACCCGTCCTGGTCGCGTCGACCGACAAGGAGCCGCTGTTTCTCTACATAGCCACGATCTCACGGGCGGTCAGCACGGTGCTGGTGGTCGAGCGGCCGGAGAAGGGCATGATCCAGGCCGTCCAGCGTCCAGTCTACTACCTGAGCGAAGTGCTCTCCACCTCCAAGCAGAATTACCCGCACTACCAGAAGATGTGTTACGGCGTGTACCTCACCGCCAAGAAGCTGAAGCAGTACTTTCAAGAACATGTCATCACCGTCGTCAGCACGGCGCCCATCGGAGAAATCATCGGGTGCTGGGACGCCTCCGGCCGGGTCGCAAAGTGCGCGATCCAGCTAGCCGGCCACACCATCCTCTACGAGCCCCGCACCACGATCAAGTCTCAAGCCCTAGCCGATTTCCTCGTCGACTGGGCCGAGACCCAGTACCTGCCGCCGCCTCCCGACTCGATGCATTAGCGCATGCACTTCGACGGGTCCAAGATGCGACTCGGCTTAGGGGTCGGCATCATACTGTCATCCCCGAAGGGTGACCAACTCTTCTACGCACTCTAGATCCACTTCGCCGCCTCCAACAACGTCGCCGAATACAAAGCCCTTGTGCACGGCCTCCGGCTTGCCAAGGAACTCGACATCCAGCGCATCCTGTGCTACGGCGATTCGGACTTGGTGGTACAGCAGTGCTCCGGCGAGTGGGACGCCCGCGACTCCAACATGGCAAGCTATTGCTTCCTCATCCAGAAGCTGTCCAGATCCTTCGATGGCTGCGAGTTACTCCACGTCCCACGCGCGGAGAATGAGGAAGCTGACATGGTCGCCAAGATCGCCTCGTCACGTCAAGCCATCCCGTCCGGCGTCTCCCTCGAGGACCTGCACAAGCCGTCCGTCAAGCCATCGCCGGACTCCGAGTCCATCCACGTCCCAGAAGACCCGGCCGCATCGCAAGCCGGCCCGGGGACTGCTCAACTCAGCCCGGGGACTGATGAACCCGGCCTGGGGGCTGCTCAACCTAGCCCGCGGGCTGCTCAGCTCAACCCGGCCACCATCACCCCAGACCCGGCCGTCGCCATCACCAACCCGGGGGATGCTCAACCCGGCCCAGGAGCCGCCAACTCGGTACCCACCTAGGTGGCCGTCTTCACCACCATCACGGCCCCATCTTGGGCCCTGCCGATATCAGAATGGCTGGAGAACGGGTTCTCCCCATGGACGAGACCAAGGCTCGGCAAGTTCAGCGCCGGGCGTCCGCCTACACCATCGTCAACAACAAGCTCGTCAAACGCAGCTCTATCGGTGTTTTCCAGCGCTGCGTCGAGCAGGACTGCGGCATCGACATCCTCCTCGACATACACCAGGGCGAGTGCGGGCACCACGCTGCATCTCGGTCCCTTGTGGCCAAGGCGTTCCGCCACGACTTCTACTGGCCAACGGCCCTCGAAGACGCCGAGTCGCTCGTCCTCAAGTGCGAAGGATGCCAGCGCTTCAGCAAACGCAACCACCAGCCGGCGTCAGCACTCCGCACCATACCGATCGCCTGGCCCTTCGCAGTCTGGGGACTCAACATGGTGGAACCCTTCAAAACCGCTCGAGGTGGCATGACGCACTTGCTGGTGGTAGTGGACAAGTTCACCAAATGGATCAAGGCAAGACCAATCAAGAAACTGGACGGGCCAACAGCCGTCCGATTCATCAAGGACATAGCGGTGCGCTACGGCATGCCGAACAGCATCATCAGCGACAACGGTACCAACTTCGCCAAGGGTGTGCTCGAGCAATACTGCTCCATCTCCGGCATCCGCCTCGACCTGGCCTCCGTGGCACATCCGCAGTCCAATGGGCAAGTCGAGCGGGCCAACGGACTCATCCTGTCCGGCATCAAGCCGCGACTCGTCGAGCCACTTGTCCGCTCACCGGCAGTTGGCTCGACGAGTTGCCCGCGGTTCTCTAGAGTCTGCGCATGACACCAAACCGGTCGACCGGGTTCACCCCGTTCTTCCTCGTCTACGGATCCGAAGCCATCATCCCGACCGACATCGAGTTTGACTCACTGCGCGTCACGATGTACACCGAAGAAGAAGCAAGAGAAGCACGCGAAGACGGCGTCGACCTGCTCGAAGAGGCATGCCTTCTGGCACTTAGCCGCTCGGCTATCTACCAGCAAGGCCTGAGGCACTACCACAGCAAGAAGATCAAGCCTCTCGCATTCCGTGAAGGCAACCTCGTCCTCCGACTCATCCAAGAGCAAGCAGGCCAGCACAAGCTGTCCTCTCCATGGGAAGGCCCGTTCATCGTGAGCAGGGCTTTGGGCGACCACAACGCCTACTACCTCATCGACGCACGCAAATCGAAGAAGCACAAGAGGGACACCGCCGGCAAAGAAACAACCCGGCCGTGGAACACGGAACTCCTCCGTACATTTTACAGTTAGCCGAACGACCGGCTGCTCACCAACCAGCCAAGCCGGATTGCCGCCAACCGGCCCAGTGGGTGTTTCGCTCGCGCTCAACGTTTTTAAGGACCCAACTCCTGCAGCCGCCTCTCGAAGAGCCGAACCCCTTTTCACGGACTGGAGCCTCGACCGTCTGACTCGCGGGGGGGGGGGGAAGCTTCAGGGAGGAGCAACGCATGAAATAAGTTCGAAAAAAGCAGAAGGCAAAAAGCAAATAAACACTCACAACATTTACACATAAATGTTTCAAGCAAAGGCCCACGGCCCGAGTTCATTACACCCTAAAAAACCCCAGTGGATGGGTGGATCTGCTACTTAACATAATTCTCTACAAAAGATTCTCAGGCATTCCCAGCGCCGCGTCGCGACGTCGACGGCTCCCCCCGGCCGGCCTCCGGGTCCAGCGAAGCACCGGTGTCCTCTTCGACCTCCGCGTCGCCGTAGACGCCCGTCTCCTCCGAGCTGCCCTCCGGGTCACGAAGAAGCAAGCTGTAGTCGTCGCCAGCCACGACCGCGCTGTCTTCCATCCGTTTCGGACGGCCTGCTCCTGTAGCAACTGCTCCAAGCCAGCGCGCTGACCCATCAGGGCGTCCAGCTGAAGATCCAGATGCCAAGACAGCGCGATCCGGAGCGCCATCTCAGCACCGGCCCGGGCGGCAGAAACGCGCCAGTCGCTAAGGCAATCTGGGCCCATCTCCAACCAGCACGCCAGACGCGAGAAGCTGCACGGAAGGACGGAACCCGGCCACAAGGCCGCCGTCATCGCGGTACCGGCTCGGGACAGCCGCTCCATCTGCATTCCCAAGGACTACAGCCGGGCCTCAGCAGCAGCAACGATCTCCGGGAAGGTCCAAGCGGTCAACGGATCCGTCCCGGACCCAACAACGCCGGTCGAGTCGCGCTGGTAGCGAACGGCTTCCTCCACCAGCCGCTGCGTCACCGGAAAGGCCCCTGCAGCCAAAGACGAAGCAAGTCAGAAGAGCAACAAGGACGAAAGGGCCGGGTCCCGACCCGGCAAACAACGAAGAAGTAGCACTTACTGGAGAAGGACTCTTCCAGGTGTTGCGCCTCGAGCAACGTACCATGTCGCTCCCGCTCCAAGACACAGTCCCGCTCCCCGAGCGCCCACTCCAGGTCGGCCGCCTTAGCAAGGGCCGCCTTTAGCTCGGTGTCCTTGTCTTCGGTCGCCTTCTCGGCCGCCTCACGGCGGCGAGCCTCGGCCTGGCTGGTCTCCACCGCCGTGGTGGCCTGCTCCCGCAGACGCTCCACCTCGGCCTGGAGCCGGCCCTTGTCGTCGGCCAGCTGGCCGCGCTGCTGGTCCGCCTCGACCAGGGCCTGTTGCGCCTCCACCGCCTTGGCGGACTCCGCCTTAAGGAGCTCCACCTCGGCCTCGAGGCAGCTCTTGTGACCTGCCAGCTGCTCATGCAGCCGGTTGGCCTCGTCAAGAGACCGCCGGGCCGCGGCCGCCTCCGCCCTCGCCTATGCCGCCTTGATGACGAGACGGCCGGAATCAGCAACGAGCTGGTCATAGTGATGACTGGCCCGGAATAGCCGGGTCCGCCAAGACAGCACCTCGGCTGCAAAGAAGAAGAACTCAACAGGAAGAAAAAATAAGACAAGGCCTAAGATTTGGCCCAACTGTTACACAGTTGGCCTGAATCTCGGGGGCTACACCCAGTGGGTGCGCTAGCGCGCCCCCACTAGAAGAAAGGAACTCAGCAAAGTACCTGCGGTGACGCGAAGCTCCTCCTCCTTGGCAGCAAGCTGCTCCTTGAGCTCCCGATGCATGCCCCGGTTGTAGGCGGCAACCCGGAAGGCGTCAAGGTGCTGAAAAGAAGACCAAAGTCAACACAAGGCCTAAGATTTGGCCCAACTGTTACACAGTTGGCCCGAATCTCGGGGGCTACACCCAGTGGGTGCGTCGGCGCGCACCCACAGAGATAAAATCACAAGAAAACAACAAGAAGAAGGACTTACCAGGACGGCGCGCTCCAGGTCGCGCGTCCGCTCCGTCTCGGCCTAGGCGAAGGCCTCAAGGCGCTCGATCCGGACTCGCAGACGGCGGCTGACAGCGTCCAGCGCCGCCTCCTCCTGGGTCTGGGGCCCGAAGACGGTCGCGCCCCCGCACCGCGCGGGCTGCGGCACGGCAGCTTGGCGCCCGCCCTACCGGGGCACCAAGGCGTGCCCCCCACTGGCCGCTTGCGACGCGGCCAGCACCTCCTTTGATGCCCCTTCCGGCACCGATGACGGTCCGGACATCGGGGCGCCTTGCGTCGCCACCTCAGGCACCGCCGCCTGCGGTATCTCCTCCATATCCGACGGCGCCTCCGACGTCGCTGCCTGCGGTGCCCCCTCCGGGACGCCATCTCCACCACCATCAGCCCCCGTGCGCTCGACAATGTCGGCCCGCAGCGGGGTATCGCCCCCCACCTCCATGACCTCCTGGTCGAGGAGCACCACCTCGGGCCGGCCCCCACGGCCGTGCTCCCTCACCGACGATGGTTCAAAAACCATTGCCTCCACCACCATGCAATCCGGCATCTCACGCCAGGTCGGCTCCGCGTCGCCTCGCACCCACGCCGCCGCCGCGTCGGTCCAAGCCCGGACCGACGCCGCCTCCAGCTCCGCCTCGGCCCGGTTCCTGTCACGCCAGGCCAAGGCCTCGGCGTCGTCCAGGTCCAGGCCGAGGTCTGAGTCGCTTCGTCCCTCCACCCCGGCCAGACCGGCGAGGTCGGACCGGCTCCTGCGGAACGCGGTCCCCTCGGTGGCCGCAGCCTCCGCCGCCGCCCTCGCCTGCGCGATCGGCAACCTAAAGAAGAAGGAAAAATAAGCAAAAGAGACAAGAAATCTAGGCGCAAGCAGTGAACAGAACTTACCCCGTCAAGACCGGGACCAGGGTCGGCTTCGCGCGCTTCTTCTTGGCTGTTCTTCCGGGCTCGGCCGGGTCCGCAGCGCGCTTTGATCCACGGGGTCGCGGCGCGACGCTCTCCTTGCCATGCGGGCGGCTCGGCTCCGCTCCATGCAAGGACCCGGCTCCGCCCGCGTCGCCGCCTCCCCCGCCCAACGCCCCTACACCAAGCAACCGGCGTCAGCATCGCCTTCACCGCGACACGGGCAACAAGTCAAGACAAGATGAAGAAGAGAAAGACTCGAAGCTTACCGGCTCGACGCACAGCACCGGCGTCGGACTCGACCACCTCCTCGCCGCCTTGGCCGCGGGCTCCTTTGGTGCCATCGACGCCACCTGCAGCGGAGCTCAGGCGTAAGGATGCCGGCTCGCGTTCAGAAGAACCTCCCGTGACCCATCGGGACAAACAAGAAGATGCGCGGCGGCAAAGTTAGGAGACCAGATGCTCACCTGTGGCGCCGGGTTCGCCTGGCTATACGGCGCCTTGCCGAAACGCCAATCCTCTCCAAGATTGGCCTTGCAGATGGCGTTGACTGCGCGCGCGGCCTGCTCCCCAGACAGCCGTGTCGACCCCATTCGGTTGGGGTCCTGCAGGCCGATCATCTCGCCGATGTGGCAGGAGCGCCTCTAAAGCGTGAGGACCCGGCGAGTGATGAACGCGGCGACTAGATCCATGATTGTGAGCCCCTCCTACGTCCTCATCACCGTCACCCGCTCGCAGAGGTTGACGATCTCCTGCAACGGGCGCCGGGGTGAGTAGCCCTAGTTCGTCTTCGCCCGCGGCGGCGCCATGGCGAAAGGAGGAAGGTTGATGTGGTCCGCGCCAAGATTGCGGACGTAGAAGAAGGAATTCTGCCACTTCTTGGCAGAATTCTCGAGCAGAATCTTGGGGAAATCTGCCCCTGACCGCTTGGAGATGACGGCGGCGCCACAGTCGGCGAACTCCCCGGCCGACGGGCCCTGCTGCTTCAAGGAGAAGAAGCGCGCCCAGAGGTCGATCGTCGGCTCGACCCCCAGGTACCCCTCGCACAGGGTCACGAAGCCGGAGAGTTGGACGATGGCGCCGGCGCCGAGATGGTGCGGTTGAAGCCCGAAGAACTCCAGAAAGGCACGGGAGAAGGTGCTCGCCGGCAGCCCGAGCCCGCTCTCGAAGTGGGTAAGGAAGACGACGTGCTCCTGCCCCTCGGGTCGGGGCCTCTGCTCACCGCGCGACAGGTGGACACCAATGTCCGTCTCCCGCGGCAAGCGCCGCGAAGCTCGAAGCTGCGTGATGTCATCGTTGGTGACGTTGGAGCCCATCCAAGAGCCCGACGGCAGCGCCATGGATGGAAGCGGAAGGAAGAAGGACGACGGAGAAGAGCTCTGCTCGGGGATGCGGGCGCAGCTGTGCGTCAGTGGCAAGGGGCAGGGCGGGAGCAGGGGGACAGGAGGGTGCGAGCAAGAATAATGCCCACCGCCCCCTTGCCCCCCTCAATTTATAAGCCCCGGTTCAAAACATGGGGAAGTGGGATCGTCTGCACACGCCCATTCCACTACCCCGCAATAAGTGCGCACGTACACACACACTAACTACGCGAGGAAGTGCAACCGGTCCCCAGACGCCGCAATAAATCCGCACACGTGGCCAAGGGCGCGCGGCGGCGGGCCCCCGGCCCGTCGCCCAGTCCCGTCATGCGCGTGGCCTGTCAGGCCCCTCCGGCTTCCGGGAACCACGTAGCGCCGGCGCGAAGCCCGAGGGATCGCCTCAAGATTCGACGGACTCCTCGGTTCCCGCCACGGCCGGGATGCCGCGATCCGGTTTTCGAAAAAACTGGCACACAGTGGGTGTTGCCGGACCCGGCGTTCGCAGATTTCGCCTTGCTCTAGGGGGAAGCTGCGAAGGCCCACTCATCTGAAGACGGCGAACCTTCACAGCTTCGGGGACTACTGTCGGGGGGATGAACCCCGGGCAGGCAACGGAACCCGGATCTATTTCAAAAACAGCAGGGCCCGCATCATCCCACAAACCGGCGTGCGCCAGGCCGGGTCGCTCGACCCGGCAAGGCGCGCAACCCGGCCAAGACCCTCGACTCGGCAAGGTACGTCAACCCGGCCGCAACGGCTGGTGCAAGGCAACTCAACCCGGCGCAACCTTGGCTTCCCCAGTAAGCCAACCCACCCGTGGCGTCCACGGCAACCCAGCCACGTGTCAGCTCCCGTCCCATCCAGGCCGTACGATGGGACGAGACCTCAATCACTGATGACCAAGACTACAGTGCCCCCGCCCATGCCCGTGGTCAGCCAGAGCGTGGCAACAGTGCCCCTTACCTACCCGCTGACCAGGGCAGGTGAAAGTGCAACTATCCCTAGGTGGTTTTGGTAATTCATAACAACATATGGCTCATTGAGCTAATGCTATTCCAAGACTATTATTTCAGGAAAGCTCAATGAATGGCATGTCATGGATGATGAAAGTGGATCCCTCAAAATATCAAGGACAAAGGATTGGCTCAAGATCAAAAGCTCAAGACTCTTCATTTTACATTTTAGTGATCCAAGATAACATTGAGTCTATAGGAAAAGCCAATACTATCAAGGAGGGATGAGGTGTTGCTTAATGAGCCTCTTGCTTCAAGTTCTTAGTGATATGCTCCAAAAACCCTCAACTACTTTCTTACATCCACATATGACCTATACCCAAAGTCAAACTTGGCCATACCAATTCTTTCTATCCGGCGCCATCAAGTTCAAATGTCATAGCCACTGCCACAAACCCTAGGCAAATCGGTCTCACCGATAGGGATCTCGGTCTCACCAAGATGGGATTGTAATCTCTCTGTTTCCCTTTGAAACGTTTCGGTCTAACCGAAGTGAGCGATTGGTCCCACCGAGATTGCAATGTAAACTCCCTGTTTCCCTTTCGTAACATTTCGGTCTCACCGAAATGAGCGAATCGGTCCCACCGAGTTTACCTGACCAACTCTCTGGTTAGCTAATTACCAAAACCGGTCTCACCGAGTTTGTGTAATCGGTCTCACCGAGATTACGTTATGCCCTAACCCTAACCATATCGGTCCTACCGAGTTGCATGTCGGTCCCACCGAAAATCCTAATGGTCACTAGATTTGCTAAATCGGTCCGACCAAGTTTACCAATTCGGTCCCACCGAGTTTGGCAAGTTGTGTGTAACGATTAGATTTTGTGTGGAGGCTATATATACCCCTCCACCTCCTCTTCATTCGTGGAGAGAGCCATCAGAACAAACCTACACTTCTAACTTACCAGTTCTGAGAGAGAACTACCTACTCATGTGTTGAGGCCAAGATATTCCATTCCTACCATATGAATCTTGATCTCTAGCCTTCCCCAAGTTGCTTTCCACTCAAATCTTCTTTCCGCCAGATCCAAATCCTATGAGAGAGAGTTGAGTGTTGGGGAGACTATCATTTGAAGCACAAGAGCAAGGAGTTCATCATCAATGCACCATTCGTTACTTCTTGGAGAGTGGTGTCTCCTAGATTGGCTAGGTGTCACTTGGGAGCCTCCAACAAGATTGTGGAGTTGAACCAAGGAGTTTTTAAGGGCAAGGAGATCGCCTACTTTGTGAAGATCTACCGCTAGTGAGGCAAGTCCTTCGTGGGCGACGGCCATGGTGGGATAGACAAGGTTGCTTCTTCGTGGACCCTTCGTGGGTGGAGCCCTCCGTGGACTCGCGCAACCGTTACCCTTCGTGGGTTACGTGGATGTACGATAGCACCACCTATCGGAACCATGACAAAAACATCTGTGTCTCCAATTGCGTTTGAATCCTCCAAACCCTTCCCTTTACATTCTTGCAAGTTGCATGCTTTAATATCCGCTGCTCATACACTCTTTGCATGCTTGCTTGAATTGTGTGAAGATTGCTTGACTTGTCCAAAGATAGCTAAAATCTGCCAAAGTCTAAAATTGGGAAAAGGTTAAGTTTTTAATTGGTCAAGTAGTCTAATCACCCCCCTCTAGACATACTTCAAGGTCCTACAAGTGGTATCAGAGCTTTGGTCTCCATTTGCTTTGATTTCCATAGCCTTTGGTGGTCATAGCCTTGGTTTCACAACCTAGGAGAGTATGGCGTCTAGCGAGGGAAATTATCACCGTAGTGGTCCTTACTTTGATGGTACTAATTTTGCTAGTTGGAAGCATAAGATGAAAATGCATATTCTCAGACATTACCCCGCCGTTTGGGCTATTGTGTGTATTGGCTTGCAAGGTGAATTCTTTGATGGGAGAGAGCCAAACCGTGAAGCTAGCGCGGATGAATTGAAGATGCTGCAATACAACGCTCAAGCTTGTGATATCCTCTTCAATGGCTTGTGCCCTGAAGAATTCAACAAAATCAGCCGTCTTGGGAATGCAAAGGAAATTTGGGATACTTTGATTGATATTCATGAAGGTACCGACTCCATGAAGGAATCCAAGTTGGATGTGCTCCAAAGTCAGCTTGACAAGTTCAAAATGAAGGATGGTGAAGGTGTCTCTGAAATGTACTCTAGGCTTGCTCTTATCACAAATGAGATTGCCGGCTTAGGGAGTGAAGAGATGACCGACAGATTCATCATCAAGAAGATCCTAAGAGCATTGGATGGAAAGTATGACACCGTGTGCACATTGATCCAAATGATGCCAAATTACAAAGATCTCAAGCCACCGGAAGTCATTGGAAGAATTGTTGCTCATGAGATGCCACTCAAGGATAAGGAGGAACTTCACAACAAGTCAAGTGGTGCTTACAAAGCCTCATGTGAAGCCCCCACATCATCAAGTGAGAAACAAGCCTTCAATGAAGAATTGAGCTTAATGGTGAAGAACTTCAACAAATTCTACAAGAGTAGAAGCAAAGAAAGAAGCTCTAAGTGAAGGTCCTACAATGACAAAAGATCTTCTAGTCGAGAGCGCAATTGCTACAATTGTGGGAGACCCGGACACTATTCCAATGAGTGTACGGCACCCTACAAAAGAAGAGAAGATTCTCCAAAAAGAAGAAGTAGAAGAGAAGAATCACCGCCAAGAGAGAGAAGGAGTAGAGATGATCGTTATGAACGAAGACCCTCACGGAGAAGCATGGATTCGGAAAGGAAGGACAAGTCATCAAAGAGCTACACAAAACGAAGACATCAAGCTCATGTTGGTGAATGGGTATCCGGCTCCAACTCCGACAATCACTCCGAGAGAAGCTATCACTCCGACTCCGAATATACTCAAGATGAAGGTGTTGCCGATCTAGCACTTGTGTCAACCAACTCCTACGACATATTTGATTCACCAAATGAAGGAATTGGAAGATGCTTCATGGCCAAAGGTCCAAAGATAACACACCCCGAGTATGTTGAGTTCAGTAGTGATGAAGATGACTTGCTAGGTGATGATGATTTACTTGTTGACAACTCTAGTGACGAATACTATGATGAAACGTCAATTAATCATACTAATCAAGATAAAACGAATGAAAATGATAAGGAGAAGATTGAGCTTCTAACTAAAGAACTAAACACTCTTAAGTTAGCTCATGAAACTATCTTCGAAGATCATTGAGAACTTTTAAGGGCTCATGAGAAGTTACTGAAAGTGCAACTATCCCTAGGTGGTTTTGGTAATTAATAACAACATATAGCTCATTGAGCTAATGCTATTCCAAGAATGTTATTTCAGGAAAGCTCAATGAATGGCATGGCATGGATGATGAAAGTGGACCCCTCAAAATACTAAGGAAAAAGTATTGGCTCAAGCTCAAAAGCTCAAGACTCTTCATTTTACATTTTAGTGATCCAAGATCACATTGAGTCTATAGGAAAAGCCAATACTATCAAGAAGGGATGAGGTGTTGTTTAATGAGCCTCTTGCTTCATGTGCTTAGTGATATCCTCCAAAACCCTCAACTACTATCCCACATCCACAAATGACCTAAACCCAAAGCCAAAATCGGTCACACCGAAAATTCCTATCCGGTGCCACCGATTCCAAAAGTCATAGCCATTGCCACAAACCCTAAGCAAATCGGTCTTACCGATAGGGATCTCGGTCTCACCGAGATGGGGTTGCAATCTCTCTGTTTCCCTTTGTAATGTTTCGGTCTAACCGAAGTGAGCGATTGGTCCCACCGAGATTGCAATGTAAACTCTCTGTTTCCTTTTTGTAACATTTCGGTCTCACCGAAAAGAGCAAATCGGTCCCACCGAGTTTACCTGACCAACTCTCTGGAAAGCTTATTAGCAAATCGGTCTCACCGAGTTTGTGTAATCGGTCTTACCGAGATTACGTTATGCCCTAACCCTAACCGAATCGGTCTCACCGAGATGCATGTCGGTCCCACCGAAAATCACTAACGGTCACTAGGTTTACTAAATCGGTTTGACCAAGTTTAACAATTCGGTCCCACCGAGTTTGGTAAATTGTGTGTAACGGTTAGATTTTGTGTGGAGGCTATATATACCCCTCCACCTCCTCTTCATTCATGGAGAGAGCCATCAAAACGAACCTACACTTCCAGCATACATTTTCTGAGAGAGAACTACCTACTCATGTGTTGAGACCAAGATATTCCATTCCTACCATATGAATCTTGATCTCTAGCCTTCCCCAAGTTGCTTTCCACTCAAATCTTCTTTCCACCAGATCCAAACCCATTGAGAGAGAGTTGAGTGTTGGGGAGACTATCATTTGAAGCACAAGAGCAAGGAGTTCATCATCAATGCACCATTTGTTACTTCTTGGAGAGTGGTGTCTCCTAGATTGGCTAGGTGTCACTTGGGAGCCTCCGACAAGATTGTGGAGTTGAACCAAGGAGTTTGTAAGGGCATGGAGATCGCCTACTTCGTGAAGATCTACCGCTAGTGAGGCAAGTCCTTCGTGGGCGACGGCCATGGTCGGATAGACAAGGTTGCTTTTTCGTGGACCCTTCGTGGGTGGAGCCCTCCGTGGACTCGCGCAGCCGTTACCCTTCATGGATTGAAGTCTCCATCAACGTGGATGTACGATAGCACCACCTATCGGAACCACGCCAAAAACATCCGTGTCTCCAATTGCGTTTGAATCCTCCAAACCCTTCCCTTTACCTTCTTGCAAGTTGCATGCTTTGATTTCCGCTGCCTATATACTCTTTGCATGCTTGCTTGAATTGTGTGATGATTGCTTGACTTGTCCTAAAGTAGCTAAAATCTGCCAAACTCTAAAATTGGGAAAAGGTTAAGTTTTTATTGGTCAAGTAATCTAATCACCCCCCCCCCCTCTAGACATACTTCAAGGTCCTACAAGTGCTATCAGAGCTTTGGTCTCCATTTGCTTTGATTTCCATAGCTTTTGGTGGTCGTAGCCTTGGTTTCACAACCTAGGAGAGTATGGCATCTAGCGAGGGAAATTATCACCGTAGAGGTCCTTACTTTGATGGTACTAATTTTGCTAGTTGGAAGCATAACATGAATATGCATATTCTTGGACATAACCCCGCCGTTTGGGCAATTATTTGTATTGGCTTGCAAGGTGGATTTTTCGACGGGAGAGAACCGAACCGTGAAGCTAATGCGGAAGAATTGAAGATGCTGCAATACAACGCTCAAGCTTGTGATATCATCTTCAACGGATTGTGCCCCGAAGAATTCAATAAAATCAGCCGTCTTGAGAATGCAAAGGAAATTTGGGATACTTTGATTGATATGCATGAAGGTACCGAGTCCGTCAAGGAATCCAAGTTGGATGTGCTCCAAAGTCAGCTTGACAAGTTCAAAATGAAGGATGGTGAAGGTGTCGCTGAAATGTACTCTAGGCTTGCTCTTATCACAAATGAGATTGCCGGCTTAGGGAGTGAAGAGATGACCGACAAATTCATCATCAAGAAGATTCTAAGAGCATTGGATGGAAAGTATGATACCGTGTGCACATTGATTCAAATGATGCCAAACTACAAAGATCTCAAGCCAACGGAAGTCATTGGAAGGATTGTTGCTCATGAGATGTCACTCAAGGATAAGGAGGAACTTCACAACAAGTCAAGTGGTGCCTACAAAGCCTCAAGTGAAGCCCCCACATCATCAAGTGAGAAACCAACCTTCAATGAAGAATTGAGCTTAATGGTGAAGAACTTCAACAAATTCTACAAGAGTAGAAGCAAAGAAAGAAGCTCCAAATCAAGGTCTTACAATGACAAGAGATCTTCTAGTCGAGAGCGCAATTGCTACAATTGTGGGAGACCCGGACACTACTCCAATGAGTGTACGGCACCCTACAAAAGAAGAGAAGATTCTCCAAGAAGAAGGAGCAAAAGAGAAGAATCACCACCAAGAGAGAGGAGGAGTAGAGATGATCGTTATGAATGAAGACCCTCACGGAGAAGCAAGGATTCGAAAAGGAAGGACAAGTCATCAAGGAGCTACACAAAAAGAAGCCATCAAGCTCATGTTGGTGAATGGGTATCCAGCTCCGACTCTGACAATCACTCCGAGAGAAGCTATCACTCCGACTCCGAATATACTCAAGATGAAGGTGTTACCGGTCTAGCACTTGTATCAACCAACTTCTACGACATATTTGATTCACCAAATGAAGGTGTTGGAAGATGCTTCATGGCCAAAGGTCCAAAGGTAACACATCCCGAGTATGTTGACTTCAATAGTGATGAAGATGACTTGCTTGTAGATGATGATTTACTTGTTGACAATTCTAGTGATGAATACTATGATGAAACGTCAATTAATCATGCTAAACAAGATAAAACGAATGATAATGATAAGGAGAAGATTGAGCATCTAACTAAAGAATTAAACTCTCTTAAGTTAGCTCATGAAACTATCTACGAAGATCATCAAGAACTTTTAATGGCCCATGAGAAGTTACGCTTTGAAAAGCTCAATCTTGAGCAAGAGCATGAGTTCTTAAAAGCAATCAATGATGATCTCCGCAAGAAAAGTTCTTCTTACATTGCCAAGTGTTTACTCTTATCTACTTACATGCCTCAAGTCAAGTCTAGTAACAAGTACAAGAAAGATACTTCCTCTAGTAGTAACAATAATAATGTCAAATCCAATATTGTTGCTTCTAGTAGTTCTCTTGATTCCACTAATGATTCTCTTAGCCAAGTTACACTTGAGCAAGGAAATAGCTTATTGAAGGGAATTATAGAGAAAGGTGTTTACAAGAGCCTTGCCGGGAGTAAGCAATTCGAGGAAATTGTACGCAAGCAAGGAAGGCACCGGAAGAATCAAGGTGTTGGTTTTGAACGAAAGTTCAATGCCAATGGAGTTGAGTGGGAAGAAGATCAATACCCCAAGACGAAGTTTGTTCCTCAACAAGAGAAGTATGATCCTACTTCCTTCAAGGGAACACAAGCTCAAGATGATCTTCCACCACAAGACCACAAGAACAAAGGCAAGGACAAGCTTCAAGAAGAGATTGATGCATTTGAAGAAGCACCCAAAGCCTCGTTCAAGTGGGTCCCCAAGACTACGTCAAGTTCTACTTCATCTAGTACAACTACAACTCCAAGGATTCCCATCAAGATGATGTGGATCCCGAAGAAGAAGAACTAGAGAGTTCTTGAGGGTGACTCCGCCAACATTCTTCACTCATATCATTTTGGCAAGAACAAGTGCAATCAACGTCCACATCTTGCACTAGTTCAAGGAGTCACAAACCCTCATGTTGGTAAGACAAGGGACAAGGTAACCTAATGATTTCATGGACATCATCTTGTGTGCGCATCACTCAATGTCTATGGATATTCTTGTTTGTTCCTTGTGGGACTAACCCATGTAGGTAAGTTGAAAGTGCAACACACTCCAAAGGATTGCTCCAAATGATCTACATCAACATTGAGCATCTACATCTTCAACACCTACATGAAATCATCATCGACAAAACCCAAGGTTAGTTCATCCCTCTAAAGGGGGATCTCACATCTAGGGGGAGCTTAACTCTAAGAATTGAGTCAAAGAAACTCTAATGGTGTGAACACATTAATGCATTATGTAAAAGTGGTAACCCCACTTGAGCTTAAACAATTAGTATGACCTATGATCAAATGTTCTCATTTGACTCCTAAGTCAATATACTCATATATAGATGACCTAGTCATCGCCAATTGCTTGATAGATGCTAGAATTGGTTGTGCATGCTTTGCCACATATTTCATTTGCTATCTTAGTGTGTGAGCATGTTGGTGCATATTTTACTCATTCAAGGACATCCACTTGTTGTTTTGATTGTTTGGCTTCTTTTCTTTTTGCCAAGTGGATGGACAAGAATGCCTAAGAACCTTCTTTAGCTATCTATGCTTTTCTCATCTCAAACTCTATTCATGCTACATCACAAAAATTGATCAAGTCAGATTCGAACCACTCTGTGTGAGGAGCACTCGGAGTCCCCGATTTGTCATAGACTTAAACTTCCAATAACCTCTTTGTGATTCTCGGTCTGACCAATTCTTCCATTTTGGTCCAACCGAGATCATCAAGTTGATCTGAGTTTTCAATCTCTGTGCAACCGATTTGAACTTTTCGGTCTCACCGATTTGCTATAACTGAACACAGTTATGCATCTTGGTGCCACCGAGTTGTTCTACTCGGTCACACCGACAGGGTCGGGCTATATATAGCCACGGGCAAAAGTTTGGAAATTTCTCTGAAACTCTTCGCCTGCGCAACAGCTCGCTCTGCCATTGTGGTCTCCGGATCGTCTCCTTGCCGCCCGCAGCCTCCTGTCACTGGTCTTCACTGCCGTCAACGGAATTCGTCCCCGCTGTTGCCGCCGTAGCAAGTCCACCACCAAGTTAGGGTATGGACTTGATCTTTGTGCTATCCACGTCTGATTCCTAGCACATTGTTTTCATATTGATTCTAGCCACGATTGAGATTCTCCTATCTAGTCAAAATAGTCCATAGATTAGATGCGATTCAAATTTTTAGGGTTAGGTTCCCGCCGAAACCATCTCGGACCCACCGAGTTGAAAAACTCGGTCTCACCGATTTGGCATATGCCACTGCACTAGTGACTCTCGGTCCGACCGAGAATTACTAATCGGTGCGACCGATTTGAGGATTCTATGAAACCCTAGCAGTCTCGGTGCAACCGAACTGAAACTCTATCCAACCGAGATCATCAGTTTAGGTTCCAAAACTGCTTCGGTATCACCGAGTTTGAAAATCGGTTGATTCGAAATGCTTTCTGTGAAAACTAAAACTGAACTTTTGAATCATTCTTTTGCAAAAATCTCTGCATTTTGTGATGCTCATCTTTTCTATCTCATCTATAACTCTTCACATGGTTAGCAGTCAGCTTTTGCAGTATGTCTGATCAGAGTGGCAGCCAGAACAGGTCTGAAGAGCAGATGGGCTTGAGTGAGGGCACTAGTCCCTTAACTTCAGATGATGGGAGCAGAAGTACTCCTAGTAACTTGCCTAAGGCTGCTACTAGGCAAAGGAGGAAGAGAACCTCAGACTCAGAGGATGAGGATTACAAAGCTGAGGAAGATGAGGCCACTTCCAAGAAAGTGGTGCTCAAGAAAGAGTATGGCTCTGCACAAAGCACAAAGCCAGGTCTGAAGAGGAAAGTTCCTGCCAAAAGAACTCCAATGCCAAAGGTCAGGAAGTCCACTCAAGTGCCAGCTCAAGCTCAACCCAAAGAGGCACCTGCAAGGAAAGAAGCACCATCAAAACCTCAGAAGGTCCCCACTGGTGCAACCATGAAGTTCACAATTGAATCAGAGGATGATGGTGATCAGGACAAGAAAAAGAAGAGAGCTAGAACCACAACTGCCAAGGTCCTTGGAAAGCCCTCAATGAGAAGGGATTCTGATGAAGAGGAAGAGGATGCTGCACCAGCTCCTAAGGTAGCTAAGCTTATGGGAGATGCAATCAGATCAGGGGCTGCAACATCCAAGCCCAAAGATGCACCCAAAGCTGCCTCCAAGGCCAAGCAAGCTCCAAAGAGGAATAATAGGAGTATTCCAGCTGCTGAGAAGAACGAGGCCCCAGTGCCCAATGTTGTAGAAGATGAAGATGAAGAAGGTCAGGTCCTTAGAAAGCTCAAGCCCAAGATACCAGACCATAATGATGCCCATCCTGTGGCTGAGGAAATGAGAATCAGGAAGGATTCAAGGCTGAGACTATGGAGGATGGAAGATCCATATGCTTCAAGAAGAAGGACTGTTGTTGACTACAGGTTCCACACAAAGGAACAGCAGGACTTTTATGAGACCATTCTGTTGGACAAGAAGCCCATTGTCTGTGATATGAGGTGGGTTGACTGGAAATTCATCAGGGAGAATGAGCAGCACTACCCTGGAGTGGAGGAGAGATTTATTGCTTGTGGAGTGGCAGATTTTGTTGGACAGAAGTTCACCAACTGGAATGATGAGCTTATCATGCAGTTCTACTCCACAGCACACTTTCATCCAGATGGTAGAATTGTGTGGATCTCTGAAGGTACAAGGTACCAATCTACTGTTGAAGAATGGGCAAGTCTGATCAATGCCCCCAAGGAAGAAGAGGATGACTTGGACATATATGCAAAGAAGAAGTTGGGTCATAACTCAATGGCTCACATGTACAAGGAAATTCCTGACAAGGCAGTTGAAACTCACAAGTTTGGATCAGTTCACTTTCTGCTATCAAGATTGGCAACCATAAACTGGATTCTGAGGCACACTTTGTTGCCCAAGTCAGGTGACTATAACATGATCAGAGGGCATGCCATCAACATGCTGCATTTGTTTGATGTGCCACAGAAGTTCAAAGTCATGAGCCTGATCATTGAAACAATCAAGAGGACTGCAGCAGATCAGAAGAGGAGCTGTGGATATGCACCTCAGATTCAAGAATTGATCAACTCCAAGATGGGCGTAGGGAAATATCAGTTGGATAAGGAACATTTTCCAATTTATCCAGACTTTGAGGACAATGAGGTTGTCATGAATGAAGATGATCCACAATCAGTCCAAGCTCAGGAGAAGAAGGAGAAGGCAAAACAGGAGAAGGCTGCCAAGATGCCAACTCAAGAGGAGGCATCTGAGTATTTCTTGAAGACCAAACAAGAGCAGCTCGGTTACTTGATAGCATCAACTCTGAGGATTGAGAAAGGGTTGGCCACCCTAACTCAAAACCAGGAGAGCCTGGAGAGAATTATGGAACAAAAATTCTATGATCTATATGTCAAGGTAACTGAGATTCAGTCAGTTGTAGAGCAGCTGCAGGATGACATGCAGGAGAGGAAGGGCAAGACAACCAACAATGTGTTTGCCAGAGTGCCCTGAGCCCAGAGGTCAGTTGCAGTATCAGTGAAAGACACTAGAGCTACAATTTCAGCACCAGCTACTGCCCCTACAGTTCCAGTGCAACCAGCTCCATCATCCACTCCAGCACCCTCTACTTCAACTGAAGCCTTCGTCCAAGGAGCTATCAGGACACCACCACCAGAAGATCAAGCCTGAGAGTCGATCTAGCACTATGCATTTTCTATGAACTTTTTGGTAACTTGTTGCCAAAGGGGGAGAAAAATGTATAGATCATAGGCTTCGAGAGAGAGTGTTGCTTTTATTCTCTCTTGCTTTATTTGGTTTTTTTTCAAACTTTGTTTGCTTTTGGTTGAGATACTATGCTGTGAGACATTGATGATCATGTGTTTGATCATAAGCTACACTTATGCATGTTTGATATTATCCTATCTATCTTATGTGATCACTCACTATGCTTGGTGATGAGTGCATGTATTCATTGTTTATTATTTTGAGGGCTCCACCAAGACGTATGTGACATGGAAGAGTAACCCATGAGCCTAATTCATTGTGCATTTGCAGTCCAAAGCAAATCTTAAACTATGCACAAATTTAGGGGGAGCTCTTGCTTATCACATACTTCTCAAAGCGACGATGTTATTCAATCTTATTATCATTTGTCGAAGCTTTGATCTATATGTTGTCATCAATTACCAAAAATGGGGAGATTAAAAGTGCAACTATCCCTAGGTGCTTTTGGTAATTAATAACAACATATAGCTCATTGAGCTAATGCTATTCCAAGACTATTATTTCAGGAAACCCAATGAATGGCATGGCATGGATGATGAAAGTGGACCCCTCAAAATACTAAGGACAAAGGATTGGCTCAAGCTCAAAAGCTCAAGACTCTTCATTTTACATTTTAGTGATCCAAGATCACATTGAGTCTATAGGAAAAGCCAATACTATCAAGGAGGGATGAGGTGTTGTTTAATGAGCCTCTTGCTTCATGTGCTTAGTGATATGCTCCAAAACCCTCAACTACTTTCCCACATCCACAAATGACCTAAACCCAAAGCCAAAATCGGTCACACCGAAACTTCCTATCCGGTGCCACCGATTCCAAAAGTCATAGCCACTGCCACAAACCCTAAGCAAATCGGTCTTACCGATAGGGATCTCGGCCTCACCGAGATGGGGTTGCAATCTCTCTGTTTCCCTTCGTAATGTTTCGGTCTAACCGAAGTGAGCGATTGGTCCCACCGAGATTGCAATGTAAACTCTCTGTTTCCTTTTTGTAACACTTCGGTCTCACCGAAAAGAGCAAATTGGTCCCACCGAGTTTACCTGACCAACTCTCTGGAAAGCTTATTACCAAATCAGTCTCACCGAGTTTGTGTAATCGGTCTCACCGAGATTACGTTATGCCCTAACCCTAACCGAATCGGTCTCACCGAGATGCATGTCGGTCCCACCGAAAATCACTAACGGTCACTAGGTTTACTAAATCGGTTCGACCAAGTTTAACAATTCGGTCCCATCGAGTTTGGTAAATTGTGTGTAACGGTTAGATTTTGTGTGGAGGCTATATATACCCCTCCACCTCCTCTTCATTCATGGAGAGAGCCATCAGAATGAACCTACACTTCCAGCATACATTTTCTGAGAGAGAACTACCTACTCATGTGTTGAGACCAAGATATTCCATTCCTACCATATGAATCTTGATCTCTAGCCTTCCCCAAGTTGCTTTCCACTCAAATCTTCTTTCCACCAGATCCAAACCCATTGAGAGAGAGTTGAGTGTTGGGGAGACTATCATTTGAAGCACAAGAGCAAGGAGTTCATCATCAACGCACCATTTGTTACTTCTTGGAGAGTGGTGTCTCCTAGATTGGCTAGGTGTCACTTGGGAGCCTCCAACAAGATTGTGGAGTTGAACCAAGGAGTTTGTAAGGGCAAGGAGATCGCCTACTTCGTGAAGATCTACCGCTAGTGAGGCAAGTCCTTCGTGGGCGACGGCCATGGTGGGATAGACAAGGTTGCTTCTTCGTGGACCCTTCGTGGGTGGAGCCCTCCGTGGACTCGCGCAGCCATTACCCTTCATGGGTTGAAGTCTCCATCAACGTGGATGTACGATAGCACCACCTATCGGAACCATGCCAAAAACATCCGTGTCTCCAATTGCGTTTGAATCCTCCAAACTCTTCCCTTTACTTTCTTACAAGTTGCATGCTTTAATTTCCGCTGCCTATATACTCTTTGCATGCTTGCTTGAATTGTGTGATGATTGCTTGACTTGTCCTAAAGTAGCTAAAATCTGCCAAACTCTAAAATTGGGAAAAGGTTAAATTTTTATTGGTCAAGTAGTCTAATCACCCCCCCCCTCTAGATATACTTCAAGGTCCTACAGTTACGCTTTGAAAAGCTCATTCTTGAGCAAGAGCATGAGTTCCTAAAGGCAATCAATGATGATCTCTGTAAGAAAAGGTCTTCTTACATTGCCAAGCGTTTACTCTTATCTACTTACATGCCCCAAGTCAAGTCTAGTAACAAGTACAAGAAAGATCCTTCCTCTAGTAGTAACAATAATAATGCCAAATCCAATATTGTTGCTTCTAGTAGTTCTATTGATTCCACTAATGGTTCTCATAGCCAAGTTACACTTGAGCAAGAAAATAGCTTATTGAAGGGAATTATAGAGAAAGGTGTATACAAGAGCCTTGCCGGGAGTAAGCAATTCGAGGAAATTGTACGCAAGCAAGGAAGGCACCGGAAGAATCAAGGTGTTGGTTTTGAACGAAAGTTCAATGCCAATGGAGTTGAGTGGGAGGAAGATCAATACCCCAACACGAATTTTGTTCCTTAACAAGAGAAGTACGATCCTACTTCCTTCAAGGGCACACAAGCACAAGATGATCTTCCACCACAAGACCACAAGAACAAAGGCAAGGACAAGCTTCAAGAGGAGATTGATGCATTTGAAGAAGCACCTAAGGCCTTGGTTAAGTGGGTTCCCAAGACTACGTCAAGTTCTACTTCATCAAGTACAACTACAACTCCAAGGATTCTCATCAAGATGATGTGGATCCCGAAGAAGATGAACTAGAGAGTTCTTGAGAGTGACTCCACCAACATTCTTCACTCATATCATTATGGCAAGGACAAGTGCAATCAACTTCCACATCTTGCACTAGTTCAAGGTGTCACAAACCATCATGTTGGTAAGGCAAGGGACAAGGTAACCTAATGATTTCATGGACATCATCTTGTGTGTGCATCACTCTATGTCTATGGATACTCCTGTTTGTTCCTTGTGGGACTAACCCATGTAGGTATTGAAAGTGCAACTCACTCCAAAGGATTGCTCCAAATGATCTACATCAACATTGAGCATCCACATCTTCAACACCTACATGAAGTCATCATCGACAAAACCCAAGGTTAGTTCATCCCTCTAAGGGGGGATCTCACATCTAGGGGGAGCTTAACTCTAATAATTGAGTCAAAGCAACTCTAATGATGTGAACACATCAATGCATTTTGTAAAAGTGGTAACCCCACTTGAGCTTAAACGATGAGTATGACCTATGATCAAATGTTCTCATTTGACACCTAAGTCAATATACTCATATATAGATGACCTAGTCATTGCCAATTGTTTGATAGATGCTAAAATTGGTTGTGCATGCTTTGCCACATATTTCATGTGCCATTTTATTGTGTGAGCATGTTGGATGCATATTTTACTCATTCGAGGACATCCACTTGTTGCTTTGATTGATTGGCTTCTTTTTCTTTGGCCAAGTGGATGGACAAGAATGCCTAAGAACCTTCTCTAGCTATCTGTGCTTTTCTCGTCTCAAACTCTATTCATGCTACATCACAAAATTTGATCAAGTCAGATTCGAACCACTCTGTGTGAGGAGCACTCGGAGTCCCCGATTCGTCATAGACTTAAACTTCCAAAACTTCTTTGTGATTATCGGTCTGACCGATTCCTCCATTTCGGTCCTACCGAGATCACTAAGTCGATCTAGGTTTTCAATCTCGGTGCAACCGATTTGAACTTTTTGGTCACACCGAGTTGTCGTAACTGTCAACAGTTATGCATCTCGGTGCCACTGAGTCGTTCCACTTGGTCACACCGACAGTGTCGGGCTATATATACACACGGGCAAAATTTGGAAAACTTTCTCCAAACCTCTTCGCCCGTGCTTAGCTCGCTCTGCCTACTAGGTCTCCGGATCGTCGACTTCGTCGCTAGCCGCCTCCTGTCGCTGGTCTCCGCCGCCGTCAACGGATTTCTTCTCCGCCGTTGCCGCCGTAGCGAGTTCATCGCCAAACTAGGGTATGAACTCGATCACAATGCTATCCTCGTCTGATTCTTAGCACATTGTGTTCATTATGATTCTTGCCACGATTGAAACACTCTTATTCAGTCAAAACAATCCTTAGAATAGATGGGATTTGAAAATTTAGGGTTAGGTTTCCGCCGAAACAATCTCGGACCCACCGAGTTGAAAAACTCGGTCCCACCGATTCGGCTAACGCCATTGCACTAGTAACTCTCGGTCTGACCTAGAATTGCTAATCGGTGTGACCGATTTTAGAACTTTGTGAAACCCTAGCAGTCTCGGTGCCACCGAACTGTGACTCGGTCTGACCGAGTTCACTAGTTTAGGTTTCAAAACTGCTTCGATATCACCGAGTTTGAAAATCGGTTGATCCGAAATGCTTTCTGTGGAAAACTAAAACCAAGTTTTTGAATCATTCTTTTGCAAAAATCTGTGCATTTTGTGATGCTCATCCACTCTATCTCATCTATAACTATTCACAGGGTCAGCAGTCAGTGTTTGCAGCATGTCAGACCAAAGTGATAGTCAGAACAGGGAAGAGGAGCAGATTCACATGAGTGAGGGCACTAGTCTCTCAAGTTCTTCAGATGATGGCAGCAGAAGCACTCCTAGCAATTTGCCTAAAGCAGCCACAAGAGCTAGAAGGAAGGGAACCTCAGACTCTAAGGATGAGGACTATGTGGCAGCTGAAAATGAGGCTACTTCCAAGAAGGTAGTGCTCAAAAAGGAGTATAGCTCAGCAAAGAACACAAAGCCTGGACTCAATAGGAAGGTCCCTGCCAAGAGGACACCAATGCTGAAGGTCAGAGGATCAACACAAATACCTGAAAAACCTAATCCCAAAGAGCCAGCTTCAGAAGGAAAGAAAAGGAAGGAAAGGGTCAAGAAGACTGTCGGTGTCAAACCCGGCGGATCTCGGGTAGGGGGTCCCGAACTGTGCGTCTAGGCGGATGGTAACAAGAGACGAGGGACACAATGTTTTTACCCAGGTTCGGGCCCTCTCGATGGAGGTAAAACCCTACGTCCTGCTTGATTAATATTGATGATATGGGTAGTACAAGAGTAGATCTACCACGAGATCAAGGAGGCTAAACCCTAGAAGCTAGCCTATGGTATGATTGTTGAGATGTATGTTCGTCCTACGGACTAAAGCCCTCCGGTTTATATAGACACCGGAGGAGGCTAGGGTTACACAGAGTCGGTTACAATGGTAGGAGATCTACATATCTGTATCGCCAAGCTTGCCTTCCACGCCAAGGAAAGTACCATCCGGACACGAGCCGGAGTCTTCAATCTTCTATCTTCGTAGTCTTGGAGTCCGGCGGATATTGATAGTCCGACGGACAATGATAGTCCGGCTGTCCGGACACCCCCTAGTCCAGGACTCCCTCAGTAGCCCCTGAACCAGTCTTCAATGACGATAAGTCCGGCGTGCATAATGTTCGGCATTGCAAGGCGGGTTCCTTCCTTGAATAATCCAGAGAAGATCATGAACACCAGGATAGTGTCCGGCTCTGCAAAATAAATTCCATATTGCACCGTAGAGAGAATAAAATGCACACTTAACTCAATCTGCTGACGTATTATGCAGCGTGACACCACACCGCAACCAAGCCTTTGTTTGAATCGTTTTTTACTATACCACCTCAGCACATTTAGCGAAGCGGTTTCCTTGGCACGTCTTGTCGAAGCAGAGATCGTGTTCCCCTTATTCCGGGATTCTCATCAATACGTGCGTGGGTAACCCAACCGCGCCATTGATGGTGGCGCTTGGGAGATAAGCGAGTTTTACCAGGCCGGTGGGGGACGCATCGTTTTGTCCGCCTACATATAAGGGATAAGGATTCACCTTCTCACCTACGCCTTCTTCCTCCTTTGCTTATCCATCCCTGCGAACTCAAGCTCCAACGCCCGAGCTCGCGCATCTCGCCTCGACCTTCTCCGAACATGTCCGGAGCGGGAGGTAAATGGTTGGCCTCAACCGCTAAGGAGGAGGACATCACCAAGCTGCGCGACGCCGGATACCTGTCCAGCGATATCGCGCATCGGCTGCCCGATGAGGGGCAGCTCGTCCCTACCCCGGGGCCTCATGAGAGGGTCGTTTTCCTCCCCCACTTCCTCCGCGGACTGGGCTTTCCGCTCCATCCATTTGTCCGGGGGCTCATGTTTTACTACGGCCTAGATTTCCATGATCTGGCGCCGAACTTCATCCTCAACATCTCGGCGTTTATCGTCGTGTGCGAGGCCTTCCTTTGCATCCAGCCCCACTTCGGCCTGTGGCTCAAGACCTTCAACGTCAAGCCGAAGGTTGTGATGGGTACGCAAGCGGAATGCGGCGGCACCATGTTGGGCAAATTTCCCAACGTCCCTTGGCTAGAAGGGACCTTCGTGGACTCCGTCAAGGGGTGGCAATCGGGGTGGTTTTATATCACTGAGCCATGCAAGCCCACATGGGCGGCGGCCCCCGAGTTTAGATCTGGAATCCCCACGCAGCTCACCTCCTGGAAAGAGAAGGGCTTGCAGTGGGGCAGTCCGGTGGAGGTGACGGGACTCCGAGCCTGCATCAAGAAGATGGTGAGCAATAGGCTCCGGCTTGTCGACGTGGTCCAAGTCATGCTCCTCCGGCGGATTCTCCCATGCCAAGAACGGGCATTCAATTTGTGGGAGTTCAATCCGGAACAGCACCAGGCGCTAAGCGGGCTCTTCGATACAACTTACGAAGGCGCCTGGAGGGTGCTGTTCAAGGGCGCCGAAGCCCCCGCATCCGCGACCAAAGACCGCGGATTCAGCTCGCAGTCTCCGACTGACGAGGTAAGTGATTCAACCCCATTACGGGACACTTGTGGTAATTAGATTGACTCTAGTGAGGTTTTAATCTACCTCTTCCTTTGACAGGAATGGATGGAGAAGGCCAAGCTGCTCATCAGCCCGGCTCCCATGCTAGAAGACCCAGTGGACGCCCGCTTAGCGTGGCTGCTGGTTCCGGCACCGCACGTGGTGCCGGAGAAGAAGGCCAAGAAGGTGGCCGCGGGGACTCGAAAGAGTTCCCGCAATCCGGCGTCGGACGATGACGAGGACTCCTCCCCTGAAGACGAGGAGGAGGAGTACTCCCTCCCGGAGGAGGGAGAGAAGAAGAGGAAGGCTTCCCCACTCGGGGAGGCCGAAGGGTCCAAGAGGGGGAGAACCATCCCCCCGGACAGTTTCGCCAACATCAGCGTTGGCGAGGATGAGTGGCCTCCAAGGGCCAGGCGTCCAGCAGGATCGTAAGTATCCGAATCATTTATATGCCGCACTTTTCATGTCACGTAGTATCCCTTTAATGCTGCATTCTGTCCGTAGTCTGGCCAAGGATGATCTCCCCGACTCATCGAGCGGGTCATTGGCCTCGTCGGATGTGAATTCCATCCCGACTGCCTCTACCCCACGCGCCGATGAGGACGCCGAGGTGGGATCCCAAAGAGGGACCCATCAGGAGGAGGCTCCGGAGGCGCCGTCAGGCGACCTCCCGGACTTCACGCCGGACTCTGCGCCGGAACCCGCAATGGTTCCAGAGTCCGGCAAGCGGCCCCTTTGGAAGAAGGGCAAGACCGTGACTCCGGCGGCCTCCGGATAACCTGTTGGAGGCGCCGGATAACCTGTTGGAGGCGCTTAAAGGCGCTTCCATCGAGGAAGAACACCGCACTGTCATGAGTGCGGTGATTGAGAAGGTTCGGCTCGCCAAAAGCGGGCTGACCGAAGCCTGCAGCAGCCTTTTAACAGGCTTTGAGGTAAGAAGTTAAAATTATGTAATGTAATACCGCATAGACAGTAGCCCCTGATGCTTAGTTCAGTGTTCGGAAAGAAAAGCCGGACTGAGGATCTAACAAGATATACGCAGGGTTGCTAAAAATGTGTCAATATGGGTTTGCAGGCTGCGCTGCTGACCTCTGCCGCGTTAACGGCGGAGGTCGAGGTGGTGAAGAAGAACTTCGAGCGGTCCGAGCAAGAGCTCGGCCGTGCGAAGAAGCAGCTTGAGGAGAAAGAAGGTGAGTAACACCTCTTTGAATAAGTACCTTACAGAAAAGGGTTTTGGTTGCAAACAAAATTAACAAGGATAATATGTGTATTGCAGGGGCCACTAACGAGGTGGCAGCCCTGAAGGATGCCGTGTCCGCAGCCGAGCGCAATGTGGCCACAGAGCGGGCTGAGCGAGAAAAGCAAGAGGCACTGGTGGCGGAAGTTCGGCAAGAGCTCCAGGCTCTCATGGAAAAGCATGAGAGTTTGGAGCGTGACTCCAAGACTCGAGAGTCCGAGCTTGCCTCGGCTCTCGAAAGTGCCAAGTCCGCCAAGGCCGAGGCCCGTAAGGCCCTTCAGGAGGTTGAGGACATAAAGAAGATAGCGGCGGGTAAGGCATTTTTCATGCAAAGCAGGCATGTTAATGTAAACTACCTGACACTTACCCGAATTCGGAGCTCTCCAGGGGCGTTTGCAGATCTGGCGCGCAGTGCGTCTGACGCTGCCGCATTCTATCGTGGCGAGGAGGGGAGCTCGACGGAGAAGGTCTTCTGGTCTTAGTATTCTGAGGCCGGCCATCCGGTGCCCCCAAGCGACCAGCTGAAGCAGCTGGTCGAACTCCACAAGGTAGCTGAGGAGGCCATGAAGGGCCTCATAGTCCGACTGTGGCCTGGACAGGCCATGCCTGGTAGCTACTTTGGCCTAGTGCGGCGGCTGGTGGATGCGTGCCCCAGGCTGGATGTAGTCAAGCGCTCCGCCTGCATTGAAGGCGCTCGCCGTGCCCTTGCCCGCATAAAGGTGCAATGGGGAAAATTGGATGCGGAGAAGCTTCTCACGGACCCACTGCCGCCGGGCAAGGAGTATCGCACGCCGGAGAAGTACTATAAAATTGTCCTGAAGGGAGCCTGCGATATTGCAAATGAGTGCTCCCGAGATGTAATTTTTGAGTGAACTCGCTGTATGTTTTATCCTGTGCGCTGAAAACTTTGTTCATATGCGCCATGAGCAACACTTGTTTAATTTAAAATATTACCTTCTGTGCGGCCGTTTATAAAATCTGAGAGATGGAAAGTCGTTGGCTTCAGCCCCCAAGCCGCGAGTGCTGGGGTGTTCGGGATAAACATGAGCACTCTTGTTCCCATTGTTGGGTCCATTGAGGGAGGCGCTCAACACAACGAACGAGGCAACCAGACTTATAATGCTTGAACACTCTCACTTAGCCATAGAATTCTATAATTTTAAATTTCGGCGAAGCCCCTGGTATTCGGAAGACCGAATACGGGACGCTATCCACGCCTTCTTTGGACATCGTACGGAACTTCGCTCGAAGCGGCGTGAGTCTTTAAGGACCCGAAAAAAACCTCTCGAACAGCGACCAGTCTCTTGCCTTATCATGCTAGTCAGTTTTAGCTTTCTCCACTGAGGCGTTAACCCGGCTCAACCGGGGCGCAATCGCAGTGGTTCTCCCAGTGCTACCTTAGCCGACGGAACGGAACGTAAGGCACCAAAACATGGGAGCCGGGCAAACCCAACTATGGACCCAAGACATGATTCGGAGCCGATTCATATAATGCTATAAGTTCGGGGTGCCGCACTTGTGAAAGTGTTCGGACTTAATCACACCATAATGTGGGGAACAGAAGCCCCTGGCGTATTCGGCCGTACCAAAATATACGGGTGCAAGATGTCATATAATGACCATATATAAAAGATAAGGCAATTGCAATAAAAAGGTGCTACATTATTTATAAAAGAAAGCCTGATAGTAGATCGAACTGATACCAATAGTGCGGTAAGCAAGGGATTTGGACTAAATAAACATGTCCCCCTCCAGGGATGAGCTGCAGACTTGGTGTATATAATCGAATTTAATGCTCGTAATTGAGACCACCTGAATGTTCGTCGCGGCCTTCTTTAGTCCCTGACTGTTGTATCATGAGTTCGGCAGGTTCGCCACTGGACAGGGCTTCTGGTTGATAGAGTCCTGTGTACGTAAAATAAGAAGAAAAAATAAAAAGGAAGGGAGGCGCACTTGTGAGCCCCTGGTGTGGTCGAGCCGCACTCTGGGTCCATTGTAATCGTGCCCCTTTCCCTGCACCCATGGTATCTCCAAAGCGTAATGATGTACGCGGAGTGTTATTCTTGTGATTATGCGCGGGTGAGGGTTGGGGCCGCATTGCTACGCGTGCTCTGATCGCGCCAGGTGGTCTTGGTTGGTGTTGCTTCGGGCGCGCTTTGCTGCATCCGGATTTTTAACTGCCGGACTCGAGGATTGCCTGAGAAGGCTGCTCTGTACTTCTGCCGCGAGCGCCGCTGTATGTTCCTCCGTTCGGAGGGAGCGTTCCGTATTGCCGTTGACCGTGATGACACCACGAGGGCCGGGCATCTTGAGCTTTAGGTATGCATAATGCGGCACCGCGTTGAATTTTGCAAACGCGGTTCGTCCGAGCGGAGCATGATAGCCTCTGCGAAACGGGACTATGTTGAAGATCAACTCTTCGCTACGGAAATTATCCGGGGATCCGAAGACCACTTCCAGTGTGACTGAGCCTGTACAGTTGGCTTCCACTCCTGGGATGACACCTTTAAAGGTTATCTTTGTAGGTTTAATCCTTGATGGGTCTATGCCCATTTTGCGCACTGTATCCTGATAAAGCAGGTTCAGGCTGCTACCGCCGTCCATCAGGACTCTCGTGAGGTGGAACCCATCGACGATTGGGTCTAAAACCAATGCGGTGAATCCGCCATGGCGTATGCTGGTCGGATGGTATCTTCGATCGAAAGTGATCGGGCAAGAGGACCATGGGTTGAACTTTGGGGCGACTGGCTCCATCGCATAGACGTCCCGTAGTGCGCGTTTCCTCTCCCTCTTGGGTATATGGGTCGCGTATATCATATTCACCGTTCGCACTTGTGGGGGGAAACCCTTCTGTCCTCTATTGTTTGGCTGTCAGGTCTCTTCCTCGTCGTCGCTATTTAGCCCCTTGTCATTGTTTTCGGCAATTAACTTGCCAGCCTGCTTGAACACCCAACAATCTCTATTGGTGTGATTAGCTGGCTTTTCAGAGGTGCCATGTATCTGGCATGAGCGGTCGAGTATTCGGTCCAGATTGGACGGACCCGGAGTGGTTCTTTTAAATGGCTTCTTCCACTGACCGGGTTTAGAGCCTCGGAATCCGGCATTGACTGCCGTATCCTCCTTATTGTCGCCATTAATGCGGCGCTTGTTTTTGATTCGATGTGACCTGCCGTTGTTATCCTTAGTATCCGGACTGCTAGAATTTTTGCGGAGATTATTGCTGCGGGCTAGCCAGCTGTCCTCTCCCGCGCAAAAGTGGGTCATTAATGATGTGAGGGCTGCCATGGATTTCGGCTTTTCCTGCCCCAGGTGCCGGGCTAGCCATTCGTCCCGGATGTTATGTTTGAAGGCTGCAAGGGCCTCTGCATCCGGGCAATCGACGATTTGATTTTTCTTCGTCAAGAACCGTGTCCAGAATTGTCTGGCCGATTCGTCTGGCTACTGAATGATGTGGCTTAGGTCATCGGCGTCTGGTGGTCGCACGTATGTGCCTTGGAAGTTATCAAGGAACGCGGCCTCCAGGTCTTCCCAACACCCGATTGACTCTGCGGGCAAGCTGTTAAGCCAATGTCGAGCTGGTCCTTTAAGCTTGAGTGGGAGGTACTTGATGGCGTGTAGATCGTCGCCGCGGGCCATATGGATGTGGAGAAGATAATCTTCGATCCACACCGCGGGGTCTGTTGTGCCATCGTAAGATTCGATGTTTACGGGTTTAAACCCTTCGGGGATCTGATGATCCATTACTTCGTCAGTGAAGCATAACGGGTGTGCGGCGCCCCTGTATTGAGCGATATCGCGACGCAGCTCGAGAGAGCGCTGTCTGCTGTGTTCGGCCCGGCCGGGGTTATTGTATCCGGCACGACGGTGTTCGTCGTGGGTCATAGGGCGCCCACGTGATCCATAGATGGATCTAGATTGCCTTGCTTTGTCCTCCAATATGTCTCGCAAGTCCGGCGCGTTCCCTCTTGGCTTCGTATTTTTGGAGCGATGCCGGGGTACGGTCCTGGCTGGGGGCCTGGATGCCCCTCTGTCACGACCACGGGGTGGTCGGTCAGCCATATCGTGCGCTGGTGATGGAGGTATGTATGCTTCCTCCTCTAATCGGGGGAGCAGCTTGCGTCTTGGGTAACTTTTGGAGGGACGTTCGAGTTTATACTCTTCAGCCGCGAGGACCTCAGTCCATCGATCGGCCAGCAGGTCCTGATCAGCTTGAAGCTGCTGCTGCTTTTTCTTTAGGCTGTTTGCTGTGGCGATAAGCCTGCGCTTGAAGCGCTCTTGTTCGACGGGATCCTCAGGTACGACGAATTCATCATCATTGAGGCTTGCTTCGTCTTCAGAGGGAGGCATATAGTTATCATCCTCAACCCCTTCGTCTGCCGCCCTCTCGTGGGGGCTTGCTTCTGCATCCTCCTGCGCTGAGTCTTGCTGGAGGGGATTGTCTTCGGCGCTCTCTGGAGTGTTATTGTCTCCTGTGCCGGAATCTCCATTCTTGCTTTGGCGGGATTTAGAGCGGCGCCGCTGATGCCGGCGTTTGGGCTGCTTCTTTAAAGAGTCTGCATCCGCTGCTTCTTCGCCATCCCCTTCTTTTGGGGTATCCACCATGTATACGTCATATGACGAGGTGGCCTTCCAGTGCCCTGTAGGCGCTGGCTCCTGTTCGTCTCCGGCATCGTCGTCCATAGCGTCGATGTCATCGGAGTCGAAGTCTAGCATGTCGGTTAAATCCTCAACAGTGGCTACAAAGTGGGTGGTGGGTGGGCTCTGAATTTCTTCGTCGTCCGTACTCCAACCATCCTGGCCATAGTCCGGCCAGGACTCTCCCGATAACGAGAGATGCTTCAATGAATTCAGGATATCACCAAAAGGCGAGTGTTGGAATATGTCCGCGGCGGTGAATTCCATAACCGGTGCCCAATCTTGATCGATTGGTAGGGGCGCGGGAGGCTCGGAGTCCGGCAAGGAGTCCGGAGCCTCGGAATCACGAGTTTCTTCGGGGACAAGATAGGTGTTCGGCTCCAACGCCGTGGATGTTGAAGCCCCTAGGACGGCGTCTATCCACCGGCCCTTGATCTGGGCAATCGGCTCCGGGCTAATGGCCGAAGCTGATCCGCGTGCGGCCACCAAGGCACTGTTCGGCGGCAGAGCTAGATCATGCCCATCGTTACAGTGCGGCGCGCTCGGCTGTGGCTCGAGTCCGTCGAAGATCAAGTCTCCGCGGACATCGGCCGTGAAGTTTAAGCTTCCAAATCTGACCTGACGGCCAGGGGCGTAGCTTTTGATCTGCTCCAGATGGCCAAGAGAATTGGCCCACAGTGCAAAGCCGCCGAATACGAAGATCTGTCCGGGGAGAAAAGTCTCACCCTGGACGGTGTTGTTTGTTGAAGATGCCATCAAGCCTATCGGTGACGACACAGAGGAACTCTCAATGAAAGCACCAATGTCGGTGTCAAAACCGGCGGATCTCGGGTAGGGGGTCCAGAACTGTGCGTCTAGGCGGATGGTAACAAGAGACGAGGGACACAATGTTTTTACCCAGGTTCGGGCCCTCTCGATGGAGGTAAAACCCTATGTCCTGCTTGATTAATATTGATGATATGGGTAGTACAAGAGTAGATCTACCACGAGATCAAGGAGGCTAAACCCTAGAAGCTAGCCTATGGTATGATTGTTGAGATGTATGTTCGTCCTACGGACTAAAGCCCTCCGGTTTATATAGACACTGGAGGAGGCTAGGGTTACACAGAGTCGGTTACAATGGTAGGAGATCTACATATCCGTATCGCCAAGCTTGCCTTCCACACCAAGGAAAGTACCATCCGGACATGAGCCGGAGTCTTCAATCTTCTATCTTCGTAGTCTTGGAGTCCGGCGGATATTGATAGTCCGGCGGACAATGATAGTCCGGCTGTCCGGACACCCCCTAGTCCAGGACTCCCTCAAAGACCATGGCCGGAGTGATTGGAAAGCCTTCCATGATGGAAGAAGAAGAGGAAGAAGAGGTTGCTGCACCAGCACCCAAGGCACAAAAGCTGATGGGTGATGCTATAAAGTCAGGGGCTGCAACATCAAAGCCCAAAGAAGCACCCAAAGCTGCCCCCAAGCCCAAGAATGCACCAAAGAGGAATACCAGGAGTATACCAGCTGCTGAGAAGAACAAGGTCCTAGTGCCTGAAGTTGCTGATGAGAAAGATGATGAAGGACAAGTCTTGAGAAAGCTAAAGCCAAAGATTCCAGACCACAATGATGCTCATCCTGTGGCTGAGAACATGAAGTTAAGAAAGGATGCAGGACTCAGACTGTGGAGGTTGTCAGATCCATATGCTATCAGGAGAAGGACTGATGTTGATTATAGGTTCCACACTAAGGAACAACATGATTTCTATGAGACAGTGTTGTTGGACAAGAAGCCTATAGTGTGTGATATGAGGTGGGTTGACTGGACCTACATGAAAGAGAATGAGGAACACTATCCTAGAGTGCAAGACAGTTTCATTGCTTGTGGAGTTGCAGACTTTGTTGGGTAGAAGCTCACAAAGTGGAATGATGAGCTCATTATGCAATTCTACTCCACAACACATTTCTATCCAGATGGCAGGATAGTTTGGATGTCTGAAGGTACAAGGTACCAATCAACCATTGAGGAATGGGCAAATCTGATCAATGCACCCAAGGAGCAGGAAGATGACTTGGATGTCTATGCCAAGAAGAAGATGGATTACAATACCATGGCTCATATGTACAAGGAAATCCCAGATGCTGCAGTTGAGACACATAAGTTTGGGTCAGTTCATTATCTTCTGTCAGGACTCCCAACGATCAACTGGATCCTAAGGCATACTCTATTGCCCAAGTCAGGTGACCACAACATGATAAGAGGCCATGCTATAAACTTGCTACACTTGTTTGATGTGCCACAGAAATTCAAGGTCATGAGCCTCATGATTAAGACTATCAAGAGGACAGCAGCAGACCAAAAGAGGAGTTGTGGATATGCCCCACAAATTCAAGAGTTGATTAACTCAAAGATGGGCACAGGCACATACTTGCTGGACAAGGAACATTTTGCTATCTATCCAGAATTTGAGGATAATCAAGTTATGATGAATGAGAATGAACCATCATCAGTAAAAGCTCAAGAGAAGAAGGAGAAAGCAAAGAAAGAGAAGGCTGCCAAGATGCCAACTCAAGAGGAGGCATCTGAGTACTTTTTGAAGAACAAGCAGGAGCAGTGTCAGTGTCAAAACCGGCGGATCTCGGGTAGGGGGTCCCGAACTGTGCGTCTAGGCGGATGGTAACAAGAGACAAGGGGACACGATGTTTTTACCTAGGTTCGGGCCCTCTCGGTGGAGGTAAAACCCCACTCCTGCTTGATTAACATTGATGATATGGGTAGTACAAGAGTAGATCTACCACGAGATCAATGAGGCTAAACCCTAGAAGCTATCCTATGGTATGATTGTTGTTCGTCCTACGGACTAAAACCCTCCGGTTTATATAGACACCGGAGAGGGCTAGGGTTACACAGAGTTGGTTACAACGGTAGGAGATCTACATATTCGTATCGCCAACCTTGCCTTCCACGCCAAGGAAAGTCCCATCCGGACACGGGACGAAGTCTTCAATCTTGTATCTTCATAGTCCAGGAGTCCGGCCAACTGGGATAGTTCGGCTATCCGGACACCCCCTAGTCCAGGACTCCCTCAGTAGCCCCCGAACCAGGCTTCAATGATGATGAGTCCGGCATGTTGATTGTCTTCGGCATTGCAAGGCGGGTTCTTCTCCAAATCCTGTGTTGAATAGTGTCCGGCTTCTCATAAATATCGCTCTCCTCGGCTTCCACGCCCAATAATGGCCATCTTCCAGGTGTTGAATGAATGTGAAAAGCCAGGGTATTTTTTCATTTACCCCCTAGCTGCGCAAACGAGCCGCCTATAAAAGGGACGGGGATCTAGATCCGAATCACACCATCCTCCCTCTGCGAGCATTCATCGCAGCGCCTCTGACAAAAATTCATTCCATCATGGACAGTCAACGCGGTTCCTCCTCTCGCGCTCCCAGCCCTCAGCCTGGAGATTGGGAGAGATGCTCGGTCCCGCACAGCGAGCTAGTGGCGCTCCAAACCAAGGGATATCTTCCCCCGGCCTTCATGGTTCCGGTTCGAGCCGGACTCGCCACCTACAAGGGCGGAAAACAGGCGGAGAGTGTTCCCGATCCATCCAAAGGAGAGCGGGTATGCTTCATCTCTTATCTGATAAGAGGACTCGGATTTCCTATACATCTGTTTCTCCGGGGGCTGCTGGAGTTCTATGGCCTCCAGCTGCACCATCTTACGCCTGCCTCCATTCTGCACATTGCGGGCTTCGTGGCCCTTTGTGAACTGTTCTTGGGCGTCGAGGCTCATTTTGCGCTGTGGAAGAGATTATTCTACCTCGTACCCCGTTCTCATGAGGGGTCAATATATCAAGTGGGCGGAGCCGAGCTATGGCGCATCGCCGGGACCGGATACCTATCCGGAACCACGAGGAAGGCGTCCGAAGACTGGCCTTCGGAATGGTTTTACATGGAAGATGTCCCGCTGCCGGATCTAGTTCGGATTGGCCTCCCGGAGTTCAGTAATGCTCCTCTGAAGAAACGCCTAAGTTGGTGTCCGCGGAGCTCTCAACGGGAGAATGACAGGGATGTCCTTTACCTGATGGGCCGAATAAGATTATTGGCTCATTCTGGATTGACCATGATCGGAGTCATGGCAACATGCATTATGCGGGGGGTGCAGCCGCTCCAGTATAGGGGCCACCCCATGTGGGATTTCAACAGGGAGGATGATGCCACCCGTCATGGCCGTAAGGGGCCGGATCAGTCGCCGATCTGGTGAAGATTTTGTCCGGCCTGTACAAAGGGGAAAAGGAGGATTTTCTCCGTGTTAGTCCACTGAGCGGATTTTCTATGAACAATCCTCGAAGCTGGGTAAGCGGACACTTCTTTTCGCCTATCTGATCCCCATTCCCATGGTTAAGTATCTCACTTCGTGATTTCGACGCAGGAACTGCGCCGGGCTGTAGAGGATATACACAGCCCGCCTCCATAACCCGAGGATCTAGAACGGTCCCTCGATCCGGCCTCCGAGGAGGATCCGGACATAAAGGTGGAGCTGATCGATGGGGTGTTCCACTAACTTAGCATCGACAATGCTTTGGTCGCCATTACGGCCGACTACCCCGGAATATTTCCAGCTTCCCAGGTAACTGTGACCGAAGTCCTGATACCATGACCCATCCGTGCTTATTTCTGATCACCGCATACCAATGGTGTTCCGCAGGAGGTGCCTTTGAGGCGGGAAGCCGAGCCCGCGGCGGCTGGCCAACAAGGGGCAGCTCGGCCCAGCAGGCAGAAAAGAAGTGCGGTGCGGATCGAGATGTCACCGAAACGGTATGGCGCGCCACCGTGTTTCAAGGAAAGATTCCTGGAAGGCATACTAACGCTCATGATTTTTCAGGAGAAAGAGCGCTCGCCGAACTGTGTCCGGAGAGGTTGTCAATCGAGCCTCCGCCAGCAAGGCTCCAACACCAGGTCCGGAAGGGGAGAGGAACACAAGGCGCGCGTCGGATGCTCCTCCAACGGAGGATGCCGACAGATTGTTCGCCACCAGATCTGAGGTGGAGAGTGCCATGAATCACAGGCGCCGCCGGACAATTCTTCGTGACGCATGTTTCTCCCAAGAGGCATTGAATGCCTTTAATTCGGGAGATGCGCACCTCCGTGCCGCTCGAGATGGTCTAGCCAGAGCCACGGAGCAGTATATAAAAGACATACAGGTGAGAAATTTTGACAGTTATATATGCCAGTAGCCCCCGAGACTTGAAATAGTTAGAATAACTGATTTAAGGATCATTTGTTATGCAGGA
Source organism: Triticum timopheevii (assembly GCA_963921465.1). Classification (NCBI taxonomy): domain Eukaryota; kingdom Viridiplantae; phylum Streptophyta; class Magnoliopsida; order Poales; family Poaceae; genus Triticum; species Triticum timopheevii. The sequence goes on along the minus strand of OY997272.1, from coordinate 467,314,377 downwards.
TCTTACAGAAAAGAATGCCCAACTGTCCCAGGAGCTTCAAGAGTGCAAGGCCCAACTTGAGGCCGCACTATCCGCGACAGGGGAAGCCACAGAAACCCCCTCTGGTAATATATGCTTCAAAAGAAAAGAAATTTGCTAAATGTGGCGTGTGTATAAGTCTGATAATAACATTGCAGATGGCACTGGGATAGATCCGGACAAGCAACAGCTCCTGCGCCGGTTAAAAGCCGGCAAGAAAGTGCTTACAAGGGTGCGGCAAGAGAAAAATAACCTCCAAGATGCCAACACCCAGCTGGGCGAGGAACTAAAAGATGTTCGTGCCCAGCTGTCTGACTCCGTCAAGGAGAATCGGCGGCTTCGTCATGGCATTTATAGTAAGTGCCTGAGCGAACTTATGAAAAGAAGAGTTTGGCGAGGAAGTCGATTAATAGAAATAAGTCTGTAGGTATGCTCACAGGTCGTCCTGCAGAGGAAATGCCCGGTTCAACGAGTGACCTACTTCCCGAGCTGCTGCAACTGCACGAGCGAGTTTGGCAGGTGATGAGAGGCGTCGCCCAGGCCTTGTGGCCATCCATCTCCCTACCCGAAGGCCTTGGAGAGCTTGCTGAGAAGCTTCAGGGAGCATGGCGGCGCTTCCGGCTATGGAAGGTATCGGCCTGCCATCAAGGTGCCAGGGAGGCCTGGGCCATGGTGAAGACGCGGTATACGAAGACTGACCCAAACCACATGGCCGAGGTCAGACCTGTGGGGCCCGATGGGAAGGAGATCCTTGTGAGCTTAGTGTACGGCCAAGTAGAGTTGGCCACAAAGTATTCCCAGCGGGACTGTAAACTAGATAGCCTATTAGATTGTATTGAAGAGGAATACGATCAGTCAATTTGACTATGTAATTTAAAATGACATGTAAAATGCCTTCTAGCCGGATTGTAGATCATTTGTCGTAGCGGACCTTTTTTCTTCAACCTCGGGACCCGACAGTCTGGAGTGTGTCCGAATACCCTCGCGGTTATGTAAGAACCGGGGCATGCATGGAGACCAGGCGTAGGGGTCATAAGTGCTTTATCAGACAAGTGCCCAACTAGTTATGTTATATTACATGGTTAGTAAGAAACATCTTCCAGGGAGAATAGTTCCGTTAGGGGTTCCTTTCCCTGGGAGGCATGCCCTAAAGTGCATGCCCGGACTGCGAAAAAAGCAGAAAAACATCTGGGGTAGATAAATGAATAAGTAAGAATTTGTCTTTTAGTTCACCGACCGAATATTCCCTTAAGAACGCTAGCTTTCGGCTTCACCCAGTCTGAGGTACACGTCCGGCTGACCCGGCGGTAACAATCGCAGAGGTGCTCCCTTTACCACCTAGCCGAACAATCGGGAACGTAGGGGTAAGCACAGGAGCCAGGCAACCTAGCTTGCCCAAAACTTAAGTCATATCGGTGCATATAATGGTGAATAAAAGGTACATGCGGAAGTGTGACACATGTGTTGGGCATAGAGCCCGTATAAATAAGCTTCTGTTAAAGAAGCCCCCAGGTATGCTGAGCGCGGATAACGCGTCAGGTGTGTGTGCGAACAATGCACAAACGATCCTTCAACGGCTTCAGAAAAAAGGAGGGAGAAGAAGAGAAATAAAAGACAGTTAAAGTATAAAATATAGACGGAGGAAGGAGACGAACTCAGAGTCCGGCGCTAGGTGTAGAATCTTCGGAGACGGGCTGCATTCCATGGGTTTGGCTCGAGTCGGTTATCCGATGCGTTTCGCAGATGGTACGCTCCGCCGGTCAGGACTTGGTCGATGATGAAGGGACCTTCCCATTTGGGCTTGAGTTTTTCCTTTTTCTTGTCCGGCAGGCGTAGAACTAGTTCGCCAACATTGTAAGTTTTGGCCCGTACTTCTCTGCTTTGATATCTTCGGGCCTGCTGTTGATAGAATGCGGAACGAGCTTTTGCCACGTCGCGCTCCTCCTCTCAGGCGTCCAAACTGTCCTGCTGATCCAGCTCGGCTTCTCTTTCTTCGTACATGCGCACGCGAGGTGAGTCATGAATTATGTCGCAGGGCAAAACTGCCTCTGCGCCGTATACCATAAAAAATGGTGTGAATCCGGTAGTGCGATTCGGCGTGGTCCGCAGCCCCCAGAGTACGGAGTCGAGCTCCTCTACCCAGTGCGTGTTAGATTCCTTAAGGGACCGCACTAGTCTGGATTTAATGCCGCTCATGATTAGACCATTTGCTCGCTCGACTTGACCGTTAGTTTAAGGGTGATAGACTAAAGCGTAGTCGAGCTTGATGCCCATGTTTTTGCACCAGGGTTTAACCTCGTCGACCGTGAAGTTCGTGTCGTTATCAGTGATTATGCTATGGGGGACACCGTAACGGTGTACTACCCCTGATATGAAGTCTATCACGGGTCCGGATTCGGCCGTCTTTACTGGCTGGCATGAATTTCGGCTAGAAGATTTCGCCCTTCCTCTTCGGAGATACACCTTTGAAGCACTCCGGTTGTGCTTTTCTTATAAAGCTCTCCATCATGGACCTTATAGGCTTTAGATCGCCGTACTATGCAGCGAGCCTCATTTTGGTCCTCGGGAAGTCCCTGCCTAGTTAAGTAGGCTAGGAATGGCTCGGTCCACGGGGCAATGACTGCCATTATTTCGTGGGCTGAAGGTGTTATTTCATTGGCAGAACTGCCGATTGTGTCAGAATGTTTGGTGTTGGGCGGTGCGGTTGGGTCCGGATTGTTGTTTCCGGACTCCCCTTCCCATAGTACGGATGGCTTGAAAAGCCGCTCTAGGAAAATGTTGGGAGGGACGGCATCGCGCTTTGCGCCGATGCGTGCCAATACGTCCGCCGCCTGGTTATTATCCCAGGCTATATGGTGAAATTCGAGCCCTTCAAACCGAGCTGACATTTTTAGGACGGCATTACGGTAAGCTGCCATTTTCGGATCCTTGGCATCGAAGTCTCCATTTATTTGGGATATCGCGAGGTTCGAATCCCCGCGCACCTCTAGGCGTTTAATGCCCATGGAGACCGCCATCCGGAGGCCATGTAGAAGGGCCTCGTATTCGGCTGCGTTGTTGGAGTCCATGTACATTATCTGAAGTACATATTGAACTATGTCTCCGGTTGGGGATGTCAGGATGACACCAGCCCCCAGGCCGGCCAACATTTTGGAGCCGTCGAAGTGCATGATCCAATTGGAATATGCGCCGTCCTCTTTAGGGAGTTCGGCTTCAGTCCATTCGGCGACGAAGTCGGCCAAAACTTGCGACTTAATAGCTCGCCGTGGCTTGTAGGTTATGTCGAACGGGAGGAGCTCGATGGCCCATTTTGCAATCCGGCCAGTCGCATCGCGGTTGTTTATAATGTCATTAAGAGGTACTTCGGAGGCTACTATTATCGAATACTCTTGAAAGTAGTGTCGCAGCTTCCGGGATGCCATGAACACCGCGTACGCTATCTTTTGATAATGTGGATATCGGTACTTGCATGGGGTTAGGACAATGGACACATAGTAAACTGGTTTTTGAAGAGGGAACTTGTGTCCGTCCGTTTCTCGTTCGACAATGAGCACCGCTCTTACAACTTGATGGGTTGCCGCGATGTATAATAACATTGGTTCGCCCATGTTGGGCGCGGCCAGGACCGGATTTGTTGCCAATATGGCTTTTATTTCTTCGAGTCCGGCCGTGGCGGCATCCGTCCACTCGAAGTGTTCGGTGCGTCGGAGGAGGCGATAAAGGGGTAATGCCTTTTCTCCCAAACGGGAGATAAAGCGGCTTAGAGCCGCCACGCATCCGGTCAATTTTTGTATTTGTTTGAGGTCTTTTGGGATATCCAATTGCGACAGAGCTCGGATCTTGGCTGGGTTTGCTTCAATTCCTCTACCGGATACAATGAAGCCCAAGAGCTTTCCGGCTGGTACGCCGAAGACGCATTTTTCTGGATTCAGCTTAATGTCGTATGTTCGGAGATTGTTGAATGTGAGCCTCAAGTCGTCTACTAGAGTTTCAACATGCTTGGATTTGACGACCACATCATCTACGTATGCCTCCACTGTTTTGCCGATCTGGTTTGCCAGACATGTCTGAATCATGCGCTGATATGTTGCGCCGGCGTTTTTGAGCCCGAAGGGCATTGTGTTGAAGCAGAATGGGCCGTATGGAGTGATGAATGCCGTTGCAGCTTGGTCTGGCTCCGCCATCTTGATTTGGTGGTAGCCGGAGTATGCATCGAGGAAGCACAATGAATCGTGCCCTACGGTAGCGTCGATAATTTGATCGATGCGGGGGAGAGGGAAGGGATCCTTTGGGCAAGCCTTGTTGAGGTCCTTGAAGTCGACACATAGGCGCCAGGATTTATCCTTCTTTGGTACCATCACCAGGTTTGCTAGCCAGTCCGGATGTTTTATATCTCTGATGAATCTGGCTTCCAATAGTTTGGCTAGCTCCTCTCCCATTGCCTGTCTCTTGGGTTTGGAAAATCGCCGAAGAGCCTGTTTGACTGGCTTGAATCCTTTTAGGATATTTAGGCTGTGCTCGGCCAGCCGGCGTGGGATTCCTGGCATGTCTGAAGGGTGCCAGGCGAAAATGTCCCAATTTTCCTGTAGGAATTCTCGTAGTGCGGCGTCTACATCAGGGTTTAACTGTGCCCCGATGGAGGCCGTCTTTGTAGGGTCTGTTGGATGGACTTGGAATTTGACTATTTTGTCCGCTGGCTTAAAAGAGGTGGACTTGGATCTCTTATTGAGTATCACCTCGTCCCTGTTCACCGTGGAGCACAGCGCAGTGAGTTCTTCGGCCGGTAGGGCTTCGAATAGTGCCTCTAGGGCTAGTGCGGCTGTCTTATTTTCGGCGCGGAGTGCTATGTCCGGATCACTGGCAAGAGTGATGATTCCGTTGGGCCCGGGCATTTTGAGCTTCATGTACCCGTAATGGGGTATAGCTTGAAAAATTGTGAATGCCTCTCGCCCTAATAAAGTGTGATATCCGCTGCAGAACGGGGCCACTTGGAACGTGACCTCCTCGGACCTGTAATTGTCCAGTGAGCCGAACACCACATCCAGTGTGATTTTTCCTGTGCAGCGTGCTTCCCGACTAGGGATTATTCCTCTAAAGGTTGTGCTACTTCACTCAATGCGGCTCCAGTCTATTTCCATTTTTCGAAGGGTTTCCTCGTAAATGAGGTTTAATCCGCTACCGCTGTCCATGAGTACCTTAGTAAGGCGAAAGCCGTCCACTATTGGACTGAGGACCAATGCAGCTGGTGCTCGGGCTGTTCGGAATTTAGGTTCGTCACTGGCATTAAAGGTAATAGCCGTGTCACTCCATGGGTTTATTGTTGCTACTTGGTAGACTTCAGCAAGGCTGTGGAGTGTTTGTTTCCGCATATTATTTGATGCGAAAGTCTCAAAGACTGTTAATACCGTACTGGTGTTGCTGGGCTGGTTCTCTGGAGCTAGAAGCTCTTCGCCACTTTTGGCCACTTGCCGTAGTATCCAACATGCTCAAAGGCTATGAGTTGGAGTGGCGCTCTCTGTACTATGAGTTTTGCAGGGTCCACTGAGCCATCCCTCCATTACGGTTCCATGCCCTTTAGGGGTTTTTTGCTTTTTGGTATTTAACCCAGGTGCCAGGCGATGATGCACCCTTTTATTTCGGACTAGGGTTGTATTTGGGGCCGGATTATCCCAAAATTTGGCTTCGGTTTTCCAGGCGCTCTCCATCGCACAGTACTTTCGTACTATGGACGCCAAGTCGGCAAAGCGTATAATTTCACGACGACTTATGGCGTTTAGGATTCCCTTGTCCGTGCAATTATTGCAGAAAAGTGAAATTGCGTCTTCCTCGTGGCAGTCCTTTATCCTGTTCATAACCAGGAGGAATCTGGCCCAGTAATGGTGTACTGTTTCAGCGGGCTCTTGCCGGATTCGGGATAGATCGCTCATGTTTGGGTGGGCGGGTGGAATTAAATTCGGAACCCTGTCCAATCTAAGACTCAAGGGCCGAAAAGTTTTCAAACTTGGAAGCTTGGGTTTTTGGATATTGTCCAATGAATCCAGCCCGCTGCCTGACTTTAGGTTCAGGGCTTGATCGACGTCCGTCCCTCCGCGGTAATCCGGCATGGAGGGGTCGGGGATCCGGACATAGCTAGTCCTTAATATAGAAGGAGGATCGCCGTACTGTTCCTCCACCACAGCAACGTGGTGGGTAGCCTGGGGAGAGTTGATCTCTCTCAGATTGGTTTTAGGCCCAATCTGATCGTAGTCTGTAGCGACTCCAAGGGCAGCGATGCGATCCAAGAGCTATTTAAGGAAGAGAGCTCCATCGGATCTAGCTGCTCGACGAGTTCCGAGTTGACGTGAAGATTGCTTCTGATGACCCGGGAAGTCATCGTCGGCGCGGCGGCCGAACAGGCGGTCATAAGGAAACCGCCTAGTCGGAGAGTTTGGCCGATGGCCAAAGCTCCTTTAGCAACGGTGCCGTCTTTAAAGACGGGACGAGGCATCCTTCCTTATGGCGACGGCACAGAGGAACTCTCAATGAAAGCACCAATGTCGGTGTCAAAACCGGCAGATCTCGGGTAGGGGGTCCTGAACTATGCATCTAGGCGGATGGTAACAGGAGGCAAGAGACACGATGTTTTTACCCAGGTTCGGGCCCTCTTGGTGGAGGTAAAACCCTACTCCTGCTTGATTAATATTGATGATATGGGTAGTACAAGAGTAGATCTACCACGAGATCAATGAGGCTAAACCCTAGAAGCTAGCCTATGATATGATTGTTGTTCGTCCTACGGACTAAAACCCTCTGGTTTATATAGACACTGGAGAGGGCTAGGGTTACACAGAGTCGGTTACAATGGTAGGAGATCTACATATTCGTATCGCCAAGCTTGCCTTCCACGCCAAGGAAAGTCCCATCCAGACACGGGACGAAGTCTTCAATCTTGTATCTTCATAGTCCAGGAGTCCGGCCAACTGTGATAGTTCGGCTATCCGGACACCCCCTAGTCCAGGACTCCCTCAAGCAGCTTGGTTACTTGATAGCATCAACTCTGAGGATTGAGAAGGGGTTGGCCACCCTAACTCAAAACCAGGAGAGCCTAGAAAGAATCATGGAACAGAAATTCTATGATCTAGATGTCAAGTAACCGAGATTCAGTCTGTTGTGGAGCAGCTACAGGATGACATGCAGGAGAGGAAGGGCAAGACAACCACTGATGCATTTGCCAAAGTGCCTAGAGCTCAGAGATCAGCTGCAGTGCCTGTGAGAGACACCAGAGCCACTTCATCTGCACCAGCTACAGCTCCTACAGCTCCAGTGCAACCAACTCCAGCTCCATCCACATCAACTGAAGCCTTCATCCAAGGAGCCATCTCTACACCACCACCTGAAGATCAAGCCTGAGAGACGATATAGTACTATGCATTTTCTATGAACTTTTAAGTAACTTGTTGCCAAAGGGGGAGAAAAATGTATAGATCATAGGCTTCGAGAGAGAGAGTGTTGCTTTTTGTTCTCTCTTGCTTTGGTGGTTAAACTTTGTTTGCTTTTGATTGCTTGAGATACTATGCTATTATCTGTGAGACATTGATGATCATGTGTTTGATCATAAGCTACACTTATGCTTGTTAGATGATATTATCTTACCTATCCTTATATGATCATTCACTTTGCTTGGTGATGAGTGCATGTATTCAATCTTTATTATTTTGAGCGCTCCACCAAGATGTATGTGACATGGAAGAGTAACCCATGAGCCTAATTCCTTGTGCATTTGCAGTCCAAAGCAAATCTTAAACTATGCACAAATTTAGGGGGAGCTCTTGCTTATCACATACGGAGTACTTCTCAAAGCGACGATGTTTTTCAATCTTATTATCATTTGTCGAAGCTTTGATCTATATGTTGTCATCAATTACCAAAAAGGGGGAGATTGAAAGTGCAACTATCCCTAGGTGGTTTTGGTAATTCATAACAACATATAGCTCATTGAGCTAATGCTATTCCAAGACTATTATTTCAGGAAAGCTCAATGAATGGCATGGCATGGATGATGAAAGTAGATCCCTCAAAATATCAAGGACAAAGGATTGGCTCAAGCTCAAAAGCTCAAGACTCTTCATTTTACATTTTAGTGATCCAAGATCACATTGAGTCTATAGGAAAATCCAATACTATCAAGGAGGGATGAGGTGTTGCTTAATGAGCCTCTTGATTCAAGTGCTTAGTGATATGCTCCAAAAACCCTCAACTAATTTCTTACATCCACATATGACCTATACCCAAAGTCGAACTCGGCCATACTGATTCTTTCTATCCGGTGCCACCGAGTTCAAATGTCATAGCCACTGCCACAAACCCTAGGCAAATCGGTCTCACCGATAGGGATCTTGGTCTCACCGAGAGGGGATTGTAATCTCTCTGTTTCCCTTCGTAACATTTCGGTCTAACCGAAGTGAGCGATTGGTCCCACCGAGATTGCAATGTAAACTCCCTGTTTCCCTTTCGTAACATTTTGGTCTCACCAAAATGAGCAAATCGGTCCCACCGAGTTTACATGACCAACTCTCTGGTTAGCTAATTACCAAAATCATTCTCACCGAGTTTGTGTAATCGGTCTCACCGAGATTACGTTATGCCCTAACCCTAACCATATCGGTCCTACCGAGTTGCATGTCGGTCCCACCGAAAATCCTAACAGTCACTAGATTTGCTAAATCGGTCCGACCGAGTTTACCAATTCGGTCCCACCGAGTTTGGCAAGTTGTGTGTAACGGTTAGATTTTGTGTGGAGGCTATATATACCCCTCCACCTCCTCTTCATTCGTGGAGAGAGCCATCAGAACAAACATACACTTCCAACTTACTAGTTCTGAGAGAGAACTACCTACTCATGTGTTGAGGCCAAGATATTCCATTCCTACCATATGAATCTTGATCTCTAGCTGAGGGAGTCTTGGACTAGGGGGTGTCCGGATGGCCGGACTATCAATATCTGCTGGACTCCAAGACTACGAAGATACAAGATTGAAGACTCCGGCTCGTGTCCGGATGGTACTTTCCTTGGCGTGGAAGGCAAGCTTGGCGATACGGATATGTAGATCTCCTACCATTGTAACCGACTCTGTGTAACCCTAGCCCTCTCCGGTGTCTATATAAACCGGAGGGCTTTAGTCCGTAGGACAACATACATCTCAACAATCATACCATAGGCTAGCTTCTAGGGTTTATCCTCCTTGATCTCGTGGTAGATCTACTCTTGTACTACCCATATCATCAATATTAATCAAGCAGGACGTAGGGTTTTACCTCCATCGAGAGGGCCCGAACCTGGGTAAAAACATTGTGTCCCTCGTCTCTTGTTACCATCCGCCTAGACACACAGTTCGGGACCCCCTACCCGAGATCCGCCGGTTTTGACACCGACATTGGTGCTTTCATTGAGAGTTCCTCTGTGTCGTCACCGATAGGCTTGATGGCATCTTCAATCAACAACGCTGTCCAGGGTGAGACTGTTCTCCCCGGACAGATCTTTGTATTCGGCGGCTTCGCCCTGCGGGCCAATTCACTTGGCCATCTGGAGCAGATTGAAAGCTACGCCCCTGGCCGTTAGGTCAGATTTGGAAGCTTAAACTTCACGGCCGATGTCCGCGGAGACTTGAGCTTCGACGGACACGAGACACAGCCGAGCGCGCCGCACTGTGACGATGGGCATGATCTAGCTCTGCTGCCGAACAGTGCCTTGGTGGCCGCACACGGATCAGCTCCAGCCATTAGCCCGGAGCCGATCGCCCAGATCAAGGGCCGGTGGATAGACACCGCCCTGGGGGCTTCAACATCCACGGCGATGGAGCCGAACACCTATCTTGTCCCTGGGGAAACTCGTGATTCCGAGGCGCCGGACTCCGTGCCGGACTCCGAACCTCCCGCGCCCCTACCAATCGATCAGGATTGGGCGCCGGTTATGGAATTCACCGCCGCGGACATATTCCAACACTCGCCTTTTGGCGATATCCTGAATTCATTAAAGCATCTCTCGTTATCGGGAGAGTCCTGGCCGGACTATGGCCAGGATGGTTGGAGTACGGACGACGAAGAAATTCAGAGCCCACCCACCACCCACATTGTAGCCACTGTCGAGGATTTAACCGACATGCTAGACTTCGACTCCGACGACATCGATGATATGGACGACGATGCCGGAGACGAACAGGAGCCAGCGCCTACAGGGCACTAGAAGACCACCTCGTCATACGACATATACATGGTGGACACCCCAAAAAAAGGGGATGGCGAAGAAGCGGCGGAGGCAGATTCTCTAAAGAAGCAGCCCAAACGCTGACGTCAGCGGCGCCGCTCTAAATCCCGCCACGGCAAGAATGGAGATTCCGGCACAGGAGAAAATAATACTCCAAAAAGTGTCGAAGACAATCCCCTCCAGCAAGACTCAGCGCAGGAGGATGCAGAAGCAAGCCCCCACGAGAGGGCGGCAGACGAAGGGGTTGAGGATGATAACTATATGCCTCCCTCCGAAGACGAAGCAAGCCTCAACGATGACGAATTCGTCGTACCCGAGGATCCCGTCAAACAAGAGCTTTTTAAGCACAGGCTCATCGCTACAGCAAGAAGCCTGAAGAAGGAAAAGCGGAAGCTCAAAACAGCGGAAGACACGCTCGGAATAAGATGGAGCAAAGTACTCAAAACCGCAGATAAATACGGCAATGGCCACCAATTGAAGAGCTACCCGAAGCATAAGCTGCTACCAGAATTCGTCGAGGAGGCCATAGAGCCTCCACCGTCGAATGGCCCAGCCAGGTCCATCTACGGACCCAAAAAGAAGGCCCCAGGAAGAAAAGTAACACGTCAAGCGTCCGATGATAGCGGCACATACAAGTACAGGGGCGCCGCACACCCGCTACGTTTCACCGATGAGGTGCTGGACCATGAATTCCCAGCAGGGTTTAAACCCATATACATAGAGGCCTACGATGGAACAACAGACCCTGGAGTCTGGATAGAAGATTATATACTACATATACATATGGCCAGAGGAGACGATCTCCATGCCATAAAATATCTACCCCTCAAGCTCAAAGGGCCAGCCCGTCATTGGCTCAAAAGCCTCCCAGAAAACACTGTTGGAAGTTGGGAAGAGCTCGAGGACGCGTTTAGAGCGAATTTTCAAGGGACTTATGTCCGTCCTCCAGATGCAGATGATCTAAGTCATATAACTCAACAGCCCGGAGAGTCAGCGCGGAAATTCTGGAATAGGTTTCTTACGAAAAAAGAACCAAATAGTCGACTGTCCGGACGCCGAAGCCTTGGCAGCTTTCAAGCACAATGTCCGAGACGAATGGCTCGCCAGGCACCTCGGTCAAGAGAAACCGAGGACAATGTCCGCACTAACAAGCCTCATGACCCGCTTCTGTGCGGGAGAGGATAGCTGGCTAGCACGAAGCAGCACCAGCGACCCGAGTACGTCCGAGTTAAGAGATGGAAACGGAAAATCACGGCGCAGAAAAGAGCAGCGCCGGAATAAAGAGAAAAGCCCAAAGAGCACGGCAGTCAACGCCGGATTCAAAAGCTCGCGGCCCAATAACAAAACACAGCCCCTCAAGGATGACAGTGACGAACTGTCCAACTTACACAAAATTCTGGGTCGGATATGTCAAATCCACAGTACCCCCGGAAGGCCTGCAAATCACACCCACAGGGATTGTTGGGTTTTTAAACAATCCGGCCGATTAAATGCTGAACACAAGGGGCTCGACGCGTCAAGCGAAGAAGATAAACCCCGCCAGCAGGGCACCGGAAAACAAAAGACTTTCCCACAAGGGGTCAAAGCAGTAAACTCACTTCATGTGATAACACGGAAAAATAGTGCGGCACTTTCTAAAAGGAGCTTCGCACGGTCCAACCCAGCAGATCGTAGAGATTGGATATCAAAACCAATCACTTTCGACCACCTGGACTATTACAGAAGCGTTCGAAATGCGGGACGGACTCCCCTGATATTGAATCCCATAATAGACGGATTACAACTTACTAACGTCCTAATGGACGGAGGCAGTGACTTAAACCTGCTATATTCAAACACAATCCATAGGATGGGGATAGACCCTACCAAAATTCGACACAGCCGCACTTCCTTCAAAGGAGTGACGCCAGGCCCTTACGCCAAGTGCACAGGCTCTATATTACTAGAAGTCGTGTTCGGATCGCCGAACAATTTTCGACGCGAAAAATTAATTTTTCATATCGTCCCATTTAAAAGTGAATATCAAGCACTCTTGGGACGAAAGGCCTTTGTCCGCTTCAACGCCATACCGCATTACACGTCTCTTACAGTCAAGATGCCCGGTCCGCATGGCGCCATTTCAGTGTGAGGGTCACTTAAGGACCCCGGACTCGGATAGACGAATCCGGCCTCAGCAGGCTAGGGGCTCCCTAGCCGCATACCCCTTCACAGGGGGGCTGCGCGCACAAACAATCGCGGTTTCATATAAACCTTGCTTCAATATTTTATATTTCTTATTTCACATATTTTTCGCACAAATTGTTTCTAAAACAAAACGTTGCCCTCTTTCTACAGATGAACAACGTGCGTACCCGTCCAGGATAACGGCGCAACGGAGACACAGGCGCAGACGTGCAGTAGGGACCCGTTGCAAGGATTCTTTTCAGATTAAGACCCTGCGTAGACCTTTTTTTACGGTCTCTTGTTGTTACTCTCCCTTGGCTTCTTCCTATAGCCAAAGCGGAGCCTGACGCTTTGGCATCGGCCGCGTCAGAAGACCATGCCCGTACCTGGACACTAGGGGCTTAGGGCATTGTTCTGCCCATTATTATAAAGACCGAACACCTTAGGGAGTGTTCGGCGTCTCGAGTTTGGCATTATATGCATCAGCTCCGAATCATGTCTTTGGTCAAATGTTGGGTTTGCCCGGCTCCTGTGTTTTGCTGCCTTACGTTCCGTATCATCGGCTAATGCGGCACCAGGAGAACTACTGCGATTGTGCCCCAGTTCAGCTGGGCGAGCACCTCAGTAGAGAAAGCCGAAAACTGACTGTCATGATACAGCGAGAGTCTGGTCAACCACTCGATCGACTATCGGAATGTTTAGAATTCCCCGCTTTGACGAAGGACCGTTTCCCGGTCAGGCACACACGCACCCCGAATCCGGAGATGTGCGGTGCCACCAGGGGCTATATCGTAGCCCCACCCTCGAGCTCCACTGGCTAAGTGAAAGTGATAAAGCATTATAGTCTGGATTGCCTAGTTCGCTACGCTACCACCTCCTTAAACAGGACCGAGACGTCGGATTAAGTGTGAAAACGCGCTATTTTTGCGAACACCCCCGCACCTTGTGCGTGGGGGCTGAAGCCGAAGACTGCAATCTTTCAAGTTATACAAAAGTATACGTAAACGGCCGCACAGGAGAAGTTTTACTACTTGGGACGCACACGTATAAAAAGCAGTTATAACATAATCATCGATTTACAAGCTAATGCGTTCATTTGAACGTTACATTCTTCGAGCACTGCGACTCTATTATACGAGAACCGCGCATGACTTCTCCGAAGTAGTGCTCGGCAGGGAGCCGGCTTTCATCCGGACCCTGGGCGGCAACAGCGGTGGCATCCATCTCTGGACAATGCGCCTTCACACGGGCAAGAGTCATCCGCGCGCCCTTGATGCAGGCCGACCGCTTCATGTCCTTTATATGCGGCACCGCTCCAAGGAATTGCTGCAGTAAGCCGAAGTAGCTCATCGCCTTGGACCTCTTTGGCCAGACATGAGCCACGATGTCAGACATGGCAAGTCCGGACAATCTATTTAGCTCAGCCCGTTCGGCCAGCCGGTCCGTCAACGGAAGTGAGCGATCCGGACTGTGGAATTGAGACCAATATAACTCTTCCGTCTCGTGATCCTCCTGGCTCCGGAAGTGCTTAACGGCATCAGCCGTGCTTGCAGCCAAATCCATATACGGATCTTCCGGACTCCACAGCCGCTCAAATTGAGCATACTTTGCATCCATAAACTGGCGACGCAGCAGAATAGGCTTGCCAGCCACGATCTCTCCGGCCTGGCGCAGTTCCTCCTTCATAGCCCGCATTGCAGAGCGGGCATCCTTGGCTTCGGCGGTGGCCTTCTTCAGGTCTTCCCGCTCCGATAGGCGCTCCTTTTCAAGAGCCTCATAGCGGTCGGCAGCATCCTTTACCTTCATGGCCAATTCGGCCACCTCCGCCCTGCTTAGGCAGTGTGCAGCCTTTTCGGCTTTCAACTCTTCGGCCGCCTTCGAGGCAGCCGCGTCACTCCTTCGGGCTTGCTCCTTAGGTCGAGCAAGTTCGGCCCGAAGGCTCTCCACAGCAGCAGCACCGTCTGTACAATAGCATACAATTTATCAGAGGAGGGCTTCGACCCCCTTTAATAAAGCGACTGCGGAGAATTTATTTACCTTGCGACTCGTCAAGTCGCCGGTTGACAAGTGCGATGTCAGCATCTGCCACGTCAAGTTGCCGACTTAATTCGGCAAACCCACTAGTCCGGCTAGCCCCCGGACTATCCGCCACCTGCATAGGAACGACGGAATTCATTCCTTTGGATTTCGATCCTCGGTACGCTGTCGTTTCCGACAACCTACCGAGTCTCAGGGGCTACTATCTATACAGGGCGCATTTTTATGTGCAAAACTGTTAACAGACAAAAGGATGCGTCATTGTTGCATACCTCAAATCCCGCCAGCAAACTCATGGCGGCATTACGCAATCCACTCTCGGCGGACGAAATCCTTCCAATCACCATACGCATTAACGCACGGTGATCTTCTGAAATGGACACCCTCCCAAGCAGATTCTTCAGTTCTCCCGGCCGGACACTAGTAGGTGCCGAACTCTCCGACCCCTCCGGACTCGGGGATACCCTCCGTGATGACACTTCGGGTTCGCCTGCCTCATTTGGCGGCGCTGCGGATGGAGGCGTATCGCTCTCCATCATCTCCGGAAGAAGGTCCCCCGAAGATGAACTCATCTGAGAAGGCTGCAGATCCGAACTGCAATATAAATATTTCGGTTACCTACGGAAGCACAAATGAAGGTATTTCCTTACTAATTAACTCCCTCTTTCGTACTCACGGCTCGCTGGAGGGCCGACCCTTTGGTGATGATTGTGCGTCCGGATTCTTTCCGGGCGCCGGACCCCCCGGGGAAGATCTCTTCCCACGCTTAGGGGCTTTGGCCTCCGGATCTTCGGAGGCGGTCCTCTTCTCCCCCTGAGGGGAGGGGCTCTTGGTTCCCCCCTCTTCAGTCGCCCCTTTGGGCGAAATATTAGCTCCTCTATTTTCCCCGTCGCCCCCTTCTATGGGCGCAACCTCCAACATTCTGACCAGCACGAGCTCCAGTGCGGTCTCTGGGAGGGGGGCCGGACACCTTATCAGCCTTGATCGCGCCACCCATTCCTGTAAAGAACAAAGGGTCAGGAGGCGAACTCTAGAAAGGCACATACACAGGATGTCCGAACTCTGAGCTACTTACCTGAGTATCCGGGCGATCGCGGCTTAGGCCTGCATCCTCGGCTAAATCCGGACACGCCACCTGCGGTCCGAAGAACAACTTGTACATCTCCACGGGTGTCGCACCCATGAAGTGTTGGAGAATCCGAGGTCCCTCCGGATTGAACTCCCATAGACGGAGAGGACGGCGTTTGCAGGGCAGAAGGTGCCTGATTAGCATAACCTGCATCACCTTGATCAGGTCAATTTCCCTCGCTTGGAGATCTCAAATCCGGCCCTGCAGTGAGGGCACGTCTTCGGACGGCCCCCAGTTGAGCCCTTGGTCGACCCACGACATTAGTTGGCGTGGAGGTCCCGGGCGGAATGAGGGCGGCGACTTTTGCTTGCTGCCCCTTGGAGCGGTGATGTAGAACCACCCCTGCTGCCACAGCCAAGTTCCTCTTGGAAGGAACCCTCGGGCCACGGGGCACCGACCTTCTTGCTTATGGTCACCCCGCCGCACTCCGCTTGACGCCCCCCGATCATCTTCGGCTCCACCTTGAAGGTCTTCAGCCATAGGCCGAAGTGGGGGATGACGCGGAGGAAAGCTTCGCAGACGATTTGGAGGATAGACTCCGGAGCCAAGTCGTGAAAGTCCAGCCCATAGTAGAACAGGAGCCCTCGCACGAAGGGATCCGTCGGGAAGCCTAAACCCTGGCGGAGGTGGGATATGAAAATGACGTATTCACCGGGCTCGGGGGCTAGCACAGCCTGCCCTTGGGCAGGTAACCTGTGCGAAACTTCATAGGCCAGGTACTTGGCCTCACGCAACTTCAATATGTCCTCCTCCGTGACGGAGGAAGGCATCCACCGGCCCTTGAGGTCGGAGCCGAACATGATTGAGGATCCGAAGTGCTCGAATCTGAGGCTCTGGGTGTTGGAACTGGGAGCAGGGAAAGGATTCGATGCGAGATTGAAGAACAAGGGCGAGCCTTGGTCCTCTTATAAAGGGGAAGAAATACCAAGGGCCGTCTCCGTGACAGTTTGAGATTCCCCTTCGATAGAGGAGGCGTGGCGACGGGAACGGTTGGGTTACCCACGCACGTATTGATGAGGATCCCGGAATAAGAGGAACACGATCTCTGCTTCGACAAGATGTGCCAAGGAAACCGCTTCGCTAAACGTGCTGAGGTGGTATAGTAAAAAACGATTCAAACAAAGGCTTGGTTGCGGTGTGATGTCACGCCGCATAATACGTCAGCAGATTGAGTTAAGTGTGCATTTTATTCTCTCTACGGTGGAATGTGGAATTTATTTTGCAGAGCCGGACACTATCCTGGTGTTCATGATCTTCTCTGGATTATTCAAGGGAGGAACCCGCCTTGCAATGCCGAACATTATGCGCGCCGTACTTATCGTCATTGAAGACTGGTTCAGGGGCTACTGAGGGAGTCCTGGACTAGGGGGTGTCCGGATGGCCGGACTATCAATATCCGCCGGACTCCAAGACTACGAAGATACAAGATTGAAGACTCCGGCTCGTGTCCGGATGGTACTTTCCTTGGCGTGGAAGGCAAGCTTGGCGATACGGATATGTAGATCTCCTACCATTGTAACCGACTCTGTGTAACCCTAGACCTCTCCGGTGTCTATATAAACAGGAGGGCTTTAGTCCGTAGGACAACATACATCTCAACAATCATACCATAGGCTAGCTTCTAGGGTTTAGCCTCCTTGATCTCGTGGTAGATCTACTCTTGTACTACCCATATCATCAATATTAATCAAGCAGGACGTAGGGTTTTACCTCCATCGAGAGGGCCCGAACCTGGGTAAAAACATTGTGCCCCTCGTCTCTTGTTACCATCCGCCTAGACGCACAGTTCGGGACCCCCTACCCGAGATCCGCCGGTTTTGACACCGACACTAGCCTTCCCCAAGTTGCTTTCCACTAAAATGTTCTTTCCACCAGATCCAAATCCTATGAGAGAGAGTTGAGTGTTGGGGAGACTATAATTTGAAGCACAAGAGCAAGGAGTTCATCATCAACGCACCATTTATTACTTCTTGGAGAGTGGTGTCTCCTAGATTGGCTAGGTGTCACTTGGGAGCCTCCGACAAGATTGTGGAGTTGAACCAAGGAGTTTGTAAGGGCAAGGAGATCGCCTACTTCGTGAAGATCTACCGCTAGTGAGGCAAGTCCTTCGTGGGCGACGGCCATGGTGGGATAGACAAGGTTGCTTCTTCGTGGACCCTTCGTTGGTGGAGACCTCTGTGGACTCGCGCAACCGTTACCCTTCATGGGTTGAAGTCTCCATCAACGTGGATGTACGATAGCACCACCTATCGGAACCACGACAAAAACATCCGTGTCTCCAATTGCGTTTGAATCCTCCAAACCCTTCCCTTTACATTCTTGCAAGTTGCATGCTTTAATTTCCGCTGCTCATATACTCTTTGCATGCTTGCTTGAATTGTGTGAAGATTGCTTGACTTGCCCAAAGATAGCTAAAATCTGCCAAAGTCTAAAATTGGGAAAAGGTTAAGTTTTTAATTGGTCAAGTAGTCTAATCACCCCCCCCCTCTAGACATACTTCAAGGTCATTCAGCAGGCACGGCAACAGTGTTCCCACCCTTACCACTGACGACAGCAAGCGGAGGCCTGACGGAGAACACTGTGCGCAACTCGACCCGGCCACGCCATGACGATCGACAAGACGGCACACAGTCCCCCTAGGCACGCGGGGCCCGCACCTCGGGGAACCCGGCGAACCACAAGCCCCCAAGCGGGACCCAGCCCGGCACCCCGGATGCCGACAATGCGGACCCACCGACTCGGCATATTACCATTGTAACCCTGGGTGGGTTGGTCTATAAAACCCCCCAGGAGTCCATGCCTACAGGCAAGAAAAACACGAGATATTCAACAGAGACATACGACACACACACGGCATGCAAAGCCACACAAGATAGAGCAAGCAAGATAGGACTAGCCACCACATAGCAACACCAAGGAGAATGAGCAGCCGGAGCCTTGGCCAGCCTCCTTCCTCCTCCAAACAGCTCTAGGAGCAACATTGTACTATCAACCATCCAACTAAACTCGACATGACTATGGGTGTTATCTCTCCGGAGAGCCTCGAACCTGGGTATGTCCGGCGTCCCGCGCCCGCGCATATCAACCTCGCCTCCTAAGCCCACCAGCGCCCTCGAGCCTCCTCCTCTCTTTAGCCATCCCTTGGCATCTATCGTGCGCCCACCACGACAAGTACCTTAAAGTGGTTGTCGGTGTCAAAACCGGCGGATCTCGGGTAGGGGGTCCCGAACTGTGCGTCTAGGCGGATGGTAACAGGAGACGAGGGACACGATGTTTTTACCCAGGTTCGGGCCCTCTCGATGGAGGTAAAACCCTACGTCCTGCTTGATTAATATTTATAATATGGGTAGTACAAGAGTGGATCTACCACGAGATCAAGGAGGCTAAACCCTAGAAGCTAGCCTATGGTATGATTGTTGTAATGTATGTTGTCCTACGGACTAAAGCCCTCCGGTTTATGTAGACACCGGAGGAGGCTAGGGTTACACAGAGTCGGTTACAATGGTAGGAGATCTACATATCCGTATTGCCAAGCTTGCCTTCCACGCCAAGGAAAGTCCCATCCGGACACGGGACGGAGTCTTCAATCTTGTATCTTCGTAGTCTTGGAGTCCGGCGGACGATGATAGTCCGGCTGTCCGGACACCCCCTAGTCCAGGACTCCCTCAGTAGCCCCTGAACCAGGCTTCAATGACGATAAGTCCGGCGTGCATAATGTTCGGCATTGCAAGGCGGGTTCCTCCCTTGAATAATCTAGAGAAGATCATGAACACCTGGATAGTATCCGGCTCTGCAAAATAAATTCCACATTCCACCGTAGAGAGAATAAAATGTACACTTAGTTCAATCTGCTGACGTATTATGCAGCGTGACATCACACCGCTACCAAGCCTTTGTTTGAATCGTTTTTTACTGTACCACCTCAGCACGTTTAGCGAAGCGGTTCCCTTGGCACGTCTTGTCGAAGAAGAGATCGTGTTCCCCTTATTCCGGGATTCTCATCAATACGTGCGTGGGTAACCCAACCGCGCCATTGATGGTGGCGCTTGGGAGATAAGCGAGTTTTACCAGGCCGGTGGGGGACGCATAGTTTTCGTCCGCCTATATATAAGGGATAAAGATTCACCTTCTCACCTATGCCTTCTTCCTCCTTTGCTTATCCATCTCCGCGAACTCAAGCTCCAACGCCCAAGCTCGCGCATCTTGCCTCGGCCTTCTCCGAATATGTCCGGAGCGGGAGGCAGATGGTTGGCCTCCACCGCTAAGGAGGAGGACATCACCAAGCTGCGCAGCGCCGGATACCTTTCCGGCGATATCGTGCATCGGCTGCCCGACGAGGGGCAGCTCATCCCTACCCCTGGGCCTCATGAGAGGGTCGTCTTCCTCCCCCACTTCCTCCGCGGACTGGGCTTTCCGCTCCATCCATTTGTCCGGGGGCTCATGTTTTACTACGGCCTGGATTTCCACGATCTGGCGCCGAACTTCATCCTCAACATCTCGGCGTTTATCGTCGCGTGCGAGGCCTTCCTCTGCATCCGGCCCCACTTCGGCCTGTGGCTCAAGACCTTCAACGTCAAGCCGAAGGTTGTGAAGGGCACGCAAGCGGAATGCGGAGGCGCCATCACGAAGGGACCTTTGGCTCGAAGGGACCTTTGCCCAACGTCCTTTGGCTCGAAGGGACCTTTGTGGACTCCGTCAAGGGGTGGCAATCGGGGTGGTTCTACATCACTGAGCCGCGCAAACCCACATGGGCGGCGGCCCCCGAGTTTAGATCTAGCATCCCCACGTAGCTCACCTCCTGAAAAGAGAAGGGCTTGCAGTGGGGCAATCCGGTGGAGGTGACAGGACTCCGAGCCTGCATCCAGAAGATGGTGAGCAATAGGCTCAGGCTCGTCGACGTGGTCCAAGTCATGCTCATCCGGCGGATCATCCCATGCCAAGAACGGGCATTCAATTTGTGGGAGTTCAATCCGGAACAGCACCAGGCGCTAAGCGGACTCTTCGATACAACATACGAAGGCGCCTGGAGGGTGCTGTTCAAGGGCGCCGAAGCCCCCGCATCTGCGACGGAAGACCGCGGATTCAGCTCGCAATATCCAACTGACGAGGTAAGTGATTCAACCCCATTACGGGACACTTGTGATAATTAAATTGTCTCTAGTGAGGTTTCATTCTGCCTCTTCCTTTGACAGGAATGGATGGAGAAGGCCAAGCTGCTTATCAGCCCGGCTCCCATGCCAGAAGATCCAGTGGATGCCCGCTTAGCAGGGCTGCTGGTTCCGGCACCGCACGTGGTGCCAGAGAAGAAGGCCAAGAAGGTGGCCGCGGGGACTCGAAAGAGTTCCCACAATCAGGCGTCTGACGACGACGCGGACTCCTCCCCCGAAGACGAGGAGGAGGAGTATTCTCTCCCGGAGGAGGGAGAGAAGAAGAGGAGGGCTTCCCCAATCGGGGAGGCCGAAGGGTCCAAGAGGGGGAGAACTATCCCCCCAGACAGTTTCGCCAACACCAGCGTTGGCGAGGATGAGTGGCCTCCAAGGGCCAGGCGTCCGGCAAGATCGTAAGTGTCTGGATCCTTTATACGCAATATTTTTATGTCACGTAGTGTCCTTCTAACGCCGCACTCTGTCCATATTCCGGCCAATGATGATCTCCCCGACTCATCGAGCGGGTCGTTGGCCTCGTCAGATGTGAATTCACTTCCACCTGCCTCTACCCCACGCGCCGACAAGGACGCCGAGGTGGGATCCCAGAGAGGGACCCATCAGGAGGAGGCTCCGGAGGCGCCGTCAGGCAACCTCCCGGACTTTGCACCGGACTCTACATCGGAACCCGCAGTGGTTCCAGAGTCCGGCAAGCGGCCCCTTCGAAAGAAGGGCAAGACCATGACACCGGCGGCCTCCGTCCAACCGGAGGCGCCAGATAACTTGTTGGAGGCGCTTAAAGGCGCTTCCATCGAGGAAGAACACCGCACTATCATGAGTGCGGTGATTCAAAAGGTTCAGCTTGCCAAGAGCGGGCTGACCGAAGCCTGCACCAGCCTTTTAACAGGCTTTGAGGTAAGAAGTTAAAATTATGTAATGTAATACTGCATAGATAGTAGCCCCTAATGCTCAGTTCGGTGTTCGGAAAGAAAAGCCGGACTGAGGATCTAACAAGATATGCGCAGGGTTGCTAAAAATATGTCAATATGGGTTTGCAGGCTGCGCTGCTGGCCTCTGCCCCATTAACGGCGGAGGTCGATGTGCTGAAGCAGGATCTCGAGCGGTCCGAGCGAGAGCTTGGCCATGCAAAGAAGCAGCTCGAGGACAAAGAAGGTGAGTAACACCACTTTAAATAGGTACCTTACAGAAAAGGATTTTGGTTGCAATAAAATGAATAGGTATAATATGTGTATTGCAGGGGCCACTAACGAGGTGGCAGCCCTGAAGGATGCTGTGTCCGCGGCCGAACACAGTGCGGCCGCGGAACGGGCAGAGCGAGAAAAGCAGGAGGCACGGGTGGCGGAAGTTCGGCAAGAGCTCCAGGCTCTCATGGAAAAGCATGAGAGTTTGGAGCGTGACTCCAAGACTCGAGAGTCCGAGCTTGCCTCGGCTCTCGAAAGTGCCAAGTCCGCCAAGGCCGAGGCCCGTAAGGCCCTTCAGGAGGTTGAAGATATAAAGAAAATAGCGACGGGTAAGGCATTTTTCATGCAAAGCAGGCATGTTAATGTAAAATACCTGACACTTACCCGCATTCGGAGCTCTCCAGGGGCGTTTGCAGATCTGCCGCGTAGTGCGTCCGATGCCGCCGCATTCTACCGTGGCGGGGATGGGAGCTCGACGGAAAAAGTCTTCTGGTCTCAGTATGCTGAGGTCGGACACCCGGTGCCCCCAAGCGACCAGCTGAAGCAGCTGGTCGAACTCCACAAGGTAGCTGAGGAGGCCATGAAGGGCCTTATAGTCCGGCTGTGGCATGGACATGCCATGCCAGGGAGCTACTTTGGCCTCGTGCGGCGGCTGGTGGATGCATGCCCCTGGGTGGATGTCATCAAGCGCTCCGCCTGTATTGAAGGCGCTCGCCGGGCTCTTGCCCGCACAAAGGTGCAATGGGGCAAGTTGAATGCGGAGAAGCTTCTCACGGACCCCCCGCCGCCGGGCAAGGAGTATCGCATGCCCGAGATGTATTATAGAACTGTCCTGAAGGGAGCCCGCAATATTGCGGATGAGTGCCCCCGAAATGTAATCTTTGAGTGAATTCGCTATGTATTATCCTGCGCGCTGAAACTTTGTTCATGTGCACGTTAAGCAACGCTTGTTTAATTTAAAATATTACCTTCTATGCGGCCGTTTATAAAATCTGAGAGATGGCAAGTCGTTGGCTTCAGCCCCCAAGCCACGAGTGCTGGGGTGTTCGGGATAAACTTGAGCACTCTTGTTCCCATTGTTGGGTCCATCGAGGGAGGCACTCAACACAACGAACAAGGCAACCGGACTTATAATGCTTGAACACTCTCACTTAGCCATAGAATTCTATAATTTTAAATTTCGGCGAAGCCCCTGGTATTCGGAAGGCCGAATCCGGGGCGCTATCCACGCCTTCATCGGACATTATCCGGAACTTCGCTCGAAGCGGCGTGAGTCTTTAAGGACCCGAAAAAACCTCTCGAACAGCGACCAGTCTCTCGCCTTATCATGCCAGTCAGTTTTAGCTTTCTCCACTAAGGCGCTCGCCCGGCTCAACCGGGGCGCAATCGCAGTGGTTCTCCCAGTGCCACCTTAGCCGACGGAACGGAACGTAAGGCACCAAAACATGGGAGCCGGGCAAACCCAACTATTGACCCAAGACATGATTCGGAGCCGATTCATATAATGCTATAAGTTCGGGGTGCCGCACTTGTGAAAGTGTTCGGACTTATCACACCATAGAGTGGGGAACATAAGCCCCCGATGTATGAGGCTGTACCAAAATATACGGGTGCAAGATGTCACATAATGAGCATATATATATAAGAGGTAATGCAATTGCGATCAAAAAGTTGCTGCATTATTTATGAAAGAAAGTCTGCTAGTACAGCGGACTGATACAAATAGCGCGGTAAGCAAGGGATTTGGACTCAGTAAACATGTCCCCCTCCAGGGATGAGCTGCGAACTTGGTGTATATAATCGAATTTAATGTTCGTAATTGAGACCACCTGAGTGTTCGTCGCGGCCTTCTTTAGTCACTGACTGTTGCATCGTTAGTTCGGCGGGTTCGCCGCCGGACAGGGCTTCTGGTTAACAGAGTCCTGTGTACATAAAAAAGAAGAAAAATGAAATAAAAAATAAAAAAAGGGGGGCACACTTGCGAGGCCCCCGGTGTGGTCGAACCACACTCTGGGTCTGTTGCGATCATGCCCCCTCCCCTGTGCCCATGGTATCTCCAAAGCGTAATGATGTACGCGGAGTGTTATTCTTGCTATCATGTGCGGGCGAGGGTTGGGGCCGCATTGCTACGCGTGCTCTGATCGCGCCAAGTGGTCTTGGTTGGAATTGCTCCGGGCGCGTTTTGCTGTATCCGGCCTTTTAACGGCCGGACTCGAGAATTGCCTTAGAAGGCTGCTCTGTACTTCTGCCGCGAGAGCCGCTGTATGTTCCTCCGTTCGGAGGGAGCGTTCTGTATTCCCATTGACCGTGATGACTCCACGAGGGCATGGCATCTTGAGCTTTAGGTATGCATAGTGCGGCACCGCGTTGAATTTGGCAAACGCGGTTCGTCCGAGCAGAGCGTGATAGCCGCTTCGGAATGGGACTATGTCGAAGATTAACTCTTCGCTCCGGAAATTATCCGGGGATCCGAAGACCACTTCCAGTGTGACTGAGCCTGTGCAGTTGGCTTCCACTCCTGGTATGACACCTTTAAAGGTTGTCTTTGTAGGTTTAATCCTTGATGGGTCTATGCCCATTTTGCGCACTGTATCCTGATAAAGCAGGTCCAGGCTGCTGCCGCCGTCCATCAGGACTCTCGTGAGGTGGAACCCATCGACGATTGGGTCTAGAACCAATGCGGCGAATCCGCCATGGCGTATGCTGGTCGGATGGTCTCTTCGATCGAAAGTGATCGGACAAGAGGACCATGGGTTGAACTTTGGGGCGACTGGCTCCATCGCGTAGACGTCCCTTAGTGCGCGTTTCCTCTCCCTCTTGGGTATGTGGGTCGCGTATATCATATTCACCGTTCGCACTTGTGGGGGAAAACCCTTCTGTCCTCTGTTGTTCGGCGGTCGAGTCTCTTCCTCGTCGTCGCTGTTTAGCCCCTTGTCATTGTTTTCGGCAATTAACTTGCCAGCCTGCTTGAACACCCAGCAATCTCTATTAGTGTGGTTAGCTGGCTTTTCAGAGGTGCCATGTATCTGGCATAAGCGGTCAAGTATTCGATCCAGATTGGACGGACCCGGAGTGGTTCTTTTGAATGGCTTCTTCCGCTGACCGGGTTTAGAGCCTCGGAATCCGGCGTTGACTACCGTATCCTCCTTATCGTCGCCGTTAATGTGGCGCTTGTTTTTGTTTCGACGTGACCTGCCGTTGTTGTCCTTAGTATCCGGACTGCCAGAATTTTTATGGAGATTGTTGCTGCGGGCTAGCCAGCTGTCCTCTCCCGCGCAAAAGTGGGTCATTAACGATGTGAGGGCTGCCATGGATTTCGGCTTTTCCTGCCCCAGGTGCCGGGCTAGCCATTCGTCCCGGATGTTATGTTTGAAGGCTGCAAGGGCCTCTGCATCCGGACAATCGACGATTTGATTTTTCTTCGTCAAGAACCGTGTCCAGAATTGTCTGGCCGATTCGTCTGGCTGCTGAATGATGTGGCTTAGGTCATCGGCGTCTGGTGGTCGCACATATGTGCCTTGGAAGTTATCAAGGAATGCGGCCTCCAGGTCTTCCCAACACCCAATTGACTCTGCGGGCAAGCTGTTAAGACAATGCCGAGCTGGTCCTTTAAGCTTGAGTGGGAGGTACTTGATGGCGTGGAGATCATCGCCGCGGGCCATATGGATGTGGAGAAGATAGTCTTCGATCCAAACCGCGGGGTCTGTTGTGCCATCGTAAGATTCGATGTTTACGGGTTTAAACCCTTCGGGGATCTGATGATCCATTACTTCACCAGTGAAGCATAGCGGGTGTGCGGCGCCTCTGTATTGAGCGATATTGCGACGTAGCTCGAGAGAGCGCTGTCTGCTGTGTTCGGCCCAGCCGGGGTTATTGTATCCGGCGCGACGGTATTCGTCGTGGGTCATAGGGCGCCCACGTGATCCGTAGATGGATCTGGATTGCCTTGCCTTGTCCTCCAATATGTCTCGCAAGTCTGGCGCGTTCCCTCTTGGCTTCGTACTTTTGGAGCGATGCCGGGGTACTGTCTTGGCTGGGGGCCTAGATGCCTCTCTGTCACGACCACGGGGTGGTCGGTCAGCCATATCGTGCGCTGGTGATGGAGGTATGTATGCTTCCTCCTCTAATCGGGGAAGCAGCTTGCGTCTTGGGTAACTTTTGGAGGGACATTCGAGTTTATGCTCTTCGGCCGCGAGGACCTCGGTCCATCGATCGGCCAGCAGGTCCTGATCAGCTTGAAGCTGTTGTTGCTTTTTCTTTAGGCTGTTTGCTGTAGTGATAAGCCTGCGCTTGAAGCGCTCTTGTTCGACGGGATCCTCGGGTACGACGAATTCGTCATCGTTGAGGCTTGCTTCGTCTTCGGAGGGAGGCATATAGTTATGATCCTCAACCTCTTCGTCTGCCGCCCCCTCATGAGGGCTTGCTTCTGCATCCTCCTGCGCTGAGTCTTGCTGGAGGGGATTGTCTTCGGCACTCTCTGGAGTATTATTATCTCCTGTGCTGGAATCTCCATTCTTGCTGTGGCGAGATTTAGAGCGGCGCCGCTGACGCCGGCGTTTGAGCTGCTTCTTTAAAGAGTCTGCCTCTGTTGTTTCTTCGCCATCCCCGTCTTTTGGGGTGTCCACCATGTATATGTCATATGACGAGGTGGTCTTCCAGTGCCCTGTAGGCGCTGGTTCCTGTTCGTCTCCGGCATCGTCGTCCATGGCGTCGATGTCTTCGGAGTCGTAGTCTAGCATGTCGGTTAGATCGTCGACAGTGGCTACAAAGTGGGTGGTGGGTGGGCTCTGAATTTCTTCATCGTCCGTACCCCAACCATCCTGGCCATAGTCCGGCCAGGACTCTCCTGATAACGAGAGATGCTTTAATGAATTCAGGATATCGCCAAAAGCCGAGTATTGGAAGATGTCCGCGGCGGTGAATTCCATAACCGGCGCCCAATCCGGATCGATTGGTAGGGGCGTGGGAGGTTCGGAGTCCGGCGAGGAGTCCGGCGCCTCGGAATCATGAGTTTCGCAGGGGACAAGATTAGTGTTCGGCTCCATCGCCGTGGATGTTGAAGCCCCCAAGGCGGCGTCTATCCACCGGCCCTCGATCTGGGCGATCGGCTCCGGGTTAATGGCCGAAGCGGATCCGTGTGCGGCCACCAAGGCACTGTTCAGTGGCAGAGCTAGATCATGCCCGTCGTCACAGTGCGGCGCGCTTAGCTGTGGCTCGAGTCCGTCGAAGATCAAGTCTCCGCGGACATCGGCCGTGAAGTTTAAGCTTCCAAATCTGACCTGACGGCCAGGGGCGTAGCTTTCGATCTGCTCCAGATGGCCAAGTGAATTGGCCCGCAGGGCGAAGCCGCCGAATATGAAGATCTGTCCGGGGAAAAAAGTCTCACCCTGGACAGCGTGGCTGGTTGAAGATGCCATCAAGCCTATCGGTGACGACACAGAGGAACTCTCAATGAAAGCACCAATGTCAGTGTCAAAACCGGCGGATCTCGGGTAGGGGGTCCCGAACTATGCATCTAGGCGGATGGTAACAGGAGACGAGGGACACGATGTTTTTACCCAGGTTCGGGCCCTCTCGATGGAGGTAAAACCCTACATCCTGCTTGATTAATATTGATAATATGGGTAGTACAAGAGTGGATCTACCACGAGATCAAGGAGGCTAAACCCTAGAAGCTAGCCTATGGTATGATTGTTGTAATGTATGTTGTCCTACGGACTAAAGCCCTCCGGTTTATATAGACACCGGAGGAGGCTAGGGTTACACAGAGTCGGTTACAATGGTAGGAGATCTACATATCCGTATTGCCAAGCTTGCCTTCCATGCCAAGGAAAGTCCCATCCGGACACGGGACGGAGTCTTCAATCTTGTATCTTCGTAGTCTTGGAGTCCGGCGGACGATGATAGTCCGGCTGTCCGGACACCCCCTAGTCCAGGACTCCCTCAGTGGTGGTTTGTTTTCTTATACTAACGGAGCTCATGAGATTTTCTGTTGAAGTTTTGTGTTGTGAAGTTTTCAAGTTTCGGGGTAAAGATTTGATGGATTTTGGAATAAAGAGTGGCAAGAGCCTAAGCTTGGGGATGACCAAGGCACCCCAAGTTAAAATTCAAGGACAACCAAAAGCCTAAGCTCGGGGATGCCCCGGAAGGCATCCCCTCTTTCGTCTTCATCTATCGGTAACTTTACTTGAGGCTATATTTTTATTCACCACATGATATGTGTTTTGCTTGGAGTGTCTTGTATGATTTGAGTCTTTGATTTTTAGTTTACCACAATCATCCTTGCTGTACACACCTTTTGGGAGAGACATGCATGAGTCGGAATTTATTAGAATACTCTATGTGCTTCACTTATATCTTCTGAGCTAGATAATTTTGCTCTAGTGCTTCACTTATATCTTTTTAGAGCATGATGGTAGTTTTATTTTATAGAAATTATTGATCTCTCATGCTTCACTTATATTATTTTGAGAGTCTTTTAGAACATCATGCTAATTTGCTTTGGCTATAAAATTATTCCTAATATAATGGGCATCCAAGATAGGTATAATAAAAACTTTCATATAAAGTGCGTTGAATACTATGAGAAGTTTGATTCTTGATGATTGTTTTGAGATATGAGGATGGTGATATTAGAGTCATGCTAGTAGAGTAATTGTGAATTTGAGAAATACTTGTGTTGACGTTTGCAAGTCCCGTAGCATGCACGTATGGTAACCGTTGTGTAACAAATTTGAAGCATGAGGTGTTTCTTTGATTGTCTTCCTTATGTGTGGAGGTTGGGATCGCGCGATGGTTAACTCATACCGACCCTTCCCCTAGGAGCTTGCGCGTAGTGCTTGGTTTTGATGACTTGTAGATTTTTGCAATAAGTATGTGAGTTCTTTATGACTAATGTTGAGTCCATGGATTATACTCACTCTCACCTTTCCACCATTGCTAGCCTCTCTAGTACCTCGCAACTTTCGCCGGTACCATAAGCCCACCATTTACCTTCCTCAAAACAGCCACCATACCTACCTATTATGGCATTTCCATAGCCATTCCCAGATATATTGCCATGCAACTTTCCACCATTCCGTTTATTATGACACGCTCCATCATTGTCATATTGCCTTGCATGATCATGTAGTTGACACCGTATTTGTGGCAAAGCCACCATTCATAATTTTTTCATACATGGTACTCTTGATTCATTGCACATGCCGGTACACCGTCAGAGGCATTCCTATAGAGTCATATTTTGTTCTAAGTATCAAGTTGTAATCCTTGAGTTGTAAATAAATAGAAGTGTGATGATCATCATTATTAGAGCATTGTCCCGTGTGAGGAAATAAAAAAGAGAGGCCAAAGAAGCCAATGCAAAGAAAAAAAGAGAGGCCAAAGAAGCCAAACAAAAAAAGAGAGAAAAAGAGAGAAGGGACAATGCTACTATCCTTTTTCCACACTTGTGCTTCAAAGTAGCACCATTATCTTCATGATAGAGAGTCTTTTATTTTGTCACTTTCATATACTAGTGGGAATTTTCGTTATAGAACTTGCCTTGTATATTCCAATGATGGGCTTCCTCAAAATGCCCTAGGTCTTCGTGAGCAAGCAAGTTGGATGCACACCCTCTTAGTTTCTTTTGTTGAGCTTTCATACATTTATAGCTCTAGTGCATCCGTTGCATGGCAATCCCTACTCACTCACATTGATATCTATTGATAGGCATCTCCATAGCCCATTAATATGCTTAGTTGATGTGAGACCATCTTCCTCCTTTTTGTCTTCTCCACAACCACCACCCTATTCCACCTATAGTGCTATGTCCATGGCTCACGCTCATGTGTTGCATGAAAGTTGAAAAAGCTTGAGAATACTAAAGTATGAAACAATTGCTTGGCTGAAATCGGGGCTGTGCATGATTGGAATATTTTGTGTGACGAAGATGGATCATAGCCAAACTATATGATTTTGTAGGGATGAACTTTCTTTGGCCATGTTATTTTGAGAAGACATTATTGCTTTGTTAAGTATGCTTGAAGTATTATTATTTTTATGTCAATATTAAACTTTTGTCTTGAATCTTTCGGATCTGAACATTCATGCCACAGTAAATAAAATTGCATTGATAATTATGTTAGGTAGCATTCCACATCAAAAATTTTGTTTTTATCATTTACCTACTCGAGGACGGGCAGGAATTAAGCTTGGGGATGCTTGATACGTCTCCAACGTATCTATAATTTTTTATTGTTCCATGCTATTCTATTATCTATTTTGGATGTTTAATGGGCTTTAATATGCTATTTTATATTATTTTTGGGACTAACCTATTAACCGGAGGCCTAGTGCCAGTTTCTTTTTTTTTTGCCTATTTTAGAGTTTTGCAGAAAAGGAATACCAAACGGAGTCCAAACGAATGAAACCCTCGTGGCCGCCTCGTTGAGTCTCCGACTTCATCTCCAAGTCTCCTACTTTGCTTCTAGTCCACGAAAGATCATCGCGAAAGTTTCATTAAGTTTGGACTCCGTTTAGTATTTCTTTTCTACGAAACTCTGAAACAGGAAAAAAATAGAAACTAGCACTGGCCCTCGATTAATAGGTTAGTCCCAAAAAATAATATAAATAGCATATAAATGCATATTAAACATCCAAAACAGATAATATAATAGCATGGAACAATCAAAAATTATAGATACGTTGGAGACGTATCAAAGACCCGGAGCGTAAACCTTGCGTCACCTTTGACGCGGCGCAAGCGCGCGGCCAGGCGCTACACCAAGTATTGGCTGCCGGTGCCGGGGTCCCTCCTCCGCCGCGAGAAGGAGGAGTATGACCTCCACCATGCAAGGCGCTCCGGCATGGGGAGGTCTTACGGTGCGGGGAGCTCTTTGGGTGCGGGGAGCACTTTCGGCTCGGGGCTACTTCCGATGAAAATGGAGAGGGAGGCCGGTGACGTCCCAGCCGTCAAGATCGAGCCGGGAGAGGAGCACCCGCACGGCCGCGACGTCATCGGGCCGGGGCACTACCTCGTCGGGCCTGACACGGACGCCTTCGAGGCGGCGCTCACCATGCGCTCTGCACGCGAGGAGCAGGAGGAGGACGCGCGTCGCTGGTGGGATGACGAGCTCAGCGACCTCCTCTTCGAGCAAGCGCTCGCCACCGACCGCGAGCTCCATGAGAAGCTGGTGTAGGACCTTGAAGTATGTCTAGAGGGGGGGTTATTAGACTACTTGACCAATAAAAACTTAACCTTTTCCCAATTTTAGAGTTTGGCAGATTTTAACTATTTTAGGAAGCAATCATCACACTATTCAAGCAAGCATGCAAAGAGTATATAGGCAGCGGAAATTAAAGCATGCAACTTGCAAGAAAGTAAAGGGAAGGGTTTGGAGGATTCAAACGCAATTGGAGACACTGATGTTTTTGGCGTGGTTCCGATAGGTGGTGCTATCGTACATCCACGTTGATGGAGACTTCAACCCACGAAGGGTAACGGTTGCGCGAGTCCACGGAGGGCTCCACCCACGAAGGGTCCACGAAGAAGCAACCTTGTCTATCCCACCATGGTCGTCGCCCACGAAGGACTTGCCTCACTAGCGGTAGATCTTCACGAAGTAGGCGATCTCCTTGCCCTTACAAACTCCTTGGTTCAACTCCACAATCTTGTCGGAGGCTCCCAAGTGACACCTAGCCAATCTAGCAGACACCACTCTCCAAGAAGTAACAAATGGTGCGTTGATGATGAACTCCTTGCTCTTGTGCTTCAAATGATAGTCTCCCCAACACTCAACTCTCTCTCATAGGTTTTGGATCTGGTGGAAAGAAGATTTGAGTGGAAAGCAACTTGGGGAAGGCTAGAGATCAAGATTCATATGGTAGGAATGGAATATCTTGGCCTCAACACATGAGTAGGTGGTTCTCTCTCAGAAATGGTAAGTTGGAAGTGTAGGTTCGTCCTGATGGCTCTCTCCACGAATGAAGAGGAGGTGGAGGGGTATATATAGCCTCCACACAAAATCTAACCGTTACACACAATTTACCAAACTCGGTGGGACCGATTCAACAGACTCGGTCGGACCGATTTAGTAAACCTAGTGACCGTTAGTGATTTTCGGTGGGACCGACATGCATCTCGGTGAGACCGATTCGGTTAGGGTTAGGGCATAACGTAATCTCGGTAAGACCGATTACACAAACTCGGTGAGACCGATTTGGTAATAAGCTTTCTAGAGAGTTGGTCAGGTAAACTCGGTGGGACCAATTTGCTCTTTTCGGTGAGACCGAAATGTTACAAAAAGGAAACAGAGAGTTTACATTGCAATCTCGGTGGGACCGATCGCTCACTTCGGTTAGACCGAAACATTACGAAGGGAAACAGAGAGATTACAATCCCATCTCGGTGAGACCAAGATCCCTATCGGTAAGACCGATTTGCTTAGGGTTTGTGGCAGTGGCTATG
Source organism: Triticum timopheevii (assembly GCA_963921465.1). Classification (NCBI taxonomy): domain Eukaryota; kingdom Viridiplantae; phylum Streptophyta; class Magnoliopsida; order Poales; family Poaceae; genus Triticum; species Triticum timopheevii. The sequence goes on along the minus strand of OY997272.1, from coordinate 467,281,994 downwards.
ACTTTTGGAATCAGTGACGCCGGATAGGAAGTCGGTGTGACCGATTTTGGCTTTGGGTATAGGTCATATGTGGATGTGGGAAAGTAGTTGAGGGTTTTGGAGCATATCACTAAGCACATGAAGCAAGAGGCTCATTAAGCAACACCTCATCCCTCCTTGATAGTATTGGCTTTTCCTATAGACTCAATGTGATCTTGGATCACTAAAATATAAAATGAAGAGTCTTGAACTTTTGAGCTTGAGCCAATCCTTTGTCCTTGATATTTTCAGGGATCCACTTTCATCATCCATGCCATGCCATTCATTGAGCTTTCCTGAAATAATAGTTTTGGAATAGCATTAACTCAATGAGCTATATGTTGTTATGAATTACCAAAACCACCTAGGGATAGTTGCACTTTCAGCTGGTCGCATGGCGCCGCGAGCAGGAGTAGCAGGACAAGAAGTACGTCGATCTTGTCTCCTCCGACTCCGACAATGACGAGTGAGCGCTGCCGTTACACCCGGAGAGCTCAGGCGAGCTCAGATTTTGCTTAGATAAGGTACAAGGGTGTGGCATTATAATATAAATGTAGCGATAATCGATCTATGTACCGATGATCAAACTATCAATATGCTATGTGTTCTTCAATTTTGCCCGCGGATGATTTGTTTTGAAATTTACGATTCCAAATACGGTGTCTGTTCGGCCGCAACAGAAATGGCCCCTCAAACCCCTGCTTTTCTGGCCCTTACACCACGTTTACAGTTCGCGAGTATGAGGGCCTGCTAGACTTGCTCTTAGCTTTCCAAATGTTTTTCAATTAGGGTCCTTCAATTAGATTTGACTGCGTGCGTGTACTACTTTTTTTAGGGGAAACATGCTCAGCTTTATTGATCTATATGACGGATTACAGGAATAATCGAAGTACCAAAGGGTTCTAGCAGCCATAAATGGCGACCCTCCCCTAAGTGCAAAGCATGTCTAGCTAAATTATGCACCTCCATATTGGAAAGGCGGCCATCATGAACAAAGGAAACCGACTGAAAATCTACACAACTATCCTTAATCTCCTTCACAATTGGGGTAGTGATTCCATACGTTCCTGAGTTAATATCTGAGACTGCTGAGAGGCAATCCGAGGCCACTTTGATCTTATGAAGTATCAGATCCCTGGACAAGGAAATGGCTTCTCTGCATGCCAAAGTTTCCAGTACATTTGGGTCTGTCAAACCATGGAAAACCAAGGCCGAAGACCCCACATAAGCACCATGTTCATCGCGACATACTGCGCTAACTGCACCAATTGGTGGGTTTCTGCACACCGCACCGTCCACATTAACCTTTGTACACCCACTTGGGGGTGGGATCCAAGCCTTAGCATGAGCTGGTGGTGGGCTTACATATGATATCACATGTGTTGGCATTGCCACTTGAAGGTCAGAGATGTACCTATTTATGAACATATGGGTCGACAATGGACTCTGGTGCTCTCCTTCATGGATTAACTTTCTTCGTGCTGACCATATTGCCCCAAGTGTGATAACAATCCTAATCACCTCCGTAAGTGATACTGAAGCAACAATACTGAAAATCCATGCTTTTGCGTCGGGTACTGTAGTTGCTAGCAAATGTTCTACTAGCTCTGGTTCATTCAAGGCCCATACACAGCGCGCCATGGTGCAATTTATCAAGGAGTGGAACCATGAATCAGTCACACCGCAGATTGCACAACACGAGAACGACCCCATGTTTCTGTGTTTAACGACATCAGCAGTGGGGAGTGAGCATTGAGCTAGTCGCCATAGGAATACCTTAATTTTTGAGGGTACTAGAATTTTCCACAACTTGGACCAACTTTCCTGCTCTCTCCTGCAGTCCAATGGGCTGGCGCGACCCTCCAGCCAAGCCTCACGGCGCAGTTTTGTGGTGATTAGCACTCGGTAGGCCGAGCGAACCGCGAACTCTCCTTTCTTCTCATGGGCCCATGCCCAAAAGTCTGGGTACTGTCGGGTGCATAAGGGAATGTTTAAGACCACATCGGCATCAGTAGGTAAGAATGTTGCGCGCACCAGGTCCTCTTTCCAACTCGTTGTAGTATTGTCAGTAAGCTCAGACACTAGTTTGGGCTGGTTTGGTGTTAAACATACGATAGGCCTCATGGATGCCTCTTTAGGGAGCCAATTTTGTTACCACTAGATGATTCCCCGCGCGTTGTTGCGGGAACGTATGGTCAAAAAATAAACATTGAAGATTATGTAGAATGATGATTTTGATGATCAGATTACTCTTTCAGTCGCATGGAATAATGTTATGAGTTCAAGGGGAAAGATAAATTGTCTAGTACAATTCTATGTGTAGGTGCTAATAACGGGAATTTTGCACCAACCAAAATTTGGAAGTACATTATCAAAGACTTGGTCATTACATACTTCCCAAATGCACCAAGTCTCTGAATAGCAATTTCCATGGCAAATAGTTTGTTTATCTATTCTTTAACAATCTCTATCTCTCCAATAATTTGGTTGCCTGTTCTCCATTAGCATTGCAAGGCAAAAGAAAACTCCAAGGAAAATACAGCTATATTCCTTGACATGAGTACTTGAGCCGGTAGAACATTTCCAAAGCAAATTGAAATGGAATAAAAGATCCCTCAACTTTTAATATGCCCGCCAAAAGACTAAGGCACGCCATGGAATCAGGAGCCCTGCTGGATTAGTAACGTTGGATGTCAATAAGGAAGCTCGTAGTTATACAAAATAGCAATAGATGTATTACTGTTCCCAACAAAAAGATTGATCACATGATGTCATGACATGGGAGGATAAAAGACAGATGCATCAAGTAGCAGAACAGAGCAAGAACACAGCCCACTTTTAATTTTTTTTTTTGCATTTATTCTCAGCATAGATGAATTATACAATTAGAAAAACAATACTGCCATGAGACCATACATAAAAGATCCTTGCCAGACCACAAGTGAAAGGCAACAAAATCGTAAGCAAGAGTAATAAACATGGTCAAAAACTGATGGCACCTCAATTGGTAATGGCCAATTAGCAAAGGAGAACGCCCTCAATGTTGTGGTTCTCTACAGTATATTCCATGAAGATTTGCCCCATGTTACTCACAATAAGAAGGGAACATTACTTGGAGATGCCAAATCATTTTAAAGCAATCGAAAGATGAAGATTTGAGCACCCACTTCACTACTCCTTTGGCAAATTTTGGGTCATCCCCACAATCAAATTGACAAAAAAATGGAATAATCCAATGAGTCTACACCACCAACAAAAATAAAATCATGTACATTTCATATTAATATAACAACAAAGTTCAACGACTTGATATACTGAACCCTTTACAAACTGGTGATGCACAAATATTGAACCATACATAACTGGTGATTATTTGCTAGATTTAGGTGGCAATGATTACCATGAAGGTCACGATAATGGGAATGAAGAAAGCATTGTGAATGAAAAATCATAATATATAATTTGGAATCTCATATGTTCAAAAGAACTCTAATGCTGCAAAAATAAAACAGTGTTGGAACTATGAAGTTTCCTTAGAGGAAGATAAAACATATCTTACCATCATAGTGCAGCGGTGAAGTATTTTTCAAGCATAAAAAAATCATTGGTTGTCAATGATATACCAGACATATGGTGTTGAATGACAGAACATTGATGCACTTTTAATATGTAGTCCATGTCTTCATCTATTGGGATGACAATATAGATCTCAAAGTTTTCCGTACAGTGCCGAAACATGAGTGGTATGACATCAACTTCACTGATTTATATCTTCTATATTTCAAATGAAGGTTGTCATGTGGCCAAAGCCCCCAGCCAACTTCATGAAAAAGAGAACGGACCTGTGACGACACATAAATAATCACAATGGTATGCATCAGTAATCCTATAATTATGATACAATACATGTTCTTTTGAGATCAATATAGTGCAAGAGGGAACGTCAGATTAACTTTGCATGACCTGGCAGGCATGAGACAATTTTGGAGCAAAGGTGCAGACACCAACCTGATGTTGAAAACTATGGGAGCGATGCCGCTCCACTATCTGAAGGTTTTTTTACGGGGGAACGGGAAGTCGATTGTTGAGAGGCGGCGGCATCGTCGCTTCCGTGCAGCAGGGAGGTGGCGGAGGTCGTTCTTCAGGAGGCAGAGTCATCGAGGTGGCCGGGGTTGGGCGCCTCAAGTCTGCAGCGTGGTAGTTCTGCACCGGATCTCCCTCCCCCTCTCCCCTACATCCGCCGCCCCCACAAATCACCATCTCTCCCCAGATTAGATCGAGATGTAGGTGAGGCGGCAGCCAGATCAATCTCGCGATGGAGGTGGCTCCGTCGAGGTCCTCGCACGCCAGGAGAAGGAGATGAGGATGCGGCGGCATGGGGGCCTGTGCTCGCCCGCGTGGAAGAACGCCGGAGCGGTCGGCTGCAGGGCATCGATGGTGCATGGGTAGTGAATGGTGGCATCGCCTGCTGCCACGGATAAGAAGAGATCGACCGATGGGCTTCTCTCGGGCTTCTCTTGATCGGTTATTACGCCACCTCATCAGTTACGGAAGCCCAAAGAGGATCGTTATGATTTTGTTACCCCTGAAACAAAAAACAAAAGGACTTGTTGATACTGATCTGGCGAGCAATAATATTCTGTGATGGGTAAAAAAGTTAATTAACAAAATAAATGATGATGTGGCAGTTAGTGGGTTACTCCTATTTAGTATTGATGATGTGGCATGATGATGATGTGGATAGTGTGCATGTTGGAAGAATAGGTAGAAATGGGGAGCAACTTCTTAAGAATGTTAGATATGTGAGTATTGTTTCCGTCTCCAATACGTCTAATCAACCCCAACTTTAAAGTGTCTTTCCCTTCCATGATGGCCCTCCATATTTGTGAGGGATGGGTGCCAAGATCCGCACCCAGAAAATCAGTCATTGGAAAATAGCGTGCTTTCAGGATTTTGGCACTCAGTGAGTCTGGCGATTGCAGAATGCGCCACGCCTGTCTTGCCAAGAGGGCAAGATTAAAGAGCTCAATGTCCCTGAATCCCAAACCTCCTTCATATTTTGGTCGTGTCATTACTTCCCACGAGACCCAGCTAGTCTTTCTTTCACCCCGGTTGCTACCCCACCAAATCTTTCGAATGATGGAGTTAATATGAAGACAGAGAATTGGGAGCCCCTCCACAGGTAGGGCGCAACTATTTGCAAAAACCCTATTTGCCGCTCTCTACGGCAAACTGTCGAGCGATCGCATAGACAGGCGAGCGAGCGAGCGATTTGGGCCGGCCCATCTGTAGTACGTAGAAGGTTTTAGTTTTAGGAATCTTCTAGAAGTTTCCCAGCGGTTTTTTTGGTTTTGGGAACCTTTCTAGAAGGATCCTCGACCGGTCAATTTGTTTTCCCTTTTTTTTCTTTTTTCTTTTTCTCTCTGTTTCTTTTTTTTCTTTTTCTGTTCCTGTTTCCTTTTCTTTTTCACTTCTCTTTTTTCTTTTATTTATGTTTTTTCCTGTTTCTTTTGTTAGAAATTTTCAAATATTTGTTCCAAAATTCAAAAAATGTTCACGTGTTCAAAATGTCCAAGAATTTCAAAAACTGTTCTAGATTTCTAAATTTGTTCACAAATTCAGTAATTGTTCATGTTTCAAAATTTGTTCTTGCTTTCAAATTTTTGTTCATGATTTCAAAATATTTTCATGTTTGAAAAAAAGTTCAGGGATTTCAACAAATGTACTTGATTTCCAAATTTCCCTTTTCTTTTATCCTCTTTTTTTCAAAATATTCAAATTTTGTTTGTGTTTCCATAAAATGTTAAGTTTTAAAAAAATGTTCTCAAAAATTCAACAATTGTTCTCGTTACACAAAAAAGTTCAAAACGTTCGAAATTCATATAATGTACCGGATTTTCAATTTTTTGTTCACATTTTCAAAACATGTTTGCGCTTCCAAACTTGTTCGGGATTTTTCAAATTTGTTTGCCATTTCGAAATTTGTTCTCAACATTCAAAAAATGTTCATGCTTCAAGAAATTGTTCACACTTCCAAATTTGTTTTCAAGATTCAAAAAAATGTTCATGCTTTAAAAAATTGTCTGCGCTTCCAAATTTGTTTTCCGTTTCAAAATTTGTTCTCAAGATTCCCAAAAAATGTCCGTGCTTTACAAAATGTTCATGCTCAAATTTCGTTCGCAATTTTCAAAATTTTGTTCTCTAAATTCAAAAAAATGATCGGGATTTTAAGAAGTGTTCATTTTATCAAAACTTTGTTCACATATTCAAAAAAAGTTCAAGATTTTTAGTTGTTCTTCTAAAGTTTGAAAAGTGTTTGCTTTAGAAAAACACTTTTTAAAAATAATGTTCGCATTCGGAATTTGAAAAAAATGTTCGGATCTACATTACCTTTTAGCTTTGTGCGTCTTAGTAAACCAAGAAAGCTTATCTATCCCATTGGCTAGTCTCATGCGTACATAGAAGGAGGTCCTTGGTTCGATCCCTCCCTTGAGTAGTCTTTTTTGGGTTTTTTTCACTCTGTTTCCCTAATGGGCCGGCCCAGCTGGAGACGCGCCTGTGCGTCCGCTCGACAATTCGCCGCAACGAGCGGCGCATAGGAGCACTCCAACTATTTGTCGCGTTACGCGAGCCACGAGCATTCCCTCGCTGAAGGAAATCGCCCGGCTGGGCCGCAGACAGCCAGCCCAGCCGCACGGGAGCCACAACCTATTTTTTTTCATTCTGTTTTCTGTTCTTAATTTTTTTTGTTATTTTTGTACTTCTCTTTGTAATTTAATATACTCTACATATTTATATTTATATATTACAAAAAATACTCTTCAAAACCACATTTGAAAAATGTTGAATAAGTATTAAGAAATGTTGAACAAGAATTTGAAAAATGTTGAACAAGTATTTGGAAAATATTCAATAAATATTAAAAATGTTGAACAAGTATTTGAAAAATGTTGAATAGGTATTAAAAAATGTTGAACGATTATGTGAAAAATGTTGAACAAGACTTTAAAAAATGTTCAACAACTACTTGAAAATGTTGAATAAGTATTAAAAATGTTGAAAAATTATTTGAAAAATGTTGAATAAATATTAAAAATTGTTGAACTAGTATTTAAATTTTTTGAATAAGTATAAAAATGTTGAACAAGTATTTACAGAAATGTTGAATAACTATTAAAATATTGAACAAATATTTGAATGTGTATACAAGAAAGGTTGATCGCTTGTTACAAAAGAAATTGACATGTACAAAAATGTAGAGTGAAAAAAAAACAAATATAAGAAAGCACAAAAAAAATGAAGAAATAAAAAAGAAAACCAAACAAAAAATGGAGAAAAAAGGAAACGAAAAAGAATGAAACAAATCTGATTTGAAAAGAAAAAAGAAAGAATGCAAAAAAGGAGAAGCAAAGCCAAATGAAACAAAAGAAAAAAAATGGAGAATAGCGGCTCGGTGGCTTCTAGTAGATCTCGATCCTACTACTTACCAGTAACATGAAATATACAGAATGGTTAGCTGCGCTGTTGAGAAGCCTGAAGACCATTGTTCGGTCGCAGCGGCCGGCTCCTTTATTTCTGACCTTTTTTTAATATGCGCGCGCTACATGGGCCAGCCTGACACAGTTCACGTCGACGCGGACTCTCCTCCCCCCCCCCCCCCCCCCCCCTCACGTCGCCCCTCTCGGGCGGCTCGAGGGCGACCACCCTAGCCCCCGCCGCCTCCCCCCTTCCTCCCCTCCCTCCTCGCCGCCGCCAGAGGCATCAGCCGGGCAAGCCCGGGGCGTGGCCAAGGAAGGTGGCGGCGGGGCCTCTGCTGCTCCATTTCTCCAGCGGGGGGCGTCGAAATCCGGGGCGGCGGCCTCGTTCGGTGAGGCGCCACCGTCCCCTTGGCTGGTGGTGGTGCGGGTGTGGTCCGGTGGGCTTGGCTGCGCGGGCAGGAAGCTATCCGGCGGACGAGATCTGCGGCGCCGGCGGTGGGGCTTCTGGCCTCTTGCGGCTCCAGATCTGGCCGCCCCTTTTCCCCTTCCGCGTCAGATCTGGACCGGGTTGGCTTGGTTCTCCGGTGCCTGGAGCTGGCTGCGGTGCTGGTGGTGTGAAGCCTTAACCGGGAGAAATCCATGGCGGCGACGTCCATGGACGTTGTTCCCCTTCTTGAAGGTGCCATTCAGGTCTTTTGCTCCACCCCCCTTCCCCTAGCATCCCGGGTAAAAACCCGAACTTTGTTGGGCGGCGACGGTGCTCTTGGCGCCGTTTGCTTCGTGAAGTCGTCGCCTTGGATGCTTTTTGGACTGTGGGCACTACGGCGTGGTGGTTGTCGGGCGACGGCGACAGCGTGGCCCTAGTGGCGGCGGCGGCAGCATCATTGCTCCTTCCTCCCTGGACACCCTGCTGTTGTCTGACCGGCATCTTTCTGCTCTCCAGAGGTCGACAGTGGGTAGCGGTGATGCGGTGCCTCTGGTGAAGCTTCTTAGTCATGTAGGGTGTGCTCAGTTCCTACTCCTTCTGGTTGCATCCTTCTGTCCATGTTCTAGGGTGAGCAACCCATATGTCGACGGTTCGACGCCTTTCGAGCCAGGCGAGGAGGCAGGGGCCTCTTTCGACAGTGGGAATGGATGAAGTTGTTTTTCCAGGGCCTGGTTGTTTGGTGCCGGCATAGCCTATCCTCGACAGCGGGCGCTTCCCGGAGCCCCATTTCTTCTTCCCTGGTGATGCTTGTGTGGACGAGGGCCTCTGCGTGCTTCAGCTTGTGCTTATCTTGTGCTATCTTACTAGCTGCAGTGAGTGAGGTTTTGAGAGCTGCGTACCAGCACCCTTGTATCTTGCTGTGTTCTTGTTTTTTGTTTGTTCGAGTTTTTAATGCAATGGTTGTAATCCTGGCCGGTTGATGGCTTTGTTAATTCAAAGCCGGGCTCCCCCTTGAGCCTTCGTTCTAAAAAAAAAGTTCACGTCGACGGGAGACATCCTTGTGCAATGGCTTAATGCGATAAATAGTCCCTGCGCCAAAGGTACACCTTAATTAGTTAAATCCAAATCTTATTGTTCCAAAAAAATTTGGAGGCCATATCTTCAATTTTTCTAATAGGTAGACATACTGACACACTTGACGGGCCTCTCCCGTTAAGTGTGTTATCGTGCCTCGGCAACAACTTATGGATACCAAAGGAATGGAAGCGGGTTTCTTCCAAGAATTGTTCCCTTTGTATCATGTTGTTACTGTTTTTTTATGATGTTCATGCCTTTTTTCAACTGGCAAATCCCGTTCCATTAATTGCCCAATGAAAATAACTGGTTCATCCATTTGCATAGTGATCGCCAAAAAGGAAAACGAAAGGTAGCCGTGCGAGTTGGGGGCACTAACATAAAACTGTCACAAAAGCTCACTATAGGAACTCTTGCTACAAGACAAAAACCTATTACTCCATCCATTCACTTTTATAAGTCGTTTTAGACAACTGAAAATGAACTAATTTGCACCTTGTCTGAAATGTTTTCAAGACGTTATAAAAAGTGAATAGAGGGAGTACTAGTAATAGTTTTCTCGCAAGATTACATAAACATAATTAAGACTAGACAAGAAGACTAAACCAACCGCTCCCGAGGAAGAGCCAAAACGATCTGCCACTCACCACGATGCGAAGGAGCCTTGAAGTGATCCGCCAGCATCGTAGTTTCACCCATGAGTGCTTGAACTACGTCATGAAGAATAGCTTTGTTTTCTCCCCTAGGCAAACTGATCAATCTATACCTACAAATAAAGGAGAAGAGCTTCTGCTCGTCCATCGTACAATTTATAGAAATGCCTTCAATGATAATCAACCCGCAGTCTGCCTTTAAGTCGAAGAAAATGAAAGCTTTTACATTTTAACACAAACCCCCTGTGTTTTATGGTAATTAACCCACAATCCACTTTTAAGTCAGAGAAAAACGAATCATTTTTTATTTTTATGGAAAAGACCCTTCCCTTTCGGGTAATTAACCCACGGGATACAGTGACATGAATTAAAGAGAACCTTGTCCCTTGATATTTTGGTTAATCAACCTATAGTCCATCTAAAATAAATGCTTTTCAGAAATATACATGTCTTTTAAATCCTAACTTCAATTTTAACATGTTATATATTAAATTTGATTAGAAAAATATGTAGAATTTGAATATGATGATATTTTACCCGTTCAACATTTTTAAAATGTTATTTAAGGTGCAACCTTAACCAACATAGCTCGTCTTTCTTTTGTACGGACGTCGATCCGGATTACAAATAAACACCACAACAAACCAAATTGGAGATAAAAGAAATCAATGATAACCACGCATGCACGTCTTGGCCTTGAAGAAAAGAAAACAGATGGGATGCCATGTTGAAATAAAGGACGTGGACCTATTATAATCTTCAGTCATGATTATTGGGTTAGGGACATGTGGTATTTTTAATTCTCCCGTTGCAACCCATGGGTTCTTTTTCTAATACATCATAATGGAACAAACCGGGAAGATAGCTTCAACAAGGGACCACACTATACTAAAAAAACAAGGGACAACACTACTTTCTTTTTGAACATGGTACAATTGGAGTCGCTCACATACACTATTTGTACTGTGTTAAAAAAAGTAGTGTGGTGCCTTGTTATTTTTAGGATAGGGACCGCACTACATGCCCTTCGAAAGTGATGAGTGACACACGTGACACGTGTTGTAAACAATCCAAACAATTCAAAAAAAATGATGCGCGGCCCATGTATTCGGCCTAAATCTATTTACCTCGACAAATTTGAGGGAGTGCTCCTCTACGGCGCCCTCAGCGCCCGCTAACGTAGTTGGCGCTCGAAGGAGCGCGGTAGTGGGCCGGCCCAGTATCTCTCGCGCTAGATGCTCAAAAACAAACGCGAAAAAAAATGCGTAGCAGCCGGGATTCAAACCCACTAGCATTTGCTGACGGACTTGGCGCTCCTACCACTGCACTAGGACAGCTTGTTGTGTTTTGTGCGGATACAGATCGTTTTGACCCATGTTTGAGCCCCAGTACAAATTATTTTGAAAAAAAGGAAGGACAATTTGACCAAGAATTCATGAATTTTAAAAAAAGTTCGTCGATTTTGACAAAAGGTCACGGATTTCAAAGAAATGTTCACAAAATAAATAATCATTTTATAAAAAAAGTTCACGAATTTGAAAAAAGTTCACCCGATTTTGATAAAAGAAAAGGTTCACGAATTTGGAGAAAGTTCACCTGATTTTGCTAAAAGAAAAGTTCACAGATTTCAAAAAAGTTCACGAATTTCAGAAAAGTTCACCGGATTTTGAAAAAGTTCATCGATTTTGATAAAAAAAAAGTTCACGGATTTGAAAAAATTTAATCGATTTTGATAATAAAAAAAGTTCATGGATTTAAAAAATGTTAATAGATTTTGATAAAAAAAAGTTCAGGAATTTCAAAAGGTTGACGAAAATTGAAAAATGTTAATTGATTTTGAAAACAAAGTTCATCAACTTTAAAAAAGTTCATCGATTTAGAAAGAAAGTCGATTGATTCCCAAAAAAAGATCATCGATTTTCAAAAAAAGTTCATCGATTTTGAAAAAAGTTCACAAAATCTGGAAAAAGTTCATCAATTTTGAAAAAAGGTCATCGATTCTCAAAAAAAAGTTCATCAAATTTCAAAAAAAGTTCGTCATTTTTTCAAAAAAGTTCAAAAATCTGAAAAAGTTCATTGATTTTGAAAAAAATTGTTCGTTCAATTTGAAAAAGGTTCGTTGATTTTGAAGAAAGTTCATTCAATTTAGAAAAAAGAAACAAAAACTTTCCAATAAAAAGAGGAACACGAAAAAAGAAAAGGGGAAAACGGGGAAAGAAGAAAACTGGTCAAACGATGAAAAATGAACAAATCACGTGTTGTTGGTGGGGTGGTTAGCGTAGCTTATGTTAGAGCAGCAGATCGTGGGTTCGAAACTCCCGGCGCACAGTTTTTTGCCATTAGAAACAGAAAGAAAAAACGAATATGGGCCGGCCCAGCGTAGAGGGAAGGGTGTGCGCCCGTTTGCGAAATGTGAAGAAAGGGGCGCTTAAGGCGCCGAATAGGAACCAGCAATTTGAGGGCCTACCTTCGTTTCTGCTAAGGCCAGGCCCATCATCACACTCAATGGGCCTTTTCCTGCTAACAATTTAACAGCCCGATTTACAAGCGATATACCACCCACTGAAAAAACGTTGCAAAAAAAAAACCACTGAAAAAAAAAACAAGCGATATACCTGTCTCAAAAAAAAAACGCATCGGCATCAATTTATGGACACCAATTACGAGACAGTCCGATGGCCGACGGCCGATAGCGTCGTCTCCTTGCCACACAAACGGAAAATGAGCCAAAGAAGTCTCAGCCATAGACACTGCCGTCGCTGCGGCTGCGCGCGCTTGTGTGGCCGAGAGAGCAGCGCTGGTGGGTAGACTGTACGGCGAGCAAGCCGGAGCCATGGCCTTTACCCCCACGTCGGTGTCGGCCACCCTGCCGCCGTCGGCCCCTCCTCCTCCGGCGGCCACCAAGGGCACGCCCCGCCGGGCGCCATGGAATGCCGCGCCGCTGGCCGCGGCGGCCGCCTCGTCGACGGCTGCATTGATGGCCGCGACGCCGGCCGCGCGCGCCGCGGCGTTGTCCAAGGAGGACGTCGCCGGGTCGTTCACCAAGGTAACGCGCGCGGACGCCCATGCGTAAAATCTTGTTTGACCCTGAGCTCCGGATTGTATTGTCCAGTGGCATTGCGGCTGAGTGCTCGACTGGGTTGGTGATTGGGCAGGTGGTGGACACGGTGGACGTGGTGATCGGCGTCGGCGGCAAGGTGGCCGAGCAGTCCTTTGTCGTGCTCAGGGCGCTGGGCGAGGCCGCGAAGCCGGCGCTGCCGGTGCTGCAGAGCGCCGGCGAGCAGGCCCTGAAGCTCGCCTCGCCGGTGGTCTCCGACGCCTCCAGGCAGGCCATGGAGGCGCTCCAGGGCGCCGGCGTCGACCTTGCCCCCTTCCAGTCTGCTTTTAAGGTACGGTCACTCGCAGTCTCCGGCGACTCCGTAATCAGCATCGAGGTTCACTCAATGACGCCGCTCTCCTCAGTAGACGGTCGCAGATGCGGCGCAGCCGGCCATCGGCGCCGCGAAGCCGATCGCGTCGGAGACCGTCCAGACCATCGGGTCCCTGGAAGGCACGGACTACGTCGTCGCCGCCGGAGCCGCGTTCCTCGCGTACCTGCTCCTGCCGCCGGCCTGGTCCCTGGTCTCGTACGGCCTACGCGGCTACAAAGGTAGCGACATTTTGTGCAACTCTGGCTTTCAACGGCATTGTTAAGAATGTTCTGCTATTGCTCACTCTGCTGCTGCTGCTGCATTGCATCTGCATCCTGTGATTCAGGTGACCTGAGCCCAGCTCAAGCCCTGGACATGGTCACCTCTCAAGGTTACCTTATCATCGACGTGCGAAGCGAGAACGACAAGGCCAAAGCCGGCGTGCCGCAGCTCCCCTCCAACGCAAGGAACAAGATCATCGCTCTGCCGTGCGTATTCTTTCCTTTCATCCCAAATAACCCCAAAAAATTACATAGTAGAAGCAGCCATACGACTTGGGTTTCATCCATTGCAAATGATGAAAAAATCCCACCATTTTTACTCTGTCAGGCTTGAAGAACTTCCGAACAAGATAAAGGGAATGGTGCGCAACGCAAAGCGAGCCGAGGCGGAGATCGCCGCGCTGAAGATCTCGTACCTCAAGAGGATCGGCAAGGGCTCCAACATCGTCGTCATGGACTCGTCGGTGCACCGAAAGACAACGCTCTGCATTTGTTTCCGAAGATGAACTTAAACATTAACGGCACCTTTAACCATTTCTGTCTGGGAAATGCAGGTACGGTGACAACTCAAAGATTGTGGCCAAGACACTCAACAGCGTGGGGTTCAAGAACTGCTGGGTCATGTCCGGCGGCTTCTCCGGCCGGAAAGGGTGGGCGCAGAGCCGCCTTGGGACGGACTCCTACAACCTCTCCGTGGTCGAAGTCGTCAAGCCGTCACGGGTGATTCCAGCGGCCGCTGAACGGTTCGTGACGGTCTCGTCGACTTCAACTCCCTCCAGGACGACTCGCAAGCTTCTTCCTGGCAGTGTGGACAGCTGAGAAAAGATTTGAACTCTGTAGAGATCCGATGTCCATTTCACTGAATTTCCAGCTTTTGTTCTGTAACCTGTACAATGTTAGTGCTGCAAACTGCTTATAGCATCCTCAGAAAAAAAAACACCGCAAATATCTGGGGCATATAGCAATCCGTGAAAATTTAGGAAATGGTTTAGAGTAATGAGGTTTAGCTGCTGGAAGGAGTTAAAGTTGCCACAAAGAACATCACTGTTTGTGAGCTTGAATTTGTAATATATCCAGTTGACTGAACTCATACAGTTCACTAAACAGCATGAAATGCATCCAAGTTCAGGCAAAAATATACAGAGAGCAACTCTAGCATACCCCACATCCCGCCGGCGCGCAAAACGCATTTGCAGTTCGCGGAAAAACGTTTTTGCGGGCCGGCGCGGACGGCCGCAGAGGCAGACCCCCCAAACAGACCCGTATAAAAGGATGTTCGCGGAATATATTTTTTTACGGGTCGGCTTTGCGGGGTTTGCTCTTGCGTCGCTGCATCCCGCATCCCGCCGGTCCGCAAAATATCAATACCACACTATAATTATCAATACCAACACAATACAACAATCATCCACATTACAAATAATTATTCAAATCAATGAATACAAATACAAATAATGCAATACAAAACTTGTCCCGAATACAAATACAAATGAATGGAAAAATGAGTTTGTTACTGTCCAGCCCTTTGCCAATGGTGCTCAATGAGATCCTCCTGAAGCTGAAAGTGGGTGTTTGCATTTTTAATCTCCTTGTATGTTTGAAGAAAAACTCTAATGAGGTTAGGGTCTCTAGCTGGTTTGACACGGCTACCCACATTGTCGTACAAGAATTCCAAGTTCATGACTCTCTCATCTTCGAGAATCATGTTGTGAAGGATAACCTCTCCTCTCACAATTGTTGCATCATGAGACTTGCCACAATATATTCCCTGCCATGCTTCGGGCAATTTTTCCATGTCCAATGCATACAATCAGTGCTACCTAGCATGCCAGACCAACCTCTCCTCTCATTAGATGCCATCAATTCTTCGTGTCATCCTCGTTCGATGCCCGAAGATATTCGGGACCAAAGACACGGATGATCACTTTGGCAAATCTACGCACTGACTCAATTGTTGTATCTTCACCAATGCAAAGATACTCATCGGCTTAGTCAGAACGCCATATGCAATCACCCGCATAGCTACCGTGATTTTTTGATATGCACTAAAACCCTTCAAGCCAGCAACATTTCTTCGTTGAGTAAAATACCGACAATTTGCCTCGCAAGCTTGAAATTTTTTCACAAAGAGGGATCGGCGCATTCGGTACCTTCTCCGGAAGAGGTGCGATGGATACGTTGGATTCTCCGCGAAATAGTCTTGCATCTTCATCTCGTTCCAGAGATGGGGCGATTCCGAGGAATGCAAAGATGCCCGACGGTCGATCCTCGCCGCCTCTTTCGGTTCTCGTCTTCGTGCTCCTTGACAGCAAGAGCCATCACCAATGTCTGCTGCCGAAAGTTTGAGAGCATCATCTCAACATCCGAGTCGTCCGAATCGGACGAATCGAAGAGAAAAAACTTCTCGCACGGGCTCAATTCCATCTACATGAACGAGAAGCGCACGCCGCGTTGACCAACTTTGCGGACCACTCGACACGAAGCACAAAAAACGGTGACGAGGGGCGGCTTGAGGGCGGTCGATCCCCGGCGGCGACAGCGACGAGGGGCGGCTCTTCTCGCCGGATCGGGGGGGGGGGGGGGGGGGTGCAGCCTAGCGGTGGTGGAGGGTGAGGGACGCCCCGGCGGCGCGATTCCGCCCGCAGATTTGGCCGGAATCGGCGGCGGCGAACGGGCGAAACATGTGGCTGGCGGCGGCGGAAGGAGGTGGGGAAAGGGGCGCGGGCTGAAATGTCCCTCCGGCCAACTGCTTCACTGCGATACGGGGCACCGTAGGGGCGAGGCGGAAACTCGCGAATACGCGGTTTGGGGCCGAGTTTTTCCCGCACCCTTAAAAAAATTTTGCGGGCCGGCCTCGTTTGCGGGGTCTGTTAGGGCGGGATTTTCCCCGTCGACCCGCATTTTGGCGGTTATTTTGCGGGTCGGAACCTTTCGCAAGGTCTGCTAGAGTTGCTCTGAGATAGCAGCAAAGTTTAGTCAAGACCACATGTTTCAACGTCACAATACCATCGGAAGAAGTTGCCAATGGAGTAGAACATAAAATGAATTTACAAGCAAAGGAAACCCAATACGCAGATTGACCATTGTAATGTTTATTATCTCAGAAGCCCAAAATTGGTACATGCTTCTCAGCATAGTTAGCGGTCGACAAGTCTTTTTGGTAGGCTAGTTGACTGCTTCCATCCTGTGGATCAAAGTAGAACCATCGCTTGTCATCGCTGCAGTGCATCTCTAGCAAGATTCATCCATCAGTCATCACCTCCAACTCTCCAAGGAACCCCCAAAATGAATCTGCTCACAGCAAAGTTCGTTCTCTCCCCTAGGAGTGTGACATCAATTACAAAACGCAAGAGCTGCATTTCAGTCGACTGAGTTTTCGCAGTCGGGTCAGTCGATTTTGGTCGAAGAGAGAAATAGTCAGAGGAGAGGAAGAAACTCGTCGGAGGGGAGGAAGAAGCTCGTTGGGCAGGCTACCCCAGTGTCTATCTTAGGGTTCAGGGTGGGGCGATGGTCGACGGCGGTGGTGGGGGCGGTGGTGAGGCGGTGGTGTGGGGATTTGCCAGAGAAAAAACTCGGTGCGGCGGGGCCTAGAGGGATGGCCGGGGCGGTGGGAGACCGACGATGGGGGTGGTTCCCGGAAGGACGGGGGGGGGGGGGGGGGCGAGGCTGACACGGGAGCGCCGGCGGCTGCGGGCGGTGGTGGCTGGCGGTCCGTCCGGTGGTCCGTGCGGCGGTTGGAAGAAAGCGTCAGGAGAAAGAAGATGCGCTGTGATCTGTTTTCAGAAACGGTTGGAGGTGGAAGATGACTGCTGGCCATTAGATTGGAGATCAAGGGCGGAGAACATCGACTAATCCAAATAGGGATTTTCAGTCGACTGGCACGTAGCTAGTTCCGTCCACCCAAACGGCGAATGGATCCGACGCTAGGCTAGCCGTAGCTGCCTCGCCGGAGGCTGTGCGGTCCATCTGGGTTCGAACACGCTGGCGGATGCGCAACCCTTCGGTTGGCGTGCCGATATTCGGGACTCAGCATCGTCCCACGAGGCCATGGCACGGCGTGCCCTCCGTGCAAGGCAACGGGCGCGGGAGGCAGTGTCGGACATCGGCGAGGCGGAGTCACATTCCCCGGCGCCCCTTAAGGGGCATCAGTCTGGGCGACACAACCGCATCGTGGTGGATGTCGGCAGCTCGTCCAGGATGGATCCGTCATCGATCGGACGTCCACTGACACCGTTCGGGTTCCGGACTCCGACGAGGAAGAGTAGGGCATGGGAGACGGCGGCGCCTCGAGTCCCGTGAGCCGGCTCGTGTCCCATGCCCTACTCTACCTTGTCGGCGACCGGACCTACACTTTGAGGAGCGTGGCCTGCCGTTGGACATGGCCAGGGCGGAGCGGGGCGAGCGAGGAGCGCAACCGGATGAGCTCCGCTTAGATTAGGTTTCATGTTGCATGTGATAATATGGATTTGAGGTTTCTAGTTTGAGGTATTCGGATGTGAAATGCATTTTTAAGGCGTGACCGATCACTGTCCGCGGACGCGTCCGGGTCCGGGCACGTCCGCAGACATTTAAGGGGTCTGATTTGCCAAGCGATAATATCTCTACTCCTAATGGAGCAGTTGGTGAATAGTCCACCGGTTATTTTTCGCTGGTTTTATTTCGCCTCACCACTTTCGTTGGTTTTATTTCGCTGGTTTTATTTCGTCTCCCTCCCACCTGCCTTTTCGCTTCACCACCCACATAAACCCATCAGATTAGTTACCATATAAAAAAATCGCAATCAATCAAGTATTGATGATCAGATTAGTTACCATATAAAAAATAAATCGCAATCAATCAAGTATTGATGGGATATTTCCTTATATTGATGTGATTTTCCCTTTCCTATCATCAATCATCTCTACTGCCTAAAAAATGCGTAGCTTTCCTTTTTCTGCCAACCGACCACGTCCCGTCTCCCTACATCCGCTCTCGTTGCTCTGCCTCCCGCACGAAAAAAAACCTCTCGTTTGACCTCCCCCAAACCCCGCATGATGGAAAAACCCAGCCGCCTGCTTCCCCTCCTCTCGACCGCTCCATACGTCCAGATCACGGCCCCATCCCCATCCTCCTCTCACGTCACGGCGGCCGATGGACTGCCGCCACCACCCTCCTACTCTCTCGCCGCCGCTGTCCTCCCGCTCGCTCGCCGCCGCCGTTGCCACCAATCCCGGCGAAGGCGCCGTTGCTGCTATGTCGCCTCCTTTCCCCATCCAAGCCTGACCATGGCAACGGCGCCCTCTCATGTGTCCCGCGGTGAGGTTTGGGGAGGCGCGACCACAATCCAGTAGGGATCTCACCGCGGACCCGTCCGCTGGGATGGGTGTTGCCTCCGTTGCGAATGGGATCGAAGGGAGGGACTACTTCGTCGTCAAGGTCGGCGAGGCAGCGGCCGATTGGGAGCCCGGTTGTGAACATGGGAGTTCGTCCCCATGGAGGCAGCGGCCGTGGAGATTGGATGTGAAGCAACCCCACTTGCCGGTGGTGGAGGCTTGCCGTCCATGTGATCCTTTCTTCTCCCGGTATCCCCATTCCTTGCCTCCCATTACAAAAGCGAGCATGAATGAGAGCAGGGGCTGATTTTCATCAATTCATTTCTCATACTTTTAGTTGCTTTTTTGAGATTATACAAGATGCTCCCGATCTGTTTTGTCAAATTACTTGGATCGTCTTATGGAATTGACAGCCATCGTATTTTTCACCTCATGTTATTTCTTAATCCTTGTCCCACTAGGCATCCACTACATGTTTGATAATGACGTGATGTTGAGGCGGCTAGGAGAAGCTCAGCAGCCAGATCAAGGGCTATCGAGATGGATCCGGGAGCCAAGCAGTAGTTCTTCTGTTAAATTTTGGTTATTATCTTTTCTATTGTTATGATTGTGGGATGGTTGAATTTGACTCGGTGTAACATTTGCACTTGTTTCCCCAGCTTGTTGGCGTAAATGCGTGGCACTGCGGCAACTAATCAAGAGCGAGGGCAGTGCACATTAGAGCTACGCTGAATGTAGCGAGCTAACCACGAATTGGGTATGTTCACACGAGGGATGGGTGAGGAGAGGAACATTAACATTTTTCATGATTTGGATGAAAATTTCAGTTTGTAGTTTCTCCGTACGAGGCAACACACTAGCGGTACTCATGGGCTTAGGATGAAAGTAGCGCCAGTAGAATCAATAGGTTGGATGGGAAGGCGGTTGTTGTTGGGGAAAGTTGCATAAAATAAAATTTTTCCTACGTTCACCAAGATCAATTGGTGAGTTCATCTAGCAACAAGAGAGGAGAGTGCATCTACATACCCTTGTAGATCGTGAGCGGAAGCGTTCAAGAGAACGGGGTTGAGGGAGTCGTTCACGTCGTGATCCAAATCACCGGAGATCCTAGCGCCGAACGGACGGCACCTCCGCGTTCAACACACGTACGGTCAGCGTGACGTATCCTCCTTCTTGATCCAGCAAGGGGGAAGGAGAGGTTGATGAAGATCCAGCAGCACGACGGCGTGGTGGTGGATGCAGCAGGAATCCGGCAGGGCTTCGCCAAGCGTCTGCAGGAGGGAGAGGTGTAGCAAGGGGGAAGGGAGGCGCCAAGATCCAGGGTGCGGCTGCCCTCCCTCCCCTCCACTATATATAGGGTCTAGGGGGGGGCGCATGCCCCCTTGGAGATCCCATTTAGAGGGGGGGCGGCCCCCGGGGGCAACGGCCCCCGGGGGCAACGGCCCCCGGGGGCAACGGCCCCCTTAGGGTTTCCAACCAGGGGGGCGCATGCCCCCTCGGGGGAGGGCAACGGCCCCCTAGGGTTTCCAACCCTAGGCGCCTTGGGCCCTTGGGTGGGGCGCACCAGCCCACCAGGGTCTGGTTCCCACGCCACTTCAGCCCATGGGGCCCTCCGGGATAGGTGGCCCCACCCGGTGGATCCCCGGGGCCCTTCCGGTGGTCCCGATACAATACCGGTGACCCCGAAACTTTCCCGATGGCTGAAACAACACTTCCTATATATAATTCTTCACATATGGACCATTTCAGAACTCCTCGTGACGTCCAGGATCTCATCCGGGACTCCGAAAAACTTTCGGGTTACTGCATATTCATATCTATACAACCCTAGCGTCACCGAACCTTAAGTGTGTAGACCCTATGGGTTCGGGAGACATGCAGACATGACCGAGATGCCTCTCCGGTCAATAACCAACAGCGGGATCTGGATACCCATGTTGGCTCCCACCTGCTCCTCGATGATCTCATCGGATGAACCATGATGTCGAGGATTCAATCAATCCCGTATACAATTCCCTTTGTCAATCGGTACGTTACTTGCCCGAGACTCGATCGTCGGTATCCCAATACCTTGTTTAGTCTCGTTACCAGCAAGTCACTTTACTCGTACCGTAATGCATGATCCCGTGACCAGACACTTGGTCACTTTGAGCTCACTATGATGATGCATTACCGAGTGGGCCTAGAGATACCTCTCCGTCATACGGAGTGACAAATCCCAGTCTCGATTCGTGCCAACCCAACAGACACTTTCAGAGATACCCGTAGTGTACCTTTATAGCCACCCAGTTACGTTGTGACGTTTGGTACACCCAAAGCACACCTACGGTATCCAGGAGTTACACAATCTCATGGTCTAAGGAAATGATACTTGACATTTGAAAAAGCTCTAGCTAAACGAACTACACGATCTCACCTACACGATCTTTGAGCTATGCTTAGAATTGGGTCTTGTCCATCACATCATTCTCCTAATGATGCGATCCCGTTATCAATGACACCCAATGCCCATAGTCAGGAAACCATGACTATCTGTTGATCAACGAGCTAGTCTACTAGAGGCTCACTAGGGACTGGTTGTGGTCTATGTATTCACACGTGTATTACGATTTCCAGATAACACAGTTATAGCATGAGTAATAGACAATTATCATGAACACAGAAATATAATATAACCATTTATTATTGCCTCTAGGGCATATTTCCAACAGTCTCCCACTTGCACTAGAGTCAATAATCTAGTTACATTGTGATGTATCGAACACCCATTGCGTCCTGGTGTTGATCATGTTTTGCTCTAGGGAGAGGTTTAGTCAACGGATCTGCTACATTCAGGTCCGTATGTACTTTATAAATATCTATGTATCCATCTTGAACATTTTCACGGATGGAGTTGAAGCGACGCTTGATGTGCCTGGTCTTCTTGTGAAACCTGGGCTCTTTGGCAAGTGCAATAGCTCCAGTGTTGTCATAGAAGAGTGTAATCGGCCCCAACGCATTGGGTATGACTCCTAGGTCGGTGATGAACTCCTTCACCCAGATTGCTTCATGTGCTGCCTCCGAGGCTGCCATGTACTCCGCTTCACATGTAGATCCCGCCACGACGCTCTGCTTGCAACTGCACCAGCTTACTGCCCCACCATTCAAAATATACACGTATCTGATTTGTGACTTCGAGTCATCCAGATCTGTGTCGAAGCTAGCATCGATGTAACCCTTTACGACGAGCTCTTCGTCACCTCCATAAATGAGAAACATGTCCTTAGTCCTTTTCAGGTACTTAAGGATGTTCTTGACCGCTGTCCAGTGTTCCTTGCCGGGATTACTTTGGTACCTTCCTACCAAACTTACGGCAAGGTTTATATCAGGTCTGGTACAGGTCATGCCATACATGATAGACCCTATGGCTGAGGCATAGGGGATGACACTCATCTCTTCTTTATCTTCTACCGTGGTCGGGCATTGAGCCGAGCTCAACTTCACACCTTGCAACACAGGCAAGAACCCCTTCTTGGACTGATCCATATTGAACTTCTTCAATATCTTATCAAGGTATGGGCTTTGTGAAAGACCTATGAGGCGTCTCGATCTATCTCTATAGATTTTGATGCCTAATATGTAAGCAGCTTCTCCAAGGTCCTTCATTAAAAAACACTTATTCAAGTAGGCCTTTATGCTGTCCAAAAGTTCTATATCATTTCCCATCAAAAGTATGTCATCCACATATAATATGAGAAATGCTACAGAGCTCCCACTCACTTTCTTGTAAACGCAGGCTTCTCCATAAGTCTGCATAAACTCAAACGCTTTAATCATCTCATTAAAGCAAATGTTCCAACTCCGAGATGCTTGCACCAGCCCATAAATGGATCGCTGGAGCTTGCACACCTTGTTAGCATTCTTAGGGTCGACAAAACCTTCTGGCTGCATCATATACAGTTCTTCCTTAAGGTGGCCGTTAAGGAATGCCGTTTTGACGTCCATCTGCCATATCTCATAATCATAGTATGCGGCAATTGCTAACATGATTCGGATGGACTTCAGCTTCGCTACGGGAGAGAAAGTCTCATCGTAGTCAATCCCTTGAACTTGTCGATAACCCTTAGCGACAAGTCGAGCTTTATATATGGTAACATTACCATCCGCGTCCGTCTTCTTCTTAAAGATCCATTTGTTTTCTATTGCTCGCCGATCATCGGGCAAGTCTGTCAAAGTCCACACTTTGTTTTCATACATGGATCCTATCTCGGATTGCATGGCTTCAAGCCATTTGTTGGAATCTGGGCCTGCCATCGCTTCTTCATAGTTTGAAGGTTCACCGTTGTCTAACAACATGATTTCCAAGACAGGGTTGCCATACCACTCTGGTGCGGAACGTGTCCTTGTGGACCTTCGAAGTTCAGTAGGAGCTTGATCCGAAGTATCTTGATCATCATCATTAACCTCCTCTCTTGTCGGCGCAGGCACCACAGGAACATCTTCCTGAGTTGCGCTACTCACCGTTTCAAGAGGCAGTACTTCGTCAAGCTCTACTTTCCTCCCACTTAATTCTTTCGAGAGAAACTCTTTCTCCAGAAAGGACCCGTTCTTGGCAACAAAGATCTTGCCTTCGGATCTTAAGTAGAAAGTATACCCTATGGTTTCCTTAGGGTATCCTATGAATACGCATTTTTCCGACTTGGGTTCGAGCTTCTCAGGTTGAAGTTTCTTGACATAAGCATCGCATCCCCAAACTTTTAGAAATGACAGCTTAGGTTTCTTCCCAAACCATAATTCATACGGTGTCGTCTCAACGGATTTAGATGGTGCCCTATTTAAAGTGAATGTAGCTGTCTCTAGAGCGTATCCCCAAAATGATAGCGGCAAATCAGTAAGTGACATCATAGATCGCACCATATCCAATAGAGTGCGATTACGACGTTCGGACACACCATTTCACTGAGGTGTTCCAGGCGGCGTGAGTTGTGAAACGATTCCACATTTTCTTAAGTGCGTACCAAATTCGTGACTTAAATATTCTCCCCCATGATCTGATCGTAGGAACTTTATCTTTCGGTCACATTGATTCTCTACCTCATTCTGAAATTCCTTGAACTTTTCAAAGGTCTCAGACTTGTGTTTCATCAAGTAGACATATCCATATCTGCTCAAGTCATCAGTGAGAGTGAGAACATAACGATATCCTCCGCGAGCCTCAACGCTCATTGGACCGCACACATCAGTATGTATGATTTCCAATAAGTTGGTTGCTTGCTCCATTGTTCCGGAGAACGGAGTCTTGGTCATCTTGCCCATGAGGCATGGCTTGCATGTGTCAAACGATTCATAATCTAGAGACTCTAAAAGTCCATCAGCATGGAGCTTCTTCATGCGCTTGACACCAATGTGACCAAGGCGGCAGTGCCACAAGTATGTGGGACTATCATTATCAACTTTACATCTCTTGGCATTCACACTATGAATATGTGTAACATTACGCTCGAGATTCATTAAGAATAAACCATTCACCAGCGGGGCATGACCATAAAACATATCACTCATATAAATAGAACAACCATTATTCTCAGATTTAAATGAGTAGCCATCTCGAATTAAATGAGATCCTGATACAATGTTCATGCTCAAAGCTGATACTAAATAACAATTATTGAGGTTCAAAACTAATCCCATGGGTAAATGTAGAGCTAGCGTGCCGACGGCGATCACATCGACCTTGGAACCATTCCCGACGCGCATCGTCACCTCGTCCTTCGCCAGTCTCCGCTTATTCTGCAGCTCCTGCTTTGAGTTACAAATGTGAGCAACCGCACCGGTATCAAATACCCAGGAGCTACTACGAGCACTGGTAAGGTACACGTCAATTACATGTATATCACATATACCTTTGGTTTTGCCGGCCTTCTTGTCCGCTAAGTACTTGGGGCAGTTCCGCTTCCAGTGACCACTTCCCTTGCAATAAAAGCACTCAGTCTCAGGCTTGGGTCCATTGCTTGACTTCTTCCTGGCAACTGGCTTACCAGGGGCGGCAACTTCCTTGCCGTCCTTCTTGAAGTTCTTCTTACCCTTGCCCTTCTTGAACTTAGTGGTTTTATTCACCATCAACACTTGATGTTCCTTTTTGATCTCTACCTCTGCTGATTTCAGCATTGAATATACCTCAGGAATGGTCTTTTCCATCCCTGCATATTGAAGTTCATCACAAAGCTCTTGTAGATTGGTGGGAGCGACCGGAGAATTCTGTCAATGACCGCGTCATCCGGGAGATTAACTCCCAGCTGAGTCAAGCGGTTGTGCAACCCAGACATCTTGAGTATGTGCTCACTAACAGAACTGTTTTCCTCCATCTTACAGCTAAAGAACTTGTTAGAGACTTCATATCTCTCGACCCGGGCATGAGCTTGGAAAACCATTTTCATCTCCTCGAACATCTCATATGCTCCGTGTTGCTCAAAATGCTTTTGGAGCCCCGGTTCTAAGCTGTAAAGCATGCCGCACTGAACGAGGGAGTAATCATCAGCACGAGACTGCCAAGCGTTCATAACGTCTTGGTTCTCTGGGATTAGTGCTTCACCTAGCGGTCCTTCTAGGACATAATCTTTCTTGGCAGCTATGAGGATGATCCTCAGGTTCCGGACCCAGTCCATATAGTTGCTGCCATTGTCTTTCAGCTTGGTTTTCTCTAGAAACGCGTTGAAGTTCAGGTGGACATGAGCGTTGGCCATTTGATCTACAAGACATATTGTAAAGATTTTAGACTAAGTTCATGATAATTAAGTTCATCTAATCAAATTATTTATGAACTCCCACTTAGACAGACATCCCTCTAGTCATCTAAGTGAAACATGATCCGAGTCAACTAGGCCGTGTCCGATCATCACTTGAGACGGACTAGCTAACATCGGTGAACATCTTCATGTTGATCGTATCTACTATACGACTCATGCTCGACCTTTCGGTCTTCCGTGTTCCGAGGCCATGTCTGTACATGCTAGGCTCATCAAGTCAACCTAAGTGTATTGCGTGTGTAAATCTGGCTTACACCCGTTGTATTCGAACGTTAGGATCTATCACACCCGATCATCACGTGGTGCTTCGAAACAACGAACCTTCGCAACGGTGCATAGTTAGGGGGAACACTTTTCTTGAAATTATTGTGAGGGATCATCTTACTTACTACCGTCGTTCTAAGTAAACAAGATGAAAAAACATGATAAACATCACATGCAATCATAATAGTGACATTATATGGCCAATATCATATAGCTCCTTTGATCTCCATCTTCGGGGCTCCATGATCATCTTCGTCACCGGCATGACACCATGATCTCCATCATCATGATCTCCATCATCGTGTCTTCATGAAGTTGTCACGCCAACGACTACTTCTACTTCTATGGCTAACGCGTTTAGCAATAAAGTAAAGTAGTTTACATGGCGTTCTTCAATGACACGCAGGTCATACAAAAAATAAAGACAACTCCTATGGCTCCTGCCGGTTGTCATACTCATCGACATGCAAGTCGTGATTCCTATTACAAGAACATGATCTCATACATCACATATATATCATTCATCATTCATCACAACTTTGGCCATATCACATCACAAAACACTTGCTGCAAAAACAAGTTAGACGTCCTCTAATTGTTGTTGCAAGTTTTTACGTGGCTTCTATAGGTGATCTAGCAAGAAGGTTTTCTTACCTACGTTAAAGTCACAACGTTATTTGCCAACTTCTATTTACCCTTCATAAGGACCCTTTTCATCGAATCCGCCTAAAGTGGGAGAGACAGACACCCGCTAGCCACCTTATGCAACTAGTGCATGTCAGTCGGTGGAACCTGTCTCACGTAAGCGTACGTGTAAGGTCGGTCCGGGCCGCTTCATCCCACAATACCTCTGAAGCAAAATAAGACTAGTAGTGGCAAGAAAGTTGATAACATCTACGCCCACAACAAATTGTGTTCTACTCGTGCAAAGAGAACTACGCATAGACCTAGCTCATGATGCCACTGTTGGGGAACGTTGCATAAAATAAAAAATTTCCTACGTTCACCAAGATCAATCTATGAGTTCATCTAACAACGAGAGAGGGGAGTGCATCTACATACCCTTGTAGATCGCGAGCGGAAGCGTTCAAGAGAACGGGGTTGAGGGAGTCGTTCACGTCATGATCCAAATCACCGGAGATCTTAGCGTCGAACGGACGGCACCTCCGCGTTCAACACACGTACGGTCAGCGTGACGTCTCCTCCTTGTTGATCCAGCAAGGGGGAAGGAGAGGTTGATGAAGATCCAGCAGCACGACGGCGTGGTGGTGGATGCAGCAGGAATCCGGCAGGGCTTCGCCAAGCGTCTACAGGAGGGAGAGGTGTAGCAAGGGAGAAGGGAGGCGCCAAGATCCAGGGTGCGGCTGCCTTCCCTCCCCTCCACTATATATAGGGGCTAGGGGGGCGCATGCCCCCTTGGATATCCCATCTAGAGGGGGGGAGGCGGCCCCCATGGGCAACGGCCCCCTTAGGGTTTCCACCCAGGGGGGCGCATGCCCCCTTGGGGGGGGGCAACGGCCCCCTAGGGTTTCCAACCCTAGGCGCCCACCCGATGGACCCCCGGGGCCCTTCCGGTGGTCCCGGTACAATACCGGTGACCCCGAAACTTTCCCGATGGCCGAAACAGCACTTTCTATATATAATTCTTCACCTCCGGACCATTTCGGAACTCCTCGTGACGTCCAGGATCTCATCCGGGACTCTGAACAACTTTCGGGTTACTGCATATTCATATCTATACAACCCTAGCGTCATCGAACCTTAAGTGTGTAGACCCTACGGGTTCGGGAGACATGCATACATGACCGAGACGCCTCTCCGGTCAATAACCAACAACGGGATCTGGATACCCATGTTGGCTCCCACCTGCTCCTCGATGATCTCATCGGATGAACCACGATGTCGAGGATTCAATCAATCCCGTGTACAATTCCCTTTGTCAATCGGTACGTTACTTGCCCGAGACTCGATCGTCGGTATCCCAATACCTCGTTTAGTCTCATTACCAGCAAGTCACTTTACTCGTACCGTAATGCATGATCCCGTGACCAGACACTAGGTCACTTTGAGCTCATTATGATGATGCATTACCGAGTGGGCCCAGAGATACCTCTCCGTCATACGGAGTGACAAATCCCAGTCTTGATTCGTGCCAACCTAACACACTTTCGGAGATACCCGTAGTGCACCTTTATAGCCACCCAGTTACGTTTTGACGTTTGGTACACCCAAAGCACTCCTACGGTATCCGTGAGTTGCACAATCTCATGGTCTAAGGAAATGATACTTGACATTTGGAAAAGCTCTAGCTAAACGAACTACACGATCTTTGAGCTATGCTTAGAATTGGGTCTTGTCCATCACATCATTCTCCTAATGATGTGATCCCGTTATCAATGACATCCAATGCCCATAGTCAGGAAACCATGACCATCTGTTGATCAACGAGCTAGTCTACTAGAGGCTCACTAGAGACTGGTTGTGGTCTATGTATTCACACGTGTATTACGATTTTCGGATAACACAGTTATAGCATGAATAATAGACAATTATCATGAACACAGAAATATAATAATAACCATTTATTATTGCCTCTAGGGCATATTTCCAACAGTTGTTGCCCTTGTCCCTTGGTGCTAGCCTACCGTGGCGGCCTCACTAACTTGCTCATTGCGAATACGAGTTCGTGGGGTCGCGAGTTGCTGCAGATTTGTTTTTATCACTTTTTACAATATTTATTGATGTATCCCTAACTCATCGAGTCATTTTTAGCTTTGATTTCCCATATACGCCAGCCTAAATATCCCCATGGTCAGAATATTTGCATGGTTAGTGGACATTGTCCCTTTCTTTCTAATGTTTAGTATTTTATATTGCCGATAGAAATAATTTTATCCGCTTGATTTAAGAAGTGCACATAGGTAGGTCAACATATTTTGTAGCTCTTTCAGATGTAAAAGCATATGTTGCATAAGAAATTATTATCTTCCAAGCATACTCACATTTCACTAACAAATAGGGGGAGGTTCAGGCTTCAGAGCAATGATAAAAAGGTTTGTTCCTCACTCTTTTGTTGGAATTTTAGTTCCAAGTTAACATGATTTCTTATCCGCTTCATAAGTCATGCATTTGCTTAATTAGGTGATAAGTAGAGCAAAAAAAAATTGATCATGTTATTGTGGGGTTTGTTTAAACTCCAGCACAAGGAATTCTGGTTTAAGAAAAAAGGCTATTGGCTTCTTTAATTACAAATTGATTGCAACATCGTGTTAGTATGTGATTTCTTACATCTGGTTATAATATTTGTGAAGACGTGCATTGCACGTGCACTTGGAAGCGGGCCCGTGGCCCGCGCCGGACGGCGCTGACGCTGACCCGGGCCACCTCCTCCGCGTATTCTTGGAGCTGTGGTTGGCCGATTTACATGAAATTAATTCCCTTAATTCTGGTGGCAAATATAATACACATAATCCATATTGTTATGAACTAGCGTGTGTGTGTGAAATAGATGGATTATGGTCCCGTACCCAATAAGATAGATATGTGTGTGTTAGAGAGAGGGAGAGGGGGAGAGAGAGTGAGGAAAAGGGAAGGAGAGTGTGTGTGTGTGAGGATTTGACGGTAAAAAAGGTCGTCAATGTCGTAATATTGAACTCTTAAAGTTAATGTGGCCCCGTTGCAACGCACGGGCGTTCTTCTAGTTACATTAAGGAGCAAGTTTCAGCGGGCTTTCATGGGTGGAGGACGTGTTGTAATCTAATTGCCCCCCGTTGTCTCAAAAAAAAAATATCTAATTGCCCCCCGATTCTAAATGGTGGGGCCGTCCTATAATTAACTAAATCACAGCCATTAATCTTGAATTAGCCCGTAAAACCCCTGTGAAGTCTCCGTGCGTGTAGCATTACTCTTTGCCAAGTCCTGCTCTTATCTGTATTTTTGGAAGAAGAGAAAAAAAGTCCTGCTCTTATCTGTAGCCGGTCCCCAAAACAGACACGGACACGGGAGTAGGGGACACATAGCCAACAAGCCTTCGTACGAATCAAAGACGGAGAGGCGGCACATGTGACTTCTTGCACAGATCGCATATATATATACTAAAGTCGATCGCCGCATAGAATTTGGCAATGCTTCGTGGATCGTGGCGGGGACAATAGAGCTGAGAGGTTGCCGATCATGGCGTCGCCGGTGCAAGTGCAACTGCCGGACGACATCGTGTACTGCAACATCCTCCCACGCCTTCCCTTCCGGACGCTCATGCGACTCACCGCCGTCTGCAAAGCGTGGCGCCGAACCATCCTCGGCAACGACCAGGGGGCCTTCGCTGCCATGCAGTCTCAGACCCCGTCGCCGGCGTCCGTCGCCATCGCCTGGTGCCTCCAGGGCAGCTTGCGGATCCTAAGCCCTACTTCCGCCGACGATGTCCGGCCAAGGGATCGCCACCTCACGTTTCTGGAGGTCAATCACACTAGGCTCGACTTCTGCGCGTCCACCGGCGGCGTCCTCTGCCTCATGGAACGTCCCGACCCTGACGACGAGCGTTACCAGTGCTGGCAATGGGGCAACCCTCGGGAACACGCCTGCAACTTCTTCGTCGTCAACCCGAACCCGACGACCCACAGGATCCGCCGTGTGCCGTACGAGGGCGTCGCCGTGACGGCCGGCCTAGCGTACGACCCGGAGACGGCGCCGCGCGAGGGGTTCCAACTGGTCGTGCCGGTCGCAGAGGACGGCGGGCGCTGCAGGTTCAGGCGGTTCGCGTCGCGCCGCGCAGGCTGGAGCGCGTCGCGGGAAGCCTTCGCCCTGCCCCAGCTGGAGGAGTTCCAGCCGAAGCCGGCATACGCCGGTGGGCGCGTGCACTGGCTCGCCGGGGACGTTGTCGTCTGGTACGATTTAGGAGATGATAACGCTGGGACGACGCCGCTGCCGGTGGCTGGGAACTTGGAGGAGCGCGACGGCAACCACCATGACCTTGGCGCGTGGCGGGGACGGCTTCGGCTGGCGCGAGTGAACACCCTCGGTGTGTGGGTGTGGGAGCTCGCCGGCGGGGCAGGGGCGGGGCGGTGGGAGACGGTGCGCTCGAGAATGTGGGAGAAGGTCCCCGGCTTGATTTGCCCAGGGACGGTGGTGATGGAGGCCGGCGGCGAGAAGGCCGTGTCCGTGGCGGTGAGAATGGAGTGTGAGGACGACGGCCCAAGCAAGAAGACGTCGTCGTTGCGGCGGGGTTTGCTGCGGTACGATATGAGGACCGGCCCGGCGTTGGCCATGTTAAATCCCAGTGAGCACCCGGAGATGGGACTGCTGCTCGACTACCACTCGAGGATGGCGAAACTGCCGGATATTGCGTGGGACCGTCGCAAACATCCACGAATAGGGCATAAATCTCTTTGGGGGGCGTAATGTCAGTTCAAATTTCACAAAATTGCTGCAAAGTATTTGCGTCCGTAGTCTGTACACCCTTTTCAGTGTTGCATGATGTACAGGTGCTAAGTATGACGCGTAGAAAAACTGATGTGAAAAAGACAATCAAGAAGGAGAAAGAGCACATTGTACACCATATGGAACTCCCTCATGAAGTTTTATGGCAATGATTCACCGAGTGGAGACAATATGGCCATTGGGGTCGCCAACCATCGAGATTGAAAGTTCTGCTTCTTGTTTCTCTACATGGTTGATTCATCATTTACTCAATGTTGCTCTATATATTGTATCACGTGCTGCCGTGCTGTACTACTGGGCCAAGGGCAAACCATTCACACACAGTTTCTTCATATAAGATACGATGCCCTTATGCTTCATATGACTTGTCATTCAATACCAAGCTTAGAGCAAATCTTTATTTTTATGCCAATCATCATTAAGGTACCACCTACATAATATTGCTTCTAATATATCTCAGTGAAAGCACTAGACCATACAAATTGTCATTAATTACCTAAATCACACTTAGGGGCTACATGCCCTTTCAAGAAGGCTCAGGACCATCGAATTCACTAGGGTCAACTGACTGTCATAATACATCAGTTTACTTTTCCAACAACTAAGTTTATTTTTAAACATGTCTTCAATACATTTCCACTTCTTTTTAGCGAGTTCTTGATGGCGTATTGGTATCCTAAGATAACTAAACGTGAGCTTACCAACCTTACAAATTATTATTTTTTCTTAGTGATTTTCTTCCTCTTTAACGCGTCCAAAGCAGAGTAATTCATTCTTGTGAAAAAGATAAAGAATCAATTTTATATTAACTGCCATGTCCATATCATGTTATCTAAAAGTGATATTGTCGTCGGCGTATTGTAGATTGAAACTGTCGTGGAATTAACACGTCGGATGTCCTTAGTGTGAGGACTTAGTCGCGAGGCAAACACATCTATGTGGTAGCTTGAGAGGGGTTAAGCGGAATCGAGAGACGCAACACAAGACAAGGGTTAAACCCCTCCATCCACCAGATGAAGGATTAAACCCCTCCAATCCATTTTAACATAGGTGCAACTATGTCAAAATGGATTGGAGATAAAGGATGTTCCTACCATAAATTTTTTTGAATCTGGAAACAACATCGAACTTCATCATCCCCTTTCATCCCAATGCTACCAGCATGAACAAAATTCTGAACATGTTGTCGCCAAGCAGAATCAAAGCCCTTCATTCGCTGAGCATGTTGTAAGAAAGGACACTTGACTTATCATAGGCTTTACCGAAATCCATAAAGATAACTCTGTCAATCTTCTTGGAGTGTAGCTCATGAAATTGCCTCATGTAAAACGACCACACCCTCTAGGATGTGAAATCCAATCATGAGAGCAATTTGCATCAGGCAAACCACCTTATGTGATATAATTGTTAGTCTATTTGTACCCACTTTGGAAAAAAAAATCTTGAAACTATAATTTAGCAAACACATATGACATCTACTATATGAGTAAGCTCTCTAGGGGGTAAAAAGGCTTCACAATCAATTGAGGTGTCCAATTAGAATTGGGTCACCCGATTTTGACCAAGCCAACAATTTCTCAAAGCTCTCACCCAATTCTTTTATATACTATACACTATGCTTCATATTTTTTAAGTACTCACGATTAATTGAGGTCTTCAGTTTAGAACTTGGTCACCTGATTTTGACCGGGTCAATAATTTCTCAAGAAGCTCTCTCATTTAATTATTTTAATTCACCACATTCCCTAACTTTGAGGCTCTTTTATTTGATTGATATATTTGATTTTGAATTTGGTTTACGATTTTTATCGGGCCAACGATTCTTCAAATCAATCAACACCAACCGGCTGGAAAAACATATCAATCCCGTGCACCCCTTACCACCTAGAAAAAAGAAGCGCCACCATGTGATGATGCTATAACACCAATATAGTACATGTAGCCACCGACGAAAATTTACGCGCAAAAGTCTGATTAGCGCGTAACAAAGAATAACACCATGAAAGGCCCACAAATTAACCATATTATAAATAAACATAAAACGCACACCATCGTTTTCCCCATACGCTAAACTAAATATTCCATCAGTTTCATAGGGGTATTAGTTTTTGAAAAGTCAATTTTTTTAACTTTGACCAAGTTTAGAGCCAAAAATATCGACATCCACAATATTAAGCCAAAAGATTATGGAAATTCATTTCATGAAGAATCTAATAACACCAATTTGATATTACGGATTTTGATATATCTCTTCATAAATTTGATCAAACTTAAAGAGGTTGGACTTTTCAAAAAAGTAATACACGTTATATTTTAAAAGAAAATGAGTATTTTTTTTAAGAATCTCAACAACACCAACGACGAGCGAAGCGTGCCCAACCCTTCTAGTAATTGTTCAATCCTCATGACCACCTCCTTCTCAGGAAGCAAAGTAATCGTCTGAAAGTTGTGTTTACACAATTATAGCTCACCGTCAAATAAATTCTCAAACATAGGCATCAAATCACCATTAATCACTCCTAATGCTTACGATAAAACTCCACTAGGAAACCATCTAGTCCCAGGGCTTTATTATTCTTCATTTGTAAGATGGCGTGGCGTCATACACTCTGAAAGGATCGATATGGTTGACTAGAGGGGGGGTGAATAGGCAACTAACAGTTTTTAAGCTTTTCTTTACCAAATTAAACTTTGCAACAAAATAGGTTGTCTAGATGTGCAACTAAGTGAGCAACCTATATGATGCAATAACAACTAGCACATAAGCAAGCAAGGGATGCAACACAAGTAGGCTTGCAAAAGTAAAGGCATGAAATAACCAAGAGTGGAGACGGTGAAGACGAGGATGTGTTACCGAAGTTCCTTCCTTTTAAGGGGAAGTACGTCTCCGTTAGAGCGGTGTGGAGGCACAATGCTCCCCAAGAAGCCACTAGGGCCACCGTATTCTCCTCACACCCTCACACAATGCGAGATGTCGTGATTCCACTATTGGTGCCCTTGAAGGCGGCGACCGAACCTTTACAAACAAGGTTGGAGCAATCTCCACAACAATTGGAGGCTCCCAACAACACCACGAAGCTTCACCACAATGGAGTATGGCTTCGAGGTGACCTCAACCGTCTAGGGTGCTCAAACACCCAAGAGTAACAAGATCCGCTAGGGATAAGTGGGGGGAATTAAATATCTTGTGGTGGAAGTGTAGATCGGGCCCTTGTCACCCAATCCCGAGCAAATCAACAAGTTTGATTGGCTAGGGAGAGATCAGGCGAAAATGGAGCTTGGAGCAACAATGGAGCTTAGAGGTGGAAGAGGTGGTCAACTAGAGGTAGAAGACACCCCTTATATAGTCATGGGAAATATCCAACCGTTATCCACATTTTCAGCCCGCGACACGCGGTACTACCGCTCCAGGGGCGCGGTACTACCGTGAGGCCGCGCGGTACTACCGTGGCAAACCACGGTACTTCCGCGACAGCAGCAGAGGCCGGGACTTGCCTGACTAGGGTGCAGTACTACCACTTGCGCGGTACTACCGTTCCCCCTTGCGGTACTACCGCAAGGCAGGAAAGTCATTGCCTGGGAAGGGCGCGGATGAAATAAATTACATCCGTGCCTACTTCCTCTGAAAATGAGGTGGCGCAAAAATCCGACGCGGTACTACCGCTCGCGAGGCGCGGTACTACCATTGCGGGCGCGGATGTAAAAAATTACATCCGCTCCTACTACCGTGACGCTGCGGTACTAGGTAGGAGGGCCAAGGTACTACGACTCCTGGGGAGCGGTACTACCGTGGGCCCCCGCGATACTACCGCGCCGAGCGGTACTACCGTGGGTGGCGCGGATGTAAAAAATTACATCCGCCCCTACTACCGTACCGGAGCGGCACTAGGCCTGGGAGCCGCGGTACTACGGCTCCAGAGGAGTAGTACTACCGTGACCCACAGCGATACTACCGCTGGTACTTGCGGTACCACCGCAAGTACAGCAGTAGTCGTCAGATTTCAGCACAACCAAGATAACAAAGAGAAGCTCCAAAGTGCAGGGAAAGGTAGGACAAGTGTACGTGTTGATTCCACCCAAACCTTTCCGATGCGGACCCCCTCTTAATAGTACGGCTCTCCTATGACTCAAATCCATCAAAGAGAAATGTAGAACAACGCCGACTTCAATAGTCTCCGAGGGGCACCGAATCGTCTCGTGCCTAGTGATGAAGTATCTGAGAAACTCAAGGCACACGATTAGTCCGCAAAAGCATTGTCATCAATCACCAAAACACCTAAGGGATAAATATGCCCTTACAATCTCCCCCTTTTTGGTGGATTGATGACAACACGGGATTTGCACATAGATAAGATAATTTAGAGCAAGGGCAAACCCCACCTCTCTAAAATATAGACGGGCTCCCCCTAGATGTGTGCACTTTAGATGAATGCTTTGGACTGCATAGCACACAGACTAGGATCAACACTCCCCCTATATTTTAGAGACCAAGGCACGATAATTAACATAGCATAGTATAAAGATAGCACAATATAACACAAGCTCGCTAGGATAGATAGAGGCAAATGTCTTACACCATACGAAGTAAAGCAACGAGGTTCAAACGAGAAAGCAACAAATAGTTGAACCGAGAAAGCAGCAAACACACGACACACTCGCAAATCCCTACACTCTCTCCCCCTTTGGCATCGAGACGCCAAAAAGGCAGAGAGGACACCTACACACAAGAGGTGGCTCAAGCAGGGAACTCGTCCCAACCCTCTCCGTCGGTCTCCTCGGCAGCAGGGATGGTCTCCTCGACATTCCCCTCAGAATTAGTCCACCTGTAGCCTTGCTTTTCCATCCACTCGGCCTCTGGAGTGATGCGCTCCTCAGACCCGCCAGACACTTCCTCACCATAGAGCTGCAAGATCTTCTTGTCCCGGCGACGACTCTCCTTGGATGCCACGTGAGTCCTGTACTGCCCCTTGGCTTGTGAGGGAGTCCTGGACTAGGGGGTGTCCGGACAGCCGGACTATCATCGTCCGACCGGACTCCAAGACTACGAAGATACAAGATTGAAGACTCCGTCCCGTGTCCGGATGGGACTTTCCTTGGCGTGGAAGGCAAGCTTAGCGATACGGATATGTAGATCTCCTACCATTGTAACCGACTCTGTGTAACCCTAGCCTCCTCTGGTGTCTATATAAACCGGAGGGCTTTAGTCTGTAGGACAACATACATTACAACAATCATACCATAGGCTAGCTTCTAGGGTTTAGCCTCCTTGATCTCGTGGTAGATCCACTCTTGTACTACCCATATCATCAATATTAATCAAGCAGGACGTAGGGTTTTACCTCCATCGAGAGGGCCCGAACCTGGGTAAAACATCGTGTCCCTCGTCTCCTGTTACCATCCGCCTAGACGCACAGTTCGGGACCCCCTACCCGAGATCCGCCGGTTTTGACACCGACATTGGTGCTTTCATTGAGAGTTCCTCTGTGTCGTCACTGATAGGCTTGATGGCATCTTCAACCAACGACGCTGTCCAGGGTGAGACTTTTCTCCCCGGACAGATCTTCGTATTCGGCGGCTTCGCACTGCGGGCTAATTCGCTTGGCCATCTGGAGCAGATCGAAAGCTACGCCCCTGGCCGTCAGGTCAGATTCGGAAGCCTAAACTTCACGGCCGGTGTCCGCGGAGACTTGATCTTCGACGGACCCGAGCCACAGCCAAGCGCGCCGCACTGTTGCGATGGGCATGATCTAGCTCTGCCGCCGAACAGTGCCTTGGTGGCCGCACACGAATCCGCTCCGGCCATTAGTCCGGAACCGATCGCCCGGATAGAGGATCGGTGGATAGACACCGCCTCGGGGGCTTCAACTTCCTCGGCGATGGAGCCGAACATTAATCTTGTCCCCCGCGAAACTTGTGATTCCGAGGTGCCGGACTCCTTGCCGGACTCCGAACCTCCCACGCCTCTGCCAATCGATTCGGATTGGGCGCCAGTTATGGAATTCACCGCCGCGGACATCTTCCAATACTCGCCTTTTGGCGACATCCTGAATTCACTAAAGCATCTCTCATTATCAGGAGAGCCCTGGCCGGACTATGGCCAGGATGGTTGGGATGCGGACGACGAAGAAATTCAGAGCCCACCCACCACCCACTTTGTAGCCACTGTCGACGATCTAACCGACATGCCAGACTACGACTCCGACGACATCGACACTATGGATGATGATGCCAGAGACGAACAAGAAACAGAGCCTATAAGGCACGGGAGGACCACCTTGTCATATGACATATACATGGTGGATACCCCAAAGGAGAGCGATGACGAGGACCAATGGGCCGCGGCAGAAGACAACCCCGCCGATAAACAACCAAAACGGCGACGCAGACGCCACCCTAAGTCCCGCCTCGACGACAACAACGCTCCCAATAAGACCGTAATACAGCAGGGCTCACAATTGGACGACGAACATGCAGACAAGCAACCGTCCGAACATGACGAGTCAGATAATCAGTCCAGGCCCGGCGAAAATGACAGTCCGGACGACCTCATGCCGGACACGCCGCCGGAGAGCAAAAACCTTCGGAAAATACTCGTCAACACTGCAAGAAGCCTGAAGAAGGAAAAGCGGAAGCTCAAAACAGCGGAAGACACACTCAGAATGAGATGGAGCAAAGTGCTCAAAACCGCAGATAAATACGGCAATGGCCACCAATCAAAGAGCTACCCGGAGCGTAAGATGCTACCAGAATTCAACGAGGAGGCCATAGAGCCTCCACCGTCAAAAAATAAAGAGGCTGCCTGGTTGGATAGACGGCTAGATGATAGGCCAAATTCTGAAAGCGGCGCCACACATAAACCAACCAACGAACTTGGAAGGACAGATGGCCCAGCCAGGTCCATCTACGGGCCAAAGAAGAAGGCCCCAAGAAGCAAGGCAACACGTCAAGTGTCCGAAGATAGCGGCACACACAAATACAGGGGCGCCGCACACCCACTATGTTTCAACGATGAGGTGCTGGACCATGAGTTCCCAGCAGGATTTAAACCCATAAACATAGAGGCCTACGATGGAACAACAGACCCTGGAGTCTGGATAGAAGACTATATACTGCATATACACATGGCCAGAGGAGACGATCTCCACGCCATAAAATACCTACCCCTCAAGCTCAAGGGGCCAGCCCGTCATTGGCTTAAAAGCCTCCCAGAAAACACTGTTGGAAGTTGGGAAGAGCTCGAGGATGCGTTTAGAGCAAATTTTCAAGGGACTTATGTCCGCCCTCCGGATGCAGATGATCTAAGTCATATAACTCAACAGCCCGGAGAGTCAGCGCGGAAATTCTGGAACAGGTTTCTCACCAAAAAGAACCAAATAGTCGACTGTCCGGACGCCGAAGCCTTAGCAGCTTTCAAACACAATGTCCGAGACGAATGGCTTGCCAGGCACCTCGGCCAAGAGAAACCGAGGACAATGTCCGCACTAACAAGCCTCATGAGCCGCTTCTGTGCGGGAGAAGATAGCTGGCTAGCAAGATGCAGCACCAGCGACCCAAGTACATCCGAGATAAGAGATGGAAACGGAAAATCACGGCGCAGAAAAGAGCAGCGCCGGAATAAAGAGAAAGGCCCAAAGAGCACGACAGTCAACGCCGGATTCAAAAGCTCGCGGCCAAACAACAAAACACAGCCTCTTAAGGATGACAGCGACGAATTGTCCAGCTTAAACAAGATCTTGGGTCAGATATGTCAAATCCACAGTACCCCCGGAAGGCCTGCAAATCACACCCACAGGGATTGTTGGGTTTTTAAACAGTCCGGCCGACTAAACGCCGAACACAAGGGGCTCGACGCGTCAAGCGAAGAAGATAAACCCCACCAGCAGAGCTCCGGAAAACAAAAGACTTTCCCACAAGAGGTCAAAGCAGTAAACTCACTTCATGTGATAATGCGGAAAAATAGTGCGGCACTTCCTAAAAAGAGCCTCGCACGGTACAACCCAGCAGACCATAGAGATTGGATATCAAAACCAATCACTTTCGACCACCT
This sequence comes from Triticum timopheevii, assembly GCA_963921465.1. Taxonomy (NCBI): domain Eukaryota; kingdom Viridiplantae; phylum Streptophyta; class Magnoliopsida; order Poales; family Poaceae; genus Triticum; species Triticum timopheevii. The sequence continues at coordinate 467,242,809 of OY997272.1, read as the reverse complement.
GGACTATTCCAGAAGCGTTCGAAGCGCGGGACGGACTGCTCTGATATTGAATCCCATAATCGACGGATTACAATTCACTAAAGTCCTAATGGAAGGAGGCAGCGACTTAAACCTGCTGTATTCAAACACAATCCGTCAGATGGGGGTAGACCCTACAAAAGTTCGACACAGCCGCACTTCCTTCAAAGGAGTGACGCCAGGACCTTACGCCAAGTGCACAGGCTCCATATTACTAGAAGTCGTGTTCGGATCACCGAACAATTTTCGGCGCGAAAAACTAATTTTTCACATCGTCCGATTTAAAAGTGGATATCAAGCACTATTGGGACGAAAGGCTTTTGTCCGTTTCAACGCCATACCGCATTACGCGTCTCTTACACTCAAGATGTCCGGTCCGCGTGGCATCATTTCAGTGCGAGGGTCACTCAAAGACCCCGGACTCGGATAGACGAGTCCGGCTTCAGCAGACTAGGGGCTCCCTAGCCGCACACCTCTTCACAGGGGGCTGCACGCACAAACAACCGCGGGTTCATACAAACCCCGCTTTACTTATTTATATTTCTTCTTTTACACATATATTTTTCGCACACATCGTTTTCAAACTGAGCGTTCCTCTCTTTTTACAGATGAACAACGTGCATTCCCATCCAGGATAACGGCGCAACGGAGACACAGGCGCAGATGTGCAGTAGGGACCCGTTGCGAGGATTCTTTTCAGATTAAGACCCTGCGTAGACCTTTTTTAAATGTCTCTTGTTGTTATTCTCCCTTGGTTTCTTCCTATAGCCAAAGCGGAGCCTGACGTTTTGGCATCGGCCGCGTCAGAAGACCATGCCCGTACTTGGACACTAGGGGCTTAGGGCATTGTTCTGCCCATTATCATAAAGACCGAACACCTCAGGGAGTGTTCGGCGTCTCGAGTTAGGCATTATATGCATCAGCTCCGAATCATGTCTTTGGTCAAATGTTGGGTTTGCCCGGCTCCTGTGTTTTGCTGCCTTACGTTCCGTATCATCGGCTAACGCGGCACCAGGAGAACTACTGCGATTGTGCCCCAGCTCGGCTGGGCGAGCACCTCAGTAGAGAAAGCCGAAAACTGACTGTCATGATATAGCGAGAGACTGGTCAACCACTCGATCGACCACCGGAATGTTTAGAATTCCCCGCTTTGACGAAGGACCATTTCCCGGTCAGGCACACACGCGCCCCGAATTCGGAGAAGTGCGGTGCCCCAAGGGGCTATATCGTAGCCCCACCCTCGAGCTCCACTGGCTAAGTGAAAGTGATAAAGCATTATAGTCCGGATTGCCTCGTTCGCTACGCTACCACCTCCTTAACAGGACCGAGACGTCGGATTAAGTGTGAAAACGCGCTATTTTTGCGAACACCCCCGCACCTTGTGCGTGGGGGCTGAAGCCGAAGACTGCAATCTTTCAGGTTATACAAGTGTATACGTAAACGGCCGCATAGGAGAAGTTTTACTACTTGGGACGCACAAGTATAAAAAGCAGTTATAGCATAATCATTATTTTACAAGCTAAAACGTTCATTTGAACGTGACATTTTTTGAGCACTGCGACTCTATTACACGAGCGCCACGCATAACTTCCCCGAAATAGTGCTCGGCGGGGAGCTGGTCTTCATCCGAGCCCTGGGCGGCAACAGCGGTGGCATCCATCTCTGTCCAATGCGCCTTGACGCGGGCAAGTGCCATCCGCGCGCCCTCGATGCAGGCCGACCGCTTCATCTCCTTGATATGCGGCACCGCTCCAAGGAATTGCTGCAGTAAGCCGAAGTAGCTCGTCGCCTTGGGCCTCTCTGGCCAGACATGAGCCACGATGTTAGTCATGGCAAGTCCGGACAACCTATTTAGCTCGGCCCATTCAGCCAACCGGTCAGTCAACGGAAGTGAGCGATCCGGACTATGGAATTGAGACCAAAATAGCTCTTCCGTCTTGTGATCCTTCTGGCTCCGGAAGTGCTCAACGGCATCAGCCGCACTTGCCGCTAAGTCCATACACGGATCCTCCGGACTCCACAGCCGATCAAATTGAGCATACTTTTCATCCATAAACTGGCGACGCAGCAGATAAGGCTTGTCAGCCACGATATCTCCGGCCTGGCGCAACTCCTCCCTCATGGCCCGCATTGCAGAGCGGGCATCCTTGGCCTCAGCGGTGGCCTTCTTCAGGTCTTCCCGCTCCGATAAGCGCTCCTTTTCAAGAGCCTCATTACGGTCGGCAACATCTTTCACTTTTGCGGCCAATTCGGCCACTTCTTCCCTGCTTAGGCAGTGAACAGCCTTGTCGGCTTTCAACTCCTTGGCCGCCCTCGAGGCAGCCGCGTCACTCCTTCGGGCTTGCTCCTTAGCTTGAGCAAGTTCGGCCCGAAGGCTCTCCACGGCAGCAGCACCGTCTGTACAATAGCATATAATTTATCAAGAGGAGGGCTTTGACCCCATTAATAAAGCGACCGTGGAGAACTCATTTACCTTGCGACTCGTCAAGTCGCCGGTTGACAAGTGCGATGTCCGCATCCGCCGCGTCAAGTTGCTGCATTAACTCGGCAACCCCACTAGTCCGGCTAGCCCTCGGACTATCCGCCACCTACATAGGAACGGCGACATTCATTTCTTGTGATTTCGATCCTCGGCACGCTGTCGTCTTCGACAACCTACCGAGTCTCAGGGGCTACTATCTATACAGAGCACACTTTTATGTGCAAAACTGTCAAAAATAGAAGGTGCGTCATTTTCGCGTACCTCAAATCCCGCCAGCAAACTCATAGCGGCGTTACGCAATCCGCTCTCGGCGGACGAAATCCTTCCAATCACCATGTGCATCAACGCACGATGATCTTCTGAGATGGACACCCTCTCAAGCAGATTCTTCAGTTCTCCCGGTCGGATACTAGCGGGCGCCGAACACTCCGGCCCCTCCGGACTCGGGGATACCCTCAGTGACGATACTTCAGGCTCGTCTGCCTTATCGGATGGCGCAGCAGACGGGGGCGTTTCGCTCTCCATCATCTCCGGAAGAAGGTCCCCCGAAGACGAACTCATCTGCGAAGGCTGCAAATCCGAACTGCAAAATGAAAATTTCGGTCACCCACAGAAGCATACATGGAGGTATTTTCTTACTGATAAAATTCCCTTTTCATACTCACGGCTCGCTGGAGGGCTGATTCTTTGGCGATGATTGTGCGTCTGGATTCTCCCCGGACGCCGGACCCCCCGGGGAAGATCTCTTCCCCCATTTAGGGGCTTTAGCCTCCGGATCTTTGGAGGCGGTCCTCTTCTCCCCCTGGAAGGAGGGGTTCTTGATTCCCCCCTCTTCAGACGCCCCTTTGGGCGAAATATTAGCTCCTCTGTTTTCCCCTTCGCTCCATTCTGTGGGTGCGACCTCCAACATTCTGACCAGCACGGGCTCCAGTGTGGTCTCTGGGAGGGGGGCCGGACACCTTATCAGCCTTGATCGCGCCACCCACTCCTGTGAAGAGTAATGGGTCAGGAGGCGAACTCTAGAAAGGCAGATAAACAGAATGTCCGGACTCTGAGCTATTTACCTGAGTATCCGGGCGATTGCGGCTTAGGCCTGCATCCTCGGCTAATTCCGGACACGCCACCTGCGGTCCGAAGAACAACTTGTACATCTCCACGGGTGTTGCACCCATGAAGTGTTGGAGAATCCGAGGTCCCTCCGGGTTGAACTCCCATAGACAGAGAGGATGACGTTTGTAGGGCAGAAGATGCCTGATTAGCATAACCTGCATCACCACGGCCAGATTGATCTCCCTCGCTTGGAGGTCTCGAATCCGGCCCTGCATTGAGGGCACGTCTTCGGACGGCCCCCAATTGAGCCCTTGGTTGACCCACGACATCAGTTGGCGTGGAGGTCCCGGGCGAAATGAAGGCGGCAGCTTTTGTTTGCTACCCCTCGGAGCGGTGATATAGAACCACTCCTGCTGCCACAGCCCGAGTTCCTCTTGGAAGGAACCCTCGGGCCACGGGGCATCGGCCTTTTTGCTTATGGCCGCCCCGCCGCACTCCGCTTGACGCCCCCCGATCATCTTCGACTTCACCTTGAAGGTCTTTAGCCACAGGCCGAAGTGGGAAGTGACGCGGAGGAAGGCTTCGCAGACGATAATGAATGCGGAGATATAGAGGATGGACTCCGGAGCCAAGTCGTGAAAATCCAGCCCGTAGTAGAACATGAGCCCTCTCACGAAGGGGTCCGTCGGGAAGCCTAAACCCCGTCGGAGGTGGGATACGAAGACGACGTATTCGCCGGGCTCGGGGCGGGCACGGCCTGCCCTTGGGCAGGCAACCTGTGCGAAACCTCGTAGGCCAGGTACTTGGCCTCACGTAACTTCAATATGTCCTCCTCCGTGACGGAGGAGGGCATCCACCGGCCCTGGAGGTCGGAGCCGGACATGGTTGAGGATCCGAAGCGCTCGAATCTGAGGCTCTGGGTGTTGGAACTGGGAGCGAGGAGGAGATTCAATGCGAGATTGAAGAACATGAATGAGCCTTGGTCCTCTTATAAAGGGGAAAAATACCAAGAGCCGTCTCCGTGACCGTTTGAGATTCACCTTCGATAGAGGAGGCGTGGCGACGGGAACGGTTGGGTTACCCATGCACGTATTGATGAGAATCCCGGGATAAGGGGAACACGATCTCTGCTTCGACAAGACGTGCCAAGGAATCCGCTTCGCTAAACGTGCTGAGGTGGTATAGTAAAAAACGATTCAAACAAAGGCTTGGTAGCGGTGTGATGTCACGCCGCATAGTACGTCAGCAGATCGAACTAGTGTACATTTTATTCTCTCTACGCTGGAATGTGGAATTTATTTTGCAGAGCCGGACACTATCCTGGTGTTCATGATCTTCTCTGGATTATTCAAGGGAGGAACCCGCCTTGCAATGCCGAACATTATGCGCGCCGGACTTATTGTCATTGAAGCCTGGTTCAGGGGCTACTGAGGGAGTCCTGGACTAGGGGGTGTCCGGACAGCCGGACTATCATCGTCCGACCGGACTCCAAGACTACGAAGATACAAGATTGAAGACTCCGTCCCGTGTGGCGTGGAAGGCAAGCTTGGCGATACGGATATGTAGATCTCCTACCATTGTAACCGACTCTGTGTAACCCTAGCCTCCTCCGGTGTCTATATAAACCAGAGGGCTTTAGTCCGTAGGACAACATACATTACAACAATCATACCATAGGCTAGCTTCTAGGGTTTAGCCTCCTTGATCTCGTGGTAGATCCACTCTTGTACTACCCATATCATCAATATTAATCAAGCAGGACGTAGGGTTTTACCTCCATCTAGAGGGCCCGAACCTGGTAAAACATCGTGTCCCTCGTCTCCTGTTACCATCCGCCTAGACGCACAGTTCGGGACCCCCTACCCGAGATCCGCCGGTTTTGACACCGACAGCTTGCATGCAGAAAAGAGTCTTCATCTTGTCCTTCAGCTTCTTGGCCCATGATGGCATAGTGGCACTCTGGGAAGGCCTAGCAGCACGGCCCTCAGCAACATCCTCGGTGCCAGCATCCTCCTCATCAACAGCAGCCCTAGCAGCAGTCGCCTCGGCACGAGTAGTGGTGTTGGCCCAGTTGGATTTGATACGCAGACAGATGGGCTCATGGCGAATCCAGTCTGGAGCAAGGAACTCCTCACCAGGGAACATCTTCTCCCAAGTCTTCGAGATCAGCAGAAATAGATAGGGCCCATAGATAGGCACCTTGCGGTTGAACACTACAAACCGAATCTCACACCACATGATGTGTGAGACATCAAGTGGCTGAGACTGAGTCGAACGAGCCTCCTCGCAAATGAGCATCATATCCACCATATAGGCATGAACCTTGTCTTTGTCACCGATGCGAGGGAACAAGGAGTTGCGGAAGATGCGATACATGATATCCAGAAAAGAGTTGAGCACCAATGTTGTCTTGCCATTGGCGAGCGCCTTCTCAACCATGAACGGTGCAAGCTTGTCCTTGTTGGCAGACTCAGCATTGGCATGGGGGCGAACACCCACTGGAGTGTTGAGCCCATCATCAGGAACCTGGAGAAGATCCATGAACTCCTTCCAGGTAGCAGACAGTTGACGGCCATTGGTCATCCAGGTCATCCTCCGCTCCTCATTAGAGTGAAAGTAAACTGAGGCAAAGAACTGACAGATAAGCTCAGGGTCATAGTCAAGGTGGAAGGATATCACATGCTCAATGCCAAACTACTCCACCAAGTCCAGAGCCTCTCCAAAGTAGTCACGGAACTTGTCCTTCCTCATGTGATGCATATCAATCCATTTCACCTCCATGTAGGTATTCTGTTTGTTCTTGATGACATCCAGATAGATGTTGTTCTGTTGCTTGTTCCAGAACAGCTCACAGCCTCTGACAGTGGAACGAGGGTGCACATATGGGTGAAGCTGCCTGAGACGGACGTACTTAGACGGGGCTATCTCATCCATGCCCTTAGCGGGCTCCTTGTGCTTGCTAGCTGAGGTCTTGACATTGCGCTTGGAGGCAGAAGAGCCCTCTAGTACTTCACCTGGGTTGCGCAGACGCTTGGAGCCAGTGTCCCAACTGGGATTGGACCGGCGAGAGCCACCACCTTGGTCCATGGCAAGAGCACGTGGTGGGGAACGATCCCACCGGACGGAATCACGGGAGGGCAGCCGGTGGAGGAGATCCGGCGACGAACGTCGGCTCCGTTCTTGAGCGAGGGAGAGAAGGAGGCGACGTGGGGAAGAACTGCAAATGGGTATGGGGAGTTAGAACCCCCTGCCCGTCCTTATCCCCACGCGCTCGAACCGGCGCGGTAGTACCGCGTATCATCGTGGTAGTACCGCTCGGGCGGAAGTACCGCACCGAGGCAGTAGTACCGCTCACCCAGGCGGCAGTAAAAAATTACTGCCATGTGGTGACGGTAGTACCGTGCTCCCACAAGCGGTAGTACCGGGGCTGGCCACGGTAGTACCGCAGCTGGCCGCGGTAGTACCGTGAACTCAAGTCACTGCAAGTTTCAACTCGAGAAGAAGGCCTTTGCACGGAAACTTTTCACACACATGAAACCACAAGAACACGCACAAACCAGAGGCAGAAAGACAACAAGAAACCACCAAGCGACAAAGCCTCTCGAAGAGAGAGGGCGGTGGCCGAAGCCACCTATGTTTGAGTTGGATGGTATGGCACCGCAAAGAATTATCCTTGGGCCCATGACCAAAACTCGTCTTTGAAGCACAAGTACCATAAAAAATGGCTAATGTGAAAGAGGTGATCGATTTATGCATAATGGGGGAGGGAGAGTTCATTGAGAGAACAACACTCCCCCTATGTCCACGCCTACACCTAAACTAGACAACAAGTTGAGTGTGGTGGGGGGGGGGGTGCACGGGTTCAAGTCACATTGCTCAAATCAATGATATTTAGCTCATGCCTTAACTCGCGAAATCTTGCTTCATCCAAGGGCTTCATGAAAATATCTGCAAGGTTATCATGAGTGTTGACATACTTGAGCTCGATCTCCCCTCGCCTAATGTGATCCCGTATGAAGTGATACCGAATCTCAATGTGCTTCGTCTTGAAGTGTTGCACCGGGTTGAGAGAAATCTTGATGGCACTTTCATTATCACACCAAAGAGGCACTTTGTCACAAATGACACCGTCCTCCTTTAAAGTTTGCCTCATCCATAGGAGTTGAGCACAACAACTACCGGCCGCCACATATTCTGCTTCGGTGGACGAAAGAGACACACAACTTTGCTTCTTGGAGGACCAACTTACCAAAGAGCAACCAAGAAATTGGCACCCTCCGGAAGTGGACTTCCTATCCACTTTGTCTCCCACCCAATCGGAATCCGTGAAACCTTCAAGCTTGAAGTTTGCTCCTCTTGGGTACCATAAGCTAAAGTTTGGGGTATGAGCCAAATATCAAAAGATTCGCTTGACCGCCACATAGTGACTTTCCTTTGGTGCGGCTTGAAACCGTGCACACATCCCCACACTCAACATGATATCCGGTCTAGATGCACAAAGGTAAAGCAAGGAGCCAATCATGGAGCGATATACCTTTTGATCCACCGCTTTACCATTGGGATCAATGTCAAGTTGGCACTTGGTAGGCATTGGTGTAGTAGCCGGCTTGACATCACTTAGATTGAATCTTTTAAGCATGTCTTGAGTGTATTTGGATTGGTTGATGAAGGTTCCTTCTCTTCTTTGTTTGATGTCAAAACCAAGGAAGAACTTCAACTCTCCCATCGAAGACATCTTGAACTTGGAGGTCATGAGAGCGGCAAATTCCTCATTGAAAGCTTTGTTAGGAGAACCAAAAATAATATCATCAACATATAGTTGGCATACAAATAACTCCCCTTTGACCTTCTTAGTAAAAAGAGTAGGATCGATTTGTCCTACTTCAAATCCACGATCTTGTAGCAACTCGGTAAGGTGGTCATACCACGCACGTGGGGCTTGTTTAAGGCCATAGAGTGCCTTATCGAGTTGATACACATGATCCGGGAAGTAGGGGTCCTCGAACCCGGGGGGTTGCTTGACATAGACCAACTCATTAATAGGACCATTAAGAAAAGCACTTTTCACATCCATTTGTTGCAACTTAAAGTTGTGATGGGAAGCATAGGCAATCAACAAACGAATGGATTCAAGATGAGCAACGGGAGCAAAGGTTTCACCGTAGTCGATACCCTCGACTTGGGAGTAGCCTTGTGCTACCAATCTTGCCTTGTTGCGAATGATGTTCCCATGAGCATCTTGCTTGTTCTTGAAGATCCACTTGGTTCCAATGACGTTGTGGTTCCCCGATGGTCTTGGCACCAATATACACACCTTGTTGTACTCGAAGTTGTTGAGTTCTTCATGCATGGCATTGAGCCAATCCGAGTCTTCGAGCGCCTCATAGACCTTTTGGGGTTCAACACAAGAGACAAACGCGTGATGTTCACAATAGTTTGCTAATTGTCTATGAGTGCTTACCCCCTTTCTTAGGCTTCCAACCACGTTTTCCATGAGATGGCCTTGGGTGGCGAGCTTGGAAGCAATCTTCGCGGCACGACGCTCTAATTCCTCCTCGGGTGTGGAAGGAGGAGGATTAACTTGATCATCTTGAGCGCCGTCTTGAGCTTGTTCTTGATCTTGAGCTTGCTCATGATCTTGAACTTGCTCGTGGGGGAGAACTTGACCTTGGGCATCATTTAGAGGTTCACCGCCATCTTGAGGTTGATCTTGCCCTTGGTCTTGTTCATGAGGATGAGGGCCTTCACTTTGTTCTTCGGAAGCGTGTGGGTCTTGGGGAGGTGATGGCTCCACTTGAGTGGAGCATTGTCCTTCTCCTTCGGCCACAAGGGGTTCCTCAATGGGTAGGATTTGACCAATACCCATTCTTCTTATGGCTTGGGGAGGAATTTCATCACCTACATCACAAGTACCACTTTGCTCCACTTGGGAGCCGTTATTTTCGTCAAACTCCACGTTACACGTCTCCTCAATGTGTCCGGTGGACTTGTTGAGGACACAGTAAGCATGAGAGTTTGTAGCATAACCAACAAATATGCCCTCATGAGCTCTAGCCTCAAATTTAGACAAACGAACACCTTTCTTGAGAATGAAACACTTACAACCGAACACCCGGAAGTACTTGAGGTTGGGCTTGTTGCCGGTGAGTATCTCATAAGGAGTCTTGTTCAAGCCTTTGCGAAGATAGAGCCGATTGGATGCATGACATGCGGTGTTGATGGCTTCGGCCCAAAAGTTGTATGGAGACTTGAACTCCGCCATCATGGTCCTTGCCGCATCCATCAACGTCCGGTTCTTCCTCTCTGCTACACCATTTTGTTGAGGAGTATAAGGTGCAGCATATTGATGCTTGATCCCCTCATCACTAAGAAACTCATCCAAGGTGTAGTTCTTGAACTCGGTGCCGTTGTCACTTCTTATTGTCAAGATCTTTGCATTGTGTTGACGTTGAGCTTCATTTGCAAAGTAGATGACGGTTTGTTGCATCTCACTCTTCCTCTTGAAGAAGTATACCCAAGTGTATCTTGAATAGTCATCCACAATCACCAAGCAATACTTTCTACCTCCGAGACTATCAAAAGATGGAGGCCCAAAGAGATCCATGTGAAGGAGCTCCAAGGGTCTCTTCGAATAGATGATGGTTGATGGAGGGTGAGCCTTTTCATGAAGCTTTCCTTCCATACAAGCACTGCAAGCACAATCTTTGGCAAAACTAACATTTGTTAGTCCACGGACATGGTCCCCCTTGAGAAGACTTTGCAAAAATGTCATATTGACGTGGGCTAAACGGCGATGCCAAAGCCATCCCACGTCAACTTTAGCCATTAGGCATGTCGCGGTCTTAGTGGGTCGCTCCGAAAAGTTAATCACATAGAGACCATTCTCAACATGCCCAACAAAGGCTACTTTAAGAGTCTTGCTCCACAAGAGGGCCACGGTATCAATGTCAAAGAAGGTAGCAAAACCCATGAGTGCAAGTTGACGAACGGAAAGCAAATTGTACGCAAGGGACTCAACAAGCATGACTTTCTCGATCGTTAGATCATGAGAAATGACAACCTTGCTGAGACCCAATACCTTAGAATGTGATGCATCACCCCACTCGACATTGGTGGGCATAGATGGAATCTCTTGCACGTCCACCACCAAGTCCTTGCTCCCGGTCATATGATTTGTTGCTCCACTATCGACCAACCATGATCCCCCACCGGAAGCAAACACCTACAAGAGATCAATGCTTGGTTTTAGGTACCCATTTAGTAATGGGTCCTTTGATGTTAGTAACAAGGGTCTTGGGAACCCAAATAGACCATTCAATGTACTCATAAGGAGAACCAACAAATTTAGCATAAACATGTCCATCACTAGCACGGCACAACACATATGACGGGTTAAAGTCGCCGACTTTGTTTGAGGGAGTCCTGGACTACGGGGTGTCCGGATAGCCGGACTATCATCATCGGCCGGACTCCAAGACTATGAAGATATAAGATTGAAGACTTCGTCCCGTGTCCGGATGGGACTTTCCTTGGCGTGAAAGGCAAGCTTGGCGATACGGATATGTAGATCTCCTACCATTGTAACCGAGTCTGTGTAACCCTAGCCCTCCCCGGTGTCTATATAGACCGGAGGGTTTTAGTCCGTAGGACGACAACCATTACAACAATCATACCATAGGCTAGCTTCTAGGGTTTAGCCTCCTTGATCTCGTGGTAGATCCACTCTTGTACTACCCATATCATCAATATCAATCAAGCAGGAGTAGGGTTTTACCTCCATCGAGAGGGCCCGAACCTGGGTAAAAACATCGTGTCCCTTGTCTCCTGTTACCATCCGCCTAGACACACAGTTCGGGACCCCCTACCCGAGATCCGCCGGTTTTGACACCGACATTGGTGCTTTCATTGAGAGTTCCTCTGTGCCGTCACCGATAGGAAGGATGCCTCTTCCTGTCTTCAAGGACGGTATCTTCGCGGAAGGAGCCTTGGCCGCCGGCCAAACTATCAAGCTAGGCGGTTTTCTCATGGCCGCCTGTTCGGCCACCGCTTCGACAATGACCTCTCAGGTCGTCAAAAGCAATCTTCAAGTCAGCTCGGAATTCGCCGAGCGGCTGGATCCAATAGAGCTCTCGTCCGTAAACGAGCTCTTGGATCGCATCGCCGCCCTGGGAGTCGCTACAGACTACAATCAGATTGGGCTTAAAACCGATCTGAGAGAGATTAACTCTCCCCAGGTCACCCACCATGTTGCAGTGGTAGAGGAACAACGCGGCGACTCTTCTCCTGTATTGAAAACTAGTCATGTCCGGGCTCCCGAACCCTCCATGCCGGATTCCCGCGGAGGGACGGACTTCGATCAAGCACTGAACCTAAAGTCAGGCATCAGACCGGACTCGTTGGACAACATCCAGCAATCCAAGCTTCCAAATTTGGAAACTTCTCGGCCCTTGAGCCTCGAGATGGGTAGGGTTCCGGATTTAATTCCACCCACCCGCCCAGACATATGCGATCTATCTCTAATCCGGCAAGAGCCCGCTGAAACAGTACATCATTACTGGGCCAGATTCCTCCTGGTCATGGACAGGATAAAGGACTGCCGAGAGGAAAACACAATTTCAATTTTCTGCAATAATTGCACGGACGAGGGAATCTTGAACGCCGTCAGCCGTCGTGAAATTACACGCTTCGCCGACCTAGCGTCCATAGTACGAAAGTACTGTGCGATGGAGAGTTTCCAGAAAACCGAAACTAAGTTTTGGGACAATCCGGCCCCGAATACAACCCTAGTCCGCAACAAAAGGGTGCATTACACTCAGGCACCAGGTACAAAAACCAAAAAGCAAAAACCCCATAAAGGGCACGGAACCATACTGGAGGGATGGCTTAGCGGACCCTGTAAAATTCACAGTACAGAAGGCGCCACCCCAACACATAGCCTTCGAGCATGTTGGATACTGCGGCAGGTGGCCAAAAGTGGTGAGGAGCTTCTAGCCCCGGAAAACCACCCCAACAATACCAGTACGGTATCAACAGTCTTTGAGACTTTCACATCAAATAATATGCGGAAACGAACAATCCGCAGCCTCGCCGAAGTCTACCAGGTAGCAACAACTAATCCATGGAGCGACACGGCCATCACCTTCAACGCCAGCGATGAACCTAAATTCCGAATAGCCCGAGCACCAGCCGCATTGGTCCTCAGTCCAATAGTGGACGGCTTTCGTCTTACCAAGGTACTCATGGATGGCGGCAGTGGACTAAACCTCATTTATGAGGAAACTCTTCAAAAAATGGAAATAGACTGGAGCCGCATTGAGCAAAGCAGCACAACCTTCAGAGGAATAATCCCTAGCCGGGAAGCGCGCTGCACAGGAAAAATCACACTCGATGTGGTGTTCGGCTCGCCGGACAATTACAGGTCCGAAGAAGTCACGTTCCAAGTGGCCCCGTTCAGCAGCGGATATCACGCTATATTAGGACGAGAGGCATTCACAATTTTTCAAGCCATACCCCATTACGGGTACATGAAGCTTAAAATGCCCGGGCCCGGCGGAATAATCACTCTCGCTAGTGATCCAGACATAGCACTCCGCGCCGAAAACAAGACAGCCGCATTAGCCCTGGAGGCACTATCCGAAGCCCTAGCAGCAGAAGAACTCACCGCGCTGCGCTCTACGGTGAATAGGGACGATGTGATACTCGATAAGAGATCCAAGTCCACCTCCTTTAAACCAGCGGACGAAATAGTAAAATTCCAGGTCCATCCAACAGACCCAACAAATACGGCCTCCATTGGGGCACAGTTGAACCCTGATGTAGATGCCGCACTGCAAGAATTCCTTCGGGAAAATTGGGACATCTTTGCCTGGCACCCTTCACACATGCCAGGAATCCCACGCAGATTGGCAGAACACAGCCTAAACATCCTAAAAGGATTCAAGCCAGTCAAACAGGCTCTTCGACGATTTTTCGAACCCAAAATACAGGCAATGGGAGAAGATCTAGCCAAGCTATTGGAAGCCGGATTCATTAGAGATATCAAACATCCGGATTGGCTAGCAAACCTGGTAATGGTACCAAAGAAGGACAAATCCTGGCGCCTATGTGTCGATTTTAAAGACCTCAACAAGGCCTGCCCTAAGGATCCCTTCCCCCTCCCCCGCATCGACCAGATAATCGACACTACCGCAGGGCACGATTCATTGTGCTTCCTGGACGCATACTCTGGCTACCATCAAATCAAGATGGCGGAAGCGGACCAAGCCGCAACGGCATTCATTACTCCATATGGACCGTTCTGCTTCAACACGATGCCCTTCGGACTTAAAAACGCCGGCGCAACATATCAGCGCATGATTCAGACATGTCTGGCTACCCAGATCGGCAAAACAGTAGAGGCATACGTAGACGACGTAGTCGTCAAAACCAAACACGTCGAAACTCTAGTAGACGATTTGAGGCTCACATTAGACAACCTCCGAGCATATGACATCAAACTGAATCCGGAAAAATGCATTTTCGGCGTACCAGCCGGAAAGCTCCTGGGCTTCATTGTATCCGGTAGAGGAATTGAAGCGAACCCAGCCAAGATCCGAGCTCTGTCACAGCTGGATATTCCAAAAGACCTGAAACAAATACAAAAATTGACTGGATGCATGGCGGCTCTGAGCCGCTTTATCTCCCGTCTGGGAGAAAAGGCATTGCCCCTCTATCGCCTCCTCAGGCGCACCGAACACTTCGAGTGGACGGATGCTGCCACTGCCGGACTCGAAGAAATAAAAGCCATATTGGCAACAAATTTGGTCCTGGCTGCGCCTAACCTGGGCGAACCAATGTTGTTATACATCGCGGCAACACATCAAGTTGTAAGCGCGGTACTCGTCGTCGAATGAGAGACAGAAGGGCACAAATTCCCTCTTCAAAAACCAGCGTACTACGTATCCACTGTCTTAACTCCTCGCAAATCCCGTTACCCGCACTACCAAAAGATAGCGTAAGCGGTGTTCATGGCATCCCGGAAGCTCCGACACTACTTTCAAGAGTGTTCGATAATAGTGGCCTCCGAAGTACCCCTCAACGACATTATAAACAACCGCGACGCGACGGGCAGGATTGCAAAATGGGCCATTGAGCTCTTACCATTCGATATAACTTACAAACCTCGGCGAGCTATAAAGTCGCAAGTTTTGGCTGACTTTGTCGCTGAATGGACCAAAGCCGAACTCCCTAAAGAGTACGGCGCATACTCCATTTGGATTATGCACTTCGACGGCTCTAAAATGTTGGCCGGATTGGGGGCTGGCGTCATATTGACATCCCCAACCGGAGACACGGTCCAATACGTACTTAAGATAATGTACACGGACTCCAATAACGCAGCCGAATACGAGGCCCTCCTACATGGCCTCCGGATGGCAATCTCCATGGGCATTCAACGCCTAGAGGTGCGCGGGGATTCAAACCTTGCAATATCCCAAGTAAATGGAGACTTTGACGCTAAGGATCCGAAAATGGAAGCCTATCGTAACGCTGTCCTAAAAATGTCAGCTCGGTTCAAAGGACCTGAATTCCACCATGTAGCCCGGGATAATAACCAAGCAGCCAACATATTGGCACGCATCAGCGCAAAACGTGACGCTGTCCCTCCAAACATCTTCCTGAAACGGCTCTTTAAGCCATCCATACTATGGGAAGAGGAGTCCGGAAATAACAAACCGGAAGCAGCCGCACCAACCGACATAGAACAATCTGACTTAATCAGCGATTCAGCTGATGAAATAACATCTTCAGCCCACGAAATAATGGCAGTAATCGCCCCGTGGACAGAGCCATTCCTAGCCTACTTGCTTAGGTAGGAACTCCCCGAAGACCAAAATGAGGCCCACTGCATAGTTCGGCGATCTAAAGCCTACAAGGTCCATGAGGGAGAACTCTATAAGAAAAGCACAACCGGAGTCCTTCAAAGGTGTATCTCCGAAGAGGAAGGGCGAAACCTTCTGGCTGAAATTCATGCTGGACTTGGCGGACACCACGCCGCAGCTCGGGCCCTTGTAGGAAAGGCATTCCGTACAGGATTTTATTGGCCGACGGCCCGGGCAGATGCCCAGGACTTAGTCCAAAGATGCGTCAGTTGTCAGCTCTTTGCTAATCAGAGCCATATGCCACCCACCGCCCTCAAAACTATACCCATTACCTGGCCGTTCGCGGTCTGGGGGCTCGACATGGTTGGACCCCTTAAAGGGGGAACCCACAAGCAAAGGTACCTATTGGTCATGGTGGACAAATTCACCAAATGGATAGGGGCCAAGCCAGTTAAAACGGCAGAGTCTGGACTAGTGATAGACTTCATATCCGGGGTAGTACACCGATATGGTGTCCCCCACAGCATCATTACCGATAACGGCACGAACTTCACCTCCGACGAGGTTAAATCATGGTGCAAAAATATGGGCATTAAGCTCGATTACGCTTCAGTCTATCATCCTCAAACCAACGGTCAAGTGGAGCGAGCAAATGGTCTAATAATGAGCGGCATCAAACCCAGACTAGTGCGGTCCCTGACGAAATCGGACATGCACTGGGTAGAGGAGCTCGACTCCGTACTCTGGGGGCTGTGGACAACGCCCAACCGTACTACCGGATTCACACCATTTTTTATGGTATACGGCGCAGAGGCAGTTCTGCCCTGCGACATCATTCATGACTCACCTCGAGTGTGCATGTACGAAGAAAGAGAAGCCGAGTTGGATCGGCAGGACAGCTTGGACGCATTGGAGGAAGAACGCGACGTCGCCAAGGCTCGTTCCGCATTCTATCAGCAGCAGGCTCGATGATACCAAAGCAGAGAAGTACGGGCTAAGACTTACAATGTTGGCGAACTAGTTCTACGCCTGCCGGACAAGAAAAAGGAAAAGCTCAAGCCCAAATGGGAAGGGCCCTTCATTATCGATCAAGTCTTGACCGGCGGGGTGTACCATCTGCGAAATGCGTCGGACAACCGACTCGAGCCGAACCCATGGAACGCAACCCGCCTCCAAAGATTCTATGCCTAGCGCCGGACTAAGAGTTCGTCCCCTTCCCCCGTCCAAATTTTTACACTTTAGCTGTCTTTTGTTTCTCTTTTTTTCTCTCACCCCTATTCATAAAAGCCCTAAAAGGCCTACTTGCGCATTGTTCGCACACAATTGACGTGCTATCCGCACTCATTATACCTGGGGGCTTCTTTACCAGAAGCTTAATTATAAGGGCTTCATGCCCAGCACACGTGTCAAACTTTCGCGTGTACCTTTTATTCACCATTATATGCATCGATATGACTTAAGTTTTGGCCAAGCTGGGTTGCCTGGCTCCTGTGCTTACCCCTACATTCCCGATTGTTCGGCTAGGAGGTAAAGGGAGCACCTCTGCGATTGTTACTGCCGGGTCAGCCGGATGTGTACCTCAGACTGGGTGAAGCCGAAAGCTAGCGTTCTTAAGGGAATATTCGGTCGGTGACTTGAAAGATGATTTTTTACCTATCTATTTTTCTGCCCCCAGATGTTTTCCTGCTCTTTTCGCAGTCCGGACATGCACTTTAGGGCATGCCTCCCAGGGAAAGGAACCCTTAACGGAACTATTCTCCCTGGAAGATGTTTCTTACTAACCATGTAATATAACATAACTAGTTGGGCACTTGTCTGATAAAGCACTAATGACCCCTACGCCTGGTCTCCATGCATGCCCCGGTTGTTTCTTAACCGAGAAGGTATTCGGACACACTCCGGACTCTAGGGTCCCGAGGTTGAAGCGAAAAGGTCGGTAAAGACAAACGATCTACAATCCGGCTAGAAGGCATTTTACATGTCATTTTAAAATACATTGTCAAATCGACTGACTCTATTCTTCCTCAATCCCGTCTAACAGGCTGTCTAATTTACAGTCCCGTTGGGAAAATTTAGCGGCCAACTCTACCTGGCCATACACTAAACTCACAGGGATCTCCTTCCCATCGGGCCCCATAGGTCCGACCTCGGCCATGTGGTTGGGATCCGCCTTCTTGTACCGCGTCTTCACCATGGCCCAGGCCTCCCTGGCACCCTGGCGGCAGGCCGAAATCTTCCATAAATGGAAGTGCTGCCGCACTCCCTGAAGCTTCTCTGCAAGCTCTCCAAGGCCCTCGGGTAGGGAGAGGGATGGCAATAAAGCCTGGACGATGCCGCTCATTGCCTGCCGAACTCGTTCGAGCAGTTGCACTAGCTCGGGAAGTTGATCACCCGTTTATACGGGCATCTCCTCCGCAGGGCGACCTGTGAGTACACTTACACACATATTGTTGTCAATTGACTTACTCGCCGAACTCTTATTTTCAAAGGAGTTCGCTCAAGCACTTACTATAGATGCCGCGATGAAGCCGCTGATTCTCCTTCACGGAGCCAGACAGCTCAGCCCGTACACCTTTCAGCTCTTCTCCAAGCTGGGCGTGGGCATCCTGAAGCTTGTTCCTTTCCTGCTGCACTCTCGTCAGCACCCTCTCGCCGACCTTTAGCTGGCGCAGTAGTTCTTGCCTGTCCGGCAGCACCTGCAATGTCATTGTTAGACTTGCACGCACACCGCACACCACTTATCTTTTTAAAATAATGTGTTACCAGGAGGGGTCCCTGTGTTTCCTCCTGCGGCAGCAAGTGCGGCCTCAAGTTGGGCCTTACACTCTTGCAGCTCCTGAGACAGTTGGGTATTCTTCTCTGTAAGATCCTGCATTTCAAATGATCCTTAAATCAGTTAATATAACTACTTTAAGTCTCGGGGGCTACTGGCATATACAACTATGTCTTTTACATACTGCTCCGTGGCTCTGGTCAAACCATCTTGAGCAGCACGGAGATGCGCGTCCCCCGCGTTAAAGGCATTCAACGCCTCAGGGGAGAAGCACGCGTCACGAAAAACTGTCCGGCGGCGCCTGTGGTTCATGGCGCTCTCCACCTCAGACTTGGTGGCGGACAGTCTGTCGGCATCCTCCGTTGGAGGAGTATCCGGCTCGCGCCTTGCGCTCGCCTCCCCCTCCAGACCAGGTGTTGGAGCCTGGCTGGCAGAGGCTGGGTTGGCAACCTTTACGCCCGCAGTCCGGCGGGCGCTTTTTCTCCTGCAAAAGTCATGAGCATTCAAACACTTCCTAGGAACGCTGTCCTAAATAACAAATCGTGAGTGAGGGAGTCCTGGACTAGGGGGTGTCCGGACAGCCGGACTATCATCGTCCGCCGGACTCCAAGACTACGAAGATACAAGATTGAAGACTCCGTCCCGTGTCCGGATGGAGCTTTCCTTGGCGTGGAAGGCAAGCTTGGCGATATGGATATGTAGATCTCCTACCATTGTAACCGACTCTGTGTAACCCTAGCCTCCTTCGGTGTCTATATAAACCGGAGGGCTTTAGTCCGTAGGACACAACATACATTACAACAATCATACCATAGGCTAGCTTCTAGGGTTTAGCCTCCTTGATCTCGTGGTAGATTCACTCTTGTACTACCCATATCATCAATATTAATCAAGCAGGACGTAGGGTTTTACCTCCATCGAGAGGGACCGAACCTGGGTAAAACATCGTGTCCCTCGTCTCCTGTTACCATTCGCCTAGACGCACAGTTCGGGACCCCCTACCCGAGATCCGCCGGTTTTGACACCGACATTGGTGCTTTCATTGAGAGTTCCTCTGTGTCGTCACCGATAGGAAGGATGCCTCCACCCGTCTTCAAAGACGGAATTTTTGCCGAAGGGGCCTTGGTCGTCGGCCAAACTATCCGGCTAGGTGGTTTTCTTATGACCGCCTGTCCGGCCACTGCCTCGACAATGACTTCTCAAGTCGTCAAAAGCAATCTTCGCGTCAGCTCGGAATCCGCCGAGCAGTTGGATCCAATAGAGCTCTCGTCTGTTAACGAGCTCTTGGATCGCATCGCCGCCCTGTGAGTCGCCACAGACTACGATCAGATTGGGCTTAAAACCGATCTAAGAGAGATTAACTCTCCCCAGGCCACCCACCACGTCGCAGTGGTAGAGGAACAATGCGGCGACTCATTGCCTATATTAAAAACTAGCCACGTCTGGATTCCCGAACCCTCCATGCCGGATTTCTGCGGAGGGACGGGCTTCGATCGAGCATTGAACTTAAAATCATGCATCACTCCGGACTCGCTAGATTGTGTCCAGCAACCTAAGCTTCTGAATTCGGAAGCTCTTCGGCCTTTAAGCCCCAAGATGGGCAGGGATCCGGATTTTAGTCCACCCACCCGCCCAGACATATGCGACCTATCTCTAATACGGCAAGAGCCCGCTGAATCAGTACATCACTACTGGGCCAGATTCCTCCTGGTTATGGACAGGATAAAGGACTGCCGAGAGGAAAACGCAATCTCAATCTTCTGCAATAATTGCACGGACAAGGGAATACTAAACGCCATTGATCGTCGCAAAATTACGCGCTTCACCGATCTGGCATCCATAGTACGAAAGTACTGTGCGATGGAGAGTTTCCAGAAAACCGAAAATCAATTTTGGGATAATCCGGCCCCAAACCCAGTCCGCAGCAAAAGGGCGCCTTACACTCAGGCCCCAGATGCAAAAACGAAAAAACAAAAACCCAATAAGGGAAGCGGAACCGTAATGGAGGGATGGCTCAATGGACCCTGTAAGCTTCATAGTACAGAGGGAGCCGTCCCAACACATAGCCTTCGAGCATGTTGGATATTACGGCAGGTGGCCAAAAGTGGCGAGGAGCTTCTAGCCCCGCAAAACCACTCCAACAATACCGGTACTGTATCAACAGTCTTCGAGACTTTCGCGTCAAACAATATGCGAAAGCGAACAATCCGCGGACTCACCGAAGTCTACTAAATAGCAACAGCAAATCAATGGAGTGAGACAGCTATCACGTTCAGTGCCAGCGACGAGCCTAAATTCCGAACAGCCAGAGCACCAGCCGCACTGGTGCTTAGTCCCATAGTGGACGGCTTTCGACTGAAAAAAGTCCTCATGGATGGCGGCAGCGGATTAAACCTCATCTACAAGGAAACTCTGCGGAAAATGGAAATTGATTGGAGCCGTATTGAGCGAAGCAGCACAACCTTCAGTGGAATAATCCCTAGCCGGGAGGCACGCTGCACCGGACAAATCACACTCGATGTGGTGTTCGGCTCGCCGGACAATTACAGATCCGAAGAAGTCACGTTCCAAGTGGCCCCGTTCAACAGCGGATATCACGCTATATTAGGACGAGAGGCATTCACAATTTTTCAAGCAGTACCTCATTACGGGTACATGAAGCTCAAAATGCCTGGGCCCGGCGGAATAATCACCCTCGCTAGTGATCCGGACATAGCACTCCGCGCCGAAAATAAGACAGCTGCACTAGCCCTGGAGGCACTATCCGAAGCCTTAGCAGCAGAAGAACTCACCGCGCTGCACTCTACGGTGAACAGGGACGATGTGATACTCGATAAAAGATCCAAGTCCACCTCCTTCAAACCAGCAGATGAAATAATAAAATTCCAGGTCCATCCAACGGACCCAACAAAGACGGCCTCCATTAGGGCACAATTGAACCCCGAAGTAGACGCCGCACTGCGTGAATTCCTTCGGGAAAATTGGGACATCTTCGCCTGGCATCCTTCGGATATGCCCGGAATCCCACGCAGGTTGGCAGAACACAGCCTAAACATCCTAAAAGGATTTAAGCCAGTCAAACAGGCTCTTCGACGATTTTCCGACCCCAAAAGACAGACAATGGGAGAAGAGCTAGCCAAACTATTGGAAGCCGGATTCATTAGAGATATCAAACATCCGGACTGGCTAGCAAATCTAGTAATGGTACCAAAGAAGGATAAATCCTGGCGCCTCTGTGTCGATTTTAAAGACCTCAATAATGCTTGCCCAAAGGATCCCTTCCCTCTCCTCCGCATCGACCAAATTATCGATGCTACCGCAGGGCACGATTCGTTGTGCTTCCTGGACGCATACTCTGGTTATCATCAAATCAAGATGGCAGAAGCAAACCAAGCCGCAACGGCATTCATCACTCCATACGGACCATTCTGCTTCAACACGATGCCCTTCGGACTTAAAAATGCCGGCGCAACATATTAGCGCATGATTCAAACATGTCTGGCCACCCAGATCGGCAAAACAGTCGAGGCATACGTAGACGACGTAGTCGTCAAAACAAAACACGTCGAAACTCTAGTAGACGATTTGAGGCTCACATTCGACAACCTCAGAGCATATGACATCAAGCTGAATCCGGAAAAATGCGTTTTCGGCGTACCAGCCGGAAAGCTGCTGGGCTTCATTGTATCCGGTAGAGGAATTGAAGCAAACCCGGCTAAAATCCGAGCTCTGTCATAGTTGGATATTCCAAAAGACCTCAAACAAATACAAAAATTAACAGGATGCGTGGCAGCCTTAAGCCGCTTTATCTCCCGTCTAGGAGAAAAGGCGTTGCCCCTCTATCGCCTCCTCAGGCGCACCGAACACTTTGAGTGGACGGATGCTGCCACTGTCGGACTCGAAGAAATAAAGGCCATATTGGCAACAAATCCGGTCCTGGCTGCGCCCACTCTGGGCGAACCAATGTTGTTATACATCGCAGCAACGCATCAAGTTGTAAGAGCGGTCCTCGTCGTCGAACGAGCGACAGAAGGGCAGAAATTCCCTCTTCAAAAACCAGTGTATTATGTATCCACTGTGTTAACCCCCTGCAAGTCCCGTTACCCGCACTATCAGAAGATAGCATATGCGGTGTTCATGGCGTCCCGGAAGCTCCGACACTACTTTCAAGAGTGTTCGATAACAGTGGCCTCTGAAGTACCACTCAATGACATTATAAATAACCGCGACGCAACGGGCAGGATTGCAAAATGGGCCATTGAGCTCTTACCATTCGATATAACTTACAAACCTCGGCGAGCTATAAAGTCACAAGTTTTGGCTGACTTCGTCGCTGAATGGACCGAAGCCGAACTCCCTAAAGAGTACGGCGCATACTCCAATTGGGTTATGCATTTCGACGACTCTAAAATGTTGGCCGGACTGGGGGCTGGCATCGTATTGACGTCCCCAACCGGGGACACAGTCCAGTATGTACTTCAAATAATGTACACTGACTCCAACAACGCAGCCGAATACGAGGCCCTATTACATGGTCTCCGGATGGCAGTCTCCATGGGTATTCAACGCCTAGAGGTGCGCGGGGATTCAAACCTTGCAATATCCCAAATAAATGGAGACTTTGACGCCAAGGATCCGAAAATGGCAGCATATCGCAACGCCGTCCTAAAAATGTCAGCTCGGTTTGAAGGACTCGAATTCCATCACATAGCCCGAGATAATAACCAAGCGGCCGACGTACTGGCACGCATCAGTGCGAAACGTGATGCTGTCCCTCCAAATATCTTCCTGGAACGGCTCTTCAAGCCATCCGTACTATGGGAAGAGGAGCCCGGAAGTGACAAACCGGAAAAAACCGAGCCAATCGGCGATTCAACCGATGACATAACACCGTCAGCCCACGACATAATGGCAGTAATCGCCCCATGGACAGAACCATTCCTAGCCTACTTGCTTAGGCAGGAACTTCCCGAAGACCAAAACGAGGCCCGCTGCATAGTCCGGCGATCGAAAGCCTACAAGGTCCATGAGGGAGAACTTTATAAGAAAAGCACAACCGGAGTCCTTCAAAGATGTATCTCCGAAGAGGAAGGGCGCAACCTCCTGGCTGAAATTCATGCCGGACTAGGCAGACACCACGCAGCAGCCCGGGCCCTTGTAGGAAAGGCATTCCGTACAGGATTTTATTGGCCGACGGCCCGGGCAGATGCCAAGGACTTAGTCCAGAGATGCGTTGGTTGTCAGCTCTTTGCTAATCAGAGCCATATGCCGCCTACCGCCCTCAAAACTATACCCATTACCTGGCCGTTCGCGGTCTGGGGGCTTGATATGGTTGGACCCCTTAAAGGG
Organism: Triticum timopheevii; assembly: GCA_963921465.1. Classification (NCBI taxonomy): domain Eukaryota; kingdom Viridiplantae; phylum Streptophyta; class Magnoliopsida; order Poales; family Poaceae; genus Triticum; species Triticum timopheevii. Next base: position 467,219,276 of record OY997272.1, on the reverse strand, counting down.
GGAACCCACAAGCAACGGTATCTATTGGTCATGGTGGATAAATTCACCAAATGGATAGAGGCCAAGCCGGTCAAAACGGCAGAGTCCGGACCAGTGATAGACTTTATATCCGGGGTAGTACACCGTTACGGAGTCCCCCACAGCATCATCACCGACAACGGCACGAACTTCATAGCCGACGAGGTTAAGTCATGGTCCAAGAATATGGGCATCAAGCTCGACTACGCTTCAATCTATCACCCTCAAACCAACGGTCAAGTGGAACGAGCAAATGGTCTAATAATGAGCGGCATTAAACCCAGACTAGTGCGGTCACTTACTAAATCTGACACGCACTGGGTCGAGGAGCTCGACTCCGTACTCTGGGGGCTGCGGACAACGCCCAACCGTACTACCAGATTCACACCATTTTTTATGGTATACGGCGCAGAGGCAGTCTTACCCTGCGACATTATTCATGACTCACCTCGAGTGCGCATGTACGAGGAAAGAGAGGCCGAGCTGGATCGACAGGACAGCTTGGACACATTGGAGGAAGAACGCGACGTTGCCAAAGCTCGTTCCGCATTCTATCAGCAGCAGGCTCGAAGATATCAAAGCAGAGAAGTACAGGCCAAGACTTACAACGTTGGTGAACTAGTTCTACGCCTGCCGGACAAGAAAAAGGACAAGCTCAAGCCCAAGTGGGAGAGCCCTTTCATTATCGATCAAGTCCTGACCGGCGGAGCATACCGTCTACGAAATGCGTCGGATAACCAACTCGAGCCGAACCCATGGAACGCAGCCCGCCTCTGAAGATTCTATGCCTAGCGCCGGAGCAAGAGTTCGTCCCCTCCCTCCGTCCAAATTTTTATACCTTGGCTGTCTTTCGTTTCTCTTTTCATAACCTTTTTATTAAAAAGCCCCTAAGGGCTTACTTTAGCATTTTTTCGCATACACTTGATGTGCCATCCGCACTCATTATACCTGGGGGCTTCTTTTACAGAAGCTCAATTATAAGGGTTTCATGCCCAGCACATGTGTCAAGCTTCCACATGTACCTTTTACTCACCATTATATGCACCGATATGACTTAAGTTTTGGCCAAGCTGGGTTGCCTGGCTCCTGTGCTTACCCCTACGTTCCCGATTGTTCGGCTAGGAGGTAAAGGGAGCACCTCTGCGATTGCTACTGCCGGGTCAGCCGGATGTGTACCTCAGACTGGGTGAAGCCGAAAGCTAGCGTTCTTAAGGGAATATTCGGTCGGTGACTTAAAAGATGATTTTCTTCACCTACTCATTTATCTGCCCCCAGATGTTTTTCTGCTTTTTTCGCAGTCCGGACATGCACTTTAGGGCATGCCTCCCAGGGAAAGGAACCCTTAACGGAACTATTCTCCCTGGAAGATGTTTCTTACTAACCATGTAATATAACATAACTAGTTGGGCACTTGTCTGATAAAGCAATAATGACCCCTACACCTGGTCTCCATGCATACCGCGGTTGTTTCTCATCCACAAAGGTATTCAGACACACTCCGGACTCTAGGGTCCCGAGGTCGAAGCGAAAAGGTCGGCAAAGACAAAAGATCTACAATCCGTCTAGAAGGCATTTCACATGTCACTTCAAAGGAAAACATACATTGTCAAATTTATTGATTGTATTCCTCCTCAATCCCGTCTAACAGGCTGTCTAACTTACAGTCCCGTTGGGAAAACTTAGCAGCCAACTCTACTTGGCTGTATACTAAACTCACAGGGATCTCCTTCCCATCGGGCCCCACCGGTCCAACTTCAGCCATATGGTTGGGATCCGCCTTCTTATACCGCGTCTTCACCATGGCCCAAGCCTCCCTGGCACCTTGACGGCAAGCCAAAATCTTCCACAAACGGAAGCGCTGCCGCACTCCCTGAAGCTTCTCCGCAAGCTCCCCAAGGCCCTCGGGTAGGGAGAGGGCTGGCCATAAAGCCCGGACGACGCCGCTCATTGCCTGCCGAACTCGTTCGAGCAGTTGCAACAGTTCGGGAAGTTGATCACCCGTCGATATGGGCATCTCCTCTGTAGGACGACCTGTGAGTATACCTACAAGACATATCATGTCAATATACTTCCTCGCCGAACACTTCTTTTCAAAGGAGTCCACTCAAGCACTTACTATAAATGCCGCGACGAAGCCGCTCATTCTCCTTAACGGAGCCGGACAGCCCGGCGCGAGCACCTTTCAGCTCTTCTCCGAGCTTGGCGTTGGCATCCTGGAGTTTATTCCTTTCTTGCTGCACCCTATTCAGCACACTCTCGCCGGCCTTCAGCTGGCGCAGTAATCCTTGCCTATCCGGATCTTGTCCGGTGGTACCTACACAGTCATTATTAGACTTATGCGCACGCCGCACAGCGCTTATATTTATTAATACAAATGTGTTACCAGGAGGGGTCTTTGAGTCTCCTCCTGCGGCAGCAAGTGCGGCCTCAAGTTGGGCCTTGCATTCTTGCAGCTCCTGAGACAGCTGGGCATTCTTCTCGGTAAGAGCCTGCGTTTCACATGATCCTTAAATCAGTTAACATAACTACTTTAAGTCTCGGGGGCTACTGGTATATACAACCATTAAAAATTCCCTTACCCGTATGTCTTTCACATACTGCTCCGTGGCTCTGGTAAAACCATCTTGAGCGGCACGGAGATGCGCGTCCCCTGCGTTAAAGGCATCCAATGCCTCAGGGGAGAAGCACGCTTCACGAAATACTGTCCGGCGGCGCCTATGGTTCATGGCGCTCTCCACCTCAGACTTGGTGGCGGACAGTCTGTCGGTGTCCTCCATTGGAGAAGGATCCGGCCCGCGTCTTGCGCTTGCCTCCCCCTCCAGGCCGGGCGCTGGAGCCTGGCCGGTGTAGGTTGGATCGGCAACTTCTGCGCCCGCAGTCCGGCGAGCGCTTTTTCTCCTACAAAGATCATGAGCACTCAGGCATTTCCTAGGAACGTTGCTCTGAAAATTCAAATACGAGCTATACCTTTGCGGCGACGTTTCCGTCCGCACCGTGCTCCTTTTCCGCCTGCTGGTCCGGACTGACCTCTGTTGGTCAGCCGCCGCGGGCTCGGCTTCCTGCCGTAAAGGCACTTCCTGTAACATACCGTCGTTTGCGAAGGTTAGAAAGGGGAAAGGAAGAGATAATGGTGTTCGGACCTCGGTCACGGTCACCTGGGAAGCCGGATACAGTCCGGGGTAGTCCGCCGTAATGGCAACCAAAGCACTATCCATGCTGAGCTGGTGAAATACCCCGTCGATCAGCTCCACCTCGATGTCCGGGTCCTCTTAGGAGGCCGGATCCAAGGATCTCTCTGGATCCTCGGGTTGCGGAGCAGGACTTACCATGTCCTCCACAGTCCGGCGTAGACCCTGCGCCGAAGACATAATGTAAAGAAGCTTAAACTTCGAGAGCATGGGTTGAGCCTTTAAAGGTGTTCGCTTACCCATCCTCTAGGGTTGATCATGGAAAACCCATTCAAAGGGTTCGTTCGAAAGAAGTCCTCCTTTTCCCCCTTATACAGGCTGGAAAGGATCTCTACCAGATCCTCGGTCGAATCCGGCCCTTTGCGGCCATGACGGGTGGCATCGTCCTCCCCGTTGAAATCCCACATAGGGTGGCCTCTGTATTGCAATGGCTGTACCCCCCGCATGATGCATGTCGTCATGACTCCAATCATGGTATTCGGCCCATCAAGTAATGGACGCTCTTGTCTTCCTCCAATCGGGGGCTCCGTGGGCGCCAGCTGAGGCGTTTCTTCAGGGGAGCAGCACTAAACTCCGGGAGGCCAATCTGGACTGGGTCCGGCAGCGGAGCGTCTCCTATGTAAAACCACTCTGAGGGCCAGTCTTCGGACGCCTTCTTGGGAGTACCGGATGGGTATCCGGTCCCGGCGATGCGCCAAATTTCGGCGCCGCCCACTTGATATATGGACCCCTCATGAGAACGGGGTACGAGGCAGAACAGCCTCTTCCACAATGCAAAATGGGGCTCGATGCCCAGGAACAGCTCGCAAAGAGCTACATAGCCCGCGATATGCAGGACAGAGGCGGGTGTGAGGTGGTGAAGCTGGAGTCCGTAGAACTCCAGGAGCCCGCGGAGGAACGGATGTATTGGGAATCCGAGTCCCCTTATTAGATAGGGGACAAAGCATACTCGCTCCCCCTTATTGGGGCTTGGGGTAGCCTCCGCTTGCCTCCCACCTTGATAAGTGACCAGCCCGGCTCGAACCGGGACCATGAAGGCTGGAGGGAGATATCCCCCCGCTTGGAGCTTCACAAGCTCGTTGTGCGGAACAGAGCACCTCCTTCAATCCCCTGGCGGTGGGCTGGGAGTGCGAGAAGAAGAGCCGCGTCGACGGTCCATGATGGAATGGATTTTTAGGTCAAAGGCGCTCCGATGAAGTATTCGCGGGAGGAAGATGGTGTGGTTTGGATCTGGATTTTTGCCTCTTTTGTAGGCGGACGACTCGCACAACTAGGGGGTGAAACGTAAAAGACACCCTGGCTTTTCGCATTCATGCGACGCGTGGAAAAGGGTCATTATTTGGCGTAGAAGCCGAGGAACACCGTATTTAAGATGAAGCCGGACACTGTTCGGCAGGTACATGGAATTTGAAGGGAGAACCCGCCTTGCAACGCCGAAGACTATAAATGCGCTGGACTTATCGTCATTGAAGCCTGGTTCGGGGGCTACTGAGGGAGTCCTGGACTAGGGGGTGTCTGGATTGAAGACTCCGTCCCGTGTCCGGATGGAGCTTTCCTTGGCGTGGAAGGCAAGCTTGGCGATACGGATATGTAGATCTCCTACCATTGTAACCGACTCTGTGTAACCCTAGCCTCCTCCGGTGTCTATATAAACCGGAGGGCTTTAGTCCGTAGGACACAACATACATTACAACAATCATACCATAGGCTACCTTCTAGGGTTTAGCCTCCTTGATCTCGTGGTAGATCCACTCTTGTACTACCCATATCATCAATATTAATCAAGCAGGACGTAGGGTTTTACCTCCATCGAGAGGGCCCGAACCTGGGTAAAACATCGTGTCCCTCGTCTCCTGTTACCATCCGCCTAGACGCATAGTTCGGGACCCCCTACCCGAGATCCGCCGGTTTTGACACCGACAGTGAGCTATACCGTTGCGGCGATGTTTCAATCCGCGCCGCGCTCCTCTTCCGCCTGCCGGGCCGGACTGACCCTTGTTGGCCAGCTGCCGTAGCCTCGGCCTCCTGCCTTGAAGGCACCCCCTGCGAGACACCATTATATATGGTAGTCAGATATGCACAGGGACGGAATGATGGTGTCAGGACTTCGGTCACAATCACCTGGGAAGCCGGACATAGGCCGGGGTAGTCAGTCGTAATGGCGACTAAAGCATTATCCATGCTGAGTTGGTGGAACACCCCGTCGATTAGCTCCACCTTTATGTCCGGGTCCTCTTCGGAGGCCGGATCTTGGGATCTCTCTGGATCCTCGGGTTGCGGGGCCGGACTATGCATGCCCTCCACAACCCGACGCAGCTCCTGCGTCGAAAGCATAAATGTAAGAAACTTAAACTTTGAAAGCATGGATCGGACACACAAAGTGTTCGCTTACCCAACGCCGAGGGTTGTTCATGGAGAACCCATTCAACAGGCTCGTATGGAGGAAATCCTCCTTCTCCCCTTTGTACAGGCCGGACAGGATCTTCACCAGGTCTTCGGCCGATCCCGGCCCTTTGCGGCCATGACGAGTGGCGTCGTCCTCCCCGTTGAAGTCCCACATAGGGTGGCCCATGTATTGCAGTGGCTGCACCCCCCGCATAATGCACGTTGCCATGACTCCAATCATGGTCAATCCGGAATGGGCCAGTAACCTTATCCGGCCCATCAAATAATGGACGCTCTTGTCTTCCTCCAGCTGGGGGCTCCGAGGGCGCCAGCTCAGGCGTTTCTTCAGAGGAGCATTACTGAACTCTGGGAGGCCGATCCGAACAGGGTCCGGCAGCGGAGCGTCTTCCACATAAAACCAATCTGAAGGCCAGTCTTCGGACGCCTTCTTAGGGGTTCCGGATGGATATCCGGTCCCGGCAATGCGCCATATTTCGGCACCGCCCACTTGATATATGGACCCCTCGTGAGAGCGGGGTACAAGGCAGAACAACCTCTTCCACAGCGCAAAATGGGGCTCGACGCCTAGAAATAGCTCGCAAAGGGCTACGTAACCCGCGATATGCAGAATAGAGGCGGGCGTGAGGTGATGGAGCTGGAGTCCGTAGAACTCCAGGAGCCCGCGGAGGAACGGATGTATAGGAAATCCGAGCCCCCTTATCAGATAGGGGACGAAGCATACCCGCTCCCCTTTGTTGGGACTTGGGGTAGCCTCCGCTTGCTTCCCACCTTGGTAGGTGGCCAGCCTGGCTCGAACCGGGACCATGAAGGCCGGAGGGAGATATCCCTCCGCTTGGAGCGTCACCAGCTCGTTGTGCGGGACAGAACATCTCCTCCAATCTCCTGGCAGAGGGCTGGGAGCGCGAGAGGAGGAGCCGCGTCGACGGTCCATGATGGAATGGATTTTTGGTCAGAAGCGCTCCGATGAGTACTCGCGGAAGGAAGATGGTGTGATTTGGATCTGGATTCTTGCCTCTCTTATAGGCAGATTATTTGTGCAACTAGGGGGTAAAACATAAAAGATACCCTGGCTTTTCGCATTCGTGCGACACGTGGAAGAAGGCCATTATTGGGCGTGGAAGCCAAGAAGCGCAACATTGATAAGGAAGCCGGACACTGTTCGGCAAGTACATGGAACTTAAAGGAGAACCCGCCTTGCAACGCCGAAGACTATATACGCGCTGGACTTATCGTCATTGAAGCCTGGTTCGGGGGCTACTGAGGGAGTCCTGGACTAGGGGGTGTCCGAATAGCCGGACTATCATCATCGGCCGGACTCCAATACTATGAAGATACAAGATTGAAGACTTCGTCCCGTGTCCGGATGGGACTTTCCTTGGCGTGGAAGGCAAGCTTGGCGATACGGATATGTAGATCTCCTACCATTGTAACCGACTCTGTGTAACCCTAGCCCTCCCCGGTGTCTATATAAACCGAAGGGTTTTAGTCCGTAGGACGACAACCATTACAACAATCATACCATAGGCTAGCTTCTAGGGTTTAGCCTCCTTGATCTCGTGGTAGATCCACTCTTGTACTACCCATATCATCAATATCAATCAAGCAGGAGTAGGGTTTTACCTCCATCGAGAGGGCCCGAACCTGGCTAAAAACATCGTGTCCCTTGTCTCCTGTTACCATCCGCCTAGATGCACAGTTCGGGACCCCCTACCCGAGATCCGCCGGTTTTGACACCGACAACGGCACAACACATATGATGGGTTAAAGTCGCCGACTTTGTTTGAGGAAATGCTTTTTCCCTTTTGGATGTCAACTCCCTTCACTTTTTCCTTCTTCTCCTTAGGAGCACCCTCTCCCTCTTTCACAAACGTTTGCTTGAGAGGAGGAGGACGTTTGGTCTTGTTGTTCTTCTTCTTCTTGCTCTTGGACTTGGGTGCAAACCCAATTCCTTCCTTGGCCACAACTTCCTTTTGATTGCTCAAAAGGTCGTTGAGGTTCTTCTCACCTTGGATGCATGTCACAAGGCCTTTCTCAAGTTGATCCTTCAACTTGGCATTCTCCTCCACAAGATGCACATGCTCACAACACGGGTTAGTAGCACATGCATTATCAATTAATACCATATGAGGAAAGGTGGCCTTTTCATTGATTAGCTAACTTGGAGTTGAGCATGAGACTCCTTGAGGTTAGCATGAGCACCCTTCAAGACCTTGTGGGCCTTGTCAAGTATCTCAAACTCCTCTTTGAGTCTAGCATGATCAACCCCAAGCTTAGCCTTCTCGGAAGTTAGCACACGAGACACGACAAGAGCATGATCAAGATCTTTCTTTAACTTAGCATGGTCATCATTGTGTGACTCCTCAAAAGTCAAACGATGCACACGCTTTTCCTCGAGAGCATTAGAGAGATCCGATATCTCATCGGCATAGTCACGACTATGACTTTCCATCTTAGAGATGGTTTCTTCGTGAGCCTCGATCATGTCATTGTCCTCACCAAGTTGTTCCAAGAGAGCAACAAAGTGCTTCTTGGACTTACCCTTGAGCTTACTCATAAAAGACTCAAATTCATTCACTTCCTCATTAGACTCAACATGTTCATCAATGCAATCCTCCAAGGAGGGATTAGTAATGATGGTGGTAGCAATGTTGGGGGTTACCATGTTTGAAGCTTTAGCCATGAGGCACTTGGCGGTGATGTTTTCGTTGGGTGAATCAAAGAGAGACACCGGGGGAGTAGTAGCAATGGCAACGGATGCCATGGCCATTGCTTCTCCACTTTCATCATCATCGTCATCCTCTTGGTATTCTTCTTGAACCACCAACCCACGAGTTGGAGTCTTCTTGGTGAAGTTGTTCTTGTTGGGGAAGGACTTGGCTTTGTCTTTTCGAATGAATTTGCCACCATTGTGTTCCCGCTTCTCGTAAGGACAATCCGCAACGAAATGGCTCACATTGCCACAGTTGAAGTAAGTTCTAACTCGTTGCTTGCCCTTGACTCCACTTGAGTTGTTCTTGTTGAAGTTGGGTCTTGAATTCTTCTTGCTCCAAAATTGTCTTGAAGCAAGGGCCATGTGCTCATGATAATCATACTTGGTGTCTTCAGGATTGCTCTCCTCATCTTCCACTTCTTCCTATTATTCCATGATGATCTTGGCCTTCAAAGCAAGGTTGGACTTCTTTGCCCTTTGAGAACGGAGCACCGCATTGTCGGCGGTCTTGTCCAAGATGCTCATTGCAACGAACTCATCCAACACTTCACTTGAGGTCATGGAGTGGAAGTCCGGTCTTTGACGAATGAAGGAGGACATGGCCTTGTTGTAGGGCATCATGGCCTTGAGGAACTTGCGCTTAATCCAATTGTCATCCGTGTCCTTGCTTCCATGATCTCGGAGTGAGACCGCGAGTTTGGTCACTCTTCGAAAGAGCTCACGAGGTTCTTCATCTTCTTTCATTGCAAACTCATTGGCTTAATCTTGCACCACTTCATAGTTGGAGCGTTGAATGCTAGCACTTCCTCGATAGAGAGACTCAACACATTTCCATGCTTCTTTAGCCATGGCATGAGGTCGAAGATGAGGGAGATCTTCGGGAAGGATTGCATCTTGGATGATGAAGAGAGCACTCTCATTGAATTGATTGTCCACGGCTTCTCGAGGGGTGAAGTTGCTTGGGTCATGAGGATAGAAACCTTCTTCAATGATTCTCCAAAGGTTAGTGTTCACATGTTTCAAATGACGCTTGAAGCGATAAACCCAAGAATCAAAATCTTCATGTTTCTCATATTTAGGAGGAGGACCGGCATGATTTAAATGCGTGGAAGGAATCGGCCCTCCATAAATTGGGGGTTCCACATGGGCAAAGATGCCGGTGCCATTTCTACCACTAATAGAAGGACTCTTTTCAATGTTAGCTTCCCCCTTGTCGGAGGTAGCATCCGTCACCTTGTTGGTGGGATCACCCACTTTCATCGGCGAGGTAGATTGTTTAAGTCCTTCTAGGAATTCCTTAAACATGTCCTTGACCTCGGTCGTCATGGAGGTTTTCAATGTTTCCAAAGCCACATTGAATTCCTCATGTGAGATCGAGTTACCCCCATCTCCCGTAGATGATATCGGATCTGCACCGGAGTGCTCTCCCACATCATCTACGACATCAACCATACTCTTCGGACGGTAAAGTCCTTAAAAAGAAACCTAGCTCTGATACCAATTGAAAGGATCGATATGGTTGACTAGAGGGGGGTGAATAGGCAACTAACAATTTTTAAGCTTTTATTTACCAAATTAAACTTTGCAACAAAATAGGTTGTCTAGATGTGCAACTAAGTGAGCAACCTATATGATGCAATAACAACTAGCACATAAGCAAGCAAGGGATGCAACACAAGTAGGCTTGCAAAAGTAAAGGCACGAAATAACCAAGAGTGGAGCTGGTGGAGACGAGGATGTGTTACCGAAGTTCCTTCCTTTTAAGGGGAAGTACGTCTCCGTTAGAGCGGTGTGGACGCACAATGCTCCCCAAGAAGCCACTAGGGCCACCGTATTCTCCTCACGCCCTCACACAATGCGAGATGTCGTGATTCCACTATTGGTGCCCTTGAAGGCGGCGACCGAACCTTTACAAACAAGGTTGGGGCAATCTCCACAACAATTGGAGGCTCCCAACAACACCACGAAGCTTCACCACAATGGAGTATGGCTACGAGGTGACCTCAACCGTCTAGGGTGCTCAAACACCCAAGAGTAATAAGATCCACTAGGGATAAGTGGGGGGAATTAAATATCTTGTGGTGGAAGTGTAGATCTGGCCCTTGTCACCCAATCCCGAGCAAATCAACAAGTTTGATTGGCTAGGGAGAGAGATCGGGCGAAAATGGAGCTTGGAGCAACAATGGAGCTTAGAGGTGGAAGAGGTGGTCAACTAGAGGTAGAAGACACCCCTTATATAGTCATGGGAAATATCCAACCGTTATCCACATGTTCAGCCCGCGACACGCGGTACTACTGCTCCAGGGGTGCGGTACTACTGTTAGGCCGCGCGGTACTACCGTGGCAAACCACGGTACTTCAGCGACAGCAGCAGAGGCCGGGACTTGCCTGACTAGGGTGCAGTACTACCGCTCCCCCTTGCGGTACTACCGCAAGGCAGGAAAGTCATTGCCTGGGAAGGGCGCGGATGAAATAAATTACATCCGTGCCTACTTCCGCTGAAAATGAGGTGGTGCAAAAATCCGACGCGGTACTACCGCTCGCGAGGCGCAGTACTACCGTTGCGGGCGCGGATGTAAAAAATTACATCCGCTCCTACTACCGTGATGCTGCGGTACTAGGTAGGAGGGCCACGGTACTACGACTCCTGGGGAGCGGTACTACCGTGGGCCCCCGCGGTACTACCGCGCTAGACGAGCGGTACTACCGTGGGTGGCGCGGATGTAAAAAATTACATCCGCCCCTACTACCATACCGGAGCGGCACTAGGCCTGGGAGCCGCGGTACTACGGCTCCAGAGGAGCAGTACTACCGTGACCCACAGCGGTACTATCGCTAGTACTTGCGGTACCACCGCAAGTACAGCAGTAGTCATCAGATTTCAGCACAACCAAGATAACGAAGAGAAGCTCCAAAGTGCAGGGAAAGGTAGGACAAGTGTACGTGTTGATTCCACCCAAACCTTTCTGATGCGGACCCCCTCTTAATAGTACGGCTCTCCTACGACTCAAATCCACCAAAGAGAAACGTAGAACAACGCCGACTTCAATAGTCTCCGAGGGGCACCGAATCGTCTCGTGCCTAGTGATGAAGTATCTGAGAAACTCAAGGCACACGATTAGTCCGCAAAAGCATTGTCATCAATCACCAAAACACCTAAGGGATAAATATGCCCTTACACACTCCCTTCTCCGTAAAAGGTGTCATCAACGCGACATTCTCTTCCAGACAAAGTTATGGGATGTCCTCAAAGGTATCTTCATTCATCGACAAAGTTGGACACCTGGGATCCGGCAACTTCTTATAATAATTATAGATGTATGACTTAAGATTCTTCTGGCCAACTATGGTACCCTCATCATGTTCAAGCTGGACGTTCTTATTCTTTCTATGTTTTTCATTGGCAATCAAACAAAAAAACTTAGTATTGTTGTCCCCTTAGGCCCTTACAGCACACACTTCACATTGGCACATTGGACCCATTTAATTTCCTCTATCTAAATGCTTAGCCAAACTCTCTTCACTCTCCCTTTTAGCGGCGCATTCTGCTAATATAAAGGGGATGCTTCAGCCTTGATGTCTAACTCATCAATAAGGTGAAGGAGTATCTCCTTTTGCACTTTATAAACACCGCTTGCATTCTTAGTAGGACCCCATAATAATTGTTTAAGATGATGAATCTTATATTGTCATATTTCAATATTAGTGTTGCCTCTATTTTTTCACCCACTCTATTGCCATAATTTCTATGAATCCTTCCCTCCTGGACCATCCAATTTCGAAAGAAAAGGCCACTTTGTTCCCTGCACGAGTCACCTCACTGGAGTCCAATAGAAGGGGTGTATGCTCAAATAGACCCGTTTGCAAGGCCAACACCATACAAGCGTGGTCTTTTGTTCTCACTCAACACTCGCCAAAACACGATCCAACTTTTCATACGTCAGAATAGCGAGACTGTTAGCCCAAGTATATTGATGTCCCGAGAGAGTGATTTGCCTCAAGTCTAGATTTTCAATAATAGTGTTGAACATAGAAGGCCAACAGCATCAAAGTTTGCATTATTCTTCTCATTTTGGACCAGTTCAGCAAGGGAGTCGGGTCTATGATCTGGTTACATAGCCACATAGTCCACAACCAGAGCCCAATCAAACCCATCAAGTTTCGGTTGCAGGTCAAACTTGACAGCATAGTTTTCCACTTCCATTTGTCAACTTTTGGATGACAGCCAACAACACTCTTACCAAAATATGGGTGTTGACCACCAGTCATGACATCTGTTTGGTTCAGCACCAAATCCTCCAACCGATGCCAAAATATTGGTGGCTAGTTCACTTTTTATGCCAACTTCAGGGCGAACCAGCGGCGGCGGAATCCATCGCCAATTATTTGGCGCGCCCTCCTTTGGCGTGGCTAGCCTGGGCGCCATCCAAAGTTCCAAACATCCCTTTATTCACACCAAGAAGTATACCGCTTGATCTTCCCTAAAGTGTATATAGTACCACGCATAATCTATACCACAAGAAATATTGCCTAAACATTGGGATGTAAAGTTAGCTCTATCGGTCTCCATGATAGTAAGAAAATCCAATTTCTGCTCCCCCGCAGTCTTCGTTAGAAATCTACACTTAGCCAAGTCTAAAAGACCTGCATGTTACTAGTCAAAATTACTTAGCCCATATTAATTAACCATAGAGGTATTTCGCAAAAAAAAATATTAACCAGAGAGGTATTGGTAGAAGTAATTTTTTTTGGAACCACTAAATAATTGTAAGAACATTCCCTCTGCCGTCTACTGGATGTCGTGTGCCGGAAGGGCCCATGAGGAACGGCTTCTAAGTTCCAACCAAGCATACTACTAGAAGGGTTGGACGCGCTTTGTTGCGCGGTTGATGTTGTTGGATATCTTAAAAAAATACCCACTCTGTTTCAAAAGACAAGGTGTATTACTTTTTTGAAAAGTCAAACTTTTTTAAGTTTGATCAAATTTGTAGATAAGTATATCAAAATCCATAATGTCAAACGGTATAATTAGATTCATCGTGAAATGAATTTCCATAATGTCAAACGGCTCTAAACTTGGTCAAATTTAAAGGAATTCAACTTTTAAAAAATTAATGCCCCTTATATTTTCAAATTGATGGAATATTTAGTTCGGCGAGGCAGGGAGATGATGGAGTGTCTTTTTATAACAAGGTGATTTGGTGGGCCTTTCGCGGCGTGATTCTGTGTTATCCGCTAATAAACTCACATCTGTGTGGGAAATTTTTCTGCGTCAGTAGCTGCATTTACTTATTGATGCTACAGTATAAGATGGTGGCGTTTTTTTACGTGGTGAGAGGGTGCGTGAGATTGATATGTTTCTATTAGCCGGTTGCTGCTGGTTGATTGAAAAAATCATTGGCCCGATTAAAACTGTAAACCAAATCTAAAATTAAATACCTCAATCGAATGAAATAGCTCCAAACTTAGGGTGAACTAAAATAATTGAGAATGGGAGAGCTCCTCAAAAAATTGTTGATCCGGTCTAAATCGAGTGACCCAATTATAAATTGAAGACATCAATTAATTGCGATGCCTTAATAATTAGGAAACATAGTGTATAGTATAAAAGAAATGAATGGGAGAAATTTGAGAAATTGTTGACCCTGAAGACCTCAATTGATTGCGAGGCCTTAAAAATTAGGGTGCTTAGTATTGTTGATCCGGTCAAAATCGAGTTGAACCAACTCTAAATTGAAGACATTAATTTTTTGTGAGGCCTTAAAAATTAAGAAGCATAATATATAATATAAAAGAATTGAATGAAAAAGCTTTAAAAAATTGTTGGCCAGGTTAAAATCGAATGACCCAATCTCAATTGAAGACCTTAATTGAATGTGGGCTCTTTAAATCTAGAAAGCTATAGTGAATAGTTGGCCCAGTGAAAACCCTATCCTACTCTCCCCTGTATAACTGGCCAAACGGGCCGGGCTAAACAGGCCAGCCCGCGAGCACGCCGGCACGGCCCGCCATGGGCCAGGCACGGCACTGGCTAAACGGGCCGTGCCCGGCACGCGGCACGCCTGGGGCGTGCCTGGGCCTGGAGCCTGGGCACGCGGGCCGGCACGGCACGGCCCATTTAATTTTTTTATATATTTTTCAGAATTTTTTTATATATATATACCGAAAATATAGCCCAATAGGCCTAAAAACCAGCCCAGCAGGCTGAAAATGTGCAGCCCAGCGTGCTAAACGGGCCATCGGGCCGGCCCGTTTACTAATCAGGCCGTGCCTGGGCCAAGGAGCAGCGCCCGTGGGCCGGCACGGCACGGCCCGGCTATTAAACGTGCCATGGCGGGCCGTGCCGGGCCAGGCACGATTAGCACAGGCCGGGCCGTGCCGGGCCGGGCCGGCCCGTGCCGGGCCGGGCCGGCCCGTTTGGCCAGGTCTGCTCCCCTGATTACTTTCACTCCACTCGCCGCCACGCCTCCACTTGTCCCCTACAGTCCGCTCGCCGCCGCCTGTCCACTAAACTCCATTCCGGCCATGGCCGACTTCGTCGAGAAAATCATGGGCTGGCTCCCTGGCGGTGGAAATGCCGTGGCAAGTGCCACCTCCCTCACCCCTGCCGTTGAGTACGACGGCGAGGACCGCATCAGCGTCCTCCCCGACGACCTCCTCCGCAACATCGTCTCCCGCCTCCCCGTCAAGGACGCCGCCCGAACCGCCGCCCTCGCCTCCCGGTGGCGCCACCTCTGGCGCTCCACCCCGCTCATCCTCAGCGACGCCGACCTGTCCCCCTCTGCGGTCGCTCGCGTCCTCGCAGACCACCCGGGCCCTTTCCGCGCCACCCATATCGCCCGCTGCAGGTTCGCATCCCACGGGCGTGAGCTCGCAGAGTGGCTGGGCCTCCTCGCCGCCAAGGGCATCCAGGACCTCGTCCTCGTCAACGGCGAGGACGTCGCCGAGCTCCCCACCGACATCCTCCGCTGTGCCTCACTCCAGCGCCTCTTCCTGGGATTCTTTACGTTCCCGGACACCGCTGCTCTCTCCCGCGGTATACTTGGACCACACACCGTTCCCGGACATCTCTGCCTCCGTGCCTGCGTGCTGCCTCGCCTTCAGGAGCTCGGCATGTTCGCTTGCAGCATGAGCGAATGGGACCTGCTCTACATGCTCGATTGCAGCCCGGTTCTGGAGAAGCTCACGTTTGTATTCAGCGGTACGCCCGATGCCTTCCACCTCCGCCGCAAGAGCCTCAGGTGCGTGGTCCTCTGGTGTTTTGCGGCATTCATAGTCGATGTGACGGACGCCCTGCTCCTGGAGCGGCTCTTCTTGCTGGAAGCGCCCCGCAGAGGTGACGATTGGAGTATTGTGATGATCAAGATTGCTTGTGTGCCCAACCTGCGGGCACTTGGCTTCTTGGAGCCAAGATTTCACCGGCTGCAGATCGGCGACAATAACATCAATGTATGAACTTTCCAGGATTCCATCACTCTCTCGGTACATAGTAATACATGGGATACCCATTGGTATGCATGAGGTGACATATTTGCTTCTTTTGGTGCATGTTTGGCCATTGCAGCCTGGCACAGTGCCGAGCCCAAGTACAGTGGTTCCAAGCGTCAAGATATTGGCTTTGAAGGTTAATTTTGGTGTCTTAAGGGATGTCAAGATGATGGTGGCCTACCTCGGATGCTTTCCCAACATTGACACGCTGCACATCGAGGTGATATCCTTGTATCCCATGCAATTATTCAATCAGTTATTTGACCCTCATACCACTATTTATTAGCGATGGAAGATCATTACCTCTCCCTAATGCACCATTTACTGATATGATGTTTCAGTCTATAACTGAACCCACTGGAAAAAACCATGCCAAGTTCTGGCAGGAGCTCCCTACTGTTGAATGCATCAAGTCGCACCTCAAGAAGATGGTTTTCCATAAATATAGAGGGAAACAAAGTGAACTTGAATTCCTTAAGTTCATTTCCAGGAAAGCGCAAGAGCTACAGACATTGTATGTTCTGCTAAACAGACAGAGTCTTACTTCGGTGGCCAAGGAGACAGAGATGACAAGCAAATTGGTGGCTCTCTCGGAGGTAGCATGGAGCTGTGATTGCAAGATAATGGTGCTAGGCCCTGAATTTCAGAATGAATGGAGCATCCAGAAAGCATCTGATCTTACTGTCGACGACCCTTTTCACTAATGAATTGAGGCTGGCTATACATTTATATGATCCAAGGATTTTTGTATTTCTTTGCAGAGAGTGATTTACTGTTCATCATATGCAAGGGCACTGTTTAGTTTCTAGGCAAGTATGTCTGTTCTTGACAAAGAACATGAAGATTTCAACTAGAGCATGAGTGTCTGAAAGTGTTTAAGCTAGCTATACTATGCTTCATTCATAGTGTACTAGTAACTGTCATCTACTCTATTTAATCCTGATGTAAAAGACCAGTCTGATCCTCCTTCCGAACATGTTTATGTTAATTTTATTTGCCCCTGTTTGATGGCGTCTATGTCCATTTCATCATCATCATCAGATGATCAGAGAATACCAAGCTACTTAGGTGTGCTTCTGATTTCGGCATTGCAGCTTTTACTGCTACATATTATTCCTGAACAATATTATCTGTTATTTTATCAATTCAAAAGAACTTTCACTTTCAGTTTCATAGTTTCTCATGTAGTCATGTAACTGTTAGAACCGTCACCACTCTAGTTTTCATACTTCTCAGCTCCACTCACCGCGAATAACAGATCAGAAAGCCTCTCCGGGAGTCATATCTCAGGAAAGCCTCCGCTGAAAATGGCCGCGGCCAAGAGCTCCTGTGGCGCAAGGAGGCATGACCGCCATCCACCAGGTTTGGCTGGCAAGTTCGGAGTTTAACTGCTCCCTCCGTCCGGAAATACTTGTCGGAGAAATTGATAAAAATGGAAGTATCTAGAACTAAAATATGTCTAGGTACATCCATTTCTCCGACAAGTATTTTGGGACGGAGGGAGTATAAGATGTTCTAACTTTTTTGTGTATCAGATGTCTATAGACACGTTTTAGTGTGTTTGTTCACTTATTTCAGTTCATATGTAGTTCATATTTCAAAACATCTTATATTTATGAACAGAGGGAGTAGTTAATGACAAGTCACCACCAATTAATCAACTTCCAAGATTTTATCGGCACAAGTAAACATGGCAAACAACCGAATGATCGTTTCAATAGTTCAGACTTCAGGCACACACACATGGGGATCAACTCATATGTAATGTTAGGTTATCAGCAACAGCCGAAATATGCAGCAATCTCAAGCAAAAGAGGGGAGAAAAGGTGTGAAGCATAAATATCAACCAGAAAAGACTTCAAAATTTCGAAGGAAGTTCCGAATGGGGAACCAGATGATCTTCTTATGAAGACAACGCATGGACTTTTGTTGACGCTCCACATGTGTAACACAAAGGTCTAGGGATCTAAACCAGACGAAAATAAGAACTTCACTACCAGTTTTAGTGCAAATTCAGATTCAAGCCACATAGTAACGACGACGGCAGCTTAAACTGAAGATGCCCTGTCAGCCACCCATGAATGATGAACTCTCTTAAATCACAACAGAGAGTGCCAGTAAGCATCTATATGGTTCCTGATTGATGCTACTCCCTATGTTCACTTTTATAAGGCTTTGTGGATATTTCAGACAATGTACAAAATAACTCAATTTCACTTGTCTGAAACGACTTATAAAAGTGAACGGAGGAAGTAACAGTTTTTACTCATGTGTACCTATGTGCGCAAGTAATCAGTGAATAACTGAATATGCGTGCACTCACTGCCCCATTATATAGCAGAGCATAAGCTAACACAACTACACAAGGCATGTCAACTTTCAAGAATTGATAGCTAAATTATCCAATCAAACTCAAGATACAAACACACTATTCATTTATATCTTGTCATTTTTGTCTAAATCACAAATCATTACATTGTTGGATGAATCTTTACAAGTACACATTACATGGCATTACTAACATTCCTGAATTATTTCACATTTTTTGAGAATCAGAAAAGAAAATGAAGAGGAGAGAGAATATTACTTGCACTGGTAACCAGTTGCAGAAAATCCTCTTTCGACAGGTGTATTGCTATTTTCTTAAAATAACTACCATATGAGTGGAAAAGTGAAAATTATGCACTACATAGACGCACTAAATCATTATCTCATGAACGTTGTTGCGCGCTTTGAGTTGCCGCCATGAAAGCAGAGTAATCCTTCTTAATGTTTTTGAGCCTCACGACCACGTCGCTCATGCTTGCCCTCTGACTGGGAGAATCGTCCGAACACTCTAGACCCAGCTGGAATATCGACACAAGAAAGTTTCCATTGCAGGAAATGGAGGATGACGATGATGAAGTATTAATTGTTTGATGATGGAAGGCAAGGTTCATTTCTTCACCCTTTTGTAGCTTCTCATCCAAAACATCAACGAGCTTTGCTGGAAATGCTTGCGAAACCCACCGCCTAAGGCTAGATTCTCCGACGAACATAGCGTTTGTGGGCCTCTTCCCTGTGAAGACTTCAAGCAACATGATCCCGAAGCTGAACATGTCAGTCTTTCGTGATGCCTTTCCCATGAATGCTAGCTCTGATCAAGCCCAAAAAAATCAACATAATTAATTAATCAAACCAATAAATGATGGTTATCTATTCAAATAAGTTGCTCCTGTGTGATCATAACAAGTACATACCAGGGGCCATGTACCCAATTGTCCCCGGCATACTTGCTGAAACCATGGAGTTGTCATCATGTAGAAGTAACTTTGCAATTCCAAAGTCAGCAACATGTGCCGTCATGTTGTCATCGAACAACACATTGCTAGGCTTCAGGTCGCAGTGCAGGACAACTTGGAAATGATGATGGTGCAGGTACTCCATTGCCTCTGACACTCCAAGCATAATGTCCAATCTCTGGATGAATCTTAGTGGTTCCCTTATTTCGTTGTGCAAGTGTGTCTCCATACTACCATTGGGCATGTACTGAAGGAGCAGTGCCTTGAAATCCAGGCTGGAACATGCATTCAATATTTGTATCAAGTTGCGATGGCGAGCCATGCGCAACACTTGACATTCAGCATCAAAACTCCTCACGGCCTGCTCGACTTGCATATTGAGCACTTTTATTGCAACCACCAAACCATCATCTAGTTGGCCCTTGTAAACTTTGCCAAAACTTCCAGTACCAAGTAGGTTGTCCTCATTGAAATTTTCAGTGGCACGAGCAATCTCATGGTAGGATACTAACCTATGGCTGATCAGATCAGTCATGCTAGTAGAAGCCGTACCATAAGATTGTTTCTTATTTTTCTTGCTGACCATTAGGTACATGGTGGTTGCAAATGCACCAACTCCAATGATGGCAGCCGGGAGTATAAACTTGAGGATGTGTTGACTATAAGTCAAGTGAGACTTGTGCGGACACGGTGACAGTCCTAGACGAGGAGCACCACATAGCCCAACATTCCCCATCAAAGATTGCAAGGTGAGGTTTGAGAAAACACCTCCATTTGGTATTTGCCCTTCTAACCTATTGAAGGAGAGGTTCAGAGAAGAAAGGTAGGTGAAGTTAACGAGGTATTCTGGTATTGTACCTGAAAGATTGTTTGACGATAGGTCCAATGTTTCTAAGTTGGTTAAGCGGCCGAAAGAGTTTGGGACTAAACCCTTAAATGAGTTGTGTGAAAGATTTAGGTAGGTTGATAACATGGCAACCTGTCCGAATGAACTTGGAAGGCTACCACCCAAGAGGTTACTAGAAAGATCCATCACGTCCATACTTTGCATATGGCTAAGTTCAGAAGGTAATGTACCGGTTAGGGAATTATGTGACAGATCTAGTTGCATAAGGTTACTATGATAAAACAAACTTGATGGTATGGTCGAAGATAAATGGTTATGAGATAATGAAACGTACTCCAACGTGGTGAGGTTGCCCACGGCACCTGGTATGGAGCCAGATAATCTATTATCCTCGATTGTTAAGTATATAATACTCCTCAGCATACCAAATTGTACAGGGATTGGGCCAATCATTCTATTTCTAGAGAGATCAAGCGCCTGGAGATTCTCCAACTTAAGGATGGATTCTGGTATTTCTTTGGTAAGATAGTTGTTGTAAAAGCTTATTGCACGAAGACCAGTAAGATTTGATAGTGTTGTCGGAAGCCCACCAACTAGACGGTTGTTATCTGCTTCAAAGCTCACCAGGTTAGTCGAGAGGTTACCAAAATAGCTGGGGATATTCCCAACGAAAGAATTATCTGATATTTCAAGGACTTGAAGTTGTCGACAATTGCAAAGGCTGGCCAAGAAACTAAGATCCCCTTGGAGATGATTCTCTCGAATATAGAGAAAGATAAGAGGCTTGTTATTTCCAAGTGTTGGCGGTACTGGTCCAGTCAGTTGATTGGAACTCAAACCTAAGAAAGACATTTTTGTCGAATTTCCTAGAAATTTTGGGAAGGGGCCTGTTAGCTGATTGTTTGCAAGGTGCAGCCAAGTGAGTTGTCTCAGTTCTCCCAATTCCACAGGAATATCTCCGCTTAAGTTGGATTTTGCGATGTCAAGTACGCTGAGCATGGTGAGATTGCCGAGCACAGGCGGGATCGGGCCAACAAGGCCATTGCCTCCCATAGAAATCGCCGTAAGCTCTGGTAGCGTAGCCAGCCATGCTGGTACCACATCCACGAAGAGATTTCCACCAATGTTAAGGATCTGAAGACGCTGACATGATGCAAGGCCCAATGGAATTTGACCCTCGAATTTGTTCCGATAGAGATCAAATATTTGCAACATGGGGAGACTAAAGCTTCTATTGCTAGGTATATGACCTGTTAGATTGTTGTTCCCCAGACGCATGTCAACAATCCTAGACATGTTGAAGATGGTAGGAGGTACTGGACCGGAGAGCTGGTTACGCCTCAAGCCAAGAACCTGGAGCATGAGCAAGGAGCCAATACCAGATGGTATTGGCCCGGACAGACTGTTGTTGTTAATTTTTATGTGGGTAAGTGAAGGCGTGCTGTCAAATGAAAAATTTGGCATGAGGCCAGTAATGGAATTTATTCCGAGAGAGAAGTACCTAAGGCTACGCATGTTTCGCACCTCACCGGGGATCTGCCCCGAGAGCTGGTTGAAATTTAGGACCAGAAACTGAAGCCTGGTGAGGTTTCCAACGGTAGACGGGATTGTATCCGACAGGCTATTGTGGCCAAGATCAAGGTACCTAAGACGGGCTAATCTTCCAAGATCAGCTGGGATAGAACCGGTGAGGTTCGTATTGGTCAGGTTAAGGGTGTGGAGGAAAGAGAGGTTACCGAGGTGAGGGTTGAGCTCTCCTTGGAGGGGAATGTCCGGCAGCTCCAAAGCGGTGACACGCTGGTGGTGACGCCGGCTGCACAACACACCGATCCAGGTGCAGAAGGACGCACCGGTTGTCCAGTTATTGGCAATGATAGCCGAAGGGTCGGAGAGCTGGGATTTGAAAGCCAGCAGCGCGGCAAGGTCGGTGTTGTTGCTCGGGGCTGGAGATGAAGCAGCCATGAGCAGCAAGCTGGTGGCCATCAGCATGGCCGGAATGTATGAACGGGCCATGTCGTCGCTCCACGCTCGCATCTGCGCAAGTTTTTTGGGTTTGGGACGAGCAGGCAATGTTAATCTTCAGTCACCTATATAAAGATACTCAGCAAAGATAGACTCGAGAGTGTTTGGACTGGATTCCGGAACTTGGCATTGTCATGCTTTGTCTCAAGTGAGACAAGTCATGTTGCCCCGGTGACCCGTTTAACTTGTACTACAACACTTCATTCCATTCTACTCCCTCCGTTCTTAAGTATAAGTCTTTTTAGAGATTTCAATATGGACTACATACGGAGCAAATGAGTGAATCTACATCATAAAATACGTCTATATACATCCGTATGTAGTCTATATAAAAATCTCTAGAAAGACATAGATTTAGGAACCGAGGAAGTATTAGCTAGACCAAACGGGGCATGAGCTAAAGTTCTACGTATCATATCTTCGTCATCTGAGTGTTTTACTTGCAGACCTATGGTTGCTAGTCTTATGTGGCCTGGGATTATCATGGACGGAAGACCTTGACTAGCTTGGTGAAACTTGTGGCCACAAGCATGGAGCAGTCGGCAGTCAATCATAGCCTCATAAGTTACCCTTCTTCCACGGGCAAAGAATTTTCTGCGGCGATAATGACCCGAAAGAAGCAGGAGAGTTTACTAGTGCTTTTTTTTTAAAACAAAAATGAGTGATAAATACAATAAAAACAGAAAATAAAATAGAGAATCAATGCAGCAAAAAGGAGGGGGTAAATAAACGAAAGTTGCTGTGTACGTAACTTGCTTTGTAGCCAAGGTGATAGAGGTTCATGATAGACGCCTTTGCTTCGAGGATCACCATGCCAACGTCTGCCTCGAGCGAGGGCCCTTCCATACAAAAATTTACAGCGTCCTGGGCAAGAAGGCGGCGATTTGCAGTCACCGCAATGACGCCGTAGTTTGATTTTGCAGTTTATTTATGAAACCGTGTTCAATGGGGGTCGATAGAAAGCACGAGGGATGCCCGGCGTGTTTGCAAGGAGGGAGGCGACACATGATAAAGGTTCCATAATAAACACGCCGACCATATAAAGCATCTTCAATTTATTCAGAGCTCACTTACCATTCTAGCTCTTCTTCCAGCGCGCGACTAAATGGTTCTTGCGGTGGCGGCAGTCTACTGAAGTGCTACGATCTAGACATGGAGTGGTCAATATGCAGATTAACTCAATGTGGGTGAGCAATATAAGGCAGATCGTTCTTTTCACCAAAGCTTAATTCAGGTGCTACTTGATCAACAGGTCTAGGCTGACTGGAAGGGTAGAGTATATAGTAGATCCAACAATGCTAGCTGGTTTATGAAGCAACACCGAAATATATAGCACAAACCAAAGCACACAGCGTTTGGCATTCTGATACTAGTCTTTTACTACACTAGGAACAAACATAGGGCCATTACATAATGCGGTCCATTCTGAATGAATCATACTACAGCCAGTTCAACACTTCCACGCGTACTCGTGCTCTAGTTGAAGTCTTCATGTTCTTTGTCAAGAACAGACATACTCTTGCCTACAAACTAAACAGTGCCCTTGCATATGTAGAACAGCAAATGATTCCCCCAGAAAACGCTTTGGTTCATGCAAATATATAGCCAGCCACAAACTCACCAATGGAAAGGGTCGTCGACGGTAAGATCAGATGCTTTCTGGATGCTCCATTCATTCTGAAATTTAGGGCCTAGCACCATCATCTTACAATCACAGCACCATGGTACACCCGAGAGAGCCACCAGTTTGCTTGTCATCTTATCCGCCTTGGCCACCGAAGTAAGACTCTCTCTGTTTAGCAGAACATACAAAGCTTGGAGCTCTTGCGCTCTCGTGGAAATGAACTTAAGGAATTCAAGTTCAACTTTGTTCCCTCTGTATTCATGGATAACCATCTTCTTGATGTGAGACTTGATGCATTCAATAGTAGGGAGCTCCTGCCAGAACTTGGCATAGTTCCTTCCAGTGGGTTCAATTAAAGACTGGAAATCATATTAGTAAATGGTCAATTAGAGATGGATAATGCAAGAAGCAACAACTTTCATTGCTAATAAATAGTGGTATGAGTGCCAAATAAGGCTGCCCGTAATGGAAGTATCATACGTAATATCATGCATGCCAACTAGACAATTTTGATGAGGTGACATATAATTAAATGAAGAAGGAGAAGGTTGAGTATCATATCATGATACCGAATCATATTAAATGATGTACTACTATGTGTCATGCCTAAATGAAGTCATCTATGGATACTATGCACTACGGATGTAGTATCATACACTAGTATCATATGCATAATATTGGTATATGATACTCTCCACTACAACCAGCCTAACAACTTCCAGTGGGTTCAGTTAAAGACTGGAACATCATATCAGTAAATGGTTAATTAGAGATGGATAATGCAAGAAGCAATAATTTCCATTGCTAATAAATAGTGGTATGAGTGACAAATAACCACTTCCAGTGGGTTCAGTTAAAGACTGGATATCAATAAATGGTTCATTAGTGATGGATAATGCAAGAAGCAATATTTTCCATTGCTAATAAATATAGTAGTATGAGTGCCAAATAACCACTTCTAGTGGGTTCAGCTAAAGACTGGAACATCATATCGGTAAATGGTTAATTAGAGATGGATAATGCAAGAAGCAATAATTTTCAGTGCTAATAAATAGTGGTATGAGTGCCAAATAACCGACTGAATAAATGCATGGGGCACTTTGATTTCACCTCGATGTGCAGCATCTCAATGTTAGGAAAGCATCTGAGGTAGGCCACCAGCATCTTGACATGCTCTATGACACCAAAATTAACTTTAAATGCCAATATCTTGACGCTGGGAAGCACTGTGCTTGGGCTCGGCTTTGTGCCAGGCTGCAATGGTGGAACAATGCACCAAAAGAAGCAGATATATATGTCATGCATCTCTATTCTCTTTACACATTATTAGCAATCCATGGAATCATGGAAACTTGGGAAGTTTATACCTGAATGACATTGTCGCCGATCTGCAGCCGGTGAAATCCTGGCTCCAAGAAGCCGAGCACCTGCAGGTTGGGCGCATGAGCAATCTTGATCATCATAGTACTCTCAGCACCTCCTGCACGGGGCGCTTCCAGCAAGAAGAGCCGCTCCAGGAGCGGGGCATCCACCACAGCAACCTCGTCTGCCATGAAAATCCAGAGGAGCACGCACCGGAGGCTTCTGCTCCGTAGGTGGATGAAATCGGGTGCACAGGTGAGTACGAACGCGAGCTTCTCCAGAACCGGGCTGCAAGCGAGCATGTAGTCGAGGTCCCCGTCGCTGATGCTGGTCGTGAACATGCTGAGTTCCTGGAGGCAGGGCAGGACGTCGGCTCGGCGGGAGAGACCAGCGGTGTCCGGGAACGTGAAGAAACCCAGGAAGAGGCGCTGGAGCGAGGCGCAGCGGAGGATGTCCCCGGGGAGGCGCACGGCGTCGGGGGGGAACCTGGCGAGGTCGGCGTCGTTGACGAGGACGAGGTCCTGGATGCCATTGGCAGCGAAGAGGCGCGGCCACTCTGCGATCTCGCGCTCGTGGGACGCGAACCGGCAGCGGGTGATGTGGATGGCGCTGAAGGGGCCCGGGTGGTCGGCAAGGGCGCGGGCGACGACGGATCGGGGCAGGTCGGCGTCGTTGAGGGAGAGCGGGGTGGAGCGCCAGAGGTGGCGCCAGCGGGAGGCGAGGGAGGCGGTGCGGGCGGCGTCCTTGACGGGGAGGCGCGAGACGATGCTGCGGAGGAGGTCGTCGGGGAGGGCGCTGATGCGGTCCTCGCCGTCGTAGTCAACGGCGGGGGAGAGGGAGGCGGAACTTGCCACGGAATTTACACCGCCGGGGCGCCAGCCCATGACGTTCTCGACGATGGCGGCCATGGCCGGAACGGGGTGGGGTGGAGACGCGGCGGCGAGCGGACTCAAGGGGACAAGCTAAATGGAGTGGAGTGGAGACACGGCGGCGACTGGAGTGAAAGTAGGAAGGGGAAAGTAGGATAGGGTTTTTACTGGGCCAGCTAAATGTTGGAAGCGGCGTCCTATGGGCCCAATCAGCAGAAGGAATGGAATGTTCTTTCAATTATTTACTTCTACCGATGCTATCTCCGGTTGATCGGGAGCGACTCCAATGCTTAGGAAAATTATTACTCACCGTGGATAGACAATTATTATATATAAAGTGCTGACTTTGTTGATAAAAAAATGTTACTCCCTATGGGCCCAATCGGCGGAAGGAATGGAGTACGTTGCAGTGTTGCATGAGTAGCTAATACTACCTCCGTCCTGATTTATTAGTTCCCTCATATTTATGATCACCATAATTTTAAGTAATAAAATATAAATTATATGAACTAAAAAATATCATAAAAAATTATGTTTAAATATGAATTCAGCGATATAATTTTTCATGACATGCATTACTTTTTGATAGTTAAATGACTTGTTAAAATTTGACACGAAAAAACAAAGGGGATGAAAGAACATGCAGTGCCCCCCATGTTTTATAGGCTCGGTAGCTATGTTCAAATGGACTGAAAGACAAACTCGAAGAAGTAGTGCCATCATCCACTCGAGGGTCGACCTGTGAGGACTAAAAAACCTGACCTAAACTACTAACCGAATCGAAGGCATCGATATTCCCATCCCCATCATCGATCGACGGAGCGGTAGAAAAGGGAAGGTGAATCCACGGGCTCGCCGATGAAGTTTCGAGGGGAGAGTTTGCCCTAGCCACCTAGAGTTTACTCTCCCCGACAGCAAGCGACCGAATGAAAACACATGTCCGAGAGCTCCCAACCATCCATTCCCAAGGAGTTTTTTTTTCCTTTTGAGGGTCTATATTCTCTAAGAGTTTTTATTCACATAAACAAGTGTGATGTGAGATAATTAAAAAATATATTTATCTTTCCGACCGACATCGGACCTCCTATAGTTTTGAGCAACGTCTCGAAGCAAACAGAGATAGTTTCTGATAGACTTTGGTCAATGTATCCTGGCCAGCATGCTTCAATGGTTACTAAAACAACCACCTTTTGTTTCATATCAATGAGACCAAGATCTTTCCCCTTTCGAAGAACTCCGAGCAAGCTATATATAAACTTTAGTCTTCCCTTGCTGCTTCTATGGTGAAAATAGTATATGAGCTCACTGCATATAGTATATAAGCTATTCTTTTGTGCATCGTTTCCAATCTTATGTGCTCACTGCATATAGTATATGAGCTATTCTTTTCAAGCAACAAATATATTAATGCATTCTCTCACAATAAGTAACTTACACATGGCCTTTGCGCCATTGGCGCAATGGGTCATCTAGTGTAAACATAGTGAAAGAACATGCGGTGCCCCCATGTTTGGTTTTGGTAATTGATGACAATCTCTATGGACTAATGGTTGTCTTGAGTTATATTTGAAGGATTTGTCCATAGGCTTTTCTTGAAGTCCATGTGTTGGTTTCAAGGAGTTTATGAGTTGACCAAGGTGCTATTAAGGAATTATCCAAAGATTGGTCATGCGAGTGTTGAGCTTATTGCAAGCATGTCTTGAAGAAGAAGGTTGTGTGATCATTCATGTTTACCTTCAATACATCATCCAAATGAAGAGAGTTGCAAAGATTCAAGGTTGATCAAGACTAAGTCAATAGTGAATCAAGTTGATTAACTCACAAAGCGTAGAAGATGTACCGAGAGGGATCAAGTGATCCCATGGTATGGTAAGCATTGTCCATTGCTCTTTGTGTACTAACCCATGGTCTATGTGAGAGTTCTATGTGGGGTTAGGTACGTATCCATGGGCTTGCATCAAGAGGAAGATATCATACAACCCATGGAAAGGATGACATCAAGTGGTGATCGTCATCAAGATTGCCGTGTGCAAGTTCAAGTGGAGCATCACGAAGAGATCAAGTGCTTGAATCTTTCCATCCATTGTGGTGTCGATGGACTTGTGAAGATGAGCCGAAGAGTGGCTCACCCATAGTGGACTATGGGGGAGCAATCATCTAGTCTTCATCGAGCCAACGCAATCAAGAAAGGTGGTCCAACTTGAGGGAGTGAAGATCGTCATCATCTAGCTCAAGTGGACCATGTGCAAGGCAAAGGTTTGCCCTTGATAGGTTTTCTATTTTACCGGTCTCATGGTAGTTGTGGGAGACCGGGTTATAGGATCGATTGCCGTACTATCAAGGGGGGCTCTCGATGAGTTGCTTGATCGTATCATTCGTAGAGAGCTCAAACCATTGCATCCTTGCATCATGTTTCTTGGTTCTTGTTTGATTCTCTTTGTGAGTCTTAGAGCTTATGGTCATCTTGATGACAAGCTTGAGTTCATCGAAAACGGAGTTTGCATGCGTCTTCTATGATGTTTTCGGTGTTGGAGGTTTTACCGGTCTTCTCCGAGGAAGGGTTCTCACCATTTTCTTTTGGGCCTTTTCTCATTTGCTTATTATTGGTATTTCTATCAAGATTGTGTTAGCCCTTGTCGTTAGCTTTCCAACAAACTTGGTTTCGTTGAATTCGGAGTCCGTTTGCAAAAGTTGTGGCTGTTTTGGTAAAGGCTGCAGCGGTACTACCGCGACTAGAGCGGATGTAATTTTTTACTACCGCTCTAGAGCGGTACTACCGCGGCTCCTGAGTGGTAGTACCGCTCCAGAGCAGTACTACCGTGGCTCCTAAGAGGTAGTACCGCCCCGGACCAAAAACTCGTGTTTTCTCTCTCGATTGGGCCGTTTTGATTGTGCTAAGCGGTAGTACCGCTCCTCCAAGCGGTAGTACCGCTTGTGCACGACCTGAGCACATACATAACGGTTGGATTCGGGGGGTCCTATAAAAGGGGGTCTTCTTCCCCAATGAACCTAATCCTTTGAGCTCGTGTTCTTCCCCCATTGTTGACCTTCTTCGAGCTTGCTAACTCTCAATCCCTCCATGGATTCTTGCTAGTTCTTGAGGAAAAAGAGAGAGGAGATCTAGATCCACGTTTCCACCAATCACTTTCTCCTCTATGTGAGGGGAACCCCTTGGATCTTGATCTTGGAGTTCTTGGTGTTCTCCTTCTTGTTCTTCCTCTCATTTTCCTCCCTAGCATTAGTTGCTTCGGTGGGATTTGAGAGAGAAGGACTTGGGCACTCCGTGTGCCCTTGCCATTGCATTTGGTGCATCGGTTTGAGTTCTCCATGGTGATACGTGGAAGTGAAGTTTGAGAAGCTTATTACTCTTGGGTGCTTGGTGCCCTTGAGCTTGTTCCTCTTGGGTGCTTGGGCGCCCTAGACGGTTGGTGGTGTTCGAAGCTCAATCATTGTGGTGTAAAGCTCCGGGCAAGCGTCGGGGTCTCCAATTAGGTTGTGGAGATCGCCCCGAGCATCTTGACGGGTTCCGGTGACCGCCCCCAAGGGTTGCCAAAGTGTACGGGTTCGGTGACCGCCCTCAAGGGTTGCCATTTGTACGGGTTCGGTGACCGCCCCCAAGGATTGCCATTTGTACGGGTTCGGTGACCGCCCTCAAGGGTCCCTTAGTGGAATCATGGCATCTTGCATTGTGCGAGGGCGTGAGGAGATTACGGTGGCCCTAGTGGCTTCTTGGGGAGCATTGTGCCTCCACACCGCTCCAAACGGAGATTAGCATCCGCAAGGGTGTGAACTTCGGGATACATCGTCGTCTCCGCGTGCCTCGGTTATCTCTTACCCGAGCCCTTTACTTATGCACTTTACTTTGTGATAGCCATATTGTTCTTTGTCATATATCTTGATATGACATAGTTGCTTATCTTGCTTAGCATAAGTTGTTGGTGCACATAGGTGAGCCTAGTTGTTTTAGGTTTTGTGCTTGACAAATTAACCGTTAGGTTTATTCCGCATTTGTTCAAGCCTAAACCGTAATTATTTTAAAGCGCCTATTCACCCCCCCCCCCCTCTAGGCGACATCCTCGATCTTCCAATTGGTATCAGAGCCTCGTCTCTCTTTGTTGGGCTTAACTGCCTAGAGAGTAAAGATGTCGACTAGAGGATTAGGATTCTCTAACACTCTTAGTTTCGATGGCACAAATTTTGATGTTTGGGTAATTCGCATGCTTAATCTCTTTAGGGTCATGGACCCAAATTTAGAGCGAATTGTAGATATGGGTTTTTCTCCTCCAAAGGATCCCCAAAGATTATCTTCAGAGGATGAGAAAAACTCTTATCTCAATGCTCAAGCCTCTAATGTGCTTTTCGATGCTTTGAGCAATGTAGTTATATTTCAACTCATGCCGTTCCGGGATGCTCATGAGTTATGGACAAAGCTTCAAGATAAATATGGTGTGTCCAAGATTTGTGGGGATGGTTGTTCTCCCTCCACCTCCGGTCATATAGTCTTCTCAACTTCTTCTACTTCACCTACATGTGGTTTGCCACAAGGTAATGATATGGTGAGTAGTGTTGGTCATTGCAATGATGATAGTATGCTTATTGTGGATGATCATTCATCACTATATTATTGCAATGCTCCCTCTTTGGGCTTTAACACTTCGAGCACTCCAAATGTTCCACATGCTTGTGTTGATAGTCCTTGCATATCATGTAGAAATTGCTTGACTAAATATCATGATGATATGCTTGCTATGTCTTGTTGCCATGATAAAAATGCATCTATTTCCTCGAATTGTTGTGCTAACAATGTAGAACACTCCATGGAACAAGATGTGGTGTTTAATGGTGCCTCAAGGGATCCTACATCATCATCTATTGCGTTTTGCCTTATGGCTAAGGCGTCAAAGGTATCTCCTACTTTGTACCCCAATATGTCTCTTTATGACGATGTTGATGCTAATGATGATGAGGATAATGATGAAGAGAATGATAATGTTGCCTCCTTAAAAATTAAGGGGGAAATGATTTTTAAAGCTCTTCATAAAAATAAAATTGCTCGTTCCAACTTCATGGAAATTATGTCCATTGCTATTGAGAGCAAGAAACATATTGATGAGTTGGAATCTCGTCTTGAGGAGCATGAGGTCACCATTGATAAAATGGAAGGTCATGGGCGTGATTACGCTAATGAGATTGCGGACCTCTCTCAAGCTCTTGAACTTGAACAAACCATCAAGGAATCTCTTGAGGAGACTTTTGCTCTAGAATTGTCTAGAGTGAAGGAATCTATTGATAGAGCCCTTGAGGTGGCCAATGTTTTTGAAACTAAAAATGCTAAGCTTGAAGTTGCTCATGCTAGACTCCTTGAGGATTTTGAGCACCTCGAAAATGGCTCAAGGGTCATCAAGGGTGAGCTCATCAAACTCACCGAGTCTCATGCTCAACTTGAAGCTTCTTATTTAAAAGAGCTTGCCAAGTTGTCCTCTCCTATTGTTGTAAATGATGATGCTTGTGCTACTAACTCTATTACTTGTGAAGCATCCATTTTGAAGGAGAATGTTGAGCTACGGGCTCAACTTGAGGTGCTATCTAGCAATTATGGGAAATTGGAAGAAAGTCATGAAAAGCTCTCAAGCTCTCATGATGATCTTCTAGTATCCCATAGTGTGCTAAAGATAGCTCATGAGGCCATGATTGCCACGGTAACATCTAGTGAGCCTCATGTGGATACTGTTGGGGAACGTAGCAGAAATTCAAAATTTTCTACGCAACACCAAGATCTATCTATGGAGAGACTAGCAACGAGGGGAAGGAGAGTGCATCTACATACCCTTGTAGATCGCTAAGCGGAAGCGTTCAAGAGAACGAGGTTGAAGGAGTCGTACTCGTCGTGATCCAAATCACTGGAGATCCTAGTGCCGAACGGACAGCACCTCCGCGTTCAACACACGTACAGCCCGGTGACGTCTCCCATGCCTTGATCCAGCAAGGTGAGAGGGAGAGGTTGGGGAAGACTCCGTCCAGCAGCAGCACGACGGCGTGGTGGTGATGGAGGAGCGTGTCAATCCTGCGGGGCTTCACCAAGCACCGCGGGAGAGGAGGAGTACTTGGGAGAGGGGGAGGGCTGCGCCAGCGGAAGCATGTAGTTCCCATGCGCCTCCCCACTATATATAGGGGTGGAGGGGGCTGGTTTCTTGCCCTCCAAGTCCATTGGGGCGTTGGCAAAGGTGGGAGGAAAGAAATCCCATCATTTCCTTCCCCACCGATTGTTATCCCCCTTTTTTAGGGATCTCGATCTTATCCCTTCGGGATATGATCTTATTCCTTCTAAGGGGGGATCTTGGTGCGCCTTGACCAGGGGTGTGGGGCCTTGACCCCACTACCCACGTTCATGTGGGTCCCCCATGCAGGTGGGCCCCACTCCGGAACCTTCTAGAACCTTCCCGGTACAATACCGAAAAATCCCGAACATTTTCCGGTGGCCAAAATAGGACTTCCCATATATAAATATTTACCTCCGGACCATTCCGGAACTCCTCGTGACGTCCCGGATCTCATCCGGGACTCCTAACAACATTCGGTAACCACATACAAACTTCCTTTATAACCCTAGCGTCATTGAACCTTAAGTGTGTAGACCCTACGGGTTTGGGAGACATGTAGACATGACCGAGACATTCTCCGGTCAATAACCAACAGCGGGATCTGGATACCCATGTTGGCTCCCACATGTTCCACGATGATCTCATCGGATGAACCACGATGTCAAGGACTCAATCGATCCAGTATACAATTCCCTTTGTCTAACAGTATTGTACTTGCCCGAGATTCGATCGTCGGTATACCGATACCTTGTTCAATCTCGTTACCGGCAAGTCTCTTTACTCGTTCCGTAACACATCATCCCGTGATCAACCCCTTGGTCACATTGTGCACATTATGATGATGTCCTACCGAGTGGGCCCAGAGATACCTCTCCGTCTACACGGAGTGACAAATCCCAGTCTCGATTCGTGCCAACCCAACAGACACTTTCGGAGATACCTGTAGTGCACCTTTATAGCCACCCAGTTACGTTGTGACGTTTGGTACACCCAAAGCATTCCTACGGTATCCGGGAGTTGCACAATCTCATGGTCTAAGGAAATGATACTTGACATTAGAAAAGCTTTAGCATACGAACTACGATCTTTGTGCTAGGCTTAGGATTGAGTCTTGTCCATCACATCATTCTGCTAATGATGTGATCCCGTTATCAACGACATCTAATGTCCATGGTCAGGAAACTGTAACCATCTGTTGATCAACGAGCTAGTCAACTAGAGGCTTACTAGGGACTTGGTGTTGTCTATGTACCCACACATGTATCTGAGTTTCCTATTAATACAATTATAGCATGGATAATAAACGATTATCATGAACAAGGAAATATAATAATAACTGATTTATTATTGTCTCTAGGGCATATTTCCAATAGTCTCCCACTTGCACTAGAGTCAATAATCTAGTTCACATCGTCATGTGACTAACATTCACACGTCACATCGCCATGTGACCAACATCCAAAGAGTTTACTAGTGTCACTAAACTAGTTCACATCATCATGTGATTAAGACTCAATGAGTTCTGGGGTTTGATCATGTTTTGTTTGTAAGAGAGGTTTTAGTCAACGGGTCTGCAACATTCAGATCCGTATGTACTTCGCAAATCTCTAGGTCATATTGTAAATGCTGCTTCCACGCTCCACTTGGAGCTATTCCAAATGGTTGCTCCACTATATGTATCCGGTTTGCTACTCAGAGTCATTTGGATAGGTGTTAAAGCTTGCATCGACGTAACTCTTTACGTCGAACTCTTTATCACCTCCATAACCAAGAAACATATCCTTATTCCTCTAAGGATAATTTTTGCTGCCATCTGGTGATCCACCCCTTGATCACCTTTGTACCCTCTTGCCATACATGTGGCAAGGCACACATCAGGTGCGGTACTCAGCATGGCATACAGTATAGAGCCTATGACAAAAGCATAGGGGACGACCGTCGTCCTTCCTCTTTCTTCTGCCGTGGTCGAGCTTTAAGTCTGAACTTCATATCTTACAACTCAGGCAAGAACTCCTTCTTTGACTAATCCATCTTGAACACCTTCAAGATCATGTCAAGGTATGTGCTCATTTGAAAGTACTATTAAGCATTTTGATCTATCTTATAGATCTTGATGCTTATTGTTCAAGTAGCCTAATCCAGGTTTTCCATTGAAAAACACTTTTCAAATAACCCTATATGCTTTCTAGAAATTCTACATCATTTCTGATCAACAATATGTTTACAACATATACTTATCAGAAATTCTATAGTGCTCCCACTCACTTCTTTGGAAATACAAGTTTCTCATAAACTTTGTATAAACCAAAATCTTTGATCATCTTATCAAAGTGCATATTCCAACTCCGAGATGCTTACTCCAGTCCATGGAAGGATTGCTGGAGCTAGCATACCTTTTCGCATCCTTAGGATCGACAAAACCTTTCTGATTGTATCACATACAACCTTTCCTTACGAAAACTGGTAAGGAAACTCGTTTTGACATCCATCTACCAGATTTCATAAATGTAGCTAATGCTAACATGATTCCAACGGACTTTAAGCATCGCTACGGATGAGAAAATCTCATCGTAGTCAACTCCTTGAACTTGTGAAAAACTCTTCGCCACAAGTCGAGCTTCATAGATGGTGACATTACCATCCACGTCTGTCTTCTTCTTAAAGATCCATTTATCTCAATGGCTTGCCGATCATTGGGCAAGTCCACCAAAGTCCATGCTTTGTTCTGATACATGGATCCTATCTCGGATTTCATGGCTTCTAACCATTTGTCGGAATTTGGGCCCACCATCGCTTCTCCACAGCTCGTAGGTTCATTGTTGTCTAGCAACATGACCTCTAAGACAGGAGTGCATACCACTCTGAAGTAGTACGCGTCCTTGTCGACCTACGAGGTACGGTAGTGACTTGATCTGAAGCATCATGATCACTATCATCAGCTTCCACTTCAATTGGAGTAGGTGCCACATGAACAACTTCATGTGCCCTGCTACACACTGGTTGAAGTGATGGTTCAATAACCTCATTAAGTCTCCACCATCCTCCCACTCAATTCTTTCGAGACAAACTTTTCCTCGAGAAAGGACCCGGTTCAAGAAACGATCCCTATTGCTTTCGGATCTGAATTAGGAGGTATACCCAACTGTTTTGGGTGTCCTATGAAGATGCATTTTATCCGCTTTGGGTTCGAGCTTATCAACCTGAAACTTTTTCACATAAGCGTCGCAGCCCCAAACTTTTAAGAAACGACAACTTAGGTTTCTCCAAACCACAGTTCAAACGGTGTCGTCTTAACGGAATTACGTGGTGCCCCATTAAAGTGAGTGCGGTTGTCTCTAATGCCTAACCCATGAACGATAGTGGTAATTCGATAAGAGACATCATGGTACGCACCATATCCAATAGGGTGCAACTATGATGTTCGGACACACCATCACACTATGGTGTTCCAGGCGGTATTAATTGTGAAACAATTTCCACAATGTCTTAATTGCGTGCCAAAGCTCGTAACTCAGATACCCATCTCTATGATCATATCATAGACATTTTATCCTCTTGTCACGATGATCTTCAACTTCACTCTGAAATTACTTGAACCATTCAATAATTCAGACTTTTGTTTCATCAAGTAAATATACTCAACATCTACTCGAATCATCTGTGAAGTAAGAACATAACGATATTCACTGCATGCCTCAGCACTCATTGGACGGCACACATCAAAATGTGTTACTTCCAACAAGTTGCTATCTTGTTCCATCTTACTGAAACCGAGGCTTTTCAGTCATCTTGCCCATGTGGTATGATTTGCATATCTCAAGTGATTCAAAATCAAGTGAGTCCAAACGATCCATCTGCATGGAGTTTCTTCATGCGTATACACCAATAGACATGGTTCGCATGTCTCAAACTTTTCAAAAACGAGTGAGTCCAAAGATCCATCAACATAGAGCTTCTTCATGCATTTTATACCAATATGACTTACATGGTAGTGCCACAAGTAGGTGGTACTATCATTACTATTTTATATCTTTTGGCATGAACATGTGCATTACTACGATCGAGATTCAATAAACCATTCATTTTAGGTGCAAGACCATTGAAGGTATTATTCAAATAAACAGAGTAACCATTATTCTCCTTAAATGAATAACCGTATTGCGATAGACATAACCCAATCATGTCTATGCTCAACGCAAACACCAAATAACAATTATTTAGGTTTAACACCAATCTCGATGGTAGAGGGAGCGTGCGATGCTTCATCACATCAAGCTTGGAAAAACTTCCAACACATATCGCCAGCTCACCTTTAGCTAGTCTCCGTTTACTCCGCAGCCTTTTATTTCGAGTTACTAACACTTAGCAACCGAACCGGTATCTAATACCCTGGTGCTACTAGGTGTACTAGTAAAGTACACATTAACATAATGTATATCCAATATACTTCTATCGACCTTGTCAACCTTCTCATCTACCAAGTATCTAGGGTGATTCTGCTCCAGTGGCTGTTCCCCTTATTATAGAAGCACTTAGTCTCGGGTTTGGGTTCAACCTTGGGTTTCTTCACTAGAGCAGCAGCTGATTTGCCATTTCATGAAGTATCCCTTCTTGCCCTTGCCCTTTTTGAAACTAGTGGTTTTACTAACCATCAACAATTGATGCTCCTACTTGACTTCTACTTTCGTGGTGTCAAACATCGTGAATACTTCAAGGATCATCATATCTATCCCCGATATGTTATAATTCATCACGAAGCTCTAGCAGCTTGGTGGCAATGACTTTGGAGAAACGTCACTATCTCATATGGAAGATCAACTCCCACTCGATTCAAGTGATTGTTGCACTCAGACAATCTGAGCACAAGCTCAACGATTGAGCTTTTCTCCCTTAGTTTGTAGGCTAAGAAAATTGTCGGAGGTCTTATACCTCTTAACGTGGGCACGAGCCTGAAATCCCAATTTCAGCCCTCGAAACATCTCATATGTTCCGCGACGTTTCGAAAACGTCTTTGGTGCCTCAACTCTAAACCGTTTAACTGAACTATCACGTAGTTATCAAAACGTGTATGTCCGATGTTCGCAACATCCACAGACGATGTTTGGGGTTCAGCACACTGAGCGGTGCATTAAGGACATAAGCTTTCTATTGTTCGCATAATCGCTACTGTCAACTTTCAACTATATTTTCTCTAGGAACATATCTAAACAGTGGAACTAAAGTGCGAGCTTACGACATAATTTGCAAAGATCTTTTGACTATGTTCAGGATAATTAAGTTCATCTTATGAACTCCCACTCATATAGACATCCCTCTAGTCATCTAAGTGATTACATGATCCGATTCAACTAGGCCGTGTCCGATCATCACGTGAGACGGACTAGTCATCATCGGTGAACATCTTCATGTTGATCGTATCTACTATACGACTCATGCTCGACCTTTCGGTCTCTTGTGTTCCGAGGCCATGTCTGTACATGCTAGGCTCGTCAAGTTAACCTAAGTGTTTCGCGTGTGTAAATCTGGCTTACACCCGTTGTATGTGAACGTAAGAATCTATCACACCCGATCATCACGTGGTGCTTCGAAACGACGAACTTTCACAACGGTGCACAGTTAGGGGGAACACTTTCTTGAAATTTTAATGAGGGATCATCTTATTTACTACCGTCGTTCTAAGCAAATAAGATGCATAAACATGATAAACATCACATGCAATCAAAAAGTGACATGATATGGCCAATATCATTTTGCTCCGTTTGATCTCCATCTTCGGGGCTCCATGATCATCATCGTCACCGGCATGACACCATGATCTCCATCATCGTGTCTCCATGAAGTTGTCTCGCCAACTTATTACTTCTACTACTATGGCTACCGGTTAGCAGTAAAGTAAAGTAATTACATGGCGTTGTTCAATGACACGCAGGTCATACAATAAATAAAGACAACTCCTATGGCTCCTGCCGGTTGTCATACTCATCGACATGCAAGTCGTGATTCCTATTACAAGAACATGGTCAATCTCATACATCACATATCATTCATCACATTCTTCTTGGCCATATCACATCACATAGCATACCCTGCAAAAACAAGTTAGACGTCCTCTAATTGTTGTTTGCATGTTTTACGTGGCTGCTATGGGTTTCTAGCAAGAACGTTTCTTACCTACGCAAAAACCACAACGTGATATGTCAATTGCTATTTACCCTTCATAAGGACCCTTTTCATCGAATCCGATCCGACTAAAGTGGGAGAGACTGGCACCCGCTAGCCACCTTATGCAACAATTGCATGTCAATCGGTGGAACCTGTCTCACGTAAAAGTACGTGTAAGGTCGGTCCGGGCCGCTTCATCCCACGATGCCGCCGAATCAAGATTGGACTAGTAACGGTAAGCATATTGAACAACATCAATGCCCAAAACTACTTTGTGTTCTACTCGTGCAAAGAATCTACGCAATAGACCTAGCTCATGATGCCACTGTTGGGGAACGTAGCAGAAATTCAAAATTTTCTACGCAACACCAAGATCTATCTATGGAGAGACTAGCAACGAGGGGAAGGAGAGTGCATCTACATACCCTTGTGGATTGCTAAGCGGAAGCGTTCAAGAGAACGGGGTTGAAGGAGTCGTACTCGTCGTGATCCAAATCACTGGAGATCCTAGTGCCGAACGGACGGCACCTCCGCGTTCAACACACGTACAGCCCGGTGACGTCTCCCATGCCTTGATCCAGCAAGGTGAGAGGGAGAGGTTGGGGAAGACTCCGTCCAGCAGCAGCACAACGGCGTGGTGGTGATGGAGGAGCGTGGCAATCCTGCAGGGCTTCACCAAGCACCGCGGGAGAGGAGGAGTACTTGGGAGAGGGGGAGGGCTGCGCCAGCGGAAGCATGTAGCTCCCATGCGCCTCCCCACTATATATAGGGGTGGAGGGGGCTGGTTTCTTGCCCTCCAAGTCCATTGGGGCGTTGGCAAAGGTGGGAGGAAAGAAATCCCATCATTTTCTTCCCCACCGATTGTTATCCCCCTTTTTTAGGGATCTCGATCTTATCCCTTCGGAATATGATCTTATTCCTTCTAAGGGGGGATCTTGGTGCGCCTTGACCAGGGGTGTGGGGCCTTGACCCCACTACCCACGTTCATGTGGGTCCCCCATGCAGTTGGGCCCCACTCCGGAACCTTCTAGAACCTTCCCGGTACAATACCGAAAAATCCCAAACATTTTCCGGTGGCCAAAATAGGACTTCCCATATATAAATATTTACCTCCGGACCATTCCGGAACTCCTCATGACGTCCGGGATCTCATCCGGGACTCTGAACAACATTCGGTAACCACATACAAACTTCCTTTATAACCCTAGTGTCATCGAACCTTAAGTGTGTAGACCCTACGGGTTCGGGAGACATGTAGACATGACCGAGACGTTCTCCGGTCAATAACCAACAGCGGGATCTGGATACCCATGTTGGCTCCCACATGTTCCACGATGATCTCATCGGATGAACCACGATGTCAAGGACTCAATCGATCCCGTATACAATTCCCTTTGTCTAACGGTATTGTACTTGCCCGAGATTCGATCGTCGGTATACCGATACCTTGTTCAATCTCGTTACCGGCAAGTCTCTTTACTCGTTCCGTAACACATCATCCCGTGATCAACCCCTTGGTCACATTGTGCACATTATGATGATGTCCTACCGAGTGGGCCCAGAGATACCTCTTCGTCTACACGGAGTGACAAATCCCAGCCTCGATTCGTGCCAACCCAACAGACACTTTCGGAGATACCTGTAGTGCACCTTTATAGCCACCCAGTTACGTTGTGACGTTTGGTACACCCAAAGCATTCCTACGGTATCTGGGAGTTGCACAATCTCATGGTCTAAGGAAATGATACTTGACATTAGAAAATCTTTAGCATACGAACTACGATCTTTGTGCTAGGCTTAGGATTGGGTCTTGTCCATCACATCATTCTGCTAATGATGTGATCCCGTTATCAACGACATCTAATGTCCATGGTCAGGAAACTGTAACCATCTGTTGATCAACGAGCTAGTCAACTAGAGGCTTACTAGGGACTTGGTGTTGTCTATGTACCCGCACATGTATCTGAGTTTCCTATCAATACAATTATAGCATGGATAATAAACGATTATCATGAACTAGGAAATATAATAATAACTATTTTATTATTGTCTCTAGGGCATATTTCCAACAGATACTAGCACTACTTCTAGTCAAAATAGTATATTGCCATGTGCTAGTCCTTGTAATTCATCTACTCACAATGTTGGTACATCTTGTGATGAATTGCTTTCCTTGCCTTGTTGCTCTAACGATGAAGCTTATACTTCCTCTAGTACTTGTGTTGAGACTAACCATGTAGAGGAAATCAAAGAGCTCCAGGCCCAAGTCACTTCTTTGAAGAAAGACTTGAAAAAGTGTCATGAAGGGAAATCCGCACTCAACAATATATTGAGTGTGCAAAAATCCCCCAATGACAAAGGTGGACTTGGATTCAACTCCAATAAGAAGAAGAAGTCCAACATGAACAAAAAGAAGGGCCAAGAACAAGTCAAGAATTCGGCCAAGATTGTTTGCTTCAAGTGCAAAGTAGAAGGGCATCATGTTAGATCTTGCCCATCGAAGAAGAAGGCCATTAGTGTCAAGCAACAAGGGAAGAGGGCACAAGTTCAATCTCATGCTCAACCTCAAGTTGAAGAAAGGCCACTTCCCAAGAAGACTCAAGCTAATGCTTCTCTTGTGGAAAAATCAAGTGAGAAGAAAGTGAAGAGTATACGTTGCTACTTATGTCGTGAGAAAGGTCACGTCGCTTATTCATGCACTAGTGGTAACTTATCCAACCCAATTATTATTGATGATATCTATTCTCTTGGGAAGGATAAGGTTGGCAATGTGTTTGCCAAGTTTGTTGGTACTCAAAGTGGTGTCAAGAAAAGAACCATTTGGGTAGCCAAGCCTATTGTGACTAACCTCTTAGGACCCAACTTGGTTGGGGATCAACAAGCTCAAACTTGATCAATAGGTGTTTTTGGAGGGCATTGGAGACTTGGCTACATTATGAAGAATTAAGGGGACTTCATCATTCTTTTTGTCACAAGCCAAGTCAATTGGATTATCAAGTTTCTATCTTATATCCAATGTGCCTCCTTGCGGTAACTTGTACTTAAATTGTTTACTTTGAAAGTTACTTGCCCCCTTGCATGTTTTGGTTTTGTTCCTTGCATGTGTTTGTATATGTTGCGCTTCCAACTTGCTTATGTATGTTGGTGTGCACTTCATGTACGTGTGAGTTGTGTGTTGAGCCTTTGTGCATCTTCTTTGTATCTTAGTTGGCTCTTGTGAGAGATTAATGGAATATCCCATTATTGGGGAGTGATGTGCTTTGTGCACCTCACACTCCTATAAGTATGTGTACATGAGGAATACCATCTAGTATTTATATTACAAGATTATCTAGTCACTATGTGGTATGTCTTCTCATGAGAAATTCAAATTCTAAATTGTCCATTAATTATCTCTTGTTGGATCCTCTTATTGCCTCTTGTTAAGTTTTCTTCATTGGTATCACATTATGGGGGAGTAATATGCTATGTATATTACTAGCCTAGAAAATGTGTACATTTGAGATATTGTCACCTAGTGTTGATATTGTAGATTATCTTGTTCCTAGGTGGCATGTTAGCTCTACAAGTTGCAATCTGCTTGTGTGTGGTGTGAAGATGATGTTGGATATCCTTTCTATCTACCACCGGGAATTCTTTCCATCTACTTCTTGCCTTTTGACAATTGGTAGTCATTTATGTGTGGTAGAATTTATTGATCATCTTCACATTGGCTTTTGTTTTACTTGCCTTTTCTCTTGCCAAGGATTGTGTCAACTCCCTTTGTCTTCCATACCACTTGTGGATCTTGTTTATTTCTTGTTCTTGTCTAGTGTTTTCTAGATATAGTGAAAGCGGTGATCCCACCTTGTGCATTTTGTATTCAAATACAAATCCTATATAATGCACAACTCGTGGGGGAGCTATTCTATTTTCTTCAGAACACTCTTCTTGTGATCCTTATCAAGTGTGTTTTGGTGGAAGACAAGCCATTTCTTTTTGGTACTTTGTGCCATCATGAAACTTTGTTGAGGGCTTGGTTTGTTTGGAACCATCCTCTCTTTGGGAGTTTGACATCTTTAGTTTAGTGTGTATCAATGGATATCTCATTCCTTGATGTATCTTTAATGATATCTTCCAAGTGATGATTTCTCCATTTAGTAACCTTTTCACTTGGCATTTCTTTGTCTTTTGGTTTCGGGTTTTGAAAGTCTTGAGCATGCATGTTTACTTCATGTATTTCATTTGGCATGCTTTCTTTCTTTGACTCAATATATATGGGAAACTCCACCTAGTCTCAATTTGGATGAGATGTGCATGAAATTCATTTTCATATCTATATGCACATATTTATGTGGAGTTTGTCCTATGTATTGGTGTTTCTAACTATTTGGTCCCGATGAGTTTGGGTACCGTTTAGTTTGTGTTGTTCTTCTAGGAACATTTGGAGATGCATTGGATGCTCGGCTCACTCACAAGGAAGGTGTTGTCACCATGTGCATATTGGAGTCAAGCTAGGATGATCAATGAACTACTATCTACCTTCAATTGGTATCTACTACATCCTTCCAATGATATCTCGGTAACAAGTATCTATTCATGCTTTCCTCTCTTGCATTCAACCTTGTGTAGGCTGTATCTTGGCATGATATTCATTTCATATCTTGTGATACTTGTTTCCTTTCTCAAAGCATCCCAACGATGATCTCTGTTGCTAGTTGTGATGCCCTTGATGGATGTGTGTTTGGACTTCATTTATATACAATAAGACCATATCTAGCCAAGTGCTATGCTTTCAAGCAAATATCTTATTGGTATATTTATGACTTCCTTGTGGATATCTTGTTCCTTCGTGGTGTAACTATTTCGGGTGTACATCCTTCTTTGTAGATATATATATATATATATATATATATATATATATATCATGATTTTGTCTACATAGAACCTTATACACTTGAGAGAAATTACATCTCTAGTTGATATCCTTTCTTTCATGTCCACCTTGTCTTTCTTATGTTATTTCTTTGGTGGCTCCGTGAAAGCTTTTGCCTTGAGTGCGTGTCCTCTATCGTTGCATCTTGATGCACTCTTGTGTGGTGAAGATTATTTTCCTCATGCTTATCTTTACAAGGCTTTTGCCATCTTAATTGGCATCCCTCGTCTTGATGAGGCTTTCATCTTCTATCTTCACCACGGGTTGTCACAAGCATAAGTTCTTTATATGCTTATTAGTAAGCTTGTGAACCCATTTGCTAGTTGTGTGTGGGAATGATAGGCCTTGCACCGTGTGCCTCATTCTTTCAAGACCATGTTGATGCTTAATGCTCATCCTAATTTTAGTCCTCTCAAGTGCTTCGCCATGACTCACACACATCATTTTGGTTGAGCCTATTCTTAAGTTGCCTCTTTTACATGTTGCTCAACCATGTGCTTGTTGCAAGCACTAGGCTTTGTTTCCTATATGCTCACTTGCACTGGATGTGAGTTTCTATTGATTTTGGGGGAGCTATGATCCTATTTTGTGCACTTTGTATTCAAATACAAAAATTCTTATGTGTGCACAAATCATGGCGAGCTTCTCTAGTTTCTTTAGAACACTCCTTTGCGCTTATCATAATATCTTTATTCTTGTGGCATGTAGGATCATTGGTATAGTTGGTTCAATTGATATCCGTTGATTGCTTGCTTCAATTGGTATCTTCTGATTGCTTGTGTCTCTCTTTGTTATGTCTTTGTGTCATATCTTTTTGTTGCAATCTTTGGGCCTCAATATAGTTTGTCTTCCTCCAAGTATTGGCAGTTGGATATGTGTATTGCATTCCACTCTCTTGTTGAGAAATACACAATTTATGGAGGAACACCTTTTATTTTGGCCTTCTTAGCTTTTCACCCATTTTGTCAATCAATGCCAATGGGGGAGGAGTTTCAGAGAGTTTTGTGGAGAAGTCTTCTGAGTTTTCTCCTTGCTTTGGTTTTGGTTCCTAAGCATTTGCATCTCATTCTCATGCATCATTGGTTGTTGCATTGCATGGTGATGCATAATTCCTTGTATAAACTCTCTTGAAAGTGATTGTCATCAATTACCAAAATGGGGGAGATTGAAAGAACATGCGGTGCCCCCATGTTTGGTTTTGGTAATTGATGACAATCTCTATGGACTAATGGTTGTCTTGAGTTATATTTGAAGGATTTGTCCATAGGCTTTTCTTGAAGT
Organism: Triticum timopheevii; assembly: GCA_963921465.1. Classification (NCBI taxonomy): domain Eukaryota; kingdom Viridiplantae; phylum Streptophyta; class Magnoliopsida; order Poales; family Poaceae; genus Triticum; species Triticum timopheevii. The sequence continues at coordinate 467,175,002 of OY997272.1, read as the reverse complement.
CCATGTGTTGGTTTCAAGGAGTTTATGAGTTGACCAAGGTGCTATTAAGGAATTATCCAAAGATTGGTCATGCGAGTGTTGAGCTTATTGCAAGCATGTCTTGAAGAAGAAGGTTGTGTGATCATTCATGTTTACCTTCAATACATCATCCAAATGAAGAGAGTTGCAAAGATTCAAGGTTGATCAAGACTAAGTCAATAGTGAATCAAGTTGATTAACTCACAAAGCGTAGAAGATGTATCGAGAGGGATCAAGTGATCCCATGGTATGGTAAGCATTGTCCATTGCGCTTTGTGTACTAACCCATGGTCTATGTGAGAGTTCTGTGTGGGGTTAGGTACGTATCCATGGGCTTGCATCAAGAGGAAGATATCATACAACCCATGGAAAGGATGACATCAAGTGGTGATCGTCATCAAGATTGTCGTGTGTAAGTTCAAGTGGAGCATCACGAAGAGATCAAGTGCTTGAATCTTTCCATCCATTGTGGTGTCGATGGACTTGTGAAGATGAGCCGAAGAGTGGCTCACCCATAGTGGACTATGGGGGAGCAATCATCTAGTCTTCATCGAGCCAACACAATCAAGAAAGGTGGTCCAACTTGAGGGAGTGAAGATCGTCATCATCTAGCTCAAGTGGACCATGTGCAAGGCAAAGGTTTGCCCTTGATAGGTTTTCTATTTTACCGGTCTCATGGTAGTTGTGGGAGACCGGGTTATAGGATCGATTGCCGTACTATCAAGGGGGGCTCTCGATGAGTTGCTTGATCGTATCATTCGTAGAGAGCTCAAACCATTGCATCCTTGCATCATGTTTCTTGGTTCTTGTTTGATTCTCTTTGTGAGTCTTAGAGCTTATGGTCATCTTGATGACAAGCTTGAGTTCATCGAAAACGGAGTTTGCATGCGTCTTCTATGATGTTTTCGGTGTTGGAGGTTTTACCGGTCTTCTCCGAGGAAGGGTTCTCACCATTTTCTTTTGGGCCTTTTCTCATTTGCTTATTATTGGTATTTCTATCAAGATTGTGTTAGCCCTTGTCGTTAGCTTTCCAACAAACTTGGTTTCGTTGAATTCGAAGTCCGTTTGCAAAAGTTGTGGCTGTTTTGGTAAAGGCTGCAGCGGTACTACCACGACTAGAGCGGATGTAATTTTTTACTACCGCTCTAGAGTGGTACTACCGCGGCTCCTGAGCGGTAGTACCGCTCCAGAGCAGTACTACCGTGGCTCCTAAGCGGTAGTACCGCCCCGGACCAAAAACTCGTGTTTTCTCTCTCGATTGGGCTGTTTTGATCGTGCTAAGCGGTAGTACCGCTTGTGCACGACCTGAGCACATAACGGTTGGATTCGGGAGGTCCTATAAAAGGGGGTCTTCTTCCCCAATGAACCTAATCCTTTGAGCTCGTGTTCTTCCCCCATTGTTGACCTTCTTCGAGCTTGCTAACTCTCAATCCCTCCATGGATTCTTGCTAGTTCTTGAGGAAAAAGAGAGAGGAGATCTAGATCCACGTTTCCACCAATCACTTTCTCCTCTATGTGAGGGGAACCCCTTGGATCTTGATCTTGGAGTTCTTGGTGTTCTCCTTCTTGTTCTTCCTCTCATTTTCCTCCCTAGCATTAGTTGCTTCGGTGGGATTTGAGAGAGAAGGACTTGGGCACTCCGTGTGCCCTTGCCATTGCATTTGGTGCATCGGTTTGAGTTCTCCATGGTGATACGTGGAAGTGAAGTTTGAGAAGCTTATTACTCTTGGGTGCTTGGTGCCCTTGAGCTTGTTCCTCTTGGGTGCTTGGGCGCCCTAGACGGTTGGTGGTGTTCGAAGCTCAATCATTGTGGTGTAAAGCTCCGGGCAAGCGTCGGGGTCTCCAATTAGGTTGTGGAGATCGCCCCGAGCATCTTGACGGGTTCCGGTGACCGCCCCCAAGGGTTGCCAAAGTGTACGGGTTCGGTGACCGCCCCCAAGGGTTGCCATTTGTACGGGTTCGGTGACCGCCCTCAAGGGTCCCTTAGTGGAATCACGGCATCTTGCATTGTGCGAGGGCGTGAGGAGATTACGGTGGCCCTAGTGGCTTCTTGGGGAGCATTGTGCCTCCACACCGCTCCAAACGGAGATTAGCATCCGCAAGGGTGTGAACTTCGGGATACATCATCGTCTCCGCGTGCCTCGGTTATCTCTTACCCGAGCCCTTTACTTATGCACTTTACTTTGTGATAGCCATATTGTTCTTTGTCATATATCTTGCTATCACATAGTTGCTTATCTTGCTTAGCATAAGTTGTTGGTGCACATAGGTGAGCCTAGTTGTTTTAGGTTTTGTGCTTGACAAATTAACCATTAGGTTTATTCCGCATTTGTTCAAGCCTAAACCGTAATTATTTTAAAGCGCCTATTCACCCCCCCCCCCTCTAGGCGACATCCTCGATCTTCCACATAGCAAACAACATCATGACGATAGAAAAATGGTGTGAAGCATAAGTATCAACCAGAATTAGGGTTCAAGATTTCAACGGAATTCCTGGAATGGGGAACCTGATGATCTTTTTATGAAGACACTACCACCTTTTGAAGCCGCAAATGGGGAATTTCCATTCCTGTTTACTTAAAGGAAAAAACTTCATGCTTTTGCGATATCATGGTTTTGTCGCAAAGCTACCTCTGCCCTCGAAGCTATGTCCTCTAAAAGCTTCTTACGCGAGAAGTAACATATGTGCAACATTGCAGACAAAGCACAGACTTTTGTTGAGGCTCCACGTGTAACACAAAGGCTTAGGGACCTTAACCAGAGGAAAACACAAATTTCAGAGTGTGAAAACCAGCCATATCGTTTTTATTGATGCAAAATGTTCGAAATAAAACAATGTGTACTTGATGACACTTTTTTTCTATTTCGGAAAGTTTGTAGCATGAGCTTATTGGCAAGGAAACCAAGAAAGCTTATCCACCACTTTTACGTTCCTTGTATGCAACAAACATAAAGGGTCGTGACATGTGGGTTCTATGTGTGGACACATATGGACGAGGTCGCCCGTCACTTCAATCCGTTGCTGAGAAATCACTTGTGCATGAGGGCGTCAAAACATGACTACATCAAAGACCAATTCAGCATTACATATATGTTTTCTCATTTCCTGAACGATAGTGTGGTATGATCAAGCGAAGATTTTTATGGTGACGTCATCATGCCCTGCCACCAAACCCTAATGACCAGGGTTGAAGGACCAATCACCGTTAAAGACTTAAGATATTCTGACAAAACAAGACAAATATGCAATCCATGCGATGAATATGTGTATGAAATGTATTTGCCGCTGTAAATGATGTTGATTCACTGTATATGTCCATATGCGTATAAATTGTAGTCCCTCCGTTCCAAATTACTTGTCGTGGTTTTAGTTCAAATTACTCGTCGTGGTTTTAGTTCAAATTTGAACTAAAACCACGAAGAGTAATTTGAAACGGAGGGAGTAAGAAGGAGGAAAATATCCTGTGGAGCTTAGGCTTAGGTGCACCCTCTTATCTAGCCATCCATCTATGCATCGCGATTTGTGCAAGAACTTTTCTCTTTTTTGTTTCTTCCAAATAAAACAACATATGAACTTAAAACTTTTGCAAGATAGCAAAACATTCTTACTACAATGAGAGAAAAAACTTTCAGATTTTTTCCTCCATTATAAGTATTAAAAATAACATTTTTTAATAAAGAAAATCTCATTTTGTATATTAATATTCGTCAAAAAAATCTATAAGTTTTTTCTCTCATTGTAGTAAGAATGTTTTGCTATCTTGCAAAATTAGAAGTTCATATGTTGTTTTATTTGGAAGCAACAAAAAAGAGAAATTTGTACGTTATAACTTAGTTGTCTAGCACGGATCTCAAAGCTATACTGAAGGGTATGGATAGAGGGTGTCCATGAGCCTAAGCTCTAAAAATCCGCGTCCGTAAGAAGGAATGGTGTTGGTTGAGGATTTTAGGTGTGGAGGGCATTGCGGCAAAGGCTACATTTGCCTGCTTGCAACAACATGTCACCGCGGATGGACAAGACTAATGTTCCCATTAGTGGTGATATTTTCCTTGTCATATGTGCATGATCTCCACTGATGAGCATAGTCGAAAGAGCCGTCAGTGGTAATGCTCCACTAACGAGCAAGCTGACCTGACAGGTAAGTAGAAAGGGTTGGCACTGATAAGGCTCGTCTAGTAGCTTGTTGGCGGCAACCATGCATTTGGCTTCCTAGCCCATCTTGGAAGGTTAACTACCGACTGACCATAATCATCCATAGTGTTACCCTTCATCACTGACGGGCCGAGCGACTGTCTGTGGTTACTAACACATCGCTAATAGGTTAAGGGGCACCAACCTTGTTAGTGAAGTAGTTTAAGCACTTAGTAATTAGCCAACCTAGAGTAGTGGAGTGTAGTTTAGTCAAAAACAGCCAACTATTCTTAATCTATGATTAACCTAATCCACAAAACGAGTGGAATAACCGCATCCACCACAAATAACACTTCCAAATTCGTTCATTGTACTACTAGCCCTAGTAACAAAACAATATTATAGGTTAATTACCAAGCACAAATCAATATTTAAGTTTGGATAGAAATTAGTTAACCCAATTATCCAAACCTGAATATATGGCGGCATGTTAAGGTCTAACTACTGTACTTGTCGATGATCATCACTAAATTAATCAACTGGAGATTACTTTTTTAGACAATTAATCAACTGGAGGTGGAGTACTCCATTCTGTCTATCGGATGGGCCCGTGAGGAAGCCGCTTCCACGTTTAGCTGGCCAGTAAAAACCCTATCCTACTTTCCCTTCTTACAGCCTCCACTCCCGTCGCCGCCGCGTCTTCACTCTCCACTCCGCTCCACTCCATTCGGCCATGGCCGCCATCGTCGAGAAAATCATGGGCTGGTTGCCTAGCGGTGGAAATGTCGTGGCAAATGTTGTATCCCTGTCTGCCGCTGTTGACTACGACGGCGAGGACCTCATCAGTGCCCTCCCTGATGACCTTCTCCGCAACATTGTCTCTCGCCTTCCCGTCAAGGACGCCACCCGAACCGCCGCCCTCGCCTCCCGGTGGCGCCACCTCTGGCGCTCCGCCCCGCTCGTCCTCAACGACATCAACCTACCCCCTTCTGCGGTGGCACGCATCCTCGCAGACCACCCGGGCCCTTTCCGCGCCATCCACATCGCCCGCTGCAGGTTCGCATCCCACGAGCGTGAGCTCGCAGAGTGGTCGGGCCTCCTCGCCGCCAAGGGCATCGAGGACCTCGTCCTCGTCAACGACGCCGACGTCGCCGAGCTCCCTACCACCGATAGTGTGCGCCTCCCCACGGACATCCTCCGCTGCGCCTCACTCCAGCGCCTCTTCCTGGGATTCTTTACGTTCCCAGACATCGCTGCTCTCTTCCGCAGAGCCAACGTTCTTCCGTAGACCTTGGGAGCTCGGCATGTTCACTACCACCATCAGCGGCTGGGACCTGCACTACATACTCGCTTGCAGCGGCAAAATTTTGTGTTTTGACCCTTTTGGAAAACCAAATCGAGATCTGACCCCAGTCTGAAAATATTTCGGGATTTGACCCTTTTGCCTACCGCCGAGAGGCCCGGCGGTAAGATCGTATAGCCTACCGCCGAGCCCTGCGGCAGTAGCAAACTTTTCCACGTCAGCAACGATAACTGCCGCCGTTCCTCCTCCGTCACACCCTACCGCCGCCCTGCCTGGCGGTAGGTTGTCTGAACCTACCGCCGCCCTGCCTGGCGGTAGGGTGTGGGCATATATAAACCGCGGGCCGGCCGCCCCCACCCCCTTCTCCCCCACCCAGCCGCCCCCCACCACGAAGAACATAGCAGTTTTGCTCACAGTCGCCTCTCTCATCCCCTCCACTCCCCCCCTTCGATCTTCCTCGTTTCTTGACGGATTTTGCGGATCGAGATGGCCCCGAAGAAAGAAAAGTAAGCTCTTTCAATCCCTCCAACTAGTTTTAATCAAACACCTTCCGATTCGTCGCATTATTCGTTTGAAATCACTCCTATTTGAAAAAAAATAACCCTAGGATTGATTTAGGTTGATTCTAGATGTTATATTGTGTTAGATTTGAACTATATGATGGATGATGCGTGTTCCTATGCTATGGTTGTGTTAAGATGAACCCTAGTTCATAATTGATTTGAATGGTTTTTTTATATGATGGATGATGCATGTTCCTATGCTATGATGCAAGTATTGGATGCTATGATGCAAGTATTGGATGATGCAAATATTTGATATATTTGTTATATGTAGTATATGAATCCTCAAGATGAACCCTAGTTCATTTTTTTAACATGGTGATTGCAAGTATTTGTTATATGTAGTATATGAATCCTCAAGATGCAAGTATTTGTTATATGTAGTTTTTACCTCTTTCGAACCGACGGTTGGATGAAATCAACTTTTCATGCTATTGACTCATTTTATTACTTTGCAGTCTTCGGAGCTGAACAAAAGCATTTTTCATGCCTGTGATGCGCTTAGTGGTGTCCCTGGGACTCGAGATAGCGAGAACAAGTTGAGGGAAACGGTGAAGGTAATACGGAGTTCATTTTTGTTATCATTGGACATTCGAGAAGTTAACATATTCTTCTGTTATCATTGCAGAAATACGTCAACAAAGCATGCCGGCTTGTGGGCCTGCTTGGGTGCGCTACAAACACCGAGGATGTTTTTCCTCCTGCACCGATGCGTAGCCTCGCTTCATCGAGCCATGCACCCTCGTCGTCTAGGGCGGTTCAAGATGACGAGGAGGAGAGCGACGACAATGATGATGATGCAGAGGAAGAGGAAGAAGAGGGCGCAGGAGAAGAACATGATGACGAAGAGGAAGAGCACGAAGAGGAAGAGCACAATGAGGATGAGGAGGAGGAGGAGGAGGAGGAGGAGTACGATGATGACGATGGACCTCCACCAACTCAGCCAACCCAGCGTGAGAAGAGGAATGTGCCGAAGAAGGACTGGAAGAGTCCATCCCCCTTTCAGAAAGCACGTCCTACAGCCCGCAAGAAGACGGCGGCCGAGAAGCGATCCAAGGATAACGAGGACCGAATGTCGAAGAGGGGAAGGAAGAACTGAAGTTGCTGCCGTGTCATTGAACTAAAAACTTGCATATTTGCTTCGTGAACCATATGAATTTGCTCGTGAAACTGTTTCGTTAACTTGCTATGTACCGAACCTACCTTATTTTTAGATTTGTGGTGTATCGAACCTACCTTATTTATAGTTCTGTGGTGTGTGCATCATATATCATACATTGTGTGCTTTATATGTCATACATATGCTGTTTAAATCTTGTATGCCAAAAATTGAAGCCAACAGAAGTTACTAGGTGCAAAAAATGCACACAAAGGCACCCTACCGCCATAGTATGCGGCGGTAGCCGGCCACGACCTACCGCCATCCTGCCCGGCGGTAGGGTGCCTCCCCCCCACGCCGATCTTCTGTGACCAAAAAATCGAGCAATGCAGCGGTAGGGTTGCGCAGCCTACCGCCAGGGGGCTCGGCGGTAGCACCCTACCGCCTAGAGCCTTGGCGGTAGGCGGCGCAACCCTACCGCTGCATTGCTCGATTTTTTGGTCACAGAAGATTGGCGTGGGGGAGGCATCCTACCGCCGGGCCGGATGGCGGTAGGTCGTGGCCGGCTACCGCCGCATACTATGGCGGTAAGGTTTGGGCATTTATAAAGCTAGCAGCCCGCGCCCACCCCACCACAAACCCTAATCCCCACCCACCCGGCCGCCTTCTTCTTCCTCTCGCCCATTTTCTCATCTCCTCCACTTCCCCACTCCGATCTTCTTTGTTGATTCACGGATTTTGTGTATCGAGATGGCTACGGAAAGAGGAAGGTAAGCTCCTCCAATCCCCCAATTACTTTGAGTCAATCATTCCGCTTTCTTATAGCCATATGAGGACCCCATCTAGTTGTTATGATGAACCCTAAACCTAGATGATTGCAATGTGATAAACCTAGTTGATGAACTCTAGGTTTAGTCTTTCTTATAGCAATACGAGGAACCCTATCTAGTTGATATGATGAACCCTAGAACCTAGATGAACCCTAGAACCCTAGAACCTAGATGAACCCTACAACCTAGATGAACCCTAGAGCCTAGATGAATCCTAGAAACTAGATGAACCCTAGAACCTAGATGAACCCTAGGTTTAGTCTTTCTTATAGCCACCACCACCACCATATGTGATGATTTATTGTGTGAATATTGTAGATATTTGTGTTGCTTGCATTAGAACAAATATTCATGTTTAATTAACTTTATCCAATCAATGCTTATATAAGGAACATGGCGCCACCACCACCACTTGATGAGGACTATGAAGATGAAGACCCACTTGAGGAAGCCATCTGTGCTCAAAGAGTGAGGCTGAGCGAACAGGAGGTGTGCAACCTATGGGACAACTTTCTGCCACGTGCTGAGTTGATCGGGGCGCCATTCGTGACCCGTCTGACAACTACCATGATCGATCGACATGAGATGGTATGTTTTTAGTGTAGAATCCAAGTAATTGTTAATAGTTTAGATAATCCATACTTATTAATTGATATGTTTTTCTTATTCAGAAATTGCCAAAGAGCCTATCTGAGAGTTGTGGCATCGAGGCTGATGAAGAAGGCTATGCTGGAATACGCCTTACCGCAACGGGCCCCGTCACTACTTGTGCGTACGGCGTGGACACGGACGGCCGCACAAATTTAAGCACACATGGGTGGAAGAGCTTTCTCGTTGACAAGAATCTTCATGTTGGACAGGCCATCCTTATTACTATCAGGAAGACCACCCGTCAAGGCTTGAAGATGATGATCGTCATCGATATCATCTAAACTATATATGTGTGTGGCTGCTGATGATCGTCATGTTTGATTTCTACCTATGGATGAAACCTTTTATGTGGTCAATGACCGTTGAACTTGTTAAACTTCTTATATTGCCTTCGTACTATGTTATGTGATCAAACTATGTTATTTGATACTTGTTTCTTAGTCCGTAATGGCAAAATTTTGTGGATGTGATCAAACTATGTTATGTCTATAAAATTGTGTTTATGTTATGTTTCTTATGTCTATGTTATGTTTCTTATGTTATGTCTTATGGCAAAAAAAAATTGAAGACAAAATCAAAGTAGTTAAGTTTAGCGCCAACCTACCGCCAGGGAACTCAGCGGTAGGTTTGTGTGGGCTACCGCCGTGGTCTTTGGCGGTAGGTACGTCAGCAGCCGTTAACGGATTGACGGCCGTCAGGCACACCTACCGCCGGAACCTGCGGCGGTAGGCTGTGCAACCCTACCGCCTGAGGGTCTGGCGGTAGCAAAAGGGTCAGATTTCGAAAAAAATTCAGACTGGGATCAGATCTCGATTTTGTTTCACAAAAGGGTCAAAACACGAAATTTGGCCGCTTGCAGCCCAATTCTGAGAAACTCGCATTCGTATTCAACTGTATGCCCGATCTCGTCCACCTCCGCAGCAAAAGCCTCCGGTGCGTGCTCCTCTGGTTTTTCGCGGCGGACGAGATCGCCGTGGTGAACACCCCGCTCCTGGAGCGGCTCTTCTTACTCGAAGCGCCCCGCGGAGGTGACGACAGTACTGTGACGACAGTACTGCGGGTGCTCGGCTTCTTGGAGCCAAGAGTTCACCGCCTGCAGATCGGCAACAATGTCATCGAGGTACCAAATTTCCATGATTCCATCACTCTCTTAGTATACGCAATACATGGGATTCCCATTGATGTGTATGAGGTGACACCTTTGCTTCTTTTGATGCATCGTTCGGCCATTCAGCCTGGCATAATGCCGAGCCCGAGCACAGTGCTTCCAAACGTCAAGAAATTGGCCTTTAAGGTTAATTTTGGTGTCTTAAAGGAAGTCAAGATGATGGTGACCTACCTCAGATGCTTTCCCAACATTGACACGCTGCACATCGAGGTGAAATCCTTGTATCTCATGCAATTATTTGACCGTCATACCACTATTTCTTAATAGCAGTGGAGAATCGTTGCTTCTTGCATGAACCATCTCTAATGCACCATTTACTGATATGATGTTTCAGTCTTTAACTGAACCCACTGGAAGAAACCATGCCAAGTTTTGGCAGGAGCTCCCTACTGTTGAATGCATCAAGTCGCATGTCAAGAAGATGGTTGTCCATGAATATAGAGGGAATCGAAGTGAACTTGAATTCCTTAAGTTCATTTCCAGTAAAGCGCAAGAGCTACAGACTTTGTATGTCCTGCTAAACAGAGAGAGTCTTACTTCTGCGGCCAAGGAGACTGAGATGAGAAGCAAAGTGTCGGCTCTCTCGGAGGTAGCATGGAGCTGTGATTGTAAGATGATGGTGCTAGACCCTGAATTTCAGAATGATTGGAGCATCCAGAAAGCATCTGATCTTACTGTCGACGACCCTTTTCACTAGTGAATTGAGGCTGGCTATACATTTACATGATCCAAGGATTTTGTATTTCTTTGCAGAGAGTGATTTACTGTTCTTCATATGCAAGGGCACTGTTTAGTTTGTAGGCAAGTATGTCTGTTCTTGACAAAGAACATGAAGATTTCAACTAGAGCATGAGTGTCTTAAAGTGTTGAAGCTAGCTGTACTATGCGTCATTCAGAATGTACTGTTAAATGTTATCTACTCTGTTTAATCCTGATGTAAAAGACCAGTCTGATCCTCCTTCCGATCATGTTTATGTTAATTTCATTTTCCCCTGTTTGATGGCGTCTATGTCAATTTCATTATCATCAGATAATCAGAGTATACCGAGCTACTTAGGTGTGCTTCTGATTTCTGCATTGCAGCTTTTACTTCTACATATTATTCCTGAACAATATTATCTGTTAATATATATTGTTAAAAAGAACTTTCAGTTTCAGTTTCATAGTTTCTCATGTAGTCATGTAACTGTTGAACCGTCACCACTCTAGTTTTCATACTTTTCAGCTCCAGTCACCGCGAATAATGGATCGGAAAGCCTCCCCAGGAGTCATATCTCAGGAAAGCCTCCGCTGAAAATGGCCGCCGCCAAGAGCTCCTGTGATGCAAGGAGGCATGACCGCCGTCCACCGGTCAGGGTTTTCCTGGCAGCGAGGTAGGTGGGAAGGGGATGATACTAGGGCGGTGGTGGGAAGGGAGTGATTTACTGTTCTTCATATGCAAGGGCACTGTTTAGTTTGTAGGCAAGTATGTCTGTTCTTGACAAAGAACATGAAGATTTCAACTAGAGCATGAGTGTCTAAAAGTGTTTAAGCTAGCTGTACTATGCTTCATTCAGAGTGTGCTAGTAACTGTTATCTACTCTGTAAAAGACCAATCTGGTCCTCCTTCCGAACATGTTTATGTTAATTTTATTTGCCCCTGTTTGATGGCGTCTATGTCAATTTCATCATTATCAGATTATCAGAGTATACGGAGCTACTTAGGTGTGCTTTTGATTTCTGCATTGCAGCTTTTACTTCTACATATTATTCCTCAACAATGTATCTGTTATTTTATTAATTCAAAAGAACTTTCAGTTTCAGTCTCATAGTTTCTCATGTAGTCATGTAACTGTTGAACCGTCACCACTCTACTTTTCATGCTTTTCAGCTCCAGTCACCGCGAATAATGGATTGGAAAGCCTCCCCGGGAGTCATATCTCAGGAAAGCCGCTGCCAAGAGCTCCTGTGGCGCAAGGAGGCATGACCGCCGTCCACCGGGCTGGCGGCGAGGTAGGTGGGAAGGGGAGGATGCCGTCCACCGGGCAGGGTTTTCCTGGCGGCGAGGTAGGTGGGAAGGGGAGGATACGAGGGCGGTGGTGGGAAGGGGGGGAATCAGACGTCCACCCTGAGTTTGGCTGGCAAGTTAGGAGTTTAATTGCTCCCTCGGTTCACACATTTTAGCGTATTTGTTCTCTCATTTCAGTTCATATGTAGTCCATATTGAAATATCCAAAACACCTTATATTTGTGAACAGAGGGAGTAGTTAATGACAAGTCACCACCAATTAATCAACTTCCAAGATTTTATCGGCACAAGTAAACATGACAAACAACCGAATGATCGTCTCAATAGTTCGGACTTCAGGCACACACACATGGGGATCAACTCCTATATAATGTTAGGTTATGAGCAACAGCCGAAACATGCAGCAATCTCAAGCAAAAGAGGGGAGAAAAGGTGTGAAGCATAAACATGAACCAGAAAAGACTTCAAAATTTCGAAGGAAGTTCCGAATGGGGAACCAGATGATCTTCTTATGAAGACACTACCACCTTCTGAAGCCGCAAATTGAGCATTTGCATTCCTGTTTACTGAAAGGAAAAAAGCTTCTGCAGAAATAACTTTGAAGCTATGCCCTCTGAAAGCTTCTTACTGCAGAAATAACATTTGTGCAACATCATAGACAACGCACGGACTTTTATTGATGCTCCACATGTGTAACACAAAGGTCTAGGGATCTAAACCAGACGAAAATAAGAACTTCACTACCAGTTTTAGTGCAAATTCAGATTCAAGCCACATAGTAACGACGACGGCAGCTTAAACTGAAGATGCCCTGTCAGCCACCCATGAATGATGAACTCTCTTGTGGTGCAATAAGTAAACCACAACAGGAAGTGTCAGTAAGCATCTATACGGTTCCTGATTGATGCTAACAATTTTTACTCATGTGTACCTATGTGCGCAGGTAATCAGTGAATAACTGAATGTGCGTGTGCTCACTGCCCCATTCTATAGCAGAGCATAAGCCAACACAACTACACAAGGCATGTCAACTTTCAAGAATTGATAGCTAAATTATCCAATCAAACTCAAGGTACAAACACACTATTCATTTAAATCTTGTCATTTTTGTCTGAATCACAAATCATTACATTATTGGATGAATCTTTACAAGTACACATTACATACCATTACTAACATTCCTGAATTATTTCACATTTTTTGAGAATCAGAAAAAAAAATGAAGAGGAGAGAGAATATTACTTGCACCGGCAACCAGTTGCAGAAAATCCTCTTTCCATAGGTGTATTGCTATTTTCTTAAAATAACTACCATATTAGTGGAAAAGTGAAAATTATGCACTACATAGACGCACTAAAACATTATGTCATGAACGTTGTTGCGCGCTTTGAGTTGCCGCCATGAAAGCAGAGTAATCCTTCTTAATGTTTTTGAGCCTCACGACCACGTCGCTCATGCTTGCCCTCTGACTGGGAGAATCGTCCGAACACTCTAGACCCAGCTGGAATATCGACACAAGAAAGTTTCCATTGCGGGAAATGGAGGATGACGACGATGAAGTATTAATTGTTTGGTGATGGAAGGCAAGGTTCATTTCTTCACCCTGTTGTAGCTTCTCATCCAAAACATCAACGAGCTTTGCTGGAAATGCTTGCGAAACCCACCGCCTAAGTCTAGATTCTCCGACGAACATAGCGTTTGTGGGCCTCTTCCCTGTGAAGACTTCAAGTAACATGATCCCGAAGCTGAACATGTCAGTCTTTCTTGACACCTTTCCCATAAATGCAAGCTCTGATCAAGCAAAAAAGAGTCAACATAATTAATTAATCAAATCAATAGATGTTGGTTATCTATTCAAATAAATTGCTCCTGTGTGATTATAACAAGTACATACCAGGGGCCATGTACCCAATTGTCCCTGGCATACTTGCTGAAACCATGGAGTTGTCATCACGTAGAAGTAACTTTGCAATGCCAAAGTCGGCAACATGCGCCGTCATGTCATCATCGAACAACACATTGCTAGGCTTCAGGTCGCAGTGCAGGACAACATGGAAATGATGATGGTGCAGGTACTCCATTGCCTCTGACACGGCAAGCATAATGTCCAATCTCTGGATGAATCTTAGTGGTTCCCTTATTTCGTTGTGCAAGTGTGTCTCCATGCTACCATTGGGCATGTACTGAAGGAGCAGTGCCTTGAAATCCAGGCTGGAACATGCATTCAATATTTGTATCAAGTTGCGATGTCGAGCCATGCGCAACACTTGACATTCAGCATCAAAACTCCTCATGGCCTGCTCGACTTGCATATTGAGCACTTTTATTGCAACCACCAAACCATCATCTAGTTGGCCCTTGAAAACTTTGCCAAAACTTCCAGTACCAAGTAAGTTGTCCTTATTGAAATTTTCAGTGGCACGAGCAATCTCATGGTAGGATACTAACCTATGGCTGATCAGATCAGTCATGCTAGTAGAAGCCGTAGCATAAGATTGTTTCTTATTTTTCTCTCTGACCATTAGGTACATGGTGGTTGCAAATGCACCAGCTCCAATGATGACAACCGGGAGTATAAACTTGAGGATGTGTCGACTATAAGTCAAGTGAGACTTGTAGAGGCATGGTGACAGTCCGAGACGAGGAGCACCACATAGCCCAACATTCCCCATCAAAGATTGCAAGGTGAGGTTTGAGAAAACACCTCCATTTGGTATTTGGCCTTCTAACCTATTGAAGGAGAGGTTCAGAGAAGAAAGGTAGGTGAAGTTAACGAGGTATTCTGGTATTGTACCTGAAAGATTGTTTGACGCTAGGTCCAATGTTTCTAAGTTGGTTAAGCGGCCAAAAGAGTTTGGGACCAAACCACTAAATGAGTTGTGCGAAAGATTTAGGTGGGTTAATAACATGGCAACCTGTCCAAATGAACTTGGAAGGCTACCAGACAAGAGGTTACTAGAAAGATCTATAGAGTCCATACTTTGCATATGGCTAAGATCAGAAGGTAATGTACCGATTAGTGAGTTATGGGACATAAATAGGCTCATAAGGTTACTGTGATAAAACAAGCTTGATGGTATGGTCGAAGATAAATTGTTATAAGATAATGAAACATACTCTAACATGGTGAGGTTGCCGATGGCATCTGGTATGGAGCCAGATAATCTATTATCCTCGATTGTTAAGTATATAATACTCCTCAGCATACCAAATTGTACAGGGATTGGGACAATCATTCTATTTGTAGAGAGATCAAGCGCCTGGAGATTCTCCAACTTAAGGATGGATTCTGGTATTTCTTTGGTAAGATAGTTGTTGTGAAAGCTTATCGCACGAAGACCAGTAAGATTTGATAGTGTTGTCGGAAGCCCACCAACTAGACGGTTGTTATCTGCTTCAAAGCTCACCAGGTTGGTCGAGAGGTTACCAAAATAGCTGGGGATACTCCCAGAGAGAGTATTGTTTGATATGAGAAGGAACTGAAGTTGTCGACAATTGCAAAGGCTGGCCAAGAAACTAAGATCCCCGTGGAGATAATTCTCTCGAATATCGAGAACCACAAGAGCCCTATTGTTTCCAAGTGTTGACGGTACTGGTCCAGTCAGCTGATTCGTACACAAAACTAAGAAAGAAATTTCTGAATAATTTCCTAGAAATTCTGGGAAGGGACCTGTTAGTTGATTGTTTTCAAGGTGCAGCCAAGTGAGTTGTCGCAGTTCTCCCAATTCCAAAGGAATATCTCCACTCAAGTTGGAGTATGCGATGTCAAGTATGTTGAGCATGGTGAGATTGCCGAGCACAGGTGGGATCGGGCCAAAGAGGGCATTGCCTCCTATAGAAATCACCATAAGCTCTGGTAGCTTAGCCAGCCATGT
The DNA here is from genome assembly GCA_963921465.1 of Triticum timopheevii. Lineage (NCBI taxonomy): Eukaryota > Viridiplantae > Streptophyta > Magnoliopsida > Poales > Poaceae > Triticum > Triticum timopheevii. Next base: position 467,159,355 of record OY997272.1, on the reverse strand, counting down.
CGGCACCACATCCACGAATAGACTTTCAGCAATGTTAAGTAGCTGAAGGTGCTGGCATGATGCAAGGCCCAATGGAATTTGACCCTCGAATTTGTTCCCATAGAGATCAAATATTTGCAACATGGGGAGACTAAAGCTTCTATTACTAGGTATATGACCTGTTAGATTGTTGATCCCCAAACTCAATTCAACAATCCTAGACATGTTGAAGATGGTAGGAGGTACTGGACCGGAGAGCTGGTTCCACGTCAAGTCAAGAACCTGGAGCATGAGCAAGGAGCCAATACCAGATGGTATTGGCCCAGACAGACTGTTGTTGTTAATGTTTACGTGGGTCAGTGAAGGCGTGCTGTCAAATGAAAAATTCGGCATGAGGCCAGTAATGGAATTTGTTACGAGAGAGAAGTACCTAAGGCTACGCATGTTTCGCACCTCACCGGGGATCTGCCCCGAGAGCTGGTTGAAATTTAGGACAAGAAATTGGAGCTTTGTGAGGTTTCCTACACTAGACGGGATTGTATCCGACAAGCTATTGTAGCCAAGATCAAGATACCTAAGACGAGCTAATCTTCCAAGCTCAGCTGGGATAGAACCGGTGAGGTTTGTGTTGGTTAGGTTGATGGTGTGGAGGAAAGAGAGGTTACCGAGGTGAGGGCTGAGCTCTCCTTGGAGGGGAATGTCCGGCAGCTCCAAAGCGGTGACACGCTGGTGGTGGCGCCGGCTGCACGACACACCAATCCAGGTGCAGAAGGACACATCAGTTGTCCAGTTATTTGTGACGATGGCCAAAGGATCGGACAACTGGGATCTGAAAGCCAGCAGCGCCGCAAGGTCGGTGTTGTTGCTTGGAGCAGGAGATGAAGCAGCCATGAGCGGGGTTAGCAGCAAGCTGGTGGCCATTAGCATGACCGGAATGTATGAACGTGGCATCTCGCGTCTGTGTAAGTTTGTTGTTTTGGGACAAGCAGGCAATGTTAATCTTCAGTCACGTATATAAAGATATTCACCAAGGATAGACTCGAGAGTGTTTGGCCCGGATTCCAGAACTTGGCACTGTCATGCTTTGCCTGAAGTGAGATATCATCATCGTCTGAGTGTTTTACTTAAAGACTTACGGTTGCTCGCTGGAGTAGCCTGGCACTATCATAGACAGAAGACCTTGACTAGCTTGGTGAATTTGCGGCCACAAGCATGGAGCAGTCGACAGTCAATAATAGAACCCTTCTTCCACGGGCAAAGAATTTTCTGCGGCCATAATGACCCGAAAGCGGCAGGAGAACTTCCTGCTGGATATTTTTAAGTGAGTGCTAAATACAATAAAAAAATCAGAAAATAAATAGAGAACAAATACAGCAATAAAAATGGTGTGTAAGTAAAAGTTTTTCTGTACGTAATTTGCTTTGTAGCCAAGTTGATAGAGGTTCTTGATAGTGTTAGACGCCTTTGCCTCGAGAGGATCACCATGCCAACGTCTGCCTCGAGCCTGTGTTTCCAGGTTGGAAATTCCAGCCCTCCAGCAGCGAGGGCTCTTCCATTGTCAAAAACATGGACAAAAACTTACAGCGTCCAGGGCAAGGAGGCGGCGATTTGCAGTCACGGCAATGATGGGTCGAATTCAACTTTGCCAAACACTGAGTTGCCGGAGTTTGATTTTGCAGTCTGTTTACGAAGCCGTGTTCAATGGGGTCGATAGGAAGCACGAGGGGATGCCCGGTGTGTTTGCAAGGAGGGAGGCGACACATGATAGAGGTTCCATAACAAACACGCCGACCATATAAAGCATCTTCAATTTATTCAGAGCTCACTTATAATTCTAGCTCTTCTTCGAGCGCACGGCTAAATGGTTCATGATCTGGACGTGAAGTGGGCAATATGCAGATTTACTCAATGTGGGTGAGCAGTAAGGCAGATCGTTCTTTCTACCTAAGCTTGATTCAGGTACTACTTGATCAACAGGTCTAGGCTGACTGGAAGGATAGAGTATATAGTAGATCCAACAATGTTAGCTGGCTTATGAAGCAACACCGAAATATATGGAAGAAACCAAAGCACACAGCGTTTGGCATCCTGATACTAGTCTTTTACTACATTAGGAACAAACATAGGGGCATTACATAATACGGTACATTCTGAATGAAGCATAGCACAGACAGTTCAACACTTCCATGCGTACTCGTGCTCTAGTTCAAGTCTTCATGTTCTTTGTCAAGAACAGACATAGTCTTGCCTACAAATTAAACAGTGACATTGCATATGTAGAACAGCAACTGATTCCCCCAGAAAACGCTTTGGTTCATGCAAATATATAGCCAGCCACAAACTCACCAATGGAAAGGGTCGTCGACAGTAAGATCAGATGCTTTCTGGATGCTCCATTCATTCTGAAATTTAGGGCCTAGCACCATCATCTTACAATCACAGCACCATGGTACACTAGAGAGAGCCACCAGTTTGCTTGTCATCTTATCCGCCTTGGCCACCGAAGTAAGACTCTCTCTGTTTAGCAGAACATACAAAGCTTGGAGCTCTTGCGCTCTCGTGGAAATGAACTTAAGGAATTCAAGTTCAACTTTGTTCCCTCTGTATTCATGGATAACCATCTTCTTGACGTGGGACTTGATGCATTCAATAGTAGGGAGCTCCTGCCAGAACTTGGCATGGTTCCTTCCAGTGGGTTCAGTTAAAGACTGGAAATCATATTAGTAAATGGTCAATTAGAGATGGATAATGCAAGAAGCAACAACTTTCATTGCTAATAAATAGTGGCATGAGTGCCAAATAAGGCTGCCCGTAATGGAAGTATCATACGTAATATCATGCATGCCAACTAGACAATTTTGATGAGGTGACATATAATTAAATGAAGAAGGAGAAGGTTGAGTATCATATCATGATACCGTATCATATTAAATGATGTACTACTATGTGTCATGCCTAAATGAAGTCATCTATGGATACTATACACTACGGATGTAGTATCATACACTAGTATCATATGCATAATACTGGTATATGATACTCTCCACTACAACCAGCCTAACAACTTCCAGTGGGTTCAGTTAAAGACTGGAACATCATATCAGTAAATGGTTAATTAGAGATGGATAATGCAAGAAGCAATAGTTTCCATTGCAAATAAATAGTGGTATGAGTGCCAAATAACCACTTCCAGTGGGTTCAGTTAAAGACTGGATATCAATAAATGGTTCATTAGTGATGGATAATGCAAGAAGCAATATTTTCCATTGCTAATAAATATAGTAGTATGAGTGCCAAATAACCACTTCCAGTGGGTTCAGTTAAAGACTAGAACATCATATCGGTAAATGGTTAATTAGAGATGGATAATGCAAGAAGCAATAATTTCCAGTGCTAATAAATAGTGGTATGAGTGCCAAATAACCGACTGAATAAATGCATGGGGCACTTTGATTTCATTTTCACCTCGATGTGCAGCGTCTCAATGTTAGGAAAGCATCTGAGGTAGGCCACCAGCATCTTGACATGCTCTATGACACCAAAATTAACTTTAAATGCCAATATCTTGACGCTGGGAAGCACTGTGCTTGAGCTCGGCTTTGTGCCAGGCTGCAATGGTGGAACAATGCACCAGAAGCAGATATATATGTCATGCATCTCTATTCTCTTTACACATTATTAGCAATCCATGGAATCATGGAAACTTGGGAAGTTTATACCTGAATGACATTGTCGCCGATCTGCAGCCGGTGAAATCCTGGCTCCAAGAAGCCGAGCACCTGCAGGTTGGGCGCATGAGCAATCTTGATCATCATAGTACTCTCAGCACCTCCTGCACGGGGCGCTTCCAGCAAGAAGAGCCGCTCCAGGAGCGGGGCATCCACCACAGCAACCTCGTCTGCCATGAAAATCCAGAGGAGCACGCACCGGAGGCTTCTGCTCCGTAGGTGGATGAAATCGGGTGCACAGGTGAGTACCGAGAATGTTGTGCTGGACCATGGTCCACCCGAACCCACGCTCGGAGACGTTGATCCCTGGACACTGTTTCTATGGATTTGTGCATGGTTGAGTAAACAATGCATGGCGGGAAGAGTTTGGGTGCTAATCAATGCATGGCGGGAACAGTTGGAGGAAGTTGGCGGGAGTGGTCATGCATGTCGCGAGTTGTTTAGTCCAGGTCATGAGCTATGAATTGCTAAGCAAGCCTACTCAATTGTTTATACACTAGGCAATATAATAGTCAGGCTGCATCGGGTATGGCAATGGCTTCTTCATGCATGACCAACCGTTCACTACTTGTTTACTTGCTTGATATCGAAACAAATGTTATCCTGTACAATCGCACTTTTTCTTTGACGGGATCCTGTGAAGCAAACTTATGTCCTCATTTTTTGGTCCATTCAACATTTGCTGCTCCAAAATAATTCTGGAATGATTAACTTTGACACGTCCTAGGCAACCACTTTTTTTGTCGCTTCAATCGATGTCATAATACATGCTGAGAAAAAGATATATTTTTACTGTAGTAGTTTTTTTAATTTAATTAGTCGACAACATTATAATGTAAATGGATAAAATAGTTGTCTAGAACTTATAGCTCAAAAAGCAATATAGTACTGTGCATCGCTATATTTAGTTATGATTCATATTGCTTTCAGAAGTAATTCATGTGAATGTGATTAAGTTATGGTGAGAAAAAATTTAGGCATTTGTAATGTATTCTTGGTATATAGGATTTAATTTTCTCTCTGAGCAGCCACTTCTATAACACTCCGAGCCATGATAGTGCGAGATGTCGAGTTATAGTTGGTGGCACAGTTTTTTTAATTTTATCAGTCAACACCGATATAGTTCGACTAAAAAATAGACATTTATTCCCTATAGCTAAGCCAGTCATGCAATTGTGCGCTGGTATTCAGCCCATCACTCCCATGCGTCTTTTAAAATTTATTCAAGTGTGTATGATTTTCCAGTCGATTATGGTGAGGAGTAGATATTGATGAGCCTTCCTATGAAATGTTTTTTAAATAGTTATCTTGATGTTGTACAATTTTTTTGTCTGCTCTTATTGTCCTGGGAGATGAACAGTACCCACAGATGAATGAGCAGAGGATAGCTTTTTTTATTCATGGTCCTGCCCAACATCCATCGGTTCAAGTGCTAAAGCTTTTAGATAGGTGTGCCATCCATCATTACGATGAAAAAAAAAACAGCCTCCGCAGGCCTAGGCTGTGCCAGCTAATCGCTGGAATCAAAGAGACTAATGAGGCCTCTGGCTGTTTGGGCCTTAATTTATCCTTTTTTTGAATTCAAATGGTACACGGATCCATATGCAGAAGGCTGGGCAATCCTACGGCGTGGACCATAGGTTCGGCCGAACCATGGTTCAGAATCTCGCCTCTCAGGTGAGTACGAACGCGAGCTTCTCCAGAACCAGGCTGCAAGCGAGCATGTAGTCGAGGTCCCCGTCACTGATGCTGGTCGTGAACATGCTGAGCTCCTGAAGGCGGGGCAGGACGTCGGCTCGGCGGGAGAGACCAGCGGTGTCGGGGAACGTGAAGAAACCCAGGAAGAGGCGCTGGAGTGAGGCGCAGCGGAGGATGTCCCTGGGGAGGCGCACGGCGTCGGGGGGGAACCTGGCGAGGTCGGCGTCGTTGACGAGGACGAGGTCCTGGGTGCCATTGGCAGCGAAGAGGCGCGGCCACTCTGCGATCTCAGGCTCGTGGGACGCGAACCGGCAGCGGGTGATGTGGATGGCGCGGAAGGGGCCCGGGTGGTCGGCAAGGACGCGGGCGACGACGGATTGCGGCAGGTCGGTGTCGCGAAGGACGAGCGGGGTGGAGCGCCAGAGATGGCGCCAACGGGAGGCGAGGGAGGCGGTGCGGGCGGCGTCCTTGACGGGGAGGCGTGAGACGATGCTGCGGAGGAGGTCGTCGGGGAGGGCGCTGATGCGGTCCTCGCCGTCGTAGTCAACGGCGGGGGAAAGGGAGGCGGAACTTGCCACGGAATTTACACCGCCGGGGCGCCAGCCCATGACGTTCTCGACGATGGCGGCCATGGCCGGAACGGGGTGGGGTGGAGACGCGGCGGCGAGTGGAATGAAGGGGACAAGCTAAATGGAGTGGAGTGGAGACGCGGCGGCGACTGGAGTGAAAGTAGGAAGGGGGAAGTAGGATAGGGTTTTTACTCTTTTTTTTTTAGGGTAAGATAGGGTTTTTACTGGGCCAGCTAAATGTTGGAAGCGGCGGCGTCCTATGGGCCCAATCAGCAGACGGAATGGAATGTTCTTTCAATTATTTGCATCTACCGATGCTATCTCCGGTTGATCCAGAGCGACTCCAATGCTTAGGAAAATCATTACTCCCCGTGGACAGACCATTATTATATCTAAAGTTGCTGACTTTATTATTGATCAAAAAATGTTAGGCTGCAGTGTTGCACCAGCAGCTAATATTACCTGCATCCTGATTTATTGGCACCCTCGTATTTAGGGTCATCATAATTTTAACTAATAAAATATAAATTATATGTAGAAAAAATATAATAAAAAATATGTTTAAATACGAATCGAACGGTATAATTTTTTGTGACATGCATTGATATTTTGTTAGTTAAATGTTTTGTTAAAATTTGACAGAAAAAAGAAGGGGGCAAATAAACCAGGACAAATGTAGTAAATGATATCTTTAACGTGACATCAGAGAATCTTACAAATCCCTCTAAATTACCTAGCCTTTTATGATTTCTTTGCTTGGTATCTAAATAGGAACATTGTCTAAAAAAAATCTAAACAGGAACAAACTTTCTCTGTCAGTGGATACATAAATTTGGGGTCATGCAATTCTAGAACAAGGTTGGGAGGTTCTAACATACTGGCTATATGGCTTTGGTAACTACAAGTTTCACACAAAGTTAGATATGTTGTTGGCTTCATGGGATTATGCCTTTGAAAACCATACTTGTTGCATATTACTCGTAATTGGGATGATTGGGGCATGCTTTATGTGTAACGTAGCAGCCAAGGATACACGACATATCTTATTGAATGTGCAAATTCCACGGAACTTTGGATTAGGCTAGGACTCATGGAATTGATTGACTTGGTGATCCAAGTGGACCAGTGAGGATTTCTGGTTCTCAAAGCATTGTTTGAACTCCGGGCAAGTAATGTTCACATTATGCCTTCTTTGAATCACAGTGACGTCGTTGTCGTAGGCTGCTGGTGCCTATGGTGGATTCAAAGACAAATATCTCTACTCCTAATGTCTCAGTTGGTAGGTCGCGTTTCGGGTTTTATTTTCGTCCCACCTCACCCGGTCTTTTTTGGTACTTCTTTGGTACTTGCTCCCACCTCCCGCTCAGCCGAGACGGTTTATTTTCATACTCCCTCCCACCTCCCAGGTAGTTCCCTCCATGCAAAAAAAATCGAACCAACCAATCTCTACTCCTAATGGAGCAGTTGGTAGTCTCTGCCGGTCAATTTTCGTCCCACCACTTTCGTCCGGTTTTTTTTGTAGGTTAACCGTTGTAGATTTTTTTCGTCGCCTCCCCCACTTCATCGGTTTATTTTCACTTCACCCTCTCACACAACGAAAAAAACTGAACGGATCAGAACTTTCCATACTGACGCAAATTATTTAGTAATGTCTTTATGTAAAAAAATCAATCACAATCAATCTCTAAAGATCAAATCTAAATTAATTAATCTTCATAACGTTTGTTTCCTTTCGAATCACGTCCATAACTTTCCTTCCTTGTTTGGGCAGAAACTGTTTGGTAGCAGAGATTAGGAAGCTTCCTATGAGTGTAGTAATAGGAAGTATTCTTTTTCTTGATGATTCGTTTCCATGCATGATGATAGTACATTATGCAAACATTCATCACTATTTATCAACATCATCAATCGTATCCATTTCTACCAGTTTTAAGGGAATCTGCTCGCTATGTCTTTTTTAAGGGGATCCGCTTGCTAAGTCGTCATCGCACGTTATTTTCACAAACAATCTCTACTCCTAATGGAGCAGTTGGTAGCCTCGTACGGTTTATTTTTGTCCTCCTCCCACCTCCCCTGGTTTTTTTCCATCCTCCCTCCCACCTCCCAATTTGGTTGGTTTTTTTCGTCGGTTTTTACTCGCCCCCTCCCACCTCCCAATTTTGTTCGGTTTTTATTCGTCCCACCTCCCACCACCCCCTCGTACTGGTTCCTTTTCTCTCCACTCTTTCCTTGCAAACCAATAATTTCCTAACATACAAAAGATCATGAATCTATCTTTCCTTACCCGAACCAATCGCGCCCTACATCAGTGCATTTCTTTATTAAGAAAACTAACACGTAAATCTTAACGCATTGCAAACAAATCCCGTTATGGACCTAATTAATTTATTATGGAATCCATACGTGGTCGCACTGGTTCTTTTTCTCTCCACTCTTTCCTTGCAAACCACTAATTTCCTAACATACAAAAGATCACGAATCTATCTTTCCTTACCCGAATCAATCGATCCCTACATCAGTGCATTTCTTTATTAAGAAAACTAACACGTAAATCTTAACGCATTGTAAAGAAATCCCGTTATGGACCTAATTAATTTATTATGGAATCTGTACGTGGTCGCATCTCTCCCCTCGTGAAAAAATCGCATCCATCTCCCGTTAAAAAGGAAAAGAGAACATGAACGATCAATCCCACACCCTGCATCTCAGTAGCAAAAAATCGCCCCCGCCTCTGCTACTGCGCCTCGCCGTGTGCCCGGCTCGACCCATGCCTCGCCTGCATGGCTGGACGCCGCTGTCTCCACCGCCACGTACAAGAAAACGGTGGGCAGAACCATCCATTCAAATCGCACACCCCCACCCTCCTCTGCAATCCCTAGCCCCGCATCACCCTATCGTTTTCTCGCCTCTCTTTCCCCTCGATGTAGATGGTGCCGAGCGGCGGCCTCGAGCACCGGCAGTGCCGCCCTCTCTATCTTCACTGCGTCGAGAGATGGGCCGAGGCTATCGTCGGTTCGCCGCTCATGATTGGGCCGCCTCCGGTGGTCGCGCACCACCGGCTCCACCTAACGTGCCCGACCCTCTCCGCTTTTGACCTTCCGGTGACCACATCCCTCCGCGCCTCCATCCATCATCCACAAGGCCACTCCCTGCACTCACCCTCCTAAATTCTCCATACCGGCGGACAATCACCGAAGATCCAAGTTGGCCCGATATCAATTTTCTTACATGTTTTATTTATCAGTTGGTGATGGGAATGGGTTCCAATTTCTCTCTCTGACTGTGGATTCACAGGCAAGAAGCGCTTCTACATGCATCCTCCTGTCGGTCCCTAAAGTACCAAGGTAAATGGTTGATGTTGCGTTTGTCTAGGATGATATATGTTGGCTCTGTTCCGGTTAATCCGAGCAGTTTGGTGACTAATTTACTGATAATTTAATTATATTAATTAAATGAGTCGGGTGTATCGTTGTGCATTTATCTTGCCAGTAATGTTATGTGATGCTCTGATGCACTTTGGGAATTGTTTATCTTGTCTTCAGTGCAGAACATTTGTTTATTAATGCATGAGATGAATCCTTGTTACTACCTTGAACCTGTTTTATAATCCATATTGTTATGCACTAGCGCGTGTGCGCGTGAAATAGATGGATTATGGTCCCGTACCCAATAAGATGGATATGTGTGTGTGTGTTAGAGAGAGAGAGAGGGAGAGGGAGAGGGGGAGAGAGAGTGAGGAGGAGGGAGGGAGGGAGAGAGTGTGTGTGAGAATTTGATGGTAAAAAGGTCGCCAATGTCACTTGATATGTATGAGAATATTAAATGTAATATTAACATAATTGATATTGAACTCTTAAAGTTAATGTGGCCCCGTTGCAACGCACGGGTGTTCTTCTAGTTACCGATAATGAACATACTCCACCTCCTATACAATGGTCGATCTTAGTCCTTGGCATAGCAGGTACTCCCTCCGTCCAGAAATACTTGTCCTCAAAATAGATAAAATGAATATATCTATAACTAAATAAATCTAGATACAACCATTTCGAGGACAAGTATTTCCGGACGGAGGAGTAATTTTATAAAATCTTGTTTGAAGAAGCCCATCGTTTCGGATGACAAATGGAGCAAGCCAGACCCGAAGTTCATCAGGGTTAATGTTGATGTGGCGTTTTATGAAGATGAAGGTATTGGTGCCACGGCTGCTATCGTTCGTGATGAGACGGGACACATTTTACCAGTGGATCGCAAATTCATGCCACATGTGTCAGACACGATGATGTTGGAAGCGATGGCTATGTGAGATTGATTGAACCTTGCAAATTCCCTTGGCTTCCATCAGCGTTGAAGCAGAATCAAATTCTCTTCACCCGCCAAAAGAAAAATCTCTTTTTTCGAAAAGGGGGGTCTCCCCGGCCTCTGCATCAGAGTGATGCATACGGCAATCTTATTAACCAAATAAAAAGGTTCCAAACAAGGTGCCAAAGTCTCCAACAGTAGAAAACTGAAAAGAAAGAGAGCCAAAATTGGCTAGAAACATAAACTAGCCAATCAAAGACGCCACAACCGGCTGGCTAAAAATAGATAGGTAAACTAATTGTCTATCCTATTACATGACCGCCATCCAAACCGGTTGAAGATATCCCGAGCTACCATCTCCCAGCGGATGGATCCAGTAACCAAATGCTCCCTAGCCTCCATCGGAGTGAGTAGCGACCACGAACGTATCAATGTCGTGGCTCGGAAAATAACCTGCAAAAAGTGAATACGTGATGTTCTGTTAAAAACCAAATCATTTCTGCAATTCCAAATAGTCCACAACAAAGCACAAACTCCAACACGAATATGTCTCGCTAAGTCAGGCTCAATCCCATTAAGCCATGTCCCAAATAATGTGTTGACAGAATTCGGTGGAGTAATATTAAAAGCAATGTGGACCGTCCACCAAAGGACCTTGGCCAACGGGCAATCAAGAAAGAGGTGTTTGATTGTCTCATCCCGATCACAGAAACTACACCTAGTAGGTCCTGTCCAATTACGCTTTATAAAGTTGTCCTTGGTTAAAATAACTTGTTTATGAACAAACCACATAAACACTTTTATTTTCAATGGAACTTTGACAGCCCAAACATGCTTGGAGGTAGGAATGGAGTTCGAATTAATAACATCAATATACATTGATTTAACTGTGAATACTCCAGACCTAGTCAGTTTCCAGCGTAATTCATCATGTTGTTGAGAAAGCTGAACCTCCATCAGTCTTCTAACTAGACGGAGCCATTCTTCCCAACGATTGCCCGCTAGCGACCGCCTGAACTGAATATTAAGGGGGATAGATTGAAATACCGTTGCAACGAACACCTCACATCGTTGAACAATACGATATAAAGACGGATATTGAATGGCCAAGGGTGTGTCGCCGAGCCAAGTATCCTCCCAGAAACGTGTACTAGCACCGTTGCCAATAACAAACTTTGTCCTATTAAACAAGGATTGTTTGACTTTCATCAGTCCTTTCCAGAAAGGCGAGTCAGTCGGCCTGACTGTGACCTGGTGTAAGGGCATGCTTATCCCTAAGGTATATTTGGTGATTGATGACAATGCTTTTGCGGACTAATCATGTGCCTTGAGTATTTCAGTTGCTTTGTCGTTAGGCACAAGACGGTTTGGTACCCCTCGAAGACTATGGAAGACGGTGGTGTTCTATGTCTCCTTTGGTGGATTTGAGTCATAGGATAGCCGTTTTATTAAGAGGGGGTCCGCTGTGGAAAGGTTTGGGAGGAATCATCACGTACACGCTTCTTCCTTTACCCCGCCTTTCCCTTTGCGCTTTGGAGCTTCCTCCGTTAGCTTCTCGTCTGTGCAAAAAGAAGGATTCCTTTAGTGCTACTAGTTGAGGCCTGCGGTAGTACTACTTTCAGAAGCGGTAGTACCGCAGGACACCGCGGTAGTATCGCAAGCCCTCACGGTAGTACCGTAGGCGTTCACAGTAGTACCGCTCCTATGGAGCGGTAGTACCGTGGCCTCTGGCCAGGCTCAGCCTCTCTTGCGGCTGTAAGGGCGGATGTAATTTTTTACATCCGCGCCCTACGCGGTAGTACCGCCCCAGGTGCGCGGTAGTACCGCGAGTCTTGATCCGGCTCAGTAGCACGAGCGGAAGTAGGGGCGGATGTAATTTTTTACATCTGCTCCCTGCGCGGTAGTGCAAGTCTGGCGCGGTAGTACCGTGTCGGGTTTTTGCACCGTTCGATTTTCAGCGGAAGTAGACACGGATGTATTTTTATTCATCCGTGCCCTTCCCCGTCTAGACCATCCTAGCCTTGCGGTAGTACCACAAGGGGGAGCGGTAGTACCGCGTCAGCGGCAGTACCGCTCTCAGCCTTGGCGGCTCTGGCCTGGTCTAGCCCCTGCCGCTTCAGCGGTAGTACCGTGACCCGTCACGGTAGTACCATGAGCCACTGTGGTAGTACCGCCTGTTTGGTGCGGTAGTACCGCGAGTCGCGGGCTGAATAAGTGGATAACGGTTGGATTTGTCCCCCCACTATAAAAGGGGGTCTTCTTCTCCAAGAAGACTCACCTCTTCTATCCCTAAGCTCCATTGTTGCTCCAAGCTCCATTTTCGCCCGATCTCTCTCCCTAGCCAATCAAACTTGTTGATTTGCTCGGGATTGGTTGAGAAGGCCCCGATCTACACTTCCACCAAGAGAAATTTGATTCCCCCCACTTATCCCTAGCGGATCTTGTTACTCTTGGGTGTTTGAGCACCCTAGACGGTTGAGATCACCTCGGAGCCATAGTCCATTGTGGTGAAGCTTCGTGGTGTTGTTGGGAGCCTCCGATTAAGTTGTGGAGATTTCCCCAACCTTGTTTGTAAAGGTTCGGTCGCCGCCTTCAAGGGCACCAATACTGGAATCACGGCATCTCGCATTGTGTGAGGGCGCGAGGAGAATACGGTGGCCCTAGTGGCTTCTTGTGGAGCATTGTGCCTCCACACCGCTCTAACGGAGACGTACTTCCCCTCAAAAGGAAGGAACTTCAGTAACACATCCTCGTCTCCACCAGCTCCACTCTTGGTTATCTCGCGCCTTTACTTTTGCAAGCTTACTTGTGTTGTATCCCTTGCTTGCTCGTGTGCTTGTTGTTGTTGCATCATATAGGTTGTTCACCTAGTTGCATATCTAGACAACCTACTTTGATGCAAAGTTTAATTTGGTAAAGAAAAGCTAAAAATTGTTAGTTGCCTATTGATGACCCACAAGTATAGGGGATCTATCGTAGTCCTTTCAATAAGTAAGAGTGTCGAACCCAACGAGGAGCAGAAGGAAATGATAAGCGGTTTTCAGCAAGGTATTCTCTGCAAGTACTGAAATAAGTGGTAACAGATAATTTTGGGATAGGATAAATTATAACGAGAAACGAGTAATAAAAGTAAATAAAGTGCAGGAAGGTGGCCCAATCCTTTTTGTATCAAAGGACAAGCCTGGACAAACTCTTATAATAGGAAAAATGCTCCCGAGGACACATGGGAATATCGTCAACCTAGTTTTCATCACGCTCATATGATTAGCATTTGGTACTTTGATAATTTGATATGTGGATGGACCGGTGCTTGGGTACTGCCCTTACTTGGACAAGCATCCCACTTATGATTAACCTCTATTGCAAGCATCCGCAACTACAACAAAAGTATTAAGGTAAACCTAACCATAGCATGAAACATACGGATCCAAATCAGCCCCTTACGAAGCAACGCATAAACTAGGGTTTAAGCTTTTGTCACTCTAGCAACCCATCATCTACTTATTACTTCCCAATGCCTTCCTCTAGGCCCAAATAATGGTGAAGTGTTATGTAGTCGACGTTCACATAACACCACTAGAGGTTAGACAACATACATCTTATCAAAATATCGAACGAATACCAAATTCACATGACTACTAATAGCAAGACTTCTCCCTTGTCCTTAGGAACAAACGTAATTACTCACAAAGCATATTCATGTTCATATGCAGAGGGGTAGTAATGTGCATAAAGGATCTGAACATATGATCTTACACCAAATAAACCAACTAGCATCAACTACAAGGAGTAATCAACACTACTAGCAACCTAGAAGCACCAATCCCGGACATGGAGACAAGAATTGGATGCAAGAGATGAACTAGGGTTTGGAGATGAGATGGTGCTGGTGAAGATGTTGATGGAGATCGCCCTCTCCCGATGAGAGGAGCGTTGGTGATGATTTCCCCCTCCCGGAGGGAAGTGTCCCTGGCAGAACAGCTCTGCCGGAGCCCTAGATTGGTTTCGCCAAGGTTCCGCCTCGTGGCGGCGGAGTCTCGTCCCGAAAGGTTGCCTTCTATTTTTTTCTCATCAAAAGACTTCATATAGGAGAAGATGGGCGTCGGAGAGCCACCAGGGGGCCCACGAGGTAGGGGGGCACGCCCCCACCCTCGTGAGCAGGGTGTGGGCCCCCTGGCCTTCATCTTTGGCGACGATTTTTCTTTATTTATTGTAAGGTATTCCGTGGAGTTTCAGGACTTTTGGAGTTGCGCAGAATAGGCCTTCAATATTTTCTCCTTTTCCAGCCCAGAATTCCAGCTGCCGGCATTCTCCCTCTTCATGTAAACCTTGTAAAATAAGAGAGAATAGCTATAAGTATTGTGACATAACGTGAAATAACAGCCCATAATGCAATAAATATTGTCATAAAAGCATGATGCAAAATGGACGTATCAACTCCCCCAAGCTTAGACCTCGCTTGTCCTCAAGCGAAAAGCCGATAACAATAAATATGTCCTCATGTTTAGAGGTAGAGGCGTCGATAAAAAAATAAAATACGGACATGAAGGCATCATGATTATTTCATAACAACAACATATAAAGATTTTGTCATATGATTACTCATGTTCAAGTGATGATCTTTTCACAAAGCCAAAGTATGAATCAGAAATCTTATTGAGCACCAACAATTATAATCTCGGTCATTGAAGCAATTGCAATTTATCATAACATCGGAAAGAGTCTATGTCAGAGCTTAAAAGCAAGTCCACATACTCAACTATCACTTAGTCCTTCATAATTGCTAACACTCACGCAATACTTGTGGTTACGGAGTTTTAATCGGACACAGAGAAAGATAGGGGCTTATAGTTTTGCTCCACAACCTTTTACCTCAAGCGTAATGTCAACAATAATAATTCATGCTCCCCACATCCAATTAGATATATATATATATATATATATATATATATATATATATATATATATATATCATGTTCTTTCCAACATGCTAAGCTTGCCAAAGGATAAAATGAAAAAGGAAAGGTGAAGATCACCGTGACTCTTGCATAAGGTAGAGGATAATAATAAAAGATAGGCCCTTCGCAGAGGGAAGCAGAGGTTGTCATGCGCGTTTAGGGTTGATGCACAAAATCTTAATGCAAAAGAACATCACTGTATATTGCCCCTTGTATGTGGACCTTTATTATGCAGTCCGTCGCTTTTATTGCGTCCACAACAAGTTCGTACAAAGTTTATTTTCTCCGCACTAATAAGTCATGCATATTTAGAGAGCAATTTTTATTGCTTGCACCGATGACAACTTACTTGAAGGATCTTACTCAATCCATAGGTAGATATGGTGGACTCTCATGGCAAAACTGGTTTAAGGGTATTTGGAAGCACAAGTAGTATTTCTACTTAGTGCTGAGAATTTGGCTAGCATGAGGGGGAAAGGCAAGCTCTACACGGTAGAGGATCCATGACACCATACTTTATCTTAGATGTAAAAAAACATAACCCATCATGTTGTCTTCCTTGTCCAACATCAACTCTTTAGCATGTCATATTTTAATGAGTGCTCCCAATCATAAAAGATGTCAATGATAATATATCTATATGTGAAACCTCTCTTTCCTTATTACTTCCTATTAATTGCAACGATGACCAAAGCTATATTTGCCAACTCCCAACAACTTTTAATCATCATACTCTTTCTATGTGAAGTCATTGCTTTCACTAAGATCAATATGAACTCCTTGATTCTTTTTATTCTTTTTCTTCTAATCACCCAAGATCATGGCAAAATACTCAAGCCCTCGACTCAACACTAATCTTTATTATATAGCTCACGGACTCGATTACAAAGAAGGATCATAAAGCAAAACTCAAAACTAGATCATGCCATGACTTTATTCTACTAAATCAAGATACTACTAAAAGGATCGAACTAAGAAAAACGGTAAAGATAGGAGTTGTGATGGTGATACGATACCATGGCACCTCCCCCAAGCTTGGCAGTTGCCAAGGGGAGTGCCCATACCCATGTGATTATGTCTCCTTCTTTGTTGTTGGCGGTGGAGGTGTTGTTGGTGATGCAAGCTTGTCGTCCACCTTCCATGGCATAGGCTCACCATCATAGAAGGATGATCGAGTCTCCGGAATCCTCAAATCTGCAGCCAAACTCATCCTTTTGAATCTATATTCATACTCACAGTTTTGGTTTTGAAGATCATAGATTTGGGCTTGGAGGTGCTCGATCTTCTCATGTAGCTTGAAGATGGCCTCCTCGGTCTTCTTGGCATCCGGCTCGTAGTTGTTGGTGAACTCCGCGAGCATCTTGTGGGTAGCGTTGATTCCATGCTCCACCATCCCCTAGCACTTGAAAACTTGTTGCTCCATTGCTTCGAGCCTCGACTCCACGCTTCCGGTTCCCTTTGGTCCCTCAACATCGCGGATGTGCAGCAACCCATCACACATCTCGATGGTTTGAGGGTGTCGCAGCACCTCCGCGAGGTAAGGGTTGATCACCTTCTCGAAGAACTTGTCCTTAGAAGCACTTGGGGTCGTCATGATCTAGACCTGTCAGAAAAATAGCTCGAAACAAGAACAGGGGAGATTTGCTTGATACGAGAGTCAAAACCTTCGGGAGTATATATAATGAATTTTTACCGACCAAAATACGTATCGTGCAAGGAAACGGAGTCCGGAGGGCACACGAAGTGCTCACGAGGTAGGGGGGCGCGCCCAGGGGGGTAGGGCGCGCCCTCCACCCTCGTGGAGGCCTCGTGTCCTCCCCGGACTGCTACTTATTTTTCTATTTTTCTAAATATTCCAAAATGGAGAAATATTGCCTTAAAAATTGTTTTGGAGTCGGTTTACTTACCGTACCACATACCTATTCCTTTTCGGTGTCTGGAACGTTCTGGAAAGTGTCCCTTATGTATTCCTCCGAGGTTATGGTTTCAATAATATTGGTTTCAACATTTATAGGATTACCTGAGATATAGTGTTTGATCCTTTAACCGTTTACCACCTTCGGATTTGTGCCTTCGAAGTTGTTGATTTTTATGGCACCGGAACGATAGACCTCCTCGATAACGTAGGGGCCTTCCCATTTGGAGAGAAGTTTTCCTGCAAAAAATCTTAAACGAGAGTTGTATAGCAATACATAATCACCTACATTAAACTCACATTTTTGTATCCTTTTGTCATGCCATCTCTTAACTTTTTCTTTAAACAACTTGGCATTTTCATAAGCTTGGGTTCTCCATTCATCAAGTGAGCTAATATCAAATAACCTCTTCTCACCTGCAAGTTTGAAATCATGGTTGAGCTCTTTAATAGCCCAATATGCCTTATGTTCTAGTTCGAGAGGTAAGTGACAAGCTTTTCCGTAGACCATTTTATACGGAGACATACCCATAGGATTCTTATATGCAGTTCTATAGGCCCACAATGCGTCATTCAGTTTATTGGACCAATTCTTTCTAGACCTATTGACAGTCTTTTGCAAAATTAATTTGAGCTCTCTATTGCTCAATTCTACCTGACCACTAGACTGCGGGTGATATGGAGATGCGATTCTATGATTAACATCATATTTAGCAAGCATCTTATGGAAAGCACCATGAATAAAGTGTGAACCACCAGCAGTCATTAAATATCTAGGGACTCCAAACCTCGGAAAAATAACTTCCTTAAGCATTTTAATAGAGGTGTTATGATCAGCACTACTAGTTGGAATAGCTTCTACCCACTTAGTAACGTAATCAACAGCAACTAAAATATGTGTATATCCATTAGAGGCAGGAAAAGGTCCCATATAATCAAAGCCCCAAACATCAAATGGTTCAATAACAAGTGAATAATTCATAGGCATTTCTTGACGTCTACTAATATTACCAATTCTTTGACATTCATCGCAAGACAAAACAAACTTACGGGCATCCTTGAAGAGAGTAGGCCAATAAAAACCGGATTGCAATACCTTATGTGCAGTTCTATCTCCAGCGTGGTGTCCTCCATAAGCTTCGGAGTGACACTTGTGTAGGATCTATTCTTGTTCATGCTCAGGTACACAACGTCTAATAACACCATCTACTCCTTCTTTATAAAGATGTGGGTCATCCCAAAAGTAATGTCGCAAGTCATAGAAAAACTTTTTCTTTTGTTGGTATGTGAAGCTAGGTGGTATAAATTTAGCAACAATATAATTAACATAATCAGCATACCATGGAGTGCTACGAGAAGTACTTATGACATTCAATTGTTCATCAGGAAAGCTATCATCAATAGGTAGTGGGTCATCAAGAACATTCTCTAACCTAGATAAGTTGTCTGCAACAGGGTTCTCAGCTCCTTTTCTATCAACAATATGCAAATCAAATTCTTGTAGCAAGAGAACCCATCTAATAAGTCTAGGTTTTGCATCTTTCTTTTCCATAAGATATTTAATAGCAGCACGATCAATGTGAATAGTTACTTTAGAATCAACAATATAGGGTCTGAATTTATCACAAGCAAATACAACTGCTAAAAGTTCCTTTTCGGTAGTAGCATAATTTCTTTGAGCATTGTCTAGAGTCTTACTAGCATAATGGATAACATTTAATTTCTTATCAACTCTTTGCCCTAGAACAACACCTACAGCACAATCACTAGCATCACACATAATTTCAAAGGGTAAATTCCAATCAGGTGGCTGAAAAACAGGTGCAGAGACTAATGCTTTCTTAAGTATTTCAAATGCTTCTACACAATCATCATCAAAGACAAATGGTACATCTTTTAGTAATAAATTAGTCAGAGGCCGAGAGATTTTTGAGAAGTCCTTAATGAACCTCCTATAAAATCCGGCGTGACCAAGGAAACTTCTTATACCTTTGATGTCCTTGGGACATGGCATCTTTTCAATAGCATCAACCTTGGCTTTATCAACTTCAATACCTCTTTCAGAAACTTTGTGCCCCAAGACAATACCTTCATTAACCATAAAGTGACACTTTTCCCAATTCAAGACAAGATTAGTTTCTTCACATCTCTGCAAAACTCGAGCAAGATTGCTCAAGCACTCATCAAAAGAGGAACCATAGACGAAAAAGTCGTCCATGAAAACCTCACAATTTTTCTCGCAAAAGTCACTACAATAGGAACCCCCCTCCAGCAACGCATCAATGTGTTGTCATATGTCCATATATGTGTTGCTAAGGTCTACACCAACGAATTAGTATGCGTTGCCGTTGGTGGCGTTGCAAGGAGCTACAACAACGTATATGCTTGCGTTGGTAAACGACGTGTAGAAACGTTGTTAGGTAGCAACGTATAGACCTAGAGACCAACAACACTTCATATGCGTTGCTGGTACCCTACACAAAAGGATTCTCAAATGGACATAATAGATAACATAATCATTAGGTCAATACCAATAGTTCACATGATCCAGAATATAATAAACGGAAAGATCTTATATATTGAATCAACAATCAGCATTACAAAGATATCCAAAGATTACAAGAGGTGAAACTATATATTAGTAGCCCAATTCTTGACCTTGCAATAAACTATAATATCTAAATCATTGACCCCAAAAATGACAATTCTAATTGCCTTGTAGTAGCTCCATTCTTAACCTTGCAATCAACATCTGAGCCATGCATCATCAATTTATCTTGGTGAAACTATCTAGTACTTTCTTGACCTTGCAATCAACTATAATGTCTGAATCATTGATCCTAAAAATAACAATTCTAATTGTCTTGTGGTAGCTCCATTCTTAACCTTGCAATCAACATCTGAGCCAGGCATCATCAATTTATCTTGGTGATCTACAACAACAATATGGGATGAGTAACTTACAGTACAGAAAATCAGGTTAATAGAGTAGTAAAATTTAAATGAGCACCGTTCGAATTTGATTTGCCAAGAAGTAAATTTATACAGAGATGTGGGGCTAATTAATAATCTGAATACAAATACTTCTTCAACATGAATTTATTAAACAACATTGCAGATTAGGCAACCTATATCCAGGTCCTTGTTTTGCATCTAAATAACAATAATACACATAGGTCATCCCCATGCTTGGAATCTAGGTCCTTTTTTGCATCTAGGTAGCCAACAGTACCGACTATACAGAACTGAGTATTTCCATATTCCAGAGGTCTCTGCACTAATTAGCTTTGCATCACCTTACTCTCGGACCACTGATGCTTGGGATAATTCATTAGTCATGCTTCCTATGGTGTATTAGGAGAAATCTCAGTGCCAACAACTTGAAAATCTTTAAATAATCTACATCATGCAAAACTTCATATTTACCTGATAATTACAAAGTCACACATTATAATTTCCTGATCCATGAATAAAATTCTTAGAACCTGCAGAATCGACAACGCAAAAAAATCTTCATCAGATTTGGACAGTTGGGAGTAATCAACTCATGCATAGAGAGAAGACATACTTAATGAACTAAGAAACAGAAAGGGCAAAGAGCAAGACTAATATGAACTATCTAATCCACTTCTGCTCGTCATCACGCCTACCCTTATCTTGTACTCAACAAAAGTTGTACTAAATCAAAGAATTGTTTTCGGACGGAGAGAGTAGTATTTTTTAGTTCAGAAGCTAGACTGCTACTAGGCGCATGGGATTATACATTTATACTTGAGCACCAAGTCTTATTTGAACTTGTTTGGCCAGACTGACTCAACCGATCATGCAAAATAAACATATTCCAATTCTGTACTTTTGAGGAAAGATTTATTGTGATTATTTTTGCTAGTACGTACTGGCAGCTGCACTGGTTGTAGAATACGAATACTTTCTGTTGTTGGTCTGAACTGAATTAGAGATGTTGGTGAAATAATCAGGACTTTGTAATTTTGTATAGGAGCATATAGTGTGGTAGAAGGTTTATTCTTGAATCCATATTTCTATTGGTAGCAAGAAAGAAGCTTAATCAACATCGGAAAATGGTTGTTATAAAATAAATTCATATGTACCCAGCCACTAACTACTGACGAAATTAGTAGTAGTCTTCGTTGGGAATAAAACATATATGTTACTTGGCATGTTTAGGACATAAGAAAAAATTAAGGCCATAGAGAGATGTGCAGGCATCACTTGGAACATCAATCGTTATGCTTAGGCCTTAGTATAGTTACAAACGATACGTACATGCATTGGCCCATGTAGAAATCCTAGTTCAGCTGGTGACACCATGACACGTTCTTAACTAAACTGGAACCCCAAACAGATCAAGGTTGAGTGTAAGTGTAGAACCATCATGTCGTACCAAGTCAGAATTGATTACCCCTGCTTTGGATAGGAGATCCAGTGGTGGAGGATCAACACCCTTTTGGTTGATCACCATGAAATTATTGTCACTTCCTGAGCAAACCTGTAGGCTATAGAAACAGGTGAGCACAATATTCTTCATGAGAGAAAGCATGGGGACACAAGCAAAGTACCGCACATCAACTTGTTCGTCAACTTGACACGTTCATCAACTTGTGGTCTCTCTACAGAAACCATGTTTTTTCTTTGCTCAATTTTGAGCAGAAGTATCTTGTATTTACTCCATTGAGAAATTTATGTGTCAGTTAAATGGTTCCTTTCAGTTATCCGAGTAAAATAGGAAATCTAAGTATAGGTTTGAAGTCAGCATGTATTGCTGTGCGGTAAGGACAAGCCTCTATGAGGATTTACTACATCGATTTTGTAGCTTGTAAGGTGCGGCCAGCAAGGAAAATCAAGGATGTGCGAGGGCAACAGATAATATAACTTTTAAGGGATAAAATTTCAGATCTGCAGATGAGCGAGGGAAAGAATAAGACCTGCTGAACTGTTGCGATTGAGGAGGACGGGTGAGTCCGTGTTTGCGTCGTTCCTAGCTGTTGGAGGAATAACGGCGGCATCTCCATCCCCGGTCGAGCGGAGTAACGGCGGCGGTGAACCCTCCCCCCACGCGAGGAAGATGGGGGACAACGACCTGTGCGTCTCCGATGCGAGGGCAAAGTGGCGATGGAGGCGGGCCTTCACTGAGGTCCTTTAATGAACCGAGGGCGAGGGGACGACGACCATGAGCGAGGGGACGGCGGCCGTCGTGGGAACCCTAGCTGCTGGGCCTATCGCTCGCTCTCTTTTTTTGGTGCGAGGTAAAAATGAAGGGAGAATAGAAAAACTCTTCGTGCGTGAGAGGTTAGCACGAAATGAGATGGAGGTGGGGATAGAGAGACTAGCGCTAAGTGGGGAAGGTGGGAGATTCAACAAAACAACACATCATGCTATCATCGTTGCTAGACATGTGTTGCTGTAGAGGGGTTTTTGTTGTAGTGAGTCAGAGAATATAGCCATCATGCATCTTTGAAAGGTAGCAGGTGCATTACATAAACCAAAAGGCATATGTCTATAAGCAAAAGTACCAAAAGGGCATGTAAAAGTAGTCTTTGATTGATCTTTAGCCGACACAAGTATTTGAGAGAAGCCAGAATAACCATCTAGAAAGCAATAATGTGTATGTTTGCATAATCTTTCTAGCATTTGATCAATAAAAGGTAAGGGGTAATGATCTTTCTTAGTAGCCTTATTTAATTTGCGGAAATCAATTGCCATCCTATAACCTGTGATAATTCTTTGCGGAATCAATTCATCTTTATCATTAGGGACAACAGTAATACCTCCCTTCTTAGGGACACAATGGGCAGGACTTACCCACTGACTATCAGCAACGGGATAAATTATACCTGCCTCCAGAAGCTTGAGTATTTCCTTTCTTACCACTTCTTTCATTTTAGGATTCAAACATCGTTGAGGATCACAAACTGGTTTAGCATCCGCTTCCAAATTTATTTTATGTTGACATAGAGTGGGACTAATGCCCTTAAGTTCATCTAGAGTATATCCAATAGCGGCACGATGCTTTTTCAGAGTTTTCAATAATCTTTCTTCTTCATGCTCTGAAAGGTTAGCACTAATAATGACAGGATATATTTTCTTTTCATCAAGATAAGCATATTTAAGATTATCAGGCAACGGTTTAAGCTCAAACACGGGATCACCCTTGGGTGGAGGAGGATCCCCTAGGATTTCAACAGGCAAATTGTGTTGCAGAATAGGTTCTTGTTTAAAGAATACTTCATCTATTTCCCTTCTTTCATTCATGAACATATCATTTTCGTGGTCTAGCAAATAGTGTTCTAAAGGATCACTAGGAGGTACGACAATAGAAGAAAGACCAATAATTTCATCCTTACTAGGCAATTCTTCCTCACGATGTTGTTTACTAAATTTAGAGAAATTAAACTCATGAACCATATCATCCAAGCCAATAGTAACAACATTCTTTTTGCAGTCTATCTTAGCATTAACAGTATTCAAGAAGGGTCTGCCAAATATAATCGTACAAAAGCTATCTTGTGGAGAACCAAGAACAAGAAAATCAGCGGGGTATTTAGTTTTCCCACACAAGACTTCAACATCTCTAACAATTCCTATTGGAGATATAGTATCTCTATTGGCAAGTTTAATTGTAACATCAATATCCTCTAACTCAGCAGGTGCAATTTCATGCATAATTTCTTTGTATAATTCAATGGGTATAACACTAGCACTAGCACCCATATCACATAAGCCATGGTAACAATGATCTCCTATTTTAACAGAAATAACAGGCACGCCTACCATAGGTCTATGTTTATCTCTATCATAGGGTTTAGCAATTCTAGCAGTTTCACCAGAGAATTGAATAACATGCCCATCAATATTATCAGACAAGAGATCTTTAACAATAGCAATATTAGGTTCTACTTTGACTTGCTCAGGAGGTGTATAAGTTCTAGTATTGCTTTTACGAACAACAGTTGAACCTTTAGCATGATCCTTCATTCTAACAGGGAAAGGTGGTTTCTCAACATAAGAAGTGGGAACAATAGGATCATTATAAGTTACAGTCTTTTCTTCAACTTTAATAGGTGCATCTACTTTTACTTATCTGGGAGGATGATATTTAAACCACTTCTCCTTGGGGAGATCAACATAAGTAGCAAAAGATTCACAGAAAGAAGCTACTATCTCAGAGTCAAGTCCATATTTAGTGCTAAACTTACGGAAAATATCGGTATCCATAAAAGATTTAACACAATCAAACTTAGGTGTCATACCTGACTCCTTACCTTCATCGAGGTCCCAATCTTCAGAGTTGCGTTTAATTCTATCCAATAAATTCCATCTAAATTCAATAGGCTTCATCATAAAAGAGCCAGCACAAGAAGTATCGAGCATGGTGCGATTGTTATCAGAAAGCCGAGCATAAAAACTTTGCATAATTATTTCTCTTGGGATCTCATGATTGGGGCATGAATATAACATTGATTTAAGCCTCCCCCAAGCTTGAGCGATGCTTTCTCCTTCGCGAGGCCAAAAATTATATATATAATTGCGATCACGATGAACAAGATGCATAGGGTAATACTTTTGATGAAATTCCAATTTCAATCTTTTATAGTTCCATGATCCCATATCATCACATAGCCTATACCATGTCAATGCGTCTCCCTTCAAAGATAAAGGGAAAGCCTTCTTCTTAACAACATCATCGGGTATACATGCAAGCTTAAATAGTCCACAAACATCATCCACATAGCGTAGATGTTCATCAGGATGCTTTGTTCCATCTCCTGTAAAAGTGTTAGCTAGCAGTTTTTCCATCATACCCGAAGGAATCTGAAAAGGAGTTTCATTTTCAATATGTTCAGTAGGTTCAGCAGGTTGAGGAGCAACTCTTTGCTCTACTAGACGGGGTGAAGATACCCCGAACAAGCCCCTTAGACAATTACTTTCCATAGTAACAAGTGACAGAAAATTTCAGCACACTAAATAAATTTTTCCTTACCAAATTCCACCTACCAAAGGCGCTTCACTCCCCGGCAACGGCGCCAGAAAAGAGTCTTGATGACCCACAAGTATATGGGATCTATCGTAGTCCTTTAGATAAGTAAGAGTGTCGAACCCAAAGAGGAGCAGAAGGAAATGATAAGCGGTTTTCAGCAAGGTATTCTCTGCAAGTACTGAAATAAGTGGTAACAGATAATTTTGTGATAGGATAAATTATAACGAGCAACGAGTCATAAAAGTAAATAAAGTGCAGCAAGGTGGCCCAATCCTTTTTGTAGCAAAGGACAAGCCTGGACAAACTCTTATAATAGGAAAAGCGCTCCCGAGGACACATGGGAATATCGTCAAGCTAGTTTTCCTCACGCTCATATGATTCGCGTTCGGTACTTTGATAATTTGATATGTGGGTGGACCGATGCTTGGGTACTGCCCTTACTTGGACAAGATTAACCTCTATTGCAAGCATCCGCAACTACAACAAAAGTATTAAGGTAAACCTAACCATAGCATGAAACATATGGATCCAAATCAGCCCCTTACGAAGCAACACATAAACTAGGGTTTAAGCTTCTGTCACTCTAGCAACCCATCATATACTTATTACTTCCCAATGCCTTCCTCTAGGCCCAAATAATTGTGAAGTGTTATGTAGTCGACGTTCACATAACACCACTAGAGGTTAGACAACATACATCTTATCAAAATATCGAACGAATACCAAATTCACATGACTACTAATAGCAAGACTTCTCCCTTATCCTCAGGAACAAATAATTAGTCACAAAGCATATTCATGTTCATAATCAGAGGGGTAATAATGTGCATAAAGGATCTGAACATATGATATTCCACCAAATAAACCAACTAGCATCAACTACAAGGAGTAATCAACACTACTAGCAACCTACAAGCACCAATCCCGGACTTGGAGACAATAATTGGATACAAGAGATGAACTAGGGTTTGGAGATGAGATGGTGCTGGTGAAGATGTTGATGGAGATTGCCCTCTCCCGATGAGAGGAGCGTTGGTGATGATTTCCCCCTCCCGGAGGGAAGTGTCCCCGGCAGAACAGCTCTGCCGGAGCCCTAGATTGGTTCCGCCAAGGTTCCGCCTCGTGGCGGCGGAGGATCGTCCCGAAAGGTTGCCTTCTATTTTTTTCTCATCGAAAGACTTCATATAGGAGAAGATGGGCGTCGGAGAGCCACCAGGGGGCCCATGAGGTAGGGGGGCGCGCCCCCCACCCTCGTGAGCAGGGTGTGGGCCCCCTGGCCTTCATCTTTGGTGACGATTTTTCTTTATTTATTTTAAGGTATTCCGTGGAGTTTCAGGACTTTTGGAGTTGCGCAGAATAGGCCTTCAATATTTGCTCCTTTTCCAGCCCAGAATTCCAACTGTCGACATTCTCCCTCTTCATGTAAACCTTGTAAAATAAGAGAGAATAGCCATAAGTATTGTGACATAACGTGAAATAACAACCCATAATGCAGTAAATATTGTCATAAAAGCATGATGCAAAATGGACGTATCACCTATTCACCCCCCTCTAGTCAACTATATCGATCCTTTCAATTGGTATCAGAGCCTCGTCTCTTTATTAAGGACTTTACCGTCCGAAGAGTATGGTTGACACCATAGACGATGGGGAGGAGGAGCACTCTAGTGTGAATCCGATCTCGTCTACGGGTAATGGGGAAACCGCAGTGTCCCGTGAGGAATTCAATGTGGCCTTGGACACATTGAAAACCTCCATGACAACCACGGTTGAAAGCATGTTTAATAAATTCTTAGAAGGACTTAAACTACCTACCTCGCCGTTGAAAGTGGGTGATCCCACTAACAAGGTGATGGATGCTAACTCCGACAAGGGGGAAGCGAATAGTGAGAAGGGTCCTTCTACTAGTGGTAGAAATGGCACCGACATCTTTGCCCATGTGGAACCTCCAATTTATGGAGGACCGATTCCCTCTACTCATTTAAATCATGCCGGTCCTCCTCCTAAGATTGTGAAAAATGAGGATTTTGATTCTTGGGTGTATCACTTCAAGCGTCATTTAAATCATGTGAATACTAATCTTTGGAGAATCATTGAAGAAGGTTTCTATCCACATGACTGAAGCAACTTCACCCCGAGAGAAGTGGTGGATAATCAATTCAATGAGAGTGCTCTCTTCATCATCCAAGATGCAATCCTTTCCGAAGATCTCCCTCAACTTCGACCTCATGCCATGGCCAAAGACGCATGGCAATGCGTTGTGTCTCTCTATCGAGGAAGTGCTAGCATTCAACGCTCCAACTATGAAGTGGTGCAAGATGAAGCCGATGAGTTTGCAATGAAAGAAGATGAAGAACCTCGTGAGCTCTTTCGAAGAGTGACCAAACTCGCGGTCTCACTCCGAGATCATGGGAGCAAGGACATGGATGACAATTGGATCAAGCGCAAGTTCCTCAAGGCCATGATGCCCTACAACAAGGCCATGTCCTCCGTCATTCGTCCAAGACTGGACTTCCACTCCATGACCTCAAGTGAAGTGTTGGATGAGTTCATTGCAATGAGCATCTTGGACAAGACTGTCAGATTTTGGGTTCCGACAGACCCTTGAGGTTCAAACACTGGGGTGCGCGCGGAGATCACACCCTCAGCCTACCCATGTTTCACCGCCTCGCTAGGATCTAAACTACACGAAGAACAACACTAGGGACACAAGATTTATACTGGTTCAGGCCACCATTGTCGTGTAATACCCTACTCCAGTTTGTGGTGTGTGGATTGCCTCTTGGGCTGATGAGGAACAGTACAAGGGAAGAACAGCCTTGCGAGGGTCTGTTCTTGGTTGGTGCGATGAACTGCTAGGGGGGTTCAGTCGCCTCTCTCTCTCTGTGTGTGTCTTTGGTGTAGATCCGATCAGATCTCCATCCTACCCTGTGGGTGGCTAGTCCTATTTATAGGCGAAGGCCCTGGGCCTCTTCACAAATATTGAGCGGGAAGGGCGCCAACAATTGGCCATTTTGAAGGGGAACATCTAGTACACTTATACTGACTAAAGTTGGTCCTCGCCTGCCAAAAGACCCTGACGATGACGCTGGCTTGGGCTCCATGATGACCTCCGTTCTGCCGTCCTGCTGGTCTTGGTCTTGTTGCACCAAAATGGTTGCATTTGCTTGATACCCTTGCATGCCCTTGCCCCCTTTGCACCAAAGGGGAAACAAGGACTCTGCGCAGGCCGGCGCCCGCCTGGCGCCCGTCTACGCCTTGGTCATCATGGCTCGCATCACGGGCACCTCGTGAGGAACCCCACCTTGATCTCTCCGCCTCTTCGCGAGCCAGCCTGACGAGGCCGTGCCTGAGGAAGCCTCCTGTCGTCCGTCCCGCGAGGCTTGGCCCCTCACGAGGGTCTTGAGCATGTGTTGATGTAGATGGGCCGTACTGGGCCACTCCTTGAGCCACACCGCAGGCAGGCAAGTCTGGGTACCCCCGTTCCCAGAACGCCGACAGTAGCCCCCCGGCCCAAGGCGCGCTTGGACTTGGCTTAGCAGAGAAGCGAAGAGGCAAGTGTGAAGAGCCGCGGGCCCCAATAGCCTGCGGCCTTGGGCACCGCATGGCGGTTGATTGGACGTGGGCGTCCTGGCTCCCCCACGACGCCTCGGCAACTACGCGATTTGACAAGTCCCTGCATGCAAAACGGGTCATGATTACCTGTGATCACGGAGGTCGACGGTTGGCCTCCCTCGTCTATATGTACGGAACGGCGCGAGCCCTTCCAATCCATCTCTTCCCGCTACTCTTCATCTTCCTCTTCGTCCTTGCTCCTCCCTTCGCCAATGGCACCGATCCGTCGGTTTTCTGCCAAAGAGAAAGGGAAGGCCCCCCGAGAGAGTCCTGTCCCGCTTCCTCCGAAGAAACGGCTCGTCTCTTGCCACGGGGAAGGAGATGCTTGGAAGGAGGTGTCGAGGCCATGGTTCGAGCGGCCGCCGCCAGGATTCCCACTTCCCTTGTATGCCCGGATCGAGGGCCCTAAAGATGCTGGCGCCGAGCAGCATCGCCAGTGGCGCTGTCGCCGCCGGCGGATCACGGTGGTGCGCGTTGTTCCTCCTGGGGTTCACGCCATGGGCTCTGCTCGCGAGCTCGTGCTTCACGCCGCCATGCCTCCTCGGTCCTGGATTCACCTCCCTCCTTCCTTTGCCTTCGAGATCCCGTCGAGGGGGCCTATCGAGCTTTGGCTGCAGCATGCTGGCTGTAGTGCCCCCGCGACCGAAGCGGAGATTGAGGTCGTCGCTCCAGGCAGGGTCTACCTGACCCGTGGCTGGGGCGAGATCGCCCAGGTCGGCAGGACGGGTGGTGCCCTCGCAATCCACCTCGAGTATGATGGCGCCTCCCTGATGTTCTTCAAGGTCTTCGACGCGGAGGGACGCCGGCTGGAGTGCTTCCCTAAGAAAGGCGGCCGGGATCCTGCTGCAGCGAGGACTAGGCTCGTCAACCGCTTCCCCAGCAGCTCCTTAGGTGGCGGAGGTGTCGGAGGATCTAGCGACTCCGCCGAGCTCCTCGCGACCCCGGAGACGAGTGACGACAGCTACGAGCCCCCGAGCTTGCGTCGCTCCCAGAGCAAGGCGGGCTCGTCGGGCCGCCGTCGCCACTGATCTGCGTGGGGTTGGCGCCGGTGGCTGACGGCCTACTATTGATGATGGTGTCTCTTGTGGAGGCGCACGTAGTTAGCACTCTTTAGGATCTGCTCCTTCTGTTCCCTACGAGGAATCAAAGAACACACCCCGTGGGGGTTTGTAAGGTGCTTGTAATTCCGTTTGTTAATATGATCCTTATCATGAAGTGGTGAGGGGTGCTTGTCCCATCTTAGCTTAGTTCCTCCTTTCGAACCTCGCGAGGACTTGACGCTCTGCGCTGACAGGTCCCGGTCCCAAGGCAGGCTTCAGCCGTCGCTGGTATGCCAGGTCGTGATGCCGTGGTCAAGGCCAGGAGGTGAGCGGCCCGGGGTCCAGTAAGAGCCCCTGAGTCGCGATGCTCAGGAGGTCCCCTTTAGCGCTCAAGCAGCCATCACTTGGTGAGAAAGGAGTGCGGCGTCGCTAAACACGGGACTGCATTAGGTGCGAGGTCGGCGCTGTGACAGCTAGTGATTCCGGAGGATGACTTATCTCAGGGGTCAGGAACCACTCCTTGCCGCGGCGCTGGGCCCGCGTGTTGGCAGCCGAGGAGTTTCCTGGCGAGGTCCCCTACATGCCTCTTCCCTCTCGTCTTTGATCCCCTTCGTGCTCTACGTCCTCAGGTCCCGGCCCTCAAGCGGGCTCAGCCGTCGCTGGTATGCTAGGTCGTGATGCCGTGGACAAGGCCAGAGGGTGAGGGCTAGAGAGCCGGTAAGAGCCCATGAGTCGTGATGCTCAGGTACCCCCCCTTTAACGTGCAAGCGGTTCGTGTGGACGAGAGCGAAGGAGACGCTGCGGAGGCCTTGCCGGACGCTACTCCTTAAAACGATCCTGTGATTTCATCATGAGAAAAACGAGGGTTTGCCGTTACAACTGCCAGCCAGCTGTTGGTTGCTCTAGGAGGGTGACGAGGCACTGAAGGCTTGGTGAGGTGGCGCCCTGCGGGGTTGCCGTGGCTAGAGCTCAGCCGTCCAGGTTTGTCGACGTTGCAGGGACGGACCCACATGCAAGCGTCGTGCCGTGAGGGAGCAGCTCCATCAGTTGGTGTCAATCGAGCGGGCGATTAGGTCGAGCACGTTAGTCATGAAGGAGCAAATTCATTTAGATAGACGCAGAAAGAAACGATCACCGTTGGGTCGGGCCCAAGCGTCCTTAGGGATGATGCAGCCCGAGGGGCGCCCCCGATGAAGTAAGCTGAAAACATGAACTAAAGGGGATACACGCCACAGGGACGGACCCACGCGGCCTGGGAATGATGCAGCCCTGGGGGGGGGGCGCTCCCAGCTGAAAATGAAACTCGAAGGATGTCACCTGATGATGCTGAAGATGGAGGGATGCTGAAGTAGTGGAAGGAGTGCGCTGCGGGAGACGATCTTCACGAGCCCCCAGGCCCGGGGGCCTCGGGAGGCTCCGGAGGTGCTGGCGGCTCCTCGCGGACCATCTCCATCTCCGCCAGGACTGCGGAATGCCTAACCGCCTGGACCTCCAAGATGCTCCTCATGAGGTGCTGACGCACCGCAGCCGCGTTCGGCAGGCTATAAGGCATGCGAACATAGCTGTGGGGTGGGCCTTCGCAGCGCCCCACACGTGAGGGCCAGAGGCGCTCCTGAGAGGCGGCTCGATTGAGTCCTGGTATGTCGATGCAGACGCGCAGCCCACCATCCTCGCCTAGATGGGGAGCTACGGCGGGCACGCGGCGGCTGCCACTCTTGACTCTTGACTCCTGCAACTCCTGAATGATCTCGCTGATGAATTCCTGAGGGTTTGGCCCTCCTTGCCTTGCCTCCTCCTGAGGGAAACGTGTGTTGAAGCACGCCTCCAAGTGGTGCCCGAGCGCCTCCCTCGTAATCTTAGCAAAGTCGATGGCCCTCCAGAAGAGAGCCCCCGAGCCCTGCTCGAGGAGGGCACCGGGCGCGCCTTCCTATGCGACAGAAGGAGGTGCCCCCTGAACAGGCGCGGACCCTGAGGGGCCTGCCTCCCGAGGGGTCGGGCCAGGCGATGTCTTGTTCTTCTTAGGAGCAGCCTCGGGAGGCCTCCCGTTCCTGTGATCTGGGTCTTCAATTGATGCGGCTTGGAAGGCACATTCCAGGGAACACACAACGTCTCTCTCTTCACAAGGCACAGTATTGACTCCGCCGCTTCCTGGCATCTTGAGGACATTGTAGCCGTGATGGGTCACGGCCATGAACTTGGCCAGGGCTGGGTACCCGAGGATGGCGTTGTATGGCAGGCGGATGTGAGCGACATTGAAGTCAATGAGCTCGATGCGGTAGTTGTCGCGCTTCCCGAAGGTAACAGGAAGGCGGACCCGCCCTATCGGAACCATGGAACCATCGGTGATTCCTGAGAAGGGCTTGGTTGGCTGCAGCTGATTGTATGGCACTTGGAGATTGTTGAACATTTCGACGGATAGGACATTGAGCCCTGCTCCGCCATCGATGAGGGTCCTGGTGACTTGCACGTTGCTGATGATTGGGGAACAAAGCATCGGGAGGAGTCCTGCTGTGGCCGCGCACTTGAGCTGATCCGCTGAGCTGAACATGATAGTGCACGATGACCACCTGAGAGGGTGTGTGGCCTCAAGCTTTGGGAGGACTGCATTCACTTCGCGAGCAAACTGCTTGAATACGCTGAGAGGCCGGGGCTTGTGCGCCGCCCAAGATGCAAGTGATTGCGCGCGGCTCCTGGAAGCCTCCAGCCCCCTCGTCCTGGTGATGGTCTTCGTTCCTCCTTGGCTGTGGCGGCAGAGGAGGGAGGCCCGCATTGCCTTGTGGGCGATCCTTGCGAGGCTGATCTTTCCAACCCCCCTCATGAGGTGGGTCCCTCCAACCTCCCTCACAAGGCTGATCCTGCCAGCGGTCCTCGCGAGGTCGGTCACGCCCCCTTGGCGAGGGCCACGGTCTTCCCATCGTCCTCCACATCTTCCTCCTCCTCGGCCATAGCCCTTGTCGCTGCGCTCCGGGTGTCGGTCGGCACGCACATCTCGCACGGCTCTGAGCTCTTGGCATTCGTTGGTGTTGTGGGTGTGGAGGTCGTGGTCCACGTAGTACCGGCTGCCCTTGGATGACTCAGGCTGATCCCTGCCTCGCTTGGTGTCTGGCTCTGCTGCAAGCACGGCAGCCCCCTTGCACTTCATGTCCTTGGTCTTGGGCTTCTTCTCTTCTGGTTCAGCAGCTGGCAGCTCGAGGAGGGACAGGCGCCCTTCCTCTGCCCTTGCGCACTTGGTCGCCAGATTGAATAACTCCAGGGAGGTGCACAAGTCTTCATGGATCGCGAGCTCCTCCTTCATCTTGACGTCACGCACGCCGTCGGAGAAGGCTGAGATGATGGCGTCCTCAGACACCTTGGGGATCTTAAGGCGAGCGCTGTTGAAGCGCTGGATGAACTTCTGCAGGGTCTTCCCCGGCTGCAGCTTGATGCGGCGCAAGTCGCTCATGACCGGGGGCAGGTCGCGGGTGCCTTGGAAGTTGGCGATGAATCGGGTGCGCATCTCGTCCCAGGAGGATATCATGCCAGGAGCCAGGTTCAGGAGCCAGGTGCGGGCGCCGTCCTTGAGCGCCATAGGGAACCAGTTCACCATGAGCTTCTCGTCTCCGTTGGCGGCTTCGATGCCCAGCTCGTAGAGCTGGAGGAACTCAGCAGGGTCAGCCGTGCCACCGTAGCGCGGGGGCAGGTCTGGCTTGAACTTGCCCGGCCAGGCCACGCTGCGCAGCTCGGCGGAGAAGGCACGGCAGCCTGCAGTGGCCGCGGGAGCCTTTTGGTGATGGAGAGCTTGATCTTGCAGGTCTCTATGTGTTGCGGCCAGGTGCAGCGCGGGGTCTTGATTCGCCGGAGCAGGTGCGCGCTCGTGTCGAGCCGGTGCGGGGAGCACACGGGCGGCTTCCTGGGGACGAGGGATCTCTTGGCAGCTCTTCTCTTACTATGCTGGCGCCGGACGGAGTGGGTTCCGCCCAGGGGCCATGCGCCTTGGAGCCAAGGCGCCTTCTTGAGGTGGAGGCGGCTGAGGCGCCCCCGGAGCTTCGTCCCCCGCGCAGGGCAGTGCGCGGTGCAATGAGAGGGATGGTGCAGGGGAGCCCCCAGCGGCACTGACGAGCTCGGTAATGCGGGCGAGCCACTCGTCGTAGAGGTTGTCGACGGGACGGTAGTGCAAAAGCTCCCGCGCAAGGAGCAGCGTGGCGTGTGCGGCTGCAGGAGTGCTACGGGCGTGGGACGACGAGCCGGCCGGAGTCAGCGACGGAGTGGCGGTGCGGCCTTCTCGCCACACTGATGGATGCAGGGACGATGCCTGCTGTTCGTTCCCTGCTGGGCCGGTGGCGGCATTGACGGTAGGCGACGAGGAACGACGGGTGCGCCCGCCGACGGGGGCCGTCTGGGCGACGCGAGTGGCGAGAGCGGCCTGGCGCTCGGCGCGGGCGCGACATGCGTCTGACATGGATGGGATGGGCGGTGAAAACACGAGGCGACTGAAGGCAGATTCCAGCACACCCCGACCTGGCGCGCCAAATGTCGGATTTCTGGTTCCGGCAGACCCTTGAGGTTCGAACACTGGGGTGCGCACGGAGATCACTGTCGGATTTTGGGTTCCGGCAAACCCTTGAGGTTTAAACACTAGGGTGCGCGCGGAGATCACACCCTCAGCCTACCCATGTTTCACCGCCTCGCTAGGATCTAAACTACTCGAAGAACAACACTAGGGACACAAGATTTATACTGGTTCAGGCCACCATTGTGGTGTAATACCCTACTCCAGTTTGTGGTGTGTGGATTGCCTCTGGGGCTGATGAGGAACAATACAAGGGAAGAACAGCCTCGCGAGGGTCTGTTCTAGGTTGGTGCGATGACCTGCTAGGGGAGTTCAGTCGCCTCTCTCTCTGTCTTAGGTGTGGATCCAATATGATCCAGATCTGTCCGGGCCCCTATCCTGTGGGTGGCTAGTCCTATTTATAGGCGAAGGCCCCGGGCCTCTTCCCAAATATTGAGCGGGAAGTGCGCCAACAATTGGCCATTTTGAAGGGGAACATCTAGTACACTTATCCTGACTAAAGTTGGTCCTCGCCTGCCAAAAGCCCCGACGATGACGCTGGCTTGGGCTCCACGATGACCTCCGCTCGGCTGTCCTGCTGGTCTTGGTCTTGTTGCACCGAAATGGTTGCCTTTGCTCGATACCCTTGCCTGCGCTTGACCCCTTTGCACCAAATGGGAAACAAGGACTCTGCGCAGGCCGGTGCCCGCCTGGCGCCCACCTGCGCCTTGGTCGTCATGGCTTGCGGGCACCTCGTGAGGTACCCCGCCTTGATCTCTCCGCCTCCTCGCGAGGCAGCCTGACGAGGCCATGCCTGAGGAAGCCTCCTGTCGTCCGCCCTGCGAGGCTTGGCCCCTCGCGAGGGTCTTGAGCATGTGTTGATGCAGATGGGCTGCACTGGGCCACTCCTTGAGCCATGCCGCAGGCCGCAGGCAGGCAAGTTTGGGTACCCCCGTTCCCAGAACGCCGACAGTAGCCCCCGGGCCCAAGGCGCGCTTGGACTTGGCTTAGGAGAGAAGCGAAGAGGCAAGTGCGAAGCGCCGCGGGCCCCAATAGCCTGCGGCCTTGGGCGCCGCGTGGCGGTTGATTGGACGTGGGCGTCCTGGTTCCCCCACGACGCCTTGGTAGCCGCACGATTTGACGAGTCCCTGCATGCAAAAATGGGTCATGATTACCTGTGATCGTGGAGGTCGACGGTAGGCCTCCCTCGGCTATATGTATAGAACGGCGCGAGCCCTTTCAACCCGTCTCTTCCCGCTACTCTTCGTCTTCCTCTTCGTCCTTGCTCCTCCCTTCGCCAATGGCACCGATCCGTCAGTTTTCTGCCGAAGACAAAAGGAAGCCCCCCTGAGGGAGTCCTATCCCGCTTCTTCCAAAGAAACGGCTCGTCTCTTGCTACGGGGAAGGCGGTGCTTGGCAAGAGGTGTCGAGGCCATGGTTTGAGCGGCCGCCGCCGGGATTCCCACTGCCCTTGTACGCCCGAATCGAGGGCCCTGAAGATGCTGGCACCGAGCAGCATCGCCAGAGGCGCCGTCGCCGCTGGTGGATCACGGCGGTGCGCGTCGTTCCTCCTGGGGTTCATGCCATGGGCTCTGCTCGCGAGCTCGTGCTTCACGCCGCCATGCCTCCTTGGTCCTGGATTCGCCTCCCTCCTTCCTTTGCCTTCGAGATCCCGCCAAGGGGGCCTATCGAGCTTTGGCTGCAGTATGCTGGCTGTAGTGCCCCTGGGACCGAAGCGGAGGTCGAGGTCGTCGCTCCGGGCAGGGTCTACCTGACCCGTGGCTGGGGCGAGATCGCCTAGGTCGGTAGGATGGGTGGCTCCCTTGCAATCTACATTGAGTACGATGGCGCCTCCCTGATGTTCTTCAAGGTCTTCGACGCAGAGGGACGCCGGCTGGAGTGCTGCCCTGAGAAAGGCGGCCGGGATCCTGCTGCGGCGAGGACTAGGCTCGTCAACCGCTTCCCCGGCAGCTCCTCAGGCAGCGGAGGTGTTGGAGGATCCAGCGACTCCGCCGAGCTCCTCGTGACCCTGGAGACGAGTGACGACAGCTACGAGCCCCCGAGCTTTCGTCGCTCCCGGAGCAGGGCGGGCTCGTCGGGCCGCCGTCATCATTGATTTGTATGGGGTTGGCGCCGGTGGCTGACGACCCATTGTTGATGATGGCGTCTCTTGCGGAGGCGCGCGTAGTTAGCACTCTTTAGGATCTGCTCCTTTTGTTCCCTGCGAGGAATCGAAGAACACACCCCGCGGGGGTTTGTAAGGTGCTTGTAGTTCCATTTGTTAATATGATCCTTATCATGAAGTGGTGAGGGGTGCTTGTCCCGTCTTAGCTTAGTTCGTCCTTTCGAACCTCGCGAGGGCTCGACGCTCTGCGCTGACAGGTCCTGGTCCCAAGGCAGGCTTCAGCCGTCGCTGGTATGCCAGGTCGCGATGCCGTGGTCAAGGCCAGGAGGTGAGCGGCCCGGGGTCCAGTAAGAGCCCCTGAGTCGCGATGCTCAGGAGGTCCCCTTTAGCGCTCAAGCAGCCATCACATTGTGAGAAAGGAGTGTGATGTCGCCAAAAACGGGACTGCATTAGGTGCGAGGTCGGCGCTGTGACAGCTAGTGATTCCGGAGGATGACTTATCTTGGGGATCAGGAACCATTCCCTGGCGCGGCACAGGGCCCGCGCGTTGGCAGCAGAGGAGTTGACTCGCGAGGTCCCCTACGTGCCTCTTCCCTCTCGTCTTTGCTCCCCTTCGTGCTCTACGTCCTCAGGTCCTGGCCCCCAAGCAGGCTCAGCCATCGCTGGTATGCCAGGTCGCGATGCCGTGGACAAGGCCAGAGGGTGAGGGCTGGAGAGCCGGTAAGAGCCCATGAGTCGCGATGCTCAGGTACCCCCCTTTAACGTGCAAGCGGTTTGCGTGGACAAGAGCGAAGGAGACACCGTGGAGGCCTCGCCGGACGCTGCTCCTTAAAACAATCCTACGAGTTCATCATGAGAAAAGCGAGGGTTAGCCGTTACAATTGACGGCCAGCTGTTGGTTGCTCTAGGAGGGTGACGAGGCACTGAAGGCTTGGTGAGGTGGCGCCCTGCGGGGTTGCCGCGGCTAGAGCTCAGCCATCCAGGTTTGTCAACGCTGCAGGGACGGACCCATGCGCAAGCGCCGTGCCGTGAGGGAGCAGCTCCATCAGTTGGTGTCAATCGAGTGGGCGATTAGGTCAAGCACGTTAGCCATGAAGAAGCAAATCCATTTACACAGGTGCAGAAAGAAACGATCACCGCTGGGCCGGGCCCTAGCATCCTTGGGGATGATGCAGCCCGAGGGGCGCCCCCGATAAAGTAAGCTGAAAACATGAACTAAAGGGGATACACGCCGCAGGGACGGACCCACGCGGCATGGGAATGATGCAGCCCTAGGGGGGCGCTCCCAG
This sequence comes from Triticum timopheevii, assembly GCA_963921465.1. Classification (NCBI taxonomy): domain Eukaryota; kingdom Viridiplantae; phylum Streptophyta; class Magnoliopsida; order Poales; family Poaceae; genus Triticum; species Triticum timopheevii. The sequence continues at coordinate 467,121,616 of OY997272.1, read as the reverse complement.
CTGAAAATGAAACTCGAAGGATGTCACCTGATGATGCTGAAGATGGAGGGATGCTGAAGTAGCGGACGGCGTGCGCTGCGGGAGACGATCTTCACGAGCCCCCAGGCCCGGGGGCCTCGGGAGGCTCCGGAGGCGCTGGCGGCTCCTCGCGGACCATCTCCATCTCCACCAGGACTGTGGAATGCCTGACCGCCTGAGCCTCCAAGATGCTTCTCATGAGGCGCTGATGCACCGCAGCCATGTTCGGCAGGCCGTAAGGCATGCAAACATAGCCGTGGGGTGGGCCTTCGCATCGCCCCACGCGCGAGGGCCACAGGCGCTCCTGAGTGGCGGCTCGGTTGAGTCCTGGTATGTCGATGCAGACGCGCAGCCGACCATCCTCGCCTGGATGGGGAGCTACGGCGGGCAAGCGGCAGCTGCCACTCATGACTCTTGACTCCTGCAACTCCTGAATGATCTCGCTGATGAATTCCTGAGGGTTTGGTCCTCCTTGCCTTGCTTCCTCCTGAGGGAAACGTGCGTTGAAGCACGCCTCCAAGTGGTGCCCGATCGCCTCCCTCGTAATCTTAACAAAGTTGATGGCCCTCCAGAAGGGAGACCCCGAGCCCTGCTCGAGGAGGGCGCCGGGTGCGCCTTCCTATGTGACAGAAGGAGGTGCCCCCTGAACGGGCGTGGGCCCTGAGGGGCTTGCCTCCCGAGGGGTCGGGCCAGGCGATGTCTTATTCTATTTTAGGAGCAGCCTCGGGAGGCCTCCCGTTCCTGTGATCTGGTTCTTCAATTGATGCGGCTTGGAAGGCACGTTCCAGGGAACACACAGCGTCTCTCTCTTCACAAGACACAGTGATGACTCCACCGCTTCCTGGCATCTTGAGGACATTGTAGCCGTGATGGGTCACGACCATAAACTTGGCCAAGGCTGGGTACCCGAGGGTGGCATTGTACGGCAGGCGGATGTGAGCAACGTCGAAGTCGATGAGCTCGGTGCGGTAGTTGTTGCGGTTCCCGAAGGTAACAGGAAGGCGGACCCGCCCTATCGGAACCGTGGAACCATCAGTGACTCCTGAGAAGGGCTTGGTTGGCTGCAGCTGATTGTATGGCACTTGGAGATTGTTGAACATTTCGATGGATAGGACATTGAGCCCTGCTCCGCCATCGATGAGGGTCCTGGTGACTTGCACGTTGCTGATGATTGGGGAACAAAGCATCAGGAGGACTCTTGCTATGGCCGCGCACTTGAGCTGATCCGCTGAGCTGAACATGATAGTGCATGATGACCACCTAAGAGGGCGTGTGGCCTCAAGCTTGGGGAGGACTGCATTCACTTCGTGGGCAAACTGCTTGAAGATGCACTGAGAGGCCGGGGCTTGTGCGCCGCCCAAGATGCAAGTGATTGCGCGCGGCTCCTGGAAGCCTCCAGCCCCCTCGTCCTGGTGATGGTCTTCGTTCCTCCTTGGCTGTGGCGGCAGAGGAGGGAGGCCCGCATTGCCTTGTGGGCGATCCTCGCGAGGCTGATTCCAACCCCCCTAGCGAGGTGGGTCCCTCCAACCTCCCTCACGAGGCTGATCTTGCCAGCGGTCCTCACGAGGTCGGTCACGCCACCCTTGGCGAGGTCCATGGTCTTCCCATCGTCCTCCACTTCTTCCTCCTCCTCGGCCATAGCCCCTGTTGCTGCGCTTGGGGCGTCGGCCGACACGCACATCTCGCACGGCTCTGAGCTCTTGGCATTCGTTGGTGTTGTGGGTGTGGAGGTCGTGGTACACGTAGTACCGGCTGCCCTTGGATGACCCAGGCTGATCGCTGCCTCGCTTGGTGTCTGGATCTGCTGCAAGCACGGCAGCCCCCTTGCGCTTCACTTCCTTGGTCTTGGGCTTCTTCTCTTCTGGGTCAGCGGCTGGTAGTTCGAGGAGAGACAGGCGCCCTTCCTCAGCCCTTGCGCACTTGGTCGCCAGATTGAACAGCTCCAGGGAGGTGCACAAGTCTTTATAGATTGCAAGCTCCTCCTTCATCTTGACGTCACGCACGCCGTCGGAGAAGGATGAGATGATGGCCTCCTCAGACACCTTGGGGATCTTAAGGAGAGCGCTGATGAAGCGCTGGATGAACTTCTGCAGGGTCTCCCCCGGCTGCTGCTTGATGCGGCGCAAGTCACTCATGGCCGGGGGCCGGTCGCGGGTGCCTTGGAAGTTGGCGATGAATCGGGTGCGCATCTCGTCCCAGGAGGATATTGTGCCAGGAGCCAGGTGCGGGCGCCGTCCTTGAGCGCCATGGGGAACAGTTCACCATGACCTTCTCATCTCCGTTGGCGGCTTCGATGCCCAGCTCGTAGAGCTGGAGGAACTCAGCAGGGTCAGCCGTGCCATCGTAGAGCGGGGCAGGTCTGGCTTGAACTTGCCCGGCCAGGCCATGCTGTGTAGCTCAGCGGTGAAGGCACGACAGCCTGCATTGGCCGCGGGAGCCCTATGGTGACGGAGAGCTTGATCTTGCAGGTCTCCGTGCACTGCTGCCAGGTGTAGTGCGGGGTCTTGATGCGCCGGAACAGGTGCGCGTTCATGCCGGGCCAACGCGGGGAGCACGCGGGCAGCTTCTTGGGGACGAGGGATTGATAACCCACAAGTATAGGGGATCGCAATAGTTTCCGAGGGTAGAGTATTCAACCCAAATTTATTGATTCGACACAAGGGGAGCCAAAGAATATTCTCAAGTATTAGCAGCTGAGTTGTCAATTCAACCACACCAGGAACCTTAGTATCTGCAGCAAAGTGTTTAGTAGCAAAGTAATATGATAGTGGTGGTAACGGTAACAAAAGTAAAGATAGTAAAAGTAATGTTTTTGGTATTTTGTAGAGATTGTAACAGTAGCAACGGAAAAGCAAATATGCGAGAACTAGTATATGGAAAACTCGTAGGCACCGGATTAGCGATGGATAATTATGCCGGATGCGGTTCGTCATGTAACAGTCATAACATAGGGTGACACAGAACTAGCTCCGGTTCATCAATGTAATGTAGGCATGTATTCCGTATATAGTCATACGTGCTTATGGAAAAGAACTTGCATGACATCTTTTGTCCTACCCTCCCGTGGCAGCAGGGTCCTATTGGAAACTAAGGGATATTAAGGCCTCCTTTTAATAGAGAACCGGAACAAAGCATTAGCACATAGTGAATACATGAACTCCTCAAACTATGGTCATCACCGGGAGTGGTCCCGATTATTGTCACTTCGGGGTTGCCGGATCAGAACACATAGTAGGTGACTATAGACTAGCAAGATAGGATCAAGAACACACATATATTCATGAAACATAATAGGTTCAGATCTGAAATCATGGCACTCGGGCCCTAGTGACAAGCATTAAGCATAGCAACGTCATAGCAACATCAATCTCAGAACATAATGGATACTAGGGATCAAACCCTAACAAAACTAACTCGATTACATGATAAATCTCATCCAACCCATCACCGTCCAGCAAGCCTACGATGCAATTACTCACGCACGGCGGTGAGCATCATGAAATTGGTGATGGAGGATGTTTGATGATGACGACGGCGATGAATCCCCCTCTCCGGAGCCCAGAACAGACTCCAGATCAGCCCTCCCAAGAGAGATTAGGGCTTGGCGGCGGCTCCGTATCATAAAACGTGATGATTTCTTCTCTCTGATTTTTTTCTCCCGAAAGCCAATATATGGAGTTGGAGTTGGCGTAGGAGGGCCACCAGGGGGCCCACGAGGTAGGGGCGCGCCCAGGGGGGCGCCCCCACCCTCATGAGCAGGGTGTGGGCCCCCTGGTCTTTATCTTTTGCAAGGATTTTTCTTTATTTTTTCTAAGGTGTTCCGTGGAGTTTCAGGACATTCCGAGAATTTTTATTTTCTGCACAAAAAACAACACCATGGCAGTTTTGCTGAAAACAGCGTCAGTCCGGGTTAGTTCCATTCAAATCATACAAGTTAGAGTCCAAAACAAGGGCAAAAGTGTTTGGAAAAGTAGATACGACGGAGACGTATCAACTCCCCCAAGCTTAAACCCTTGCTTGTCCTCAAGCAATTCAGTTGACAAACTGAAAGAGAAAAAGAAAAACTTTTACAAACTCTGTTTGCTCTTGTTGTTGTAAACATGAATAGCCAGCATTCAAGTCTCAGCAATTATTATGAACTAATCATACTCACAATGACATGTAGGTCTCACAATTACTCATATCAATAGCATAATCAGCTAGCGAGCTATAATAGCAAAACTCGGATGACAACACTTTCTCAAAATAATCATAACATGATATAACAAAATGGTATCTCGCTAGCCCTTTCTGAGACTGCAAAACATAAATGCAGAGCACCTTTAAAGATCAAGGACTGACTAAACATTGTAATTCATGGTAAAAGAGATCCAGTCAAGTCATACCCAATATAAACCAATAATAATGAATGCAAACAACAGTGTGCTCTCCAGCGGGTTCTTTTTAATAAGAAGGGTGATGACTCAACATAAAAGTAAATAGATAGGCCCTTCGCAGAGGGAAGCAGGGATTTGTAGAGGTGCCGGAGCTCGGTTTTGAAATAGAGATAAATTATATTTGGAGCGGCATACTTTCATTGTCAACACAATAACTAAAAGACGAAGATATCTTCCATGCTAAACAGATTATAGGCAGTTCCCAAACAGAATGGTAAAGTTTATACTCCCCTTCCTCCACAAGCATCAATCCATGGCTTGCTTGAAACAACGAGTGCCTCCAACATTCAACGGGTCCCAAGGGCAGTTTTGTTTGCAGTTATTTTGATTTTCGTTTGCACAAAGCATGGGACTGGGCATCCCAGATACCAGCCATTTTCTCGTGAATGAGGAGCGGAGTCCACTCCTCTTGATAATAACCCGCCTAACACGGAAGATAAGGGCAGCTCTAGTTGACATATGAACTATTCGAGCATGCAAAACGGAATGTTTATTTGAAGGTTTAGAGTTTGGCACATACAAATTTACTTGGAACAGCAGGTAAATACCGCATATAGGTAGGTATAGTGGACTCATATGGAATAACTTTGGGGTTTAAGGAGTTTGGATGCACAAGAAGTATTCTCGTTTAGTATAGGTGAAGGCTAGCAAAATACTGGGAAGCGACCAACTGAGAGAGCGACAACAGTCGTAAACATGCATTAAAATTAGTTCACACCGAGTACAAGCATGAGTAGGATATAATCCACCATGAACATAAATATCATGAAGGCTATGTTGATTGGATTCAACTACATGTGTGAACATGTGCCAAGTCGAGTCACTCAATGCATTTAAAGGAGGATACCATCCCATCAAACCACATCATAATCATTCTAATAGCATGTCGGCACGCGAGGTAAACCATTATAACTCATAGCTAATCAAGCATGGCACAAGCAACTATAATCTCTAAATGTCATTGCAAATATGTTTACTTCATAATAGCTGAATCAGGAACGATGAATCATCATATTTACAAAAACAAGAGAGGTCGAGTTCATACCAGCTTTTCTCTTCCCAATAAGTCCATCATATATCATCATCATTGCCTTTCACTTGCACGACCGAACGGTGTGTATAATAATAAGAGTGCACGTGCATTGGACTAAGCTGGAATTTGCAAGCATTCAACTCAAGAGAGAAGACAAGTAATATGGGCTCTAAGTTAAATAAACAATCATGCATATAAGATCCACTAAGCATTTTCAATATGGTCTTCTCGACCCCCAAAGAAAGGAAAAGAAATAAAAACTATTTACATGGGAAAGCTCCCAACAAGTAAAAAGAAGAACGGAAAATATTGTTTTTTGGGTTTTCTTTTTAATTCTACTACAAGCATGGAAAGTAAACTAACTAATTTTTTGGTTTTTTTCTTAAGGTTTATCAAACACAGAAGTAGAAAGCAGGAAAAGAAATTTAAACTAGCATGGATATTATAGTGAAAGAGTATGAGCACCGACATCTAGCAATGAGTGTGTGTGTGAACATAAATGTAATGTCGGTGAGAAATACGTACTCCCCCAAGCTTAGGCTTTTGGCCTAAGTTCGTCTAATGCCAGGGATGGCCTGGCGGATATCCGTAGGTGAAGCTGGGGTCGTAGTGTGATGAAGAAGACTCTAACTGCCACTGGCTGGCAGCCTCCTATGGATCCCAAGAATAAACAGATAGTCGTGGAGGCTCATCTTGTGGCTCCGGCTCCGGGGCTGGTGCAGGGTTTCGATAGGCTTGAACAGCCGACCACGGAACAATGTTAGGTTCTGCAAACAAGTTAAACAAAGAAGGAGCAGGCAAAGTAATAGTCTCAGGGTGATGTTTATCAAAGTATAATTTATATCTGAGCTCCCCATCGCGACTCTTAACAAGAAAATCATGCGCTATCATACTCTTGTAATCTAAATAAGCACGGGGTAGCGCTGTTTATTCTTTCTTCGTGTGCCTAATAGGTATTTCAAAATGTTTAGATAGGCATGAAGCATAAATGCCTCCAAAGATAGGGCCCTTAGTACGGTTCAGACTTAACCGTCTAGCAACAATTCCACCCATACTAACAGAGTTATCGCGGTATAAACCATGGAGCAAAATAAGGTTCCCACAGTTCCCGCGTCCAATCAAGTAACGACTAGCAAATATGGCAAAGTAGCGTAAAATAGGATAATGAATTCTAGTGATCCTCGCATCAGAAACCTTCCTGGTTTCTCCCACCGTGATAGTGTTGACAAAAGCTTCTAATTCATTACGGTGGGGTTCATCTAAGGTGCCCTCAAAGGGTATTCTGCAAACCTCGCAGAATTCTGCCAATGTCATCTCTTTGGCAACGTCATATAAATGAAACTCTACTGTTGGAGGTGATTTCTTAGGGAAAAACTAGAAGTTTTGCACAAAAGTATTTGTGAGTAAGAGATACTGATGACCTTGGTCGTTGAGGAAGTTGGTGAGGCCAACATTCTCAATTAATAAATAGAAATCTTCATGAATTCCTGCTCTCCTCAAGAAGTCATCGGAAGGCCATTCACAAGGCCGGACTTCTGCGGTGCGAGGCAAATTAAATTTGGGCTTCTCCTCTTCTTCCTTTTGTTTTTCCGTAGAGCTTCGGCTCGATGAGCCCCTCAAAAGTCTCTTCATTATTTCTGAAACAATCTAAATTTTTTAGTAACTTCAAATAAAAGTGAACCAACTTGAATAAAATTGATAGCAACAACTCCCACAAGTGCCTAGGGTCCATATCAAGCATTAGAACTACTTGGAACTATATAAATTTGACATGCAAGCTCAAGAACATGGTCACCTATGCAGCACAAATTTGCAAAGATAAAGCACTAGAACAAAAACTAATTGGACCAATGGAGGAGTCACATACCAAGGAACAATCTCCCCAAGCAGTTTTGCAAAAGGTGCTTTGAGCAAGGAGATCGAAAATCACAGCAGCGGGGGCTGGAACTCGTGCTTGAGTTGGTTTTTCGTGTTTGTGTGAAGCAGAGGAAGAAGATGGGTGCAGGAATAAGTGGAGGAGGGCCACCATGGGCCCACGAGGCAGGGGGCACGCCCAGGGGGGTAGGGCGCGCCCTCCACCCTCGTGGCCAGGTGGCATCTCCCCCCGTGGTAATTTTTGCACAGTAAATTCTCAAATATTCCCAAAAAAATCATATTAAATTTGCATGGCATTCTGAGGACTTTTATTTTCGGGATATTTTTATATTGCACGGATAAGTCAGGAAACAGACAGAAAAATATTATTTTACTTTATTTCTACTAAATAACAGAAAATATAAAGAGGGTACAGAAGGTTGTGCTTCTAGTTTCATCCATCTCGTGATCATCAAAATGAACCCACTAACAAGGTTGATCAAGTCTTGTTAACAAACTCATTCCCAATAATCCCGGAATCGGAGAAATTTCGAATAACACTAAGTTACCTAAACGGGCATATGAAAATCCCCAATAATAAGAATATCATACTTTTTCTTGACAGTAGGGAGAGGAAACTCAAAACCTCCAAATATAATCGATGGAACTTTTCCAATAGAGTTGATACTATAAACTTGAGGTTGTTTCCTCGGAAAATGCACCGTGTGCTCATTGCCATTAACATGAAAAGTGGCATTGACTTTGGTGCAATCAATAACAGCCCCTGCAGTATTAAGGAAAGGTCTTCCAAGAATAATAGACATACTATCATCCTCGGGAATATCAAGAATAACAAAGTCCGTTAAAATAGTAACGTTTGCAACTACAACAGGAACATCCTCACAAATATCGACAGGTATAGCAGTTGATTTATCATCCATTTGCAAGGATATTTTAGTAGGTGTCAACTTATTCAAGTCAAGTCTACGATATAAAGAGAGAGGCATAACACTAACACCAGCTCCAAGATCACATAAAGCAGTTTTAACATAGCTTATTTTAATGGAGCATGGTATAGTAGGCACTCCGGGATCTCCATGTTTCTTTGGTATTCCACCCTTAAAAGTGTAATTAGCAAGCATGGTGGAAATTTCAGCTTCAGGTATCTTTCTTTTATTAGTAATAATATCCTTCATATACCTAGCATAAGGATTTGTTTTGAGCACATCAGTTAATTGCATACGCAAAAAGATGGGTCTAATCATTTCAGCAAAGTGCTCAAAATCCTCATCATCCTTTTTCTTGGATGGTTTCGGAGGAAAAGGCATGGGCTTCTGAACCCATGGTTCCCTTTCTTTACCGTGTTTCCTGGCAACGAAGTCTCTTTTATCATAACGTTGATTCTTTGATTGTGGGTTATCAAGATCAACAGCGGGTTCAACTTCTACATCATTATCATTACTAGGTTGAGCATCAACATGAACATTTTTATTAACATTATCACTAGGTTCATGTTCATCACCTGATTGTGTTTCAGCATCAGAAACAGAGATATCATTTGGATTCTCAGGTGGTTCAGCGATAGGTTCACTAGAAGTTTGCAAAGTCCTATCATTTTTCTTTTTCTTCCTCTTAGAAGAACTAGGTATATCAATATTGTTTCTCTGAGAATCTTGCTCGATTCTCTTAGGGTGGCCTTCAGGATACAAAGGTTCCCGAGTCATTCTACCATTTCTAGTAGCCACTCTAACAGCATAATCATTTTTCTTACTATTCATTTCATCAAGCACTTCTTTCTGAGCTTTAAGTACTTGTTCTACTGGAGTAGTAACCATAGAAGCATGTTTGCTAACAAGTTTAAGTTCACCTCTAATATCAGCCATATAATCACCCAAGCATTTAATCATAAAGGTATTCTGTTTTAATTGTCTACCAAAATAAGCATTAAAGTCATCTTGCTTAAACATAAAGTCATCAAACTCATCCAAGCACTGACTGGCAATTTTAGTAGGAGGGACTTCAGCTTTATCATATCTATAGAGAGAATTTACCTTTACTACCTGTGTCGGGATATCGGGAGGTTCTTCATTAAATAAGTAATTGAGATCATATACTTCTTCAACAGGCGGTAAATTAAGACCATGTATTTCTTCAATAGGAGGTAAATTCTTAACATCTTCAGCTTTAATACTTTTTTCTTTCATAGATTTCTTTGCCTCTTGCATATCTTCGGGACTTAGAAATAGAACACCTCTCTTCTTCGGAGTTGGTTTAGGAATAGGCTCAGTAATTGGCTCTGGAACTAGCTCAGGAGGTGGCTCAGGAGGTGCCCAATTATTTTCATTTGCCAACATATTATTCAATAGAATTTCAGCGTCATCCGGTGTTCTTTCCCTGAAAAGAGAACCAGCACAACTATCCAGGAAATCTCTGGAAGCATCAGTTAGTCCATTATAAAAGATATCAAATATTTCAGGTTTCTTAAGAGGATGATCAGGCAAAGCATTAAGTAACTTGAGAAGCCTCCCCCAAGCTTGTGGGAGACTCTCATCTTCAATTTGCACAAAATTGTATATTTCCCTCAAAGCAGCTTGTTTATTATGAGCAGGGAAATATTTAGCAGAGAAGTAATAAATCATATCCTGGGGACTTTGCACACAACCAGGATCAAGAGAATTATACCAAATCTTAGCATCACCCTTTAATGAGAACGGAAATATCTTAAGTAAATAAAGGTAGCGCGATCTCTCATTATTAGTAAACAGGGCAGCTATATCATTTAACTTAGTAAGATGTGCCACAACAGTTTCAGATTCATAGCCATAAAAAGGATCAGATTCAACCAAAGTAATTATATCTGGATCGACAGAAAAATCATAATAGTCTTGATCAGAAACACAGATAGGTGAAGTAGCAATAGCAGGGTCGGGTTTCATTCTACCTCTAAAAGATTCTTTACTCCATTTAATTAGCAACCTCTTAAGTTCATATCTATCCTGGCAAGCAAAAATAGCTGCAGAAGATTCAGCATAAAAAAGATAACCCTCAGGAATAGAAGGCATAGGTTCATAATCACTAACATCATCGTGTTCAGGTTCAATAATTTCTCTTTCTCTAGACCTAGCAATTTGCTCATCAAGATATTCACCAAGTGGCACAGTAGTATCAAGCATAGAAGTAGTTTCATCATAAGTATCATAGCAGAAGTGGCATCATCAATAACATGCGACATATCAGAATCAATAGCAGTAGTAGGTTTAGGTGTCGCAAACTTACTCATAATAGAAGGAGAATCTAGTGCAAGGCTAGATGGCAGTTCCTTACCTCCCCTCGTAGTTGAGGGCAAAATAGTAGTTCGATCATCTTTCAAGTTCTTCATAGTGTCCAGCAGATATAAATCCCAAGTGACTCAAAGAATAGAGCTATGCTCCCCAGCAATGGCGCCAGAAAATATTCTTGATAACCCACAAGTATAGGGGATCGCAACAGTTTCCGAGGGTAGAGTATTCAACCCAAATTTATTGATTCGACACAAGGGGAGCCAAAGAATATTCTCAAGTATTAGCAGCTGAGTTGTCAATTCAACCACACCTGGAAACTTAGTATCTGCAGCAAAGTGTTTACTAGCAAAGGAATATGATAGTGGTGGTAACGGTAACAAAAGTAGATAGTAAAAGTAATGTTTTTGGTATTTTGTAGAGATTGTAACAGTAGCAACGGAAAAGTAAATAAGAGAGAACCAGTATATGGAAAACTCGTAGGCACCGGATTAGCGATGGATAATTATGCCAGATGCGGTTCATCATGTAACAGTCATAACATAGGGTGACACAGAACTAGCTCCAGTTCATCAATGTAATGTAGGCATGTATTCCGTATATAGTCATACGTGCTTATGGAAAAGAACTTGCATGACATCTTTTCTCCTACCCTCCCGTGGCATCGGGGTCCTATTGGAAACTAAGGGATATTAAGGCCTCCTTTTAATAGAGAACCGGAACAAAGCATTGGCACATAGTGAATACATGAACTCCTCAAACTATGGTCATCACCGGGAGTGGTCCCAATTATTGTCACTTCGGGGTTGCCGGATCATAACACATAGTAGGTGACTATAGACTTGCAAGATAGGATCAAGAACACACATATATTCATGAAAACATAATAGGTTCAGATCTGAAATCATGGCACTCGGGCCCTAGTGACAAGCATTAAGCATGGCAAAGTCATAGCAACATCAGTCTCAGAACATAATGGATACTAGGGATCAAACCCTAACAAAACTAACTCGATTACATGATAAATCTCATCCAAACCATCACTGTCCAGCAAGTCTACGATGCAATTACTCACGCACGGCGGTGAGCATCATGAAATTGGTGATGGAGGATGGTTGATGATGACAACGGCGACGAATCCCCCTCTCCAGAGCCCCGAACAGACTCCAGATCAGCCCTCCCGAAAGAGATTAGGGCTTGGCGGCGGCTCCGTATCGTAAAACACGATGATTTCTTCTCTCTGATTTTTTTCTCCCCGAAAGCCAATATATGGAGTTGGAGTTGGCGTCGGAGGGCCACCAGGGGGCCCACGAGGTAGGGTGGCGCGCCCAGGGGGCGCGCCCCCACCCTCGTGAGCAGGGTGTGGGCCCCCTGGTCTTCATCTTTTGCGAGGATTTTTCTATATTTTTTCTAAGGTGTTCCGTGGAGTTTCAGGACATTCCGAGAATTTTTATTTTTTGCACAAAAAACAACACCATGCCAGTTCTGCTGAAAACAGCGTCAGTCCGGGTTAGTTCCATTCAAATCATACAAGTTAGAGTCCAAAACAAGGGCAAAAGTGTTTGGAAAAGTAGATACGATGGAGACGTATCAGTGATCTCTTGGCTGCTCTTCTGTTGCTGTGCTGGCACCGGACGGAGTGGGTTCTGCCCAGGGGCCATGAGCCTTGGAGCCAAGGCGCCTTCTTGAGGTGGCGGCGGCTGAGGCGCCCCCGGAGCTTCGTCGCCCGCGCAGGGCGGTGCGCGGTGCAATGAGAGGGACGGTGCAGGGGAGCCCCCAGTGGCGCTGACGAGCTCGGTGATGCGGGCGAGCCACTCGTGGTAGAGGTCGTCGATGGGACGGTAGTGCAGGAGCTCCTGCGCCAGGAGCAGCGCGGCGTGCGCGACCGCAGGAGCACGACGGGCGTGGGACGAGGAGCCGGCCGGAGTCAGCGACGGAGTGGCGGTGCGGCCTTCTCGCCGCACGGATGGATGCAGGGACGACGCCTGCTGCTCGTTCCCCACCGGGCCGGTGGCGGCGTTGACGGCAGGCGATGGGGAATGACGGGGGCGCCCGCCAACGGGGGCCGTCTGGGCGACGCGAGCGGCAAGAGCGGCCCGGCACCCGGCGCGGGCACGACGTGCGTCCGACATGGATGGGATGGGCGGTGAAAACACGAGGCGACGGAAGCTAGATTCTGGCACACCCCTACCTGGCGCGCCAAATGTCGGATTTCGGGTTCCGGCAGACCCTTGAGGTTCGAACACTAGGGTGCGCGCGGAGATCACACCCTCAGCCTACCCATGTTTCACCGCCTCGCTAGGATCTAAACTACTCGAAGAACAGCACTAGGGACACAAGATTTATACTGGTTCAGGCCACCATTGTGGTGTAATACCCTACTCCAGTTTGTGGTGTGTGGATTGCCTCTGGGGCTGATGAGGAACAGTACAAGGGAAGAACAGCCTCGCGAGGGTCTGTTCTTGGTTGGTGCGATGAACTTCTAGGGGGGTTCAGTCGCCTCTCTCTCTCTTTGTGTGTCTTGGGTGTGGATCCGATCAGATCTCCATCCTACCCTATGGGTGGATAGTCCTATTTATAGGCGAAGGCCCCGGGCCTCTTCCCAAATATTGAGCGAGAAGGGCGCCAACAATTGGCCATTTTGAAGGGGAACATCTAGTACACTTATCCTTACTAAAGTTGGTCCTCACCTGCCAAAAGACCCTGACGATGACGCTGGCTTGGGCTCCACGATGACCTCCGTTCTGCCGTCCTGCTGGTGTTGGTCTTGTTGCACCGAAATGGTTGCCTTTGCTTGATACCCTTGCCTGCGCTTGCCCCCTTTGCACCAAAGGGGAAACAAGGACTCTGCACAGGCCGGCACCCGCCTGGCGCCCGCCTGCGCCTTGGTCGTCATGGCTTGCGTCACGGGCACCTCGTGAGGTACCCCGCCTTGATCTCTCCACCTCTTCGCGAGCCAGCCTGACGAGGTCATGCCTAAGGAAGCCTCCTGTCGTCCGCCCCGTGAGGCTTGGCCCCTCGCGAGGGTCTTGAGCATGTGTTGATGTAGATGGGCCGTACTGGGCCACTCCTTGAGCCATGCCGCAGGCCGCAGGTAGGCAAATCTGGGTACTCTCGTTCCCAGAACGCCGACAAAGACTGCTGACAATGTGGTGCTCCATTCTCAAAGGGCAACGAAACTCAACCTTGCCTTGAAGGCCAAGGTTATTGTGGAAGAAGAGGAAGAAGAGGAAGATGAGGAGAGCAACCCCGAAGACACGAAATATGATTATCATGAGCACATGGCTCTTGCTTCAAGACAATTTTGGAGCAAGAAGAGTTCAAGACCCAACTTCAACAAGAACAACTCAAGTGGCTTCAAGGGCAAGCAACAAGTTAGAACTTGTTTTAACTGTGGCAATGTGAGCCATTTCATTGCGGATTGTCCTTACGAGAAGCGGGAAGACAATGGTGGCAAGTTCATCCGAAAAGACAAAGACAAGTCCTTCCCCAACAAGAACAACTTCACCAAGAAGACCCCTACTCGTGGGTTGGTGGTTCAAGAAAAATACCATGAGGATGATGATGATGATGAAAATGGAGAAGAAATGGCCATGGCCTCCATTGCCATTGCTACCACTCCCCGGGTGTCTCTCTTTGATTCACCCAACGAGAACATCACCACCAAGTGCCTCATGGCTAAAGCCTCCAACAAGGTAACCCCCAACATCAAAACCACCATCATTACTAATCCCTCCTTGGAGGGTTGCATTGATGAACATGAGGGGTCTAATGATGATGTGAATGAATTTGAGTCATTTATGAGTAAGCTCAAGGGCAAATCCAAGAAGCACTTTGTTGCTCTCTTGGAACAACTTGGTGAAGCCAATGACATGATCGAGGCTCACGAAGAAACCATTTCTAAGATGGAAGGTCATAGTCGTGACTATGCCGATGAGATATCGGATCTCTCCAATGCTCTTGAGGAATAGCGTGGGCATCATTTGGCTCTTGAGGAGTCACACAACGATGACCATGCCAAGTTAAAGAAAGATCTTGATCATGCGCTTGTTGTGTCTCGTGTGCTAACTTCCGAGAAGGCTAAACTTGGGGTTGATCATGCTAGACTCAAGGAGGAGTTTGATGTACTTGACAAGGCCCAGAAGGTCTTGAAGGGTGCACATGCAAACCTCAAGGAGTCTCATGTGCAACTCCAAGTTAAGCTAACTAAGGAAAAGGCCACCTTTCCTCATATGGTATTAATTGATAATGCATATGCTACTAACCCGTGTTGTGAGCATGTGCATCTTGTGGAGGAGAATGCCAAGTTGAAGGTTCAACTTAAGAAAGGCCTTGTGACATGTATTCAAGGTGAGAAGAATCTCAACGACCTTTTGAGCAATCGAAAGGAAGTTGTGGCCAAGAAGGGAATTAGGTTTGCACCCAAGTCCAAGAATAAGAAGAAGAACGACAAGACCAAACGACCTCCTCCTCTCAAGCAAACTTTTGTGAAAGAGGAAGAGGGTGCTCCTAAGGAGAAGAAGGAAAATGTGAAGGGCGTTGATGTCATAAAGGGCAAAACCATCTCCTCCAACAAAGCCGGCGACTTTAACCCGTCATATGTGTTGTGTCGTGCTAGTGATGGACATGTTTATGCTAAATTTGTTAGTTCTCCTTATGAGTACATTGAGTGGTCTATTTGGGTTCCTAAGACCCTTGTTACTAACATCAAATGACCCATTACTAAACGGGTACCTAAGACCAAGCATTGATCTCTTGAAGATGTTTGCTTCTGGTGGAGGATCATGGTTGCTCGATAGTGGAGCAACAAATCATATGACCGGGAGAAAGGACTTGGTGGTGGATGTGCAAAAGATTCCATCTATGCCCACCAATGTCAAGTGGGGTGATGCCTCACATTCTAAGGTATTGGGTCTTGGCAAGGTTGTCATTTCTCATGATCTAACGATCGAGAAAGTCATGCTTGTTGAGTGCCTTGCATACAATTTACTTTCCGTTCGTCAACTTGCACTCATGGGCTTTGCCACTTTCTTTGACATTGATACCGTGGCCCTCTTGTGGAGCAAGACTCTTAAAGTAGCCTTTGTTGGGCATGTCGAGAACGGTCTCTATGTGATAAACTTTTTGGAGCGACCCACTAAGACCGCGACATGCCTAATGGCTAAAGTTGACGTGGGATGGCTTTGGCATCGCTGTTTAGCCCACGTCAATATGAGATCTTTGCAAAGTCTTCTCAAGGGGGGCCATGTCCGTGGACTAACAAATGTTAGTTTTGCCAAAGATCGTGCTTGCAGTGCTTGTATTGAAGGAAAGCTTCATGAGAAGGCTCACCCTCCCACGACCATCATCTACTCGAAGAGACCCTTGGAGCTCCTTCACATGGATCTCTTTGGGCCCCCATCAATTGATAGTCTTGGAGGTAGAAAGTATTGCTTGGTGATTGTGGATGATTATTCAAGATACACTTGGGTATACTTCTTCAAGAGGAAGAGTGAGACTCAACAAACCATCATCGACTTTGCAAATGAAGCTCAACGTCAACATGATGCAAAGATCTTGACAATAAGAAGTGACAATGGCACCAAGTTCAAGAACTACACCTTGGATGAGTTTCTTAGTGATGAGGGGATCAAGCATCAATATGCTGCACCATATACCCCTCAACAAAATGGTGTAGCAGAGAGGAAGAACCGGACGTTGATGGATGCGGCAAGGACCATGACGGCGGAGTTCAAGTCTCCATACAACTTTGGGGCCAAAGCCATCAACACAGCGTGTCGTGCATCCAATCGACTCTATCTCCGCAAAGGCTTGAACAAGACTCCTTATGAGATACTCACCGGCAACAAGCCCAATCTCAAGTACTTCCGGGTGTTCGGGTGTAAGTGTTTCATTCTCAAGAAAGGTGTTCATTTGTCTAAATTTGAGGCTAGAGCTTATGAGGGTATATTTGTTGGTTATGCTACAAACTCTCATGCTTACCGTGTTCTCAACAAGTCCACCGGACTCATTGAGGAGACGTGTAACGTGGAGTTTGACGAAAATAACGGCTACCAAGTGGAGCAAAGTGGTACTTGTGATGTAGGTGATGAAATTCCTCCCCAAGCCATAAGAAGAATGGGTATTGGTCATATTCTACCCATTGAGGAACCCCTTGTAGCCGAAGGAGAAGGACAATGCTCCACTCAAGTGGAGCCATCACCTCCCAAAGACCCACACGCTTCCGAAGAACAAAGTGAAGGTCCTCAACCTCGTGAACAAGACCAAGGGCAAGATCAATCTCAAGATGGTGGTGAACCTCCAAATGATGCCCAAGGTCAAGTTCTCCCCCTCGAGCAAGTTCAAGATCATGAGCAAGCTCAAGATCAAGAACAAGCTCAAGACGGCGCTCAAGATAATCAAATTAACCCTCCTCCTTCCACATCCGAGGAGGAATTAGAGCGTCGTGCCACGAAGATTGCTTCCAAGCTCACAACCAAAGGCCATCTCATAGAACATGTGGTTGGAAGCCTAAGAAAGGGGGTAAGCACTCATAGACAATTAGCAAACTATTGTGAACATCACGCATTTGTCTCTTGTGTTGAACCCCAAAAGGTCTATGAGGCGCTCGAAGACTCGGATTGGCTCAATGCCATGCATGAAGAACTCAACAACTTCGAGTACAACAAGGTGTGGAGATTGGTGCCAAGGCCATCGGGGAACCACAACGTCATTGGAACCAAGTGGATTTTCAAGAACAAGCAAGATGCTCATGGGAACATCATTCGCAACAAGGCAAGATTGGTAGCACAAGGCTACTCCCAAGTTGAGGGTATCGACTACGGTGAAACCTTTGCTCCCGTTGCTCGTCTTGAATCCATACATTTGTTGATTGCTTATGCTTCCTGAGGGAGTCCTGGACTAGAGGGTGTCCGGATAGCCGAACTATCATCATCGGCCGGACTCCAAGACTATGAAGATTCAAGATTGAAGACTTCGTCCCGTGTCCGGATGGGACTTTCCTTGGCGTGGAAGGCAAGCTTGGCTATACGGATATGTAGATCTCCTACCATTGTAACCGACTCTGTGTAACCCTAGCCCTCTCCGGTGTCTATATAAACCGGTGGGTTTTAGTCCATAGGACAACAATCATACCTTAGGCTAGCTTCTAGGGTTTAGCCTACTTGATCTCGTGGTAGATTCACTCTTGTACTACCCATTCATCAATATCAATCAAGCAGGAGTAGGGTTTTACCTCCATCGAGAGGGCCCAAAACTGGGTAAAAACATCGTGTCCCTTGTCTCCTGTTACCATCCGCCTAGACGCACAGTTCGGGACCCCCGTACCCGAGATCCACCGGTTTTGACACCGACATTGGTGCTTTCATTGAGAGTTCCTCTGTGCCGTCGCATATAGGCCCGATGGCTCCTTCGATCATCAACAACGACGCGGTCCAAGGTGAGACTTTTCTCCCCGGACAGATCTTCGTATTCGGCGGTTTTGCGATGCGGGCCAATTCACTTGGCCATCTGGAGCAGATTGAAAGCTACGCCCCTGGCCATCATGTCAGATTCGGAAGTTTGAACTTCACGGCTGACATCCGTGGAGACTTGATCTTCGACGGATTCGAGCCACAGCCGAGCGCGCCGCACTGTCTCGATGGGCATGATTTAGCTCTGCTGCCGGACAGTGCCCTGGAGGCCGCACACGAGTCCGCTCTGACCCTTAATTCGGAGCCGACTGCGCAGATCGAGGATGGGTGGCTAGACACCGCCTCGGGGGCTGCTACATCTACGACGATGGAGCCGAATACCGACCTTGTCCCTTGTGAAGTTCGTGACTCCGAGGTGCCCGACTCCTCGCCGGACTCCGAACCTCCTGCGCCCCTACCAATCGAATCTGTTTGGGCGCCGATCATGGAGTTCACCGCTGTGGACATCTTTCAGCACTCGCCTTTTGGCAACATCCTGAATTCGCTAAAGTATCTCTCATTATCAGGAGAGCCCTGGCCGGGTCACGGTCAGGACGGTTGGGATGCGAACGACAAAGAAATTCAAAGCCCACCCACCACCCACTTTGTAGCCACTGTCAACGATCTAACCGACATGCTAGACTACGACTCCGAAGACATCGACGGTATGGACGACGATGCCGGAGACGACCAAGAACCAGCGCCTACGGGGCACTGGAAGACCACCTCATCATACGACATATACATAGTGGACATCCCAAAGGATGGGAATGGCGAGGAAACAGCGGAGGAAGACTCCTCCAAGAAACAGCCTAAGCGCCGGCGTTAGTGGCGCCGCTCTAAATCCTGCCACAGCAAGAATGGAGATTCCGGCACCGGAGACAATAACCCCCTGACAGTGTCGAAGACAACCCCCTCCAACAAGATTCAGCACAGGAGGACGGAGAAGCCAGCCCTCATGAGAGAGCGGCACATGAGGAGGTAGAGGATGATAATTACATGCCTCCCTCTGGAGACGAGGCAAGCCTCGACGACGACGAATTCATCGTGCCTGAGGATCCCGTCGAACAAGAGCGTTTTAAACGCAGGCTTATGGCCACGGCAAACAGCCTCAAGAAAAAGCAGCAACAGCTTAGAGCTGATCAAGATCTGCTAGCCGACAGATGGACTGAAGTCCTTGCGGCCGAAGAGCATGAACTCGAACGCCCCTCCAAAAGCTATCCCAAACGCAAGCTGCTCCCCCGATTAGAGGAGGAGGCATATAAACCTGCATCACCAGCGCACAATACGGCTGACCGACCACCTCGTGGCCGCGACAGAGAGGCCTTTAGGCCCTCCACTAGAACCGTACCCAGGCATTGCTCGAAAAGCACAAAGCCACAGGGGAACGCTCTGGACTTGCGAGATATATTGGAGGATAAGGCAAGACAATCAAGATCGATCTATGGATCGCGTGGGCGCCCCATGATACGCGACGACATCCGTCGCGCCAGACACAGCAAGTCCGGCCGGGCCGAACATAGTAGACAAAGCTCGTTTGAGCTATGTCGTGATATAGCCCAATACAGAGGCGCCGCACACCCACTATGCTTCACAGATGAAGTAATGGATCATCAAATCCCCGAAGGGTTCAAACCCGTGAACATTGAATCCTACGATGGCACAACAGACCCCGCGGTTTGGATCGAAGACTATCTCCTTCATATCCACATGGCCCGCGGTGACGATCTTCACGCCATCAAATATCTCCCACCCAAGCTTAAAGGACCAGCTCAGCATTGGCTTAACAGCTTGCCAGCAGAATCAATTGGGTGTTGGGAGGACCTGGAAGCCGCATTCCTTGACAACTTCCAGGGCACATATGTGCGACCACCAGAAGCCAATGACCAAAGCCACATAATTCAGTAGCCAGACGAATCGGCCAGACAATTCTGGACATGGTTCTTAACAAAGAAAAATCAAATCAGCGACTGTCCGGATGCAGAGGCCCTCGCAGCCTTCAAACATAACATCCGCGACGAGTGGCTTGCCCGGCACCTAGGACGGGAAAAGCCGAAATCCATGACAGCCCTCACATCACTCATGACCCGCTTCTGCGCGGGAGAGGACAGCTGGCTAGCCCGCAGTAACAACCTCAGCAAAAATTCTGGCAGTCCGGATACCAAGGACCGCAATGGCAGGTCACGTCGCAACAAAAACAAACGCCGCGTTAACGGCGATAACACTGAGGATACGGCAGTCAACGCCGGATTCAGAGGCTCCAAACCCGGTCAGCGGAAAAAGCCATTCAAAAGAACTACTCCGGGTCCGTCCAATTTGGACCGAATACTCGACCGCTCTTGCCAGATACACGGCACCCCCGAGAAGCCAGCTAATCACACCAACAGGGATAGTTGGGTATTCAAGCAGGCAGGCAAGTTAATTGCCGAAAACAATGACAAGGGGCTGCATAGCGATGACGAGGAAGAGACCCGGCCTCCAAACAATAGAGGACAGAAGGGTTTTCCCCCACAAGTGCGGACGGTGAACATGATATACGCAACCCACATACCCAAAAGGGAGCGGAAGTGTGCACTCAGGGACGTATACGCGATGGAGCCAGTCGCCCCAAAGTTCAATCCATGGTCCTCTTGCCCTTTCACTTTTGATCGAAGAGACCACCCCACCAGCATCCGCCATGGCGGGTTCGCCGCATTGGTCCTAGACCCAATCGTCGATGGGTTTCACCTCACTAGAGTCCTGATGGACGGCGGAAGCAGCCTGAACCTGCTTTACCAGGATACAGTGTGCAAGATGGGCATAGACCCCTCAAGGACTAAACCAACAAAGACGACCTTCAAAGGCGTCATACCAGGTGTAGAGGCCAATTGTACAGGCTCAGTTACACTGGAAGTGGTCTTCGGATCCCCGGATAACTTCCGAAGCGAGGAGTTAATCTTTGACATAGTTCCGTTCCGCAGCGGCTATCATGCTCTGCTCGGACGGACCGCGTTTGCAAAGTTCAACGCGGTGCCGCACTACGCATACCTCAAGCTCAAGATGCCAGGACCTCGAGGAGTCATCACGGTCAACGGAAACACTGAACGCTCTCTTCGAACAGAGGAACATACAGCAGCTCTCGCGGCAGAAGTACAGAGCAGCCTCCTAAGGCAATTCTCGAGTCCGGCCGTTAAGCGACCGGACACTTCTAAACGCGCCCGAAGTAACCTACAACAAGACCACCTGGCACATTCCGAGCACGCGTAGCAATGCGGCCCCAACCCCAGCCCTTGCAAAATTGCAAGACCGATACTTCGCGTACATCATTACGCTTTGGAGATACCATGGGCATAGGGGGAGGGGCACAACCACGACAGGCCCGGAGTGCGGCTCAACCACACCAGGGGCTCCCAAGTGTGTCATCTTTTTTTTTCCTTTTTTTTCTTATCCACAGGACTCCATTTGCCAGAGGCCCTGTCCGGCAGCAGACCTGCCGAACTCACGATGCAACAGCCAGGAAGGAGAAAAGCTACGACGAGTATCCAGGTGGTCTCCATTATGAGCATTATACCTGTTTTATACACCATTCCGCAGCCTACCCCTGGAGGGGGACATGCTAAATAGTTCCACCCCTTGCTTATCGCACTATTTGTATTGTTCTGCATTCAAGGCAGTATTTTTTGAATAAACAATGCATCGCTTTTTGCCTATAATTGCATTCCTTTCTTATACATATGTTCATTTATGACATGTTGCATCCATACACTTTGGTACAGCTAAATACACCAGGGGCTTAAGTTCCCCACATTATGGTGTGACAAGTCCGAACACTTTCACAAGTGCGGCACCCCGAACTTATAACATTATATGCATCGGCTCCGAATCATGTCTTGGGTCAATACTTGGGTTTGCCCGGCTCCCATGTATTGGTACCTTACGTTCCGTTATATCGGCTAAGGTAGCACTGGGAGAACCACTGCGATTGCGCCCCAGTTGAGCTGGGCGAGCGCCTCACTGGAGAAAGCTAAAACTGACCGTCATGATGAGGCGATAGCCGGTCGCTGTTCGAGAGGTTTTTTCGAGTCCCTAAAGACTTATGCCGCTTAGAGCGAGGAACCGGCTTTGTCCGGCCCAGGCGTGGATAGCGCCCCGAATTCGGCCTTCCGAACACTAGGGGCTTCGCCGAAATTTAAAATTATAGAATTCTATGGCTAAGTGAGAGTGTTCAAGCACTATAAGTCCGGTTGCCTTGTTCGTTGTGTTGAGCGCCTCCCTAGATGGACCCAAAAATGGGAACAAGAGCGCTCAAGTTTATCCCGAACACCCCAACACTCGTGGCATGGGGGCTGAAGCCGACGACTTGCCATCTCTCAGATTTGATAAACGGCCGCACAGAAGGTAATATTTTAAATCAATAAGCGTTGCTTAGCGCATACGAACAAAGTTTTCGGCGCACAGGATAACAAAATGCGAGTCTAATCAAATATTACATCTTTGGAGAACTCACCCGCAATGATGCGGGCACCCTTCAGAACACCCTTGTAATACATCTCGGGTGTGCGATACTCCTTGCCCGGCGGTAGCGCGTCCGTCACAAGCTTCTCAGCATCCATCCTGCCCCAATGCACCTTAGCATGGGCAAGGGCCCGACGGGCACCTTCAATGCAGGCGGAGTGCTTGATGACTTCAACCCAGGGACACGCATCCACCAGCCGCCACACCAGGCCGAAGTAGCTCCCAGGCATGGCCTCTTTGGGCCATAGCCGAACTATAAGGCCCTTCATGGCCTGTTCGGCACCTTGTGGAGCTCGACCAGCTGCTTCAGCTGGTCGCTAAGGGGCACCGGATGTCCGGCCTCAGCATACTGAGACCAGAATACCTTCTCCGTCAAGCTCCCCTCCTCGGCTCTGTAGAAAGCGGCAGCATCGGACACGCTGCGAGGCAGATCTGCGAAAAATCCTGGAGAGCTCCGAATTTGGGTAAGTAACAGGTAATTAACTTTTACATGCTTGTTTTGCATGAAGAATGCCTTACCCGCCGCTATTTTCTTCAATTCCTCGATCTCCTGGAGGGCCTTGTGGGCTTCGTCCTTAGCGGCTTTGGCACTCTCAAGAGCCGACGCAAGCTCGGACTCTCGAGTCTTCGAGTCACGCTCCAAATTCTCGTGTTTTTCCACGAGAGCTTGGAGCTCTTGCTGTACCTCCGCCACCTGCGCCTCCTGCTTCTCTCGCTCGGCGCATTCCGCGGCCGCATTGCGTTCGGCCACGGATACCTCCTCCTTCAGGGTCGCCACCTCGTTCGTAGCCCCTGAAGTACCCACGTTATCCTTGTCATTCCCCTTGCAACCAAATCCTTTTCTATAAGGTAAAACTCTAATAAGGTGTTACTCACCTTCCTTGTCCTCGAGCTGCTTCTTGGCACGGCCGAGCTCGTTCTCGGACCGCTCGAGGATCTGCTTCAAAGCATTGACCTCCACAGCCAGTGCGGCAGAGGTCAGCAGCGCAGCCTGCATTCCCATATTGACATATTTTTGTTAAGACTCCTGCGTATATATTTTTAGATCCTCAGTCCGGCTTTTCTTTCCGAACACCGAACCGAGCATCAGGGGCTACTGTCTATGCGGTACTACTTTACACATATTAAAATTCTTACCTCAAAGCCTGTTAGAAGGCTGCTGCAGGCTTCGGTCAGCCCGCTCTTGGTGAGCTGAACCTTCTGAATCACCGCACTCATGACAGTGCGGTGTTCTTCTTTGATGGAAGCGCCATTGAGCGCCTCCAGCTAGTTATCCGGCGCCTCCAGTTGGACGGAGACCACCGGTGTCACAGTCTTGCCCTTCTTACGAAGGGGCCGCCCGCCGGACTCCGGAACCACTGCAGGTTCTGGCGCGGAGTCCGGTGCAAAGTCCGGGAGGTTGCCCTGCGGCACCTCCGGGGCCTCCTCCTCCTGGTGGGTCCCTTCCCGGGATCCCACCATGGCGTCGTCAGCATCGCGGGGGTTGGAGGCGGTCGGAAGAGAATCCATATCCGACGTGCCCAAAGACCCGCTCGACGAAGCGGGAAGATCGTCCTTGGGCGGACTACAGGGTTGTATGCGGCATTAGAAAGACACCATGCGACAAAAAAGAAAAATTATAAATCATTTAGGAGTCCGGATACTTACGATCTCGCCAGGGTCTTGGCCCTTGTGGGCCACTCCTCGTCGCCATCGCCGGCGGTGGCGGAGTAGTCCGGGGGAAGGGTCTTTCCCTTCTTGGACCCTTCGGCCTCCCTCGCTGGGGAGGCCTTCCTCTTCTTCTCTCCCCCGCTGGGGGAAAGGCCTCTTTCTTCTCCTCCTCGTCCTCGTGGGAGGAGTCCGCTTCGGAGTCATCGGACGATGAGTCTGATACCACCTGACACCGGGAACTCCTTCGGGTTCCCATGGCCTTCTTCTTGGCCTTCTTCTCCGGCACTACGTAAAGTGCCGGGACCAGCAGCCCTGTCAAACGGGCATCCGCTAGGTCTTTTGGAAGGGGAGCCGGACAGTTAACCTGTCCGGACGTCGTCTGCCAGGCCTGTTAAAGGTATTGGGAGTTTAGATCCCGCATAAAGTCAAAACATGAAAAGCAAGTGTCCCATAAAGGATAACATGGCTTACCTCGCCATCTGGACGCTGCGAGCTGAATCCGCGATCTTCGGTAGCGGATGCGGGAGCTTCGGCGCCCTTGAACAATACCCTCCAGGCATCTTTGTACGTAGTGTCGAAGAGCCCGCTCAAGGTCCGGTGCTGTGCCGGATCAAACTCCCACAAATTGAAGTCCCGTTGTTGGCAGGGGAGAATCCGGCGGACGAGCATGACCTGGATCACGTTGACAAGCTTGAGCTTCTTGTTCACTAGGGTTTGGAGACAGGACTGGAGTCCGGTCAGCTCTTCCGAACTACCCCATAGCAGGCCCTTCTCTTTCCAGGAGGTGAGCCACATGGGGATGCCAGATCTGAATTCGGGGGCCGCTGCCCATTTAGGGTCACGCGGCTCGGTGATGTAGAACCACTCCGATTGCCACCCTTTGATGATTTCCACGAAGGCGCCCTCGAGCCAAGTGACGTTGGGCATTTTGCCCACCATGGCGCCTCCGCACTCCGCCTGGCTGCCCTTCACAACCTTCGGCTTGACGTTGAAGGTCTTTAGCCACAAGCCGAAGTGGCGCTGGATGCAGAGGAAGACCTCGCACACGACAATAAACGCCGAGATATTGAGGATGAAATTCGGGGCCAGATCGTAGAAATCCAGGCCGTAGTAGAACATGAGCCCCCGGACAAAGGGGTGGAGTGGGAAGCCCAGTCCATGGAGGAAATGGGGAAGGAATACCACCCTCTCACGGGGCCCGGGGGTGGGGATGAGCTGCCCCTCGTCGGGGAGCCGGTGCGTGATGTCGCTGGACAGATATCCGACGCTGCGCAGCTTCTTGATGTGCCCCTCCGTAACGGAGGAGGCCATCCACTTGCCTCCCACTCCGGACATGGCTGGAGAAGGTCGAGGTGAGATGTGCGGACTTGGGCGCTGGAGCTCGAGTGCGCGGAGATGGATAAGCAAAGGAGGAAGAAGGCGTAGGTAAAAAAGGTGGATCCTTATCCCCTTATATATGGGCGAACGAAACTATGCGTCCCCACCAGCCTAGTAAAACTCGCTTATCTTCCAAGCGCCGCAATCAATGGCGCGGTTGGGTTACCCACGTCCGTATTGATGGGAATCCCGGAATAAGGGGAACACGATCTCTGCTTCGACAAGGCGTGCCAAGGAAACCGCTTCGCTAAACGCGCTGAGGTGGTATAATAAAAACAATTCGAGTAAAGGCTTGGTTGTGGTGTGACGTCACGCCACAAAATACGTCAGCAGATTGAACTTGTGTAAATATTATTCTCTCTACGGTGGTGTGTGGAATTTATTTTACAGAGCCGGAAACTATCCTGGTGTTCACAATCTTCTATGAATTATTCGTAGGAGGAACCCGCCTTGCAATGCCGAAGACAATATGCGCGCCGGACTCGTCGTCATTGAAGCCTGGTTCAGGGGCTACTGAGGGAGTCCTGGACTAGGGGGTGTCCGGATAGCCGAACTATCATCATCAGCCGGACTCCAGGACTATGAAGATACAAGATTGAAGACTCCGTCCCGTGTCCGGATGGGACTTTCCTTGGCGTGGAAGGCAAGCTTGGCGATACGGATATGTAGATCTCCTACCATTGTAACCGACTCTGTGTAACCCTAGCCCTCTCCGGTGTCTATATAAACCGGAGGGTTTTAGTCCATAGAACAACAATCATACCATAGGCTAGCTTCTAGGTTTTAGCCTCCTTGATCTCGTGGTAGATCCACTCTTGTACTACCCATATCATCAATATCAATCAAGCAGGAGTAGGGTTTTACCTCCATCGAGAGGGCCCGAACCTGGGTAAAAACATCGTGTCCCTTGTCTCCTGTTACCATCCGCCTAGACGCACAGTTCGGGACCCCCTACCCGAGATCCGCCGGTTTTGACACCGACACTTCTCATCACAACTTTAAGTTGCAACAACTGGATGTGAAAAGTGTTTTTCTTAATGGTCCCATTAATGAGTTGGTCTATGTCAAGCAACCCCCCGGGTTCGAGGATCCCTACTTCCCGGATCATGTGTATCAACTCGATAAGGCACTCTATGGCCATATACAAGCCCCACGTGCATGGTATGACCACCTTACCGAGTTGTTACAAGATCGTGGATTTGAGGTGGGGCAAATCGATCCCACTCTCTTTACTAAGAAGGTCAAAGGGGAGTTTTTGTATGCCAACTATATGTTGATGATATTATCTTTGGTTCCCCTAACAAAGCTTTCAACGAGGAATTTGCTGCTCTCATGACCTCCAAGTTCAAGATGTCTTCGATGGGAGAGTTGAAGTTCTTCCTTGGTTTTGATATCAAACAAAGAAGGGAAGGTACCTTCATCAACCAAGCCAAATATACTCAAGACATGCTAAAAAGATTCAAGCTAAGTGATGTCAAGCCGGCTTCTACTCCAATGCCTACCAAGTGCCAACTTGACATTGATCCCAATGGTAAAGCGGTGGATCAAAAGGTATATCGCTCCATGATTGACTCCTTGCTTTACCTTTGTGCATCTAGACCAGATATCATGTTGAGTGTGGGAATGTGTGCACGGTTTCAAGCCGCACCGAAGGAAAGTCACTATGTGGCGGTCAAGCGAATCTTTCGATATTTGGCTCATACCCCAAACTTTGGCTTATGGTACCCAAGAGGGGCAAACTTCAAGCTTGAAGGATATATGTATTCCGATTGGGCGGGAGAAAAAGTGGATAGGAAGTCCACTTCCGGAGGATGCCAATTTCTTGGTTGATCTTTGGTGAGTTGGTCTTCCAAGAAGCAAAGTTGTGTGTCTCTCTCGTCCACCGAAGCGGAGTATGTGGCGGACGGTAGTTGTTGTGCACAACTCTTATGTATGAGGCAAACTTTAAAGGAGTACGGTGTCATTTGTGACAAAGTGCCTCTTTGGTGTGATAATGAAAGTGTCATCAAGATTTCTCTCAACCTGGTGCAACACTTCAAGACGAAGCATATTGAGATTCGGTATCACTTCATCCGGGATCACATTAGGCGAGGGGAGATCAAGCTCAAGTATGTCAACACTCATGATAACCTTGCAGATATTTTCACGAAGCCCTTGGATGAAACAAGATTTCGCGAGTTAAGGCATGAGCTAAATATCATTGATTCGAGCAATGTGACTTGAACCCTTGCACCTCCCACCACACTCAACTTGTTGTCTTGTTTAGGTGTAGGCATGGACATAGGGGGAGTGTTGTTCTCTCAATGAACTCTCCCTCCCCCCATTATGTATAAATTGATCAACTCTTTCACATTAGCCATTCTTGATGGTACATGTGCTTCAAAGACGAGTTTTGGTCATGGGCCCAAGGATAATTCTTCGCGGTGCCATACCAATCAACTCAAACATAGGTGGCTCTGGCCATCGCCCCCTCCTTGGAGAGGTTGTGTCTCGGTTTGGTCTTTGTTGCCTCTGGTTTGGTTGCCGTGTTTTGCTTGTTAGCTCGTTGGTGTGTGTGTTCTTTTGAAGGTTCCGTGCAAAGTCGCTTTTCTCCCTGGCTTGAAACTGCATTTTCGGGGATTCACGGTACTACCGTGTTCAACCACGATACTACCGCAGGACACGGTACTACCACAACCAGCATGGCAGTAATTTTTGACTGCCGCTGGTGGAGCAGTACTACCGCCTGCAGCGCGGTACTTCCTCCCGGGCGGTACTACCGCAATGAGTCGCGGTACTACCGTGACGTAGCGAGCGTATGAGGGTTATGAGCGGGCAGGGGAAGTTCCAACTTCCCCATACCCATTCACTCCTTCTCCTCATGCTGTCTCTCTCTCTCTCCTGCCCATGAACGGCGCCGGAGACCCTCGCCGGATCTCCTTCTCCGGCTGCTCTCCTCGGATTACGACCGGTGGGATCGTTCCCCACCACTTCCTCTTGCCATGGACCAAGGTCTTTCCCCAAATCCTTCTCTCTTTGGTTTGTTCTTTTTGCTTCTAGGTTTTTGGGGAAATGCTAGTTGTTCTTGAGATTTTAGGCCAAATCTTTGCAAGAGTAGGATGGAGGAGAGTAGTAATGCGTAGAGTTTTTACATGATATTTTGTCCCGTGGTAGATTTGATCAGCTGTAGTACCGCTTTGTCGTCACGGTAGTTCTCAGATTCATCTGTTGCTTCAGATCTGAATACGCGCGGTACTACCGCCCCTCCGGCGCGGTACTACCTCTCTCGCGGTACTACCGTACCTTCGGTGCGGTACTACCGCGCCCGCGGTACTTTGGCGCGGCACTAATTTTTTAGTTCCGCGCGACCAAGCCGTACTACCGCTGATGTCAAATCTCTCATGTGGCAATATGTATGTGCAAATTCTACCTGTTTAACTGTTTGTTGTGTTCTTTGCACTGATCGTTCTCGCGTTTCTTGCGTCTCTGTTTTGTGGTGTGTGTGGCTCAGGTGCTCATGCTCGTCGCTCCAACCCAAGCTATGACACGGGTTCCAAGCGCCTTCGCAATCAAGACGAAGCTCCTGAGGGCTCCAGTGCCCCCCAACGCCGGACCAAGACCACCGCCCACAAAGACAAGGAACCTGCCATGAGTATGGATGAGATGCCGCTTGCTGAGTTCGTCGCTCGTAGGAAGATCAATCCCTACGTGAATCCTCGTGCCAACCTTCTAGGAAATGAGTTGTTCTGCCAAGCAGCAGAACCTCATCTATTTGGATGTGATCAAGGCCAAGAGGAATATCTATGTGGATGTGCATTGGATCGACATGCATCATATGAGGGAAGAGAAGCACCGGGCATACTTTGGTGAGGCTCTGGATCTAGTTGAGTAGTTTGGCATTGAGCATATCATCTCTTTTCACAAAGACTATGATCCGGAGATTGTGGCTCAGTTCTTCACCTCGGTGTACTTCCATCCTAATGAGGACAGGACAATGACTTGGATGTCCAATGGTCGACGGCTGACAGCTACCTGGAAGGAGTTCATGACCTTGCTTGGTGTTTCAGATGAGGGGCTCGCCACTCCCCAAGGTGTTCGTCCTCATGCCAACTCTGAGTCTGCCAACAAGAACAAGCTTCAGCCCTTCCTTGTTGAAAAGAAGCTCTCCAGTGGCAAGTCTTCGTGGGTGCTCAACTCATTCCTTGACATCATGTACCGGATCTTCCGCAACTCTCTCTTCCCATGCATTGGGGATAAGGACAAGGTACACGCCTATCTTGTGGACATGTTGCTCCTATGTGAAGAAGCGCGCAACTCTTAGACGCTACCTATGGATATCTCACACATCATGTGGTGTGAGCTTCGGTTTGCTGTCTTCAACCGCAAGGTCCCCATATATGGATCGTATCTGTTTCAGCTGATCTCTGCAACTTGGGAGAAGACCTACCCTCAAGATGACTTTGAGGCCCCTGATTGGATTAGACATGATTCCATCCGGCTCCAGGTCAAGCCTTAGTGGGCTAACACCACTTCTCGTGCTAAGGCTGCCGCCGCCATGGATGTGGATGCAGATGAGGGTGAGGAGGAGCTAGCAGATGAGGACAACTCTGAGGGGTACACCCCTCCCTCCTCTGAGCCATCTTGGGCTAAGAGGCTCAAGAACAAGATGAAGACCTTGTTCTGCATGCAGGCCAAGGGTCAGTACAGGTCTCATGTTGCCTCCAAGGAGAGTCGCCGTCGGGACAAGAAGATCATGAAGCTGTATGGAGAGGACGTGTCTGGCGGTTCTGAGGATCGCATCACTCCAGAGGCTGAGTGGATGGTGAAGCAAGGCTACAAGTGGGCTGATTCTGAGGAAGACATCGAGGAGACCGTTCCTACTGCCGAGTCTGACGAGGACCGTGCGTCTGATCACTCTGCTCGAGCCACCATGTGTGTGTAGGTGTCCTCTTTGCCTTTTTGGCGTCTCGATGCCAAAGGGGGAGAGAGTGTAGGGATTTGCGAGAGTCTTGTGTTTGCTTTGCTCGTGTTTGTTCCGTTGAACCTCGTGTTGTTCTGTTGAACCTTGCTTTGCTTTGGTTTAGTTTGTTTGTGAGACTTGGTCTACCGTATGGTGTAATACATATGCTCTCTATCGTACTATATTACCTATGCTACTTATGTCTTGCTCATATTTACTGTCTTGATACACTTTGTCTCTAAAATATAGGGGGAGTGGTGATCCTAGTGTTCGTGCCGTGCAGTCCAAAGCACTTTAATCTCTGGCACGAATCTAGGGGAGCTCGTCTATATTTTAGAGGTGTGGGGTTTGCTTGTGCTACATTCTTTCCCTTCGTGCAAATCCCGTATTGTCATCAATCCACCAAAAAGGGGGAGATTGTAAGGGCATGCTTATCCCTAAGGTGTTTTGGTGATTGATGACAATGCTTTTGCGGACTAATCGTGTGCCTTGAGTATTTCAGTTGCTTTGTCGTTAAGCACAAGACAGTTTGGTACCCCTCGAAGACTATGGAAGAGGGTGGTGTTCTACGTCTCCTTTGGTGGATTTGAGTCGTAGGATAGCCGTTTTATTAAGAGGGGGTCCGCTGTGGAAAGGTTTGGGAGGAATCATCACGTACACGCTTCTTCCTTTACCCCGCCTTTCCCTTTGCGCTTTGGAGCTTCCTCCGTTAGCTTCTCATCTGTGCAAAAAGAAGGATTCCTTTAGTGCTACTAGTTGAGGCCTGCGGTAGTACTGCTTTCAGAAGCGCTAGTACCGCAGGACACCGCGGTAGTACCGCAAGCCCTCGCGGTAGTACCGTAGGCGTCCACGATAGTACCGCTCCTATGGAGCGGCAGTACCGTGGCCTCTGGCCAGGCTCAGCTTCTCTTGCGGCTGTAGGGGCGGATGTAATTTTTTACATCCACGCCCTACACGGTAGTACCGCCCCAGGTGCGCGGTAGTACCGTGAGTCCTGATCCGGCTCAGTAGCACGAGCAGAAGTAGGGACGGATGTAACTTTTTACATCCGCTCCCTGCGCGGTAGTACCGCAAGTCTGGCGTGGTAGTAACGTCTCGGGTTTTTGCACTATTCATTTTTCAGCGGAAGTAGGCACAGATGTATTTTTATTCATCCGTGCCCTTCCCCGTCTAGACCATCCTGGCCTTGCGGTAGTACCGCAAGGGGGAGCAGTAGTACCGTGTCAGCGGCAGTACCGCTCTCAGCCTTGGCGGCTCTGGCCTGGTCTAGCCCCTGTCGCTGCAGCGGTAGTACCGTGACCCGTCACGGTAGTACCGTGAGCCACTGCGGTAGTACCGCCTGTCTGGTGCGGTAGTACCGCGAGTCGCGGGCTGAATAAGTGGATAACGGTTGGATTTGTTCCTCCACTATAAAAGGGGGTCTTCTTCTCCAAGAAGACTCACCTCTTCTATCCCTAAGCTCCATTGTTGCTCCAAGCTCCATTTTCGCCCGATCTCTCTCCCTAGCCAATCAAACTTGTTGATTTGCTCGGGATTGGTTGAGAAGGCCCCGATCTACACTTCCACCAAGAGAAATTTGATTCCTCCCACTTATCCCTAGCGGGTCTTGTTATTCTTGGGTGTTTGAGCACCCTAGACGGTTGAGGTCACCTCGGAGCCATAGTCCATTGTGGTGAAGCTTCGTGGTGTTGTTGGGAGCCTCCGATTAAGTTGTGGAGATTGCCCCAACCTTGTTTGTAAAGGTTCGGTCGCCGCCTTTAAGGGCACTAATAGTGGAATCACGGCATCTCGCATTGTGTGAGGGCGTGAGGAGAATACGGTGGCCCTAGTGGCTTCTTGGGGATCATTGTGCCTCCACACCGCTCTAACGGAGACGTACTTCCCCTCAAAAGGAAGGAACTTCGGTAACACATCCTCGTCTCCACCGGCTCCACTCTTGGTTATCTCGCGCCTTTACTTTTGCAAGCTTACTTGTGTTGTATCCCTTGCTTGCTCGTGTGCTTGTTGTTGTTGCATCATATAGGTTGTTCACCTAGTTGCATATCTAGACAACCTACTTTGATGCAAAGTTTAATTTGGTAAAGAAAAGCTAAAAAAATTTAGTTGCCTATTCACCCCCCCCCCCCTCTAGTCAACTATATCGATCCTTTCACCTGGGACAAGGATTTTGTCTGTAGGTACTTGATGCGAAGGATTTGCGCCCACGTGGCATCAGTCTCAGATGACAACTTCCACAGCCACTTACTGAGAAGGCATCTGTTCTTTACTTCAAGATTCTCAATACCAAGACCCCCTTGGTCTTTCAGTCTGCAGATGATATTCTTTTAATGTTATCAACTTCTCACGGGTCAAGCACAGTGGTGAGATATTACAATAACAATTTTTCGTGAAATGTGTGGATACGACAACGAATATTGGAAAGATCATCTTTAAACATTGTCCTCGTATGGTTAATACCGTGGCTCATGAGCTAGTTCAGTTCAGCTAATGTAATAAACTTTGTAATAATTGGGTTGACGAGGCCCGGCCTGCATTGTAAACAAACTTGTGAACGATGTAAATGTTCTCTGAGTTAATAGAGCAACCATGATAGTCTTCACTAAAACAAGAGCAACTGCAATGCGGACCACGTAAACTCAGAGTTAATAAAGCAACTGTGGTGGTCTTCACTAAAAACAAGAGCAACTCCAATGCGGACCACGAAAATGGACACAACAAATGTCTGTGGACACATCCAGACCTGTTCATGGATTGGGTTAGTTGCAGACACCACCCAACAGGAGTCACCAAATGTCGGTTCAAGATTTTTTTTTTCCTCTACCCAAAGTACACAAAATAAACAAAAATAAACAACACAATTCTTAAGCAATTGTGGGATAAATATTCCAATACAACAACAATTTAAAAAAAATATCACAATCCAAAAATAAAGTTTTGAAATAAATTAGTTCAAGTTTGAATTCAACTTAGTCGGAAACGTGTTATTTAACAAGCCATCACCAACAAATCAACTTCAGAGATTTTATCGGCACAAGTAAACAATGGCAAACAATAGAATGAGCTTAAATCACGTGGGGCCCGACTGATATGTCTATACCACTATATAGTGTGCCAATAGCTTCAAATATTAGTCATTAGATATGCCCATTCAATGGTCAAGAAATGGCAAGGCCGAGGATTATCATCTGTCGGATAAGTTTTCAACTCATAGAATTCTGCCACGAGGCCTTCTAATTGAACCCCTAACTCTACCATTTCATGTGTTCTAGAAGCATCTATCCACATGCTTATCTGATACTTCTAATAAAAAGGAACTAGAACTACCTAGATTCTAGAGAGGTCAGAACCAAGTTGGACCTTGTCCAATACGATTCTACGGAAGGAAATACATATTCAAATGTATTTTCCCATGCTTTTTGTATATATTTAAATGACATGCAAAGCACGTACAATTTACTAGTAATGTTAGGTTATCAACAACAACACCAGCAATCTCAGGCATAAGGGGGGGAAAGGGTGTGAAGCATAAACATCAACCAGAAAGAGTTGGAAATTTTGACGAAATTCGATGAACTTCCGAATAGGGAACCAGATGATCTTCTTATGAAGACACTACCACCTTCCGAAGCTGCAAATGGAGCATTTGCATTCTGTTTGCTGAAAGGAAAAGGCTTCTACCTCAACAAAATGGTTTTGTTGCATGGCTACCCTACCTTTGAAGCTATGCCCTCCGGAAGCTTCTCACTGCAGAAATAACTTCTGTGCAACATCAAAGACAAAGCATGGACTTTCGTTGAGGCTTCACATGTGTATAACACAAAGGTTTAGCATGCTTAATGACATTGTAGTTATAACTCCCGATGAAGTCTCTTCTGGTGCAGAAAGTAAATCACAACAGCGCAGTGTCATTAAGCACCTATATGGTTTCTGATTGATACTAACAATTTTTACTCATGTGTACCTATGTGCGCTAGTAATCAGAAGATATATGTGCTTTCTGTGAGATTTAGAAGCTAGGATAGCTTGGTTGCTAAATTCACAAGATAAGTGAGATGCAGCCGCTCACCGCTCAGTGCCCCATTCTATAGCAGAGCATAAGCAAACACAAATGCATGGCAAAGAATTGATGGCTAAACTATCCAATCAAACTCAAAATACAAACACATAGACAAACAACAAAACACGATTCTACTTATCCTTGTGTAAACTTTCACTTAAGCTACGTAACCTAGCCTGGCTCAAACAGTAAAGAACATGGTAGATCCAAAACCGAAGATAACTGGCTTATGCAGCAACTCAGTAATATAATAGGGCAGGTCAGAAACATCTAGCACTGGATGCTGCGCCCTAGAAATCACAAGCAGAGTTACCTAGCATTTGTTATCCTGGTCACCAGGATGCACAAGATAACACATCAGCCTAGCTCCATGTAAGATTATGATTATCTGATCATATTCAAATTAATAGAGGTGCCATCATATAAAGGCAAAGAAAAAGATGTGCTAGAAAGCAGGCACACATTTAGAACACACAGAGAGGCATTAGATAAAATGATAGGTCACAGTATCTTTTGAGTGAACCATGGGACTACTAGCTCCAACACTGTCCTTTCAAAAAAAAAAAAAAAAACTAGCTCCAACACTTCCAGATACTCATAGAGTCATGCTAGTCGAAAGATTCATGCCTTGGTTAAGAACAAACATAGATGCCTAAATACTCAACAGTGCCTTGCATGTCAAACAACCAGTGATTCCCCAAAAGAGCTCGGATCATGGAAATATATAGGCAATCTCAGGTGCATCAATGAAACGGGTCGTCAACGGTAAGGTCAGACGCTTTCGGGAAGCTCCGCTTCCAGACGCCATCCTTTGGGTTTGGCCCTAGCACCAGCAACACAACATCCTTACCGGCCCATGGGTGATAGGCGTGATCCCCCAATTTGCGTGTCAGCTCATTAGCCTGATCCGCCGAATCAAATTTTTCTTTGGTCAGCACAACCAGTGCAGCCTGCAGCTGCTGCGCGTTGCTGCCAATGAACTTGATGAACTCAAATTCACTCTGATCGCCGCGGAATTCATGGACATAGACCTTCTTGACGTGTGACTTGATGCAGTTAACAGGACGGACCTCCCTCCAGAACTTGGCAAGGTGCCGTCCAGTGGGTCCATCGGCTGGAGCAGACTGGAAAATTAACAATCCAATTACAGATGGATAACGCAGGAGAAGAGCCAACTGGCCTTGTGTTGCTAACGATGACTGAACAAATCAGTGTGGAATATATACAGGGTGTCACCTCGATGTGCAGTATCTCGACGTTGGGAAAGCACCTGAGGAAGCTGACCAGCATCTTGACCTCCTCCAAGGCACCAAAGTTAACCTTCAGGCCCAATATCTTGACGCCTGGAACCATGGTGCTCGGGCTCGCCCTTGTGTTAGGCTGCATTGACCGAACCATACACCAAAAGAAAGATATATATCATCTCTATTCTCTAGAATGTACATTCTAGAATGTAGAATCTAGATATAATTATGCATCGTTGGCAGCTCCATGAGTCGAGTGATGGAAAGGTAGTACCTTGATGACTTTGTCACCGATGTGCAGCTGGTGAATTCTTGGCTCCAAGTAACCGAGCACCCGCAGTTTGGGTGCGCAAGCAATCTTGACCTTCACCGGGACCCCATCACCTTCACCAGAACCTCCAGTAGGCGCTTCAAACAGGATGAGCCGCTCCAGGACCGGCGCGTCCACCACGGCGATCTCCCCCTCCACCATTGACAACCAGAGGAGCACGCACCGCAGGCTTTTGCTGCGGAGAAGGACGCGCTCGGGCGTCTTGTTGAAGATGAGCGCGAGGGTCTCGAGGACCGGGCTGCAGGCGAGCATGTAGTCGAGGCCACGGTCGGTGATGGTGATTAGGAACATGTAGAGCTCCCGGAGGTAGGGGAACACGCCGGCGCCGCGGGGTAGGCCGGCTGTGTCCGGGAAGGTCCAGAAGCCCAGGAAGAGGCGCTGGAGCGAGGCGCAGCGGAGGACGTCGGCGGGGAGGGTCAGGGTGTCGGCGGTGGGGTCGCAGACATTGTCGACGAGGACGAGGTCCTCGACGCCCTTGGAGGCGAGGAGGCGCGGCCACTCGGCGAGCGCGCGCCCGTGGTACGCGAACCGGCAGCGGGCGAAGGTGGCGCCGCGGAAGGGACCCGAGTGGTCGGCGAGGACGCGGCCGACCACGGAGCGGGGCAGATCTACGTCGCGGAGGACGAGCGGGGCGGATTTCCAGAGGTGGCGCCAGCGGGAGGCGAGGGAGGCGGTGCGGGCGGCGTCCTTGAGGGCGAGGCGTGAGACGATGTTGCGGAGGAGGTCGTCCGGGAGGGTGCTGACGCGGTCCTCGCCGTCGTAGCCAGCGGCGGCGGAGAGGGAGGGGGGCTTTGCGATGGCTTGGGCACCGACGGCCTCGGGGAACCACCCCATGACTTGCTCGACGATGGCGGCCATGGTCGGGGTGGGAGTGGAGTGCAGGCGGCGTTGACTGCGCGAGGAGAAAGTGAGATATGGATTTTGCTGGGCCAGGTGAAAAAGGTCGGAAGCCGGTTTCTCACGGGCCCGTTTCGACGGATGGAGCGGAATGTTCTTGCAATTGTTTACTCCTCCGTACTTTCCATAAAATCTCGAGAGTCAATAAATTTACTCCACTTATTAATGGTTTGACAGTAAGTTTGCTGAATTCTACTAATTCTTAGTATGTGTGCCCTTGCCAGCTTGAGCAGGAACATTGGTATCTACTCCCTCCGTTCCGATTTACTCGTCGTGGTTTTAGTTCAAATTTGAACTAAAACCACGACGAGTAAATCAGAACGGAGAGAGTATTAAGTAGGGTGATGTGTTTCAACTCAGCGATAAACAAAGGGGTCTGTACCAGTTTGAGCAAGTTGGGAGCTACTTTGTTTCCTTCTCTGTTCACAAAACTGAACAGAAATTCAGGCACAACATCTCTAAGGACATCTCCACTAGCGCCCCAGGATGCCCCCCCCCCCCCCCAGGCCACTTTTTGGGCACCGGCGGGCAAAAAATGCCCCACTCGGCCCCCCAGGACCTCACTTTTCGCCGGATTTAACGAAAAACACCGCCGGCGAGCGCAGCCCACACCCAGGCTATCGGGGGGCGTCTGGGAGCACCGGCGCTTTTGCTTAACCAATCCCTTCCCCCCACGTCAGCCACCCACCCCCTTTATCTCTCCTCTCCTCCTCTCTCTCCTCTCTTTTCTTTTTTCTTCTGCCCACCCCCTTCTCTCTCCTCGCACATCGACGGGGGCGGAGGCCATGGAGACGGCGGGCCGAGGACCAGGAGGGTGGCAGTCGACGGGGGCGGAGGTCGGGTGGGCCTGGTCGTGGGCGTGTTGCGCCGTGGCGGTGGTGGGGCTGGCGGGCGCCAGCGTGCTGGTGTGGTGGGCGGTGGCGTTCCACCCGGCGCGGGATCAGCTCTGGATGGTGCCCGTCGGGCTCGTCCTCCTCGGCACGCCGCTCGTCGCCTGGCTCTCCCCCTTCGCCTCCGACGCATGCCGCCGCCTCGGAACCAGCCTCCTCTGCACGCCGAGCTGCACGGGGAGGAGCTATGGCGGAGCTCGCAGTCGCCGCACGTGGCCGGGGCGGAGCTCGCCCGCGCCCACCTGTGCGTGGCGGAGCTCGGCCGCGCCCGTCCGCCTGGGAGCTGCCCTACTCCGGGTCGCGGACGACTTCTCCGTCAAGGCTGAAGCTGACCGCAACAAGGCCGGTGCTTCGCGTGCCCGGCGCGGAGCTCGCGCTCGCTACGCATGGCCCGGCGCGGAGAGCGCGCGTGCCCGGCGCGGAGCTCGAGCTCGCGCGGCCGTGGCAGAGCTCGCGCTCGCTCGAAGTTGGAGCGGAGCACGCATGGCTGGCGCGGAGCGGAGAGCGCGCATGGCCATGGCGGAGCTGGCTCGCGTGGAGGAGGGAGCTGGACGGAGGGCACGAGGATGGAGGGCTGGTGGTGCGTGGCGGACGGTGGCGGGCGTTCTCGATGGTGCTGGAGACGGTGTGTGGGGGGCGAAACGAGTGGATGTTTTCTCGATCGCAGGCAAAAAAATTCGCTGGAGATGCCCTAATATCGGCAAGCAAGTGTCCATCCATGCCGTGCCTTGACCCATTTGTCGCTACCCAAAGCATCGATCTGAACTTGACAGTCTCACTCCAAGTCTAGGGTATTGTTGTGTTGTCGGATATTCAACAGTGTGTCTGAATAGTTGTTGAGAAAACCAACTGACTGTGTGCCTTTCAGTTCAGTTGGAACTTGACGTTTACATCATGGCTGACAAGAGAAGATATATTAATACTGTAAGGAAAGCGCACACACACTAAGAAAGAAAGAAAGAAAAGAAGAAGAAAAAAGATGCGAGTTAGCTAAAACTGACTTATGCGACGAGCATTATTGTACATTATTTCGACAATAGGTTTGCTGAATTATGTGTATACAGCTCAACAAAATTGAATGAATGTAGTACCACAACATCATTGTTCGACAGTATCTGAACAACGTTGTTGAATTTTTTGAACTCGAGTCAAACTGAATTATTTTTGTCTACTGCTGAACATTGTATTTCATGAGGAGTTGATATAAGTTTAGTGAAATATTTGTACTGCTGCTGAACTGGATGTACTTAAGTGTGTGTTGTTAACTGAATTTAATTAATTGACTGCTGTAAAGTGAATTTACTCAATTTATGTAACTGCGTTCAAAGTTCACAGAATGTATTGCTATTAACTGGATTTATCTAACAGCTCGTCAACTGAATTTTAATGCAGATGCTTTTGATGGTCTTTTCTCAGTTGAGATTCATCACACA
Organism: Triticum timopheevii; assembly: GCA_963921465.1. Taxonomy (NCBI): domain Eukaryota; kingdom Viridiplantae; phylum Streptophyta; class Magnoliopsida; order Poales; family Poaceae; genus Triticum; species Triticum timopheevii. Next base: position 467,082,234 of record OY997272.1, on the reverse strand, counting down.
TGATTTCTTTGTGGAACTGGCAGCAAGAGCACATACATGGATTATGAAGTAGCATGGTTTGACAACTGTGATAGTGATACATGGTCCATTTTATGGATTGATGATTTTCTGCGGCAGCTAGGCTATGACAGAGAAAGTGTGAAGCTTGATGTTTTCTGGTGTCAGCCTGGAAGGACATTGGTCGATGGACTAAGAGAGTTGAAATGTGATGCAGACATCTTTCCAATGATAGCAGCAAGCACAGACACAAGAACTTGTTACTGATTGTAGATCACGGAGAGTCACGAGAGAGTGTGCTAAGAGATGACATTTTTGTTAATGGGGTTCCTAAACTTCCAAAAGTAATTATTCCAGGAAAAGAAAGCAAGGGAAAAGAGCAATATAGCTGTCCGGAGGAGAGAAGTGTGCCAAATAAGAGGAGGGCAAGGAGGTTATGTGGGGAAGGTTCATCCTCGAGTTGTATTGATGAAGAAACGGAGGAACAAGATGGATTAAATGCAGCAGATTCGGAGACAGATGAAGATTTCTATGACAGTGACTTTGACATAGAAGATGGGGATGATGATCTATATGCAAAAAATGTAGATAACGAAGTGGATGATCATAGAGAGAAAGACACGGCATGTGACTATGATGCAGAGTTAGCAGAGGATGCTCTAGATGATTCCCACTTAGACTTGTCCACGGAACAGACGCAGCAGTTAAAGTACCACTTCAAGGGATTTAATCCAGAAACTGATTTGAATAACCCTGTTTTTAGACTTGGTCGGGTTTTTGGTAATGTGCAGGAGCTGAGACATGCTATTACATCTTATAGCATCAGAAATAGAGTTCAAGTGAAGAAGCCAAGGAACACATCCACAAAAGTTGTGGCTATCTGTAGTGGTGATTGTCCATGGTATCTCATGGGAAGCAAGGATAACAGAACATCCAGTTTTGTTATAAAAAAGTACTGTGATGAGCACACTTGTACTAAATCCTGGAAGCTCAAGGGGTTGACAGCTCCTTTCCTAACCAGGAAATTTAGAGATGAGTTCAGGGACAACGAGAAGATGCCCTTGAAGAAATTTTCGGAGAAAGTTCAAATAGAGTACAACCTCATACCAATCAGGAGCAAATTGGGAAGAGCTAGAAGAGCATCAGTGAAGGAGATAAGGGGGGAGGATGATGATTAGTATAATCAGTTGTGGGATTAGAGAGGAGTTACGGAAAAGCAATCCTGGTAGCAAGTTTTTCCTATGCACAAAGGAGATAGTAGATGAGAAGACAAAAGAGACAAAAGAGCACTTCTCCACATTGTATTGGTCTTTGGATGCATGCAAGAGAGGATGGCTAAATGGGTGCAGGCCAATAATTTTTATTGATGGATGTCACATAAAAGCTAGATACAAAGGAAATTTACTGACAGCTGTTGGTATTGACCCAAATGACTGTATCTACCCCATAGCATTCGGCCTTGTGGAAGTGGAGTCAACTAGCAGCTGGGAGTGGTTTATGGCAAGTGTTGAGGATATAGCTACTGAATGTAAACCGGCCAGGAGGGCACGGTTCACCCTCGACTATGTTGAAGCCCGTGAAGATCCAGGAGATGGCGCTTTACTGAATGAAGCTTAGAAGCCCGAAGCCCAAAGGCGGATTAGGGCCCATAGTGGTAAACCGCCATGACTATGTAAACTTGTTAAGTTAGGAAAGGAGAGACCGAGCCGGACACTTTGTATGAGTCGGCCTCGGGGCTCTGTAGACCTGCTGGGCGTCAACCTGTGTATATAAAGGGACGACCCGGCGGCGGTTCAGGGACAACGGACAACAGCTAGAGACTCAGGCAAGCGTATTTTGCTCCCTGATCATCGAAACCCAATCAATCCCATCACAACTAGACGTAGGCTTTTACCTTCATTGAAGGGGCCGAACTAGTATAAACTCCCGTGTCCCTTGTCTGGTTTAACCCCTTCAAGCTAACCCGTTGCGATGGCTCCATGACTAAGTCCTTTCATGAGGATATATGACGTGATAATTCCACGACAGTTGGCGCCCACCGTGGGGCTATCGCACGATGGTGTCGAGTTCTTGAAGGGCTGCTCTGAAGGACTTAAGGGGTACGTGCTCGGCCGGATGACCAAAAGTCATCGCGGCAAGCTCTACATCGACGACAAAGGATGGGGCCCCGAGGCCGGCTCGATCGAGTACGGGTACCGGGTCCCCTTCGGCGGAATTCATGTCTTCATCGGCAAGATCGGCGAACCGGGCCCCGAGCCGGACATCTGCACCGACCTCGTCGAGACGGCTCAGCGTGCGAGTCCAGACCGGGTTAAGCCCGCCGTGAAGCGTGCGTTCGTAGGATGTGTCCATGGGATCGGATCTGGACCGGTGTCTGAGGGCGAGACGGCCGTATATTCCGACGGCGAGTCATCCACTGGCGAAACCAAGTCCTTGTACCAGATTCATAGCGGGGTGTTCGAAGGATATTCCGATGGCAACAGTATTCCGGACCTCGTTGAACCCCAAAGTCGGGTTGCTGTTTACATGGCCGGAACGCAGCCCACGTTGCAGTCTTCATCTACCGCAGCGATGAATACCGGATCAGCAGCCGCGGCAGGAGTCCCGGCGCGCCGTCCGGCGCAAGTCCTCGCCGGTTTGATGGACGCCTGGGCGACCCTATTAATTGCAACAGTCACCCCGGAGACGCAGGATCAGCACAATGCGGACGTTGCGAAGCTGAAGGACCAAATAACACAGGCTAAGGAGGACCTGGCAGCTAAGGATACTAGGATGGCTGAAGAACGGGCCACTTTGGATGCCCAGTCGCAGCGGATACAGGCACAGAATTACCAGCTCATGCTGGATCGGACCGCATCAGAGGATGTAATGCGAAGGAAGTACCGGTCACGTCTGCCGCCGGTTTACGAAGGGTTAAATCTCTTTCAGACACCAAGCGCTGGGCCGAGCAATCCGGCAGCTGCAAACCGGACTGAGGCGCCTAGGACAGCTCCGGATCAGCCACGAGCAACGGAGCCACCCCGACGGACGGATAACCCGCCGCAGTACGTGCCTACACCACCGGGTCACTTCTTGAGCCCTCTGGATAACATGATAGCTGCGGCCTCACGTTTGGCAGCCATTCCGATGGAGGGCGATTCAATAGCCGCAGTTGAGACACGGCGGGCGAGAGACCTTCTTCAAACCGCCGTAGTGCAGCAGCAGGCTTATTCATATAGCCGGGATAGAATCCATTCAACCCCTCGTCCGAGCCCAAGTTATGGCAGGCGTATGGATGAACCGGAGGTGTCTAGCAGCGCGCGGCATCGCGATGCTCAAGATGTGGTGGATCATGGCAGGGCACGAAGGGATGCCGCTTTGGGTCGTTATCAACCCACCCCGGTTCAGCCAGCAGCGTCGGTTGACAGAGGCACCAGGCTTGCTTTCAGTTCCTGGGGAGTGTCGTGCCTTATTCCGGCTCTCTGTAATGTGCATCTGCCCAAGGATTTCTAGGGTCCACGCAAAGTGCCTAATTACACGGCGGATCAGCCACCCGAGGCGTGGGTCGAGAGTTATGAGATGGCAATGGAGATGCTGGATGTAGATGAAGCAGCTTGTGCAAAGTACTTCACGATGATGTTGGAAGGAACAGCCCGTACTTGGTTGAAAAATCTACCAGCTAATTCCATCGAGTCATGGGATCAGTTGAAGGCCCGGTTTATAGCCAATTTTAAAGACACGTGCAAGCAGCCCATGTCCATTGTGGATCTGGACGCTTGTGTTCAGGGAGAGAACGAGTCCACAACTCATTGGGTACACGGGTTTCAGAAGTTTTGCACTCGTCCGACCGGATTAACGCTGGCCAAGCGATTATCACACTGGAGCGCAATTGCCGGTTTAAGTCACTGAAGATGAAGTTGGGACGGCTCAAACGCCACTGCAACGACATGGGAACCCTCATGGCAGCCTTGGTAAAGTATGCCGATTCTGATAATACCAAGGATCCCGATTCTGATAATGAGAAACCGGAGAAGGGAAAGAAGAATGGCGGTGCAAAGGGACAGCAGCACAACCAAGGAGGCCATGGGAATAATGGTAAGCGTAAAAGCGGATTCAGATTTTGTGGCTAACGCTAATGTGCAGCGTCGTAAGGGTAAACCGCCCCAGCGCGGTGGGGCGATGAATTTGGAGCGCTTGTTGAATTAGCCCTGTCCAAAGCATGGGACCAAGGAGGCCCCTACAACACATCTCTGGAAGGATTGTAACATTATGAAGGAGTTCAAAAACTCTGATATTTTCAGGTATGATCAGGGTCCGTCGGGCGGTTCAGGTCCAGGTTTTCATGGTGGCGGCGGTTCAAGCTCTAGGTTTCATAATAATCATGGCAACCAGAACAACCAAGGTGGTAATAACCAGCAGAATAATCAAGGGAATCAGCAGCAGTCGGGTTACCAGAGTCACCCAAAACAGTTGAATGGTGGGCAGTATCATGTGTTCACCACTAGTCTGTGCAAGCGTGATCAGAAGCTTCACAAGAGGGCAGTTAATGCTGTTGAACCGGCGGTTCCACGTTATCTGCGATGGTCGGAACAGCCTATTGTGTGGAGTAGGGAGGATCATCCGCCCCGGGTTGACAATCCGGGTCAATTAGCTCTGGTGGTGGCGCCTCAGGTGGGAGGTTATAAGTTCACCAAAGTACTCATGGATGGAGGAAGCAGTATCAATATTCTGTATTATGAGACATTCCGCCGCATGGGGTTGACAGATAAGAATATTAAACCGTCCAATACTATTTTTCATGGTGTGGTACCAGGTAAATCGGCATATCCAGTAGGTAAGATTGCTTTGGAAGTTGTGTTCGGTGATGAACATGATTCCCGGTCGGAGACTTTGACCTTTGAGGTGGTGAGAATCCAGAGCCTGTATCACGCACTGTTTGGGCGACTGGCTTATGCAAAATTCATGGCGAGGCCTTGTTATATTTACTTGTATCTCAAGATGCCGGGTCACAAAGGAACCATCACGGTTCATGGAAGTCGAAAAATCACTTTGGATTGCGAGGAAAGTGATGCGGCTTACGCTGAGTCGGTTTGTGCTACAGAGGAGTTAAAATTTTACAAGGAGAATGTTGATCCGGCAGATATGACCCCTCTGAAGAAGCCCACCACTGAGCATGACCCAACCCTGCATTTCAAACCGGCTGACGAGACTAAGCTTGTTGATTTCGTACCTGGCGATTCGTCCAAGCAGTTCAGCATCAGCACCAATCTGGATCTAAAATAGGAAAGCGCGCTCATCAAGTTCATCCGTGAGAACCGGGACATTTTTGCATGGAAGCCTTCTGACATGCCAGGTGTACCGAGGGAACTCGCTGAGCACACTCTTAATATTGATCCGAAGTTTAAACCGGTCAAGCAATTTCTTCGTCGCTTTAATGAAGAAAGATGCAAGGCAATTGGTGAGGAGGTAGCCCGGCTGTTGGCTGCTGGGTTCATTGTTGAAGTGTTTCATCTTGAATGGTTGGCTAATCCGGTGCTGGTTCTTAAGAAAAATGGCACTTGGCGTATGTGTGTGGACTACACGGACTTGAACAAGGCTTGCCCGGCCGATCCTTTTGCTCTCCCGCGGATTGATCAGATCATTGATGCGACGGCGGGTTGTGAGCGCCTGAGTTTTTTGGATGCTTATTCAGGATATCATCAGATTAAGATGGCGGTTAAGGACCAGGAGAAGACAGACTTCATCACTCCCTTTGGAGCCTTCTGCTATGTTTCTATGCCCTTTGGGCTCAAGAGTGCTCAGGCAACTTATCAGCGTTGTGTGCAAAATTGTCTACACAGGCAGATTGGGCGTAATGTTCATGCCTATGTGGATGACATTGTGGTAAAATCCAGGAAAAAGGAGACATTGATAGCTGATCTCAGGGAGACGTTTGACAACCTTCGGGTTTACAAGATGATGCTTAACCCGGATAAATGTGTCTTTGGTGTTCCGGCAGGCAAGATGCTCGGTTTTCTTGTGTCCAACAGGGGCATTGAGGCTAATCTGGAAAAGATCAAGGCAATCACATCCCTGGCTAAACCGAAATGTATCAATGATGTTCAGCGTCTAGCAGGTCGGATTGCAGCCCTCAGCCGGTTTATCAGTCGTCTGGGTGAGAAGGCCATTCCTTTGTATCAGATGTTGAAGAGGACGGATGATTTCATCTGGAGTGACGCAGCCAATGCGGCTTTTGAGGAGTTAAAGCGGCAGTTGGTTGAACCACCGGTTCTTGCGGCCCCAGTTGATCATGAGCCTTTACTGTTATACGTGGCTGCCAATGCCCGACCGGTCAGTGTGGCAATCATGGTTGAGCGTAAAGAAGCTGGGAAGGAGTATCCGGTTCAACGACCTGTGTACTACATCAGTGAAGTTCTGATCGAGTCAAAACAACGCTATCCACATTGGCAGAAGCTGGTGTATGGGGTTTTTATGGCCAGTCGAAAGCTCAAGCAATATTTTGAAGGCCATCCCATCACAGTGGTTAGTTCTGCTCCTTTGGGCGATATCATTCAAAACAGGGAAGCAACTGGCCGGGTTGCAAAGTGGGCAATTGAGCTTGGTCCACACGGTTTAAAATATGTACCTCAAACAGCCATCAAGTCTCAGGCTCTTGTGGATTTTATCAATGACTGGACCGAGTTGCAAGCACCGGAAGATAAACCGGATAATACGTACTGGACTATTCATTTCGATGGATCCAGGCAATTGGAAGGCTCGGGGGTTGGAGTTGTCCTTACTTCCCCTCAAGGTGATAAAATTTGCTATGTCCTCCGCTTGATGTTTCCTTGTACTAACAATGCAGCTGAGTATGAAGCTTTACTCCATGGTCTCCGTGTGGCTAAAGAGATGAACTTAAGTCGAGTTCGTTGTTTCGGAGATTCTGATCTGGTGGCTCAGCAAGTTTCTGGTACTTGGGATTCTAAGGATCCACTCATGGCGGCTTACAGGCGTGAGGTGGACATTATGGCGGGTCATTTCAAAGGGTATCAGGTTGAGCATATTGATCGGTGCAAAAACGAAGCAGCAGACGCTTTAAGCCGGCTCGGATCTCAGTGTAAACCGGTACCTCCTAACACCTTTTTAGATATCTTGCATAACCCGTCTGTTAAGTTGCCCACAGAAGAGGATTTGGCTGTTCCTGATCCGGAGGCTCAGTTGGTGGCCGCTTTACACGTTGTGCCGAATTGGACGGCTCCATATCTGGCGTATATGAACCGGGGTGAGCTACCAAATGACAAAGTCCTGGCCCGACAGATAGTCCGGCGATCCAAGTCCATGGTTATTCACAATGGCGAGTTGCACCGCTGTAGCGTTTCAGGCGTATTTCAGCTTTGTGTTTCTCCGGAAGAAGGCCAAGAGATCTTGCGGGAAATTCATGAAGGGGATTGTGGTCATCATCCCGGTTCAAAATCCCTAGTTGCAAAAGCTTTTCGTCACGGGTTTTACTGGTTGACAGCTCATGCTGATGCGGAGGATCTGGTAAAGCGATGTGATGCTTGTCAAAAAAATTCACGTCGAGCTCATATTCCAGCTCAGGAACTACGGATGATTCCTATCACTTGGCCTTTTGCTACTTGGGGGCTTGATATGGTGGGACCCTTTAAACGTTCCCTGGACAAGAAGACCCACCTGTTGGTGGTAGTTTATAAATTCACCAAGTGGGTTGAAGCGGAGCCTGTTAGCAAATGTGATGCAGCTACGGCGGTTCACTTTCTCAAAAAGATTATCTTCCGGTTTGGCTTTCCGCACAGTATCATCACGGATAATGGTACCAGCCTTTCCAAAGGTGAGATGGAGGATTTCTGTCAGAGAGAGCACATCCGGCTTGACCTAGCATCTGTGGCGCACCCTCAATCCAACGGTCAAGCAGAGCGGGCTAATCAAGAAATTTTAAAGGGTCTTAAACCCCGGCTCATGATTCCCTTAAAGCGGACGCCGGGTTGTTGGGTGGAAGAATTACCTTCTGTGTTGTGGAGTATCAACACCACCCCCAATCGATCAACAGGTTACACGCCTTTCTTCATGGTATACGGGGCAGAGGCGGTTCTCCCCAGTGATATACGTCATGACTCGCCCCGGGTTGCTAATTATGTTGAAGCGGACAATGAGCAAGCTCGCCAAGAGGCACTCGACCTGTTAGATGAGAAACGGGATATCGCTTTGGCTCGATTGGCGGTTTATCAACAAGACCTACGGCGTTATCACAGCCGCCGGGTTAAGACAAGAACCTTTCAAGAAGGTGACTTAGTGCTCCGGCTCATCCCGGATCAGACCGACATGCACAACTTATCCCCGCCTTGGGAAGGACCCTTTGTGGTCAGCAAGAATCTGCACAACGGATCATACTACCTCATTGACGTTCGAGACAACTCATGCAACTCTGAGGAGGAGACCCGGCGGCCGTGGAACATAGCTCTCCTCTGGCCTTATTACACTTGAGCCATAGGCTCTTTTTATGTACATATTTCGACAATGTATATATTATGATCAATAAATAAATCAGCATCCTTGCTCTAAGCAGGGCCTCTGCTGTTTTTTCTCAAATATCCTTTGAGTTACATGGGGGCTTCAGCTGACAAAGCGGAGTACTACCTGTCAAACCAGCTATCACGCCACAAAGCTTGGGAGCTTCACACCCAAGGGTCCAAAGAGAGTTTGGATGCTATGCACAACTCAAACATAGGCACCCAATGAGCGCAACTCATCACATTACTTGGGGGCTCCTTGGTCAAATACCAAGGAGTTTGAATGGACCCTTGTAGCTCGGTATCGACCCACGGCTTGGAAGCCTGGTGTATTCACCTAAAACCCCGGGTTAACCTGCCTTCATCAAGTAAGACACTCCTATCCAGGTCATCCTGGCACGGCCCTCCGAACGTTTGACAGTTACTCTCATTGAGACCCTGCACTTGTCAAAGTTAAAACGGTGATTGGTTAGTTGGAGGCCCATCTTAAAAGGCTTTGTTAAATGGTTCAACTCAGCGGCCTGGCAGCCCACAAAAAGCCTCGAATTTGGGCCTGGCAGCCCCCAAAAAGCCTCGACTACACGGTTTTATTTGCGTTTTGCTGAATTTTTTGTTAAACCAATTTTCTTGGCTTGGTCAGTTATTTTGTTAGCCCGGTATTCTTTAAACCGGCTTGGTTTGCAACTACATGTTGACAGACCTTATTCTTCAGCCGGAGTTTATTAACCCAGCCTGGCGTTGACTACCTGTCACCAGCTTGGATCATCTGGCATGAATCATCACCCGGTATGACTTACTATACGATATCAGTACATGATGGAGTTATACAAGAAATTCAGATTTGGGTTTTCACCCTTATTACAATCAAATTTGACCAGCCAACTAAACAGGGATCTTACATCACAGATATGAATCAGTTCATGTTTTTATGATTTGATTATCAATCCGGTCTTTTCTTGGGCATTATGACTCGTCCGGCGGTAAACCTCCAGGACCCTTGTCTTTTTATGCACACACAGGAATTGCATGTTATGATACATGAATCAAAATTGACATTGACACGGTGGATCACACAAAGTATCTCCTCCTGCACGATGGCAGCAGATCACAATAGTTTTTGCTACCCTATTACAAGGCACTCAGCGGCCCAAAATATGGAATTATTTCACAACGGACAGTTCCTGATATGTCAACTGAATTGACGGATTAAGCTTCATCACCGGGTTGATGTGAAGTAGATGGGTCATCTGGCGTCGGTTCAGCCTCCTCCTCCCCATCCAATGGCTGGAAGTCATTGGTGGTCCAGTCAATCCGGGTTAAAGCCTGAAAGACAGCCTCTTCACTTATAAGCTCAGCCGGATCAACGTCAGGGGCGTAAGTGTGCTTACGGATTGGTGGAATAAGGTTCTGCACTTCAGGAATAACCGCTTAAACCCATTTGTTGTTTGCATCGTAGAACGACCGGTGAACCGTCAGATTAGCCTCTTCTGCCAACTGACTCGCCAGAGGACGCATCTCCCTTGTCACCCATCTGAGAGCGTCATTATCAAACGCTTTGTTGTTTTCTTGTGCACTGGGGAAGCCCTTGGCTATGTCAGCCGGATCAAGATCAGCTATCCATGCCTTGGCTCAAGTCAGCGCTAGTAAAGTGCCAGCCCGAGCAGCAGATCGCTTCAACTCTTCTATTTGCGCTTGCGTCATAGCTAGCCGGTCCAGCGTATCCTTGATCAGTGTTGGCGCCGCATTGTCATAGGACGTGGCGCAGATCACCCGTTGAACGCCGGTATACAGTTGTTCAACCAGTGTATACGCGGCCTTGAGTTTCTTCCGCATATCAGAACCCAGATGACCAATGCGACTAACTATATCGGTTTAAGAAGTTCATATTAAACCGGAGAAATTTCAAAGCGAAATATTCATCAAGCCTTGGCAAAACAGTGTTTACCAAATATTGCAGAAGTCATGGCATTGACTTGGCGCTTTAATCCAGAAAGTTCTCCCGTCACCGGTTTAAGAGCTGCTTCAGCATTTTCCGCCCGCTTCAACAAACCGGCCTTTTCTGTATCCCAGTTGGCCTGCTCAGCCTTGAACCATTCTTTGAGCTGCTCCATGGTGGTTAAAGCAGTTTTTTAACTCATCCTTGGCCTTGGTGGTTTCTGCTTGTTGGGATTTCAGATTTTCTTGAAGGTCAGCGATTTGCGAGCCTTGTTGGTTTATCTCGCTCTGCAACAGTAAGAGAACATGTTAATATCTTTGTTAAAGTCCCAAGCATCCAACCAGTTATACACTTGGCACTTGGGGGCTAATGCGGATCATTTCTATGCTGATTATTGAAGTCCCAAGGATTAATACAAGTTTTAATCATGGCACCTGGGGGCTAATGGGTATTTGATCAAAAATACACAAGGGAATTTCATAAAGTACAGTATGGAGTATACAAAGTCCCGGTTTGACTTTCTTAAGACAAACTGGCCCTTGGGGGCTATAATGTAATGAAGGTACAGAGCAAAGAGCAAAACTGTTTACCTCATAGCGCTCCTTCATCAGATTTACTAAACCGGCTTCATAATCACGGCTGGTGTAAAGCCGGTTCAAGAAGCCGGAGTGAAGGTCTTGAGCAGAGAGATTGACATAAGATGACAGATCAGTCTTTCCCTTCCCCTTGTTCATGGCAGCAAACTCATCTTTGGCAGTGTGCTTTGATAGAGCAACCAGATTACTAGGGGCGGTATATCCAGTACCAGTAACAACGACGTCATCATCTTTGGCCGGACTGGATGAGTCAATATTCTGTACAGGACTTGGTGCCTTGGTAGCGGGACTTGGAAGTTTATTGACAGGGCTTGGCGGATCAGTAGTTGAGCCCCGCTGTTCAACTGTTGGACTTGGAGGAGCAGGAGGATGTGAAGTATCAACCTCTACATTCAGTTCAACCTCTGGCGGGTTGGTATCAGCATCTTGGTTTTGCCCAGCAGAGCTGTCTATAGCAACTTCAGGATCTTCACCATGATGGTCTGGAGTCTTCTCCAGATCAACATCCACAGTTGGGTCGCTGGTCTTGGCTTTCTTACTCAATCGAGCCTTGGCTCTATAACATCAAAGGTTAGAATATGGTAAACCAGCAAATAAAAGAAACAAATTAAGGAATAATATACTTACCCAGCGACGACTTTGAGAGGAGGCAGTTGAGTGGTTGATGAACCGCCAGACGAGTTGGAAGAAGCCTGGTAATTCGGGTCAGACGGATTGAGAGGGCAGCGGAAGAAACCTTTCAAAGGGTAACGTTTTTCAGGAGAGCAAGTCACCTCTAGACGATGTTTCCGGGTTGGCGTATCAGCTAAACCGGACGACGTGATTTGTTGACCACTATGCCGGGTTGTGCGACGTTCTTCAACTTGCTGTGTCTTCAAAGAAAATATTGGATCCAAATGAGCAAGGGGGTGAGATTGTTTTACTTTCCGGACTGTGCGGCGAATTCTTTGAACCGGTACAAGATCTGAATTGGAAGAAAGAAGGATTACCTCAACATGTTCTGCATGGCTGGCTTCAGTATCATCCTGGGAATAGTCATTGTCAATAAGATGTACGAAAAAGGAACCAAGTGAGTCAAGTTCTACCTCAGCATCTGATTCCTCCTCCTCTGGCGGGTCAGAAGACTTGGCAGTTTTCCTCTTGCCAGCTTTCTTGGTGGCCTTGGTTTTTACACGAGGAGCCCGGGCCGGTTTGGTCCGTTTCCAAAAGGAGCTGTTAGCCTGAAATTAAGACAAGGAAAGGTTAGTACACAGTCGATACGGAAGCAAATCAGTAAAGAATTTATATGAACTTTACCGCTGGCGGTTTATTGGAGATGAAAAACGGAGCCAAACCGGTTTGGCTGCAGGCAGAGATCGGTTCATCAAGCATTTTCTTCACCGATTCAGTAACTTCAAGATTGGTCATTACTATTTCATGATATCGTTGAGGATCTTTGACATCACCAGTATACTCATGCATCAATCCGGGGTGGCGGCTTAAGGGTAAAATGCCCCAAGAAACCCAGCAGCGGACAAGGTCAATGCCGGTTAAACCGTTGGCCATCAGAGCCCTGAGCTTGGCGAGTTGAGGCGCAAAATTCTTCCGTTCTGTGGCAGTCAAGCGTGAAGGTAATGGGTGGCTATTGCTAAGCCGGTGAGGGCGATAACCCGGCAAGGGATTTTCTCCATCAGGGGCAGTATTCCGACAGTAAAACCAGGTATGATTCCAATCTTTAGGATGGCTATGATGTTTGGCATGAGGGAAGTCAACTTCTTTTCTTTTCTGAATTGAAACGCCGCCAAGCTCTTGTTGGGACCGTCTGAGAACTCCGTACGGCGGTTCAAATGGAAAAAGTCCCGGAACAGCTCCACAGTTGGCTCTTCTTGAAGATAGACTTCGCAGAATACTTGAAAGTTGCATATGTTTGACACAGAGTTCGGGCCAATATCTTGCGGATGGAGTTGGAAGCTTGCAAGGACATCTCGGAAATTTTTTGATCCGGGCGGACTGAATCCCCGGTCTAAGTGTTGCATAAAGACAATCACCTCTCCTTCTTGAGGTTCAGGTGGACGTTCCGATTCCGGAACTCGCCAGTGGAGAGCCCTTTTTGAGGCTAAAGCACCAGTGGTGACATAACCATTGATTTGTGTCTCCGTGATCTGGGACGGAACCCAATTGCAAGCAGCGAATTGTCTCGACATTCCGGAAGGAGGGGACTGAGAAAAAACAAGTGCCGGTTTTACAATTTACGGTTTAAGGTGTACAATTCAGTGTTAAACCGGAGAGAAATACTATGCAAGGTTCAGTTGGCGGTTTAAGAGAGGGCTAATGACATATGGCGGATTGACTATCAAATATTAAACCGCCCATTGGTAGAAGGGCCAGGATTCAAAATTTCTGCTAAGTGTTGACAGAAACAGGTTTCACACAATGATCAAATTTATTTGGATCTACCGCACATTCGTAAAGCAATTTTTTCTGTGACCTCTAAAGGCGCCAAACAGAACAGGGAAGGTCGTATACTCTACAGAAGAAAAAGGATGATCTACTAGAATTAAAAACGGATGCGGAGTAACTACCGCATAAGATCTACACTACTATTGGATCAAAACTACCATGGCAGAAGGAAGAACAAAGAAGAAGAATGAAGAACTGTACGGAGGAGCTCGCAAACCCTAACACAGATCTAAAGATGAAGGAAAGAGGAAACTTACCACTGCAGATTTGCTGCGGAAGGGGGCGACGAAGTTTCTGGTCCTTTTCAGGTTGATGCGGCGGCCTTAGTCGATGCAGTTCTCAAGGGTCACGGACGGCGACGGAGCTTCAGAGCTTGGGCGTCGCGAGGAAGAAGAAGGCACAGAAGGGGAAAAGAGAGAAGGGCCCTTGGGCCTTACTTATAGATGAAGGAGTAAAACGGCAGGCGCGAGAATAAAGGAGCCTGAAACGGCAGAATGAGTGCGCCTGTCGCCTCGATTTTTGGGATAACCATTAAGTGAAGGGAATCTTTTTAATCTTTTTATACAGAGATGATGTCATGGTGGACCGTTGCTGTGTTCAGAAGATGACATCAGGGCGGTTTACAAAAATTACATGAGAAGACAATATGGCGGTTTACGAAAATACAAGAAGATGCCTACAAGATATCTTTGAAGTATTGAAGATTGACATGAACAAATTCAAATCAATCTGGGGCCTAATGTTGAGGATATAGCTACTGAATGTAAACCGGCCAGGAGGGCCCGGTTCACCCTCGACTATGTTGAAGCCCGTGAAGATCCAGGAGATGGCGCTTTACTGAATGAAGCTTACAAGCCCGAAGACCAAAGGCGGATTAGGGCCCATAGTGGTAAACCACCATGACTATGTAAACTTGTAATGTAAGTTAGGAAAGGAGAGACCGAGCCGGACACTTTGTATGAGTCGGCCTCGGGGCTCTGTAGACCGGCCGGGCGTCAACTTGTGTATATAAAGGGACGACTCGATGGCGGTTCAGGGACAACGGACAACAGCTCGAGACTCAGGCAAGCGTATTTCGCTCCCTGATCATCGAAACCCAATCAATCCCATCACAACTAGACGTAGGCTTTTACCTTCATCGAAGGGGCCGAACTAGTATAAACTCCCGTGTCCCTTGTCCGATTTAACCCCTTCAAGCTATCCCATTGCGATGGCTCCACGACTAAGTCCTTTCATGAGGATATCTGACGTGATAATTCCACGACAGCAAGCCTAAAGGATGACCTCAACATATGTAACACATCTCCATACACAATTATGAGTGACAAACAAAAGGTATGAGCTCAATAATGAACTTTGTAGTTTCACCATTACTTCCTGTATGTGACTTTGACTTTCTTTATGAAATGTACTTATGATTCTGTAACATGACCTTAACATATGTTGTAAGTGAAATTTACTTGATTTATCATATATCTATATGACATTGTTTTGCACAATTTGTTATGGAAAATTGTAGGGCCTCATAAAACTAGTGGCAAAGGTATGGCCTGATGCTGAACACAGATTTTGTGTGAGACATATGTATCAGAATTTCCACAAGCTCCACAAAGGTGAACAACTGAAGAACAATTTGTGGGCAATTGCTAGGGCTACAAACAACCCTGCATACAAAAAAGCAATGCAAAAGATGGAACAAGACAACATTGATGCATACAAATGGGTTGAGAAATGGCCATCAAGAACCTGGATTAAAGCATTTTTTAACCCATTTCAAAGTGTGACATTCTACTCAATAACATGTCTGAAGTTTTCAATAGGTAACAAGTAATTCTCACTTGTTTTAACATTTTCATAGGTGAAACTTACTTGATTTTCATATATGTATTAACATTTTGGTCTCTTGAAATTTGATAGTTGGATCTTGGAATCTAGAGAACTACCCATTAAGTCTAGTTGGATAGCATCACTGACAAGATCACAAGCAGAATGTACAACAAGCAAAAGGAGGTGTCCAATGATAGAAAATGGGGTAAAAAATTGTGCCCAAAAATAAAAAAGAAGCTTGACAAGTTTACTGAATGGGATGCTTTCTGCATGGTCCAAGGGGTTGGTCAGAAGGTTTTCAAGGTGTTGTCAATGAACCATTCCTATATAGTTGATTTGACTCCGAGAGTTGTGACTGCGGAAGACGGGAGCTATCTGGGATTCCATGTCATCATGCCATCGCTTGTGCCAGAGAGGATAGGTTAGATCCTGAAAGCCTGGTGCATGAATGCTACTCAGTACTACCTCCGTCCTGGTTTATTGGTCCCCTTTGTAGTTTGTGCCAAATTTTGACTAAAGATTTAACTAACAAAATGTTAATGCATGTCAAGAAAAAATATCTCATTGGATTCATATTTGAACATAGTTTTCAAAAATATAATGTTTGGTAACATGCGTGAACATTTTGTTAGTTTAATCTATGGTCAAAATTTGGCACAAAATACAATGGGGACCAATAAACCTGGACGGAGGTAGTAGAAACTTACAAAAAAGCTTATGGTTTCAACATCAAGCCCATGAGGGACCAAGAGCATTGGACAAAGATGGAAGGAGTGGAGGTGTACCCACCTATGTGTTGGAAATATGCCCTAGAGGCAATAATAAAAGTATTATTATATTTCCTTGTTCATGATAATTTTCTTTTATTCATGCTATAACTGTATTATCCGGAAATCGTAATACACGTGTGAATACATAGACCACAATATGTCCCTAGTGAGCCTCTAGTTGACTAGCTCGTTGATCAACAGATAGTCATGGTTTCCTGGCTATGGACATTGGATGTCGTTGATAACGGGATCACATCATTAGGAGAATGATGTGATGGACAAGACCCAATCCTAAGCATAGCACAAGATCGTGTAGTTCGTTTGCTAGAGCTTTTCCAATGTCAAGTATCTCTTCCTTAGACCATGAGATCGTGTAACTCCCGGATACCGTATGAGTGCTTTGGGTGTATCAAACGTCACAACGTAAGTGGGTGACTATAAAGGTGCACCACAGGTATCTCCAAAAGTGTTTGTTGGGTTGACACGGATCGAGACAGGGATTTGTCACTCCGTATGACGGAGAGGTATCTCTGGACCCACTCGGTAATGCATCATCATAATGAGCTCAAAGTGACCAAGTGGTTGGTCATGGGATCATGCATTACGGTACGAGTAAAGTGACTTGCCGGTAACGAGACTGAACAAGGTATTGGGATACCGACGATCGAGTCTCGGGCAAGTAACGTACCTATTGACAAAGGGAATTGTATACGGGGTTTGATCGAATCCTCGACATCGTGGTTCAACCAATGAAATCATCGTGGAACATGTGGGAGCCAACATGGGTATCCAGATCCCGCTGTTGGTTATTGACCGGAGAGTCGTCTCGGTCATGTCTGCATGTCTCCCGAACCTGTAGGGTCTACACACTTAAGGGTCGATGACGCTAGGGTTATTAGGAAGACTTGTATGTGATTACCGAATGTTGTTCGGAGTCCCGGATGAGATCCCGGACATCACGAGGAGTTCCGGAATGGTCCGGAGGTGAAGTTTTATATATGGGAAGTTGTCATACGGACACTGGAAAGTTTCGGGGGCGTATCGGTATTGTACCGGGGGCCACCGGAGAGGTTCCGGGGGTCCACCCCTCCCGGAGGGCCACATGGGCCGCAAGGGGCAGGGAGCCAGCCCCTGGAGGGATGGGCGCGCCCCCCACCTTGGGCCCATGCGCCTAGGGTTGGGGGGGAAACCCTAAGGGGGGCGCCCCCCTTGCTTGGGGGGCAAGTCCCCCCTCCCTGGCCGCCCCCCCCCCCTCTAGATCCCATCTAGAGGGGTCAGCCCCCCTTGCCCCTTCCCCAATAAATAGAGGGGTGAGGGGAGGGCTGCTGTACACATCCCAAGGCGCAGCCCCTCCCCTCCCCAACACCTCTCCTCCTCCGTTACGTGCTTGTCGAAGCTCTGTCAGAGTACTGCTGCACCAACACCACCACGCCGTCGTGCTGCCGTTGGAGCAATCTTCTTCAACCTCTCCTTCCTCCTTGCTGGATCAAGACGGAGGAGACGTCGTCCGTTCCGTACGTGTGTTGAACGCGGAGGTGCTGTCCGTTCAGCACTTGGTCATCGGTGATCTGAATCACGGTGAGTATGACTCCATCATCACCCTTCCCTTGAACGCTTCCGCACACAATTACAAGTGGTATGTAGATGCAAACTCACTCCCTTGACTCGTTGCTTAGATGAACTCATAGATGGATCTTGGTGAAACCGTAGGAAAAATTTTAATTTTCTGCAACGTTCCCCAACAATGGCATCATGAGCTAGGTCTATGCGTAGTTCTCTATTGCACGAGTAGAACACAATTTTGTTGTGGGCGTGGATCTTGTCAACTTGCTTGCCACTACTAGTCTTTTCTTGCTTCAGCGGTATTGTGGGATGAAGCAGCCCAGACCAACCTTACACGTACGCTTACATGAGACCGGTTCCACCGACAGACATGCACTAGTTGCATAAGGTGGCTGGCGGGTGCCTGTCTCTCCCACTTTAGTTGGAGCGGATTCGATGAAAAGGGTCCTTATGAAGGGTAAATGGAAGTTGACAAAATCACGTTGTGGTTATTCGTAGGTAAGAAAACGTTCTTGCTAGAACCCAATTGCAGCCACGTAAAAGATGCAACAACAATTAGAGGACGTCTAACTTGTTTTTGCAGCAATTGTCATGTGATGTGATATGGCCAGAAGTTGTGATGAATGATGAATGATATATTGTGATGTATGAGATCATGTTCTTGTAATAGGAATCACGACTTGCATGTCGATGAGTATGACAACCGGCAGGAGCCATAGGAGTTGTCTTTATTTTTTTGTATGACCTGCGTGTCATTGAAGAACGCCATGTAAATTACTTTACTTTATTGCTAAACGCGTTAGCCATAGAAGTAGAAGTAGTCGTTGGCGTGACAACTTCATGAAGACACGATGATGGAGATCATGATGATGGAGATCATGGTGTCATGCCGGTGACAAGATGATCATGGAGCCCCGAAGATGGAGATCAATGGAGCTATATGATATTGGCCATATCATGTCACTACTATATAATTGCATGTGATGTTTATTATGTTTATGCATCTTGTTTACTTAGAATGACGGTAGTAAATAAGATGATCCCTTACAACAATTTCAAGAAGTGTTCTCCCCTAACTGTGCACCGTTGCTAAAGTTCGTCGTTTCGAAGCACCACGTGATGATCGGGTGTGATAGATCCTTACGTTCACATACAACGGGTGTAAGACAATTTTACACATGCAAAACACTTAGGGTTAACTTGACGAGCCTAGCATGTACAGACATGTCCTCGGAGCACGGAGACCGAAAGGTCGAACACGAGTCGTATGGAAGATACGATCAACATGAAGATGTTCACCGACGATGACTAGTCCGTCTCACGTGATGATCAGACACGGCCTAGTCGACTCGGATCGTGTAACACTTAGATGACTAGAGGGATGTCTAATCTGAGTGGGAGTTCATTGTAATAATTTGATTAGATGAACTTAATTATCATGAACTTAGTCTAAAACCTTTGCAAATATGTCTTGTAGATCAAATGGCCAACGCTCATGTCAACATGAACTTCAACGCGTTCTTAGAGAAAACCAAGCTGAAAGATGATGGTAGCAACTATACGGACTGGGTCCGGAACCTGAGGATCATCCTCATAGCTGCCAGGAAACAATATGTCCTAGAAGGACCGCTAGGTGACGCTCCCGTCCCAGAGAACCAAGACGTTATGAACGCTTGGCAGTCTCGTGCTGATGATTACTCCCTCGTTCAGTGCGGCATGCTTTACAGCTTAGAACCGGGGCTCCAAAAGCGTTTTGAGCATCACGGAGCATATGAGATGTTCGAAGAGCTGAAACTAGTTTTCCAAGCTCATGCCCGGGTCGAGATATATGATGTCTCCGACAAGTTCTATAGTTGTAAGATGGAGGAAAACAGTTCTGTCAGTGAGCACATACTCAAAATGTCTGGGTTGCACAACCGCCTGACTCAGCTGAACATTAACCTCCCTGATGAGGCGGTCATTGACAGAATCCTTCAGTCGCTCCCACCAAGCTACAAGAGCTTTGTGATGAACTACAATATGCAGGGGATGGTGAAGACCATTCCTGAAGTATTTTCAATGCTGAAGTCAGCAGAGGCTGAAATCAAGAAAGAACATCAAGTGTTGATGGTCAATAAGACCACTAAGTTCAAGAAGGGCAAGGGCAAGAAGAACTTCAAGAAGGATGGCAAGGATGTTGCTGCGCCCGGTAAGCCAGTTGCCGGGAAGAAGTCAAAGAATGGACCCAAGCCTGAGACTGAGTGCTTTTATTGCAAGGGGAAGGGTCACTGGAAGCGGAACTGCCCCAAATACTTAGCGGATAAGAAGGCCGGCAACACCAAAGGTATATTTGATATACATGTAATTGATGTGTACCTTACCAGTACTCGTAGTAACTCCTGGGTATTTGATTCCGGTGCCGTTGCTCATATTTGTAACTCAGAGCAGGAGCTGCGGAATAAACGGAAACTGGCGAAGGACAAGGTGACGATGCACTTCGGGAATGGTTCCAGAGTCGATGTGATCGCCGTCGGCACGCTGCCTCTACATTTACCCACGGGATTAGTTTTGAACCTTAATAATTGTTATTTAGTGCCAAGTTTGAGCATGAACATTGTATCAGGATCTTGTTTAATACGAGATGGCTACTCATTTAAATCCAAGAATAATGGTTGTTCTATTTATATGAGAGATATGTTTTATGGTCATGCTCCGATGGTCAATGGTTTATTCTTAATGAATCTCGAGCGTAATATTACACATATTCATAGTGTGAATGCCAAAAGATGTAAAGTTGATAACGATAGTCCCACATACTTGTGGCATTGCCGCCTTGGTCACATTGGTGTCAAGCGCATGAAGAAGCTCCATGCTGATGGACTTTTAGAGTCTCTCGATTATGAATCATTTGACACATGCGAACCATGCCTCATGGGCAAAATGACCAAGACTCCGTTCTCCGGAACAATGGAGCGAGCAACCAACTTGTTGGAAATCATACATACCGATGTGTGCGGTCCAATGAGCGTTGAGTCTCGCGGAGGATATCGTTATGTTCTCACTCTCACTGATGACTTGAGTAGATATGGGTATGTCTACTTAATGAAACACAAGTATGAGACCTTTGAAAAGTTCAAGGAATTTCAGAATGAAGTAGAGAATCAATGTGACCGAAAGATAAAGTTCCTACGATCAGATCGTGGAGGAGAATACTTAAGTCACGAATTTGGTACACACTTAAGGAAATGTGGAATTGTTTCACAACTCACGCCGCCTGGAACACCTCAGCGAAACGGTGTGTCCGAACGTCGTAATCGCACTCTATTAGATATGGTGCGGTCTATGATGTCTCTTACCGATTTACCGCTATCATTTTGGGGATACGCTCTAGAGACAGCTACATTCACTTTAAATAGGGCACCGTCTAAATCCGTTGAGACGACACCGTATGAATTATGGTTTGGGAAGAAACCTAAGGTGTCGTTTCTAAAAGTTTGGGGATGCGATGCTTATGTCAAGAAACTTCAACCTGAAAAGCTCGAACCCAAGTCGGAAAAATGCGTCTTCATAGGATACCCTAAGGAAACCGTTGGGTATACCTTGTACTTAAGATCCGAGGGCAAGATCTTTGTTGCCAAGAACGGATGCTTTCTGGAAAAAGAGTTTCTCTCGAAAGAAGTAAGTGGGAGGAAAGTAGAACTCGATGAAGTACTACCTCTCAAACGGGAAAGTAGTGCAGCTCAGGAAAATGTTCCTGTGATGCCTACACCAACTGAAGAGGAAAATAATGATGATGATCAAGGTACTTCGGATCAAGTTGCTACTGAACTTCGTAGGTCCACAAGGACACGTTCCGCACCAGAGTGGTACGGCAACCCTGTCCTGGAAATCATGTTGTTAGACAACGGTGAACCTTCGAACTATGAAGAAGCGATGGCGGGCCCGGATTCCAACAAATGGCTTGAAGCCATGAAATCCGAGATAGAATCCATGTATGAAAACAAAGTATGGACTTTGACAGACTTGCCCGATGATCGGTGAGCGATATAAAACAAATGGATTTTTAAGAAGAAGACGGACGCGGATGGAAATGTTACCATCTATAAAGCTCGACTTGTCGCTAAGGGTTATCGACAAGTTCAAGGGATTGACTACGACAAGACATTCTCTCCCGTAGCGAAGCTGAATTCCGTCCAAATCATGTTAGCAATTGCCGCATACTATGATTATGAAATATGGCAGATGGACGTCAAAACGGCATTCCTTAACGGACATCTTAAGGAAGAGCTATATATGATGCAGCCGGAAGGTTTTGTCGATCCTAAGAACGCTAACAAAGTATGCAAGCTCCAGCGATCCATTTATGGACTGGTGCAAGCATCTCAGAGTTGGAACATTCGCTTTGATGAGATGATCAAAGCGTTTGGGTTTATGCAGACTTATGGAGAAGCCTGCGTTTACAAGAAAGTGAGTGGGAGCTCTGTAGCATTTCTCATATTATATGTAGATGACATACTCCTGATGGGAAATGATATAGAACTTCTGGACAGCATTAAGGCCTACTTGAATAAGTGTTTTTCAATGAAGGACCTTGGAGAAGCTGCTTATATATTAGGCATCAAGATCTATAGAGATAGATCGAGACGCCTCATAGGTCTTTCACAAAGCACATACCTTGATAAGATTTTGAAGAAGTTCAAAATGGATCAGTCCAAGAAGGGGTTCTTGCCTATGTTGCAAGGTGTGAGATTGAGCTCGGCTCATTCCCCGACCACGGCAAAAGATAAAGAAGAGATGAGTGTCATCCCCTATGCTTCAGCCATAGGATCTATTATGTATGCCATGCTGTGTACCAGACCTGATGTAAACCTTGCCGTAAGTTTGATAGAAAGGTACCAAAGTAATCCCGGCAAGGAACACTGGACAGCGGTCAAGAATATCCTGAAGTACCTGAAAAGGACAAAGGACATGTTTCTCGTTTATGGAGGTGATGAAGAGCTCGTCGTAAAGGGTTACGTCGATGCTAGCTTCGACACAGATCTGGATGACTCTAAGTCACAAACCGGATACGTGTATATGTTGAATGGTGGAGCAGTTAGCTGGTGCAGCTGCAAGCAGAGCGTCGTGGCGGGATCTACATGTGAAGCGGAATACATGGCAGCCTCGGAGGCAGCGCATGAAGCAATTTGGGTGAAGGAGTTCATCAACGACCTAGGAGTCATACCCAATACGTCGGGGCCGATCAAACTCTTCTGTGACAACACTGGAGCTATTGCCCTTGCCAAGGAGCCCAGGTTTCACAAGAAGACCAGGCACATAAAGTGTCGTTTCAACTCCATCCGTGAAAATGTTCAAGATGGAGACATAGATATTTGCAAAGTACATACGGATCCGAATGTCGCAGATCCGTTGACTAAACCTCTCTCGTGAGCAAAACATGATCAACACCAGAACTCTATGGGTGTTCGATTCATCACAATGTAACTAGGTTATTGACTCTAGTGCAAGTGGGAGACTGTTGGAAATATGCCCTAGAGGCAATAATAAAAGTATTATTATATTTCCTTGTTCATGATAATTGTCTTTTATTCATGCTATAACTGTATTATCCGGAAATCATAATACATGTGTGAATACATAGACCACAATATGTCCCTAGTGAGCCTCTAGTTGACTAGCTCATTGATCAAAAGATAGTCACGGTTTCCTGGCTATGGACATTGGATGTCGTTGATAACGGGATCACATCATTAGGGGAATGATGTGATGGACAAGACCCAATCCTAAGCATAGCACAAGATCGTGTAGTTCGTTTGCTAGAGCTTTTCCAATGTCAAGTATCTCTTCCTTAGACCATGAGATCGTGTAACTCCCGGATACTGTAGGAGTGCTTTGGGTGTATCAAATGTCACAAGGTAACTGGGTGACTATAAAGGTGCACTACAGGTATCTCCAAAAGTGTCTGTTGGGTTGACACGGATCGAGACTGGGATTTGTCACTCCGTATGACGGAGAGGTATCTCTGGGCCCACTCGGTAATGCATCATCATAATGAGCTCAAAGTGACCAAGTGGTTGGTCACGGGATCATGCATTACGGTACGAGTAAAGTGACATGCCGGTAACGAGACTGAACAAGGTATTGGGATACCGACGATCGAGTCTCGGGCAAGTAACGTACCGATTGACAAAGGGAATTGTATACGGGGTTTGATCGAATCCTCGACATTGTGGTTCAACCGATGAAATCATCGTGGAACATGTGGGAGCCAACATGGGTATCCAGATCCCGCTGTTGGTTATTGACCGGAGAGTCGTCTCGGTCATGTCTGCATGTCTCCCAAACCCGTAGGGTCTACACACTTAAGGTTCGGTGACGCTAGGGTTATTAGGAAGACTTGTATGTGATTACCGAATGTTGTTCGGAGTCCCGGATGAGATCCCGGACGTCACGAGGAGTTCCGGAATGGTCCGGAGGTGAAGTTTTATATGGGAAGTTGTCATACGGACACCGGAAAGTTTCGGGGGCGTATCGGTATTGTACCGGGGGCCACCGGAGAGGTTCCGGGGGTCCACCCCTCCCGGAGGGCCACATGGGCCGCAAGGGGCAGGGAGCCAGCCCCTGGAGGGCTGGGCGCGCCCCCCACCTTGGGCATATGCGCCTAGGGTTGGGGGGGAAACCCTAAGGGGGGCGCCCCCCCTTGCTTGGGGGGCAAGTCCCCCCTCCCTGGCCGCCGCCCCCCCCCCCCCTCTAGATCCCATCTAGAGGGGTCGGCCCCCTTGCCCCTTCCCCTATAAATAGAGGGGTGAGGGGAGGGCTGCTGTACACATCCCAAGGCGCAGCCCCTCCCCTCCCCAACACCTCTCCTCCACCATTACGTGCTTGGCGAAGCTCTGTCGGAGTACTGCTGCACCAACACCACCACGCCGTCGTGCTGCCGTTGGAGCAATCTTCTTCAACCTCTCCTTCCTCCTTGCTGGATCAAGACGGAGGAGACATCGTCCGTTCCGTACGTGTGTTGAACGCGGAGGTGCTGTCCGTTCAGCACTTGGTCATCGGTGGAATCACGGCGAGTACGACTCCATCATCACCCTTCCCTTGAATGCTTCCGCACACAATTACAAGTGGTATGTAGATGCAAACTCACTCCCTTGACTCGTTGCTTAGATGAACTCATAGATGGATCTTGGTGAAACCGTAGGAAAAATTTTAATTTTCTGCAACGTTCCCCAACAATGGCATCATGAGCTAGGTCTATGCGTAGTTCTCTATTGCACGAGTAGAACACAATTTTGTTGTGGGCGTGGATCTTGTCAACTTGCTTGCCACTACTAGTCTTTTCTTGCTTCAGCGGTATTGTGGGATGAAGCAGCCCGGACCAACCTTACACGTACGCTTACGTGAGACCGGTTCCACCGACAGACATGCACTAGTTGCATAAGGTGGCTGGCGGGTGTCTGTCTCTCCCACTTTAGTTTGAGCGGATTCGATGAAAAGGGTCCTTATGAAGGGTAAATAGAAGTTGACAAAATCACGTTGTGGTTATTCGTAGGTAAGAAAACGTTCTTGCTAGAACCCAATTGCAGCCACGTAAAAGATGCAACAACAATTAGAGGACGTCTAACTTGTTTTTGCAGCAATTGTCATGTGATGTGATATGGCCAGAAGTTGTGATGAATGATGAATGATATATTGTGATGTATGAGATCATGTTCTTGTAATAGGAATCACGACTTGCATGTCGATGAGTATGACAACCGGCAGGAGCCATAGGAGTTGTCTTTATTTTTTTGTATGACCTGCGTGTCATTGAAGAACGCCATGTAAATTACTTTACTTTATTGCTAAACGCGTTAGCCATAGAAGTAGAAGTAGTCGTTGGCGTGACAACTTCATGAAGACACGATGATGGAGATCATGATGATGGAGATCATGGTGTCATGCCGGTGACAAGATGATCATGGAGCCCCGAAGATGGAGATCAATGGAGCTATATGATATTGGCCATATCATGTCACTACTATATAATTGCATGTGATGTTTATTATGTTTATGCATCTTGTTTACTTAGAATGACGGTAGTAAATAAGATGATCCCTTACAACAATTTCAAGAAGTGTTCTCCCCTAACTGTGCACCGTTGCTAAAGTTCGTCGTTTCGAAGCACCACGTGATGATCGGGTGTGATAGATCCTTACGTTCACATACAACGGGTGTAAGACAATTTTACACATGCAAAACACTTAGGGTTAACTTGACGAGCCTAGCATGTACAGACATGGCCTCGGAGCACGGAGACCGAAAGGTCGAACACGAGTCGTATGGAAGATACGATCAACATGAAGATGTTCACCGACGATGACTAGTCCGTCTCACGTGATGATCAGACACGGCCTAGTCGACTCGGATCGTGTAACACTTAGATGACTAGAGGGATGTCTAATCTGAGTGGGAGTTCATTGTAATAATTTGATTAGATGAACTTAATTATCATGAACTTAGTCTAAAACCTTTGCAAATATGTCTTGTAGATCAAATGGCCAACGCTCATGTCAACATGAACTTCAACGCGTTCTTAGAGAAAACCAAGCTGAAAGATGATGGTAGCAACTATACGGACTGGGTCCGGAACCTGAGGATCATCCTCATAGCTGCCAGGAAACAATATGTCCTAGAAGGACCGCTAGGTGACGCTCCCGTCCCAGAGAACCAAGACGTTATGAACGCTTGGCAGTCTCGTGCTGATGATTACTCCCTCGTTCAGTGCGGCATGCTTTACAGCTTAGAACCGGGGCTCCAAAAGCGTTTTGAGCATCACGGAGCATATGAGATGTTCGAAGAGCTGAAACTAGTTTTCCAAGCTCATGCCCGGGTCGAGATATATGATGTCTCCGACAAGTTCTATAGTTGTAAGATGGAGGAAAACAGTTCTGTCAGTGAGCACATACTCAAAATGTCTGGGTTGCACAACCGCCTGACTCAGCTGAACATTAACCTCCCTGATGAGGCGGTCATTGACAGAATCCTTCAGTCGCTCCCACCAAGCTACAAGAGCTTTGTGATGAACTACAATATGCAGGGGATGGTGAAGACCATTCCTGAAGTATTTTCAATGCTGAAGTCAGCAGAGGCTGAAATCAAGAAAGAACATCAAGTGTTGATGGTCAATAAGACCACTAAGTTCAAGAAGGGCAAGGGCAAGAAGAACTTCAAGAAGGATGGCAAGGATGTTGCTGCGCCCGGTAAGCCAGTTGCCGGGAAGAAGTCAAAGAATGGACCCAAGCCTGAGACTGAGTGCTTTTATTGCAAGGGGAAGGGTCACTGGAAGCGGAACTGCCCCAAATACTTAGCGGATAAGAAGGCCGGCAACACCAAAGGTATATTTGATATACATGTAATTGATGTGTACCTTACCAGTACTCGTAGTAACTCCTGGGTATTTGATTCCGGTGCCGTTGCTCATATTTGTAACTCAGAGCAGGAGCTGCGGAATAAACGGAAACTGGCGAAGGACAAGGTGACGATGCACTTCGGGAATGGTTCCAGAGTCGATGTGATCGCCGTCGGCACGCTGCCTCTACATTTACCCACGGGATTAGTTTTGAACCTTAATAATTGTTATTTAGTGCCAAGTTTGAGCATGAACATTGTATCAGGATCTTGTTTAATACGAGATGGCTACTCATTTAAATCCAAGAATAATGGTTGTTCTATTTATATGAGAGATATGTTTTATGGTCATGCTCCGATGGTCAATGGTTTATTCTTAATGAATCTCGAGCGTAATATTACACATATTCATAGTGTGAATGCCAAAAGATGTAAAGTTGATAACGATAGTCCCACATACTTGTGGCATTGCCGCCTTGGTCACATTGGTGTCAAGCGCATGAAGAAGCTCCATGCTGATGGACTTTTAGAGTCTCTCGATTATGAATCATTTGACACATGCGAACCATGCCTCATGGGCAAAATGACCAAGACTCCGTTCTCCGGAACAATGGAGCGAGCAACCAACTTGTTGGAAATCATACATACCGATGTGTGCGGTCCAATGAGCGTTGAGTCTCGCGGAGGATATCGTTATGTTCTCACTCTCACTGATGACTTGAGTAGATATGGGTATGTCTACTTAATGAAACACAAGTATGAGACCTTTGAAAAGTTCAAGGAATTTCAGAATGAAGTAGAGAATCAATGTGACCGAAAGATAAAGTTCCTACGATCAGATCGTGGAGGAGAATACTTAAGTCACGAATTTGGTACACACTTAAGGAAATGTGGAATTGTTTCACAACTCACGCCGCCTGGAACACCTCAGCGAAACGGTGTGTCCGAACGTCGTAATCGCACTCTATTAGATATGGTGCGGTCTATGATGTCTCTTACCGATTTACCGCTATCATTTTGGGGATACGCTCTAGAGACAGCTACATTCACTTTAAATAGGGCACCGTCTAAATCCGTTGAGACGACACCGTATGAATTATGGTTTGGGAAGAAACCTAAGGTGTCGTTTCTAAAAGTTTGGGGATGCGATGCTTATGTCAAGAAACTTCAACCTGAAAAGCTCGAACCCAAGTCGGAAAAATGCGTCTTCATAGGATACCCTAAGGAAACTGTTGGGTATACCTTGTACTTAAGATCCGAGGGCAAGATCTTTGTTGCCAAGAACGGATGCTTTCTGGAAAAAGAGTTTCTCTCGAAAGAAGTAAGTGGGAGGAAAGTAGAACTCGATGAAGTACTACCTCTCAAACGGGAAAGTAGTGCAGCTCAGGAAAATGTTCCTGTGATGCCTACACCAACTGAAGAGGAAAATAATGATGATGATCAAGGTACTTCGGATCAAGTTGCTACTGAACTTCGTAGGTCCACAAGGACACGTTCCGCACCAGAGTGGTACGGCAACCCTGTCCTGGAAATCATGTTGTTAGACAACGGTGAACCTTCGAACTATGAAGAAGCGATGGCGGGCCCAGATTCCAACAAATGGCTTGAAGCCATGAAATCCGAGATAGAATCCATGTATGAAAACAAAGTATGGACTTTGACAGACTTGCCCGATGATCGGTGAGCGATATAAAACAAATGGATTTTTAAGAAGAAGACGGACGCGGATGGAAATGTTACCATCTATAAAGCTCGACTTGTCGCTAAGGGTTATCGACAAGTTCAAGGGATTGACTACGACAAGACATTCTCTCCCGTAGCGAAGCTGAATTCCGTCCAAATCATGTTAGCAATTGCCGCATACTATGATTATGAAATATGGCAGATGGACGTCAAAACGGCATTCCTTAACGGACATCTTAAGGAAGAGCTATATATGATGCAGCCGGAAGGTTTTGTCGATCCTAAGAACGCTAACAAAGTATGCAAGCTCCAGCGATCCATTTATGGACTGGTGCAAGCATCTCGGAGTTGGAACATTCGCTTTGATGAGATGATCAAAGCGTTTGGGTTTATGCAGACTTATGGAGAAGCCTGCGTTTACAAGAAAGTGAGTGGGAGCTCTGTAGCATTTCTCATATTATATGTAGATGACATACTCCTGATGGGAAATGATATAGAACTTCTGGACAGCATTAAGGCCTACTTGAATAAGTGTTTTTCAATGAAGGACCTTGGAGAAGCTGCTTATATATTAGGCATCAAGATCTATAGAGATAGATCGAGACGCCTCATAGGTCTTTCACAAAGCACATACCTTGATAAGATTTTGAAGAAGTTCAAAATGGATCAGTCCAAGAAGGGGTTCTTGCCTATGTTGCAAGGTGTGAGATTGAGCTCGGCTCATTCCCCGACCACGGCAAAAGATAAAGAAGAGATGAGTGTCATCCCCTATGCTTCAGCCATAGGATCTATTATGTATGCCATGCTGTGTACCAGACCTGATGTAAACCTTGCCGTAAGTTTGATAGCAAGGTACCAAAGTAATCCCGGCAAGGAACACTGGACAGCGGTCAAGAATATCCTGAAGTACCTGAAAAGGACAAAGGACATGTTTCTCGTTTATGGAGGTGATGAAGAGCTCGTCGTAAAGGGTTACGTCGATGCTAGCTTCGACACAGATCTGGATGACTCTAAGTCACAAACCGGATACGTGTATATGTTGAATGGTGGAGCAGTTAGCTAGTGCAGCTGCAAGCAGAGCGTCGTGGTGGGATCTACATGTGAAGCGGAATACATGGCAGCCTCGGAGGCAGCGCATGAAGCAATTTGGGTGAAGGAGTTCATCAACGACCTAGGAGTCATACCCAATACGTCGGGGCCGATCAAACTCTTCTGTGACAACACTGGAGCTATTGCCCTTGCCAAGGAGCCCAGGTTTCACAAGAAGACCAGGCACATAAAGTGTCGTTTCAACTCCATCCGTGAAAATGTTCAAGATGGAGACATAGATATTTGCAAAGTACATACGGATCCGAATGTCGCAGATCCGTTGACTAAACCTCTCTCGTGAGCAAAACATGATCAACACCAGAACTCTATGGGTGTTCGATTCATCACAATGTAACTAGGTTATTGACTCTAGTGCAAGTGGGAGACTGTTGGAAATATGCCCTAGAGGCAATAATAAAAGCATTATTATATTTCCTTGTTCATGATAATTGTCTTTTATTCATGCTATAACTGTATTATCCGGAAATCATAATACATGTGTGAATACGTAGACCACAATATGTCCCTAGTGAGCCTCTAGTTGACTAGCTCATTGATCAAAAGATAGTCACGGTTTCCTGGCTATGGACATTGGATGTCGTTGATAACGGGATCACATCATTAGGGGAATGATGTGATGGACAAGACCCAATCCTAAGCATAGCACAAGATCGTGTAGTTCGTTTGCTAGAGCTTTTCCAATGTCAAGTATCTCTTCCTTAGACCATGAGATCGTGTAACTCCCGGATACTGTAGGAGTGCTTTGGGTGTATCAAACGTCACAAGGTAACTGGGTGACTATAAAGGTGCACTACAGGTATCTCCAAAAGTGTCTGTTGGGTTGACACGGATCGAGACTGGGATTTGTCACTCCGTATGACGGAGAGGTATCTCTGGGCCCACTCGGTAATGCATCATCATAATGAGCTCAAAGTGACCAAGTGGTTGGTCACGGGATCATGCATTACGGTACGAGTAAAGTGACTTGCCGGTAACGAGACTGAACAAGGTATTGGGATACCGACGATCGAGTCTCGGGCAAGTAACGTACCGATTGACAAAGGGAATTGTATACGGGGTTTGATCGAATCCTCGACATTGTGGTTCAACCGATGAAATCATCGTGGAACATGTGGGAGCCAACATGGGTATCCAGATCCCGCTGTTGGTTATTGACCGGAGAGTCGTCTCGGTCATGTCTGCATGTCTCCCAAACCCGTAGGGTCTACACACTTAAGGTTCGGTGACGCTAGGGTTATTAGGAAGACTTGTATGTGATTACCGAATGTTGTTCGGAGTCCCGGATGAGATCCCGGACGTCACGAGGAGTTCCGGAATGGTCCGGAGGTGAAGTTTTATATGGGAAGTTGTCATACGGACACCGGAAAGTTTCGGGGGCGTATCGGTATTGTACCGGGGGCCACCGGAGAGGTTCCGGGGGTCCACCCCTCCCGGAGGGCCACATGGGCCGCAAGGGGCAGGGAGCCAGCCCCTGGAGGGCTGGGCGCGCCCCCCACCTTGGGCCCATGCGCCTAGGGTTGGGGGGGAAACCCTAAGGGGGGCGCCCCCCCTTGCTTGGGGGGCAAGTCCCCCCTCCCTGGCCGCCGCCCCCCCCCCCCCCCCCTCTAGATCCCATCTAGAGGGGTCGGCCCCCTTGCCCCTTCCCCTATAAATAGAGGGGTGAGGGGAGGGCTGCTGTACACATCCCAAGGCGCAGCCCCTCCCCTCCCCAACACCTCTCCTCCACCATTACGTGCTTGGCGAAGCTCTGTCGGAGTACTGCTGCACCAACACCACCACGCCGTCGTGCTGCCGTTGGAGCAATCTTCTTCAACCTCTCCTTCCTCCTTGCTGGATCAAGACGGAGGAGACATCGTCCGTTCCGTACGTGTGTTGAACGCGGAGGTGCTGTCCGTTCAGCACTTGGTCATCGGTGGAATCACGGCGAGTACGACTCCATCATCACCCTTCCCTTGAACGCTTCCGCACACAATTACAAGTGGTATGTAGATGCAAACTCACTCCCTTCACTCGTTGCTTAGATGAACTCATAGATGGATCTTGGTGAAACCGTAGGAAAAATTTTAATTTTCTGCAACGTTCCCCAACAATGGCATCATGAGCTAGGTCTATGCGTAGTTCTCTATTGCACGAGTAGAACACAATTTTGTTGTGGGCGTGGATCTTGTCAACTTGCTTGCCACTACTAGTCTTTTCTTGCTTCAGCGGTATTGTGGGATGAAGCAGCCCGGACCAACCTTACACGTACGCTTACGTGAGACCGGTTCCACCGACAGACATGCACTAGTTGCATAAGGTGGCTGGCGGGTGTCTGTCTCTCCCACTTTAGTTGGAGCGGATTCGATGAAAAGGGTCCTTATGAAGGGTAAATAGAAGTTGACAAAATCACGTTGTGGTTATTCGTAGGTAAGAAAACGTTCTTGCTAGAACCCAATTGCAGCCACGTAAAAGATGCAACAACAATTAGAGGACGTCTAACTTGTTTTTGCAGCAATTGTCATGTGATGTGATATGGCCAGAAGTTGTGATGAATGATGAATGATATATTGTGATGTATGAGATCATGTTCTTGTAATAGGAATCACGACTTGCATGTCGATGAGTATGACAACCGGCAGGAGCCATAGGAGTTGTCTTTATTTTTTTGTATGACCTGCGTGTCATTGAAGAACGCCATGTAAATTACTTTACTTTATTGCTAAACGCGTTAGCCATAGAAGTAGAAGTAGTCGTTGGCGTGACAACTTCATGAAGACACGATGATGGAGATCATGATGATGGAGATCATGGTGTCATGCCGGTGACAAGATGATCATGGAGCCCCGAAGATGGAGATCAATGGAGCTATATGATATTGGCCATATCATGTCACTACTATATAATTGCATGTGATGTTTATTATGTTTATGCATCTTGTTTACTTAGAATGACGGTAGTAAATAAGATGATCCCTTACAACAATTTCAAGAAGTGTTCTCCCCTAACTGTGCACCGTTGCTAAAGTTCGTCGTTTCGAAGCACCACGTGATGATCGGGTGTGATAGATCCTTACGTTCACATACAACGGGTGTAAGACAATTTTACACATGCAAAACACTTAGGGTTAACTTGACGAGCCTAGCATGTACAGACATGGCCTCGGAGCACGAAGACCGAAAGGTCGAACACGAGTCGTATGGAAGATACGATCAACATGAAGATGTTCACCGACGATGACTAGTCCGTCTCACGTGATGATCAGACACGGCCTAGTCGACTCGGATCGTGTAACACTTAGATGACTAGAGGGATGTCTAATCTGAGTGGGAGTTCATTGTAATAATTTGATTAGATGAACTTAATTATCATGAACTTAGTCTAAAACCTTTGCAAATATGTCTTGTAGATCAAATGGCCAACGCTCATGTCAACATGAACTTCAACGCGTTCTTAGAGAAAACCAAGCTGAAAGATGATGGTAGCAACTATACGGACTTGGTCCGGAACCTGAGGATCATCCTCATAGCTGCCAGGAAACAATATGTCCTAGAAGGACCGCTAGGTGACGCTCCCGTCCCAGAGAACCAAGACGTTATGAACGCTTGGCAGTCTCATGCTGATGATTACTCCCTCGTTCAGTGTGGCATGCTTTACAGCTTAGAACCGGGGCTCCAAAAGCGTTTTGAGCATCACGGAGCATATGAGATGTTCGAAGAGCTGAAACTAGTTTTCCAAGCTCATGCCCGGGTCGAGAGATATGATGTCTCCGACAAGTTCTATAGTTGTAAGATGGAGGAAAACAGTTCTGTCAGTGAGCACATACTCAAAATGTCTGGGTTGCACAACCGCCTGACTCAGCTGAACATTAACCTCCCTGATGAGGCGGTCATTGACAGAATCCTTCAGTCGCTCCCACCAAGCTACAAGAGCTTTGTGATGAACTACAATATGCAGGGGATGGTGAAGACCATTCCTGAAGTATTTTCAATGCTGAAGTCAGCAGAGGCTGAAATCAAGAAAGAACATCAAGTGTTGATGGTCAATAAGACCACTAAGTTCAAGAAGGGCAAGGGCAAGAAGAACTTCAAGAAGGATGGCAAGGATGTTGTTGCGCCCGGTAAGCCAGTTGCCGGGAAGAAGTCAAAGAATGGACCCAAGCCTGAGACTGAGTGCTTTTATTGCAAGGGGAAGGGTCACTGGAAGCGGAACTACCCCAAATACTTAGCGGATAAGAAGGCCGGCAACACCAAAGGTATATTTGATATACATGTAATTGATGTGTACCTTACCAGTACTCGTAGTAACTCCTGGGTATTTGATTCCGGTGCCGTTGCTCATATTTGTAACTCAGAGCAGGAGCTGCGGAATAAACGGAAACTGGCGAAGGACAAGGTGACGATGCACTTCGGGAATGGTTCCAGAGTCGATGTGATCGCCGTTGGCACGCTGCCTCTACATTTACCCACGGGATTAGTTTTGAACCTTAATAATTGTTATTTAGTGCCAAGTTTGAGCATGAACATTGTATCAGGATCTTGTTTAATACGAGATGGCTACTCATTTAAATCCAAGAATAATGGTTGTTCTATTTATATGAGAGATATGTTTTATGGTCATGCTCCGATGGTCAATGGTTTATTCTTAATGAATCTCGAGCGTAATATTACACATATTCATAGTGTGAATGCCAAAAGATGTAAAGTTGATAACGATAGTCCCACATACTTGTGGCATTGCCGCCTTGGTCACATTGGTGTCAAGCGCATGAAGAAGCTCCATGCTGATGGACTTTTAGAGTCTCTCGATTATGAATCATTTGACACATGCGAACCATGCCTCATGGGCAAAATGACCAAGACTCCGTTCTCCGGAACAATGGAGCGAGCAACCAACTTGTTGGAAATCATACATACCGATGTGTGCGGTCCAATGAGCGTTGAGTCTCGCGGAGGATATCGTTATGTTCTCACTCTCACTGATGACTTGAGTAGATATGGGTATGTCTACTTAATGAAACACAAGTATGAGACCTTTGAAAAGTTCAAGGAATTTCAGAATGAAGTAGAGAATCAATGTGACCGAAAGATAAAGTTCCTACGATCAGATCGTGGAGGAGAATACTTAAGTCACGAATTTGGTACACACTTAAGGAAATGTGGAATTGTTTCACAACTCACGCCGCCTGGAACACCTCAGTGAAACGGTGTGTCCGAACGTCGTAATCGCACTCTATTAGATATGGTGCGGTCTATGATGTCTCTTACCGATTTACCGCTATCATTTTGGGGATACGCTCTAGAGACAGCTACATTCACTTTAAATAGGGCACCGTCTAAATCCGTTGAGACGACACCGTATGAATTATGGTTTGGGAAGAAACCTAAGGTGTCGTTTCTAAAAGTTTGGGGATGCGATGCTTATGTCAAGAAACTTCAACCTGAAAAGCTCGAACCCAAGTCGGAAAAATGCGTCTTCATAGGATACCCTAAGGAAACCGTTGGGTATACCTTGTACTTAAGATCCGAGGGCAAGATCTTTGTTGCCAAGAACGGATGCTTTCTGGAAAAAGAGTTTCTCTCGAAAGAAGTAAGTGGGAGGAAAGTAGAACTCGATGAAGTACTACCTCTCAAACGGGAAAGTAGTGCAGCTCAGGAAAATGTTCCTGTGATGCCTACACCAACTGAAGAGGAAAATAATGATGATGATCAAGGTACTTCGGATCAAGTTGCTACTGAACTTCGTAGGTCCACAAGGACACGTTCCGCACCAGAGTGGTACGGCAACCCTGTCCTGGAAATCATGTTGTTAGACAACGGTGAACCTTTGAACTATGAAGAAGCGATGGCGGGCCCGGATTCCAACAAATGGCTTGAAGCCATGAAATCCGAGATAGAATCCATGTATGAAAACAAAGTATGGACTTTGACAGACTTGCCCGATGATCGGTGAGCGATATAAAACAAATGGATTTTTAAGAAGAAGACGGACGCGGATGGAAATGTTACCATCTATAAAGCTCGACTTGTCGCTAAGGGTTATCGACAAGTTCAAGGGATTGACTACGACGAGACATTCTCTCCCGTAGCGAAGCTGAATTCCGTCCAAATCATGTTAGCAATTGCCGCATACTATGATTATGAAATATGGCAGATGGACGTCAAAACGGCATTCCTTAACGGACATCTTAAGGAAGAGCTATATATGATGCAGCCGGAAGGTTTTGTCGATCCTAAGAACGCTAACAAAGTATGCAAGCTCCAGCGATCCATTTATGGACTGGTGCAAGCATCTCGGAGTTGGAACATTCGCTTTGATGAGATGATCAAAGCGTTTGGGTTTATGCAGACTTATGGAGAAGCCTGCGTTTACAAGAAAGTGAGTGGGAGCTCTGTAGCATTTCTCATATTATATGTAGATGACATACTCCTGATGGGAAATGATATAGAACTTCTGGACAGCATTAAGGCCTACTTGAATAAGTGTTTTTCAATGAAGGACCTTGGAGAAGCTGCTTATATATTAGGCATCAAGATCTATAGAGATAGATCGAGACGCCTCATAGGTCTTTCACAAAGCACATACCTTGATAAGATTTTGAAGAAGTTCAAAATGGATCAGTCCAAGAAGGGGTTCTTGCCTATGTTGCAAGGTGTGAGATTGAGCTCGGCTCATTCCCCGACCACGGCAAAAGATAAAGAAGAGATGAGTGTCATCCCCTATGCTTCAGCCATAGGATCTATTATGTATGCCATGCTGTGTACCAGACCTGATGTAAACCTTGCCGTAAGTTTGATAGCAAGGTACCAAAGTAATCCCGGCAAGGAACACTGGACAGCGGTCAAGAATATCCTGAAGTACCTGAAAAGGACAAAGGACATGTTTCTCGTTTATGGAGGTGATGAAGAGCTCGTCGTAAAGGGTTACGTCGATGCTAGCTTCGACACAGATCTGGATGACTCTAAGTCACAAACCGGATACGTGTATATGTTGAATGGTGGAGCAGTTAGCTGGTGCAGCTGCAAGCAGAGCGTCGTGGCGGGATCTACATGTGAAGCGGAATACATGGCAGCCTCGGAGGCAGCGCATGAAGCAATTTGGGTGAAGGAGTTCATCAACGACCTAGGAGTCATACCCAATACGTCGGGGCCGATCAAACTCTTCTGTGACA
This sequence comes from Triticum timopheevii, assembly GCA_963921465.1. Taxonomy (NCBI): domain Eukaryota; kingdom Viridiplantae; phylum Streptophyta; class Magnoliopsida; order Poales; family Poaceae; genus Triticum; species Triticum timopheevii. The sequence goes on along the minus strand of OY997272.1, from coordinate 467,045,311 downwards.
ACACTGGAGCTATTGCCCTTGCCAAGGAGCCCAGGTTTCACAAGAAGACCAGGCACATAAAGTGTCGTTTCAACTCCATCCGTGAAAATGTTCAAGATGGAGACATAGATATTTGCAAAGTACATACGGATCTGAATGTCGCAGATCCGTTGACTAAACCTCTCTCGCGAGCAAAACATGATCAACACCAGAACTCTATGGGTGTTCGATTCATCACAATGTAACTAGGTTATTGACTCTAGTGCAAGTGGGAGACTGTTGGAAATATGCCCTAGAGGCAATAATAAAAGTATTATTATATTTCCTTGTTCATGATAATTGTCTTTTATTCATGCTATAACTGTATTATCCGGAAATCGTAATACATGTGTGAATACGTAGACCACAATATGTCCCTAGTGAGCCTCTAGTTGACTAGCTCATTGATCAAAAGATAGTCACGGTTTCCTGGCTATGGACATTGGATGTCGTTGATAACGGGATCACATCATTAGGGGAATGATGTGATGGACAAGACCCAATCCTAAGCATAGCACAAGATCGTGTAGTTCGTTTGCTAGAGCTTTTCCAATGTCAAGTATCTCTTCCTTAGACCATGAGATCGTGTAACTCCCGGATACTGTAGGAGTGCTTTGGGTGTATCAAACATCACAAGGTAACTGGGTGACTATAAAGGTGCACTACAGGTATCTCCGAAAGTGTCTGTTGGGTTGACACGGATCGAGACTGGGATTTGTCACTCCGTATGACGGAGAGGTATCTCTGGGCCCACTCGGTAATGCATCATCATAATGAGCTCAAAGTGACCAAGTGGTTGGTCACGGGATCATGCATTACGGTACGAGTAAAGTGACTTGCCGGTAACGAGACTGAACAAGGTATTGGGATACCGACGATCGAGTCTCGGGCAAGTAACGTACCGATTGACAAAGGGAATTGTATACGGGGTTTGATCGAATCCTCGACATTGTGGTTCAACCGATGAAATCATCGTGGAACATATGGGAGCCAACATGGGTATCCAGATCCCGCTGTTGGTTATTGACCGGAGAGTCGTCTCGGTCATGTCTGCATGTCTCCCAAACCCGTAGGGTCTACACACTTAAGGTTCGGTGACGCTAGGGTTATTAGGAAGACTTGTATGTGATTACCGAATGTTGTTCGGAGTACCGGATGAGATCCCGGACGTCACGAGGAGTTCCGGAATGGTCCGGAGGTGAAGTTTTATATGGGAAGTTGTCATACGGACAGCGGAAAGTTTCGGGGGCGTATCGGTATTGTATCGGGGGCCACCGGAGAGGTTCCGGGGGTCCACCCCTCCCGGAGGGCCACATGGGCCGCAAGGGGCAGGGAGCCAGCCCCTGGAGGGCTGGGCGCGCCCCCCACCTTGGGCCCATGCGCCTAGGGTTGGGGGGGGGGGGGAAACCCTAAGGGGGGCGCCCCCCTTGCTTGGGGGGCAAGTCCCCCCTCCCTGGCCGCCGCCCCCCCCCCCCCCTCTAGATCCCATCTAGAGGGGTCGGCCCCCTTGCCCCTTCCCCTTTAAATAGAGGGGTGAGGGGAGGGCTGCTGTACACATCCCAAGGCGCAGCCCCTCCCCTCCCCAACACCTCTCCTCCACCGTTACGTGCTTGGCGAAGCTCTGTCGGAGTACTGCTGCACCAACACCACCACGCCGTCGTGCTGCCGTTGGAGCAATCTTCTTCAACCTCTCCTTCCTCCTTGCTAGATCAAGACGGAGGAGACGCCGTCCGTTCCGTACGTGTGTTGAACGCGGAGGTGCTGTCCGTTCAGCACTTGGTCATCGGTGATCTGAATCACGGCGAGTACGACTCCATCATCACCCTTCCCTTGAACGCTTCCGCACGCAATCTACAAGTGGTATGTAGATGCAAACTCACTCCCTTGACTCGTTGCTTAGATGAACTCATAGATGAATCTTGGTGAAACCGTAGGAAAATTTTTAATTTTCGGCAACGTTCCCCAACACTATGTACGCCAAGGTCATGGGTAGACCAAGGAGAAATAGAAAGAAAGATCCAGAAGAGAAGCTTGACAAGTAAGGTGGGAAGAAACTGACTAAACATGGTGTAACTATGCACTGCTCTATCTGTGGAGCAGGAAATCACAACAAGAAAGGTCACAAGAAATGGGAAGAAACCAACAGAGAGGCACCACTAGCAAAAGATGATGATTCAAAAGAGGAGTTTGATGATCCATCCATAATTTTAGTAAGTTAAAATCTGACATACTCGATCTACTTTTTGTCATATGTGCACCTAACCTGTTATATTTGTAGAACATCATGGCACACACAGTTCATCCATCAATGGATCCAACCCAAACACCAGGATCAATGGTTTTTCTCATGCAACAAATGGTAAAGTTTAGAAATTGTGGTGTTCACATTTCTGAATTTTCTTTATATGTCTGAATTGAACCTTTCTCTCAAACATTGTCTACAATATCTAGGAGAGGATGTCATATCAACCAATCATGGACCATGGACCTCTTACTGAATCTTCATTTGTTGCACAAGCCAGAGCTAGTATTCCTGCACCTAGAGTGATAACTGCTACGACAACTGGAAGAGTGAGGAGGGGTGTTACTGAAGATGTACCAGAGGATGTGCCTCAGTCTAGCCAGCAAACAGGTTATAATTTAAGAGGTAGGAAGAGGCATGCTACAGGAGGTGGTGGTAGAGTAAATGCTGTAAGAGGTGGGAGAGGAAATGCTACAAGAGGTGGGAGAGGAAATGCTACAGGAAGAGGTACGATTTATGTACTCTACAACTCGCTTTGCATTAAATTGTTGTCACTTTTCATGTTCTCAATTGTCATGTAAACAGGAAGTGGAAGGACAGGAGGAGTAAGTGTAAGAGGAAGAGGCGCAAGAGGGAATGATGGAAGGGGAGGAGGTGCAAATGCCAATGGAGGAAGGACTGGATTAGGGGTTGGATTATGGAACTTGATGTTTGGAGCTGATGCCGATAGGTCCCATGTGGCAGCAGAGGAAGAGCCAATCACACAAAACGCACCACAAGGCAATGAGTGGGATGATGACTTCCTCTACATGTAGATGTGAAAACTGATGCACAAGTTTATGACTGAACTTTATGGAATGCAACTAAGTTCACCAATGAACTTGATCTATTTCTTTAGGGCCTCTTTTGATGTAATGAACATGTCAGTTTACATGTAATGAACATGTACTGCACTGAAGAATGTTGGCATGCAACACTTTCAGTATGTTTCATAGCTCCAGTGTTATGTTCATGTACTGTCAAATTCTAGTCTTGAAGTGTCATGTGAATCTGCTATCAAATGTCATTCTTGCTGTTAAAATTCTTTCCTGCCGTAAAATTTCAATGCAACTGTGTTACTGAAGATAAGTTTCTCATGTTGTCAGAATTTATAAGTTTATGTGTTACTGAAGAACAGTTTCTGATGCTGTCAAATTCCAGTGATTTATATTGTTCACAAACTGAACATGTTGCAAAAGAAGAATTCCAAAAAAGGGATTCCTGGGACTTGAACCCAAGACCTGGGTGTGCACGTCTTCTGCTAGTAGCCACTGGGACAGTGAGGCCCAACTGATAATTTAGCTGTTGCTTCGTACTTAAGACGGTATTCAGTGCGGTCGACCCTGTACAGCCGAGCTAGGGGCTTTTCCGTGAGAAAATGTTGAAGCGAGGGTGTTTTCTAGAAAGAAGACAGCGGGCACGCCTCTCCAGTGGCTGACAAGGGGCCCCACGCCACGCTGTCAAGCCCAGTCAGCAGCGAAGATGTAGACAAACGTGTTTGGCACCGTATTTGAACCAAAGTGCCAAGTTTTAGCACGTATTAGGTGTATTTTTCAAGTTGAGGCACCAAACTGAACATCCATGCCAAGTTAAGACACCACCAGTGATATTACCTCTTCTTTTTTACTAAAAACATCTTCAGCGCCGTGCATCGAAATGCCGCTAAATATCACGGTTCGGACATGTTGTGTCATCCAACACGGTGCATCAAACGTTCATGATCGGTCCACATATTTATATTTTTACAAACTGGAGGCCAAGCTGGGGAGGTTTGTGGACGCCCGGACAGCCGCCACGTAGCCTTTCGACATTCCCGGTCCACACAAAAAACCCATCCGGAACCCTTCTTTTCTTCCTGTGTCCATCCACCCTTCTCTATATCCACATAGTCCAAGACCATGTCATCGTTGTACCACCCACTCTGCAGCCCAGGCCTTGCAAGACCTCCCCCGCTTCACCTGGGCGCCAACCATGACTTGCCTACGCCTCCCTTCCATCCCTGGACTGACCGCCGCCTAGGTACCCTCCGCCCCTGCACATTTGTCGCCCATGGTAGACACCACACCGACAAGTGTTCGACCAAATGTTATAGCCAAATTTGTTGACTTTTTGTTGTTTACTTTGAATCAAATATGATGGATTTGGTCATGAGCACTACTGCGTTGAGTCCATGGATTTGTCCTTGTTATATGAGGATGAAACGACGATGATACTTGTGGTTATTGACGATGCCCAACATGCGGAGGAGCATATTCTCAATTTCAAGGGAACAATGGACGACTACTTTGTCCCTAGTGTGCTACTTTAGTCAAAAAAAATTGTCATCAATTTCGGATGAGCCGAACTGTGTTCGATTTCCTCGACAATGGTGTCTGGCCCTATTATGACTACTTCATCTTTGAAAAAGGATGTTCGTCGAAACAATGGATCATCTGGTTACTAGAAGTGCACAGTTGCATTGAGTATGCTTGCCTATGGCACGACGGTAGATTCATGGGACAAGTACCTCCGGATGTCCAAACCAACATGTCTCGAAGCCATGGTTAGGTTTGCTATTGCGCTGGTCAACGTGTTTGGACTAGAGTACTTGAGAGAACTGACTGTCGGAGACACCGTATGCCTCATGGCACTGTCGGGAGCAAGAGGGTGGCCAAGTATACTTGGATCCCTGGATTGCAATCACAAATAACAAAAGAATTGCCATATGTTATTGAGGGGAGAACCATTACTTGGATCGGTTCAGGATCCCCAAGAGCACTTGAGCTATCTTTAGCTGATAGTACTCATGAGACAAATTGAGTAATACCCCCTCTGTATCAAAAATATAAGACACTTTTGTAGGCTACTTTAACCTACAATAGCATCTTATATTTTGGTCCATAGGTAGTACAAGTTTTTACCCGTCAAAAAAAGAAGAAAAACTAAAAGAATTGCCCATATGCTCTACAAGGGCATTATTGGGGCCATTGCAAGAGGCCCATCGTCATTCTTGAAGCAGTTGCATCACAAGATCACTGGATTTTGCACTCTTTCTTTGTGATGCCTAGGTCTCACAATGACATAAATGTGTTGTTGCAGTCTCCATTGTTTGCACAGTTGTGTGCGGGAGAAGCTCCTCCGTACAACTATACAATCAATAGTCATGACTATAACATGAGCTACTATCTTTGTGATGATATATATCCTTAGTGGATGACCTTCGTCAAGACCATCTCTAATCCAAGGGGTGAGAAAAGATTTGATCTTGCCCAAAGACAAGAAGCATCTAGAAAGGATGTCGAGAGGGCATCTGAAGTGCTCCAAGCCCGTTTTACAGTTGTTCAAGGACCTGCAAAAACATGGGATCCAGAGACGTTGTGGGAGATGATGAAAATTTGTGCGATCATGCACAACATGATTGTGGAGGATGAGGGTGAAAAAGTTTGCCACGGTCTAGAATTTGAGCACATGGGTGTTCCTATCCAAATACCATAGCACAATGTGGCGACGGTTTTATCCAAATGCAACAACAGATTCCCATCGAGCAACTCATGAAAAGTTTCAGAATGATGAGCATTTGTGGGTGTTTGGAGGGGAGAACTATAAATGTCTCTGAATAAGTTAAATTCAAATTTGAACTATTTTATTGCACAACTTCATGTTTGGATTGTAATATTTATATTTGAATTATTGTTGCACAACTTTGAATTATGTTATAATGGGGTTGGAATCACAATAGTTAATAGGTTACAAAATATATGAATGACTACTTAATAACAACTTAATTAATGAATCAATATGGGTGGAATGACATTGATTGGGTCAACAGAGTGCGATTTTGAAGGAAATATGCCCTAGAGGCAATAATAAAGTTGTTATTTTATATTTTATTATTTCATGATAAATGTTTATTATTCATGCTAGAATTGTATTAACCGGAAACTTGATACATGTGTGGACACATATACAAAACACCGTGTCCCTAGTAAGCCTCTACTAGACTAGCTCGTTAATCAAAGATGGTTAAGTTTCCTAACCATAGACATGTGTTGTCATTTGATGAACGGGGTCACATCATTAGAGAATGATGTGATGGACAGGACCCTTTCGTTAGCTTAGTATTATGATCGTTTAGTTTTATTGCTACTGCTTTCTACATGTCAAATACATATTCCTCCGACTACGAGATTATGCAACTCCCGGATACCGGAGGAATGCCTTCTGTGTTATCAAACATCACAACGTAACTGGGTGATTATAAAGATGCTCTATAGGTATCTCTAAAGGTGTTTGTTGGGTCGGCATAGATCGAGATTAGGATTTATCACTCCGAGTATCAGAGAGGTATCTCTGGGCCCTCTCGGTAATGCACATCATAAGAATCCTTGCAAGCAAAGTGACTAATGAGTTCATTGCAGGATGATGCATTACGGAACGAGTAAATAGACTTGCCTGTAACGAGATTGAACTAGTTATGAAGATACCGACGATCGAATCTCGGGCAAGTAACATACCAATGACAAAGGGAATAACGTATGTTGTCATAATGGTTCATCCGATAAAGATCTTCGTAGAATATGTGTGAGACAATATGAGCATCCAGGTTCCGCTATTGGTTATTAACCGGAGAGGTGTCTCAGTCATGTCTACATAGTTCTCGAACCCGCAGGGTCCGCATGCTTAACGTTCAATGACGATTTGTATTATATGAGTTATGTGATTTGGTGACTGAATGTTATTCGGAGTCCCGGATGAGATCACGGACATGACGAGGAGTCTCGAAATGATCGAGAGGTAAAGATTGATATATTGGATTATAGTATTCGGACACTGGAAGTGTTCTGGAATGTATCAGATACATATCGGAGTACCGGGGGGGTTATCGTAACCCCCTGGGGGAAGATATGGGCCATATGGGCCATAGGAGGGGAGCACACCAGCCCACAAGGGGTGGCACCCCCCCTCCAAGGAAGGAGGCCAAATTGGAGTAGGAGGAGGGGGCGGCGCCCCCCTCTTTCCCTCCTTACCCCCTCTCTTCCCTTCTCCCCCTTCCAGTAAAAGGAAAGGGGGCAGGCCGACTTGACTAGGGCGCGCCTAGGGCTGCATCTCTCCCCTGAAGGAAATATGCCCTAGAGGCAATAATAAAGTTGATATTTATATTTCCTTATATCATGATAAATGTTTATTATTCATGCTAGAATAGTACATGTGTGAATACATAGACAAAACAAAGTGTCCCTAGTATGCCTCTACTAGACTAGCTCGTTAATCAAAAATGGTTATGTTTCCTAACCATAGACATGTGCTGCCATTTAATAAACGAGATCCCATAATTAGGAGAATGATGTGATGGACAAGACCCATCCGTTAGCTTAGCATTATGATCGTTACAGTTTCATTGCTACTGCTTTATTCATGACTTATACATGTTCCTCAAACTATGAGATTATGCAACTCCCAAATACCGGAGGAACACCTTGTGTGCTATCAAATGTCACAATGTAACTAGGTGAATATAAAGATGCTCTACAGGTGTCTCCGAAGGTGTTTGTTGGGTTGGCATAGATCAAGATTACGATTTGTCACTCCGTGTATCAGAGAGGTATCTCTGGGCCCTCTCGGTAATGCTCATCACTATAAGCCTTGCAAGCAATCTGACTAATGGGTTAGTTGCAGGATGAAGCGTTATGGAACGAGTAAAGAGACTTGCCGGTAACGAGATTCAACTAGGTATGATGATACCGACGATCGAATCTCGGGCAAGTAACATACCGATGACAAAGGGAACAACGTATGTTGTTATGTGGTTTGACCGATAAAGAACTTCATAGAATATGTAGGAGCCAATATGAGCATCCAGGTTCCGCTATTGGTTATTGATCGGAGATGTGTCTCGGTCATGTCTACATACTTCTCGAACCCGTAGGGTCCGCACGCTTAACGTTCGATGACGATTTGTATTATGAGTTATGTGTTTTGATGACCAAAGTTTGTTCGGAGTCCCGTATGAGATCACAGACGTGACGAGGAGTCTCGAAATGGTTGAGACATAAAGATTGATATATTGGAAGGCTATATTCGGACATCGGAATGGTTTTGGAGAAGTTTGGGTATTTTTCGGAGTACCAAGAGGTTACTGTAACCCCCCGAAGAGTTGATGGGCCTTAGTGGGCCTTAGTGGGAAGGAGAGGCAGCGGCCAGGAGGTGGCGCCCCCCCCCCCCAAACCCAATCCGAATTGGACAAGGGGTTGGGGACGCGGCCCCCCTCTCCCTTCCTTCTCCCTTCTCCTTTAGGTGGAAACCTACTAGGACTTGGAGTCCTAGTAGGATTCACCTCTCCCGGCGCGCCTAGCAAGGGCCGGCCGGCCTCCCCCTCCCTCCTTTATATACGGTGGCAAGGGGCACCCTAGAGAACACCAAGTTTTGCCTTAGCCATGTGTGGTGCCCCCCTCCAAAGTTACACACCTCGATCATATTGTCGTAGTGCTTAGGGAAGCCCTGCACCGATAACATCATTATCACTGTCGCCACGCCATCGTGCTGACGGAACTCACCCTCGTCCTCAACTGGATCAAGAGCATGAGGGACGTCATCGAGCTGAACGTGTAAACACGGAGGTGCCGTACGTTCAGTACTTGGATCGGTTGGATCGCGAAGACGTTCGACTACATCAACCGCGTTACTAAACGCTTCCGCTTTCGGTCTACGAGGGTACGTGGACACACTCTCCCATCCCATTGCTATGCATCTCCTTGATAGATCTTGCGTGATTGTAGAAATTCTTTTGAATTACTATGTTACCCAACAGTGGCATCCGAGCCAGGTTTATGCGTAGATGTTTTATGCACGAGTAGAACACAAAGAGTTGTGGGCGATAATAGTCATACTGCTTACCACCAACGTCTTACTTTGATTTGGCGGTATTGTTGGATGAAGCGGCCCGGACCGACATTACATGACCGCGTTCATGAGACTGGTTCTACCGACGTGCTTTTGCACATAGGTGGCTGGCGGGTGTCTGTTTCTCCAACTTTAGTTGAATCAAGTTTGACTATGACTGGTCCTTGTTGAAGGTTAAAAAAGCACACTTGACGAAAAATCGTTGTGGATTTAATGAGTAGGTAAGAAAGATTCTTTCTAGAAACCCGTAGTAGCCGCGTAAAATTTGCAACAACAAAGTAGAGGACGTCTAACTTGTTTTTGCAGGGCTTGCTGTGATGTGATATGGTCAAGACATGATGTGATATAAATTGTTGTATGAGATGATCATCTTTTGTAACTAAGTTATCGGCAACTGGCAGGAGCCATATGATTGTCGCTTTATTGTATGCAATGCAATCGCCATGTAATTGCCTTACTTTATCACTAAGCGGTAGTGATAGTTGTAGAAGCAATAGTTGGCGAGACAACAACGATGCTACGATGGAGATCAAGGTGTCGCTCTGGTGACGATGGAGATCATGACGATGCTTCGGTGATGGAGATCATAAGCACAAGATGATGATGGCCATATCATGTCACATATTTTGATTGCATGTGATGTTTATCTTTTATGCATCTTATTTTGCTTAGTATGGCGGTATCATTATAAGATAATCCCTTACTAAATTTCAAGGTATAACTGTTCTCCCTAAGTATGCACCGTTGCTACAGTTCGTCGTGCCGAGACACTACGTTATGATCGGGTGTGATAAGCTCTACGTTCACATACAATGGGTGCAAGCCAGATTTGCACAAGCAGAATACTCGAGTTAAACTTGACGAGCCTAGCATATGCAGATATGGCCTCGGAACACTGAGACCGAAATGTCGAACATGAATCATATAGTAGATATGATCAACATAGTGATGTTCACCATTGAAAACTACTCCATCTCACGTGATGATCGAACATGGTTTAGTTGATTTGGATCATGTAATCATTTAGATGACTAGAGGGATGTCTATCTAAGTGGGAGTTCTTAAGTAATATGATTAATTGAACTTTAATTTATCATGAACTTAGTCCTGATAGTTTTCTTTCATATCTATGTTGTTGTCGATCAATGGCCCGTGCTACCGTTCCCTTGAATTTAATGCGTTCCTAGAGAAAGCTAAGTTGAAAGATGATGGTAGCAATTACAAGGACTGGGTCCGTAACTTGAGGATTATCCTCATTGCTGCACAGAAGAATTACGTCCTGGAAGCACCGCTAAGTGTACCACCCGCGCTAGCAACTGCACACATTGTGAATGCCTGGCAGACACGTGTTGATGACTACTCGATAGTTCAGTGTTCCATGCTTTACGGCTTAGAATCGGGACTTCAAAGACGTTTTGAACGTCATGAAGCATATGAGATGTTCCAAGAGTTGAAGCTAATATTTCAAGCAAATGCCCGAGTTGAGAGATATGAATTCTCCAACAAGTTCTATTGATGCAAGATGGAGGAGAATAGTTCTGTCAGTGAACACATACTCAGAATGTCTGGGTACCATAACCACTTGACTTAGATGGGAGTTAATATTCCTGATGATAGTGTCATTGACAGAGTTCTTCAATCACTTCCACCAAGCTATAAAGGCTTTGTGACGAACTATAATATTCAAGGGATGAACAAGACAATTCCCGAGCTCTTCGCGATGCTAAAGGTTGCAGAGGTAGAAATCAAAAAGGAGCATCAAGTATTGATGGTCAACAAGACCACTAGTTTCAAGAAAAAGGGCAAAGGAAGGAAGGGGAACTTCAAGAAGAACGGCAAGCAAGTTGCTGCTCAAGGGAAGAAGCCCAAGTCTAGACCTAAGCCTGAGACTGAGTGCTTCTACTGCAAAGGGCTGGTCACTGGAAGCGGAACTGCCCCAAGTATTTGGCGAATAAGAAGGATGGCAAAGTGAAAGGTATATTTGATATACATGTTATTGATGTGTACCTTACTAATTCTCGTAGTAGTGCCTGGGTATTTGATACCGGTTCGGTTGGTCATATTTGTAACTCGAAGCAGGGACTACAGATTAAACAAAGATTGGCTCAGGATGAGGTGACGATGCGCGTCGGAAATGGTTCCAAGGTCGATGTGATCACCGTCGGCATGCTACCTCTACATCTACCTTCAAGATTAGTTTTAGACCTGTAATTGTTATTTTGTGCCAGTGTTGAGCATGAACATTATATCTGGATCTTGTTTGATGTGAGACGGTTATTCATTTAAATAAGAGAATAATGGTTGTTCTATTTATATGAGTAATATCTTTTATGGTCATGCACCCTTGTTGAGTGGTCTATTTCAATTGAATCTCGATCATGGAGATACACATGTTCATAATATTGAAGCCAAAAGATGCAAAGTTGATAATGATAGTGCAACTTATTTGTGGCACTGCCGTTTAGATCATATTGGTATAAAGCGCATGAAGAAACTCCATGCTGATGGGCTTTTGGAATCACTTGATTATGAATCACTTGGTGCTTGCGAACCATGCCTCATGGGCAAGATGACTAAAACTTCGTTCTCCGGACAATGGAACGAGCTACTGACTTATTGAAAATAATACATACCGATGTATGCAGTCCAATGAGTGTTGAGATTCGTGGTGGGTATCGTTATTTTCTTACCTTCATAGATGATTTGAGAAGTCATGGGTATATCTACTTAATGAAACATAAGTCTGAAACATTTGAAAAGTTCAAAGAATTTCAAAGTGAAGTGGAAAATCATCGTAACAAGAAAATAAAGTTTCTACGATCTGATCGTGGAGGCGAATATTTGAGTTACGAGTTTGGTCTTCATTTGAAACAATGTGGAATAGTTTCGCAACTCACGCCACCTGGAACACCACAGTGTAATGGTGTGTCCAAACGTCGTAACCGTACTTTATTAGATACGGTGCGATCTATGATGTCTCTTACTGATTTACCGCTATCGTTTTGGGGTTATGCTTTAGAGACGACTGCATTCACTTTAAATAGGGTACCATCAAAATCCGTTGAGACGGCGCCTTATGAACTATGGTTTGGTAAGAAACCAAAGTTGTCGTTTCTTAAAATTTGGGGTTGCGATGTTTATGTGAAAAAGCTTCAACCTGATAAGCTTGAACCCAAATCGGAGAAGTGCGTCTTCATAGGATACCCAAAGGAAACTATTGCGTACACCTTCTATCACAGATCCGAAGGCAAGATTTTCGTTGCTAAAAATGGATCCTTTCTAGAGAAGCAGCTTCTCTCGAAAGAAGTGAGTGGGAGGAAAGTAGAACTTGATGAGGTAATTGTACCTTCTCCCGAATTGGAAAGTAGTTCATCACAGAAATCAGTTCCAGTGATTCCTACACCAATTAGTGAGGAAGCTAATGATGATGATCATGAAACTTCAGATCAAGTTACTACAGAACCTTGTAGGTCTTCCAGATTACGGTCCGCACCAGAGTGGTATGGTAATCCTATTCTAGAAGTCATGTTACTAGACAATGATGAACCTACGAACTATGAGGAAGCGATGATGAGCCCAGATTCCGCGAAATGGCTTTAGGCCATGAAATCTGAGATGGGATCCATGTATGAAAACAAAGTATGGACTTTGGTGGACTTGCCCGATGATCGGCAAGCCATAGAAAATAAATGGAACTTCAAGAAGAAGACCGGCGCTGACGGTAATGTTACTGTTTACAAAGCTCGACTTGTTGCGAAAGGTCTTCGACATGTTCAAGGAGTTGACTACGATGAGACTTTCTCACCCGTAGCGATGCTTAAGTCTGTCCGAATCATGTTAGCAATTGCTGCATTTTATGATTATGAAATTTGGTAGATGGATGTCAAAACTGCATTCCTGAATGGATTTATGGAAGAAGAGTTGTATATCATGCAACCAGAAGGTTTTGTCGATCCAAAGGGTGCTAACAAACTGTGCAAGCTCCAGCGATCCATTTATGGACTGATGCAAGCCTCTCGGAGTTGGAATAAACGCTTTGGTAGTGTGATCAAAGCATATGGTTTTATACAGACTTTTGGAGAAGCCTGTATTTACAAAAAAGTGAGTGGGAGCTCTGTAGCATTTCTAATATTATATGTGGATGACATATTGTTGATTGGAAATGATACAGAATTTCTAGATAGCATAAAATGATACTTGAATAAGATTTTTTCAATGAAAGACCTCGGTGAAGTTGCTTACATATTAGGCATTAAGATCTATAGAAATAGATCAACACGCTTAATTGGACTTTCACAAAGCACATACCTTGATAAAGTTTTGAAGAAGTTCAAATGGATCAGTCAAAGAAAGGGTTCTTGCCTGTGTTACAAGGTGTGAAGTTGAGTCAGACTCAATGCCCGACCACCCTAGAGGACACCAATTTTTCCTTAGCCATGTGCGGTGCCCCCCTCCACAGTTACACACCTCGATCATATCATCGTAGTGCTTAGGGGAAGCCCTGTGCTGGTAACATCATTATCACCTTCGCCACACCGTCGTGCTGACGGAACTCACCCTCGTCCTCAACTAGATCAAAAGCACGAGGGACGTCATCAAGTTGAACGTGTGCTGAACTCGGAGGTGCCGTACGTTTGGTACTTGGATCGGTTGGATCGCGAAGGCATTCGACTACATCAACCGTGTTACTAAACGCTTCCGCTTTCGGTCTACGAGGGTACGTGGGCACACTCTCCCGTCTCGTTGCTATGCATCTCCTAGATAGATCTTACGTGATCGTAGGAATTTTTTTGAATTACTTCATTCCCCAACATCCCCCTCCCTCCTTTATATACGTGGGGGGGCGCCTAAAACACACATCAACTATTCCTAGCCGTGTGCGGTGCCCCCCCTCCACAGTTTACGCCTCCGGTCATATTCACGTAGTGCTTAGGCGAAGCCCTGCGCTGATCACTTCACCATCACCATCACCATGCCGTCGTGCTGACGCAACTCTCCCTCGACACTTTGCTGGATCAAGAGTTCGAGGGACATCATCGAGTTGAACGTGTGTAGAACTGGGAGGTGCCGTACTGTTGGTACTTGATCGGTCAAAACGAAAAGAAGTTCGACTACATCAACCGCGTTAACAAACGCTTCCGCGCTCTCCCCCTCTCGTTGTTATGCATCTCCTAGATAGATCTTGCGTGAGCGTAGGATTTTTTTTGAAATTGCATGCTACGTTTCCCAACGGATTTTGGTGGGGACTACCGCCCAGGTGTCAAAGGGGTTGTACAGTTAGCTTTCATGTGTAACCATGAGTCCATATGGGCTTTGTCTTCATTAAGTAAGTTGTGGGAACCTGCCCAGCAGACTAGCTGATGTAGTTTATGCATGTTAGGTTGTATGGGTCTGCCATGTTGAGTGGGATATTACTTCCAAAAGTATCGTCTTAGTCTACCTAGCTACTCTATAGTGGAGTTTAGTTGCGGAAGGGTGTGACTATGTCTCGTGGGTAAAGTATATAAACCTCTACAGAGTGTTAAAAATTGATCATGATTAGTCGCGTCCTTGGTTATGCACAACTTTGGGCAACTTGGCGGGAGAACTGTCAACTTGATCTCAATTTGTTGGGTTGAACAAAGGGAACATGCTACTACTTGACGACATTGATGGTGGAATGTAATCAATTAACCGTTGGGGGTGGTCTAGGTCTGCCTGCTGATGCAGTTGGCCCAAGTGATCCTATGGATTGTTGTGGGATGAGTATGTCCTATGTATATAGTAGACCACTTATATATAAAAGGTGGGATAAAAATTACTATTGATTACGGCAAATGAATCAACCCCCACTTACCCAAAAACATGATTTCATCTATTATACTTTCCTGATGAAACTTGTCAATACATTCTATGTATCGATCCTTGTGGGTGTAACATATCATGTTACATGATTCCCGTATAGAATGAGAGATACCAAGTAGGGTTACCGTGCTATACTAAACTTTCTCATGTGAGCGGATGGATGCCACAAGATAATATTGTATATCCGCTACCTGGTATTATGAGCTAGCCTTGAGCTAAGCAGGTATGTAATGTAAAAGAGACTGGATTTGCGATGTAGTACTATGATATGTGATGTATCTTGGTATTTATAGTGAATTGTGTGTGTCATCTATTGATCTAAGAACTGACACAACAAAGCACAGATATTCGACCCTTATCCGGGACCGGATCGTCATAGATGCCATGGGGGGGGGGGGAGCATCCCGAGAGAAAATAAACTGACGACAGTTTCCATCATAGAAAATGATCTTGGGGACGATTTTTCTTCCATCATGAGGATTTTTGTCGCAAACAATCACAAATTTTGTGGTGATTGATGTATGGCCTTTTTTATTGGAACTACCTCTCGAACAAAGACCTTTTCGTCCATCACAAATGAGTAAAGATGGCGAAAACGTGACCTAAAATGCTAAGAAGTACACAATGTACATTGATCAGACTAAAACAACATAGACTCACCAACCATAAGTGTGGCCACTGCCAATCTCCTCCTCATCTCTTATCATACCTAGAGAAGATGTAATGTCCTATCCTACAACAATTTTTCTTCCGCACATCTTTTGCCCGCCCTCCCTTAGTATGTTACCAAAAATGCTAGACCTACTTAATTATCTATGAACCTTTACGTAACTTGCCAAACTAAAACTAAATCTTTCTCTCCCCCTGATTTTCAATGGGGTGGGCCCCATCACCCCCCCCCCCCCCACACACACACACACACGCACTTCCGGTCCTAATTCTCCACATAAGCAAGCATAGAAAATTATTACGTAACCCTTCATGGGTCTAGCATTGCCCGTATGTTACCTCTGCCCTTCCATTGGTTTTTCATCCATCCTGATTTCTTTGGTTATGATTTTTATCTGGCCACTCAGTCAGACTAATATTTGGTAACACAATAAATTCACAGTCAGTAATCAATATTTTCTTGGCAATAAATATTTGGTAACATAATAGCAGATTCACGGGAAGGAATCGATCGTGATGGGTAATTATTTGCTAGTACAAATAAAATCATGGGAATGAACCAATCACAGTCGGTCATCATTCCCTTCCTATCTCATCTTTATCTTTGTCTCTACTTTAAAAGTTAAGTAAAGTTCTATTTTTTTGTGCTCTCCATTATGTCAACTCGTAAAAAATGACTGGTACGGCTTAGCCCTTTTTTTTTATAGAAAGTAGCATTGTTAAGGGAGAGAGAGGGTGGGATCTAAGTGAGGATCCTAAGACTAGCCACAATGGGGAGTAACTTAGACTAGTAACATGCATATGTTACTAGTCTATGTTACTACCTCTACAGTGAAGATTAACATATGTGTGGTGTCATACAACACTTTATTTATTAGATTATAGACTCATCTTGTCTTGGTACGTGTGATGTTACTCATACTATGGTGGTGTTTGATTCTCTAGTCCTAGGACTTTTTCTAGTCCCTAGGACTTTTTGAAAAAGACTCTCAAGGAGGTGCTTCTAAGGACTGTTAGCAAAAAGTCCCCCCTGTTTGGTTTGCTAGGAACTTTTTTTAGTCCCAACATAAAAAAGTCCCTGGAACCAAACACCCCCTATGAGTAAGACTAGCCACAGTGGGAGTAACTTCAGCAGTAACATCGAGTCCAACTCAGCAAATTTGCTTATGTGGCACTGAGTTAATGAGGAGAGAGGTAGTTACAGTAACTTAGCTAGTTACTGTAACATCACATGTCCCAATGCAATATGAGTCTATAACCTAATAAATGAAGCTTTGTATGTTACTACCCACTATGAAGGTAGTAACATAATCTAGGAATATGTGTATGTTACTAGTGTATGTTACTATGCATTATGGCTAGTCTAACTAGCTATGTTACCACATGTCTCTCTTTCTTCATTAATTACTCGTCACATCATCTTTTTTGTCTAAATTTGTGTGATGTTATCACCTATGTTACTCCCACTGTGGTAGTCTAAAGGTATATTTGAGACATGATTGATGTTGAACTTCTATATATGTGTGTCCGGTTACGACGCACAACCAATCACCTAGTTCAATTTAAAAAATGTCGCCACCAATGGGGGCCACACAAGGTAGGCTCAGGAGAAACCAGGCCATTATAATATGACCCCAAATTAAGTTGACCCAGGGAGCATCGCACTTATTATAGGAATTATGCATATGCTTCATAAGTAGTGCCTCATTTTGAATGCCTAAACTGAGAATCCCAAGTCCACCCTTATCCTTAGGTCAACAAACTCTATTCCATGCCGCCAAAGATTGTCTCGAGTCTCTGAATTACCACACCATAAGCATTGCCTTTGAACTCTTTCCAATTGTTTCATAATTCCATGAAAAATATGTAGACAACAAAGATAGTAAATGGACATAGAAGATAAAGTGGATTCAATAACTGTAGCCTCACACCATGTGATAAATGAAGAAATGGTAGAAAGTCTTCTCCCCGTTCTAGGCAAGATGCATTAGATCATGGATTGATGGCCTAGTGACTCCAATAGGTAATCCCAAATAAGTGAATGCCAAAGACCAGAGCTGACACTCAAAACACTTGTAAGCCTTAGTGGCTCACCAGCAGTAACATTAATGGGGATCATGCAAGACTTATGATGGGAACGTATCTGGTGCACCAAAGCAATTGGTGCTACCGATGCGCCGGATCCCGTTGCACATTAAAAAACGTTCAAAAAATCCGATTTTTTTTGTGTATCAATACAACATCAATGTATGTTGTCATAAAAATTCAAATCAAAATTCAAAACAGTGCTCAAGATACAAAAATGACAAATTTGATGTCAATGTGCTAATATGCCAAAACTGAAGCCCAACTGTGTTATGTACTATTCAGTGTCAAATTTGTTATTTTTGTATCTCGAGCAGTGTTTTGAATATTGATTTAAATTTTTGTGACAACATATATTCATGTTGTCTCAATGCACTATTTTTTTCCGGATTTTGTGAACATTTTTTAATGTGCAACGGACGACCGGTGCACCGGTAGCACCAATTGCTTAGGTGCACCAGATACATCCCCGACTTATGATAGCTAACCAACTGGCTCGTGGAAGTGGCATAAACCTGTAACATATCCTTAAGTTCAAATAACTGACTCTGAGATGAGAAAACAGAGCCAACACTATTGGAGTTACTTCCTCCGTCCAAAATAAGTGTTGTGGTTTTAGTTGCAGGACACTTATTTTGTAACGAAGGGAGTGCTATTCACTCTTTTTTGTCCTTGGAAATTGTTTTTAGCCCTGAAGGCGGAATTTTTTTTCATTCGCGGAACGTTTTATACAAGCACACCAGTAGGTCAAGTTTGGTCCTAAAAAGACTTCAGAATTTTTGTCTTTTTCCTCATTTTCTAATTTATACTGACTGTATCAGGTTCATCTACACCCATGTTTCAAAGTGTATTTTCCCTAAAGTTGCTCTTATTCTCCCCCAGCCATTTCTGTTCCGGGTTTACGGATCAGGTAATCGAACTGTAGCACTCCTTCTCTTGTTAGAAACAGTGTGGTACATGAAAGAAGACAATGGGAATGAAATCTGACGTTTACCATTGAAAACTTGTATTAAAAATGTAGGAGTAGATCATTTCTACCAAAGAAGAAAAAGAAGTGTTACATTCTGGACAAAAAGTGGTCATATGCAGGTTAACTCAAGGTTGGCGAACAATAAGGCGGATCGGTTTTCCCACATCGGCCTGTTTTGAAGTGTTCTACTTCCTCCGTCCCATAATATAAGAGCGTTTTGACACTACACTATTATGGGACGGAGGGAGTATAACAAAACTGGCCTAGGCTGGTGACTGAAACGCTAGAGTAAAGTATGTACAGTGTATGATAGATGCAAAGTGATGTATCAAAAATATGTAGCAAGAGAATCTCAATGCAGAAATCAGAAGCAGACCTAAGTAGCCTTCTTCATCCTTATCCTGGTCGCCATGATACACAGGATAAGGCGTACCTAGCTTTGTATACTCTGATAATGATCAAATTGACATAGGCAGAGAAAATGAACATAACACATGCTAGAAAGCAGCCACCCTATGTTTGGAAAGCAGTAGCACACTGGTCTTTTACATTAGGAACAAATATAGATAGGGGCATTAGATGAGATGGTAGCTAACAGTACATTCTGAATGAAGCATAGTACACCTAGCTTCAACACTTTCAGATACTGAAATCTTCATGTTCTTTGTCAAGAACAGACATACTTCAGAGTCAAAACAAGAACAGACATACTTGCCTACAAACTAAACAGTGCCCCTGCATGTAGAACAGTAAGCAATTCCCCCAAAAAAGCTTTGAATCATGCAATATATGCCAACCTCCAGTTCACCAGTGAAACGGGTCGTCGACAGTAAGATCGGATGCTTTCTGGAAGCTCCAATCATTCTGAAGTTCAGGGCCTAGCACCATTATCTGACAGTCACCGCTCCATGTTAGACGCGAGAGAGCCACCAATCTGCGTGTCATCTTTCTCACCATGGCCACCGAAGTAAGACTCTCTCTGTTTAGCAGAACATACAAAGTTTGTAGCACTTCCGCTCTCCTGGAAATGAACTTAAGGAATCGAAGTTCACTTTGATCCCCCCTATATTCATGGACAACCATCTTCTTGACGTGGGACTCGATGCATTCAACAGTGGAGAGCTCCCGCCAGAACTTGGCATGTTTTCTTCCGGTGGGTTCAGTTAAAGACTGAAACATGATATCAGTAAATGGTTCATTAGAGATGGGTTGCGCAAGAAGCAATCATCTTCCATTTCTAATAAATAGCAGTATGAGTGCCAACGGACAGACCGAATAATTGCATGGATACTAGGATTTCACCTCAATGTGCAGTGTGTCAACGTTGGGAAAGCATCTGAGGAAGGCCACCAGCATCTTGACCTCCTTTGAGACACCAAAATTAACCTTAACGGCCAATTTCTTGATGCCCGGAAGCATTGT
Organism: Triticum timopheevii; assembly: GCA_963921465.1. Taxonomy (NCBI): domain Eukaryota; kingdom Viridiplantae; phylum Streptophyta; class Magnoliopsida; order Poales; family Poaceae; genus Triticum; species Triticum timopheevii. The sequence goes on along the minus strand of OY997272.1, from coordinate 467,025,143 downwards.
GCTTGGGCTCGGCAGTATGCCAGGCTGCAGTGGCCAAACGATGCACCAAAAGAGGCAGATTTTTTTCGAAAAGGCAAATGTGTCATCTCTATGCATCATTGGCAATCTCATTAACTATGTATATACTTGGAAATGTTATTATACCTTGATGGCATTGTCGCCGATATGCAGCCGGTGAGTTCTTGTCTCCAAGAAGCCGAGCGCCCGCAGGCTGGGCGCACAAGCAATCTTGATCATCATAGTACTGTCGTCACGGGGCTGCTGAGGAGAGCCCGCAAGATCCACCAAGAAGAGCCGCTCCAGGAGCGGGGCGTCCACCACGGCGACCTCCTCCGCCGTGAAAAACCAGAGGAGCACACACTGGAGGCTTTTGCTGCGGAGGTGGATGAGATCTGGCGAATTGCTGAGTACGAACGCGAGCTTCTCCAGGACCGGGCAGCAAGCGAGCATGTAGTCGAGGTCCCAGGTGTTGATGACTGTAGTGAACATGCTGAGCTCCCGAAGATGGGGCAGGACGTCGGGTCCGCGGGAGAGACCAGCGGTGTCCGGGAACCTGAAGAATCCCAGGAAGAGGCGCTGAAGTGAGGCGCAGCGGAAAATGTCCGCTGGGAGGAGCATGGTGTCGGTGATGAACTGGGAACCGATGACGTCGTTGACGAGGACGAGGTCCTGGATGCCCTTGGCGGCGAGGAGGCGCGGCCACTCTGCGAGCTCACGCTCGTGGGATGCGAACCTACAACGGGCAATGTGGATGGCTTGGAAGGGGCCCGGGTGGTCTGCGAGGACGCGGGCGACCGTAGAGGGGAGTAGGTCGACGTCGCTGAGGACGAGCGGGGTGGAGCGCCAGAGGTGGCGCCACTGAGAGGCGATGACGGCGGTTCGGGCGGCGTCCTTGACCGGGAGGCGAGAGACGATGTTGCGGAGGAGGTCGTCGGGGAGGGCGCTGATGCGGTCCTCGCCCTCGTAGTCAACGGCGGCGGGGAGGGAAGCCGCGATTGCCACGACATTTCCACCGGTGGGTAACCAGTCCATGAAATTCTCGACGATGGCGCCCATGGCCGGAATTGAGTGGAGTCCGGACGCGGCGGCGAGTGGAGTGAACAGTGAAGTGGATGGAGGCGCGGCGGCTGTAAGAAGGGAAAGTAAGATAGGGTTTCTACTGGGCCAGCTAAATGTTGGAAGCGCCGTCCTCGCGGGCCCATTCTCCAGTTGATTACCTTGTTCGACATTTCACATAAGCTGTTGATAATTTTTGTGTATAATATAGTGTGTGACACCTCATTTTTAGATAGATACATGTTCAAACATTGTCAAAAAATTTGCAGACATGCATCAATGTTTGTACAATCTCAAAAAGTTCAAGCTCCTAATTCAACTTACATTAATGGAAACAAAAAAGACAAGATCGAATGTGAATAGTGTCAAATTAAAATTTATCTTTTTTGAATCTCTAAATGTACATTGAGTTTTGAGCTGAATTTTTTTCCAGAGTTGTAGGCATACCCACATGGATGCTGTCAAATAATTTCAGATTCTCTTTTTCAAAATGTTTAAATATGAAAAAAAATTGGCGTTGATCTCACGATCTCACCTAAATGTGAGATCTCATACAAGTCTCCCCCTACTAATCCGCATCAGATGCCTTCGGTCTAGGGTTTGTAGACTGTTGGTCCTCATGGTCATTGTCCATCGGTGCCACAGGAGGAAACGACTACATGGACCTCCTCCGGCCATCCTTCATATTCCATCTCCAACTCGAACCCGCTTCCATTGCCACTGGCCGATCTGCCTATGACTGCTGGTCGTCGACTTCTCTCCGGTGGCACCCATCGACCTCATTTACTTTATTTTTGCTTTCCCTTTCTACTCCTTAAAAAGCCTTTTGCAATTTCGATCTATTAAATTCTAGTATTCATCTTAATCTGGAGCAGCAGTTATAATTTTGTTCAAACAACATTAAACCCATTAAGCTACGCGTGAAGGGCGGCCAACCAGCTATGCCACATGGTGCAAGTTGGTTGGCCGCGGTGAGAAATCTTTTGAAATTTTTTAGATGAACGTGTGGATTATTTTTTAAATGTATTTCTTTTTAGATGGAGGTGAGGACTGTCGTGGTTCTAAGCCTAACAGTAGAAAGGGGGTAGGTATGGAGAGGCAAGATCTTAGCTATGGCGAAGATGTACACGCGATGTTTACGAGTTCAGGCCCTTCTCGGAGGAAGTAATAGCCCTACGTCTCGGTGCCCGGAGGCGGTCGATTGGATTATGTGTGTAGAATTACAGAGTATGCGAACCCTTGTCTCAGAGGAGGGGGCGGCTTATATAGAGTGCGCCAGGACCCCAGCTCCCCTCCATTACAAGGGGCTTAATGTACATAAAGTAAGAGAGTTACTGGTAATGGCAGCCTTGAATGCTCTTAATGCTCATGAAGACTAAGGAATGAATGCTCGGCCGTTGTGCGCTCTTCCGATTCCTGGTCTTCGATATGGTCGAGTCATTCCCCACACGGTCGAGTGAAAGTGGAGAATGATGGTCGAGTGATTACATCGCCAAGTGGATTCTGGGTCTTCTTATCTTCTGGGGTAGTGACCTTGGGTAGGACGTATAGGTCAGGCCTATGACCCTACCCCAGGTCTGTACCCTCATCAGTAGCCCCCGAATGGATTAAGGTGTGAGTGCGAAATGGACTGCAATTAAGCTTGACCTGAGCCTAAGGATCTCGCGAGCGCTTTCCGTACGTCTGAGTGCCCGCGTCGATGTTTGGTGTCGACTCAGTCGCCTTGATCCATTCAGTGGACAGTCGAGTGAACTGTTGATCTTATATGCCGAGTGTTGCGTTGGAGCGTGGGATCCTGGACGCGATTGCCTGCAGTGTATCCCGAATTCTGCGGGATACGAAATTTTGGGGAAGCGCGCCAGACGGGGAATGCTGAAGCGGGCGGAACGGATAAACAGTGATTCCTTGATTCCCGCGCCGCCCTTTTCGCCACGTACGCTGCGCGCGACTGTTGCGGGATTTGACGGGATCGCCTGGTCCCACGCGTCAATCACTCGGAAACAACCTCTTATAAGGTGGCTGGACCGAGGCGCTGGTACTGTGCACCTCTTCTCTTCCTTCTTCTTTCTCCTTCTCTCCGCCACACCTTACTCTCCCGCTTTGACGCCGCTACCCCATCGCCATGGTGAAGGACAAGACGGCGGCGCTAGAGCGCGCGAAGAAGACGAAGGGAGTGGCGAAGGGCAGGAAGCAGCAGCATGGGTCGTCATCGCGCGCGAGGCTGCTGCCGGGCTGGATCCAGGGCGATTGGATCCGGTCTTCGATCCAGCAGGTGGATCTGGACAAGTTGGCGGAGTCGGGGTTAATCGCCAAGGGAGCGGCAAGGCTGCCGGAGGGGGAGATGAGCCTCAGCCCCAGCCGGGTGAGTGTGTTCTGCTCGCCACCCATGTCGACCGCGGATTTTCGCTTCCCCCGCACCCTTTCTTCCAGGGGTTTCTGAACTTTTTTGGTGCTCAGCTCCACCACTTCTCCCCAAACACCATCACGTATTTAGCTGCTTTCGTGTCGATGTGCGAGAACTTCTTGGGTTGTCGACCACATTGGGGCCTTTTTAAGCACATCTTCACTATTCGTTCTCAATCGGTGAAGAAGGCGAAGTCGAGTGATTCGAAAACCCATGTCATCCAGATGTGTGGGGGTTTAGGTATCCAAAAGAGGAAAGGGAGTGCCTTTCCTGCTATGACTCTTCCTGATTCCGTTAGAGGTTGGCAATCGACTTGGTTCTATTGCCAGGATGTCGCGGCCCCAGGTCAGCCGACCGGCCTTCCCCACTTCTCGTTTGACCGAGTCTGGACTCCTGGCCCGCTCAAAGTTACGACTGGTGAGACCATAGAGACGAGGATGCTGGTAGATAGGGTGGTCCAGCTTATCAATGACGATGTCACGGGTCTGGATCTGCTGGAGGTGTTCCTCAGTCGACGTATCCATCCTCTCCAGGCCCGTGATCATCCGATGTGGTTGTATTCAGGACCGGACGACACCGCGCAAGTTCATCCGGAGGAAGTACAATCTGCAACAGTAGCTTTGTGGCTGAGAAGCATTACAGGCAATCAGGACAATCCCAGAGGATCTAGGCGAGTTGTCCCCTTCAGCAGCGACAACCCGCCCGACAAGGTATGCCTTTCGCTTCGACTGTTTCCTATTCATGTTCCGACTGTACTTGAGATGGACCGACTCATGTTTGACCAACTTTGTTCTGGAGGTGTTCACTGAGATGCATTCGATGCCCAATGGCGAGCAGGCTTTGGAGCAGACCCAGGAAGGGGAGGACAGCGCGGAAGATAGTGACGAGTAGGATTCTCAGGAAGATGACGAGGAGGAGGAGGAGAGCAAAGAATCGGACGAGGAGGAGGAGGTCGACTTGCCACCGCGCTCCGAACGCCGATCCAAACAGCAGCATGACCCAGCCGGTGGGCGCGGGAAAGGTGTGGTTCCGAGTGCCAATACCCAGAAGCGCACTCGGACGTCGACCCCGGAGCCGACGGAGAAGGTGGCCAAGCAGCCTAGAGTTGCTCCCTCCAAGGCTCGGAAGACACTGCCGCGCATCAAGATGGATGTCCCCGTTGCCTCAGGGTGGGTATCTTGTTCATGTTCCCGTAAGTCGACTGAAAATTTTCTTGATCTGACCAACCAATCCTTGCGTATTTGCAGCCCTACCTCTGCTGCCACCTACATGGACGTCGACGAGGCACCAGGAGACGAAGAAGCCACCTCTCGAGCTGGTAAGTTCATTCGACCAAGTTATGTTTAGTCGAGTGAATGGCCAGTTGACTGAAAACTTGACATTTCTCTTCTTATGTAGCTCCACAAGATATCGTTGTGCTTCCTGATGACGAAGAAGAAGAAGAAGTGCCTCTACAGGAGAGGAAGAAGAAGAGTGGAAGCTCAAGCAGGAGGAAGCTTGAAGTCCAGGTCCCTGAGTCAACACCGGCGCCTGAAGCGATGGTCCGGACCAACGTCACATTTGCTAACCCGTTGACGACTGATCGTCCGTCGGGGTCGACTGCGCAGACACCTGTTGCACCGGTACAACTCCACTCATCTGACCCGACAGCTACTTCAGCCCCTCTAGAGCCATCTCTCTTTGCTACATATCAAACTCCAGACGACTCGCCGAGTGCTGCTAGGGAAGCTCTTCGCCAGGCGAACCTTGTCATGGAACAGGTGAAATTGATGCATGAAGCCAGTCAGATAGCTTACAACGCCAGCACTGCTCTTCAGACCAATGTTCAGGTCAGCAAAGCTCCGACTGAAATTTCTGGATGTCACTTTTATATCTGATCACCCACTGGGTGTTCTTTTGTTTAGAACTCAGGAAATCTTCAATTCTGCACTTTTCGAATCGGTGGGGGCACGTCGAGTGCACCCACTGGGTGTAGTCCCCGAGGCCATGGTTGGCTGCTGGCAGTCGACTGAGGTCTAATGATGTGTCTCTCTTTCTTTTCTTTTTTTTGAACTGATGTTGAGTATTGAAATGATCCAGTGGGGGCACTCTAAGTGCACCCACTGGGTGTAGTCCCTGAGACTACTATTGAAAACTTGATTTGGCAGTAGTCTTAGAATAATTCTTTGCTTTCACTCGGCTCTGCGATCTGTCGACTGATATGTTCTGTCTTTCTGGTTGCAGAGGTCTTGTGATCTTGGAGCTCGGCTCACCGAGTTGAAGAAGAAACATATCAGCGTTGAACTTGACCTCGAACTTGCAAAGAATCTGAAAAAAGCTCAAGAAGAAACAGCCATCATGGGAGGTAATCACTCGACCATTTTGACTGCTTTGTAGCTTTACACTTGGCACTGGCTTTTCTTTCAGTCTCTTTGAACCGAGTGAATTCGCATAAGCAGATGTGCGTAGTGAAAATTGCCAACTCCAGTCTCGTTAGAAGAGTGTTGTTTCTTTAGAGAGGATGAAGGAAGCTCTGGAGCAGAAGGATCTAGACCTTGCAGCTGCTCAAAAGGAAGCGCGCGAGAAGGCGAAGCTTGCGGACGAGAAGCTGGCTTCAGTCAGCAAGTTGGAGGATGAGAATGCGACGTTGAAGATGGCTGTCTCGGACGCTAACCATGAAGTTGAGCAACTGCAGAAGGACAAGGAGAACTTGAACGCTGAAGTCGAAGGCCTCAGGACCAAGACTGGCAAGCTAGAGTCTCATTTAGAGCAACTCGCGGCAAGGCTTGTCCTGAAGCTTGAGAGTACGTCTGTCCCATTAAATAACTGTTGTTGACTGAGATTTGTAATACTGTCGACTCATTGTTTGTTGTGATGAAAAGGAACTCTGTCAGGACTTCGAGGCCGAAACTGGACGGGTCCAGACAGGTCTCGACCATATCAACTGCCCCATGAAGGATGAAGATGCAATGAACTTGCTCCGACTGGAATCGCGCTTGAATGACGCAGTTGACTATCTGGCTCGGCTGAAGGCGGTGATGACCCGAGTGGATGCTGAGCTCTGGCCTCGGGAGGAACTGTCGCAAGACCTCGAGTCCTTGATGGCTCGGCTAAACCAGATTCCAAGACGAGTGCAAGAGTGGAAGAAATCCTCTGCCCGCTGTGGTGCTGATGTCGCTTTGTCTCTGGTCCGAGTGTACTGCAAGGAAGCTAAAGAGGAAAAGTTGGCAGCTCTCAAAGTGGCGAACACAAAGAAGCACTCCTTCCAGGATTTCATGGACACTTTCCTCGAGGCAGCCACTCGCATCGCCGACAGCATTGACCTTGACAGCTTCTATGACCCGGCCAGTCCTTCTCCTGCCGAGTAATCAAAAGAAAAACATTATGCTTATCACTTTTATTTGCCTCGAAATGCCGAGTGAATTTGTAACCGTTAAAACTCCTTCGAGCCTCATGCTTGAGCACTTTATTCTGCAGTTAAGAAACTTTGGATTTGTCACCTCACACACTGCGTCTGTCTTCGAATGAAATTCGCCTTTCTATCGAATTATTGTCTGTTTGCTTAATGCAGCTTCTATAGGAGGATGGCCAGTCGCCTGATCGAGCAACCTTTGAGTAGCATTGATCAACTCATCAGCAAGGTACTCAGCTTCTGGAGAAGGACAACCAGTCGACTAGTTGGGTGATCCTTGAGTAGCATTGATCAGCTCATCAGCAAGGTACTCAGCAATGGTCTTGACGTTCCAATCGACCGGTTGGGTGACCCTTGAGTAGTATTGACCAGCTCATCAGCAAGGTACTCAGCTTCTGGAGAAGGACGACCAGTCGCCTGATCGAGCAACCTCTGAGTAGCATTGATCAACTCATCAGCAGGGCACTCAGCAATGGTCTTGATGTTCCAGTCGACCGGTTGGGTGATCCTTGAGTAGCATTGATCAGCTCATCAGCAAGGTACTCAGCTTCTGGAGAAGGACGGCCAGTCACCTGATCGAGCAACCTTTGAGTAGCATTGATCAGCTCATTGGCAAGGCACTTAGTAATGGTCTTGATGTTCTAGTTGACCGGTTGGGTAAGGTTTTTGAAACTTAGGCAAGTACGAGACTACGGCTAAGCCTCCCAAGTGAAAGGATTGCTCTTCACTCGGTGAGATATTTCAAACTTAGGCGAGTACGAGACTGCAGCTAAGCCCCCTGAGTGGGAGGATCGCTCGTCACTCGGTAGGATTTTTATCACTTAGGCGAGCATTGGGCTGCAGCTAAGCCTCCGAGTGGGAGGACCGCTCTCCACTTGGTAGGATTTTTCATTACTTAGGCGAGCACTAGGCTGCAGCTAAGCCTCCCGGGTGAGAGGATCGCTCTTCGCTCGGTAGGATTTTTAAAACTTAGGTGAGTATGAGACTGCAGCTAAGCCCCCGAGTGGGAGGATCGCTCTCCACTCAGTAGGATTTTTCAAACTTAGGCGAGCATTGGGCTGCAGCTAAGCCTCTGAGTGAGAGGATTGCTCTTCACTCGGTAGGATTTTTAAAACTTAGGCGAGTACGAGACTACAGCTAAGCCCCCGAGTGGGAGGATCGCTCTCCACTCAGTAGGATTTTTATCACTTAGGCGAGCACTGGGCTGCAGCTAAGCCCCCGAGTGAGAGACAGACTAATCACTCGGTAGGATTTTTATCACTTAGGCGAGCACTGGGCTGCAGCTAAGCCCTCGAGTGAGAGGCAGACTCACCACTCGGTAGAATTTTTATCACCTAGGCGAGCACTGGGCTGTAGCTAAGTCCCCGAGTGAGAGGATTGCTCTTCACTCGGTAGGATTTTTAAAACTTAGGCAAGTATGAGACTGCAGCTAAGCCCCCGAGTGGGAGGATCGCTCTCCACTCAGTAGGATTTTTATCACTTAGGCAAGCACTGGGCTGCAGCTAAGCCCCCGAGTGAGAGGCAGACTAATCACTCGGTAGGATTTTTATCACTTAGGCGAGCACTGGGCTGCAGCTAAGCCCCCGAGTGAGAGGCGGACTCACCACTCGATAGGATTTTTATCACTTAGGCGAGCACTGAGCCGCAGCTAAGCCCCTGAGTGAGAGGCAGACTCATCATTCGGCAGGATTTTTATCACTTAGGCGAGCACTGGGCTGCAGCTAAGCCCCCGAGTGAGAGGCAGACTCACCACTCGGTAGGATTTTTATCACTTAGGCGAGCACTGGGCTGCAGCTAAGCCCCCGAGTGAGAGGCAGACTCATCACTCGGTAGGATTTTTATCACTTAGGTTCAGGCGAAATAGATTCACGGCTAAAGTAGCATACACAGAAAGAAATAAACAACAACCACTCAGAAGGAGTAAATTATGTCTTTCGATAGTTAAGCTAACAGGTATCCCTTATTACATCCGATCGGTTTAACTATTTAAGAATCGAAACGGCGGAGCAGATCCGCATTCCAGGCGCTCGGCTCATCTCTATTGTGGTCGACGTTGAAGAGACGGTATGCTCTGTTGTGGAGCACCTTGGTGATGACGAAAGGGCCTTCCCAAGCGGGGGTGAGCTTGTGTGGTCTTTGTTGATCCACTTGGAGGACCAAGTCCCCTTCCTGGAATGCACGACCCCTTACATTCTTGGCGTGGAATCGACGTAAGTCTTGCTGATAAACGGTCGACCGGATCAAAGCCATCTCTCTCTCTTCCTCCAAGAGGTCAACTGCGTCTTGTCGAGCTTGCTCTGCTTCTTCTTCTGAGAAGAGTTCGACCCGGGGAGCATTGTGGAGCAAATCACTCGGCAAAACGGCTTCGGCTCCGTAGACCAGAAAGAATGGAGTTCGTCCAGTCGACCGATTGGGGGTTGTCCTCAGTCCCCAAAGCACCGATGGGAGCTCGTCGACCCAAGCCCCTGCCGCGTGCTTGAGGTCACGCATTAGCCGAGGCTTCAGCCCTTTGAGAATCAATCCATTCGCTCGCTCAGCTTGTCCATTCGACTGGGGGTGTGCGACTGAAGCGTAATCTACCCTCGTGCCCTGGGAGGTGCAAAAAGCTTTGAACTCTTCAGAATTGAAGTTTGATCCATTGTCCATGATGATGCTGTGTGGGACGCCATATCTGAATATAAGTTCTCTAAGAAAACTCATGGCTGTGCTCGCTTCGAGGCTCTTAATGGGCTTGGCTTTGATCCATTTGGTGAGCTTGTCGACTGCTACCAGCACATGAGTAAATCCACTCCTGCCTGTCCTCAGAGGTCCTACCATGTCCAATCATCAAACGGCGAAGGGCCAGACGAGTGGAATAGTCTTCAGAGCTGATGCAGGTTTGTGAGACATGTTGGAATAAAACTGACAACCTTCACACTTGTCCACTATTTCCTTTGCCATATCATTAGCGTGTGGCTAGTAAAACCCGGCTCGGTATGCTTTGGCTACGATGGTCCGAGAGGACGCATGGTGACCACAGGTCCCCGAGTGGATATCGTTAAGGATCATTCAGCCTTCTTCTAGAGTGATGCACTTCTGGCAGGCTCCAGTTACACTCTCTCTGAACAATTGTCCTCTTATCATAGTAAAGGCTTTACACAGTCGGACGATCTGTCGAGCTTCTTCTTCATCCTCTGGGAGTTCCTTCCTAAGGATATATGCGATGTATGGTACTGTCCAGTCGGGAGTGATGACCAAAACCTCCATGATTAAGTCGACCACGGCCGGGACTTCGACTTCAGTCGGATCTGTGGCACTCTTGGGCTGCGGTGACTCTTCGGTGAAAGGATCTTCTTGAACCGAAGGTGAATTGATATGTTCCATAAACACGTTTCGGGGAATAGCCTCTCTCTTTGAGCCTATCTTGGCCAACTCATCTGCAGCTTGATTTTTCAGTCGGGGTATATGGTGGAGCTCCAAACCTTCAAACCTCTTCTCCAGCTTTCTCATTGCATTGCAATAACCGGTCATGGCTGGGCTTCTGACATCCCATTCCTTCATGACTTGGTTAACCACCAAATCGGAATCGCCATAAACCATAAGGCGACGGACGCCGAGTGAAATGGCCATAGGCAACCCGTATAGAAGTGCTTCATATTCGGCTTCGTTATTGGAGGAATCAAAATGAATCTAGAGAACGTAACAAAGCCTGTCTCCGTGGGGGGATACCAAAACTACTCCAGCACCTGAACCATTCAGCATCTTGGAACCATCAAAAAACATAGTCCAATGTTCCGAGTGAACTTGAGTCGGCAATTGCTGTTCAATCCACTCGGCCAGAAAATCTGCAATTGCTTGGGACTTGATGGCCTTCTTTGCCTCGAACTTGATATCTAAAGGGAGGAGTTCAATTGCCCATTTGGCCACTCGACCAGTTGCATCTCTGTTGTTCAGAATTTCGGATAGTGGCGCATCGCTGACGACTGTAATGGAGTGGTCAGAGAAGTAATGCGCAACCTTCTTCATGGTCATGTATATTCCATAGACAAGCTTCTGATAATGCGGGTATCGTTGCTTGGATGGAGTCAAAACTTCAGAGAGATAATAGACTGGGCGCTGAACCTTGTAGGCTTTTCCTTCTTCTTCCTGCTCGATGGTGAGTACTGTACTGACAACTTCTCCAGTGGCTGCAATGTAGAGCAGTAAAGGCTCTTTGCTGATTGGCGCAGCAAGCACCGACTGGGTGGAAAGCAGGGTTTTGAGCTCTGCAAACGCTGCTTCAGCTTCATCGGTCCACTCGAACTTATCAGACTTCTTCATCAATCGGTAAAGAGGCAAGGCCTTTTCATCGAGACGAGAAATGAATCGACTCAGAGTGGGCAAACAACCAGTCAGCTTCTGAACGTCATGCACTCGCACAGGGCGTTTCATTCGGAGGATGGTATCAACTTTCTCTGGATTGGCGTCGATCCCTCGTTCGGAAACGAGAAAACCGAGTAACTTTTCTCCTGGAACTCCAAACGTGTATTTTGACGGATTAAGCTTGATATCGTATCTTCTGAGGTTGGCAAAGGTTTCCACAAGGTCAGTCAATAGGTCAGAACCTTTGCGAGACTTGACCACAATGTCATCCATGTACGCTTCCACATTCCGACTGATTTGAGTGAGCAGGCACTTTTGAATCATTCTCATGAATGTGGCTCCAGCATTTTTCAAACCAAAAGGCATGGTGACATAGCAAAAGCACCCGAATGGGGTGATGAAGGCTGTTTTTATTTCATCGGGACCATACAGTCGGATCTGATGGTATCTGGAATATGCATCTAAGAAAGACAAGCGTTCACACCCTGCAGCCGAGTCAACAATCTGATCGATGCAAGGGAGAGGAAAGTGATCTTTCGGGCAGGCCCGATTGATATGCTTGAAATCAATGCACATACAAAGTGAATTATCCTTCTTAGGAACCATGACTACGTTGGCTAGCCACTCGGAGTGGTAGATTTCACGGATGAACTCTGCTGCCAACAGTCGAGCCACTTCTTCGCCGATTGCTTTCCCCTTCTGCACGGCGGACCGCCGAAGATGTTCTTTGACGGGTTTTATTTTGGGGTCGACACACAAATGGTGCTCGGCCAGTCCTCTGGGTACACCTGGCATGTCAGAAGGTTTCCACGCAAAGATGTCCCAGTTCTCACGGAGGAACTGGACGAGCGCTTCTTCCTATTTGCCGTCGAGTGTTGTTGATATATGGGTCGGTGCGGCACTAGGATCTGTCGGGTGAATATGAATTGGCTTCGTCTCACCAGTCGATTGGAATGCAGAATCTATGGCAGGTTTCTTGGCTCTGAGTAGATCACTCAGATCCGCGTTCTTCTGATATTCTTGGAGCTCAACTGCTGCCATCTGCTCATCAGCGATCTTGGAGCCTTTCTGGAAACACTCCTCAGCTTTCTGTCGACTGCCTATAACTATGATCACGCCTTTGGGGCCAGGCATCTTTAGTTTGAGGTACACGTAACACGGTCGAGCCATGAAACGCGCGTATGCTGGCCTCCCCAGGATGGCGTGATAAGCACTTTGGATATCCACAACTTCAAACGTCAACTTTTCCTTCCGGTAATGCTTGGAATCACCGAAAACCACGTCGAGAGTGATCTGGCCGAGTGATTTGGCCTTCTTTCCGGGAATAACGCCGTGAAAGCTCATGTTGCTCTCGCTAAGCTTGGACATCGGGATGCCCATCCCTTTCAAAGTTTCAGCATACAGGATATTCAAGCCACTACCTCCATCCATCAGCACCTTAGTCAGTCGAGTGCCACCAACCACTGGGTCGACCACCAGTGCTTGCCTCCCGGGGGTGGCTACGCGAGCTGGGTTGTCCGACTGGTCGAATGTGATGACTGTCTGAGACCATTTCAAGTACGTGGTCGTTGTCGCTGGAGCAACCATGTTCACCTCTCTGTTGATGACCTTCAACCGACTCTTGCTCTCAACATCAGCAAAAATCATGAGGGTGAAATTGACTTTGGGATAACCATCGTCTTCCTCTTCATCTTCACCTTGGTCCAACTCCTTCTCCCTTTCAGTGGGTTGTTTCTCTCTGAACTGCTAGATTAGGAGTCGACACTACCGGGTGGTATGTTTTGGGTAAATCAGATTACCTTCCTCATCTTTCTTCGTGTGGATGTGGCACGGCAAATCCATCACGTCATTCCCTTCCTTGTCCTTCACCTTCTTAGGGGCCCAGGGTCCTTTAGGTTTTCCCTCAAACTTTCCTTGATTCACTGCTGCAATCTCTCCGGGCACTGCCGGCTCGCCCTTGCGCTTCTGCTTCCGACTGGAGTTACCTCCACCAGTATCTTGCCCGACTGGTTTGCTCTTCCTGCTATGGAGTCGATCCTCTTCTTCTCCGTTAGTGTATCGGGTGGCTATTTCCATCATTCGAGCCAGAGTCATATCTCTAGTCCGACCGAATTTCAAGACCAACTCTCTGTATTTGACGCCTTCCTTGAAGGCACACACGGCTGGATGCTCTGAAACATTTTCGACGGTGTGGTGCAGGGTGGACCATCTCTGGATGAACTCTCTCAAAGTCTCATTCGGCTTCTACACGCAGTGCTGCAATTTAGGAAATCCTCCAGGTCGCTTGCATGTGCCTTCGAAAGTACTCACGAACACTCGGGATAGCTCTTCCCAACTGTGAATGCTGCCCGGAGCCAACTGTGTCAGCCATGCTCGGGCTGACCCTTCCAACATGAGGGGAAGATGCTTCATTGCTATCTCGTCATTTCCGCCCCCGATCTGCACAGCCACTCGGTAATCTTCAAGCCAAGTTTCAGGCTTGGACTCACCAGTGAACTTACTGATCCCGGATGCTAGCCTGAAGTTGGGAGGTATCACTGCTGCCCTGATGGCTCTGCTAAAACACTCGGGACCAGAAACATGCACTCGGCTGCCACTTGGACGGTCTCTGCCATGGTCTTCTCTGTGTGCTCTGTTCCGGTCGACCAGGCCTTGAACGAGGATAGACCTCGCGTCGAAGCCCGGTTCCCTTGGGTCGACTGAATTCCTGCGCTCACCACTATGACGGCGCCTATCATCATTCCGCCGAGGCACGTATGACGCACTCCTCGGAGGAGGCGTGGGTCCTCGACAATGATTGTCATGGTTGAGTGGATGATCATACTGCCCACGGCCTTCACGCCGCGGAGGCGATCTTGGGCTGTGAGCCGACTGAATCGTGTCCGCTGCGACGGATTTGCTATGAATCCTATTCCGCGACTGATATACTACTGTATTCTGCTCTCCTGCTGCTCTGAGCAGGGCCCGGATCTGCATCAGCCCTCTGCCAGCTTCCGACTGGGAAGGTTGGATGGACTCTGCTATTCGGGCCGCAGCTGTAAGATTCTGAATTGGCATGCGGTATACCTTAGGTGGAGGCGGGAAAAGTTGTCATCGACTGGATTCATGTATCCGCTCCTAGGCGCGCTCGTCGAGAGCGCGCTGAAGGTTATCCAGTCGAGTGTGCTCAGCCAAGTTGGCTAAGCGCGCTTCCTCCAAGGCTCGAGCCTCGGGGGTTTCTCCGGCGATGGGCGTGTGAAGTGCGTCCATATTGCAACGACGAAGATCCTCTCTCTGCTGCGAGGAGAGAGGTTCGGGACGATACTCCTCGTGGACCCGTGATGGATTGCCAGCAGCCTCTTCGCCGTCCTCGCGGCGAAAACCAGGTGGGCTACGCGGACCATCGACCATCAAGACTTCAGCCGCAGGATCGCTGCTATCGCACTCGGACGCCGTCTCCGCGGAGCCAGTCGACAGATCGAACAGGACGTGGAGAGTTTCTCGGGCTCGATTGCCGCGACTTGATGGGTGGCCGAACGTCGAGCCACTGCATGCCTCACCCACTGCTGAAGCCGCGACCGACTGGATCGCTTGCAGCGACGGATAGAAGGAAGGGGGGACGCCACTGGAGCTGACTGATACTTGGTCGACGGCTGTCGAAGAAGAACACCACGAACGCATGCGCGAAAGTGCGTCGCCCCTCGAATGGGGAGCGCCTCGACATCGAGCAGAGCTTCCTGAAGCCACGCCGAGTCGTCGGCGACGAAAACGAGCGCGCCAAGACGGATCTCGTGGCCCTCAACCATCTCGCCGCCGGAAACCATGATGATGATCGGAAAACGAACTTGCAACTTCACCAATAAGTCGCTAAGACACCTGCCCCATGGTGGGCGCCAACTGTCGTGGTTCTAAGCCTAACAGTAGAAAGGGGGGTAGGTATGGAGAGGCAAGATCTTAGCTATGGCGAAGATGTACATGCGATGTTTACGAGTTCAGGCCCTTCTCGGAGGAAGTAATAGCCCTACATCTCGGTGCCCGGAGGCTGTTGATTGGATTATGTGTGTAGAATTACAGAGTGTGCGAACCCTTGTCTCAGAGGAGGGGGGCGGCTTATATAGAGTCCGCCAGGACCCCAGCTCCCCTCCATTACAAGGGGCTTAATGTACATAAAGTAAGGGATTTACTGGTAACGGCAGCCTTGAATGCTCTTAATGCTCATGAAGACTAAGGAATGAATGCTTGGCTGTTGTGCGCTCTTTCGATTCCTGGTCTTTGATATGGTCGAGTCATTCCCCACACGGTCGAGTGAAAGTGGGGAATGATGGTCGAGTGATTACATCGCCGAGTGGATTCTGGGTCTTCTTATCTTCTGGGGTAGTGACCTTGGGTAGGACGTATAGGTCAGGCCTATGACCCTACCCCAGGCCTGTACCCTCATCAAGGACATCTGGTATTTTTTTAAATGGAAGGTTATGCAAAGTGGCACTCGCTAGTAGGCTGTGGTGCTATTTTTTTCTACTTCTTTTTTAGATGAAAGTGAGGATTTTTTTCTGGGATGTTCTTTTTAGACGGGTGTCGGCGTCAAGACCGGCGGATCTCAGGTAGGGGGTCCCAAACTGTGCGTCTAAGGCCAATGGTAACAGGAGGTGGGGGACATGATGTTTACCCAGGTTCAGGCCCTCTCTATGGAGGTAATACCCTACTTCCTGCTTGATTGATCTTGATGATATGAGTATTACAAGAGTTGATCTACCATGAGATCGTAGAGGCTAACCCTAGAAGCTAGCCTATGATTATGTTCGTTGTTGTCCTACGGACTAAACCCTCCGGTTTATATAGACACGCGGATGGGGCTAGGGTTACACAGAGTCGGTTACAGAGAAGGGAATCTACATATCTGAATTGCCAAGCTTGCCTTCCATGCAAAGGAGAGTGCCACCCGGACACGGGACTAAGTCTTCAATCTTGTATCTTCATAGTCCAACAGTCTGGCATAAGCATATAGTCCGGCTGTCCGAGGACTCCCTAATCCAGGACTCCCTAATCCAGGACTCCCTCAGTAGCCCCCGAACCAGGCTTCAATGACGACGAGTCCGACGCGCAGATTATCTTCGGCATTGCAAGGCGGGTTGCTTCTCCGAATACTCCAAAGTAGATCTTGAACATGCAAATCGTATCTGGCTCTGCAAAAAAAATTCCATGTACCACCGTAGAGAGTACAATATTCCACGAGTCTAATCTGCTGACAACTTTTACCCATCGTGACATCACGCCACGGCCCGGTTATTATTTAGACCGTTTTTCCAACCTGCCCCTACACGTTTTGCGAGGCGGTTTTATTGGCACGTCTTGTCGAAGCAGAGATCGTGTCCCCCTTATCACGGGATTCTCATTAATACGGGCGTGGGTAACCCAACCGCTCCATTAGTACGACTCCTTGGTTTAGGCAAGTTCCAAACGGCTGCGCGGAGCACGCTTGACATTCATCCTCTTTGTAAAGAGGTCAAGACCTGTCCTTTTCTTTCCACGCCTGATACTTTCCTTCCCCCACCTCGAGTTCCAACACCCAAGGTTCAGTCCAAGCGCTCCGGACCTTCAACCATGTTCAGATCCAACCTTCAAGGCCGGTGGATGGCCTCTTCCGTCACAGAGGAGGACATCAAGAAGCTTAGGGAGGCTAAGTGTCTGACCGCTGAAATCCTTCACAGGCTTCCTACTCAAGGGCAGGTTATTCCTACTCCCAAACCCAACGAGAGCGTCATATTCATCTCCTACTTCCTCCAAGGGCTAGGCTTCAGTCTTCATCCCTTCGTTAGAGGGCTCATGTCCTATTATGGGCTAGATTTTCATGATCTAGCTCCAGATTCCTTCCTTCACATCTCAGCGTTCATCGTTGTGTGTGAGGCCTTCCTCCGCATTACCCCACACTTCGGCTTATGGCTCAAGACCTTCAATGTGAAGCTGAAGATGATCGACGAGTGACACGCGGAGTGCGGAGGTGCTATAATAAGCAAAGGTGTCGATGCTTTATGGCCAAAGGGTTCCTTCCTGGAAGTTTCTGACTTATGGCAACGGGAGTGGTTTTACATCACAGCACCCCGAGGTAGAAAGTGGGCGACTGCCCCAGCCTTCCGCTCCGCTCCTCCGCCACAACTTGCATCATGGGTCAACAAGGGGCTGGACCGGGCATCGGTTGATGACGCGCGGACATTGCAAAGCCGCATTCAGGATCTCCTCAAGAAGGATATCAGTCTTGTCAAAGTAATCCAAGTAATGTTAGTTCATCGGGTCTTGCCGTGCCAACGTCGACATCTCCGTATGTGGGAGTTCAACCCAGAAGGACCGCGAACTGTTCAACACTTTTTCGGCAGGACGCTCGAAGGAATGTATCAATTATTCTTCGGATCACGAATAAAGTGTCCAGACATAACAGAGGATGCAGGTCTCGACTGCAACCATCCGGATACCCCGGTAAGTAATTCCATGACCGAACATGTTGTCCTTATATTTGTCACAACATTATTCTGGAAAACCATTCTCGGCCAGGACTGGATAAGAAAGGCGAAGAGGATCAGGTGTTCGGCCCCTCTTCCCGAAGATTCGCCGGATCCTGTATTAACCAGGATGCTGGCTCACGCACCTTATCAAGTGCCATCAGGGGAGGACAAGGAGAGGAATGGGGAAGCCAAAAGCGGACTTCATGCTGGAGGTACGTTACGCATCCTGACTGGGAAAATTAGTATCCCCGTGTCGGAGGAGAATCTAGTATCCCCTCTCCCCACGGGAAGAAAAGGACCGCCCCCAAAGACTTGGAAGAAGAGGTCTCCAGACGAGGGAAGAAACCTTCCTCGGGGGGCCCTGAGGGCAGCATTGCCGCACAGCGCTCATAGGGGGGCCAGCCGTTAACCGAGCCGTAAGTGAACAAAGGTACTTTAGTAAGCATACCCCATTCTTTTCCTGAGAATAACAACCAAGTCATATGTTTTGCAGTTCGGCTTTTAGCCTTCCTCAACAATGGTCGTCCTCAGGGGATCTTCTTCCGGAGATGATGGAGAGCGAAATGCCTCGTCCTACTTCTCCGCCTCATGAGGCGGACGACCCTGAGGTGTCGTCTCGGAGGATCTCTCCCAATCCGCAAAGACTAGAAGGTAACTCTTTGGCCGCCCGAAGTCCGGGGTTCTCAGCTCCTAGAGAGATCAACAGAGAAAGCCCCGGACTGTCCGATATACAACCGGACACATTGACGGGTCTTCTGCGGCAAGCGGCTATCTCAGAGGCACATCGTACCTTAATGGGTACGGTGGTTGAGAGGATTTCATCCGCAAAAAGCGGGTTGGATGAAGCTTTTACGAGCGTGCTAAGAGGCTTTGAGGTACGCAAAGTGATATTTTTTGATTGTCCGTAAACGCAAGGTGCACTTTGTATAGATAGTAGCCCCTGAGACTCTGGTTGCCATTCCGACGAGGCGAGCAGAGGATCATAGTCTCAGGTAATGATGGTGCCAATTTTGTACGTAGGCGGCTGCAGCTCCAGCGGCTGACCGGACTGCTGAATTTGCCGAACTGAAGCGGCAACTCGATGTGGCGGATGCATACATCACGCTTGTGAACAAACGGCTTGACGAGGCATAGGGTATGTATATTTGGGTGGTCAGCGAATATTAATAAGAGCATGATGCTAGGGTTTATGATATGCTTTGACTGCAGATGGTGTTGCCGCCGTGGAGACCCTTCGGGCAGAGCTTGCCCGGGCCAAGGAGCAAGCCAGGAGAAGCGATGCGGCTGCCGTGAAGGCAGCTGATGAAATAAAAGCCGAACAGGCTGCTCATCGCCAAAGTGAGGATAGAATAGCCAACATGGCTCTTGAGCTACAAAATGTCGCTAGACGATATGAGCTTCTCGAAAGGGAAAACCAAGCGAAAACGGCTGACCTAAAGAAGGCCTTACAAGCAGCAAAGGAAACCCGCTTTGAGATCAGAGCGGCTCAGGATGAGCTCCGGCAAGCCGGTGAGATCACGGTTGGGAAGCCCTTTTTATTGCGAACAAAATTCGGCGATCCGAACTATGCCCCTCTTGATCAATTGTGGAGTTCTCAGACGCATACTTGGATTTGGCAAAGAGTGCTGCTGATGTGACGCAGTATTTCGAAGATCGAGAAGATCATGAACTGGAAAGATTGTTCTGGTCGCAGTTCAATACTCCAAGGCGTCCGCTGCTGTTGAATGAGCAAATGGCCGAATGGGCCGAGCTCCATAGGTTATCCGGGCTTGCCATGAAGGCCGTCGTGGATCACCTGTGGCCGAAGGAACCAAGTCCGGATAGTTATTTTGGTTTGGTGCAACGATTTATTCGTGTTGTGCCGCATATCGATGCTGTCAAGAGGTCAGCGTGCATAGAGGGTGCACGGATGGCTCTTTCCCGTGTTAAGACATACTGGGCGAAGATGGAGGCCACCGATATTGCAACCAGGGGTCCGCCCGGGGGCCAGGACTCGCCCGAGCACTATTTTGAAGAAGTCTTGGAAGGTGCCTGTTCAGTAGAGTCTCGGAGCTCAAAGAATACCATGTTCGAATGACATGTATCTTGATTGTAAAAACAATGCTTTTGATAATAAAGGCTATATTTATACTTTTGCCCGTAAAGTATTGTAGTTCCTCCTGTGCAGCTGCTTATGTATATATAACCTGAAAGTTTGCAGTCGTCGGCTTCAGCCCCCTCGCGTATAATGCGGGGGTGTTCGGTAAAAGCGCGTAATCATACTTGATCCAACGTCTTGGTCCATTAAGGAGGTGGTAGCGCGGCGAACGAGGCAATCAGACTATATAGCTTTAACACTTTCACTTAGCCATAGGAGTTTGACAGTGGGGCTACTATATAGCCCCTGGTATGTCCGCGTTTGTCCGAATACGGTGCATTTACATACGTGACCGGAAAACTGGTCCTTCATTAATGCGGAGGAATCGCGAAGATTCCACTAAGTCATCGAGTGGTTGACCAGTCTCTCGCTTTATCATGACAGTCAATTTTCAGCTTTCTCTACTGAGGTGCTCATCCGGATGAACCACGGCACAATCGCAGTAGTTCTCCCTGTGCCACCTTAGCCGATAGAGCGGAACATAAGGTGGCAAAACACGAGAGCTGGGCAAATCCAACTATTGACCAAAGATATGATTCGGAGCTGATGCATATAAGGCCAAACTCACGACGCCGAACACTCCCGAATGTATTCAGACTTTACAACATATACTGGGCTGAATAATGCCCTCGATAATGAGCCCTAAATTTCCAGGTACGTGCATTAATCCGGCGTGACGAAAGAGCGACTATGGTGAGAGCATAGATCCCCAAAACACATTGGTTGTTGCCCCTGTAACGTCTATTTTATATCGGCGAATCATAAGCTCGCCAATAACGCCGGTATCCTGTTGGGGAACGTAGTAATTTCCAAAAAATTCCTACGTACACGCAAGATCATGGTGATGCATAGCAACGAGAGGGGAGAGTGTTGTCTACGTACCCTCGATGACCGTAAGCGGAAGCGTTAGCACAACGCGGTTGATGTGGTCGTACGTCTTCACGTCCTGACCGATCAAGCACCGAAAGCACGGCATCTTCGAGTTCTTGCACACGTTCAGCTTGATGACGTCCCTCGAACTCCGATCCAGCCGAGTGTCGAGGGAGAGTTCCGTCAGCACGATGGTGTGGTAACGATGATGATGTTCTACCGACGCAGGGCTTCGCCTAAGCACTACTACAATATTATCGAGGAGGACTATGGTGGAGGGGGGCACCGCACACGGCTAAGAGATCAATGATCAATTGTTGTGTCTCCAAGGGGTGCCCCCTCCTCGTATATAAAGGAGTGGAGGAGGGGGAGGGCCGGCCCTCTCTAGGGTGCGCCCTAGGGGAGTCCTACTCCCACCGGGAGTAGGATTCCCCCTTTCCTAGTAGAACTAGGAGCCCTTCCAAGTACTAGGAGTAGGAGAGAAGGAAAGGGAAAAGAGAAGAGAAGGAAGGAGGGGGCGCTGCCCCTCCCCCTAGTCCAATTCAGACTAGGCCTTGGGGGGGGGGGCAGCCTCCCCTCTCTCTTTCCCCTAAAGCCCAATAAAGCCCATATACTCCCCGGCGAATTCCCGTAACTCTCCGGTACTCCGAAAAATACCCGAATCACTCGGAACCTTTACGATGTCCGAATATAGTCGTCCAATATATCGATCTTTACGTCTCGACCATTTCAAGACTCCTAGTCATGTCCCCAATCTCATCCGGGACTCCGAACTACCTTCAGTACATTAAAACACATAAACTCATAATATAACTGTCATCTAACTTTAAGCGTGCGGACCCTACGGGTTCGAGAACTATGTAGACATGACCGAGACACGTCTCCGGTCAATAACCAATAGCGGAACCTGGATGCTCATATTGGCTCCTACATATTCTAAGAAGATCTTTATCAGTGAAACCGCATAACAACATACGTGTTTCCCTTTGTCATCGGTATGTTACTTGCCCGAGATTCAATCGTCGGTATCTCAATACCTAGTTCAATCTCGTTACCCGCAAGTCTCTTTACTCGTTCCGTAATACATCATCCTGTAACTAACTCATTAGTTACAATGCTTGCATGGCTTATAGTGATGTGCATTACCGAGTGGGCCCAGAGATACCTCTCCGACAATCGGAGTGACAAATCCTCATCTCAAAATACGCCAACCCAACAAGTACCTTCAGAGACACCTGTAGAGCACCTTTATAATCACCCAGTTACGTTGTTACGTTTGGTAGCACACAAAGTGTTTCTCCGGTAAACGGGAGTTGCATAATCTCATAGTTATAGGAACATGTAGAAGTCATGAAGAAAGAAATAGCAACATACTAAACGATCTAGTGCTAAGATAACGGAATGGGTCAAGTCAATCACATCATTCTCCTAATGATGTGATCCCGTTAATCAAATGACAACGCATGTCTATGGTTAGGAAACTTAACCATCTTTGATTAACGAGCTAGTCAAGTAGAGGCATACTAGTGACACTGTGTTTGTCTATGTATTCACACATGTATTATGTTTCCGGTTAATTTCTAGCATGAATAATAAACATTTATCATGAAATAAGGAAATAAATAATAACTTTATTATTGCCTCTAGGGCATATTTCCTTCAGTCTCCCACTTGCACTAGAGTCAATAATCTAGTTCACATCACCATGTGATTTAACACCAATAGTCATATCTGTATATGATTAACACCCATAGTTCACATCGTCATGTGACCAACACCCAAAGGGTTTACTAGAGTCAATAATCTAGTTCACGCGGATACATGCGATTTGGAGCCTATGGCCGGGGACGAGTCCGAGGGTCCGAGGACACAAACCTCCTTGGAAGTAAATCTGTGTTCGGCTCTGTCGCCGTTAAGTGTGCGGCTTCCGTGGCGGTGTCCATCCTCCCGTCCTCGGATGGCGCAATCTGCACTGGATCTAAGGCCAGGGCAGCTGCAGGTGTGATCTCCTGAACACCGTCAGATGGCAGATCTAAGTCATGCTCATCGCGACTGTAGGGTGCACCTGTCATGGGCTCGAATTCGTCGAAGATCAAGCCTCCGCGGATGTCAGCAGTGTAATTCAGGCATCCAAACCTGGCCTGATGGCCAGAGGCGTAGCTATCGATCTGCTCCAGATGACCAAGCGAGTTGGCCCGCAGTGCGAAGCCGCCGAATACGAAGACCTGTTCGGGGAGGAAAACCTCACCCTGGACCGCATCGTTGTAGATGATCGAAGGGGCCATCTAGCCTTATGATGACGATACAGTGGAACTCTCAATGAAAGCACCAATGTCGGTGTCAAAACCGGTGGATCTAGGGTAGGGGGTCCCGAACTATGCGTCTAAGGCTAATGGTAATAGGAGGCGGGGGACACGATGTTTACCCAGGTTCGGGCCCTCTCTATGGAGGTAATACCCTACTTCCTGCTTGATTGATCTTGATGATATGAGTATTAATAGAGTTGATCCACCACGAGATCGTAGAGGCTAACCCTAGAATCTAGCCTATGATTATGATCGTTGTTGTCCTACGGACTAAACCCTCCGGTTTATATAGACACCGGAGGGGGCTAGGATTACACAGAGTCGGTTACAGAGAAGGGAATCTACATATCCGAATTGCCAAGCTTGCCTTCCACGCAAAGGAGAGTCCCACCCGGACACGGGGCGAAGTCTTCAATCTTGTATCTTCATAGTCCAACAGTCCGGCGTAAGCATATAGTCTGGCTGTCCGAGGACCCCTTAATCCAAGACTCCCTCAACGGGGGTGAGGACTCTATGTATTTTTTTTAAAAATGAAAAGGTGCACACAAATTTCTCTCAAGAGGCGCCACAGGGTGGCGCCCCAACCACTAGTTTTATATTGTACTACGTGACATAGATATATGATATCAACCCATGTTCAAGAATTCGTCCGATTAACCAATCAACTTGCGGATTAATACCTACTCATAGGGTCATCTAGTAGTCGACAAACTAATAAATTGACTGATTAATTGATTAACTTGCCGATTAGCCTATTAGCACCCTACTCCCCAACTAACCGAGCAGCTACCTGTTAACAATTTCCTCAACAATGATATCAACAAGATTCACCGTCTTAATTTTAACTTGGACCCCGGACGATTTTTGAACTAGTGGCACATATTTCAACATCACTGAAAAAATATTCTTGAACCTTATCACATTATATTATCACTTTGAAAAAAGTGAAACATTTTTTTCTCAAACAACAAAACTATCACAACTATATAAGGGGAGTGAACATGTTCGACACAATGCTACATTCTTTGAGAAAGCTATTATTTGATGACATATATGTTGACCATATGAATTACTATTGTAAGATACACCTTTTTCATCACATATTTGTGAACCATGTGAACAATTCTGTGTGCTACATGAACATTTTGTTAGGTAGGATATTTTTTTATGGTATTCTTTGAGCTAGTATAGAGGGAACATATTTCTCCACCATATGGACAATTCTCGTGAGGTATATGGGTATGATTATTTTGTTTCTTTATGTTGCAATTTTCATGGTTTGTGCAACATTTTTTGGAGAATTTTTATTTCGCTACGAACATATTTTTGTGAATTATGTGAGGTATATGAATAATTTACTAAAGAGTTGCACTATTTGTTTTTGCGATCTGCATTGCACTCAATATTTGTTGTGGAGATATATCCGGGGAGGTGCTCGATGGGTGCAAGGTGAGAGAAGAAAGGAGAAAAAAAACTTATCCTAAAAAGGAGAGACATTGCAGGAGACGAAGAGCATATCTCCAAAAGGCTTCCCCCCTGCTTCATAGGTAAAGACATATGGTCGAACGACAAGATGCTGAGGTAACCCTTGATGGGAACAAAACATGAAAATCAAAAAAAAAATCCTACAAACCACCCAAGATCCAATCTAGGAGATGCAAAGCAATGAGAGGGGAGTGTTTCTACATACCCTTGTAAACCGACAGCGTTAGCATCATAACGCAGTTGATGTAGTCGTACTCTTCACGATCCAATCCGATCTAGTGCCGAACAGACGACACCTCCGAGATTAGCACACATTCAGCTCGATGGGGTCCTCTCATTCTTGGTCCAGCAAGCGAGAGAGAGGAGGTAGATGAGATCGAAACCAGCACAACGGTATGGTGGTGGTGGCAGTAGCGGAAATCCGGCAGGGCTTTGCCAAGCGCGTACCGGAGAAAAGGTGGGAGGAGTTGGGAGCGACAGAGGCAAGGGTGAAGGGGTGCGGCTGACCTCCCAAGCCCCCACTATATATAGGGGTGAGGGGAGGGGGCGCCGGCCCTAGGCCCCTCCTCCAAGGGAGGGGGCGACGACCTAGGGGGTGCCTTGCCCTCCAAGGCAAGTGCGGCGCCCTCCCCACATAGGGTTCCGTCCCTTGGCTGCATGGGCCCGTTGGGGACTGGTGTGCTTGGCCCATGTTGGACAGCCCCCCTACAGCCCATGTTGACCCCCAGGGCAGGTGGACCCCTCCGATGGACCCCCAAAACCCCTTCGGTGACTCTGATACAATGCCGGCAATGCCCCCGAACTTTTCTGGTAGCCAAAATAGGACTTCACATGTATGCATCTTTACCTCCGGACCATTTCAGAGATCCTCGTGATATTCCGGATCCCATCCGGGACTCAGAACAACCTTCGTACTTTCTGTTATTTATATCTCATTGCTAACCTAGCACTATCGAACGTTAAGCATGCGACCCTACAGGTTTAGAACATGCAGACATGACCGAGACTCCTCTCTGGTCAATAACCAATAGTGGTACCTGGATGCCCATATTGATTCCCACATATTCAATGAAGATGTTTATCGGTTGAACTACAATGTCGAGGATTCAGTTATGTCTGTATGCAATTCCCTTTGTTCGGCGATATGTTTCTTGCCTGAGATTGTCTATACCTAGTTCAATATCGTTACCGGAAAGTCTCTTTACTCGTTCCATAATACAAGATCCCATGACTAAACTCATTAGCCACATGAAGCTTCTTGTGATGTTGTATTACCGAGAGGGCCCAGAGATATCTCTTTGTCAAACAGAGTGACATATTCCAGTCTCGATCCATGCAACCCAACAGACACCTTCGGAGATACCTATAGATCACCTTATGATCACCCAGTTACAAAGTGAAGTTTTATAGCACGCAAAGCATTCCTCTAGTATCTAGGGATGACACAATCACATGGTCTAAGGAACATATACTTGACATGAAGAAAGCTATAGCAAACAACTAAACAATCTGATGCTAAGATTACGGTTGCGTTTGTCCATCACATCACACTCCTAATGATGCGATCCCATTATCAAATGACAACTCATGTCTATGGTTAGGAAACCTTAACCATCTTTGATCAATGAGCTAGTCTAGTAGAGGCTTACCAGGGACACAATGTAGTTTATATATTCACACATGTATTTAAGTTTCTGGTCAATATAATTCTAGCATGAATAATGAAAATTTATCTTGGATGGGAAATATGATAATAACTATTTTATTATTCTGGGTCGTTGGACAATTTTGTGAATTAGTTAATGAGAGTACGACACTCATATATAGTCAGTGAAACCGAAAGCCAGCCTAGCATCCCAACATGGGCCAACGACCAAATTTGGGCCCACCTTCTATAAAGGACACCTTTGTCATCTTAATAGACGAGGAAACAGTCCACCGCTCCCTACGAGCAATAGTCTGGCGCGAGCTAGCGGCGTGCAATGACTTGTAAGCTGACCCAAGCCATAGAACCCTAAATGAACCAGGTATGTAAGGAGGTTACGGGCCATTTGGGAATCAACACCTAGTTTAATACATGCTCAACTACTGAAATGCAGGGTTCTAGGTTCCTCGCCTAACTTAATCTCTGATCTCTGATGCCTCCGGTGGCTAACCTTGTAATCAACTTACCTCCATTGTGATATGTTCGTCCTCCAGCTGACACACGGTGCAATACATCATAGTATCAAGAGTAGGGTATTACCTCTTCAAGGAGAGCCCAAACATTTGTAGACAATTGTCTCTTATGTGTAGACATCTATATTTTTCACTCATACACCCCTCCAAAAAAATTAGCTATCCATCGTACACCCCCTCGATAGCATTGTCAGATATGAAACATCGACATTAGTGGCACACATTACAACACCAAGGAAAACTTATTCTAGAATGTTTATCACGTTAGGTTATCCCTTTGAAAAACTGGAACTTTTTTTGTCAACAACAATACATCTATCACAACTATGTAAACATTTTTTCGAGGGGAATGAACATGTACCGCATACAACGTTACATTCTTTGATAAATGTATTTGTTTCATAACATATTTGTCAACCATATGAACTATTCTTGTGAGTGATACCTTTTCATAAAAAAAGATTCAACCATATGAACAATTTTTGTGAGCTACATGGACATTTTGTTAGGAAGGTGAACATGTTTTCATGGTGTTCTTTGAGCAAGTATAGAGGGTACATATTTTGTCAATCATATGAAAAATTCTCGTGAGGTATATGAGTATGCCATTTTTGTTTCTATGACTTGCATTTTTCATGAATTGGGATGCAATCTCTGAAGAATTAATATTTCTCCAGAAACATATTTTGTGAACTATGAAGCATGTACGAACAATTATTGTGAGGTGCATGAATATTTCTAAGAGTAGCGCTATTTCTTTTATGTGTACTCTGTAATGATGTGCATATGGAGAGGCTTGTACATATTAATTGTAAATTACTAAAAGTCTTAATTCCAGAGAATGATCTTTAAAATAGGCTTTAGCCCTGTTTTAATATAAACCAACATAATAAAATACACGCCCGGACGATACAATGTAGTGAGAAGGCCCGACTGGGAACTCATTCTCTGAAATAGGGTGACGATGTGAAATGAGAGTTGCCGCTACCGAGTCCAAGCAAGTAGACAATGATTTTCATCCAGAGCTCTAGCATAGGGGTGAGATCCAGAACGATGTCTTCAAGAAAAGAAAGACACCCATGAGTGTCAGCTTCATTGGCGCCATCACAAAAAGACTTTCCTGGTCACTGATACATCTCCATTGTATCTATAATTTATGAAGTATTCATGCCATGTTTACAACAACTTTATATGGTTTTGGTAATATTTGAATAGAACTAACCCGGACTGACGCTGTTTTCAGCAGAACTACCGTGGTGCTATTTTTGTGCAGAAATAAAAGTACTCGGAATGGGCTAAAACTTACGATATTTTTGGAACAAAAGAGACCCCCGAAGTTTTGTGGGAGGACTAGAAGAGACACGAGTTGCCCACAAGGCACCAGGGCACTCCCAGGGGGGTGGTCGTGGCATGGTGCCTCATGGGCCCATCTCAGCTCCTTTTTGCGTGAATCCAATGCTGAAAATCCTATAAATAGAGAAACCCACAGAAATAACCCTAGAACTTCGACTCCACCGCCGCAAGCCTCTGTACCAAAGCGAACTCAAATGGAGCCCTTTTCCGGCACCCTGCAGGAGGGGGAAATCATCACTGGAGGCCATCTTCATCGTCTGAGCGATCTCCATGATGAGGAGGGAGTAGTTCATGCTCGGGGCTGAGGGTATGTACCAGTAGCTTTGTGTTTGATCTCTTTCTCTGTCTCGCATGTTCTTGATTTGGCGCGATCTTGATGTACCGTGAGCTTTGTTAATATAGTTTGATCATATGGTATTTTCCCCCTCTCTATCTTGTTGTGATGAATTCGAATTTTTCCTTTGAGGTTTCACTATTATCAAATTGAATACTTTTATGGATTTGAGAACACTTGATGTATGTCTTGCATATATATACCTGTGGTGACAATGGGGTGTTCTATTGATTCACTTGATGTATGTTTTGCACTCAACTCACGGATTCCTGAGGTAACATTGGGGTAATCTATGCACAGGGGTTGATGCATGTTTTTACCCTACTTCCTCCGCTAGAAATATTGGGGCACTCTTTGAAGTTCTTTGTGTTGGATTGAATATTACGAACCTAAAGTTGTTTGATGCATATCGTATAATCAACTCACGGATACTTGTGGTGACATTGGAGTATCTATGTGACATTTCGGTTGGTTGATGTGTATCATATGGTGATATTTTAGTACAAACTCTAGGGTTGTTTGTGACACTTATAGGAATGGCTCAATAGATTGATCAGAAAAGATAACTTTGAGGTGGTTTTGTGCCCTACAACAATTTCATCTTATATTCTCCTCTAGATAAGAACTCTGGAGTGATTCTTTGTTGCACATTGAGGGATTGTTATATGATTCAATTATGTTAGCTGATACATCTCCAACGTATCTCTATAATTTTTGATTGTTCCATGCTATTATATTACCCCTTTTGGATATTTATGGGCTTTATTTTACACATTTATATCATTTTTGGGACTAACCTACTAACCGGAGGCCCAGCCCGTATTGTTGTCTTTTTTTTTGCCTATTTCAGTATTTCGAAGAAAAGGAATATCAAACGGAGTCCAAACGGAATGAAACCTTCGGGAGCATGATTTTTGGAACGAACATGATCCAGAGGACTTGGAGTGCAAGTCAAGAAGCGATCGAGGCGCCCACCCCTACAGGGCACGCCCCTATATCTCGTGGGCCCCTCGGGCGGCCATCGACCTACTTCTTCCTCCTCTATATACCCACGTACCCCGAAAACATCCAGGGAGCCAACGAAAAACAATTTCCACCGCCGTAACCTTCTGTATCCACGAGATCCCATCTTGGAGCCTTCGCCGGCGCTCCGCCAGAGGGGGAATCGACCACGGAGGGCTTCTACATCAACACCATAGCCCCTCCAATGAGTTGTGAGTAGTTTACCACAGACCTTCAGGTCCATAGTTATTAGCTAGATGGCTTCTTCTCTCTTTTTGGATCTCAATACCATGTTCTCCCCCTCTCTTGTGGAGATCTATTTGATGTAACTCTTTTTGTAGTGTGTTTGTCGAGATCCGATGAATTGTGGGTTTATGATCAAGTTTATCTATGAAAAATATTTGAATCTCCTCTGAATTCTTTTATGTATGATTGAGTTATCTTTGCAAGTCTCTTCGAATTATCAGTTTGGTTTGGCCTACTAGATTGATCTTTTTTGCAATGGGCGAAGTGTTTAGCTTTGGGTTCAATCTTGCGGTGTCCTTACCCAGTGACAATAAGGGTTGCAAGGCACATATTGTATTGTTGCCATCGAGGATAAAAAGATGGGTTTTATATCATATTGCATGAGTTTATCCCTCTACATCATGTCATCTCTCTTAACGCCTTACTCTGTTCTTATGAACTTAATACTCTAGATGCATCTTGGATAGCGGTCGATGTGTGGAGTAATAGTAGTAGATGCAGGCAGGAGTCGGTCTACTTGTCACGGACGTGATGCCTATATACATGATCATACCTAGATAATCTCATAATCATTCGCTTTTCTATCAATTGCTCGATAGTAATTTGTTCATCCATCGTAATACTTATGCTATCTTGAGAGAAGCCACTAGTGAAACCTATGGCCCCCGGGTCTATCTTTTATCATATAAGTTTTCAATCTACTTTTATTTGCATCTTTACTTTTCCTATCTATATTATAAAATACCAAAAATACATTTATCTTATCATACTATCTCTATCAGATCTCACTTTTGCAAGTGGCCGTGAAGGGATTGACAACCCCTTTATTGCGTTGGTTGCGAGTTCTTTGTTTGTTTGTGTAGGTGCGTGGGACTTTTGAGGAGCCTCCTACTGGATTGATACCTTGGTTCTCAAAAATACTTACGCTACTATTGCTGCATCACCCTTTCCTCTTCAAGGAAAACCAACACAAGCTCAGGACGTAGCAAGAAGGATTTCTGGCGTCGTTGCCGGGGAGGTCTTATCTCAAGTCAAGACATACCAAGTATCCATCACAAACTCATCTCCCTCGCATTTACATTATTTTCCATTTGCCTCTCGTTTTCCTCTCCCCCACTTCACCCTTGCCGTTTTATTCGCCCTCTCTTTCCCAATCTCCTCTCTCTCTTTCGCTTGCCTTTTTCTGTTTGCTTGTGTGTTGGATTACTTGTCGCCATGGCACAAGATAATACCAAATTGTGTGATTGCTCCAATACCAATAATAATGATTTCCTTAGTACTGCGATTGCTCATCTTAATGATGTTGAGGCTTGTGAAATCAATACTGCTTTGCTGAATCTTGTTATGAAAGATCAATTCGCCGGCCTTCCTAGTGAAGATGCCGCTACCCATCTAAACAAATTTGTTGATTTGTGTGATATGCAAAAGAAGAAAGATACGGATAATGATATTGTTAAATTGAAGTTATTTCCGTTTTCACTTAGCGATCATGCTAAAGTTTGGTTTTCGTCTTTGCCTAAAAATAGTATTGATTCTTGGAACAAGTGCACAGATGCTTCTATCTCTAAATATTTTCCTCCCGCTAAGATCATCACTCTTAGGAACGACATCATGAATTTTTAACAACTAGATCATGAGCATGTTGCCCAATCTTGGGAAAGAATGAAATTGATGATTTGCAATTGCCCTACTCATGGTTTGAATTTATGGATGATCATACAAAATTTTTATGCCGGATTGATCTTTGCTTCTAGAAATCTTTTAGATTCGGCCGCGGGAGCCACATTTATGGAAATCACGTTAGGAGATGCTACAAAACTTCTTGATAATATTATGGCTAATTATTCTCAATGGCACACCGAAAGATCTACTAGTAAAAAAGTGCATGCTATAGAAGAAATTAATGTTTTGAGTGGAAAGATGGATGAACTTATGAAATTGTTTGCTACTAAGAATGCTCCTCTTGATCCCAGTGATATGCCTTTGTCTACTTTGATTGAGAATAATAATGAATCTATGTATGTGAATTTTGTTGGTAGGAATAGTTTTGGAAACAATGCTTATAGAGGAAACTTTAATCCTAGACCGTTCCCTAGTAATTCCTCTAATAATTATGGAAATTCCTACAATAATTCTTATGGTAATTTCAATAAGATGCCCTCTAATTTTGAGAATAGTGTGAAAGAATTTATGATTTCTCAAAAGATTTTTAATCCTTTGCTTGAAGAAAAATTGCTCAAAGTTGATGGTTTGGCTAGGAACATTGATAGACTTTCGCTTGATGTTGATTCTCTTAAACTTAGATCTACTCCTACTAAGCATGATATCAATGAGTCTCTCAAATCCATGAGAATTTCCATTGATGAGTGCAAGGAAAGAACCGCTAGATTGCGTGCTAAGAAATATTGCTTTGTAAAGGCGTGTTCTTCTAGTTTCAATGAAAATAATGATGAAGATCTTAAAGTTATTGATGTGTCCCCTATTAGATCTTTGTTTTGCAATATGAATCTTAATAATAATGGGACTGGAGATGAGTCAACTTTAGTTAGAAGGCGTCCCAATTATTCGTAGTTTTTAGATCTTGATGCTAAATTTGGTAAAAGTGGGATTGGAGAGGTCATGACTTTGAATAGCATTGAACCAACTATCTTGGATTTCAAGGATTTTGATTATGATAATTGTTCTTTAGAAGGTTGTATTTCCTTGTTGTAATCTGTTGTTAATTCTCCTCATGCTTATAGTCAAAATAAAGCATTTACCAAACATATCGTTGATGCCTTGATGCAATCTTATGATGAAAAACTTAATTTGGAAGTTTATATACCTAGAAAACTTAATGATGAGTGGGAACCTACTACAAAGATTAAAATTAAAGATCGTGAGTGTTTTGCTTTGTGTGATTTGGGTGCTAGTGTTTCAACGATTCCAAAAACTTTATGTGATATTCTAGGTTTCCATGATCTTGATGATTGCTCTTTAAATTTGCACCTTGCGGATTCCACCATTAAAAAGCCAATGGGAAGGATCAATGATGTTCTTATTGTTGCAAATAGAAATTTGGTGCCCGTAGATTTTATCATTCTTGATATAGATTGCAATCTTTCTTGCCCTATTATTCTTGGTAGACCTTTCCTTAGAACGATTGGCGCGATTATTGATATGAAGGAAGGGAATATTAGATTCCAATTTCCATTAAGGAAAGGCATGGAGAACTTTCCAAGAAAGAAAATTAAATTACCTTATGAATCTATCATGCGAGCTACTTATGAATTGAGTGCCACAGATGGCACTACTTAGATCTATCTTCGCTTTTATGCCTAGCTAGGGGCGTTAAACGATAGCGCTAGTTGGGAGGCAACCCAATTTTATTTGTGTTTTTTTTTTTCTGTTTAGTAATAAATTTTTCATCTACCTTCTGTTTAGATGTGTTTTTATGTTGTAATTAGTGTTTGTGCCAAGTAGAACCTATAGGATAACCTATGGTGATAGTTAATTTGATTCTGCTGAAAAACAGAAACTTTGCGAGCACGAAATTAGTTTTGTTAAATCACAGAAACGTGATTTTTCGTTGATACTTTTTGCTGAAGATCAATAGAAAAATATTCCAGGACTTCCTATTTTTATAGGATTTTTATAGTTCCAGAAGTTTGCGTTAGTTACAGATTGCTACAGATTGTTCTGTTTTTGACAGATTCTGTTTTTCGTGTGTTGTTTGCTTATTTTGATGCATCTATGGCTAGTATTAAGTGGTATGAACCATAGAGAACTTGGAATACAGTAGGTTTAACACCAATATAAATAAAGAATGAGTTCATTACAGTACCTTATGTGGTGGTTTTGTTTTCTTTCACTAACGGAGCTTATGAGATTTCCTGTTGAGTTTTGTGTTGTGAAGTTTTGAAGTTTTGGGTAAAGATTTGATGGACTATGGAATAAGGAGTGGCAAAATCCTAATCTTGGGGATGCCCATGGAACCCCAAGATATTCAAGAATAGCCAAAAGCCTAAGCTTGGGGATGCCCCCGGAAGGCATCCCCTCTTTCGTCTTCCTTCATTGGTAACTTTACTTGGAGCTATATTTTTATTCGCCACATGATATGTGTTTTGCTTGGAGCGTCGTGTATGATATTAGTACTTGCCTTTTAGTTTTCCACAATCATCCTTGCTGTACACACCTTTTGAGAGAAGCCCACTTGATTGAAATTTATTAGAATACTCTATGTGCTTCACTTATATCTTTTGAGTTAGATAGTTTTTGCTCTAGTGCTTCACTTATATCTTTTAGAGCACAACGGTGGCTTAATTTTGTAGAAATTTCTAGTCTCTCATGCTTCACTTATATTATTTTGAGAGTCTCTTAGAAAAGCATCATATTTTCTATGGTTATAAAATTGGTCCTAGAATGGTAGGCATCCAAGTTGGGTATAATAAAAACAATCATAGGAAGTGAATTGGATGCTATGATCAATTTGATACTTGATAATCGTTTTGAGATATGGAGGTAGTGATATTAAAGTCATGCTAGTTGGGTGATTATGAATTTAAATAATGCTTGTGTTGAAGTTAGCAAGTCCCGTAGCATGCACGTATGGTTAAAGTTATGTAACAAATTTGAAACATGAAGTGTCCTTGGATTGTGCA
The DNA here is from genome assembly GCA_963921465.1 of Triticum timopheevii. Classification (NCBI taxonomy): domain Eukaryota; kingdom Viridiplantae; phylum Streptophyta; class Magnoliopsida; order Poales; family Poaceae; genus Triticum; species Triticum timopheevii. The sequence continues at coordinate 466,990,924 of OY997272.1, read as the reverse complement.
TCCTTATGAGTGGTGGTCGAGGACGAGCGATGGTCTTTTCCTACCAATCTATCCCTCTAGGAGCATGCACGTAGTGCTTGGTTTTTGATGACTTCTAAATTTTTGCAATAAGTATATGAGTTCTTTTGACAAATGTTGAGTCCATGGATTATACGCACTTTTACCTTTCCATCATTGCTAGCCTCTTCGATACCGTGCATTGCCCTTTCTCACCTTGAGAGTTGGTGCAAACTTCGCCGGTGCATCCAAACCCCGTGATAGGATACGCTCTATCACCCATAAACCTCCTTATATCTTCCTCAAAACAGCCACCATACCTACCTATTATGGCATTTCCATAGCCATTCCGAGATATATTGCCATGCAACTTTCCACCGTTCCGTTTATCATCATGACACGCATTACTATTGTCATATTGCCATTGCATGATCATGTAGTTGACATCGTATTTGTGATTAAGCCACCATGCATAATTTTTTATACATGTCACTCTTGATTCATTGCACCATCCCGGTACACCGTCGGAGGCATTCATATAGAGTCATATCTTGTTCTAGTTTTGAGTTGTAATTCATGTGTTGTAAATCAATAAAAGTGTGATGATCATCATTATCAGAGCATTGTCCCGAAAAGAAAAATAAAGAAAGGCCAAAAGAAAAAAAGAAAGGCCAAAGAAAAAAAAGAAAGGCCAACATAAATTGATGGGCATCTCCATAGCCCGTTGATTATCCTCGTCAATGTGAGACTTTCTCCTTTTCTTTGTATTCTCCACATAATCCCCATCATCATATTCTATTCCACCCATAGTGCTATATCCATGGCCCACGCTCATGTATTGCGTGAAAGTTGAATTTTTTTGAGATTATTTAAGTACGAAACAATTGCTTGGCTTGTCATCGGGGGTGTAGAATTTGGGAACATTTTGTGTGACGAAAATGAAGCATAGCCTAACTATATGATTTTGTAGGGATGAACTTTCTTTAGCCATGTTATTTTGAGAAGACATGATTGCTTTTATTAGTATGCTTGAAGTATTACTATTTATTATGTCAATATGAACTTTTATTTTGAATCATTTGGATCTGAACATTCATGCCACAATAAAGAAAATTACATTGAGAATTATGATAGGTAGCATTCCACATCAAAAATTCTGTTTTTATCATTTACCTACTCGAGGACGAGCAGGAATTAAGCTTGGGGATGCTTGACACGTCTCCAACGTATCTATAATTTTTTATTGTTCCATGCTATTACATTACCCCTTTTGGATGTTTATGGGCTTATTTTACACATTTATATCATTTTTGGGACTAACCTACTAACTGGAGGCCCAGCCCGTATTGTTGTTTTTTTTTTTTGCCTATTTCAGTATTTTGAAGAAAAGGAATATCAAACGGAGTCCAAACGGAATGAAACCTTTGGGAGCGTGATTTTTGGAATGAACGTGATCCAAAGGACTTGGGGTGCAAGTCAAGAAGCGATCGAGGCACCCACCCCTATAGGGCGTGCCCCCTATCACGTGGGCCCCTCGGGCGGCCACCGACATACTTCTTCCTCCTATATATACCCACGTACCCCGAAAACATCTAGGGAGCCAATGAAAAACAATTTCCACCACCGTAACCTTCTGTATCTGCGACATCCCATCTTGGAGCCTTTGCCGGCGCTCCGTCGGAGGGGGAATCAACCATGGAGGGCTTCTACATCAACACCATAGCCCCTCCGATGAGTTCTGAGTAGTTTACCACAGACCTTCGGGTCCATAGTTATTAGCTAGATGGCTTCTTCTCTCTTTTTGGATCTCAATACCATGTTCTCCCCCTCTCTTGTGGAGATCTATTCGATGTAACTCTTTTTGCGGTGTGTTTGTCGAGATCCGATGAATTGTGGGTTTATGATCAAGTTTATCTATGAGAAATATTTGAATCTCCTTTGAATTCTTTTATGTATGATTGAGTTATCTTTGCAAGTCTCTTCGAATTATCAGTTTGGTTTGGCCTACTAGATTGATCTTTCTTGCAATGGGAGAAATGTTTAGCTTTGGGTTCATTCTTGCGGTGTCCTTACCCAGTGACAATAAGGGTTGCAAGGCACGTATTGTATTGTTGCCATCGAGGATAAAAAGATGGGGTTTATATCATATTGCATGAGTTTATCCCTCTACATGATGTCATCTTTCTTAATGCGTTACTATGTTCTTATGAACTTAATACTCTAGATGCTTGCTGGATAGCGGTCGACGTGTGGAGTAATAGTAGTCGATGCAGGCAGGAGTCGGTCTACTTGTCACGGACGTGATGCCTATATACATGATCATACCTAGATAATCTCATAATTATTCGCTTTTCTATCAATTGCTCGACAGTAATTTGTTCACCCACCGTAATACTTATGCTATCTTGAGAGAAGCCACTAGTGAAACCTATGCCCCCCAGGTCTATCTTTTATCATATAAGTTTTCAATCTACTTTTATTTGCATCTTTACTTTTCCTATCTATATTATAAAATACCAAAAATATATTTATCTTATCATACTATCTCTATGAGATCGCACTTTCGCAAGTGGTTGTGAAGGGATTGACAACCCCTTTATTGTGTTGGTTGCGAGTTATTTGTTTGTTTCTGTAGGTGTGTGGGGATTTTGAGGAGCGTCCTACTGGATTGATACCTTGGTTCTCAAAAACTGAGGGAAATACTTACGCTACTATTGCTGCATCACCCTTTCCTCTTCAAGGAAAACCAACGCTAGCTCAAGACGTAGCATTAGCACTCTTGAGAGATTGCACTAGTGAAAGTATGAACCCTAGGCCTTGTTTCTAAGCATTGCAAAACCATTTGTGCTCCATTTTATCACTTGCTACCTTGCTGTTTTTTATTTTATATTACAAAAACCTATATCTACTATCCATACTACACTTGTATCTTCGCCGAACTAGTGCACCTATACAATTTGCCATTGTATTGGGTGTGTTGGGACACAAGAGATTTCTTGTATTTGGTTGCAGGGTTGTTTGAGAGAGACCATCTTCATCCTACGCCTCCAATGGATTGATAAACCTTAGGTCATCCACTTAAGGGAAAATTGCTATCGTCCTACAAAATTCTGTGCTTGGAGGCCCAACACGAGTCTACAAGAATAAGTTGTGTAGTAGACATCATTCACCACCATAAAGACGATCGGTGTTTCCCCACCAGATTCAGGCCCTGCTGAAGCAATCCAGAGTCTCCCGCCACTCACCCCTTGCTGCCCACATGACCAAGAGGTGCAATCACCAATGAACCTCCCGGAAAATCAACCGTGTAGCCCGCCATCCGAGGCTGCTGCCCCGGCATCCTCCGACAAACTTGTCACTACCGCTATAACACACGACTACCTCTCCAACCACTCCACAAGACCCCTCCTCAACATGGAACGACATCCACGAGAATATTCGCGAGGAGCGACCACCAACAACAGGGGGACCAAGTCCAACCCCTGCATGAAAAGCTATCACGTGCCACCAACCAACTGCCAGCTGATACGTCTCCAACGTATCTATATTTTTTTATTGTTCCATGCTATTATATTATCATTCTTGGATGTTTTATAATCATTTTATAGTCATTTTATATCAACTTTTGGTACTAACCTATTGACATAGTGCCAAGTGCCAGTTGCTATTTTCTGCATGTTTTTTACATCGCAGGAAATCAATATCAAACAGAGTCCAAACGCAGCGAAACTTTTTGTGGATTTTTTTTGGACCAGAAGACATCCATGTTGGGGAACGTAGTAGTTTCAAAATTTTCCTACGCACACGCAAGATCATGGTGATGACATAGCAACAAGAGGGGAGAGTGTTGTCCACGTACCCTCGTAGACCATAAGTGGAAGCGTTAGCACAACGCGGTTGATGTAGTCGTACGTCTTCACGATCCGACCGATCCAAGCACCGAACGTACGGCACCTCCAAGTTCAGCACACGTTCAGCTCGATGACGATCTCCGGGCTCCGATCCAGCAAAGCTTCAGGGATGAGTTCCGTCAGCACGACGGCATGGTGACGATGATGATGCTCTACCGGCGCAGGGCTTCGCCTAAACTCCGCGACGATATGACCGAGGTGGAATATGGTGGAGGGGGGCACCGCACACGGCTAAGGAACGATCCGTAGATCAACTTGTGTGTCTATGGGGTGCCCCCTGCCCCCGTATATAAAGGAGCAAGGGGGGAGACCGGCCGGCCCTTAGAGGGCGCGCCAAGGAGGAGGAATCCTCCTCCTAGTAGGAGTAGGACCCCTCCTTTCCTACTCCTACTAGGAGGGGGAAGGAAGGGGGGGAGGGGAAGGAAAGAGGGGGGGCGCCCCCCTCCTAGTCCAATTCAGACCAAAGGGAGAGGGGGACCGCGGCCCACCCTCGCCGCCCCTCTCTCTTTCCACTAAGGCCCATGTGGCCCATTAACTCTCCCGGGGGGTTCCGGTAACCCTCCGGCACTCCGGTTTTCTCCGAAATCACCCGGAACACTTCCGGTGTCCGAATATAGTCGTCCAATATATCAATCTTTATGTATTGACCATTTCGAGACTACTCGTCATGTCCGTGATCACATCCGGGACTCCGAACAAACTTCGGTACATCAAAACTTATAAACTCATAATAAAATTGTCATCGTAACGTTAAGCGTGCGGACCCTACGGGTTCGAGAACTATGTAGACATGACCTAGAACTATTCTCGGTCAATAACCAATAGCGGAACCTGGATGCCCATATTGGTTCCTACATATTCTACGAAGATCTTTATCGGTCAAACCGCATAACAACATACGTTGTTCCCTTTGTCATCGGTATGTTACTTGCCCGAGATTCGATCGTCGGTATCCAATACCTAGTTCAATCTCGTTACCGGCAAGTCTCTTTACTCGTTAGGTAATGCATCATTCCGTAACTAACTCATTAGTTACATTGCTTGCAAGGCTTATAGTGATGTGCATTACCGAGAGGGCCCAGAGATACCTCTCCGACAATCGGAGTGACAAAACCTAATCTCGAAATACGCCAACCCAACATGTACCTTTGGAGACACCTGTAGTACTCCTTTATAATCACCCAGTTACGTTGTGACGTTTGGTAGCACCCAAAGTGTTCCTCCGGTAAACGGGAGTTGCATAATCTCATAGTTACAGGAACATGTATAAGTCATGAAGAAAGCAATAGCAACATACTAAACGATCAAGTGCTAAGCTAACGGAATGGGTCAAGTCAATCACATCATTCCTCTAATGATGTGATTCCATTAATCAAATGACAACTCATGTCTATGGTTAGGAAACTTAACCATCTTTGATTAACGAGCTAGCCAAGTAGAGGCATACTAGTGACACTATGTTTGTCTATGTATTCACACATGTATTATGTTTCCGGTTAATACAATTCTAGCATGAATAATAAACATTTATCATGAAATAAGGAAATAAATAATAACTTTATTATTGCCTCTAGGGCATATTTCCTTCAATCCAGTGGGCGGGAGAAGTGCCTGGGGGTGCACCGAGGGGAGCACAACCCACCAGGGCGCGCCTGGGGGCCCAGACGCACCTACGTGGGTTGTGCCCACCTCGGGTGCCCCTGAACCGCCTCTTTGCTCTATAAATACCCCAATATTCCAGAAACCCTAGAGGAGTCGACGAAAATCAATTCCAGCCGCCGTAGAATCCAGAACCACCAGATCCAATCTAGACACCATCAGGGAGGGGTGCATCATGTCCATTGGTGCCTCTCCGATGATGCGTGAGTAGTTCTTTGTAGACCTACTGGTCCGTAGTTAGTAGCTAGGTGGCTTCCTCTCTCTCGTTTGATTCTCAATACAATGGTCTCTTGGAGATCCATATGATGTAACTCTTTTTGCGTTGTGTTTGTTTGGATCTGATGAACTTTGAGTTTATGATCAGATCTATGTTTTTATACGTGAAAGTTATTTGAGTCTTCTTTGAATCTCTTATATGCATGATTGCTTATAGCCTCGTATGTCTTCTCCGATATTTGGGTTTTATTTGGCCAACTTGATCTATTTATCTTGCAATGGGAAGAGGTGCTTTGTAGTGGGTTCGATCTTACGGTGCTTGATCCCAGTGACAGAAGGGGAACCGACACATATGTATCGTTGCTACTAAGGATAAAACGATGGGGTCTATTTCTACATAAATAGATCTTGTCTATATCATGTCATCATTCTTATTGCATTACTCCGTTTCTCCATGAACTTAATACACTAGATGCATGCTGGATAGCAGACGATTTGTGGAGTAATAGTAGTAGATGCAGGCAGGAGCCGGTCTACTAATCTTGGACGTGATGCCTATTTAATGATCATTGCCTGGATATCTTCATGATTATTTGAAGTTCTATCAATTGCCCAATAGTAATTTGTTCACCCACCGTTTGCTATTTTTCTCGAGAGAAGCCACTAGTGAAATCTACGGCCCCCGGGTCTCTTCTTTATTATATTTGCCTTTGCAATCTATTTTATTTGCCTTTTATTTTCAGATCTATCAAACCAAAAATATAAAAATACCTTTCCACACTTTATATTATTTGACGTTCGATCTATCAATATTTTCAACTCTCTCACGTCCTCTTGCCAATTTCTGGCGCCGTTACCCGAAAGGGATTGACAACCCCTTTAACACGTCGGGTTGCGAGTATTTGTTACTTGTGTGCAGATGTTGTTTCCCTAGTGTTGCTTGGTCCTCCTACTGGTTCGATAACCTTGGTCTCATCACAGAGGGAAATACCTATCGTCGATGTGCTGCATCATCCCTTCCTCTTTGGGGAAATACCGACGTAGTTCAAGCAAACATCACCAGCCAGCACAACCAGGAGGGGAGGGCGTTGCCCCATCCGATTCGCCCACTCCAGATCTAGACGAGTGACACACGTGGCAGCCAGCACCTCTGACCACCATCGGTTTTCTATGACCTGCTCCATCACCGTCGGCTAGGACTAGAAATTTAACTCAAAACTCGCGAGCTAAACGAGTAGCTGATACGTCTCCAACGTATCTATAATTTTTGATTGTTACATGCTATTATATTACCCCTTTTGGATGTTTATGGGCTTTATTTTACACATTTATATCATTTTTGGGACTAACCTACTAACCGGAGGCCCAGCCCGTATTGCTGTTTTTTTGCCTATTTCAGTATTTTGAAGAAAAGGAATATCAAACGGAGTCCAAACGGAATGAAACCTTCGGGAGCGTGATTTTTGGAACGAACATGATCCAGAGGACTTGGAGTGCAAGTCAAGAAGCAGCCGAGGCCTCCATGAGATAGAAGGCCCCCCCTATAGGGCACGGCCCCCTGTCTCATGGGCCCCTCGGGTGTCCACTGACGTACTTCTTCCTCCTATATAACCCTACGTACCCCGAAAACATCCAGGGAGCAGACGAAACACAATTTTCACCACCGTAACCTTCTGTATCCGCGAGATCCCATCCTGGAGCCTATGCCGGCGCTCCGCCGGAGGGGGAATCGACCATGGAGGGCTTGATAATTATATTTATAGAAAAAGAATTGGATGCTATGATCAATATGATGCTTGATAATTGTTTTGAGATATGGAGGTAGTGATATTAAAGTCATGCTAGTTGGGTGATTATGAATTTAAAGAATGCTTGTGTTGAAGTTTGTGATTCCCGTAGCATGCACGTATGGTGAACCGCTTTGTGATGAAGTTGGAGCACAATTTTATTTATTGATTGTCTTCCTTATGAGTGGCGGTCGGGGACGAGCGATGGTCTTTTCCTACCAATCTATCCCCCTAGGAGCATGTGCGTAGTACTTTTGTTTGTGATGACTTCTAGATTTTTGCAACAAGTACATGAGTTCTTTTGACTAATGTTGAGTCCATGGATTATACGCACCCTTTCACCCTTCCATCATTGCTAGCCTTTCTTGTGCCACACAACTTTCGCCGGTACCATACACCTACCATATACCTTCCTCAAAGCAGCCACCATACCTACCTATTATGGCATTTCCATAGCCATTCCGAGATATATAGCCATGCAACTTTCCACCGTTCCATTCATATGACACGCATTACTTTTGTCATATTGCTCTTTGGATGATCATGTAGTTGACATTGTATTTGTGGCAAGGCCACCTTCATAATTTTCATACATGTCGCTCTTGATTCATTGCATATCCCGGTACACCGCCGGAGGCATTCATATAGAGTCATATCTTGTTCTAGCTTTGAGTTGTAATTCTTGAGTTGTAAATCCATAAAAGTGTGATGATCTTCATTATTAGAGCATTGTCCTAGTGAGGAAAGGATGATGAAGACTATGATTCCCCCACAAGTCGGGATGAGACTTCGGACTTTACAAAGAAAGGCCAAAAGAAAAAAAGAGAAAGGCCAAAAGAAAAAAAAAGAAGGCCAAAGAAAAAAAGAAAGAAAAAAAAGAAAAAAAATAAAATGAGAGAAAAAGAGAGAAGGGATAATGCTACTATCTCTTTTTCCACACTTGTGCTTCAAAATAGCACCATGATCTTCATGATAGAGAGTCTCATATGTTGTTACTTTCATATACTAGTGGGAATTTTTCATTATAGAACTTGGCTTGTATATTCCAATGATGGGCTTCCTCAAAAATGCCCTAGGTCTTCGTGAGCAAGCAAGTTGGATGCACACCCACTTAGTTTCTTTTGTTGAGCTTTCATATATTTATAGCTCTAGTGCATCCGTTGCATGGCATTCCCTACTCACTCACATTGATATCTATTAATGGGCATCTCCATAGCCCGTTGATACGCCTAGTTGATGTGAGACTATCTTCTACCTTTTTTGTCTTCTCCACAACCACCATTCTATTCCACATATAGTGCTATGTCCATGGCTCAAGCTCATGTATTGCGTGAAAGTTGAAAAAGTTTGAGATTATTAAAGTATGAAACAATTTCTTGGCTTGTCATCGGGGTTGTGCATGATTAAATACTTTGTGTGATGAAGATAGAGCAACAGCCAGACTATATGATTTTGTAGGGATAACTTTCTTTGGCCATGTTATTTTGACAAGACATGATTACTTTGATTAGTATGCTTGAAGTATCACCATTTTCATGTTAATATGAACCTTTATTTTGTATCATTTGGATCTGAACATTCATGCCACAATAAAGAAAATTACATTGAGAGCTATGCTAGGTAGCATTCCACATCAAAAATTCTCTTTTTATCATTTACCTACTCGAGGACGAGCAGGAACTAAGCTTGGGGATGCTTGATACGTCTCTAACGTATCTATAATTTTTGATTGTTCCATGCTATTGTATTACCCCTTTTGGATGTTTATGGGCTTTATTTTACACATTTATATCATTTTTGGGACTAACCTACTAACCGGAGGCCCAGCCCGTATTGCTGTTTTTTTGCCTATTTTAGTATTTCGAAGAAAAGGAATATCAAACGGAGTCCAAACGGAATGAAACCTTTGGGAGCGTGATTTTTGGAACGAACGTGATCCACAGGACTTGGAGTGCAAGTCAAGAAGCAGCCGAGGCCTCCACAAGATAGGAGGGCGCGCCCCCTGTCTCGTGGGCCCCTCGGGCGTCCACCGACGTACTTCTTCCTCCTATATAAGCCTACGTACCCCGAAAATATCCAGGGAGCAGACGGAACACAATTTCCACCACCGTAAGCTTCTGTATCCGCGAGATCCCATCTTGGAGCCTTCGCCGGCGCTCCGCCGGAGGGGGAATCAACCATGGAGGGCTTCTACATCAACATCCTTGCCCCTCCGATGAGTTGTGAGTAGTTTACCACAGACCTACAGGTCCATAGTTATTAGCTAGATGGCTTATTCTCTCTTTTTGGATCTCAATACAATGTTCCCCCCTCTCTTGTGGAGATCTATTCGATGTAAACTCTTTTTGCGGTGTGTTTGTCGAGATCTGATGAATTGTGGGTTTATGATCAAGTTTATCTTTGAATAATATTTGAATCTTCTCTGAATTCTTCTATGTATGATTGATTTATCTTTGCAAGTCTCTTCGAATTATCAGTTTGGTTTGGCCTACTAGATTGATCTTTCTTGCCATGGGAGAAGTGCTTAGCTTTGGGTTCAATCTTGCAGTGTCCTTACCCAGTGACAGAAAGGGTTGCTAGGCACGTATTGTATTGTTGCCATCGAGGATAACAAGATGGGGTTTATATCATATTGCTTGAGTTATCCCTCTACATCATGTCATCTTGCTTAGTGCGTTACTCTGTTCTTATGAACTTAATACTCTAGATGCAGGCAGGAGTCGGTCGACGTGTGGAGTAATAGTAGTAGATGCAGGCAGGAGTCGGTCTACTTGTTTTGGACGTGATGCCTATATACATGATCATGCCTAGATAATCTCATAACTATTCACTTTTCTATCAATTGCTCAATTGCTCGACAGTAATTTGTTCACCCACCGTAATACTTACGCTATCTTGAGAGAAGCCACTAGTGAAACTATAGCCCCCGGGTCTATCTCTTATCATATTTGCTTCCAATTTACTTTTATTTGCATCTTTACTTTTTGCATCTATATTATAAAATACCAAAAATATATTTATCTTATCATACTATCTTCATTAGATCTCACTTTCGCAAGTGGCAGTGAAGGGATTGACAACCCCTTTATTGCGTTGGTTGCGAGTTCTTTGTTTGTTTGTGTAGGTGCGTGGGACTTTTGAGGAGCCTCCTACTGGATTGATACCTTGGTTCTCAAAAACTGAGGGAAATACTTACGCTACTATTGCTGCATCACCCTCTCCTCTTCGAGGAAAGCCAACGCAAGCTCAAGACGTAGCAGTAGCTCGTGACTCGGCTTGACTCAACTCGAACTCGGTGACTAACAAGTCGAGTCGAGTTTTAATTTGAGCTCATTAACAAAACGAGTTTAACAAATCAAGCTAACGAGTTACTCATTTTGCTCATTAAGCTCTTTAATCAAAAGAGACGTGAGATAAGTATCAATATTGTTGTAGATTATTGTCATTTATGGAAGTGTACAAAGTGTTTCTTTAGTGTAAATTCTTAATTGTTGTGATTTGAGAAGAAAGTTCTATGTTTACAAATATATTCTTGTAGATTAAATGCATACATAATATGTTATATTTTATTATTCACTTTCATAATGAGCTTAGCGAGTTAAACGAGCTAGCTCGCGAGTTATACGAGTCGAGCCGAGTTTAAATCTAAGCTCGTTATCTTAACAAGTCGAGCCGAGCTAACTCGCTATCTTAATGAGTTATAGTGAGTCGAGCCGAGCTGGCTCGACTCTACTTGAATTCCATCCCTACCGTCGGCTCAATGTCACACCAACCGTGCATCGTTCTACTGCCACGCGCCCGTGGGAAGAGAAATCCAAATCCAACCTGGTGTTGTCAGACCGCCAGCACCGCCACAACGCCCCTACCTCCCCTCTCAGATGCCATGGAGGAAACCGTCGCCCGCAGCCAAAGCCATCCCACAACCTGTGCCATCCATTGGCAAGAACAACCTCGCCCTCCTGGACATGCATCCGCCACCTCTAGTGCCACACACCTGCTCCACCAGCTATGGCTAAGGCAGAGCCAACCCAATCCGCATGCAGTCCCTGCCTCTCGATGGGACACCAGGGTCAGATCCGGTCAGATCTGTCCATGGTTGTGATACGTCTCCAACGTATCTATAATTTATGAAGTATTCATGTTGTTATATTACCATTCTTGGATGTTTTACAATCATTTTATAGCAACTTTATATCATTTTTTGGGACTAACCTATTGAACCAGTGCCCAGTGCCAGTTAATGGTTTTTGCTTGTTTTTTACATCGCATGAAATAAATACCAAACGGAGTCCAAACACCGCGAAATGTTTTGTGGATTTTTTATGGACCAGAAGACATCCAATGGGCTAGAGTAGCACTTGGGTGTGCCGCGAGGCGGGCACAACCCACCAGGGCGCGCCTGGGCCCCCAGGCGTGCCTAGGTGGGTTGTGCCCACCTCGGTGGCCTCTTGCACCCCCTCTTTGCCCTATAAATCGTCAAATATTCCAAAACCCTTTGGGAGAACCCTAGATCAGAAGTTCCGCTGCCGCAAGCCTCTGTATCCACGAAAAGCAATCTAGACCCAGTTCCGACACCCTGCTGGAGGGGAAATCATCACTGGTGGCCATCTTCATCATCCCAGCGGCCACCATGATGAGGAGGGAGTAGTCCACCCTCGGGGCTAAGGGTTTGTACCAGTAGTTATGTGTTTAATCTCTCTCTCTCTCTCTCTCTCTCTCTCGTGTTCTTAAGATGTCACAATCTTGATGTATCGCGGGCTTTGTTAATGTATATAGTCCAATCATATGGTGTTTTACCCTCTATATCTTGTGATGAATTGAGTTTTCCCTTTGAGATTTCGTTTTGTTGGATTGAATACTTTTATGGATTTGAGAGCACTTGATATATGTCTTGGATATGAATACTCATGGTGACAATTGGGTATCATATTGATTCACTTGATATATGTTTTGGCACTCAACTCGTGGATTCCCAAGGTGACATTGGGGTAATCTACGCATAGGGGTTGATGCACGTTCTTATCTTTGTTTCTCCTGTAGAAATCTTGGGGCGCTCTTTGAGGTTCTTTGTGTTGGATTGAGTATTATGAATCTGAAATTATTTGGTGTTATTTTAGTACGAACTCTCGGATAGATCGATCAGAAAGAATAGCTTCGAGGTGGTTTCGTACCCTACCAACAATTTCTTCTTATGTTCTCCACTAGATAAGAACTTTGGAGTGATTCTTCGTTGCACTTTGTGGGATGGTTATATGGTCGAATTATATTAGCATTGTTGAGAGATTGCACTAGCAAAAGTATGGACCCTAGGCCTCATTTTCAAGCATTGCAATACTGTAGCGACCAAACATCAAACGGTCAAGTCTCTGTGCATCAGTGTCATCCCTGGATCGGTAATGCTGACACGCACAGTACTCGAGGAATTATAACAGAGTTTCAATCACACACTTATTATGTCGAGTCCTCATAAAGAGTATGATTACATAAATAAATCATGGCTGAAGGCCATCTAAACTAGATAACTGCGGAAGCTTCGAAGGTAAATGAGTCCATCAACTCCAATGACATAGCTGAGTGCAAAACAACGACCTATCACACCTTATTCGTCGCCTGAGTAGTTTGCAACATAAGACGTTGCAGCCCAAAATGGGTCAGCACATGGAATATTGTAACGCCCCGGATACGACTTTCCATATTCGTAACTCCAACTCCTGCCTTTTCCGGAGATGCGATATATTATTTTCTCCGTGGTTGGGTTTTTGTCTTTCGTTTTGCATTTTGTTCATGTCATGCATTTCATCATCGCATCATTCGCATTGCATCGGCATCGTTTTTCATAAAACTCGCACCCGTTCGTAGTTGCCGCGTCCCCCCCCCCTTTCTTTTGTTGACCGCCCCGAGACCAACTGTGTTTTCGTTTCCCTTTTGTCCGACCACCTAACCTCTCTTGCCAGCTCGCAGCCCCCCTCGCGCGCGTCCGAAACTTGCCCCGAACCCGACCCGAGCAGTCGTCACCGTTGGATCCGGATCATCCCCTAACATCTACAAAACATCTCCATTTTATTATTCGGACATCCCTAGTCTATTTTTTTTAACCGCCCGATTTCGATCGGAGGGTCCGGATCTACCATAAACTCCCCCTCTTTCCTTATATAAGGGACTCCTAGTCTAAATCTAGTCAAACCCTAAAATTAAGGACCCGTGTCCCATCCAATCCTCTCCCCGCCGCCACTCTCTCGGGATCCATCCCGCAGCCACCTGGTCTCCCTGGATTTCAACGCCGGCCAATCCCGACCGAATTCCATCGATCCATCCATCCAACCGCATCTCCCGCGCACCACCTCAACCTCCCGAGCTCACGCCTGCGCCCCGCCGCCGTCCAGCCGACCACCAGCGACCCCAGGACCGTCGCCTTCTTCTCCCCGTCTCTCCTTTCCTTCCCGTGCGTCTCCCTCTCTCGCTCAGTGTCCCTCTCTCTCTCTGTCTTCTCTGCCCAGGAGCAGGAACCATGCCTTGGACGCCAAGCTCCGCCGCTGCCGTCCCGTGCGCGCCGCCGTCCAGATTGCCGGTTCCCTGCTGAGGCGCACCGGATCTGGCCGTTCCGGCCGCTTCCCGCCGACCCCATCGTCAGGAGCTCGCGACAAGTCCGCCGGCGTCGTACTGCTTCACGGAGGACGAGGACGAGTCCCTGCCTCGCCGGAGATAACTTCGCCGCCGCCGGATCCGCCATCCCCGCGCCTCCCCCGCCTGGGATCCGACCGCCTCCGCCCGGCCCTCGTCGCCCCGCCAAGTCCAGCGCCGGCGCCCTGCTCGCCTCCTCTGTTTCGCCCCTGTACGAGACGACCGAGCACCCCGCCCGCGTTGACCGCTCCAGCGACTGCGCGCTAGCCTCCAGATCCAGCCCAGCACCAGATCTGGCCCAAGGCCTCTTTGGTGAGCACCCACCTGCTATACTGCGCCCCCTGCGCACTATTGTTTCTCGCGCCGGCCCGTGTGGTTCATTTTCGGCCTGTTTAGGTTTTTTTCTCAGTCCTGCGAATTTAACTTTATCCAGTGAATTAACAGATTTGCAGAAACCCCCTTGCACTTCATGCATATAATAACTCATGATCTGTGCATCATATGTAAAAACTTTAAACATGTAAAATGCTTAGAATTTTGTGTAGATTAATAATATCCCACTTTCATCCATGTTTATAATGTTTAAAATGATGTTTGTTCAAATTTGCTTAAATGCCATGCTAAAATGATTTTATTCATAACTAAATAACCGTAGCTCGGTTTTAAATAAACTTTATATGTAAATGGGGTGGAAAAATGCCTAGTTTAACATGGTGCACTTTGTTTTATTGTTTAACAACGTTAAAATATGTTTTAGGGCAGATCAGTACCGAATCTAAAATATGCACATGGGGATTTTCCGGAATTGTTGTTTGTTGTTTCCGGCCTCATTTAAACTTGCCTAGATAGGTAGTTTCATTATGTTTCACCTCTTGCCATGTTTAATAACATTTAATATTGTTGGGTACATAACCGAGATCAAACTAAATAATGAATGTGGTGTTTCGTCAATATGCAACTCGTTGCATATTGAGCTCCACTTAACTTGTAGTGTTGTTTGTTGCACTTTGCCATGCCATGCCTCATTAAATCGGACATGCATCATACTTGATTGTGCATCATGCCATATTTATGGTTGTGTGTTTACCATGTTGTTTGTTTCTTTCCGGTTTGCTTCTCTCGTTAGCTTCGATTTCGTTCCGGAGTTGTGAGGATTCGTGCGACTACGACCGTTTGTCTTCTTCTTGGACTCGTTCTTCTTCCTTGCGGGATCTCAGGCAAGATGATCATACCCTCGAAATCACTACTATCTTTGCTATGCTAGTTTGCTCGCTCTTTTGCTATGCCAATGCTACGATGCCTACCATTTGCTTGTCAGCCTCCCAAATTGCCATGTCAACCCTCTAACCCACCATGTCCTAGCAAACCGTTGTTTGGCTATGTTACCGCTTTGCTCAGCCCCTCTTATAGCGTTGCTAGTTGCAGGTGAAGTTGAAGATTTCTCCATGGTGGACAGGGTTTATGTTGGGATATCACAATATCTCTTTTATATTATTAATGCATCTATATACTTGGTAAAGGGTGGAAGGCTCGGCTTTTTGCCTGGTGTTTTTTTCCACTCTTGCCGCCCTAGTTTCCGTCATACCGGTGTTATGTTCCCGGATTTTGCGTTCCTTACGCGGTCGGGTGATTTATGGGACCCCCTTGACAGTTCGCTTTGAATAAAACTCCTCCAGCAAGGCCCAACATTGGTTTTACCATTTGCCTCACCACCACCTATATTTCCCTTGGGAGTAATTAACCCAAGGGTCATCTTTATTATAGCCCCCCCCCCCGGGGCCAATGCTTGTCTAAGTGTTGGTCCAAACTAGAGCCACTTGCGGTGCCGCCCCTAGGCAACTTGGGGTATCGTCGGTTGCCGTACGTACTGCTCATCCGGTCGTGGCCTGAGACGAGATACGCGCGGCTACTATCAGGATGTCGGCACGCCGGGAGGTCTTGCTGGTCTTGTTTTACCATTGTCGAAATGTCTTGATGTACCGGGATACCGAGTCTGATCGGAGTGTCTCGGGTGAAGGTCTATTGCTTCGATGATCGCGAGAGCTTGTCATGTGCTAAGTTGGGACACCCCTGCAGGGTATAAACTTTCGAGAGCCGTGCCCGCGGTTATGTGGCAGATGGGAATTTGTTAATGTCCGGTTGTAGAAAACCCGAAGTTGACCTTAAATTAAAATACATCAACCGTGTGTGTAACCGTGATGGTCTCTTTCCGGCGGAGTCCGGGAAGTGAACACGGTGTTGGAGTTATGCTTGACGTAGGTTGCTATAGGATCACTTCTTGATCATACTTTTATCGACCGTGCTTTGCCTTCTCTTCTCGCTCTCATTTGCGTATGTTAGTCACCATATATGCTAGTCGCTTGCTGCAGCTCCACCTCATTACTACATCCTTCCTATAAGCTTAAATAGTCTTGATCTCGCGGGTGCGAGATTGCTGAGTCCTCGTGGCTCACAGATACTTCCAAAACCAGTTTGCAGGTGCCTATGTACCGAGCAGGTGACGCAACCAAGCTCAAGGAGGAGCTCGATGAAGATCTTGCCCTTTGTGTTGTTTCGTTCTAGTTGATCAGTAGTGGAGCCCAGTTGGGGTCGATCGGGGACCTTTGTCGCATTTGGGGTTCTTCTTTTATTTTGGTTCCGTAGTCGGACCTTGTTTGTATCTGGATGATGTAATGCTTTATTCATGTAATTGTGTGAAGTGGCGATTGTAAGCCAACTATGTATCTCTTTCCCTTATGTATTACATGGGTTGTGTGAAGATTACCTCACTTGCGACATTGCTTTCAATGCGGTTATGCCTCTAAGTCGTGCTTCGACACGTGGGAGATATAGCCGCATCGAGGGCGTTACAAATATGCTGGCATAGTTACATTGTAAAGCGAGGATTATGCAAGAATTATATCTACATGCAATATTTGGCTGATGGAGGCTGTAAGTTTCATGATTTTGCAATAAAGCTAATTTTTTCCCTACAACAAAGGAAAAAATTTAATTAACTACTCCCATGTTGCCCATTATTTGAGAAGGTAACCCCAACTCAAATCCCAATTAAAAGTATCATCATTAACCCAACATCAAAATTAATTAGAGTAACGTGATGAGATCACATCAATAGATTCAAGTACCAAATACTCAAGATGTCCATAACCGGGGACACGGCTAACCATGATTAGTTTATACACTCTGCAGAGGTTTGCGCACTTTTCCCCACAAGACTCGACCACATCCATGATCGGATGATCGAGACATAGCCTTTCTGAAGCATTAACTCTCTACTCTGGGTAGACAGTACCACATGCACCCCTCAACATCTGTTAGTCTACCTCTTCAAGAGCTCACGCAACTTACTCAACTATGCCAGACCCATAATGGCTTGTGGCTGCACACAGAAGTTTTTTCTAGCAGGAATAATCTTATGATCCCTTTGAGCCTGTGTGGCATTCCATAGGATAATCACACGGTAACCCCGGGATTTCCAAAAACAGGCAACACCGGGTTCCCCAGGTGCCTCAACCAATCCACCCAGATGTGTATTAATGTTTCCACCTTAATGTTATCCAATTAAAATAACTCTCAAACTTCCATGGGTGAATCACGATCCAATCCCCGTCTACGAGCATGGCTAAGCAATAATAAGCATAACGTATATTCTTGGGGTGATCAAAAGTTATTAGGTTCCTACCTCAACACTACAACCAAAACCACATGTTCCCAATCCTACCAATGCAAGTATTTGTGGGGCAGACTAATGCATAGTAAAAACTGGGTATAAAAGAGCATGATCAAAGTGTAGCTTGCCTTATTACTAAGGATAAAACGATGGGGTCTATTTCTACATAAATAGATCTTGTCTACATCATGTCATCATTCTTATTGCATTACTCCGTCTCCAAGAACTTAATACACTAGATGCATACTGGATAGCGGTTGATGTGTGGAGTAATAGTAGTAGATGCAAGCAGGAGTCGGACTATTAATCTTGGACGTGATGTCTATACAATGATCATTGCCTGGATATCGTCATGATTATTTGAAGTTCTATCAATTTCCCAACAGTAATTTGTTCACCCACCGTTTGCTATTTTTCTCGAGAGAAGCCACTAGTGAAATCTACGGCCCCCAGGTCTGTTCTTTAATATATTTGCCTTTGTGATCTATTTTATTTTCAGATCTATTAAACCAAAAATACAAAAATACCTTACTGCATTTTATTTTATTTGACGTTCGATCTATAAATACTTACAAGTCTCTCACATTCGTTTGCCAATTTCTGGCGCCGTTACCCGAAAGGAATTGACAACCCCTTTAACATGTCGGGTTGAGAGTATTTGTTATTTGTGCGCAGGTGCTGTTTACGTAGTGTTTCTTGGTTCTCCTACTGGTTCGACAACCTTGGTCTCATCCCTAAGGGAAATACCTACCGTTGTTGTGCTGCATCATCCCTTCATCTTTGGGGAAATACCAACGTAGTTCTAGCAGACATCAAAAGGAATTTCTGGCGCTGTTGCCGGGGAGGATCATCAACATCTACCAGGTTCCTAATCACGAATCTCATCTCCTCACAATTTACATCATTTGCCATTTGCCTCTAGTTTTGCCCTACAACAAAGGTATAAATTTAACTACTCCCATGTTGCCCATTATTTGAGAAGGTAACCCCAACTCAAATCCCAATTAAAAGTATCATCATGAACCCAACATCATAATTAATTAAAGTAATGTGATGAGATCACATCAATAGATTCAAGTACTAGATACTCAAGACATCCATAACCGAGGAAACGGCTAACCATGATTAGTTTATACACTCTACAGAGGTTTGCGCAATTTTCCCCACAAGACTCGACGGCATCCATGATCGAATGATCGAGACATAGCCTTTCTGAAGCATTAACTCTCTACTCCGGGTAGACAGTACCACCTACAACCCTCTACATCTGCTAGTCTACCTCTTCAAGAGCTCACACAACTTACTCAACTATGCAAAATCCCATAATGGCTTGTGGCTGCACACGGAAGTTTCTAGCATGAATAATCTTATGATCCCTTTGAGCCTGGGTGGCATTTCATAGGATAATCACACAGGTACTCCGAGATTTCCAATACAGACAACACTGGGTACTCCAGGTGCCTCAACCAATCCACCCAGATGTGTATTAAAGTTGCCACCTTAATGTTATCCAATTAAAATAACTCTCAAACTTCCATGTGTGAATCACGATCCAATCCCCATCTACGAGCATGGCTAAGCAATAATAAGCATAACGTATATTCCCGGGGTGATCAAAAGGTATTAGGTTCCTACCTCAAACACTACAACCAAAACCACAAGTTCCCAATCCTACCAATGCAAATATTTGTGGGGCAGAACTAATGCATAGAAAAAACTGGGTATAAAAAATATGATCAAAGTGTAACTTGCCTTGCTGACGATCTGCAAATTCTAGAGATCCGTACTAACAGGCTTCTCACTCCGGGTAATCTAGCATAGACAAACAATAGCATTCATAAGCAATCACTCAAACGCAACACGAGAAAACTTGAAAAAAGATCCAAATCAAACACGAAACAAGCAATGGCTTAAACTACAAGAGTCAAAACCTAACGGCATTATTAACATGTGAATTAGGTCTTAACAGAAAGTACATGCGATTAGCTACGGTTTGCAAAAAGATACAACTCAAACGGAGCAACGAAACTCAAAAGACGAACGAAACAAGATCATTTACTAATCTGGACTAAAGTCAAATTTTACAGTACCAAAATCATGTTCAAGTTGATTAACTGGAAAGAGGGCTTCGAGACGAAGATTTTGGCGTTGGTTTCATCTAATTTGGATAAACATGTAAAAAGTTATACTAGTTTGAAAAACAGGGGATGAATCGCGATAAAAAAATAATCGCGGATAAGTCCCTGGCCGGGAATAAAATAAAAAGAAAAGACTAATGAACGAATGTTCGGTGTCTGAACCTAACCGGCGAACAACGTTCGTTAAAACGAACGAACGGACGAACGTCTGCTAAATAAAATAAACCGACGAAAACCGATCTAAAACAAAATCGTAAAACCAAAAAAAAAGGCTCCCCTTCGTACCGATTCGGAGAAAAACCCGATGGCGGCGGCGGAAAAGGCGAGCGGCGGCGTCGGCGGCAAACGCGGGCGGCGGTGCGGGCAGGCGGTGGCGGCGGCGGTGCATGGTGGCGGCATCGGCGGAGCAGCGGTGGCGGTGGCGCTCGACAGGCGGCGGCGGGAGGCCGCGTGGGCGACGCGGGAGTGGGCCGGCTGGGCTTCGGCCCAGTCGGTCCGGGATTTTTTTTAAATTATTACGCCCGAAGAAGAAAAATCCTAATAAAATATAAATAAAAATCTAAAAAATGCCAAAAACAATTTTCACCGTCTAAATGGAATATTTAGAACAAAGTGAACATTTTTCTGGCCTAAAATGCAATTTTGAAAAATGCATATTTTTCTAATTCAAATAAAATAGCAAATAAAATAGGGACATTTACATCTATGCCCTTAACTCGAACCCACTACTCAGTTTTGCCCCTAATTTTTAGGTATGCTCAGTTTTGCCCCTGCGCCGTTAGTGTCACTTATAGAAATGCCCTTTTGCGCCGTTACCGTCTGGTCAAAGGACTTTGACCACCCAGAAAAAAATAGCAAAAAAATCAAAAAAATCTGAAATTTTGTGGGATCGAAGATAGTCATGTCCGCAAGGTGCGTACACATTTGTGTGCCGTTCGGACACCCTGGGAGCTCGTGGCAAAGGAAATCATAAATTTTGTACGCATGTGAACAGTAAATTCAAAAAAATAGAAAAAAAATCAAAAAAATATGAGATTTTGTGGGACTGAAGATACTTAGGTGCACAAGATGTGTGCACATTTTTATTGTGTTTGGACATTGTACGAGCTCGCGGAGAAAAAAACAAAGTTTAGCTCCTATGAGCTCCTACGGGCTCCTACGATGTCCAAACACAACAAAAATGTGCACACATCTTGTGCACCTAAGTATCTTCAGTCCCCAAAATCTCATATATTTTTTGATTTTTTTTCTATTTTTTTGAATTTACTGTTCACATGCGTACAAAATTTATGATTTCCTTTGCCACGAGCTCCCAGGGTGTCCGAACGGCACACAAATGTGCACGCGCCTTGCGGACATGACTATCTTCGATCCCACAAAATTTCAGATTTTTTTGATTTTTTTTGCTATTTTTTTTGGGTGGTCAAAGTCCTTTGACCAGACGGTAACGGCGCAAAAGGGCATTTCTATAAGTGACACTAACGGCGCAGGGGCAAAACTGAGCATACCTAAAAATTAGGGGCAAAACTGAGTAGTGGGTTCGAGTTAGGGGCAGAACTGGAATTGGCCCAATAAAATACCATAAAAATCATAATTTGATTTTAAAATTCTTTCTCCAATATTCCTCTGAATTTGAAGAAGTCATATTATCTTATCTCGTTTATTTTTAATATTTGAAATATTTGGAGAGAAAAATAATAAAATCAAATTGATCCTTTCTTCCAATTTGAATTAAATTCGAATATGAATTTTATGAAACCTCCAACTCTCTTCGTGGGTCCTTGAGTTTCTTAAGATTTCTAGGATCTCAACCAAAATGCAAAAATAAATATGATATGCATATGATGATCTATGTATAACATCCAATTGAAAATTGGGATGTTATAAATACCGTTTGTGCTCCATTTTATCAATTGCTACCTTGCTATTTTTTATTGTTCCTATTACAAAAATCAATATCTACTATCATTACTACACTTTTATTACCATCTCTTCGCCGAACTAGTGCACCTATACAATTTACCATTGTATTTGGTGTGTTGGGGACACAAGAGACTTTTTATTATTTGGTTGCAGGGTTGTTTGAGAGAGACCATCTTCATTCTACACCTCCCACGGATTGATAAACCTTAGGTCATCCACTTGAGGGAAAAATTGCTACTGTCCTGCAAAACTCTGCGCTTGGAGGCCCAACATGAGTCTACAAGAATAAAGTTGCGTAGTAGACATCAAGCTCTTTTCTGGCACCGTTGCCGGGGAGGTGAGTGCAGGAAGGTATATCTTTAGATCTTGCAGTCGAATCTTTTAGTTTCTTGTTTTATCATTAGTTTGGTTTATAAAAGAAAACTGCAAAAAATGGAATTGAGGCGGTCTCATGTTGTTCATCTTTATAATATCTTTCTTGAAAATGATGTATCATAAAATTGTGCTCAATTATTAGAAGAAGAAGCCAATAAAATGTTTGGCACAAAATATTTGAATGATGAGCATGATTGCAATGTTGTTAGTATGAATTCTTTGAATATCCAAAATGCTAATGTTTATTACACTAGTCATGAGAAAAATGTTTCTTATAAGCATGCCAATTTTTGTGGAGTGGAAAGACTTTGTGAAGATGTGCCTTATAGTGAAGATAGATTTTGTAAGATGCATAAGCATGATAGAACCAATTCTTTGCTCAAAGGTATATATGAATTTGCTACAAAATTATGCTCTCTTTGTCCTATTACTTGTGAACTTTGCAATAAAGTTGGTCACCTTAATTTTGAATGCATGCTTTTTCATGATCGAATCGTGCCCAAATATTGCAATAACTTGATCACCATTGAACTTTATAATGAGCTTTGTCTATTTTTGGCGAGTGAAGAATTGACACATAAAAATAGTTGGTTTGAATTATTCATTCTCACGGACGACATTGAAACTAATCTAAAAAATATCTATATGTTTTGCACGGTAAATTGCAATGAGAATGCTTATATTGCCAACTATAGAAAGATGGGAAAACCAATAGAATATAAAAGGAATACTAATGAAAGGGTAAAGATTTCCACTTTCCCTCCTATTGTCTCTCGTGATGAAATAGGTGACGAGGAGGAGCTCCCTATTCAACCAATCTCATCAATAAGAAGCTTCCAAAAATTAATTAAACCCCCACGTGATGTGGTGAAGAAGAAGAAAAGAAGAAAGAATAGAGGTAAAAGGTATCTCTCCCAAATAATTTTGCTCCTATTATTGTTGTACCTCATGAAAATGAATCAAAAATAATTGTGGAAGATGATGCACTTGATGATGATATTGCTTCTATGTCTTCTGGCACAATGCCCGAGAGCACTATTGATGATGATTTTGTTATGTCTATTGCTTGTTGGGATAATTATGATTGGGAAGATAATGATACTTCTTATAATCTTGGAAATCATTTTGGCACCAACTTGAGAAATTATGATGATAGCAATTGTTATACCGTTGGTGCTATTCATACTATATGATTAGAGTGATTATGCTTATGATATGCCAAGCCACAAGCTTTGGGATGCTATGTTTGATGTGAATTACATGTTTGAGAATTTATTTGCTGCAATTAACGTTTGTCCCAAGCTTGGGGATGCTATGTTTAATGAAGATGGACTTTTTAATCCCCCTACTTTGAACGATCAGATTTGCTATGATGATTGCATGCCTCCTATCTATGATGAAACAAAGTTGCTACTTATGATGATTATTGTGATGATACTTATGTTATAAAAAGTAGTGATGATTATATTTATAAAAATTGTCATATTTATGATTACCCTTTTTCCCAACTTTACTCTTTTAATGTGGAAACAATTTATAGTATTCGAGTTTCATATGACACTCCCACCATTGTGAATGAGAAGAAATTTTCTTATGTGGAGAGTACTAAAATTTCTATGCTTGCGGATCATGAAAATAATGTTTTATGTGATGGTTATATTGATGAATCTATTAATGATGCTACTGAAAATTATTATGAGAGAGGAACTTATGATTCATGATGCTCTTGTTATGTTTAGATCCTTATCTTTTATGCAAGTATCATTGATGTCATCATGCCTAGCTTAAAAGGCATTAAAGAAAAGCACTTGTTGGGAGACAACCCAACACTTTTACCTACTGTTTTTGTGTTTTCACATGATTAGGCTACTGTAGTAATCATGTTTTATTGCTTTTGTTTCAATAAAGTGCCAAGTAAAGCTTATGAGATAGTGTTGATGATAGTTGACTTGAATCTGTGCAAAAACTGAAACCTTTGCGCCCAATCCTAGAATTTTTAAAATTCACTGGAATGTGATTTTGATCTAAATTTTTTAAAGGTGATATATATACAAATTATCTACGTTGTCCTAATTTTTAAGAATTTTTGGATTAGCAGAAGTATGGTTGGAGTACACATTACTACAGACTGTTCTGTTTTTACAGATTCTGTTTTCAATGCATAGTTTGCTTGTTTTCTAGTTTCTATGGCTTATATTGCTCAATATAAATTGTCAAAATGATAGGCTACAGTAGGCATTGTGTGGAAACAATTATGAATCTTGTCTTTGACAGTACCAAAGTGAAATGATTTGCTCTTTATCATACTAACCTATCTCACGAAGTTCCGTTAAGTTTTGTGTGACTGAAGTTTTCAAGTTTTGGGTGAGATGTTGATATGACGAGAATAAGGAGCGAGAAGAACCTAAGCTTGGAGATTCCCAAGGCACCTCAAGTTAATAAAGATCCAAGCAACTAAGCTTCGGATGCCCCGGAAGGCATCCCCTCTTTCGTCTTCAACATTATCGGTAACCTCACTTGGAGCTATGTTTTCATCCGTCACATGATATGACTTTTACTTGGAGCGTCATTTTATTTTATTATTATTTGCTTGCTGTTATTTAGAATAATGTTTTGTATCTTTATTTTTAATAAAAATTCAAGTATAGCCTTTGCCATGCTTATTTTGCAAGTTTACATGTTGTTGTTTCAAAGTAGAAAGTTTATCGATGTTGCAAAAATTCCCAAGAAAAGTCAGAATGTGATAAAATGTTGAAAATTTTTGCACACTAAGCTCTGATAAATTTTCTACAGTGGTAAATTTTCATAATTTTTGGATTTAAAGAAGTATTGATACTCTTGCATTATTTACAGACTGTACTGTTTTGGAAGATTGCTGTTATGTTTGCATATGTTTGCTTGTTTAATGATTCTATTTGAGGATATGAGTATTAAATATGCAGAGGCATTTAGTATGCAATGTTTTGTGATTTGCTACAGTCTAGAATGATAAGGGTTTTTCATTAGTTTATACTAACTTATCTCACGAGTTCTTGTTGAGTTTTGTGTAGATGAAGTTTTTAAGATTTAGGGAAACCATGATATGAGAGGAATTAAGGAGATGCAAAAGCTCAAGCTTGGGGATGCCCAAGGCATCCCAAGCTAATATTCCAAGAAGTCTCAAGCATCTAAGCTTGGGGATGCCCCAGTAGGCATCCCACCTTTCTTCTTCAACAATTATCAGTTAGTATCGGTTGAGCCTAAGTTTTTGCTTCTTCACATGAGTTATGCTATGCTTGGAATGCCATTTTACTTTGTTTTGCTTGCTGTTTATATAAAATACTTAGATTTGAAAGTTTTTAAATAAGAGAGAATCCACAATTGGCTACCCATTTGCTTAACTACTCGCTTGATCTTCACTTATATCTTTTTGGAGTAGCTTGTCAATTACTCTTGTGCTTCACTTATATCTTAAGAGTACATTGTTGAATGAACTGAATATAATGAAGTTGAATTGTATGTTCATATCATGCCTAGTGGTAGCTGATGTCTACTACACAACCTTCTTCTTGTAGACGTTGTTGGGCCTGCAAGTGCGCAGGTTTCTAGGACAGTAGCAAATTTCCCTCAAGTGGATGACCTAAGGTTTATCAATCCGTGGGAGGCGTAGGATGAAGATGGTCTCTCTCAAGCAACCCTGCAACCAAATAACAAAAAGTCTCTTGTGTCCCCAACACACCCAATACAATGGTAAATTGTATAGGTGCACTAGTTCGGCGAAGAGATGGTGATACAAGTGCAAAATAGATAGTAGATATAGGTTTTTGTAATATGAAATAATAAAAACAGCAAGGTAACAAGCGGTAAAAGTGAGCGTAAACGGTATTGCAATGATAGGAAACAAGGCCTAGGGTTCATAATTTCACTAGTGTAAGTTCTCTCAACAATAATAACATACATAGAACATATGACAATCCCTCAACATGCAACAAAGAGTCACTCCAAAGACACTAATAGCAGAGAACAAACGTAGAGATTATGGTTGGGTATGAAACCACCACAAAGTTATTCTTTCGGATCGATCTATAAAAGAGTTCGTACTAGAATAACACCTTAAGATACAAATCAACCAAAACCCTAATGCCACCTAGATATTCCATTGTCACCTCAAGTATCCGTGGGCATGATTATACGATATGCATCACACAATCTCAGATTCATCCAACCAACATAAAAGTACTTCAAAGAGTGCCCCAAAGTTTCTACCGGAGAGTCAAGAACGTGTGCCAGCCCCTATGCATAGGTTCCCAAGTGTCACGAAACCCGCAAGTTGATCACCAAAACATACGTCAAGTGGATCAATAGAATAACCCATTGTCACCACGGTTATCCCACGCAAGACATACATCAAGTTTCATAAAAGACTCAATCCAATAAGATAACTTCAAAAGCGGAAACTCAATTCATCACAAGAGAGTAAAGGGGGAGAAACATCATAAGATCCAACTACAATAGCAAAGCTCGGGATACATCAAGATCGTGCCATAGAGGAACACGAGAGAGAACACTCGAGAGAGAGAGAGAGAGAGATCAAACACATAGCTACTGGTACATACCCTCACCCCCGAGGTTTAACTACTCCCTCCTCGTCATGGATAGCGCCGGGATGATGAAGATGGCCTCCGGCGATGGGATCCCCCTCCGGCAGGGTGCCGGAACGGGGTCCCGATGTTGGAAATATGCCCTAGAGGCAATAATAAAAGTGTTATTATTATATTTCATGGTTCATGATAATTGTCTTTTATTCATGCTATAACTGTATTATCCGGAAATCGTAATACACGTGTGAATACATAGACCACAATTTGTCCCTAGTGAGCCTCTAGTTGACTAGCTCGTTGTGATCGACATATAGTCATGGTTTCCTGACTATGGACATTGGATGTCATTGATAACGGGATCACATCATTAGGAGAATGATGTGATGGACAAGACCCAATCCTAAGCATAGCACAAAGATCGTGTAGTTCGTTTGCTAGAGCTTTGCCAATGTCAAGTATCTCTTCCTTCGACCATGAGATCGTGTAACTCCTGGATACCGTAGGAGTGCTTTGGGTGTATCAAACGTCACAACATAACTGGGTGACTATAAAGGTGCACTACAGGTATCTCCGAAAGTATCTATTGGGTTGACACGGATCGAGACTGGGATTTGTCACTCCGTATGACGGAGAGGTATCTCTGGGCCCACTCGGTAATGCATCATCATAATGAGCTCAAGGTGACCAAGGTGTTGGCCACGGGATCACGCATTATGGTACAAGTAAAGTGACTTGCCGGGAACGAGATTGAACAAGGTATTGGGATACCGACGATCGAGTCTCGGGCAAGTAACGTACCGATTGACAAAGGGAATTGTATACAGGGTTTCGATCGAATCCTCGACATCGTGGTTCAACCGATGAAATCATCAAGGAGCATGTGGGAGCCAACATGGGTATCCAGACCCCGCTGTTGGTTATTGCCCGAGAGTCGTCTCTGTCATGTCTGTGTGTCTCCCGAACCCGTAGGGTCTACACACTTAAGGTTCGGTGACGCTAGGGTTATAAGGAAGACTAGTATGTGACTACCGAATGTAGTTCGGAGTCTCGGATGAGATCCCGGACGTCACGAGGAGTTCCGGAAGGGTCCGGAGGTAAAGATTTATATATGGGAAGTTGTTAAAAGGACACCGGAAAGTTTCGGGGGCGTACCGGTATTGTACCGGGGCCACCGGAAGGGTTCCGGAGGTCTATCGGGAGGGGCCACCCCTCCCGGGGGGCCACTTGGGCTGCGTGGGGAGTTAGCCAGCCCCTGGTGGGCTTGGCGCACCCCCTCCCTTGGGCCCTTGCGCCTAGGGTTGAGGGGGGAACCCTAGAGGGGGCGCCCCCCTTTGCTTGGGGGGCAAGTCCCCCCTCCCCTTGGCCGCCGCCCCCCTCTAGATGGGATCTAGAGGGGCCGGCCCCCTTCTCCCTTCCCCCTATAAATAGATGGGTGAGGGGAGGGCAGCCGCACCACAAGCCAAGGCGCAGCCCTCCCCTCCCCAACACCTCTCCTCCTCCGTTGTGTGCTCGGCGAAGCCCTGTTGGAGTACCGCTTCTCCACCATCACCACGTCGTCGTGCTGCCGGTGGAGCTGTCTTCCTCAACCTCTCCTTCCTCCTTGCTGGATCAAGACGGAGGAGACATCACCCGTACCGTACGTGTGTTGAACGCGGAGGTGCTGTCCGTTCAGCACTTGGTCATCGGTGATTCGAATCACGTCGAGTACGACTCCATCATCACCTTGCAAGCTTCCGCACGCGATCTACAACTGGTATGTAGATGCAAACTCTCTCCCATGACTCGTTGCTTAGATGAATTCATAGATGGATCTTGGTGAAACCGTAGGAAAATTTTTAATTTTCTGCAACGTTCCCCAACAGTGGCATCATGAGCTAGGTCTATGCGTAGTTCTCTAATGCACGAGTAGAACACAATTTTGTTGTGGGCGTGGATCTTGTCAACTTACTTGCCTCTACTAGTCTTTTCTTGCTTCAATGGTATTGTGGGATGAAGCGGCCCGGACCAACCTTACACGTACGCTTACGTGAGACCGGTTCCACCGATTGACATGCACTAGTTGCATAAGGTGGCTGGCGGGTGTCTGTCTCTCCCACTTTAGTTGGAGCGGATTCGATGAACAGGGCCCTTATGAAGGGTAAATAGAAGTTGACAAAATCATGTTGTGGTTATTCGTAGGTAAGAAAACGTTCTTGCTAGAACCCAATTGCAGCCACGTAAAAGATGCAACAACAATTAGAGGACGTCTAACTTGTTTTTGCAGCGATTGATCATGTGATGTGATATGGCCAGAAGTTGTGATGAATGATGAATTGTGATGTATGAGATCATGTTCTTGTAATAGGATTCACGACTTGCATGGCGATGAGTATGACAACCGGCAGGAGCCATAGGAGTTGTCTTTATTTTTTGTATGACCTGCGTGTCATTGAAGAACGCCATGTAAACTACTTTACTTTATTGCTAAACGCGTTAGCCTTAGAAGTAGAAGTAGTCGTTGGCGTGAAAACTTCATGAAGACACGATGATGGAGATCATGGTGTCAAGCCGGTGACAAGATGATCATGGAGCCCCGAAGATGGAGATCGATGGAGCTATATGATATTAGCCATATCATGTCACAACTATATAATTGCATGTGATGTTTATTATGTTTATGCATCTTGTTTACTTAGGACGACGGTAGTAAATAAGATGATCCCTTACAAAATTTCAAGAAGTGTTCTCCCCTAACTGTGCACCGTTGCTACAGTTCGTCGCTTCTAAGCACCACGTGATGATCGAGTGTGATGGATTCTTACGTTCACATACAACGGGTGTAAGACAGTTTTACACAGCGAAAACACTTAGGGTTAACTTGACGAGCCTAGCATGTGCAGACATGGCCTCGGAACACGGAGACCGAAAGGTCGAACACGAGTCATATGGAAGATACGATCAACATGAAGATGTTCACCGACGATGACTAGTCCGTCTCACGTGATGATCGGACACGGGCTAGTCGACTCGGATCGTGTAACACTTAGATGACCAGAGGGATGTCTAATCTGAGTGGGAGTTCATAATTTGATTAGAACTTTATTATCATGAACTTAGTCTAAAACCTTTGCAAATATGTCTTGTAGATCAAATGGCCAACGCTAATGTCAACATGAACTTCAAGGCGTTCCTAGAGAAAACAAAGCTGAAAGATGACGGCAGCAACTATACGGACTGGGTCCGGAACCTGAGGATCATCCTCATAGCTGCCAGGAAGCAATATGTCCTAGATGGACCGCTAGGTGACGCTCCCGTCCCAGAGAACCAAGACATTATGAATGCTTGGCAAGCTTGTGCTGATGATTACTCCCTCGTTCAGTGCGGCATGCTTTACAGCTTAGAACCGGGGCTCCAAAAGCGTTTTGAGCATCACGGAGCATATGAGATGTTCGAAGAGCTGAAACTAGTTTTTCAAGCTCATGCCCGGGTCGAGATATATGATGTCTCCGACAAGTTCTACATTTGTAAGATGGAGGAAAACAGTTCTGTCAGTGAGCACATCCTAAAGATGTCTGGGTTGCACAACCGTATGACTCAGCTGAACATTAACCTCCCAGATGAGGCGGTCATTGACAGAATCCTCCAGTTGCTCCCACCTAGCTACAAGAGCTTTGTGATGAACTACAACATGCAAGGGATGGTAAAGACCATTCCTGAAGTGTTCTCGATGCTGAAGTCAGCAGAGGCTGAAATCAAGAAAGGACATCAAGTGTTGATGGTCAATAAGACCACTAAGTTCAAAAAGGGCAAGGGTAAGAAGAACTTCAAGAAGGACGGCAAAGATGTTGCCGCGCCCGGTAAGCCAGTTGCCGGGAAGAAGTCAAAGAATGGACCCAAGCCTGAGACTGAGTGCTTTTATTGCAAAGGGAAGGGTCACTGGAAGCGGAACTGCCCCAAATACTTAGCGGATAAGAAGGCCGGCAACACCAAAGGTATATTTGATATACATGTAATTGATGTGTACCTTACCAGTACTCGTAGTAACTCCTGGGTATTTGATACCGGTGCCGTTGCTCATATTTGTAACTCACAGCAGGAGCTGCGGAATAAACGGAGACTGGCGAAGGACGAGGTGACGATGCGCGTCGGGAATGGTTCCAGAGTCGATGTGATCGCCGTCGGCACGCTGCCTCTACATTTACCTACAGGATTAGTTTTGAACCTTAATAATTGTTATTTAGTGCCAAGTTTGAGCATGAACATTTAATACGAGATGGCTACTCATTTAAGTCTGAGAATAATGGTTGTTCGATTTATATGAGAGATATGTTTTATGGTCATGCTCCGATGGTCAATGGTTTATTCTTAATGAATCTCGAGCGTAATATTACACATGTTCATAGTGTGGATGCCAAAAGATGTAAAGTTGATAACGATAGTCCCACATACTTGTGGCACTGCCGCCTTGGTCACATTGGAGTCAAGCGCATGAAGAAGCTCCATGCTGATGGACTTTTAGAGTCTCTTGATTATGAATCGTTTGACACATGCGAACCATGCCTCATGGGCAAAATGACCAAGACTCCGTTCTCCGGAACAATGGAGCGAGCAACCAACTTGTTGGAAATCATACATACCGATGTGTGCGGTCCAATGAGCGTTGAGGCTCGCGGAGGATATCGTTATGTTCTCACTCTCACTGATGACTTAAGTAGATATGGGTATGTCTACTTAATGAAACACAAGTCTGAGACCTTTGAAAGGTTCAAGGAATTTCAGAATGAGGTGGAGAATCAATGTGACCGAAAGATAAAGTTCCTACGATCAGATCGTGGAGGAGAATACTTAAGTCACGAATTTGGTACACACTTAAGGAAATGTGGAATCGTTTCACAACTCACGCCGCCTGGAACACCTCAGCGAAACGGTGTGTCCGAACATCGTAATCGCACTCTATTGGATATGGTGCGGTCTATGATGTCTCTTACCGATTTACCGCTATCATTTTGGGGATACGCTCTAGAGATAGCTACATTCACTTTAAATAGGGCACCGTCTAAATCCGTTGAGACGACACCGTATGAATTATGGTTTGGGAAGAAACCTAAGCTGTCGTTTCTAAAAGTTTGGGGATGCGATGCTTATGTCAAGAAACTTCAACCTGAAAAGCTCAAACCCAAGTCGGAAAAATGCGTATTCATAGGATACCCTAAGGAAACTGTCGGGTATACCTTCTACTTAAGATCCGAAGGCAAGATCTTTGTTGCCAAGAATGGATGCTTTCTGGAAAAAGAGTTTCTCTCGAAAGAAGTAAGTGGGAGGAAAGTAGAACTCGATGAAGTACTACCCCTCGAACGGGAAAGTGGTGCAGCGCAGGAAACCGTTCCTGTGATGCCCACACCAACTGAAGAGGAAAACAATGATGATGATCAAGGTACTTCGGATCAAGTTGCTACTGAACTTCGTAGGTCCACAAGGACACGTTCCGCACCAGAGTGGTACGGTAACCCTGTCCTACAAATCATGTTGTTAGACAACGGTGAACCTTCGAACTATGAAGAAGCGATGGCGGGCCCAGATTCCAACAAATGGCTTGAAGCCATGAAATCCGAGATAGAATCCATGTATGAAAACAAAGTATGGACTTTGACAGACTTGCCCGATGATCGGCGAGCGATAGAAAACAAATGGATTTTCAAGAAGAAGACGGACGCGGATGGTAATGTTACCATTTATAAGGCTCGACTTGTCGCTAAGGGTTATCGACAAGTTCAAGGGATTGACTACGACGAGACATTCTCTCCCGTAGCGAAGCTGAAGTCCGTCCGCATACTATGATTATGAGATATGGCAGATGGACGTCAAAACGGCATTCCTTAATGGACATCTTAAGGAAGAGCTGTATATGATGCAGCCGGAAGGTTTTGTCGATCCTAAGAACGCTAACAAAGTATGCAAGCTCCAGCGATCCATTTATGGACTGGTGCAAGCATCTCGGAGTTGGAACATTCGCTTTGATGAGATGATCAAAGCGTTTGGGTTTATGCAGACTTATGGAGAAGCCTGCGTTTACAAGAAAGTGAGTGGGAGCTCTGTAGCATTTCTCCTATTATATGTAGATGACATACTCTTGATGGGAAATGATACAAAACTTCTGGACAGCATTAAGGCCTACTTGAATAAGTGTTTTTCAATGAAGGACCTTGGAGAAGCTGCTTATATATTAGGCATCAAGATCTATAGAGATAGATCGAGACGCCTCATAGGTCTTTCACAAAGCACATACCTTGATAAGATTTTTAAGAGGTTCAAAATGGATGAGGCAAAGAAAGGGTTCTTGCCTATGTTACAAGGTGTGAGATTGAGCTCAGCTCAGTCATCGACCATGGCAAAAGATAAAGAAGAGATGAGTGTCATCCCCTATGCTTCAGCCATAGGATCTATTATGTATGCCATGCTGTGTACCAGACCCGATGTAAACCTTGCCGTAAGTTTGGTAGCAATATACCAAAGTAATCCCGGCAAGGAACACTGGACAGCGGTCAAGAATATCCTGAAGTACCTGAAAAGGACAAAGGACATGTTTCTCGTTTATGGAGGAGACGAAGAGCTCGCCGTAAAGGGTTACGTTGACGCTAGCTTCGACTCAGATCTGGATGACTCTAAGTCACAAACCGGATACGTGTATATGTTGAATGGTGGAGCAGTAAGCTGGTGCAGCTGCAAGCAGAGCGTCGTGGCGGGATCTACGTGTGAAGCGGAGTACATGGCAGCCTCGGAGGCAGCGCATGAAGCGATTTGGGTGAAGGAGTTCATCACCGACCTAGGAGTCATACCCAATGCGTCGGGGCCGATCAAACTCTTCTGTGACAACACTGGAGCTATTGCCCTTGCCAAGGAGCCCAGGTTTCACAAGAAGACCAGGCACATCAAGCGTCGTTTCAACTCCATCCGTGAAAATGTTCAAGATGGAGACATAGAGATTTGCAAAGTGCACACGGATCTGAATGTCGCAGATCCGTTGACTAAACCTCTCTCGCGGGCAAAACATGATCAACACCAGAACTCTATGGGTGTTCGATTCATCACAATGTAACTAGATTGGTGACTCTAGTGCAAGTGGGAGACTATTGGAAATATGCCCTGGAGGCAATAATAAAAGTGTTATCATTATATTTCATGGTTCATGATAATTGTCTTTTATTCATGCTATAACTGTATTATCCGGAAATCGTAATACACGTGTGAATACATAGACCACAATTTGTCCCTAGTGAGCCTCTAGTTGACTAGCTCGTTGTGATCGATAGATAGTCATGGTTTCCTGACTATGGACATTGGATGTCATTGATAACGGGATCACATCATTAGGAGAATGATGTGATGGACAAGACCCAATCCTAAGCATAGCACAAAGATCGTGTAGTTCGTTTGCTAGAGCTTTGCCAATGTCAAGTATCTCTTCCTTCGACCATGAGATCGTGTAACTCCTGGATACCGTAGGAGTGCTTTGGGTGTATCAAACGTCACAACGTAGCTGGGTGACTATAAAGGTGCACTACAGGTATCTCCGAAAGTATCTATTGGGTTGACATGGATCGAGACTGGGATTTGTCACTCCGTATGACGGAGAGGTATCTCTGGGCCCACTCGGTAATGCATCATCATAATGAGCTCAAGGTGACCAAGGTGTTGGCCACGGGTTCATGCATTACGGTACGAGTAAAGTGACTTGCCGGTAACGAGACTGAACAAGGTATTGGGATACCGACGATCGAGTCTCGGGCAAGTAACGTACCGATTGACAAAGGGAATTGTATACAGGGTTTTGATCGAATCCTCGACATCGTGGTTCAACCGATGAAATCATCGAGGAGCATGTGGGAGCCAACATGGGTATCCAGACCCCGCTGTTGGTTATTGCCCGAGAGTCGTCTCGGTCATGTCTGCGTGTCTCCTGAACCCGTAGGGTCTACACACTTAAGGTTCGGTGACGCTAGGGTTATAAGGAAGACTAGTATGTGACTACCGAATGTAGTTCGGAGTCTCGGATGAGATCCTGGACGTCACGAGGAGTTCCGGAAGGGTCCGGAGGTAAAGATTTATATATGGGAAGTTGCTAAAAGGACACCGGAAAGTTTCGGGGGCGCACCGGTATTGTACCGGGGCCACCGGAAGGGTTCCGGAGGTCCATCGGGAGGGGCCACCCCTCCCGGGAGGACACTTGGGCTGCGTGGGGAGTTAGCCAGCCCCTGGTGGGCTTGGCGCACCCCCTCCCTTGGGCCCTTGCGCCTAGGGTTGAGGGGGGAACCCTAGAGGGGGCGCCCCCCTTTGCTTGGGGGGCAAGTCCCCCCTCCCCTTGGCCGCCGCCCCCCTCTAGATGGGATCTAGAGGGGCCGGCCCCCTTCTCCCTTCCCCCTATAAATATAGGGGTGAGGGGAGGGCAGCCGCACCACAAGCCAAGGCGCAGCCCTCCCCTCCCCAATACCTCTCCTCCTCCGTTGTGTGCTCGGCGAAGCCCTGTCGGAGTACCGCTTCTCCACCATCACCACGCCGTCGTGCTGCCGGTGGAGCTGTCTTCCTCAACCTCTCCTTCCTCCTTGCTGGATCAAGACGGAGGAGACGTCACCCGTACCGTACATGTGTTGAACGCGGAGGTGCTGTCCGTTCAGCACTTGGTGATCGGTGATTCGAATCACGTCGAGTACGACTCCATCATCACCTTGCAAGCTTCCGCACGCGATCTACAAGTGGTATGTAGATGCAAACTCTCTCCCATGACTTGTTGCTTAGATGAACTCATAGATGGATCTTGGTGAAACCGTAGGAAAAATTTTAATTTTCTGCAATGTTCCCCAACAGCCGATTGGTTTTTGGTGGCTACAGAGGCTTGCGGCGGCGGAACTCCCGATCTATTTTCTGTTCTGGAAGTTTTAGAGTACGTAGGTATATATGGGTGCAGGGAGAACGTCGGTGGAGCTACGGGGGTCCCACAAGGTAGGGGGGCGCGCCCAGGGGGAGGGCGCGCCCGCCACCCTCGTGAGCACCTCCCATATCTTCTGACGTGGGGTCCAATTCCATCAGGTGGGTTTCCTTCCAAAAATAACTTCTCCAGTTGATTTCGTTCCGTTTTAACTCCGTCTGATATTCCTTTTCCTCGAAATACTGAAATAGGCATAAAACAGCAAATCTGGGCTGGGCCTCCGGTTAATAGGTTAGTCCCAAAAATAATATAAAAGTGGATAATAAAGCCCATAATCATTCAAAACACATACTAATATAGCATGAATGTTTCCTAAATTATAGATACGTTGGAGACGTATCAGCATCCCCAAGCTTAATTCCTACTCGTTCTCGAGTAGGTAAATGATAAAGAAAGAATTTATGAAGTGTAAATGCTAGAGGTGCACAAGTTTGATCAATGATAATTTCAATCACCTTTTCTAGCATGATTATATGTCATAACAGTAGTTCATCTCATAAAACTTCTCACGATAAAGTGACAAGCAATTCACATATCAAGGCATAGACCATAAACATTCTTGAAAACTAGCAAACTTCATTCTTAGTCATCAAAACAATTGCAATTCATCTTATTTTCAGGAATAGCAAACTCCACATACTCAACTATCATATAGTCTTGTACAATTGCTAACACTCACGCAATACTTGTGGTTATGAAGTTTTAATCAGACACAGAGAAAGATTGGGGCTTATAATGTTGCCTCCAAACTTATTCACCTTTGGGTGATGTCAACAATAATAGTTCATGCTAACGTACATCCAATTGGATATATATATATATATATATATATATATCAGGATCACCCCACCATGAAGTGCTTGCCAAAGGATAAAATGAAAAAGGGAAAGGTGAAGATCACCTTGACTCTTGCATAAAGTGAAAGATAGGCCCTTCATAGAGGGAAGCAGGGATTTGCAGAGGTGCCAGAGCTCAATTTTTAAAATAGAGATAAATAATTTTGAGAGGTATGATCTCATTGTCAACATAACAACCAAGAGTTCCCAATATCTTCCATACTACATACATTATAGGCGGTTCCCAAACAGAATGGTAAAAATTTATACTCCCCCAACCACCAACAAGCATCAATCCATGGCTTGCTCGAATCAACAAGTGCCTCCAACTAACAACAATCCTGGGGGAGTTTTGTTTAATTATTTTGATTTGCTTTGATCTTTTTG
Source organism: Triticum timopheevii (assembly GCA_963921465.1). Classification (NCBI taxonomy): domain Eukaryota; kingdom Viridiplantae; phylum Streptophyta; class Magnoliopsida; order Poales; family Poaceae; genus Triticum; species Triticum timopheevii. The sequence continues at coordinate 466,953,862 of OY997272.1, read as the reverse complement.
GATCATGGGACTGGGCATCGGTTACCGCCACTTTCTCGTGAATGAGGAGCGGAGTCCACTCCTCTTGAGAATAACCCACCTAGCATGGAAGACACTGACAGCTCCTAGTTGCTACATGAGCAATTTGGGCATACAAAACAGATTATAATTTGAAGGTTTAGAGTTTGGCACATGCAAATTTACTTGGAATGGCAGGTAAATACCGCATATAGGTAGGTATGGTGGACACTCATGGAAAAACTGGGTTTAAGGATACTTGGAAGCACAAGTAGTATCTCTACTTGGTGCTAGGAATTTTGGCTAGCATGAGGGGGAAAGGCAAGCTCAACATGTTTGAATGATCCATGACAATATACTTTAACTGAGATGCGAGAAAACATAACCCATTACGTTGTCTTCCTTGTCCAACATCAAGTCTTTAGCATGTCATACTTAATGAGTGCTCCCAATTATGAAAGATGTCTATGATAATATATTTATAGGTGAAATCTCTCTTCCTTCAATATTCTTTCATGAATTGTTCAAATGACTAATACAATGGTTGCTAATTGTCAATAAATTTACAACCTCTACTTCTTAGATGTGAAGTCATTGCTCCCCATGGGATAAGCAAATGAAACATATATAATTTCAGATTTGTGACATTCAACTTATTCAACCATTTACTCATAGGATATAAGTGAAGCACACGAGTAAATGAAAAGCTACTCCAAAAAGATATAAGTGAATATCAATGAGTAGCTAAATAATTATGCAACTATGCGAAGACTCTCTCTCATTAAAGAATTTCAGATCTTGATACTTTATTCAAACAGCAAGCAAAGCTAAAGAAAACTACATTGCAAGGATAGCACAACTCATGTGAAGAAGCAAAAACTTAGGCTCAACCGATTCTAACTGATAGTTGTTGAAGAAGAAAGGTGGGATGCCTACCGGGGCATCCCCAAGCTTAGATGCTTGAGACTTCTTGAAATATGATCTTGGGGTGCCTTGGGCATCCCCAAGCTTGAACTTTTGTGTCTCCTTAATTCATCTCATATCATGGTTTCTCTTTTTATCAAAAGCTTCATTCACAACAAACTCAACAAGAACTCGTGAGATAGGTTAGTATAAACCAATGCAAAACCTTATCATATTATACTGTAGAAAATCACTTAAATTATTATTCAACATTGCATACTAAATGCCTCTGTATATTAAATACTCCTATCCTCAAATAGAATCATTAAACAAGCAAACATACGCAAACAATGCAACCATAACAGCAATCTGCCAAAACAGTACAGTCTGTAAAGAATGCAAGAGTATCAATACTTCCCTGACTCCAAAAATTATGAACTAAAATTCCCACTGTAATAAATTTATCAGAGCTTAATATGCAAAAAGATTCAATGTTAGACCATTCTCTGACTTTTCTAGGCAATTTTTGCAACAGCGGTAAACTTTCTGTTTTCAAACAGCAACATGTATACTAGCAAAATAAGCATGGCAAAGGCTATCCTTGACTTTTTATTGAAACTAAAGAAGCAAAACATTATTCTAACTAACAGCAAGAAAAAACTAACAAAAGAAATTGACGCTCCAAGCAAAACACATATCATGTGGCGAATAAAAATATAGCTCCAAGTAAAGTTACCGATGAACGAAGACGAAAGAGGGGATGCCTTCCGGGGCATCCCCAAGCTTAGTTGCTTGGTTGTCCTTGAATATTACCTTGGGGTGCCTTGGGCATCCCCAAGCTTAGGCTCTTGCCACTCCTTATTCCATTGTCCATCGAATCGTTACCCAAAACTTGAAAACTTCAACCACACAAAACTCAAAACAAAACTCGTAAGCTCCGTTAGTATAAGAAAATAAAACCACCACTTAGGTACTGTAATGAACTCATTCTAAATTCATATTTGTGTAATATATACCGTACTCCAACTTATCTATGGTTCATACCCTCCGATATTACTCACAGATTCATCAAAATAAGCAAACAACACATAGAAAACAGAATCTGTCAAAAACAGAACAGTCTGTAGTAATCTATATAAAACATATACTTCTGGAACCCCAAAAAATTATGAAATAAATTGCTGGACCTGAGAAATTTGTCTATTAATCATCTGGAAAAAGAATCAACCTAAAATCACTCTCCAGTAAAAAAATGACAGCTATTCTCTTGAGCGCTAGAGATTCTGTTTTTCACAGCAAGATCACATAAACTTCACCCAAGTCTTTCCAAAGGTTCTACTTGGCACTTTATTGAAACAAAAGCTATAAACATGATTACTACAGTAGCATAATCATGTGGACACACAAAAACAGTAAGGATAAATATTGGGTTGTCTCCCAACAAGCGCTTTTCTTTAATGCCTTTTAGCTAGGCATGATGATGACAATGATGCTCACATAAAAGATAAGAATTGAAACATAACGGGAGCATCATGAAGCATATGACTAGCACATTTGAGTCTAACCCACTTCCACATAGGGATTTTGGGAGCAAACAACTTATGGGAACAATAATCAACTAGCAAAGGAAGGTAAAACAAGCATAGCTTCAAAATTTTCAACACATAGAGAGGAAACTTGACATTATTGCAACTCTTACAAGCATATGTTCCTCCCTCATAATAATTTTCAGTAGCATCATGAATGAATTCAACAATATAACCAGCACCTAAAGCATTCTTTTCATGATCTACAAGCATAGAATTTTTACTACTCTCCACATAAACAAACTTCTTCTTTATGGCATACGTATCATCACAATAATCATCATAGATAGGAGGCATGCTTTCATCATAGTAAATTTGCTCATCAAAGCTTGGGGGACAAAAAATATCGTCTCCATCAAACATAGCTTCCCCAAGCTTGTGGCTTTGCATATCATTAGCATCATGGATATTCAAGGAATTCATACTAACAACATTGCAATCAAGCTCATCATTCAAAGATTTAGTACCAAACATTCTATAGATTTCTTCCTCTAGCACTTGAGCACAGTTATCCTTTCCATCATACTCATGAAAGATATTAAAAAGGTGAAGCGTATGAGACAAACTCAACTCCATTTTTTTGTAATTTTCTTTTAGAAAATAAACTAGTGCTAAAACAAGAAACAAAAAGATTCGATTGCAAGATCTAAAGATATACCTTCACTTACCTAGCCTCCCCGGCAACGGCGCCAGAAAAGAGCTTCATGTCTACTACACAACCTTCTTCTTGTAGACGTTGTTGGGCCTGCAAGTGCACAGGTTTGTAGGACAGTAGCAAATTTCCCTCAAGTGGATGACCTAAGGTTTATCAATCCGTGGGAGGCGTAGGATGAAGATGGTCTCTCTCAAGCAACCCTGCAACCAAATAACAAAAAGTCTCTTGTGTCCCCAACACACCCAATACAATGGTAAATTGTATAGGTGCACTAGTTCGGCGAAGAGATGGTGATACAAGTGCAAAATAGATAGTAGATATAGGTTTTTGTAATATGAAATAAGAAAAACAGCAAGGTAACAAGCAGTAAAAGTGAGCGTAAACGGTATTGCAATGATAGGAAACGAGGCCTAGGGTTCATACTTTCACTAGTGTAAGTTCTCTCAACAATAATAACTTAGATAGAACATATGACAATCCCTCAACATGCAACAAAGAGTCACTCCAAAGACACTAATAGCGGAGAATAAACATAGAGAATATGGTCGGGTACGAAACCACCACAAAGTTATTCTTTCGGATCGATCTATAAAAGAGTTCATACTAGAATAACACCTTAAGATACAAATCAACCAAAACCCTAATGTCACCTAGATACTCCATTGTCACCTCAAGTATCCGTGGGCATGATTATACGATATGCATCACACAATCTCAGATTCATCCAACCAACATAAAAGTACTTCAAAGAGTGCCCCAAAGTTTCTACCGGAGAGTCAAGAACGTGTGCCAACCCCTATGCATAGGTTCCCAAGTGTCACGAAACCCGCAAGTTGATCACCAAAACATACGTCAAGTGGATCAATAGAATAACCCATTGTCACCACGGTTATCCCACGCAAGACATACATCAAGTGTTCATAAAAGACTCAATCCAATAAGATAACTTCAAAAGGGGAAACTCAATTCATCACAAGAGAGTAGAGGGGGAGAAACATCATAAGATCCAACTACAATAGCAAAGCTCGGGATACATCAAGATCGTGCCATAGAGGAACACAAGAAAGAACACGAGAGAGAGAGAGAGAGAGAGAGAGAGAGAGATCAAACACATAGCTACGGGTACATACCCTCAGCCCCGAGGGTGAACTACTCCCTCCTCGTCATGGATAGCGCCGGGATGATGAAGATGGCCTCCGGTGATGGGATCCCCCTCTTGCAGGGTGCCGGAACGGGGTCCCAATTGGTTTTTGGTGGCTACAGAGGCTTGCGGCGGCGGAACTCCCGATCTATTTTCTGTTCTGGAAGTTTTAGGGTACGTAGGTATATATGGGTGCAGGGAGAACGTCGGTGGAGCTATGGGGTCCCACGAGGCAGGGGGCGCGCCCAGGGGGGAGGGCGCTCCCCCCACCCTCCTGAGCACCTCCCGTATCTTCTGACGTGGGGTCCAAGTCCATCAGGTGGGTTTCCTTCCAAAAATAACTTCTCCAGTTGATTTCGTTCCGTTTTAACTCCGTCTGATATTCCTTTTCCTCGAAATACTGAAATAGGCATAAAACAGCAAATCTGGGTTGGGCCTCCGGTTAATGGGTTAGTCCCAAAAATAATATAAAAGTGGATAATAAAGCCCATAATCATTCAAAACGCATACTAATATAGGATGAATGCTTCATAAATTATAGATACGTTGGAGACGTATCAGTAGCTTCACATTGGGTTTAGAAAGTGAAATCTTTTGAAGCTTGACAATCACAATATTGGTCATACAAGCAATTCATGAATGATTAGTAGAAGGAAGAGAACTTTCACATGCAAATACACTATCTTGGAAATCTTTTGTGATTGTGAGCCCCCATCAAAATATTATATGCCAAAATTGTTGACGTTGGACAAGGAAGACAACGTAATGATTTATGTTTGTTCATATTCACACATAAGTTATATTGTCATAGATCCTTCAACATGTGGTGCCTGCCCCTCATCTTTGCTAGCGAAAAATTCCGCACCAAGTAGAGATACTACTCGTGCATCCAAAAACCCTTAAACCCAAATCTTATTCTCAAGAGTGCACCACCTAAGGATTGAGTAAGATCCTTCAAGTAAGTTGTCGTCGGTGCAATAAGGCAATAACAATTGCTTCTAAAAGGTGTTAGATCATTTAGTGTAAGAGAAAATCGAGCGTTGTACGAACTTGTGCTGGCAAAGAATAAAAGTGACACGCTGCATAATAAAGGTTGCTATCATAAGGGGCAATATAACCTGATGTTCTTTTGCACTAATGGATTGAGCATACAAACATAAAGCGCATGGCAACCTCTGCTTCCCTCTATGAAGGGCCTACCTTTTACTTTTATGTATTTACTTTCATGCAAGAGTCAATTTTTTCACTCTATTCCTTTTTAGTATTCTATTTTGGCAAGCATCATGTGGTGAGGAAAGATCTATGCACATATAACTAGTTGGATATGGGTAGCATGAGTTATTATTGTTGACATCACCCTTGAGGTGAATACGTTAGGAGGCGAAATTATAAGCCCCTATCTTTCTATGTGTCCAGTTGAAACGTTTTGCTCATGTGTATGCCGTGAGTTCTAGCAATCATAGAAGACTATATGATGGTTGAGTATGTGGAGCTCTTACTTAAACTCTGTTGAATAAGTTGAATTACAATTGCTTGGTGACTAAGAACATAGGTTGTTGAGTTTCAAGAGAATTCATTGTATGAACCTTAGCATGTGAATTGGTTGCTACTTTAACATGAGAAGTTTTATAGGAAAGAATTGATGTTATGATGATAGGAAAAGTGATTGAAATTGTCATTGATCAAACTTGTGCACTTTGCTAGCATTCACACTTCATAAATTATTTCTTTTATCATTTACGTACTCGAGGACGAGTAGGAATTAAGCTTGGGGATACTGATACATCTCCAACGTATCTATAATTTATGAAGTATTCATGCTGTTATATTATCATTCTTGGATGTTTTACAATCATTTTATAGCAAGTTTATATCATTTTTGGGACTAACCTATTGACCCAGTGCTCGGTGCCAGTTGCTGTTTTTTTGCTTGTTTTTTACATTGCAGGAAATCAATATCAAACGGAGTCCAAACACCGTGAAACTTTTTGTGGATTTTTTATGGAATAGAAGACATCCAGTGGGCCAGAGCAGCACCTGGGGGGTGCCCCGAGGGAGGCACAACCCACCAGGGTGTGCCTAGGCCCCCAGGCACGCCTAGGTGGGTTGTGCCCACCTCGGTGGCCTCTCGCACCCCCTCTTCGCCCTATAAATCATCAAATATTCCAAAACCCTTCGGGAGAACCCTTGATCAGAAGTTCCACCTCGACAAACCTGTGTATACATGAAAACCAATCTAGACCCCGTTCCGGTACCCTCTCGGAGGGGAAGATCATCACCGGTGGCCATCTTCATCATCCCGGCGGCCACCATGATGAGGAGGGAGTAGTCCACCCTCGGGGCTGAGGGTTTGTACCAGTAGCTATGTGTTTAATCAATCTCTTTCTCTCTCTCTCTCTCGTGTTCTTGAGATGTCATGATCTTGATGTATTGTGGGCTTTGTTAATATAGTCGGATCATATGGTGTTTTACCTTCTCTATCTTGTGATGAGTTGAGTTTTGCCTTTGAGATTTCTTTTTATCGGATTGAATACTTTTATGGATTTGAGAGCACTTGATATATGTCTTTCATATGGATACTCGTGGTGACAATGGGGTATCATATTGATTCACCTGATATATGTTTTGGTACTCAACTCACGGATTCCCAAGGTGACATTGGGGTAATCTACCCATAGGGGTTGATGCACTTCTTGTCTTTGTTTCTCCGGTAGAAATATTGGGGCACTCTTTGAGGTTCTTTGTGTTGGATTGGGTATTATGAATCTGAAATTATTTGGTGTTATTTTAGTATGAAATCTTGGACAGATCAATCGGAAAGAATAGCTTCGAGGTGGTTTCGTACCCTACAAACAATTTCTTCTTATGTTCTCTGCTAGATAAGAACTTTGGAGTGATTCTTCGTTGCACTTTGAGGGATGGTTATATGATTCAATTATATTAGCACTGTTGAGAGATTGCACTAGCGGAAGTACGGACCCTAGGCCTCATTTTCAAGCATTTCAATACCGTTTGTGCTCCATTTTATCAATTGCTACCTTGCTGTGTTTTATTGTTTCTATTACAAAAATCAATATCTACTATCATTACTACACTTTTATTACCATCTAGTGCACCTATACAATTTACAATTGTATTTGGTGTGTTGGGGACACAAGAGACTTTTTATTATTTGGTTGCAGGGTTGTTTGAGAGAGACCATCTTCATCCTACACCTCCCATGGATTGATAAACCTTAGGTCATCCACTTGAGGGAAAACTGCTGTTGTCCCACAAAACTTTGCGCTTGGAGGCCCATCACGAGTCTACAAGAATAAAGTTGCATAGTAGACATCAAGTTGTCCCGTGTATCACTACTAGAGGAAGGTTCCACACCACAACCACCAAACAATGCCAGGTCCCCCGAGCACCGCTGCAATGTAGTGTTGCCACCACACCGCTAGGCCCCGCAACTGCCCAATGCCTACGCCCGCTGTTCTATCCCGTGCCGTCTTCACTCAAGCCAGAGGAAGGAGAGCCCCGCCGTCACCCACGCCATCAGGGATTTACCCGGCAACACATTGTAGTAGCAAGGGAGGGAGGCCAGGAGGGGAGAGAGGAACGGTGGCAGGGTAGGAAGGTCAGGAGGGGAGAGAGGACCTACGACGCCCTAGGCTTGCCACAATCGCTCGCGGGAGGGACTCGAGGGGGGGTCTCTTACTTTCAAGTTCATGTGCGTTCATAACTTGTTGCTCCAAAGAATGAGTTAACCGCACTTTTGCTTATTTTATGGACGAAATTAACTGTCATGTTGCTACCTGGAACATATTTTAGAGAAATTGCGGACAACTTCATGATACTTTCTTCCGGAAATGAGGAATGTAGATGGGCTACTATCTAAGGGAGACACATCTAGCCAGGAGGCCTAGTTGCTAAGGGCATCTCCAATACGGACTCTCAAACCGCTTGCATCTGTCTAGACTGAGCGGTTCAGAAGCGCTTTGCCATCCATCACAGTACCCTATCGGTTTGCGGAACGATTCAGACGTCCATTTCCTGCAAACCGGAGGCAAACCAAGGGGGCTTTGCAGTCGTTCGGACCATCACGTATGCAATGGACACCCATGACCCACCCAAAAGCCTCTCCCTCGCCCATGCCCTTTCTCGCGCGGCATAATGGTCGCGCATTCATGCCGGACAATTGCTGCTCCAGAGGCCAGTGTCGCATTCATGCTGGCCCGGAGCGGACACAACCTTTCACTAGAACCGACAACTAAGTGGCACGCCAGCCAAGAGCACCACGTCCCGGTGCGTATTCTTCCCGCATGCAAACACCACCACTCTATCCGCTTGTCGGCATTAAACAAGCATGGTTACCGAGAAACCCACTCTTACGCCCGCATTTAAATGCAAACCGTCAGGTTGTCTTCTAACATTAAACAACCCACCGCTTGGCCAGCGCTCGCTATTTATATGTGGCCAGACCTGGCAAGAGCTGCATCACATCGCCGCTTCCAATCTCCTTTGTGCACCACACCTGTCATGACCTCATGCTCAAAAGCACTCTAGGACAACCTCTCCATTGAACAGAAACATGAGTTATCTGGCATTGCAGTTGGATGATAGGCCCACTGAGCCAGCCGAATACAGGATGGCTAGCCGACGAGCTCTACGGAGGACAACGATGCCGACGAGATGACAGGCGAGGTGGACGACGATGAACCGGCACCATCGCCCTCGCCGGTCCATACCGACATCACCTTGGAGTAGGTACGGAGCACTTCATTGACATGATAGAGGAAGAGCAGGAGGCGGTGTTCCGGCAGGCACAGGAGGTCCAAAGGTACAACCTCTATCTCCTTGACGAGCACCGACATGCGGAGGAACAAATCACCGGTAACCAGGCGAATGACAACGCTGTCATGGCCATGGTGGCGGACAGTCCGGGCTTCCTGGATGAGAAGCGCGCGCTGCTCCAGTCCTAACATACCACCCATGTGATCCACCACAAGTGATTGCAGTTGTGCGCCTCTTCCTTATCGCAGACTCCACCCCAGGGACCACAGCGCGCAGATTTCACACCACGAGAACTAGATGGTTTATAATTTTTTCAACTTAGGTCATCTTCAACATTGAGCCTTAAACGAACATGGTATCTGTTCATGGAATCATTCGGACCAAAACGCAACATAGATGCGGGAAGCCGCCATCCAATCATGCACGCATACATTTCAAAGAAAAACAAACTAAATGAACGAATTTCATGCAAACCCGATGATTTTCATTTAAACCGTATCAAATTCATTACATTTTTGTACGTATTTCAACTAAGTTATAGCTGGACTAGGCTTTTAAAACCTAGTCTAAATGATTGCCGGTAGCAGCAGCGCTCGTTTTCCACAACATGTCTTCCCCACATCGAGCAACCTCACCGGCCGGCCATGAGGCTCGGGAAGTGAAGCTTCAGTGGGAGGGGAAGAATAGTGGCTTTCCTGGGACCCAAGTCGCAACGGCTTCCCATGTGCCACTTTTCCTCGCCCAAGTTTGCCATGTCGACAGCACCGGACATGGACATGTCGGCCTCCTCGCTGCGCTGGCGTGGCGAGAACGATAGTGACAGCGCGGCTTGGGTTGCGGAGCTCGCGACGTCCGTGGTCTCCCGAGCCTCCTCTTCCTCCGACGTCGCTTCTATGTCCACGGACAATGGCGTCCCTCCGCCCGGAGAGCACAAAACCGTAATCGCTCATGGTGGATCACATGGGTGATATGGTAGGAATGGAGCAGCGCATGCTTCTCATCCAGGATGCCCGGATCGTCCTCTACCATGGCCATGACAGCGTTGTCGTTCGCCTAGGTACCGGTGATTTGTTCCTCCGCATGTCAGTGCTCGTCAAGGAGCTAGAGGTTGTACCTTTGGACCTCCTACGCCTGTCAGAACACCGCCTTCTGCTCTTCCGCTATCATGTCGATGAAGTGCTTTGTACCTACTCCAAGGTGATGTCGGCATGGACCGGCGAGGGCGGTGGTGCCGGTTCGTCGTCGTCCACCTCGCCCGTTGTCTCGTCGGCATCGCTGTCCTCCGGAGAGCTTGCGGGCTAGCCATCCTGTATCCGGCTGGCTCTTGGGCCTTTCATCCAACTACAATGCCAAACAACTCCTGTTTCCGTTGAATGCAGAGGTTGTCCTATAGTGCTTTTGAGCTCAAGGTCATGACAGGTGTGGTGCACAGAGGAGATTGGAAGCGGCGATGTGATGCAGCTCTTGCCAGGTCTGACCACATATAAATAGCAGGCGATGGCCAAGCGACGACTTGTTTAATGTTCACTAGTAGAAAAAGGGTCAAATGTGAAGCACAATAGTGCCGGTTGGAATTTCAGCCGGCACTAATGTGTACACTAGTGCCGGTTCGTGGCGGCGATCAATAGCACCGGTTCGTGGCGAACCTTTAGTACCGGTTCATGCCACGAACCGGTACTAAAGAGGCCGTGTCAGCCTGCGGTCAGGCTATGGCCCCACCATCACCATTTAGTGCCGGTTCGTACCACGAACCGGTACTAATGAGGTTATGGCAAGCTGTTTTTTAGTCCCACCTCGCGAAGTGAGAGGGACTAGGAGCGGTTTATAAGCCCTGAGTGCAGAGACGATGAAGAAGAGGCTCAATGCTCACCTTGCTTAGCTTCAAGCCTTTAGGAAATACGGTAGACTGCACGGAGCTATGCGCAGTGCAGTTTACACTATTCCGAAAGGCTTGAAGCAAATTAACGAGCATTGCACCTCTTTTTTATTTTTAATAACTTATTACAACTCCGGACTTCTTCTGTTATGGCAAAAACTAATTGCACGTTGACATTTCTTTTTTAAGTTATAACTCCAGACTAGATGCACGCGGTTCGAGGGTCTGTGTTGGAGATGCCCTTAGCAACTAGGCCTCCTGGCTAGATGTGTCTCCCTTAGATAGTAGCCCATATGTGTTCCTCATTTCCGGAAGAAAGTATCATGAAGCTGAGCGCAATTTCTCTGAAATATGTTCCAGGTAGCAACTTGAGAGTTAATTTCGTCCATAAAACAAGCAAAAGTGCGGTTAACTCATTCTTTGGAGTGGCAAGTTATGAACGCACATGAACTTGAAAGTAAGAGAACCCCCCTCCCCGAGTCGCTCCCGTGAGCGACTGGGGCAAGCCTAGGGCATCGTCGCTCCTCTCTCCCCTCCCGACCTTCCTCCCCCGCCACCGCTCCTCTCTCCTCTCCTGGCCTCCCTCCCCCTGCTGCTACATTGCGTTGCCAGGTAAATCCCCGACGGCGTGGGTGACGGCGGGTGTCGGTGTCAAAACCGGCGGATCTTGGGTAGGGGGTCCCGAACTGTGCGTCTAGGCGGATGGTAACAGGAGACGAGGGATACGATGTTTTACCCAGGTTCGGGCCCTCTCGATGGAGGTAAAACCCTACGTCCTGCTTGATTAATATTGATGATATGGGTAGTACAAGAGTGGATCTACCACGAGATCAAGGAGGCTAAACCCTAGAAGCTAGCCTATGGTATGATTGCTGTAATGTATGTTGTGTCCTACGGACTAAAGCCCTCCGGTTTATATAGACACCGGAGAGGGCTAGGGTTACACAGAGTCGGTTACAATGGTAGGAGATCTACATATCCGTATCGCCAAGCTTGCCTTCCACGCCAAGGAAAGTCCCATCCGGACACGGGACGGAGTCTTCAATCTTGTATCTTAGTAGTCTTGGAGTCCGGCGGACGATGATAGTCCGGCTGTCCGGACACCCCCTAGTCCAGGACTCCCTCAGTAGCCCCCGAACCAGGCTTCAATGACGATAAGTCCAGCATGTTTATAATCTTCGGTGTTGCAAGGCGGGTTCTCCCTTCAAATTCCATGTACCTGCCGAACAATGTTTGGCTTCATCTTAAATACTGTGTTCCTCGGCTTCTACGCCAAATAATGGCCCTTTTCCACGCGTCGCACGAATGCAAAAAGCCAGGGTGTCTTTTACGTTCCACCCCCTAGTTGTGCGAGTCGTCCGCCTACAAAAGCGGCAAGAATCCAGATCCAAACCACACCGTCTTCCTCCCGCGAATACTTCATCGAAGCGCCTTTGACCTAAAAATCCATTCCATCATGGACCGTCGATGCGGCTCTTCTTCTCGCGCTCCCAGCCCACCGCCAGGGGATTGGAGGAGGTGCTCTGTTCCGCACAACGAGCTAGTGAAGCTCCAAGCGGGGGGATATCTCCCTCCGGCCTTCATGATCCCGGTTCGAGCCGGGCAACCTATCAAGGTGGGAGGCAAGCAGAGGCTACCCCAAGCCCCAATAAGGGGGAACGAGTATGCTTTGTCCCCTATCTGATAAGGGGACTCGGATTCCCAATACATCCGTTTCTCCGCGGGCTCCTGGAGTTCTACGGACTCCAGCTCCACCACCTCACACCCGCCTCTGTCCTGCATATCGCGGGCTACGTAGCTCTTTGCGAGCTGTTCCTGGGCATTGAGCCCCATTTTGCATTGTGGAAGAGGTTGTTCTGCCTTGTACCCAGTTCTCACAAGGGGTCCATATATCAAGTGGGCGGCGCCAAAATATGGCGCATCGCCGGGACCGGATACCCATCCGGTACTCCCAAGAAGGCGTCCGAAGACTGGCCTTCAGAGTGGTTTTACATAGGAGACGCTCCACTGCCGGACCCAGTCCGGATTGGCCTCCCGGAGTTTAGTGTTGCTCCCCTGAAGAAACGCCTAAGCTGGCGCCCACGGAGCCCCCGATTGGAGGAAGACAAGAGCGTCCATTACTTGATGGGCCGAATAAGATTGCTGGCCCACTCTGGGTTGACCATGATCGGAGTCATGGTGACATGCATCATGCGGGGGGTACAGCCATTGCAATATAGAGGCCACCCTATGTGGGATTTCAACGGGGAAGACGATGCCACCCGTCATGGCCGCAAAGGGCCGGACTCGATCGAGGACCTAGTGAAGATCCTGTCCGGTCTGTACAAGGGGGAGAAGGAGGACTTCCTTCGAACGAACCCCTTAAATGGGTTTTCCATGAACAACCCTAGAGGATGGGTAAGCGAACACCTTTAAGGGCTCAACCCATGCTTCCGAAGTTTAGGCTTCTTATATTATGTCTTCGGCGCAGGACCTACGCCGGACTGTGGAGGACATGGTAAGTCCTGCTCCGCAACCCGAGGATCCGGAAAGATCCCTAGATCCGGCCTCCGAAGAGGATCCGGACATCGAGGTGGAGCTGATCGACGGGGTATTTCACCAGCTCAGCATGGACAATGCTTTGGTTGCCACTACGGCGGACTACCCCGGACTGTGTCCGGCTTCCCAGGTGACCGCGACCGAAGTCCGGACACCATTATCTCTTCCTTGGCCATTTCTAACCTTCGCGAGCGACGGTATTTTGCAGGAAGCGCCTTCACGGCGGGAAGCCGAGCCCGCGGCGGCTGACCTACAAAGGTCAGTCCGGACCAGCAGGCGGAAAAGGAGCGCGGTGCGGACGGAAACGTCGCCGCAAAGGTATAGCTCATATTTGAATTTTCAGAGCAACGTTCCTAGGAAACGCCTGAGTGCTCATGATCTTTGTAGGAGAAAAAGCGCTCGCCCGACTGCGGGTGCGGAAGTTGCTGATCCAACCCACACCGGCCAGGCTCCAGCGCCCGGCCTGGAGGGGGAGGCAAGCGCAAGACGCGAGCCCGATCCTTCTCCAACAGAGGATACCGACAGAGTGTCCGCCACCAAGTCTGAGGTGGAGAGCGCCATGAACCATAGGTGCCGCCGGACAGTATTTCGTGAAGCATGCTTCTCCCCTGAGGCATTAGACGCCTTTAACGCGGGGGACGCGCATCTCCGTGCCGCTCAAGATGGTTTTACCAGAGCCACGGAGCAGTATGTGAAAGACATACGGGTAAAGGAATTTTAATGGTTATATATACCAGTAGCCCCCAAGACTTAAAGTAGTTATGTTAACTGATTTAAGGATCATTTGAAAATGCAGGCTCTTACCGAGAAGAATGCCCAGCTGTCTCGGGAGCTGCAAGATTGCAAGGCCCAACTTGAGGCCGCACTTGCTGCCGCAGGAGGAGACGCAAAGGCCCCTCCTGGTAACATATTTTTATTAATAAATATAAGCGCTGTGCGGCGTGCGCGCAAGTCTACTAATGACATTGCAGGTGCCGCCGGACAAGATCCGGACAGGCAAGCATTGCTGCGCCAGCTGAAGGCCGGCGAGAGTGTGCTGAATAGGGTGTAGCAAGAAAGGAACAAACTCCAGGATGCCAACGCCAAGCTCGGAGAGGAGCTGAAAGGCGCTCGAGCTGAGCTGTCCGGCTCCGTTAAGGAGAATCAGCGGCTTCGTCGCGACATTTATAGTAAGTGCTTGAGCGAACTCCTTTTAAAAGAAGAGTTCGGCGAAGAAGCAAATTGACATAGTATGTCTTGTAGGTATACTCACAGGTCGCCCTGCGGAGGAGATGCCCGTATCAACGGGTGATCAACTTCCCGAGCTGCTGCAACTGCTCGAACGGGTTTGGCAGGCAATGAGCGGCGTCGTCCAGGCTTTATGGCCAGCCCTGTCCCTACCCGAGGGCCTTGGGGAGCTTTCGGAGAAGCTTCAGGGAGTGCGGCAGCGCTTCCATTTGTGGAAGATTTCGGCTTTCCGTCAAGGTGCCAGGGAGGCTTGGGCCATGGTGAAGACGCGTTACAAGAAGGCGGATCCCAACCACATGGCCGAAGTTGGACCGGTGGGGCCCGATGGGAAGGAGATCCCTGTGAGTTTAGTATACAGCCAAGTAGAGTGTGTCCGAATACCTTTTTGGTTAAGAAACAACCGTGGTATGCATGGAGACTAGGTGTAGGGGTCATTAGTGCTTTATCAGACAAGTGCCCAACTAGTTATGTTATATTACATGGTTAGTAAGAAACATCTTCCAGGGAGAATAGTTCCGTTAAGGGTTCCTTTCCCTGGGAGGCATGCCCTAAAGTGCATGTCCGGACTGCAAAGAAAGCAGTAAAACATCTGGGGGCAGATAGATAAATAGGTAAAAAGTCATCTTTTAAGTCACCGACCGAATATTCCCTTAAGAACGCTAGCTTTCGGCTTCACCCAGTCTGAGGTACACATCCGGCTGACCCGGCAGTAACAATCGCAGAGGTGCTCCCTTTACCTCCTAGCCGAACAATCGGGAACGTAGGGGTAAGCACAGGAGCCAGGCAACCCAGCTTGGCCAAAACTTAAGTCATATCGATGCATATAATGGCGAGTAAAAGGTACATGTGGAAGCTTGACACATGTGCTGGGTATGAAACCCGTGTAATTGAGCTTCTGTAAAAGAAGCCCCCAGGAATAATGAGTGCGGATGGCACATCATGTGTATGCAAAAAATGCGAAAATAGGCCCGTAAGGGCTTTTAAATAAAAAGGCATAAAAAGAGAAACAAAAGACAGCCGAAGTGTAAAAGTTTGGACGGGGGAAGGGGACGAACTCTTAGTCCGGCGCTAGGCATAGAATCGTCGGAGGCGGGCTGCGTTCCATGGGTTCGGCTCGAGTCGGTTATCCGACGCATTTCGTAGACGGTATGCTCCACCGGTCAGGACTTGATCGATAATGAAGGGGCCCTCCCATTTGGGCTTGAGCTTGTCCTTTTTCTTGTCCGGCAGGCGTAGAACTAGTTCACCAACGTTGTAAGTCTTGGCCCGTACTTCTCTGCTTTGATATCTTCGGGCCTGCTGCTGATAAAATGCGGAACGAGCCTTCGCGACGTCACGTTCTTCCTCCAATGTGTCCAAGCTGTCCTGCCGATCAAGCTCGGCCTCTCTTTCCTCATACATGCGCACTCGAGGTGAGTCATGAATAATGTCACAGGGCAAGACTGCCTCTGCGCCGTATACCATAAAAAATGGTGTGAATCCGGTAGTACGGTTAGGCGTTGTCCGCAGCCCCCAGAATACGGAGTCGAGCTCCTCGACCCAGTGCGTGTCAGATTTAGTAAGTGACCGCACTAGTCTGGGTTTAATGCCGCTCATTATTAGACCATTTGCTCGTTCCACTTGACCGTTGGTTTGAGGGTGATAGACTGAAGCATAGTCGAGCTTGATGCCCATATTTTTGCACCATGACTTGACCTCGTCGGCTGTGAAGTTCGTGCCGTTGTCGGTGATGATGTTGTGGGGGACTCCGTAGCGGTGTACTACCCCAGATATAAAGTCTATCACTGGTCCGGACTCTGCCGTTTTGACCGGTTTGGCCTCTATCCATTTGGTGAATTTATCCACCATGACCAATAGGTACCTTTGCTTGTGGGTTCCCCCTTTAAGGGGTCCAACCATATCAAGCCCCCAGACCGCGAACGGCCAGGTAATGGGTATGGTTTTGAGGGCGGTGGGCAGCATATGGCTCTGATTAGCAAAGAGCTGACAACCAACGCATCGCTGGACTAAGTCCTGCGCGTCTGCCCGGGCCGTCGGCCAATAAAATCTTGTACGGAATGCCTTTCCTACAAGGGCCCGGGCTGCTGCGTGGTGTCCGCCTAGTCCGGCATGAATTTCAGCCAGGAGGTTGCGCCCTTCCTCTTCGGAGATACATCTTTGAAGGACTCCGGTTGTGCTTTTCTTATAAAGTTCTCCCTCATGGACCTTGTAGGCTTTCGATCGCCGGACTATGCAGCGGGCCTCGTTTTGGTCTTCGGGAAGTTCCTGCCTAAGTAAGTAGGCTAGGAAAGGTTCTGTCCACGCGGCGATTACTGCCATTATGACGTGGGCTGAAGGTGTTATGTCATCTGCTGAATCACCGATTGGTGCGGTTTTTTCCGGTTTGTCACTACCGGGCTCCTCTTCCCATAGTACGGATGGCTTGAAGAGCCGTTCCAGGAAGATATTTGGAGGGACAGCATCACGTTTTGCCCCGATGCGTGCCAGTACGTCGGCCGCTTGGTTATTATCTTGGGCTATGTGATGGAATTCGAGTCCTTCAAACCGAGCTGACATTTTTAAGACAACGTTGCGATATGCTACCATTTTCGGATCCTTGGCGTCAAAGTCTCCATTTATTTGGGATATTGCAAGGTTTGAATCCCCGTGCACCTCTAGGCGTTGAATGCCCATGGAAACTGCCATCCGGAGACCATGTAACAGGGCCTCGTATTCGGCTGCGTTGTTGGAGTCGGTGTACATTATTTGAAGTACGTACTGGACTGTGTCCCCTGTTGGGGACGTCAATACGACGCCAGCCCCCAGTCCGGCCAACATTTTAGAGCCATCAAAATGCATAACCCAATTGGAGTATGGGCCGTACTCTTTAGGGAGCTCGGCTTCGGTCCATTCGGCGGCGAAGTCAGCCAAGACTTGTGACTTTATAGCTCGCCGAGGTTTGTAAGTTATATCGAATGGTAAGAGCTCTATGGCCCATTTTGCAATCCTGCCCGTTGCGTCGCGGTTATTTATAATGTCATTGAGTGGTACTTCGGAGGCCACTGTTATCGAACACTCTTGAAAGTAGTGTTGGAGCTTCCGAGACGCCATGAACACCGCATGTGCTATCTTCTGATAGTGCGGGTAACGGGATTTGCAGGGGGTTAACACAGTGGATACATAATACACTGGTTTTTGAAGAGGGAATTTCTGCCCTTCTGTCGCTCGTTCGACGACGAGGACCGCACTTACAACTTGATGCGTTGCTGTGATGTATAACAACATTGGTTCACCCAGAGTGGGCGCAGCCAGGACCGGATTTGTTGCCAATATGGCCTTTATTTCTTCGAGTCCGGCAGTGGCAGCATCCGTCCACTCAAAGTGTTCGGTGCGCCTGAGGAGGCGATAGAGGGGCAACGCCTTTTCTCCTAGACGGGAGATAAAGCGGCTTAAGGCTGCCACGCATCCTGTTAATTTTTGTATTTGTTTGAGGTCTTTTGGAATATCCAATTGTGACAGAGCTCGGATTTTAGCCGGGTTTGCTTCAATTCCTCTACCGGATACAATGAAGCCCAGCAGCTTTCCGGCTGGTACGCCGAAAACGCATTTTTCCGGATTCAGCTTGATGTCATATGCTCTGAGGTAACAAGAGACGAGGGACACGATGTTTTTACCCAGGTTCGGGCCCTCTCGATGGAGGTAAAACCCTACGTCCTGCTTGATTAATATTGATGATATGGGTAGTACAAGAGTGGATCTACCACGAGATCAAGGAGGCTAAACCCTAGAAGCTAGCCTATGGTATGATTGATGTAATGTATGTTGTCCTACGGACTAAAGCCCTCCGGTTTATATAGACACCGGAGGAGGCTAGGGTTACACAGAGTCGGTTACAATGGTAGGAGATCTACATATCCGTATTGCCAAGCTTTCCTTCCACGCCAAGGAAAGTCCCATCCGGACACGGGACGGAGTCTTCAATCTTGTATCTTCGTAGTCTTGGAGTCCGGCGGATAATGATAGTCCGGCTGTCCGGACACCCCCTAGTCCAGGACTCCCTCAGTAGCCCCTGAACCAGGCTTCAATGACGATTAGTCCGGCGTGCATAATGTTCGGCATTGCAAGGCGGGTTCCTCCCTTGAATAATCCAGAGAAGATCATGAACACCAGGATAGTGTCCGGCTCTGCAAAATAAATTCCACATTCCACCATAGAGAGAATAAAATGTACACTTAGTTCAATCCGCTGACGTATTATGCGGCGTGACATCACACCGCTACCAAGCCTTTGTTTGAATCGTTTTTTACCATACCACCTCAGCACGTTTAGCGAAGCGGTTTCCTTGGCACGTCTTGTCGAAGCAGAGATCGTGTTCCCCTTATTCTAGGATGCTCATCAATACGTGCGTGGGTAACCCAACCGCGCCATTGATGGTGGCGCTTGGGAGATAAGCAAGTTTTACCAGGCCGGTGGGGGACGCGTAGTTTTGTCCGCCTATATATAAGGGATAAGGATTCGCCTTCTCACCTACGCCTTCTTCCTCCTTTTCTTATCCATCTCCGCGAACTCAAGCTCCAACGCCCAAGCTCGCGCATCTCGCCTCGACCTTCTCCGAATATGTCCGGAGCGGGAGGAAAATGGTTGGCCTCCACCGCTAAGGAGGAGGACATCACCAAGCTGCGCAGCGCTAGATACCTTTCCGGCGATATCGCGCATCGGCTGCCCGACGAGGGGCAGCTCATCCCTACCCCTGGGCCTCATGAGAGGGTCGTCTTCCTCCCCCACTTCCTCCGCGGACTGGGCTTTCCGCTCCATCCATTTGTCCGGGGGCTCATGTTTTACTACGGCCTGGATTTCCACGATCTGGCGCCGAACTTCATCCTCAACATCTCGGTGTTTATCGTCGTGTGCGAGGCCTTCCTCTGCATCCGGCCCCACTTCGGCCTGTGGCTCAAGACCTTCAACGTCAAGCCGAAGGTTGTGAAGGGCACGCAAGCGGAATGCGAAGGCGCCATGTTGGGCAAATTTCCCAACGTCCCTTGGCTCGAAGGGACCTTTGTGGACTCCGTCAAGGGGTGGCAATCGGGGTGGTTCTACATCACCGAGCCACGCAAACCCACATGGGCGGCGGCCCCCGAGTTTAGATCTGGCATCCCCATGCAGCTCACCTCCTGGAAAGAGAAGGGCTTGCAGTGGGGCAATCCGGTGGAGGTGACGGGACTCCGAGCATGCATCAAGAAGATGGTGAGCAATAGGCTCAGGCTCGTCGACATGGTCCAAGTCATGCTCATCCGGCGGATCCTCCCATGCCAAGAACGGGCATTCAATTTGTGGGAGTTCAATCCGGAACAGCACCAGGCGCTAAGCGTGCTCTTCGATACAACATACGAAGGCGCCTGGAGGGTGCTGTTCAAGGGCGCCAAAGCCCCCGCGTCCGCGACCGAAGACCGCGGATTCAGCTCGCAGTATCCAACTGACGAGGTAAGTGATTCAACCCCATTACGGGACACTTGTGATAATTAAATTGACTCTAGTGAGGTTTCATTCTGCCTCTTCCTTTGACAGGAATGGATGGAGAAGGCCAAGCTGCTTATCAGCCCGGCTCCCATGCCAGAAGACCCAGTGGACGCCCGCTTAGCAGGGCTGCTGGTTCCGGCACCGCACGTGGTGCCGGAGAAGAAGGCCAAGAAGGTGGCCGCGGGGACTCGAAAGAGTTCCCGCAATCAGGCGTCTGACGACGACGAGGACTCCTCCCCTGAAGACGACGAGGAGGAGTATTCCCTCCCGAACGAGGGAGAGAATAAGAGGAAGGCTTCCCCAATCGGGGAGGCCGAAGGGTCCAAGAGGGGGAGAACTATCCCCCCGGACAGTTTCGCCAGCACCAGCGTTGGCGAGGATGAGTGGCCTCCAAGGGCCAGGCGTCCGGCAAGATCGTAAGTGTCCGGATCCTTTATGAGCAATATCTTTCATGTCATGTAGTGTCCTTCTGACGCCGCATTCTGTCCGTAGTCCGGCCGATGACGATCTCCCTGACTCATCGAGCGGGTCATTGGCCTCGTCGGATGTGAATTCACTTCCACCTGCCTCTACCCCACGCGTCGACGAGGACGCGAGGTGGGATCCCAGAGTGGGACCCATCAGGAGGAGGCTTCGGAGGCGCCGTCAGGCAACCTCCCGGACTTTGCGCCGGACTCTACATCGGAACCCGCAGTGGTTCCAGAGTCCGGCAAGCGGCCCCTTTGAAAGAAGGGCAAGACCGTGACACCGGCGGCCTCCGTCCAACCGGAGGCGCCGGATAACTTGTTGGAGGCGCTTAAAGGCGCTTCCATCGAGGAAGAACACCGCACTATCATGAGTGCGGTGATTCAAAAGGTTCAGCTCGCCAAAAGCGGGCTGACCGAAGCCTGCAACAGCCTTTTAACAGGCTTTGAGGTAAGAAGTTAAAATTATGTAATGTAATACCGCATAGACAGTAGCCCCTGATGCTCAGTTCGGTGTTCGGAAAGAAAAGCCGGACTGAGGATCTAACAAGATATGCGCAGGGTTGCTAAAAATATGTCAATATGGGTTTGCAGGCTGCGCTGCTGGCCTCTGCCGCATTAACGGTGGAGGTCGATGTGCTGAAGCAGGATCTCGAGCGGTCCGAGCGAGAGCTCGGCCATGCGAAGAAGCAGCTCGAGGAAAAAGAAGGTGAGTAACAACACTTTGAATAGGTACCTTACAGAAAAGGATTTCGGTTGCAATAAAATTAACAAGGATAATATGTGTATTGCAGGGGCCACTAATGAGGTGGCAGCCCTGAAGGATGCTGTGTCCGCGGCCGAACACAGTGCGACCGCGGAACGGGCTGAGCAAGAAAAGCAAGAGGCACGGGTGGCGGAAGTTCGGCAAGAGCTCCAGGCTCTCATGGAAAAGCATGAGAGTTTGGAGCGTGACTCCAAGACTCGAGAGTCCGAGCTTGCCTCGGCTCTCGAAAGTGCCAAGTCCGCCAAGGCCGAGGCCCGTAAGGACCTTCAGGAGGTTGAAGATATAAAGAAAATAGCGGCGGGTAAGTCATTCTTCCTGCAGAGCAAGCATGTTAATGTAAATTACCTGATACTTACCCGCATTCGGAGCTCTCCAGGGGCGTTTGCAGATCTGCCGCGTAGTGCGTCCGATGCTGCCGCATTCTATCGTGGCGAGGAGGGGAGCTCGACGGAAAAAGTCTTTTGGTCTCAGTATGCTGAGGCCGGACACCCGGTGCCCCCAAGCGACCAGCTGAAGCAGCTGGTCGAACTCCACAAGGTAGCTGAAGAGGCCATGAAGGGCCTCATAGCCCGGCTGTGGCCTGGACAGGCCATGCCTGGGAGCTACTTTGGCCTCGTGTGGCGGCTGGTGGATGCCTACCCCTGGGTGGATGTCATCAAGCGCTCCGCCTGTATCGAAGGCGCTCGCCGGGCTCTTGCCCGCACAAAGGTGCAATGGGGCAAGTTGGATGCAGAGAAGCTTCTCACGGACCCCCCGCCGCCGGGCAAGGAGTATCGCACGCCCGAGATGTATTATAGAACTGTCCTGAAGGGAGCCCGCAATATTGCGGATGAGTGCCCTCGAAATGTAATCTTTGAGTGAATTCGCTATGTATTATCCTGCACGCTAAAACTTTGTTCATGTGCGCGTTAAGCAACGCTTGTTTAATTTAAAATATTACCTTCTGTGCGGCCGTTTATAAAATCTGAGAGATGGCAAGTCATTGGCTTCAGCCCCCAAGCCACGAGTGCTGGGGTGTTCGGGATAAACTTGAGTGCTCTTGTTCCCATTGTTGGGTCCATCGAGGGAGGCACTCAACACAACGAACAAGGCAACCGGACTTATAATGCTTGAACACTCTCACTTAGCCATAGAATTCTATAATTTTAAATTTCGGCGAAGCCCCTGGTATTCGGAAGGCCGAATCCGGGGCGCTATCCACGCCTTCATCGGAAATTATCCGGAACTTTGCTCGAAGCGGCGTGAGTCTTTAAGGACCCGAAAAAACCTCTTGAACAGCGACCAGTCTCTCGCCTTATCATGCCAGTCAGTTTTAGCTTTCTCCACTGAGGCACTCGCCCGGCTCAACCGGGGCGCAATCGCAGTGGTTCTCCCAGTGCCACCTTAGCTGACGGAACGGAACGTAAGGCACCAAAACGTGGGAGCCGGGCAAACCCAACTATTGACCCAAGACATGATTCAGAGCCGATTCATATAATGCTATAAGTTCGGGGTGCCGCACTTGTGAAAGTGTTCGGACTTATCACACCATAGAGTGGGGAACATAAGCCCCCGGTGTATGAGGCCGTACCAAAATATACGGGTGCAAGATGTCACATAATGAGCATATATATATAAGAGGTAATGCAATTGCGATCAAAAGGTTGCTGCATTATTTATGAAAGAAAGTCTGCTAGTAGAGCGGACTGATACAAATAGCGCGGTAAGCAAGGGATTTGGACTAAGTAAACATGTCCCCCTCCAGGGATGAGCTGCGGACTTGGTGTATATAATCGAATTTAATGCTCGTAATTGAGACCACCTGAGTGTTCGTCGCGGCCTCCTTTAGTCCCTGACTGTTGCATCATGAGTTCGGCAGGTTCGCCGCCGGACAGGGCTTCTGGTTAACAGAGTCCTGTGTACAAAAAAGAAGAAAAATAATAAAAAAAAGAGGGGCACATTTGCGAGCCCCCGGTGTGGTCGAACCGCACTCTGGGTCCGTTGCGATCGTGCCCCCTCCCCTGTGCCCATGATATCTCCAAAGCGTAATGATGTACGCGGAGTGTTATTCTTGCGATCATGCGCGGGCGAGGGTTGGGGCCGCATTGCTACGCGTGCTCTGATCGCGCCAGGTGGTCTTGGTTGGCATTGCTCCGGGCGCGCTTTGCTGTATCCGGCCGTTTAACGGCCGGACTCGAGAATTGCCTTAGAAGGCTGCTCTGTACTTCTGCCGCGAGAGCCGCTGTATGTTCCTCCGTTCGGAGGGAGCGTTCTGTATTCCCATTGACCGTGATGACTCCATGAGGGCCTGGCATCTTGAGCTTTAGGTATGCATAGTGCGGCACCGCGTTGAATTTGGCAAACGCGGTTCGTCCGAGCAGAGCGTGATAGCCGCTGCGAAACGGGACTATGTCGAAGAGTAACTCTTCGCTCCGGAAATTATCCGGGGATCCGAAGACCACTTCCAGTGTGACTGAGCCTGTACAGTTGGCTTCCACTCCTGGTATGACACCTTTAAAGCTTGTCTTTGTAGGTTTAATCCTTGATGGGTCTATGCCCATTTTGCGCACTATATCCTGATAAAGCAGGTTCAGGCTGCTGCCGCCGTCCATCAGGACTCTCGTGAGGTGGAACCCATGGACGATTGGGTCTAGCACGAATGCGGCGAATCCGCCATGGCGTATGCTGGTCGGATGGTCTCTTCGATCGGAAGTGATCGGACAAGAGGACCATGGGTTGAACTTTGGGGCGACTGGCTCCATCGCATAGACGTCCCTTAGTGCGCGTTTCCTCTCCCTCTTGGGTATGTGGGTCGCGTATATCATATTCACCGTCCGTACTTGTGGGGGAAAACCCTTCTGTCCTCTGTTGTTCGGCGGCCGAGTCTCTTCCTCGTCGTCGCTGTTTAGCCCCTTGTCATTGTTTTCGGCAATTAACTTGCCGGCCTGCTTGAACACCCAGCAATCTCTATTGGTGTGGTTAGCTGGCTTTTCAGAGGTGCCATGTATCTGGCATAAGCGGTCGAGTATTTGGTCCAGATTGGACGGACCCGGAGTGGTTCTTTTAAATGGCTTCTTCCGCTGACCGGGTTTAGAGCCTCGGAATCCGGCATTGACTGCCGTATCCTCCTTATCGTCGCCGTTAATGCGGCGCTTGTTTTTGTTTCGACGTGACCTGCCGTTGTTGTCCTTAGTATCCGGACTGCCAGAATTTTTACGGAGATTGTTGCTGCGGGCTAGCCAGCTGTCCTCTCCCACACAAAAGCGGGTCATTAATGATGTGAGGGCTGCCATGGATTTCGGCTTTTCCTGCCCCAGGTGCCGGGCTAGCCATTCGTCCCGGATGTTATGTTTGAAGGCTGCAAGGGCCTCTGCATCCGGACAATCGACGATTTGATTTTTCTTTGTCAAGAACCATGTCCAGAATTGTCTGGCCGATTCGTCTGGCTGCTGAATGATGTGGCTTAGGTCATCGGCGTCTGGTGGTCGCACATATGTGCCTTGGAAGTTATCAAGGAATGCGGCCTCCAGGTCTTCCCAACACCCAATTGACTCTGCGGGCAGGCTGTTAAGCCAATGCCGAGCTGGTCCTTTAAGCTTGAGTGGGAGGTACTTGATGGCGTGGAGATCGTCGCCGCGGGCCATATGGATGTGGAGAAGATAGTCTTCGATCCAGACCGCGGGGTCTGTTGTGCCATCGTAAGATTCGATGTTTACGGGTTTAAACCCTTCGGGGATCTGATGATCCATTACTTCGTCAGTGAAGCATAGCGGGTGTGCGGCGCCCCTGTATTGAGCGATATCGCGACACAACTCGAGAGAGCGCTGTCTGCTGTGTTCGGCCCGGCCGGGGTTATTGTATCCGGCACGACGGTATTCGTCGTGGGTCGTAGGGCATCCACGTGATCCATAGATGGATCTGGATTGCCTTGCTTTGTCCTCCAATATGTCTGCAAGTCCGGCGCGTTCCCTCTTGGCTTCGTACTTTTGGAGCGATGCCGGGGAATGGTCTTGGCTGGGGGCCTGGATGCCTCTCTGTCACGACCACGGGGTGGTCGGTCAGCCATATCGTGCGCTGGTGATGGAGGTACGTATGCTTCCTCCTCTAATCGGGGGAGCAGCTTGCGTCTTGGGTAACTTTTGGAGGGACGTTCGAGTTTATACTCTTCGGCCGCGAGGACCTCGGTCCATCGATCGGCCAGCAGGTCCTGATCAGCTTGAAGCTGCTGCTGCTTTTTCTTTAGGCTGTTTGCTGTGGCGATAAGCCTGCGCTTGAAGCGCTCTTGTTCGACGGGATCCTCGGGTACGACGAATTCGTCATCGTTGAGGCTTGCTTCATCTTCGGAGGGAGGCGTATAGTTATGATCCTCAACCTCTTCGTCTGCCGCCCCCTCATGAGGGCTTGCTTCTGCATCCTCCTGCGCTGAGTCTTGCTGGAGGGGATTGTCTTCGGCGCTCTCTGGAGTGTTATTATCTCCTGTGCCAGAATCTCCATTCTTGCTGTGGCGAGATTTAGAGCGGCGCCGCTGACGCCGGCATTTGGGCTGCTTCTTTAGAGAGTCTGCCTCCGCTGTTTCTTCGCCGTCCTCGTCTTTGGGGGTGTCCACCATGTATATGTCGTATGACGAGGTGGTCTTCCAGTGCCCTGTAGGCGCTGGTTCCTGTTCGTCTCCGGCATCGTCGTCCATAGCGTCGATGTCTTCGGAGTCGTAGTCTAGCATGTCGGTTAGATCGTCGACAGTGGCTACAAAGTGGGTGGTGGGTGGGCTCTAAATTTCTTCGTCGTCCGTACCCCAACCATCCTGGCCACAGTCCGGCCAGGACTCTCCCGATAACGAGAGGTGCCTTAATGAATTCAGGATATCGCCAAAAGGCGAGTATTGGAAGATGTCCGCGGCGGTGAATTCCATAACCGGCGCCCAATCCGGATCGATTGGTAGGGGCGCGGGAGGTTCGGAGTCCGGCGAGGAGTCCGGCGCCTCGGAATCACGAGTTTCGCAGGGGACAAAATTAGTGTTCGGCTCCATCGCCGTGGATGTTGAAGCCCCCAGGGCAGCGTCTATCCACCGGCCCTCGATCTGGGCGATCGGCTCCAGGCTGATGGCCGAAGCGGACCCATGTGCGGCCACCAAGGCACTGTTCGGTGGCAGAGCTAGATCATGCCCGTCGTCACAGTGCGGCACGCTTGGCTGTGGCTCGAGTCCGTCGAAGATCAAGTCTCCGCGGACGTCGGCCGTGAAGTTTAAGCTTCCAAATCTGACCTGACGGCCAGGGGTGTCGGGGGTTGGATGCGACATATGCCAATGGGTGGCTTATCGTGGTGGGGGCGAGTAGAACGTCGCCAGTGCCTGGAAACGGGATGAGGCGCAAACATGCACGCCGGCGAATCTTACCCAGCTTCGGGGCTCTCTGGGGAGATAACGCCCCTACTGCTGCTCTGCGGGGTCTCCGCATGATCACTATGGGGTGATAATACAAAGGTGCTCCTTGAGCTGTTTCGGGAGGCAGGAGGGAGCAAGGCTGGCTCTCTCCCCTGCTTGCTATGTGTCTAAATCTATCCAAAGCCCCACCCACCCTTTGCATGGGTGCCCCGGGGGGTTTATATAGGCCTACCCCCCGGGGGTACAATAGTAAACTGACTGGGTGTGGCCCCCAGCTGTCTGTCTCTCATGCCGCTGTCCCTCCTGTCGGCTTCTAGGGCCCGCCGACTGGTGGGTCCCGCGGACATGCAGAACACTGTGCGGCACTCTTGGTGACGCAGGCTCGGTCATGGGGTCGTGGGAACAGTGCCGCCGTCCGTCAGGCGATCACTTTCGCCACTCCCCGTCCAATCTGGTTTATGGCTCGTGGGGCCCAGACGAGGAGGCGGCCGACTCTGGGGAGGCCGACTCCCACAGGGCCGACTCCAAGCGCTCCGGCCGTCTTCTTCTCTCTCTCTGACAGAGGGCCCGGCGATCTTCGGGCCGTACAGGCCGCCGTCGTGGGCACAGTGCCTCGCGCACTGTAGCTGAGGTCAGGGGAGGCATGGCAACAGTGCCGCGCCTCACTGGAGATCTTCTAGCGATACGGCTTACTGTAGCCATGCCCACCCCTCGTGGGCTGGAGGGGACGGCCACGTCGGGGCCGTACCCTGCATCGGTCTTCGAGAAAGGTCGCGGGCCGACTCTCATAGTCGGACCCCCGAAGGTCGCAAGCCCAGAGCCGGCCTGCTCCAGAGTCGTCGTCTGGGACTCGGCTTCTCCGAAGGTCGCCAGTTGGGACTCGGCCTCCCGAAGGTCGCCAGCTGGGATGTGGCCAGAGGGGCGCGGCTTGCCCCGATGTCTTGAAAGATCCTGGGTCCCGGGTTGGCCTACCCGTGGCCCATTACTCCGACAGTAGTCCCCGAAGCTGGTGAAGCCCGGCGGGCGCCGCCTCGAGGGCTTCAACAGTTTCAATTTTCCTAGCGCCGGCTCTGAGACTCGGCCGCTGTTGCTTTGGGCCGCCTTGCCGAAATCGGACTCGCTCTGCGAGGGGCCGCTGCTCGCAAGTCGCGGCGGGAAACGGGCGGCGTATCGGTCATGCTTCCCTGCCATTAATGAGACGGTCCTATCGTGTGGCGCCACGTGGAGGCGATAGTCTGCCTGCCCACGCGCGTGACGGGACGGGCCGTCAGGTGGGGCCCGCCACTACCGCACCTCGGCCCTCGAGCGGATCCGCTATGGCCGAGGACGGTTAGCATCCCCCACGTCGTTACTGCGCGCAGTAACTTCGTGGGGGTTAATCGTGGGTGGCGTGGGGCCTTGGGCGCAGTTAATCCCCACGTCGCCCCCTCGGCTTCTCAGCCCGTAGGGCTATAAGTAGGCGGGGAGGAGCGGGGCAGCACTGCACGCGCACTCCCTTCCCCGCTCTCCCGCCTTTCTCCTTCCTTCGCCGCGAACCACGGCGTTCTTCCTCCGCCGCGAGCCAAGCCATTCTTCCTCGCCGGCGATGAGTTCTTCTTCCGCCGCGCCCCCCACCTCGCGCTCCGGCATGTGGGATGGCTCGGACGTGGAGGCGGAGGACATCGAGTTCCTTCGCCGGACCCGCCGCCTCCCCAGCGCGGACCTGGTGCACGCCCATCCCGCGCCGGCGGGAGAGATCCGGCCCGCGCCGGAGGAGGGCGAGCGGGTCATCTTCCGCTTGCACCTCATGCGCGGGCTGGGGCTTCCGGCGAGCGGATTCTTCCGCTCGTTTCTTGAGTTCCACAAGTTGCAGCCGCACCATCTCACCCCCAACGCGGTGGTGCTTCTCTCCGCCTTCGCCGCCCTGTGCGAAGGCTATATCGGCATTCTCCCCACCCTCGAGCTGTGGGGAGAGTTCTTCTCTTCAAAACTCGGCACTCAGGCCGCCGGCACGCCGGCTCAGTGCGGCGCACGACGGCCGACAACCCTTTTCCGCCCATCCCACTGGTGAAGTCGGTGAAGATGTGGCAGAAGTCCTACTTCTATGTGAAGAACATCTCCACCGATGGCGACTGGGTCAACCTGCCGCCTTTCGACCCCGAGCCTCTGACTGGCCGGCTGGCCAGTTGGTCCCACCGGTCAAAATCACTTTCGACCTCCGGAGTCGGCGCCGTGGCGCGACTCCGAGTCATGCTTCAGTCGGAGGGGCTCGTCGCCTCCGATCTTCTGGCCGCCTTCGTGGCGCGCCGGGTTCTTCCGCTCCAGGGCCGGCCTCACCTCATCTGCCAGATGAGCGGCCGCCGCGATCCGAGCCGGCTGTGCACCAAGGACATGCCGCGTGGGGAGGTGGCGAACTTGGTGAACCACATCGCCCACTGCGGGTTCACGGAGGAGTGGCAGTTCGGCAAGGAGCCATACTCGCGCGACAACCCCCCTCCAATGGTAAGTCGCACCCGTCTGTAGTTCGATCTTATTTGTATCTGACTTCGAACTCTGATCTTCGTTGGCATCATCCGAGCAGAGTCCCCTCACGGCGCCCGCAGCCGGCGCCACGAGAGAGCCTCGCGACTACGTCCCAGATCGCGAGGCCAGCGACGTCGACGACCCCGACTTGGGGGCGGCGGAGCTGGAGGCCGATGCAGAAGGCGGCGGAGAGGGGGCAGACGGCGGCCTCAGACCGTCTGCGACCTTCACCGACTGGCCCGAGGACGACGTCGACGTGGAAGTCGTCCCGCGCCGCCAGCCGAGAGCCGGCCCCTCCGGCCAAGCCGGCGCGAAGAGGCGTCACGCCGGGCCGAGTGCGCCCGACGGCAAGCCGAAGAAGTTCAAGGGAGCCGCCACCGCGACCAAGCGGGAGGAGGCGGCCGCGAAGGCCAACCGCTTCCGAAAGGAAGTGAGAAGGCCGCCGCTAGTTTCTTCGTGAGTCTTCTTACTCTGTCGTTTCTTTGTCGGATCTCCTTGGAGTTTTTTCTGATTTTCCCTCCGATCTTCTCCAGAGCTCCCCTCTCTCTTGAGAGGGCTGCCGTCCCCTCCGTCATGGGGTCGGTGGAGACATCTGCCAACACTCGGCGGATTGATCCCGCCGCCGACCTTCGGGAGGCGACAGAACGGAACGCGCGGGAGAAGCGCGAGAAGGAAGAGGCCGACCGCCTGGAGAAGGCAGAGGCCGAGAAGGCGGCCGCCAACGCCCAGCGACACCTGGAGGAGGCCGTGGTTGCGGCCGCGGCGAAGCGGCATGCCGAGGAGGTCGCGCGTCGCCGATCGGCGATGCTCGTCCCCCCGCTGTCGTCGGCGCCACCGACTCCTGAGTTCACGGGGCAGACCGGGGAGGTCGGCACCGCAAACCCTCTCGCGGAGGAGGGCGGCGACGTCTCAGGCTCGGATACTCATGCGCCGCCCCCGCCGCCCCCGCCGCCTCCGTCTTTGAGGTCGCACGGCAAACAACCGTTGGACCCACAGGACCCTCCGACTGCGGACGACGCCGACGCGCAACTGCTTCTTTAGGTCGCCGCGCCGGCGCGCCGCCGGCATGAGAGGACGAGCTCAGCGCCGCGAGCTCGGGAAACCGGTGCCGCAAGTTCGGCGAACCTGGACGTCGAGGCCTCAAGTGCCGCGCCCACCGGCTGGCTGCGTGAAGGCGGCACCGGCCCACTGAACCAGGCCCTCCTGGACGTCCAGTCGAAGCTGCGCAAGGAGGGCGACACCCTCCAACTCTGCACCAGAGCGCATCTGGCCCTGCGGACCTCCGTCCGGGTATGTTTCATTTCTCCTTTTTTAGTTTCTGTCTTTTTTCGTGGGGGCGCGCCAGCGCACCCACTGGGTGTAGTCCCCGAGTTCGGGGCCGGCTGCTGAGCAGGCGGCTCGGAACTCCTTCTAATGAGCTCCGAAGACTAACTTTTGCTTGCCGGCTTTGCAGGAATACCACAATCTCCGCGCCACTGCCTTCAACCGCAATGTTGAAGAGCTGAAGAAGCGGACCGCCGATCTGACGGAAAGCCGAGGTGAGCTGATTCTTCCTTCTTCGCGGGGGCGCGCTGGCGCACCCGCGGGCTGTAGTCCCCGAGATTCGGGCCGACTGCTGAGTAGTCGGGCCGGATCTCCCCGGCGACCTACCTTCCTTCTTCTCTGCGGGGGCGCGCTGGCGCGCCCGCGGGCTGTAGTCCCCGAGATTCGGGCCGACTGCTGAGCAGTCGGGCCGGATCTCCCCGGCGATCTACCTTACTAACGACCTTCTTGTCTCTCGATCTTCAGACGCCAATGCCGCCCTCCAGGAGCAGCTGAACGAGGCCAACACCACTCGCCGCGCCAAGGAGGAGGAGTGCGACAAGCTCGTCCAGGAGCGCGACCTGCTGGCAACGCAGCTGACCGAGCAGAAAGAGCTGCTCCGGAAGGCGCAGGAAGACGCCAAGTCGCGGGAAGATGCCCTCATAGCCGAGTTCGAGGTCGAGCGCTCCGCCTGGACCGACCGGGAGGCGATGCTGACCTCCGGCTACCACGAGCTCGAGGACATCGCCGACGGTAACTCTTTTTTCTCTTCTTTGGTCTTCCGACTCTGTGTTGGGCTGATTTCTGCTTTTTCTGACTGTCTTCTTTTCTGTCTTGGCAGACTTCTTTCCCGGCCACTCGCAAGCCGTCCCTCTGGCCATCGAGGCGGCTCGGGAGGAGCGAAGGGCGAAGGGCGAAGTGATTGCTGCCAACGCCCCCCCGAACCATCGACGAGCAGCTTTTGAGCATCGGGGTTCGTCTTCGTCCTGCTCATCGTCTGCTGTGCCGTCTTCAACACGTCGGCGCCCAAGTGGTTGCCGCCCTGTGGCCGGAGGTGCCGACCCTTCGCACCGCCAGCCGGACGGCCGACTGGCTGGAGGTCGCCGCCGGTCGCTTTGAGGCTTGGAGGGGCTCCTCGGCTCGGGCGGGAGCACGCCGAGCCTTGGAGTTCGTCAAAGGGTGGTATCTAGGGCTGGACCTGGACCGTCTGGCCGCGTTCCGGTCAGAGGCCCAGGCCGAGCTGGAAGCCGTAGAAGGCGCCCTTGTCGAGCGCGCGGCGGCCATCGCCGAGTACACGGACACCAGTGTCTTTGTGCCCGAGCGGACCGAAGGCGGCGAGGAGGTACCGCCGGAGTGGTTCGGGATGCACCCGGAGTACGAGGAGGACTCGGCGGAGGTGATCGGCTCCAGCGCCGAGGAGGATGAGTCGGAGGACGGAAGCGAGGAGGAGGCGCCAGAGGACGAGGCAGGCGGCCAGCCTCAGCCCGATCTCGCCTCCAGCAACGAGCTGCACAAGGACAAAGCGACCGTCGCCGGAGGCGACCAAGCTGAGATCGCCCAACCGACTGCCCCGACATCCAACACCGCCGTCACCTCCGACCTTCCGGCTCCGGAGGCCGCCCCCTAGAGTGCTTCTGCTTATCTGTCTTTGTTGTTCTTTGAAAAAACTTGTTAGGTTCGAACAATTCCACCCAGTGGGTGTATTCGGCCAAGGGCCTTATGTAAATATTTATCTAATTTCCGCCTTTCCTTGCTTTTGGCTCTTTAGACTTTTTCCTTTGCCGCCTTCCTTCAGTTGCCGCCTTGCCGGCTGGGCAGCCGCTCTGCGGACTGCCGTCGGGTCAAGTGCTTAGCTACTTTAGGGAGGCAAGTACTTAGTCATTTAGAGTTCATCAGCAAAAATCGGCTGGAAGGCGGCAGACCGACTATTCAAGAGTCGGCTGTCCTTGGTAAGAATTGAAACGACGAGCTGACTGCTCATGAGTCGGCTCGGTAAGGGGAGGCTGGTAGCCGGCTTGGGCTATGCGTAGCTCTTCAGTCCTTAGCCATTTTTCATATGTGCGCTCGTTCTTGCTTGTCCCCTGCCCATCGACAGTCGCTCTGCGAACTGCGGCTTTTGGCAAGAGATGGCTTTGAGCGCGACAC
The DNA here is from genome assembly GCA_963921465.1 of Triticum timopheevii. Classification (NCBI taxonomy): domain Eukaryota; kingdom Viridiplantae; phylum Streptophyta; class Magnoliopsida; order Poales; family Poaceae; genus Triticum; species Triticum timopheevii. Next base: position 466,921,129 of record OY997272.1, on the reverse strand, counting down.
ATTACTTGTCTGACCGCAGGGAGCATTTCATAGCGCAAGACGGCGAGTCCCCGGGCTGACTAGTCGGACCCGGTGCCAGACAGTATGATAAAAGGGAACAGCATATTCGGAAGCGTAATCCTTATCATACAGATAATCAAAAAGGCAGTCCCCGAGCTCATCCCGGGGGGCCTAAGGTCTTAGTACTTTAATACAGAGGAAGGTAGCGCGATACATACTGCATCAACTGTAAAATTTTCGAAGAAGATTCGCGTTCCACGGGCGCTCTGTTTCTTTGCCGGAGTCGTCCCTCTTGCGTGCTCGAGGCTTCTGAGCGTCGATCAAATAGTAGGCGTCGTTCCCTAGCACCTTGCTGATGATGAAGGGACCTTCCCAAGGTGCCGACAACTTGTGCTGGCCGGCTGTTCTCTGAATCAGCCGGAGCACAAGGTCGCCCTCTTGGAATGATCTTGGCTTGACCTTGCGATTGTAGTATCGGCGCAGACTCTGCTGGTAGATGCCGGACCGACTGAGTGCCAACAGTCGGCCCTCTTCCAGTAGATCGACGTCGTCTTGTCGTGCTTCTTTAGCTTCCTCTTCGGTGTACATGGAGACTCGCGGAGAGTCGAACTCTATATCCGTTGGGATGACGGCTTCGGCACCGTAGACGAGGAAGAAAGGCGTGAAGCCGGTTGACTTGTTTGGGGTTGTGCGCAGACTCCAGAGGACGGCAGGCAGCTCTTCGACCCAACAGCCGGCCGAGCGCTCGAGTGGTTCGACCAGTCGAGGCTTGATGCCGGACAGGATGAGACCGTTGGTTCGTTCCACCTGGCCGTTTGACTGCGGATGGGCAACGGACGCTAAGTCCAGTCGGATGCCCTGCGTCGCGCAGAAACGAGCCAAGGCGCCCTTGGCGAAGTTGGTGCCGTTGTCTGTGATGATGCTGTGCGGTATGCCATACCGCACTGTGATGTCGGCAATGAAGGTCACTGCTGTAGGCCCGTTTAATTTCTTGATGGGCTTTGCTTCCACCCACTTGGTGAACTTGTCCACCGCGACAAGTAAGTGAGTTAGGCCGCCTCGGGCCGTCTTGAATGGTCCCACCATGTCCAAACCCCAAACTGCGAAGGGCCAGGCAATGGGGATTGTCTTCAGCGCGGAAGCCGGCTGAAGGGGCTTGGAGAGGAACACCTGGCACCCCTTGCATTTTTTGACTAGCTCTTTAGCTTCTTCCAGGGCAGTCAGCCAAAAGAAACCGTGCTGAAAGGCTTTGGCCACGAGCGCCCTTGAAGCCGCATGGTGGCCGCACTCGCCCTGATGGATGTCTCTGAGGATCGCTTGGCCTTGCTCTGACTCTACGCAGCGCTGGTGGACACCAGTAACACTGCGCCTGACTAGCTCTCTGTTGATTATGGTGTAGGCTGCTGCTCGGCGTTGCACTTGCCGAGCCAGGGTCTCGTCTGCTGGTAATTCCTTGTTCACTAGGAACTTGAGGATGGGCTGTGCCCATGAAGGTGCTGCTATCTCTTCAACTGCTACCACAGCGACTTGGACAAGGGTGGCTGGGCTGGGAGGCGGCGGGTTGGAGTCTGCCGCCGCTTACTGGATTGAGGGAATCTTTGGGCCGACTGGGGCAGCTCCCGTGCTGACTGGCGCAGTCCCCGGGCCGGGCTCGGAAGTCCCCGGGCCGACTGGCGCAGTCCCCGGGCTTGTTTTAAGTGTGTCTTTCTTGAGGTCGCCTGCTGGGGTCTTGGAGTCGGATCCGACTGTTTCTGGCGGAGCCTGCACGAAGATGGAGTCGGATTCTGGTGAAGGCTTGATAGACGGCTTGAGGAGGCGCTGAAGGGCGACGCCGGAAGGTATTGCCTGGCGAGTGGAGCCGACTCGTGCCAAGGCGTCTGCTTGATCGTTGTCGTTTCTTGGCACGTGAAGGAATTCGCACCCCTCAAAATATCCGCTGAGTTGCTGCACTAGGAAGCGGTAACTCGCCATGTTTGCGTCTTTGGCGTCCCAGTCGCCGGATGATTGCTGAACCACCAAGTCGGAGTCGCCATAGCACAGGATCCGGCGGATGCCGAGTTCTTTGGCAAGCCGGAGCCCGTGGACGAGCGCTTCTTATTCGGCGACGTTGTTGGAGGCGGCGAAGTGGATTTGCAGCGCGTACTTGAGCTTGTCACCCTTGGGGGAGGTGAGGACGACGCCGGCTCCAAGGCCGGTGCGCAGCTTGGAACCGTCGAAGTGTAGCCGCCAATGAGTAGAGTCGGGCGCTGGCGGCAGGTACTGGGTCTCGGCCCAGTCGACGAGGAAGTCGGCCAGCGCCTGCGACTTGATGGCGGTGCGAGGTTGGTAGTAGATGGTGTAAGGGGCTAGGTCGATAGCCCACTTGGCCACTCGGCCGGAGGCGTCTCGGCTTCCAATGATCTCGGCGAGTGGAGCGGTGCAAACCACCGTGATCGGATGCTCTTGAAAGTAGGGCTTCAGCTTCTTGGCGGCAAAATGCACGCCGTAGCACATCTTCTGGTGGTGAGGGTAGTTTTGCTTGGAGGTCGACAGTACCTCGCTCAGGTAATACACCGGTCTCTGGACCGGAAGCGCCTTGCCTTCCTCCTTGCGTTCAACTACAATGACTGTGCTGACAACCCGGCTGGTGGCGGCGATGTACAAGAGCATGGGCTCTTTGGGAGTCGGAGCCGCCAACACAGGGGGAGTTGCCAGCATCTTCTTCAGTTGGATAAATGCCTCATCTGCCTTGTGGTTCCACTCAAAAAAGGTGGTCTTCTTCATCAGTTGATACAAAGGCAGAGCTTTCTCGCCCAGCCGACTGATGAATCGGCTGATTGACGCCAAGCAGCCGGTGAACTTCTGCACATCCAACAGTCGGCTGGGTACCTCCATTCTCTCGATTGCCTTGATCTTCACGGGGTTGCACTCTATGCCGTGTTCGGAGACCAAAAAGCCGAGGAGTTGGCCGGCTGGGACTCCGAACACGCACTTCTCGGGGTTAAGCTTGATCTGGAATCGGCGCAAATTTTCAAAGGTCTCTTTGAGGTCTTCCAGTAGCGTCCCATGCTTTTCCGTCTTCACCACAACATCATCCACGTAAACGTGGGCGTTTCTGCCGAGTTGCTTGAGGAGGCACTTCTGCGTGCAACGTTGAAAGGTGGCGCCGGCATTCCTCAAGCCAAACGTCATCGTCAGGTAGCAGAAGGCTCCAAATGGCGTGATGAATGCGGTCTTCAGTCTGTCTGCTGGGTTCAGCTTGATCTGGTGATATCCTGAGTATGCGTCTAGGAAACTCAACAGCTCGCATCCGGCTGTGGAGTCTATCACCTGATCAATCCTTGGCAGAGCAAACGGGTCCTTCGGGCAGGCTTTATTGAGGCTGGTGTAGTCTATGCACATCCGCCACTGCTTATTCTTCTTCAATACCAGCACTGGGTTAGCTAACCACTCCGGAAAAAACACTTCCATGATGAATCCGGCTGCCAGGAGCCGGGCTATCTCTTCTCCAACGACTCTTCTCTTCTCTTCTGACAGGCGGCGCAAAGGCTGCCTGACGGGCTTCACATCCGGCCTGACGTGTAGCTTGTGCTCGGCGAATTCCGTCGGCACACCCGGCATGTCCTTGGGGGACCATGCGAAGATGTCCTGATTCTCACGGAGGAAATCGACGAGCTCGCCTTCCTATTTGCTGTCAAGGCCCGTGCCTATGACAGCGTACTTCTCTGGGTGCTCTGGGTCCAAGGGTATCTTCTTGGTTTCTTTAGCCGGCTTGAATGACCCTTCCGCCTCCGACTCCTTGGGGTCGGGCGACATTTCTGGCTGCTTTCCGGCCATCGCCACGACCCGGTCAAGGAGCCGCTTCTCGGCGGCGATCACCAAAGACTCGGCCAGCCGACTGCTCTCGGCCGCGCAAGCGGACGACTTCTTGTAGTCGCCAGCGATGGTCAGGATCCCCTTGGAACTCGGCATCTTCATCTTGAGGTAGGCGTAGTGGGGAACCGCCATGAACATGGCCAAGGCAGGCCGGCCAAGCAGGGCGTGGTACGGGCTCTCCAAGTCCACCACCTCGAACTAGACTGGCTCTCGGCGGAAATGGTCTTTGTCTCTGAAGAGGACGTCTATCAGAATCTTGCCAATTGGTGAACATGAGAGGCCGGGCACAATTCCATGGAATACCGTGTGGCTGCTCTGCAGCTGCCTTCGCCTGATCCCGAGCTTCTCCATTGTGTCCTTGTACAGGATGTTTATGCTGCTGCCTCCGTCTATCAGGACCCGCGAGAAACGAGCGGCCCGCCTATCAGTGGCCAAGGTCGCGCCTAGGACCAGGGCGTAGGAGCCCGGACTCGGCATCACTTCTGGATGATCCGCCCGACTCCAGCTGATAGGCTTCTCGGACCAATGCATGAACTCTGGGGCATCCGTTGCTACTGCGTTGACTTCTTGCTGTTGCTGGCGCCTGCTGCGCCGGTCATCTGCCATGCTGGTGAACACTACGTAGGCTCCGTGCTCTTCTGGGAACTCGTCCTGGACCGCGCCGACTGGCCGAGCCGCCGGCTGCTGAGGCGGCGGTGGAGGCGGCGGCCCTGCAGGCGGCGGAGGGGCAAGGCCGTCTCCCTTGGCGATCCTGGCGAGCCAGTGACACTTTCTTGTGGTGTGGTTCGACGGCTTAGCGCCGCTGTGGAACTTGCAAGGTCCATCCAAAGTCTGCTCATAGGAGAAAGTCGGCAACCAGTTGGACTTGCCGCCTTTCTGCCGCTTGGCCGGAGGCTGCCCCTCCGGCTGCTGATCTTCTACTGCTGCGACCTGCCGACTGTTGGAAGTCGGCTGGGGGGCCTTGCGCTTGTTGTCGTTTTGCTGCTGTCGCCGGCTGGCGTCCCCAGCCGGGGTTCTGAGGGCCTGGGGGATCACCTTGCCAGCCGCGTTGACTTGAATCTCCGTCTTCATAGAAGAGTCGGCCGTGGCGTACTTGTCTGCTATGACTAGCAGTTCGTCGAGGGTTTCGGGCTCGTCGCAGAGGAGCTTGTGCTTGAGGAGGGTGCCCTCTCGGCACCCGGCCGTGAAGTACTCGATGGCCTGCACCTCATGCACGCTCTCGCAGGAGTTTCGAAGTTCGCCCCAGCGCGTGAGGTAGTCGCGTGTTGATTCTTCGGGGCCTTGCACGCACAAGGAGAGCTGGCGCGGTTTGGGAGGTCGCTTGTACGTGCTGGTGAAGTTACGAATGAAGGCTTCAGTGAAGTCGACCCAGCTATTGATGCTGCGGGGCTTCAGGCTGTTCAGCCATGTCCGGGCCGTGCCCTGGAGCATGAGGGGAACATACTTCACGGCGACTCGCTTGTTGCCGTTGGCTATGTTGACGGCTGTGGAGTAGTCTATCAACCAGTCCTCCGGCTTCACAGAGCTGGTGTACTTGGGCGTGTCTCGAGGGAGCGTGAACCCTTTGGGGAAGGGCTCGTCTCTGATGCGGGGCCCGAAGCAAGGCGGACCCAACTCATCTTCTTCTTCTAATGCCAGGGATCGGTGGAGTCGGTCGATCCGATGGCGGGCGTCATTCTCTCCGACTCCCTCTCGGCGGCCAAGGCGACCTCCGAGAGTCGGATGCTCAACAGGCGGCGGAGAGACTCGCCGCTCTCTTCGGGGTGGGGGAGGCAGATAATCATCTCGCCGTTCCACTGCTCTGGGGCGGCCGTCTTGGTCGCGCTCGATGGTGATGCGAGTCCGTCTGTGACTGACAGCCGGCTCCTTCTCTTTCCTTCCGCGGACTCCGCCAGTCGGCGTCCGGGGGTCGCGCCTTGATCTCGGCGAGGGGGTAACTCGTCGTTCGGCTGCTGCAGTGCGTCTGTGCGGCCGCCTGTCGCGTTCTGCGCAGCAACCGCATCGAGGAGCTGCTGGACTCGCTCCATTAGTACACGGCGCTCTTCGCCTTCGAAGTTCTTCAGCTCTTCGGTCGCCGCTTGGGCGGCGCGGATGTTCTCCGCAGGGGCGGCGTACACGGGGCGTTTCGCCCCGAGCAAGTCGGCGATGGCCGCGCCGCGCTCTCGGACCGCACCCAGACGGCTCGGCCCAGTCGGAGCCGGCGAGCCGCCCACAGCGCGATCCACCTCGCGCTGGTACGCTTCTAACAAGCGCCTCATGCTTGCCAACTTCTTAGCGCCTTCGATGATCTGAAGGCGGCGTTCTTCCAGCGTCTCGGCATCCGCGCCCTCCGGAATGGGCGCGGTTAGGTCCTGCAGGGCCGCTGGCAGCGGGTCCTGGGCGTCTTCGCCGGAGTGCTCGCCATGGCCGATGACGAGCACCTCCGTGACGGCGCTTCCGCCACCCTCCTCGTACGGAAGCGGCTCGTCATAGACCACCACGTTGGTGGGGAAGATATCGAGCGATACGGCGTCGAAGTCGACCAGCATCGGGTCGGAGGAGCCTACGGACTCCAAATCTACGGCGGGCTCGCCGGCGACGTGGAGTTGGTCGAGGAGGCCCGCGAGAAGGTTCTCGGGGCCACCCGCTTCTGCACCTGGTGCAGGCTCGTCGGAGAGGCGCACCTCGCCGATGAGCTCGGCGAGGCCGCTCACAGCGCAGGCGGCTTCGGCGCCGCGCAGCGTGTCGATGCAGACTCCATCTGGCGAGCCGGGCTGGCTGCACTCGCCAGGGAGGAAGAGGGTTCCTGTCCAGAACAGATCTCCGGACGACGGTGCACCTCGCCCCACGGTGGGCGCCAAATGTTGGGGGTTGGATGCGACATATGCCAACGGGTGGCTTATCATGGTGGGGGCGAGTAGAACATCGCCGGTGCCTGGAAACGGGATGAGGCGCAAACATGCACGCCGGCGAATCTTACCCAGCTTCGGGGCTCTCCGGGGAGATAACGCCCCTACTGCTACTCTGCGGGGTCTCCGCATGATCACTATGGGGTGATAATACAAAGGTGCTCCTTGAGCTGTTTCGGGAGGCAGGAGGGAGCAAGGCTGGCTCTCTCCCCTGCTTGCTATGTGTCTAAATCTATCCAAAGCCCCACCCACCCTTTGCATGGGTGCCCCGGGGGGTTTATATAGGCCTGCCCCCCGGGGGTACAATAGTAAACTGACTGGGTGTGGCCCCTAGCTGTCTGTCTCTCATGCCGCTGTCCCTCCTGCCGGCTTCTGGGGCCCGCCGACTGGTGGGTCCCGCGGACATGCAGAACACTGTGCGGCACTCTTGGTGACACAGGCTCGGTCATGGGGTCGTGGGAACAGTGCCGCCGTCCGTCAGGCGATCACTGTCGCCACTCCCCGTCCAATCTGGTTTATGGCTCGTGGGGCCCAGACGAGGAGGCGGCCGACTCTGGGGAGGCCGACTCCCACAGGGCCGACTCCAAGCGCTCCGGCCGTCTTCTTCTCTCTCTCTCTGACAGAGGGCCCGGCGATCTTCGGGCCGTACAGGCCGCCGTCGTGGGCACAGTGCCTCGCGCACTGTAGCTGAGGTCAGGGGAGGCATGGCAACAGTGTCGCGCCTCACTGGAGATCTTCCAGCGATACGGCTTACTGTAGCCATGCCCACCCCTCGTGGGCCGGAGGGGACGGCCACGTCGGGGCCGTACCCTGCATCGGTCTTCGAGAAAGGTCGCGGGCCGACTCTCATAGTCGGACCCCCGAAGGTCGCAAGCCCAGAGCCGGCCTGCTCCAGAGTCGCCGTCTGGGACTCGGCTTCTCCGAAGGTCGCCAGCTGGGACTCGGCCTCCCGAAGGTCGCCAGCTGGGATGTGGCCAGAGGGGCGCGGCTCGCCCCGATGTCTTGAAAGATCCTGGGTCCCGGGTTGGCCTACCCGTGGCCCATTACTCCGACAAGGGGCGTAGCTTTCGATCTGCTCCAGATGGCCAAGTGAATTGGCCCGCAGTGCGAAGCCGCCGACTACGAAGATCTGTCCGAGGAGAAAAGTCTCACCCTGGGCAGCGTTGCTGTTTGAAGATGCCATCAAGCCTATCGGTGACGACACAGAGGAACTCTCAATGAAAGCACCAATGTCGGTGTCAAAACCGGCGGATCTCGGGTAGGGGGTCCCGAACTGTGCGTCTAGGCGAATGGTAACAAGAGACGAGGGACACGATGTTTTTACCCAGGTTCGGGCCCTCTCGATGGAGGTAAAACCCTACGTCCTGCTTGATTAATATTGATGATATGGGTAGTACAAGAGTGGATCTACCACGAGATCAAGGAGGCTAAACCCTAGAAGCTAGCCTATGGTATGATTGTCGTAATGTATGTTGTCCTACGGACTAAAGCCCTCCGGTTTATATAGACACCGGAGGAGGCTAGGGTTACACAGAGTCGGTTACAATGGTAGGAGATCTACATATCCGTATTGCCAAGCTTGCCTTCCACGCCAAGGAAAGTCCCATCCGGACACGGGACGGAGTCTTCAATCTTGTATCTTCGTAGTCTTGGACTCCGGCGGATAATGATAGTCCGGCTGTCCGGACACCCCCTAGTCCAGGACTCCCTCATACGCCGAAAACGCATTTTTCCGGATTCAGCTTGATGTCATATGCTCTGAGGTTGTCAAATGTGAGCCTCAAATCGTCTACTAGAGTTTCGACGTGTTTTGTTTTGACGACTACGTCGTCTACGTATGCCTCGACTGTTTTGCCGATCTGGGTGGCCAGACATGTTTGAATCATGCGCTGATATGTTGCGCCGGCATTTTTAAGTCCGAAGGGCATCGTGTTAAAGCAGAATGGTCCGTATGGAGTGATGAATGCCGTTGCGGCTTGGTCTGCTTCTGCCATCTTGATTTGATGATAGCCAGAGTATGCGTCCAGGAAGCACAACGAATCGTGCCCTGCGGTAGCATCGATAATTTGGTCGATGCGGGGGAGAGGGAAGGGATCCTTTGGGCAAGCCTTATTGAGGTCTTTAAAATCGACACAGAGGCGCCAGGATTTATCCTTCTTTGGTACCATCACCAGATTTGCTAGCCAGTCCGGGTGTTTGATATCTCTAATGAATACGGCTTCCAATAGTTTGGCTAGCTCTTCTCCCATTGCCTGTCTTTTGGGTTCGAAAAATCGTCGAAGAGCCTGTTTGACTGGCTTAAATCCTTTTAGGATGTTTAGGCTGTGTTCTGCCAACCTGCGTGGGATTCCGGGCATATCCGAAGGATGCCAGGCGAAGATGTCCCAATTTTCCCGAAGGAATTCACGTAGTGCGGCGTCTACTTCGGGGTTCAATTGTGCCCCAATGGAGGCCGTCTTTGTTGGGTCCGTTGGATGGACCTGGAATTTTATTATTTCATCTGCTGGTTTGAAGGAGGTGGACTTGGATCTTTTATCGAGTATCACATCGTCCCTGTTCACCGTGGAGCGCAGCACGGTGAGTTCTTCTGCCGCTAAGGCTTCGGATAGTGCCTCAAGGGCTAGTGCGGCTGTCTTGTTTTCGGCGCGGAGTGCTATGTCCGGATCACTAACGAGAGTGATTATTCCGCTGGGCCCAGGCATTTTGAGCTTCATGTACCCGTAGTGAGGTACTGCTTGAAAAATTGTGAATGCCTCTCGTCCTAATATGGCGTGATATCCGCTACTGAACGAGGCTACTTGGAACGTGACTTCTTCGGATCTGTAATTGTCCGGCGAGCCGAACACCACATCGAGTGTGATTTTTCCGGTGTAGCGCGCTTCCCGGCTAGGGATTATTCCTCTAAAGGTTGTGCTGCTTCGCTCAATACGGCTCCAATCGATTGCCATTTTTCGCAGAGTTTCCTCGTAAATGAGGTTTAGTCTGCTACCGCCATCCATGAGGACTTTTGTCAGTCGAAAGCCGTCCACTATGGGACTAAGTACCAGTGCAGCTGGCGCTCTGGCTGTTCGGAATTTAGGCTCGTCGCTGGCGTTGAATGTAATAGCTGTGTCGCTCCATGGATTTGTTGTTGCTACTTGGTAGACTTCGGCGAGTCCGCGGATTGTTCGCTTTCGCATATTGTTTGATGCGAAGGTCTCGAAGACTGTTGCTACCGTACTGGTATTGTTGGAGTGGTTTTCCGGGGCTAAAAGCTCCTCGCCACTTTTGGCCACCTGCCGTAATATCCAACATGCTCGAAGGCTATGTGTTGGGACGGCTCCCTCTGTACTATGAAGCTTACAGGGTCCATTGAGCCATCCCTCCAGTACGGTTCCGTGCCCCTTATTAGGTTTTTGCTTTTTCTTTTTTGCATATGGGGCCTGAATGTGAGGCGCCCTTTTGTTGTGGACTGGGGCTGGGGCCGGATTATCCCAAAATTGATTTTCGGTTTTCCAGAAACTCTCCATCGCACAGTACTTTCGTACTATGGACGCCAGATCGGCGAAACGTGTAATTTTGCGACGATCGATGGCGTTCAATATTCCCTTGTCCGTGCAATTATTGCAGAAGATTGAGATTGCGTTTTCCTCTCGGCAGTCCTTTATCCTGTCCATAACCAGGAGGAATCTGGCCCAGTAGTGGTGTACTGTTTCAGCGGGCTCTTGCCGTATTAGAGATAGATCGCATATGTCTGGGCGGGTGGGTGGACTGAAGTCCGGATCCCTGCCCATCTTGGGGCTCAAAGGCCAAGGGGTTTCCGAATTTGGAAGCTTGGTTTGCTGGACACAATCCAGCGAGTCCGGAGCGATGCATGATTTTAAGTTCAATGCTCGATCGAAGTCCGTCCCTCCGCGGAAATTCGGCGTGGAGGGTTCGGGAATCCGGACATGAATAGTTTTCAATACAGGCAAAGAGTTGTCGTATTGCTCCTCTACCACTGCGACGTGGTGGGTGGCCTGGGGAGAGTTAATCTCTCTCAGACCGGTTTTAAGCCCAATCTGGTTGTAGTCCGTAGCGACTCCCAGGGCGGCGATGCGATCCAAGAGCTCGTTAACAGACGAGAGCTCTATTGGATCCAACTGTTCGGCAGCTTTCAGGCTGACGCGAAGATTGCTTCTGATGACTTGAGAAGTCATTGTTGAAGCGGCGGCCGGACAGGCGGTCATAAGAAAACCACCTAGCCGGATAGTTTGGCCGGCGGCCAAGGCCCCTTCGGCGAAAACACCGTCTTTGAAGATGGGTGGAGGCATCCGCCCTATCGGTGACGACACAGAGGAACTCTCAATGAAAGCACCAATGTCGGTGTCAAAACCGGCGGATCTCGGGTAGGGGGTCCCAAACTGTGCGTCTAGGCGGATGGTAACAGGAGACGAGGGATACGATGTTTTACCCAGGTTCGGGCCCTCTCGATGGAGGTAAAACCCTACGTCCTGCTTGATTAATATTGATGATATGGGTAGTACAAGAGTGGATCTACCACGAGATCAAGGAGGCTAAACCCTAGAAGCTAGCCTATGGTATGATTGATGTAATGTATGTTGTGTCCTACGGACTAAAGCCCTCCGGTTTATATAGACACCGGAGAAGGCTAGGGTTACACAGAGTCGGTTACAATGGTAGGAGATCTACATATCCGTATCGCCAAGCTTGCCTTCCACGCCAAGAAAAGTCCCATCCGGACACGGGATGGAGTCTTCAATCTTGTATCTTCGTAGTCTTGGAGTCCAGCGGACGATGATAGTCCGGCTGTCCGGACACCCCCTAGTCCAGGACTCCCTCAGCGAGGCTCTCCTTCCTCTGGCTCGAGTGAAGGCTGCCATGGGATAGAACGGCGAGCGGAGGCGTTGGGCAGTTGCGGGGCCTAGCGGCGCGGCGACAACACTACATTACAGCAGTGCTCGGGGGACCTGGCATTGTGTGGTGGTTGTGGTGTGGCATCTTCCTCTAGTAGTGATACACGAGACAACCATGGACAGATCCGACCGGATCTGGCCCTGGCGGCCCGTCGAGAGGCGGGGACTGCATGCAGATTGGGTCACGTGCGGCCGGCTCTGCCTTAGCCAGTAGCTGGTGGAGCAGGTGTGTGGTACTAGAGGTGGCGGATGCGTGTCCAGGAGGGCGAGGTCATTCTTGCCAATGGATGGCACATGTTGTGGGATGGCTTTGGCTGCGGGCGACGGCTTCTTCCATGGCCTCCGGGAGGGGAAGGCAGGGGCATGGTGGCGGTGTTGCCAGTCTGACAACACCAGGTTGGCTTTGGATTTCTCTTCCCACGGGCGCGTGGCAGTAGGACAATGTGGGTTGGCGTGACATGGAGCCGACGGTAGGGGTGGAATTCAAGTCGAGTTAGCTCGGCTCGACTTGATAAGATAACGAGCTTAGATTCAAACTCGGCTCGACTCGTGTAACTTGCGAGCTAGCTCGTTTAACTCGTTAAGCTCGTTATGAACGTGAATAATAAAAATATAACATATTATGTATGCAATTAATCTACAAGAATATATTTATAGACATAGAACTTTCTTCTCAAATCACAACAATCAACAATTTACACTAAAGAAACACTTTGTACACTTCCATAAATGACAATAATCTATAACAATATTGATACTTATCTCACGACTCTTTTAATTAACGAGCGTAATGAGCAAAATGAGTAACTTGTTAGCTTGATTTGTTAAACTCATTTTGTTAACGAGCTCAAATTAAAAAAAAAGGAGGGGGGGGGGGGGGGGGGCGGGAGAGGCGGGAGTGCTGTGGAGAGAGATTAGGAGAGGTGCTCGATTATGCAAACAAGGCAAGAGAGAAGAACGGAGAGAGGTTGCAGGAGACGCTGGATTAGATATGTTTCCCATTTGTAGTACTCCAGCTAGGCGATCCGATACGCTCTGATACATTCTTCAGGAAAGAAGGAATGGTGGGGAGAGCACGTCGTTCGTCATTGGGGAAAAGTACTCAAAGTGTTGACTTTCCTCAAGTAGTCAGCTACGTGCTCGATCAAGTGGCACATGTTCGTCCAGCGAGACAGCAATGCAAATTATTCCAGATCTCCCGGTGAGACCTACAAGAATGGAGCCATCAACTGAATCTGCCTCCCTGTGAGCCTGGGACGCCGCAATGAAGCCCAACAACCAGGCCGTCCGGAAGGCAGCTTCCACCAGCGGGCTGCTGCTCATCCTCCTGCTCGTCGCCTTCATGGCGTCCAACTACTCGTCGCTCTACACCGAGCAGTTGCTCGTCGCGGTGCCCGCCACCCCGGCCTCCTCCACTGCCGCGGCGGGAACGGGATCCCGCGCGAGCGACAGCAATGCCGGAGTGGCGTGCGACGTGGCGAGGGGCGAGTGGGTGCCCGACCCGGCCGCGCCCTACTACACCAACGCGACGTGCCCGCTGATCGACGCCCGGCAGGATTGCATGAAGTACGGCAAGCCCGGGATCGAGTCCATCCTCCGGTGGCGGTGGCAGCCCCACGGCTGCGACCTCCCCCGCTTCGACGCCGCCGCCTTTCTCCGCCTCGTTCGCGGCAAGTCCATGGCCTTCGTCGGGGACTCCGTCGCGCGCAACCACATGCAGTCCCTCATGTGCCTGCTCGCCGACGTACATGTCCACTTCCGCACGATCGATCACCATTGCGTTGCCATCTTGAGCTCGCTCAATCGCGTGTGCTGATTTCTTGGTTGCCGCCCGGTGCGCGCATGGGCATGCAGGTGGAGCAGCCGAGGGAGATCGAGCCCAAGGACTGCGTGCACTGCACGCGCAAGTACCACTACCGGGAGCACGACTTCACGGTGTGCGTGTTCTGGACGCCGTTCCTGGTGCGGTGGAACCTGACGCGCGCCGGAGGGCAGCAGTTCATGGACCCGCACAACGTGTACCTGGACGAGCCGGACCCGGAGTGGAGCCGCGACGTCGCCGGCTACGACTACGTCGTCCTCAACGGCGCCAAGTGGTTCACCCGCCCCACCGTGCTCTACGAGGGCGGCCGCCTCCTCGGCTGCGCCAACGTCGACGGCTGCGAGGCCAAGCACAACGCCACCGCCGTGGCGCCGCACTACGCGGTGCGCGCGTCGTTCCGGACCGCGCTCTGGGCGCTCGCCGGGTTCCGCGGCCGGGTGGTCGTCCGGACGGTGGCGCCCCCGCACTACGAGAACGGCAAGTGGTACGATGGAGGCAACTGCCTGAGGACGGGGCCCCTGCTGAGCAACGAGAGCAGTCTTCCCGAGACCGAGGCCGCGTTCCACGCCGCGCAGGTGGAGGAGTTCCGGGCCGCGACGGTGGCGGCGGCGGCGGGGAGGTTCGTGCTGATGGACGTGAGCGAGATGATGCAGATGAGGGGCGACGGGCACCCCGGGCAGTACGGGCACTGGCCGCACGAGAAGGTCGGCTTCGGCATCGACTGCGTGCACTGGTGCTTGCCCGGCCCCGTCGACGCTTGGAGCGAACTGCTGCTGCATTTGCTGACATGATTTGCACTTGCACCCGGCTACTCCCTCTGTCCCGTAATAATATAAGGAGTACTTGATCGTTCTTTCTTCCTAACTGTAATTGCACAAACGGAGGGGTTTTGGATGCAGGGTGTTAGAGCATTTCTAACCGACCTATAATCAGTTAGAGAAACACCTAAGAGCAACTCCAACGGGCCGATCCAAACGGACGGCGCATTTGTCCGACTTTTGTCCGTTCGGGTCGGCCGCCTGCCCGGTGTCCGCCCAGTTTTGCATTTGGGTCGGCATTGCGCCCAACGCGCCGACCCATTTCACGTCCGCATTCAACTTTTAACAAAAAAGGCCCGCGTGCAATCATGTCAGCGGCCATGTCTCATCCCGGCACCATGCCAGCGCCGGCATACAATGCCGGCTTCAGAAAATATCACCACAGGTTCATGCTGGTGCACTCGCCAACCGGCCGGCACACATGCCAGCACACAAAAAGGGTGGGGCTTGAGTTCGACCACGCCATCGCGGCTCCCGTGGTCGCCGCCATAGATCACTCGTCGTCGAACTTGAGCATGTCGGCCTGCATCTTCTCGAACCATGGCCTCTTACTTGGCGACACGGTGTTGAGATCCATCTTCATGATCTCCACCCCGGTCATCATGCTCGCGAGAGCCACTTCTTTCGCCTTGGTCTTGGCATTGGCGGCCTCGATCTCAAGCATCTTGGCTTGCTTCTCCGCCTCTAGCTCAAACATCTTGGCTTGCTTCTCGGCGTCCAGGTCAAGCCTCCTCCTTTGGATCTTCATGAAAGCGTCCATTTGCTCCGCCTTGAAACGCTGGCGCTCCTCCTCACTTGAGTCCTTCTTGTTCATCATGCCGTCCACGCTTGCGATCAAAGCGTTGGTGACCGCATCTCGCTTGTCCTCTTTCTTGGAGTTGGTCTTCCCCCGCGGCTGTGCCGGCTCGCCCTCCCCAATATCCTCCACGGCTTTTTCCCTCACGCGACTTGAGTGCGGCATATTGCGCCTTGAACTTCTCCTCGTCCTTGATGACCCGATAGCAATGGGAGAGGTTGAAGCACTTGCCATTGTGTTGCACCTTGAATGCCTCCAAAGCTTGAAATGCCTACAAAATGTTTCCATGCAAGCATATGGCCAAGTGATATGCAAATGAACACGCAAAGGATGAACTTGATGACACAAAAGAGGGCGGCTTGCTAGCATACCATGTCTTGCATGTCGATGCCGCTCACAGGGCGGGCTTTGACGCTCTCAAGAGTGGCGCAAAACTTGTTGCACTCTTGTTGGATCACCCTCCACCGCTTGGAAATGGAGACCCAGCCGCGCGTGCTCACCAATTGGTACGGCGGAAACTTCTTGCGCTCATGAAACTCTCGGTGGACACGAATCCAAAAGGTTGAATGCTTTTGCTCGGTGCCCGTCTTGGGGTCTTGTCCAATGTCTCGCCAACACTCGGAAAGAAGCTTGTCCTCGGCCGCCGTGTACGCCTTCGTACGCTTGCTCTTGCGCTTCGGCTTAGGACCGGCGTCTTGGTTCATGAGCTCGTCCTCGAACAAAGGCTCCACGTCGATGTCGCACTCGTCCTCTTCCTCTAGCCCGTAGTCGTCCGGGAACTCGTGGTCGAGGGGGAAGCCGTCCAGGTCGACGCCGACCTGATCACGCATGAAGGCCGCCTGGTCGGGATCATAGCCAGCGGCCGGCGTGAACGCCCCGCGGCCGTCCTGGCTTTGTGTCTCGTCAGCATTGTAGCCAGTGACCGGCACACCGCCCTCGAAGATGAGGTTCCGCATGTAGTCCTCGTTGGAGGCTTGCAGCATTTCCTCGAACAGGTTGCGGGCGTCTAGGAGCACGCCGGCCGGCGTCTGCCGCGCGCGTTTCCTCACGCCGCCGGATGACGAGCCACTGGCCACCGGGGTGGAGTTGAGGTCGATGGGCGTGGGCGCGGGCATGGAAGGCGCGATCACCCTCACTTCGGGTGAGCACTCCCTGGAGAGGCGGGAGGCCTGCGGGCAGACGTGGAACCCGGGGATCGGGTTGCAAGCCGACCCGCAGGGCGAGTCGGGCAGCACCATCCGAGGAAACGCCGACGAGCCAGTGTTGGCTGCAGCGACGGCGGCTTGGACGAGGCCGTGCTGGCTAGGGTATAACCCTAGCATGTAGAGCGCCTCCCTCGTTGCCGCCGCGACGCGGGTGTTGGTGACCTCCTGTTGCGCGGTGGCGACGATGGCGGCCTGAGCGGCGGCCTCATCCCTCGTGTCCACGGCGTGCCTCCGGCCCTTCCTCTTGGACGACTCGCGTGCCCGATGTTCTGGCGTCAGCGCCTTCTTTGGCTTGGTCGTGGCGGCCGTCTTGCGCGGGGCACGAGGCTTGCCCTTCCCGGCTGGGGCGGCGGCGCCGGACGAGGCAAGGGAGGCGAGGCCGACGGCGGCGTCGAGGTCGATGGCGTCGTCCATGGCTGGTTGGGCGATAGGCGAGTGCGCGCGGGCGGGAGTGTTTTTGGGGAAAATGGGGGGAAATGGTGGTGGCTGCCACCGACCGGCGGGTCCGGGGAGAGGAGTAGGCGCGCGCGCGTCCGTCTCGTGTCCGCGCGGACGCAAATCCGGCTCAAAAATGGGTCGGGAATGGGTCGCCATGCGAACGTTAAGCGGACACGCGTCCGTTTGGGTCGGCGCGTTGGGCCGCCTTTTGTGTCCGCGCCGACCCAAACGGACGGCGGCGGACGAAATGGGTTGCCCCGTTGGAGTTGCTCCAACCGATCCCCAATCCATCACTCGAAAGTAAAAAATTATACTCGGTCACGGTGTTTTTTCTATATTTACTCCACCGCTCGGCAGCTAAGTAAAAGTCGCGCCTCTCCTCCAGTGCATTCCTCCTTCACTCCCTCGCCGCATCTGCGCCAGCGCCGCCCCTCCCACCCCCCGTGGGCACCCACCAGCCACCGCGGACACTCCGTAGGCTCCGTCGTTGTCCTCTGCCACTTGGATTTGTGCCTCCTTGTCCCGTCGCCGGCGAAGAACCAGTGGATCTGCGGCTGCTACCACCGCCGCCAGATTTGGCGTTTCCGGCCGTCGGCGACCGCGCCTTGCCATGGATTGACCGGGAAGCGGACAACACAACCCCGGCAATGCCTCCGCACCGCATGCAGGTACCGGCTCCCCCTCCAGCCACCCGAATCTCTCCCGTTGGCGGATCACTGGCAAAGACACGCCCGACCATCGCCCATGCTCGGCGTTGGCCCAAAGGCTCGTCAGCTCACCGTTGCCGCTCATAAAGTGCAGCGACTACCCGAGGCAGGTCGGCGCCGCATTTGTACCACACGGGAACATCCCTGATTGGTGTTCATCAAGTGAACAAAAGATGGGGTATGTGCTTCTTTTGATTCAGTTGTGCTCTCGGATTCGACGCGTTTTCGGTAACTCACATTGCTTATACTCACATTGTATGTAGGATGGATGCAAGTTTTGGTATTGGAAAGAAGAATAGATCGATCTATTGATAGCACAAAATTTGATAAGATGTCCGTACACTAGTTGCTAGAATAGAGGCTAGAGATGTGATTAGATGTGAAGCAACGGCTACTTTTTTAGAATCGAAGAAGAAAGAATTGTTCAAGCTTGAGAAGCGGCAGATCAACAATAAAGACATAGAGAAGATACTAATCCAACTAGTGGGAGCAGTTACAGAAATTGGATATCTTTTATAATGTCTAATTGTGGTTCTTGTTTTTGTTTATCCTACTCTCGAAGCGAAGAATTGGTGAATTATTATGTACTCTAACTAGACCATGACGGCGCGCGTTGCCACGCCCATCCGTTTCTAAGTTGTGATGATATGAATTGGTATAACTACATTAAGGTACGACAACATCTAATGTATATATTATAAGATTTTCAATCATGTCCATCCATTGTAAATATAATAACTAAATTAAAAGTGGTTCGTTATTTGTGAATCCAACATGCTCCTCGACATTCTATCGTAAGGTCACATTGTATAAGCTATCTTCCATTCATAATCAAGAAATCTACAACACTGAAAATTGAATAGCCTCTTCATCTGGACAGAAATCTATGTCCTTTGCTTTGGAACACAATTTATATCTGATACCATCCATATATTGATGGAGTCCAGTAAGAATATTTTTTTTCCTAAAATTCAATGGCCCAATTGATTTGAAACATATACTGGTAGGATCAAGTGGCTAAAAAACCACCAACCATTGCGAGGATATTATCCAATTTTCCATACAAAAATTTCAAAAGTTGGTCCTCTTCTCCAACTTGGTTGCCGGTTGGTCATCACTCAATCATGATGGATCTTTTGGGCATCTTGTTTCATGGGCAATGGCACGGGTGGTGGGAGGCTAGTGGCCATGGCCGCATGGGCGGTGTGGTGGCTGCCATCTCGATGTTCCTTGTCGGAGGCGGAGTCTGCGTGCCGGGGTGAAAACCCTGTCTGGTTTCACCAGACCGGTGGAGGCAGCGCCTGTGGGCGTCGCCATCTTCTTGAAGCCTCCGTTGTGGTTGCTCCCTACCTTAGACGCGCTCTGAATGAAAATCTGATCTTTCGATCAGATGGTGGCGGCGCTGCCGTGTCGTGTCCTTCCCTAAGGCACCGTCTTGGAGCGCTCGGTTTTGTGGAGCCTGAACTTCACTTCTTCGCGATATCTTCATTGGAAGGGCGCCGACGGCTCTGTAGTGAATTTCTTCTCCTATGGTCTATTTCGAGTCGTACGGCGTGTTGTTGTTGTTGTTGTAGCCCTTTGGTACCTATGTATCTGGCCTTGGGTGTGTGTGAGTGTGGTGTGGGGTGTGGTGTTTGTATCGGTTTTGGATGTCGATTGAGGTGAAATCCTTTTTCGGTAAGGTTTTGTCCAGAAAGAAAAAGAAAATGGAAGTTTAATAATGGTGCACTTTATCTAAAGTTTTTTCTCGGGAACATATATCATCTGAGAAATGTTTATTAGGCCATCTAAATAATTATTGAAGAATGGTACATGTTGTACATTTTCACAAAAGAAAAAAAGAACTGTTGTTTAAAAGAAGAAATGTTGTTTAGAAACTGTTTTTAACATACTGTACTGAAACTAAGAGAAGCACTCTCACAACAAATATGGAGCAGCTCATCTCGCGGTCAATATTTACGCTCATTATACTTAAGATTCAAATTATGCAATACCTGCAGGAAATAGTACCAATCAACACAAAGGAGCAGATATAATATAAGTTCAGCATAGATAAAGTAGTTGAATTTACCTCCAACATGAGCAGTGCTGTCGTTGAAATTCTCCCGTATAAATAGCATTAACAGGTGCTTTACTCTGCGGCTTTTATGTCTCCTTGTTCTGAACGCTGGGCTTGGACAGTTATACTTCTGTTCTTCAATTTTGAAAATCAATCGCTACAAGCAATCAAAATACATGGATCAAATCAGTTTTAACGGAGAACATCATACACATGCACCCTTTTCATTCCTATAAACTGAGCCATGCACCAAGATAGAGAGACCTGAAAATTGTAGAACTAACAGCAATTAATCTGCACAAAGAAAATACGTTCAACTCTGATCTGCACCGTTTTGACGATTTAGTAATTAAACTACCTACGAAAAGTTTATCATCATCCGGTCGTCAGCGACGTACCTCCTTTGCCGCCACGTAGAAGAGCTAGCACTTTGACTTTTGACCCTCATGGTCGGTACCGCTCTCAAATTTGCCTTGCAACCATGGTTGAATTTTTGCGGAAGTAAAAGAAAAAGAGACTTGCCTCTTGTGTGCCTTCTTTTCGAACATGGTGCGGTGGCAAATGGCAAGGATGGGATCCAGGCAATCGTATGACACTGGTAGAAGGGGGAAAGAGGCTAGAGGAGACTACAATGGCAGTCTGCCTCTCCTTCCCCGCCCATTCCTTCATGGGCCACGAGCACTCCAACGATGAAGGAAGCCATGCAGGACTCTGCTACATGCATGGACGGACAGGAATCTGTTGTCGTGCATGAATCGTGCGCACAGTATCGTGTGTGTAGCACTGCTCACGCGAAACGGAACTGCTGCGCGGACGACAACAGTATGCACGACAGATAAACGATGCGGGATCAAACGGTCTGCTGGACTCTGCTACATGCATGGACGGACAGGAATCTGTTGTCGTGCATGAATCGTGCGCACAGTATCGTGTGTGTAGCACTGCTCACGCGAAACGGAACTGCTGCACGGACGACAACAGTATGCACGACAGATGAACGATGCGGGATCAAACGGTCTGCTGGACTCTGCTACATGCATGGACGGACAGGAATCTGTTGTCGTGCATGAATTGTGCGCACAGTAGCGTGTGTGTAGCACTGCTCACGCGAAACGGAACTGCTGCGCGGACGACAACAGTATGCACGACAGATGAACGATGCGGGATCAAACGGTCTGCTGGACTCTGCTACATGCATGGACGAACAGGAATTTGTTGTTGTGCATGAATCGTGCGCACAGTATCGTGTGTGTAGCACTGCTCACGCGAAACGGAACTGCTACGCGGACGACAACAGTATGCACGACAGATGAACGATGCGGGATCAAACGGTCTGCTGGACTCTGCTACATGCATGGACGGACAAGAATCTGTTGTCGTGCATGAATCGTGCGCACAGTATCGTGTGTGTAGCACTGCTCATGCGAAACGGAACTGCTGCGCGGACGACAACAGTATGCACGACAGATGAACGATGCGGGATCAAACGGTCTGCTGGACTCTGCTACATGCATGGACGGACAGGAATCTGTTGTCGTGCATGAATCGTGCGCACAGTATCGTGTGTGTAGCACTGCTCACGCGAAACGGAACTACTGCGCGGACGACAACAGTATGCACGACAGATGAACGATGCGGGATTAAACGGTCTGCTGGACTCTGCTACATGCATGGACGGACAGGAATCTGTTGTCGTGCATGAATCGTGCGCACAGTATCGTGTGTGTAGCACTGCTCACGCGAAACGGAACTGCTGCGCGGACGACAACAGTATGCACGACAGATGAACGATGCGGGATCAAACGGTCTGCTGGACTCTGCTACATGCATGGACGGACAGGAATCTGTTGTCGTGCATGAATCGTGCGCACAGTATCGTGTGTGTAGCACTGCTCACGCGAAACGGAACTGCTGCGCGGACGACAACAGTATGCACGACAGATGAACGATGCGGGATCAAACGGTCTGCTGGACTCTGCTACATGCATGGACGGACAGGAATCTGTTGTCGTGCATGAATCGTGCGCACAGTATCGTGTGTGTAGCACTGCTCACGCGAAACGGAACTGCTGCGCGGACGACAACAGTATGCACGACAGATGAACGATGCGGGATCAAACGGTCTGCTGGACTCTGCTACATGCATGGACGGACAGGAATCTGTTGTCGTGCATGAATCGTGCGCACAGTATCGTGTGTGTAGCACTGCTCACGCGAAACGGAACTGCTGCGCGGACGACAACAGTATGCACGACAGATGAACGATGCGGGATCAAACGGTCTGCTGGACTCTGCTACATGCATGGACGGACAGGAATCTGTTGTCGTGCATGAATCGTGCGCACAGTATCGTGTGTGTAGCACTGCTCACGCGAAACGGAACTGCTGCGCGGACGACAACAGTATGCACGACAGATGAACGATGCGGGATCAAACGGTCTGCTGGACTCTGCTACATGCATGGACGGACAGGAATCTGTTGTCGTGCATGAATCGTGCGCACAGTATCGTGTGTGTAGCACTGCTCACGCGAAACGGAACTGCTGCGCGGACGACAACAGTATGCACGACAGATAAACGATGCGGGATCAAACGGTCTGCTGGACTCTGCTACATGCATGGACGGACAGGAATCTGTTGTCGTGCATGAATCGTGCGCACAGTATCGTGTGTGTAGCACTGCTCACGCGAAACGGAACTGCTGCACGGACGACAACAGTATGCACGACAGATGAACGATGCGGGATCAAACGGTCTGCTGGACTCTGCTACATGCATGGACGGACAGGAATCTGTTGTCGTGCATGAATTGTGCGCACAGTAGCGTGTGTGTAGCACTGCTCACGCGAAACGGAACTGCTGCGCGGACGACAACAGTATGCACGACAGATGAACGATGCGGGATCAAACGGTCTGCTGGACTCTGCTACATGCATGGACGAACAGGAATTTGTTGTTGTGCATGAATCGTGCGCACAGTATCGTGTGTGTAGCACTGCTCACGCGAAACGGAACTGCTACGCGGACGACAACAGTATGCACGACAGATGAACGATGCGGGATCAAACGGTCTGCTGGACTCTGCTACATGCATGGACGGACAAGAATCTGTTGTCGTGCATGAATCGTGCGCACAGTATCGTGTGTGTAGCACTGCTCATGCGAAACGGAACTGCTGCGCGGACGACAACAGTATGCACGACAGATGAACGATGCGGGATCAAACGGTCTGCTGGACTCTGCTACATGCATGGACGGACAGGAATCTGTTGTCGTGCATGAATCGTGCGCACAGTATCGTGTGTGTAGCACTGCTCACGCGAAACGGAACTACTGCGCGGACGACAACAGTATGCACGACAGATGAACGATGCGGGATTAAACGGTCTGCTGGACTCTGCTACATGCATGGACGGACAGGAATCTGTTGTCGTGCATGAATCGTGCGCACAGTATCGTGTGTGTAGCACTGCTCACGCGAAACGGAACTGCTGCGCGGACGACAACAGTATGCACGACAGATGAACGATGCGGGATCAAACGGTCTGCTGGACTCTGCTACATGCATGGACGGACAGGAATCTGTTGTCGTGCATGAATCGTGCGCACAGTATCGTGTGTGTAGCACTGCTCACGCGAAACGGAACTGCTGCGCGGACGACAACAGTATGCACGACAGATGAACGATGCGGGATCAAACGGTCTGCTGGACTCTGCTACATGCATGGACGGACAGGAATCTGTTGTCGTGCATGAATCGTGCGCACAGTATCGTGTGTGTAGCACTGCTCACGCGAAACGGAACTGCTGCGCGGACGACAACAGTATGCACGACAGATGAACGATGCGGGATCAAACGGTCTGCTGGACTCTGCTACATGCATGGACGGACAGGAATCTGTTGTCGTGCATGAATCGTGCGCACAGTATCGTGTGTGTAGCACTGCTCACGCGAAACGGAACTGCTGCGCGGACGACAACAGTATGCACGACAGATGAACGATGCGGGATCAAACGGTCTGCTGGACTCTGCTACATGCATGGACGGACAGGAATCTGTTGTCGTGCATGAATCGTGCGCACAGTATCGTGTGTGTAGCACTGCTCACGCGAAACGGAACTGCTGCGCGGACGACAACAGTATGCACGACAGATGAACGATGCGGGATCAAACGGTCTGCTGGACTCTGCTACATGCATGGACGGACAGGAATCTGTTGTCGTGCATGAATCGTGCGCACAGTATCGTGTGTGTAGCACTGCTCACGCGAAACGGAACTGTTGCGCGGACGACAACAGTATGCACGACAGATAAACGATGCGGGATCAAACGGTCTGCTGGACTCTGCTACATGCATGGACGGACAGGAATCTGTTGTCGTGCATGAATCGTGCGCACAGTATCGTGTGTGTAGCACTGCTCACGCGAAACGGAACTGCTGCGCGGACGACAACAGTATGCACGACAGATGAACGATGCGGGATCAAACGGTCTGCTGGACTCTGCTACATGCATGGACGGACAGGAATCTGTTGTCGTGCATGAATCGTGCGCACAGTATCGTGTGTGTAGCACTGCTCACGCGAAACGGAACTGCTGCGCGGACGACAACAGTATGCACGACAGATGAACGATGCGGGATCAAACGGTCTGCTGGACTCTGCTACATGCATGGACGGACAGGAATCTGTTGTCGTGCATGAATCGTGCGCACAGTATCGTGTGTGTAGCACTGCTCACGCGAAACGGAACTACTGCGCGGACGACAACAGTATGCACGACAGATGAACGATGCGGGATCAAACGGTCTGCTGGACTCTGCTACATGCATGGACGGACAGGAATCTGTTGTCGTGCATGAATCGTGCGCACAGTATCGTGTGTGTAGCACTGCTCACGCGAAACGGAACTGCTGCACGGACGACAACAGTATGCACGACAGATGAACGATGCGGGATCAAACGGTCTGCTGGACTCTGCTACATGCATGGACGGACAGGAATCTGTTGTCGTGCATGAATCGTGCGCACAGTATCGTGTGTGTAGCACTGCTCACGCGAAACGGAACTGCTGCGCGGACGACAACAGTATGCACGACAGATGAACGATGCGGGATCAAACGGTCTGCTGGACTCTGCTACATGCATGGACGGACAGGAATCTGTTGTCGTGCATGAATCGTGCGCACAGTATCGTGTGTGTAGCACTGCTCACGCGAAACGGAACTGCTGCGCGGACGACAACAGTATGCACGACAGATGAACGATGCGGGATCAAACGGTCTGCTGGACTCTGCTACATGCATGGACGGACAGGAATCTGTTGTCGTGCATGAATCGTGCGCACAGTATCGTGTGTGTAGCACTGCTCACGCGAAACGGAACTGCTGCGCGGACGACAACAGTATGCACGACAGATGAACGATGCGGGATCAAACGGTCTGCTGGACTCTGCTACATGCATGGACGGACAGGAATCTGTTGTCGTGCATGAATCGTGCGCACAGTATCGTGTGTGTAGCACTGCTCACGCGAAACGGAACTGCTGCGCGGACGACAACAGTATGCACGACAGATGAACGATGCGGGATCAAACGGTCTGCTGGACTCTGCTACATGCATGGACGGACAGGAATCTGTTGTCGTGCATGAATCGTGCGCACAGTATCGTGTGTGTAGCACTGCTCACGTGAAACGGAACTGCTGCGCGGACGACAACAGTATGCACGAGAGATGAACGATGCGGGATCAAAAGGTCTGCTGGACTCTGCTACATGCATGGACGGACAGGAATCTGTTGTCGTGCATGAATCGTGCGCACAGTATCGTGTGTGTAGCACTGCTCACGCGAAACAGAACTGCTGCGCGGACGACAACAGTATGCACGACAGATGAACGATGCGGGATCAAACGGTCTGCTGGACTCTGCTACATGCATGGACGGACAGGAATCTGTTGTCGTGCATGAATCGTGCGCACAGTATCGTGTGTGTAGCACTGCTCACGCGAAACGGAACTGCTGCACGGACGACAACAGTATGCACGACAGATGAACGATGCGGTATCAAATGGTCTGCTGGACTCTGCTACATGCATGGACGAACAGGAATCTGTTGTCGTGCATGAATCGTGCGCACAGTATCGTGTGTGTAGCACTGCTCACGCGAAACGGAACTGCTGCGCGGACGACAACAGTATGCACGACAGATGAACGATGCGGGATCAAACGGTCTGCTGGACTCTGCTACATGCATGAACGAACAGGAATCTGTTGTCGTGCATGAATCGTGCGCACAGTATCGTGTGTGTAGCACTGCTCACGCGAAACGGAACTGCTACGCGGACGACAACAGTATGCACGACAGATGAACGTTGCGGGATCAAACGGTCTGCTGGACTCTGCTACATGCATGGACGGACAGGAATCTGTTGTCGTGCATGAATCGTGCGCACAGTATCGTGTGTGTAGCACTGCTCACGCGAAACGGAACTGCTGCGCGGACGATAACAGTATGCACGACAGATGAACGATGCGGGATCAAACGGTCTGCTGGACTCTGCTACATGCATGGACGGACAGGAATCTGTTGTCGTGCATGAATCGTGCGCACAGTATCGTGTGTGTAGCACTGCTCACGCGAAACGGAACTACTGCGCGGACGACAACAGTATGCACGACAGATGAACGATGCGGGATCAAACGGTCTGCTGGACTCTGCTACATGCATGGACGGACAGGAATCTGTTGTCGTGCATGAATCGTGCGCACAGTATCGTGTGTGTAGCACTGCTCACGCGAAACGGAACTGCTGCGCGAACGACAACAGTATGCACGACAGATGAACGATGCGGGATCAAACGGTCTGCTGGACTCTGCTACATGCATGGACGGACAGGAATCTGTTGTCGTGCATGAATCGTGCGCACAGTATCGTGTTTGTAGCACTGCTCACGCGAAACGGAACTGCTGCGCGGACGACAACAGTATGCACGACAGATGAACGATGCGGGATCAAACGGTCTGCTGGACTCTGCTACATGCATGGACGGACAGGAATCTGTTGTCGTGCATGAATCGTGCGCACAGTATCGTGTGTGTAGCACTGCTCACGCGAAACGGAAATGCTGCGCGGACGACAACAGTATGCACGACAGATGAACGATGCGGGATCAAACGGTCTGCTGGACTCTGCTACATGCATGGACGGACAGGAATCTGTTGTCGTGCATGAATCGTGCGCACAGTATCGTGTGTGTAGCACTGCTCACGCGAAACGGAACTGCTGCGCGGACGACAACAGTATGCACGACAGATGAACGATGCGGGATGAAACGGTCTGCTGGACTCTGCTACATGCATGGACGGACAGGAATCTGTTGTCGTGCATGAATCGTGCGCACAGTATCGTGTGTGTAGCACTGCTCACGCGAAACGGAACTGCTGCGCGGACGACAACAGTATGCACGACAGATGAACGATGCGGGATCAAACGGTCTGCTGGACTCTGCTACATGCATGGACGGACAGGAATCTGTTGTCGTGCATGAATCGTGCGCACAGTATCGTGTGTGTAGCACTGCTCACGCGAAACGGAACTGCTGCGCGGACGACAACAGTATGCACGACAGATGAACGATGCGGGATGAAACGGTCTGCTGGACTCTGCTACATGCATGGACGGACAGGTATCTGTTGTCGTGTATGAATCGTGCGCACAGTATCGTGTGTGTAGCACTGCTCACGCGAAACGGAACTGCTGCGCGGACGACAACAGTATGCACGACAGATGAACGATGCGGGATCAAACGGTCTGCTGGACTCTGCTACATGCATGGATGGACAGGAATCTGTTGTCGTGCATGAATCGTGCGCACAGTATCGTGTGTGTAGCACTGCTCACGCGAAACGGAACTGCTGCGCGGACGACAACAGTATGCACGACAGATGAACGATGCGGGATCAAACGGTCTGCTGGACTCTGCTACATGCATGGACGGACAGGAATCTGTTGTCGTGCATGAATCGTGCGCACAGTATCGTGTGTGTAGCACTGCTCACGCGAAACGGAACTGCTGCGCGGACGACAACAGTATGCACGACAGATGAACGATGCGGGATCAAACGGTCTGCTGGACTCTGCTACATGCATGGACGGACAGGAATCTGTTGTCGTGCATGAATCGTGCGCACAGTATCGTGTGTGTAGCACTGCTCACGTGAAACGGAACTGCTGCGCGGACGACAACAGTATGCACGATAGATGAACGATGCGGGATCAAATGGTCTGCTGGACTCTGCTACATGCATGGACGGACAGGAATCTGTTGTCGTGCATGAATCGTGCGCACAGTATCGTGTGTGTAGCACTGCTCACGTGAAACAGAACTGCTGCGCGGACGACAACAGTATGCACGACAGATGAACGATGCGGGATCAAACGGTCTGCTGGACTCTGCTACATGCATGGACGGACAGGAATCTGTTGTCGTGCATGAATCGTGCGCACAGTATCGTGTGTGTAGCACTGCTCACGCGAAGCGGAACTGTTGCGCGGACGACAACAGTATGCACGACAGATGAACGATGCGGGATCAAACGGTCTGCTGGACTCTGCTACATGCATGGACGAACAGGAATTTGTTGTTGTGCATGAATCGTGCGCACAGTATCGTGTGTGTAGCACTGCTCACGCGAAACGGAACTGCTGCGCGGACGACAACAGTATGCACGACAGATGAACGATGCGGGATCAAACGGTCTGCTGGACTCTGCTACATGCATGGACGGACAGGAATCTGTTGTCGTGCATGAATCGTGCGCACAGTATCGTGTGTGTAGCACTGCTCATGCGAAACGGAACTGCTGCGCGGACGACAACAGTATGCACGACAGATGAACGATGCGGGATCAAACGGTCTGCTGGACTCTGCTACATGCATGGACGGACAGGAATCTGTTGTCGTGCATGAATCGTGCGCACAGTATCGTGTGTGTAGCACTGCTCACGCGAAACGGAACTGCTGCGCGGACGACAACAGTATGCACGACAGATGAACGATGCGGGATCAAACGGTCTGCTGGACTCTGCTACATGCATTTACGGACAGGAATCTGTTGTCGTGCATGAATCGTGCGCACAGTATCGTGTGTGTAGCACTGCTCACGCGAAACGGAACTGCTGCGCGGACGACAACAGTATGCACGACAGATGAACGATGCGGGATCAAACGGTCTGCTGGACTCTGCTACATGCATGGACGGACAGGAATCTGTTGTCGTGCATGAATCGTGCGCACAGTATCGTGTGTGTAGCACTGCTCACGCGAAACGGAACTGCTGCGCGGATGGCAACAGTATGCACGACAGATGAACGATGCGGGATCAAACGGTCTGCTGGACTCTGCTACATGCATGGACAGACAGGAATCTGTTGTCGTGCATGAATCGTGCGCACAGTATCGTGTGTGTAGCACTGCTCACGCGAAACGGAACTGCTGCGCGGACGACAACAGTATGCACGACAGATGAACGATGCGGGATCAAACGGTCTGCTGGACTCTGCTACATGCATGGACGGACAGGAATCTGTTGTCGTGCATGAATCGTGCGCACAGTATCGTGTGTGTAGCACTGCTCACGCGAAACGGAACTGCTGCGCGGACGACAACAGTATGCACGACAGATGAACGATGCGGGATCAAACGGTCTGCTGGACTCTGCTACATGCATGGACGGACAGGAATCTGTTGTCGTGCATGAATCGTGCGCACAGTATCGTGTGTGTAGCACTGCTCACGCGAAACGGAACTGCTGCGCGGACGACAACAGTATGCACGACAGATGAACGATGCGGGATCAAACGGTCTGCTGGACTCTGCTACATGCATGGACGGACAGGAATCTGTTGTCGTGCATGAATCGTGCGCACAGTATCGTGTGTGTAGCACTGCTCACGCGAAACGGAACTGCTGCGCGGACGACAACAGTATGCACGACAGATGAACGATGCGGGATCAAACGGTCTGCTGGACTCTGCTACATGCATGGACGGACAGGAATCTGTTGTCGTGCATGAATCGTGCGCACAGTATCGTGTGTGTAGCACTGCTCACGTGAAACGGAACTGCTGCGCGGACGACAACAGTATGCACGATAGATGAACGATGCGGGATCAAATGGTCTGCTGGACTCTGCTACATGCATGGACGGACAGGAATCTGTTGTCGTGCATGAATCGTGCGCACAGTATCGTGTGTGTAGCACTGCTCATGCGAAACGGAACTGCTGCGCGGACGACAACAGTATGCACGACAGATGAACGATGCGGGATCAAACGGTCTGCTGGACTCTGCTACATGCATGGACGGACAGGAATCTGTTGTCGTGCATGAATCGTGCGCACAGTATCGTGTGTGTAGCACTGCTCACGTGAAACGGAACTGCTGCGCGGACGACAACAGTATGCACGATAGATGAACGATGCGGGATCAAACGGTCTGCTGGACTCTGCTACATGCATGGACGGACAGGAATCTGTTGTCGTGCATGAATCGTGCGCACAGTATCGTGTGTGTAGCACTGCTCACGCGAAACGGAACTGCTGCGCGGACGACAACAGTATGCACGACAGATGAACGATGCGGGATCAAACGGTCTGCTGGACTCTGCTACATGCATGGACGGACAGGAATCTGTTGTCGTGCATGAATCGTGCGCACAGTATCGTGTGTGTAGCACTGCTCACGCGAAACGGAACTGCTGCGCGGACGACAACAGTATGCACGACAGATGAACGATGCGGGATCAAACGGTCTGCTGGACTCTGCTACATGCATGGACGGACAGGAATCTGTTGTCGTGCATGAATCGTGCGCACAGTATCGTGTGTGTAGCACTGCTCACGCGAAACGGAACTGCTGCGCGGACGACAACAGTATGCACGATAGATGAACGATGCGGGATCAAACGGTCTGCTGGACTCTGCTACATGCATGGACGGACAGGAATCTGTTGTCGTGCATGAATCGTGCGCACAGTATCGTGTGTGTAGCACTGCTCACGCGAAACGGAACTGCTGCGCGGACGACAACAGTATGCACGACAAATGAACGATGCGGGATCAAACGGTCTGCTGGACTCTGCTACATGCATGGACGGACAGGAATCTGTTGTCGTGCATGAATCGTGCGCACAGTATCGTGTGTGTAGCACTGCTCACGCGAAACGGAACTGCTGCGCGGACGACAACAGTATGCACGACAGATGAACGATGCGGGATCAAACGGTCTGCTGGACTCTGCTACATGCATGGACGGACAGGAATCTGTTGTCGTGCTTGAATCGTGCGCACAGTATCGTGTGTGTAGCACTGCTCACGTGAAACGGAACTGCTGCGCGGACGACAACAGTATGCACGACAGATGAACGATGCAGGATCAAACGGTCTGCTGGACTCTGCTACATGCATGGACGGACAGGAATCTGTTGTCGTGCATGAATCGTGCGCACAGTATCGTGTGTGTAG
Organism: Triticum timopheevii; assembly: GCA_963921465.1. Classification (NCBI taxonomy): domain Eukaryota; kingdom Viridiplantae; phylum Streptophyta; class Magnoliopsida; order Poales; family Poaceae; genus Triticum; species Triticum timopheevii. Next base: position 466,890,121 of record OY997272.1, on the reverse strand, counting down.
CACTGCTCACGCAAAACGGAACTGCTGCGCGGACGACAACAGTATGCACGACAGATGAACGATGCGGGATCAAACGGTCTGCTGGACTCTGCTACATGCATGGACGGACAGGAATCTGTTGTCGTGCATGAATCGTGCGCACAGTATCGTGTTTGTAGCACTGCTCACGCGAAACGGAACTTCTGCGCGGACGACAACAGTATGCACGACAGATGAACGATGCGGGATCAAACGGTCTGCTGGACTCTGCTACATGCATGGACGGACTGGAATCTGTTGTCGTGCATGAATCGTGCGCACAGTATCGTGTGTGTAGCACTGCTCACGCGAAACGGAACTTCTGCGCGGACGACAACAGTATGCACGACAGATGAACGATGCGGGATCAAACGGTCTGCTGGACTCTGCTACATGCATGGACGGACAGGAATCTGTTGTCGTGCATGAATCGTGCGCACAGTATCGTGTGTGTAGCACTGCTCACGCGAAACGGAACTGCTGCGCGGACGACAACAGTATGCACGACAGATGAACGATGCGGGATCAAACGGTCTGCTGGACTCTGCTACATGCATGGACGGACAGGAATCTGTTGTCGTGCATGAATCGTGCGCACAGTATCGTGTGTGTAGCACTGCTCACGCGAAACGGAACTGCTGCGCGGACGACAACAGTATGCACGACAGATGAACGATGCGGGATCAAACGGTCTGCTGGACTCTGCTACATGCATGGACGGACAGGAATCTGTTGTTGTGCATGAATCGTGCGCACAGTATCGTGTGTGTAGCACTGCTCACGCGAAACGGAACTGCTGCGCGGACGACAACAGTATGCACGACAGATGAACGATGCGGGATGAAACGGTCTGCTGGACTCTGCTACATGCATGGACGGACAGGAATCTGTTGTCGTGCATGAATCGTGCGCACAGTATCGTGTGTGTAGCACTGCTCACGCGAAACGGAACTGCTGCGCGGACGACAACAGTATGCACGACAGATGAACGATGCGGGATCAAACGGTCTGCTGGACTCTGCTACATGCATGGACGGACAGGAATCTGTTGTCGTGCATGAATCGTGCGCACAGTATCGTGTGTGTAGCACTGCTCACGTGAAACGGAACTGCTGCGCGGACGACAACAGTATGCACGATAGATGAACGATGCGGGATCAAATGGTCTGCTGGACTCTGCTACATGCATGGACGGACAGGAATCTGTTGTCGTGCATGAATCGTGCGCACAGTATCGTGTGTGTAGCACTGCTCACGTGAAACAGAACTGCTGCGCGGACGACAACAGTATGCACGACAGATGAACGATGCGGGATCAAACGGTCTGCTGGACTCTGCTACATGCATGGACGGACAGGAATCTGTTGTCGTGCATGAATCGTGCGCACAGTATCGTGTGTGTAGCACTGCTCACGCGAAACGGAACTGCTGCACGGACGACAACAGTATGCACGACAGATGAACGATGCGGGATCAAACGGTCTGCTGGACTCTGCTACATGCATGGACGGACAGGAATCTGTTGTCGTGCATGAATCGTGCGCACAGTATCGTGTGTGTAGCACTGCTCACGCGAAATGGAACTGCTGCGCGGACGACAATAGTATGCACGACAGATGAACGATGCGGGATCAAACGGTCTGCTGGACTCTGCTACATGCATGGACGGACAGGAATCTGTTGTCGTGCATGAATCGTGCGCACAGTATCGTGTGTGTAGCACTGCTCACGCGAAACGGAACTGCTGCGCGGACGACAACAGTATGCACGACAGATGAACGATGCGGGATCAAACGGTCTGCTGGACTCTGCTACATGCATGGACGGACAGGAATCTGTTGTCGTGCATGAATCGTGCGCACAGTATCGTGTGTGTAGCACTGCTCACGCGAAACGGAACTGCTGCGCGGACGACAACAGTATGCACGACAGATGAACGATGCGGGATCAAACGGTCTGCTGGACTCTGCAAATGCATGGACGGACAGGAATCTGTTGTCGTGCATGAATCGTGCGCACAGTATCGTGTGTGTAGCACTGCTCAACGCGAAACTCCCACCCATCATCAGGAAAGAGGAGGTCGCCATTGTGCGGAGAAGATGGGTGATGGGCAGGGTTTAAAGCAGAGATAAATAGGCTCGTAAAGGTAAGGAGGAGGTGGAAGGGCAGTAACGTACGTACCCATAGTGTTGTCAGCTCGGAAGCCAAGAGGAGGCCCGCGCACCTCCGTGGCCATTAAACGCAACACCGCGGCTCTTAAGCATCAATGCTTCGCTCGTTTGGCTACGCCTCTTCCTCTCCATGTACCTTCGCCTCCCGCGTCGCCCGGAGCTTTGTCTGCCCAGAAGCAAAGGGTTGCGCCGGTTCCACGATTAGATGGACCTTGGGTCACACATAACAGTTCACTGGGCCCAAAATCACAGGAAGCGTCCGAATTTGTTCCCGGAGCAGCGGCCCATTCCAGTTCGGTCGCTCCGTGCTCATACAAACCCCACGTGGGAATTTAACGGCCACAAATGCCCAAAGAAGAAGATCCAATGGTTCAGAACGCTAATGGCCTGAGAGGCCTGGATTAGTGCACAGTCTTAATGTTTCTAAATGTATCTAAATATCGTTGAACGAAATAAAAAGGCAAAGAAATGTTTTGTGGCCAAAAACGAAATGCAAATGATTTTCTTTTACTCTGTTATATATAGGGATCAATTAGGTCCGGCCAAAACTTAGTGAAGTAAATTTACTCCACTAAAGATTTACTCCACCGGATACATCACTATTTATTATTGGGGATCGGTTAGAAATGCCTTTATACAAACAGATCTCTTTGCATGGAGTTTAGCTTGGAAAGAATCCCATGAGATGGGTCTCTTTTCCTCATGTTGTTAGACCCACCCAGCTAATTGGATGACATCGTGGACAATACGAATCTTGAAGCAAATTCAGCTTCTTCTTCCCCACAACGCAAAATTATATGAGACCGGGTCGCTTTTCCTCACGTTGTTAGAGTTAGACCCAACTAATCGAGCGGCACGTGGATTATACGAATCTTGAAGCAATTACAGCAGCTTCTTCCCCTCGACGCCTATCGAACCCAACATCAGTCAGTCGTCGCCCTGCTGAGCTGCACTGCATGCCAAGGTGCGCCTCATCCCTGCCTTTGCCCCACGGCAGCCCTTGCATAGACGACAGTCAGGCATAGGTGCTTTATATCGATACGAACACGAAGCAATGAAAAGTGAATAACGTGTCCTTCGCAGAAATGTTGTCTCTCCTTGTTGATTAAGCCTAGACACCCATCTAATCTCTTACAATTATTTGTGTCTTCCTTTGTGTTTCCCAAACTCCTTTGAGAGGGGGCGTTATGCAAACATGGTCCAGTCGAACCCATGCTTTATACCGTCAGATCATGTAATGTTTGCATGTGAATTCGCGTCCTAACAACAATTCAACATTCAAATTTCAACTGGCTGTATTAACCTTCTGTTCAAACTACAACGTCAATCTTCATCATTATGCTTGCAGGCCTGGCGGACTTACTGTTTTTTGAACCTGCTAGCCTGGCACACGACCCTATGTTCACGAAGAGAGTAGGAGGAGGCGACAGTGTTTTCCTTTTGGTTGGGGGGAGGGGGGGGGGCTAGGGCTTTCACCCGATCTGTAGTTCTCTAGGCATCAACAAACTTCACGATCCACCTATGATTTGTAGGACCACGAAATGGTAGGTCCATAGTTAGCTGCCTATGGAACAACCACAAGAGTAAATAGAATTGAACGGCAAAAAAAGTTGTCGAAGAAGAAACGGTCGATCTATCATGGCATGCTGCTGAGGTGCTCTTTGGTCTCGAGTGAGGTTGCATCGTTTATAAGGTTTAAATATAGTACTCCTTCCGACGCATAGTAACTTTATATATACTAAACCAACGTCAATTAATATGGGTCGGAGGGAGTAGTGTATTGCTAATATAGCCCACTGAAAATTCATGGGGTGAAGATGGATGTAGAGGTTAGGGGTTTTATTTGTTTCTTTTAAGCTTTTTTTCGCGAATACGCCAAGCTTGCGTATCATTTCATTGATAGAAGAAAGAAAATTGAGTGCAGAGGAGGGTTACAAACCATGACATGAACGCAGGAAGGCATGAGCATGGAACCCAGAGCAGAGAGACAAGGGGTGCTCAACCCAAACAAGAAAAAGACACAACTAAACCCACTAAGCCTAGAATTAGGGAGGCAAGCCAATCTAGCAAGATGTCAAACATCTTCAACTCCAACAACGGGGACGCCGTGAGCTAACAAGACATCGCCTTCAAGAAGGGGAACAACATACGCCACTGCCATCCGATCCGGAGAACCGGATCTAGGGTTTCTTCCGATACTCGAAGAGGGGTACGGATAAAGGCCATGTCAGCGCCTTCAAGAAGGGAAACGACGCCCGCAAGTGCCGCCGCTGCCAGCATCGGCCAGCCGAGCAAGGATTTCGTCTGGCCTTAGCCCGAGCAATCCCATTGCCGCCAGATAAGGATCCAAAGATGAAGTCAGCATGCCAGACGATCGCCACCACAGAAGGGGGCAAGGTAGGGCTCCACCTGCCACCGCCGAAAAACGCGAGCTTTGGAGCCGGCATGGCGTGTGGGTGGACAGGGTCGGGAAGGCGGCGGGCAGAGAGCTGGTGCGGAGGGATGGTGGTGGCCGACGCTGCCAACAAGCCAGGAACCGGAAGGGGACGCAGATCCGGGCTACAAGAGACATGACCGAGAGAACACCGACAAGCCAAAGTAGTTGGAAGGGACGGAGCTACCGAAGTGTCGAGGCCGAAATTCCACATCGGCAGAGCGCCGACAGGCCATAGACGCTAGAGAGTGCAAGTCTATGGCCGTCAGGACCGGAGTGGTGTCGACAGGGATCTACCGCAAAGCTTTGACCGACTGTCGAGAGAGGCCACCATGACCAAACATGCGCAGAGGTTGTCATGGCCGCTCGGAGGAGGCGCCTTCGGAGACGAAGGATGGTCTGCGTCGGGGCAGGACCAAACCCCGGCTAGCCCAGCCACCTACACCCAAAAAGCAATGCCCTTCTCCACCAAAAATGCACAGGGAGGTCACACCGCCGGGTAGAAGAGACGTGTCAGGGAGGAGCATCATGGGTGTGGCCGCACTGCCGCATCAGACAGGCAGATGAATCACAATAGTTGGAGGAGGTGCGCGATGGCCTCCTTTGACTGGCGATGGCGACCTCTGCGTGTGTGTTGGGGGGGGGGGGTGCTCCGACATGAGGGGGGGCGAGACCTCACCGACACCAGCTCCGGGAGTGGCGCGCCCTCGCCGGTCGGCCCCCTGACAGCGGCGCGGGAGGGTGACGTTGGTTGAGGAGCCCCCCGCCAGATCGAGGGTTGGCGGGGCTTTGGCGCGGGGAAGGAGGACAAGGCCGCCCCACCGTCACCATTCCCGGGCACGATGCGGCTTCGCCGGCCGGCCCTTCGGTGACGGCATAGCGGGGGGGGGGGGGGGGGGGGGGGTGGTGGAGAGGGCCTTCGAGCGGCGGCGAGGCTTTCCCCTGTGTCGCCAGACACGACTGACCTCTTTTTTAAGATGTCTGATAGTTAATTTAAGAGATGATTTTGGACTTTATTTTGTTTTCATCTAATGGGTACCTGAACAGTTACACATTTTATAAACCAGAAGCTAGTCCAAACTTAATATACAAACTCAACCGACTTGGGAATGGAATATCAAGCTCTCCACTCCACTGCTTGTTCAATTCGTTAGGGTCTTGGGACGATTGTTTTTTCAGAAGAAGAAACGGAGCGGGAGGCGCCAACTTGATCAAGCTCCACGCTACCATGCACCAGTCGAAAGTCAACCTCAAGATGAATGATTGAATTATCAGTTCTGGAACGTCGAAGTCAACCTCAAGATGCATGATTGAGTTATCAGTTCTGGAATGTAGAATCAGATGCAAGATGGAGATCCAGCCGGTTAGGTGGCATCGTGCCAGACCACTAATTACGGCGTAATAAGTACACGGGTCCCGTTAGCTAACGCTGCATCTAGTCCTAAATTAAGCTCTTCAGTTAAACTGTACACCCTGTGTTCGTAGAAAGTCAGGCGGGTTGACATGCCCCTGAACTGCTACGCGGACGGTCTTTGGACTTTCCTCCACGCACGCTGCGGTTAAGGCTACCTGCTAGTTTGGCGTTTCGTATCCAATTGTCCACGCTCAGTTATATAGTACTTGCTCCGTTCCATAATGTAAGACGTTTTTTAACACTACACTAGTGTCAAAAAATATCTTGCATTATGGGACGGAGGGAATACTTCGGAGCATCACAACATCCGAAAGAACTTTGCAACAGCCGAAAGGATATAGTATTATCGTTCATGGAACGCCAATGTTTAGAAAGGCCCGTGTAATACAATACTCCATCCGCTTCAGTGCATGTGTATCAGGTTTTACAAAAAGTTTAACATATTTATGTTTAAAGAAGTTTATAGAAAACATTTCAACATTCACAACACAAAACTAGTATCGGTAGATTCATCATGAAGTGTACTTTATATTTCGTATATCGGAAAAGCTAACCGGCGAACAATCGCCAATTAGCAACAGATTTGCGCGATTTGACTGCCTCCGATCTGAATCAGACAATCGCCCGCTACCCTCACAGCTGGATCCATCTTTTATGCTTGCCGCGCAATCTCCATTTTCAGTGATAAACCGGTTGAACCGCCATGGCCCCTATAGGGTAGGGCTCAAAGTACCCGATGCACTAACCAACTCAGCCAACTAAGTTTGCTGTCTAATTTATGAAAAATAGCTATTTGAAGGTAACTCGAATGTGTTTCATCAAAACGTTATGCAGGCACATTTGCCATCCAACAAGATGATCAACTCATGGCTATTAGAAGTTTGGAACGAATCAAAACAGATGGTTCTATTTCTCAACCTTACTTGCTCCTCCAGAACCAAGGTCGTCCGCGGACCAGTCCGCACCATAAAAATCCCCTAGACCGGCAACTAATCTGGGGGGCTTTGGGGAGTCCGGACAATCCATTTGGCCCATTGTCAATTGGGCTACATGTCCTCACAACCGATGTGTGTTTTCCTCTAGTTCCACCTGGCCCACGTCTGGCCGACTACAGTTGGAAGATTGGCTCCCTCAATGCTGTCCGCGAACATGTTCAAACGTGTCCATGGGCATTTGGTGTTTCTGTTTTGATGCACAGCGTGGAGTTGCCCTTATTTCCATATAAGCAAAAGATGCTATTTTTTGTGGTTTATTTCATGAATTCTTTAATGCATCATTGGTTGGTGTTTTCATGAACACTTCAACGGGTGTTGCTATTCATGTGGCGGAGGAAGTATAGTGTCTCCGCGAGCGCTCTGACGACACCAACGAATGAAAAGTGGCTAATTTGAGGCGTGACCGGTCACAGTCTGCGGACGCGTCTGATCGCGTTCGCGGGCGTTTGAGGGACCGGATTTGCAAAGTCCGGCTGTAAATGCCCTACTGTGAGCTCCGTGTAGTAGTCATGTACAGTACGAGGAAGTATGCAGTTCCCAATCACAGAAACACACAGCCGGCAGCATGTATCCAAGTCCAATCAGGATCCATTTCCTCTTGTGGGAAATATTCTAAAAAGATGGGGAATCCATGATCATGGGCTACACGTTACATTGCGCGTCGCTGGGTGCTCGAGTCCACAGTTTTGTCTCCCATACCTGCACTGGCAAGTGGCAAGTAGCCAACGTGAGGCAGACATACTCAATTAAGCAAGTCAACGTCTTGACAGCGTGACAGTAGCCATGTTTAGTGGAGGATCTACTTTGCCAGATAAACTTCTGCCGACGATCCACGATCACACGATGCACCACTTAACTCTGTCGACACGATCACGGATTAGCTTCGCAAGTTACATCACAGTTTCACGTCTGAAGAATCAAAGAATCACGGCCGTATCGTCGTATTCTGGTTTCTAGAGACGATTCAACCCAGGAGCATCTGGGACAGCAGCTCGCTCCAGAGGTCGACCGGCCCCGGCAGGCACCAGTGCAGGCAGTCCACCACGAAGCTGCCCTCCACGCTCCCGCCCGGCGGGTGCCCGTACCGGCTCGGGTGCCCGTCCGGCCGCAGGTCCATCGCCTCCGTGATGTCCATCAGCACCAGCTCCGCCTCCGCGCCGTCCCTCCTCGTCCTCGCCGCCGCCTTCGTCTCCCTCAGCGCCTCAACCTAGTCGAGTCACAGCATTTCATTTAGCAGCCGTACGTCACGCTCCGCATGGCACGAGATCTTCGGGGGTTTATGTGCGTACCTGAGCGCTGCGGTACTCGGCCTCGAAGGCGCCCAGGGCGCGGTCGCCGCGCCGGTAGGGCCGCGTGCGGACGCAGTCGCCGCCGGTGTTCCACTCGCCGTCCTCGAAGTGCGCGGGCGTCACCGTCCGGAGCACCGCCTTGCCGCGGAACCCCTCGCTCGCGGCGACGGCGCCGAGCGCCGTCCGGAACGCCGTGCGCAGGGCGCGGGGCACGGATATCTCGGCCGTCACGTTCCCGTTGAGGCAGCTCGCGCCGCCGTTGCACGCGACGGCGCGCCCGCCCTCGTAGTACACCGAGGGGCGGAGGAACCAGTTGGTTCCCGAGAGGACGAGGTGGTCGAAGCCGGCGACGTGCGCCGCCCACCGGGCGTCCGGCGTGTCGAGGTGCACGTCCCACATGCCGAGCGTGGCGTTGGACAGGTTGGCCTTGACCAGGAAGGGCGACCAGAAGAGGGAGGCGGTGAAGTCGTGGCTGCCGTAGTAGTAGTCCCGCCGGACGGCCCTCCCCGTCGGGTCGATCTCCGACTCACCCCCGACCTCCACCGGCTGCGCCACCTGCATGTCTCCAGTCGTTAATTTCCATCAGAAACAACACGTCAATGGCCGAGACGCCGAGTGCATGCACCACAGACGTACCCTGGAAAGGAGGCAGAGCAAGGACTTGAAGTGGTTCCTGGCGAGGGAGTCCCCGACGAAGGCCACGGACTTGCCCCTCATGGCCTCCAGGAACCGCGCGGCGTCGAAGCGGGGGAGCTCGCAGCCGTCCGGCCGCCACCTCCAGCGCAGGAACTCGAGGCTCGGCTTGCCGAACTTCATGCAGTTCTGGTGGTCGTCGATGAAGGGGCACGTGAGGTTCGTGTAGTAGGGCGCCTCCGCGGCGTCCTGCACCCACTCGCCCCGCGTGAGGTCGCATGCCGGAGACGCCGACGACGAGGAAGCGGCTCCATGTATGCGCAGGTAACGGCGGTCGGCGAAGGTCAGGTCGTAGAGCGTGACGAGCACCAGGACGAGCAGGAAGGCCACCGGCGCGGCAACGGCGGCCGACCGCTTCGGAGAGGACGGGCCGCTCTTGCTCTTGTGGGACTTCATGGCGGCGAGAGGGATGCCGTTGCTTGGGGAACACAGGGCATGGAGGACGGAGTAACAAAATGCGAGGTGCAGAGTATACCGGGCTAGTGCTGGTGGTGGCGGTGGAGGTCAACGTGGCAGGTACGTATGGTGTGCGTTGCACGACTGATAAAGGCCGCTACCAGAATGCTCACGGAAGCCCTGCCGCTGTCCGCGACCGCGGTTGCACGGTTGGCGCCAGACACTTTTTTTGTTGCTGGCAGAAGTTTGAGACTTCCTCGTGTCATCTTCTTCTAGTCTGCCGAACCCGGATTCACGGTTTCAATTAAATCACCGTCCACCTAATTTCCAACGATTTTGCTATTTATTTGGTCCTCGAATTTTTACAAATTCTGCCCAGGACGAAGGAGGGGGCGATGTGGCAAACGGCAACGATGAGCGTCGGCCTCGGCGAGGCCGCGGCAAGACCTCGTCGGAGATGGTGGTTGCACAGTGAGCCCAACGGACTGCAAAGTCCCAGACGAAGGTGGTGAAGAGATTGATCAGTGCGGGAGGGTTGACTAGTACAGGTGGGGTGGGGGGCTACCGTCACCGGAGAAGAACAAGAGGTGGGGTAGAGGGAGAGTTGGGGCGGCGGGCAATATGATGGTCGGCGGAGGCCAACGGAGAATGGGGCGGCGAAGCGGTCGCGGTAGCGAGAGGCGGGTGGGCATGACAAAGCGGTTAAGTCGGCGTTTGTTGACGGCGTGGGCAGGTCGGGGGTCCCGTCGCTGGAGTGAAGAAGGTGGGAGAGACGAACAATGTTGCGAGGGGTGGCCCTTGGAATGGGATGCAACGACCAACCTAATACGATGGGTTGATGTTGTGGATGGAGATGGCGATGACGTGGCTGAAGATGATCTCCACGATGACGATGGCTTCAAACTCCCTCAGTTGAAGGATGCGGATCCTTAGCTGAGTCAACCCACTAGGAGATAAGATGTTCTCTGTTTTGATGTGGTGGCTGAAAAATGTGATTAATTTAGGATAGTAGGCCAATACACACACTAGGGGCATGGAGCGGAGGTCAGGGTCTTTGTGGGCCCTGCCCACATGCCCCAAGGCTTGGGTGTGTGGTGTGGGAGCGTGGGAGCCACATGCCTCCCCTTGGCCTTGGCTTCTAGCCCATGGCTCATTCTCCTATGAAAATCTTTGAAGTGATTATTCTTGATCTTTTATTGCTTCATCTTTTCTTCTTCACGTGACCTTTTATATCTTTCCTGCAATTTTTCAACACTCCCCCCTCCTTCATGTATTATTGGAAACAAAGGGGGAAATAGAAAAAATAGTGTCATAATGTATAAAATATGGTCATATATGGGCAAATTATATTAAGAAATAGCGATGCAAAATGCACGTATAAATTTGCAAAGTCACTCCGACCATGCCGAATTAAAGCGCTCTCTTTTGGTAGACGTCATACTTTTCACATTTATTTTCGCAGGCCTCTTGCCTTGGTGCAAAAAATAAGAGCATGCTATTCGTCTTCTAAATAACATCCACACATATTGTAGGGGTTGCCTCTTTAGGGTTCCTTTTATTTTAGTGCTTTTCACGACCAACAAATAGCACCGCTTCAAGCAAAATTCCGTCCATATGTGTTCCCTCCTAGTTTTGGTGCCATCGGGTGTTCCTTCCAAATGGTTGCGTGTGCCAATTTGGAAGATACCGGATAATAATGTTGTTTCAGAGCCGTGCACTAGAGATGCTTAGTGGGGACAAGAACTTGATGAAGAAACCGCCACGTGCCCAAACAAACATATTAACTAGTATTTTTTACTAAACTTTTATACTTTAAAATTTGTTGTCTTAACTTAATATATTAACTGGTGTTTTTTCTAGTATATTTAGCTAAGTTAAACACCTACATTTATGCTAATAACACATGTTGGTGCAAATACACTTGCAATTGAAAACATGGTGTTTAGTACTCCCTCCGTCCCAAATAAGTGTCGTTGATTAGTTTTTCTTGAAATATTGTTGTGATGTCACACTAAAAAACCTTGGATCTAAGGAAATTGTCATTGCTCCCATGGATTAATTTTTGGCACTTAGAGAGTTTATAGTGTACTTATATGTGTCCACACTCATGCAATGCATGAAAATATCTCAAGATTTTGTATATGTCATACATGTTAGCAAATATATTAACAGAGGTTTCTAGAGTCCTTCTACAAATTTGACTAATTCACCAGACATTATTTCACCAAGACCTATAATATGAGCAAGCTTCTAGTATTGTTCGCTTCCTTTGTTATTGTATGATTAGTTTAATATTTTATTAGTATATACTTGAAACTTTATAATTTGTAACAAACACAAAGTAAAGGACGCAACATACTCTAGAGCTTTAGCACCATTTTGGAGGACTTTGATGCCAGAGAGAGGGAGAGAGAGAGAGAGAGAGAGAGAGAGAGAGAATGAATGAAAACATGTTTTAAGTCATTTACTAGTTTAGATTAATCCTTCTGTGGAATTTAACGTTGGAATATTGAAAAACATAAAATCCTCGATATGCCATGCTTAACTAAGAGCACCAAGCCACCAATGTTCCGTGTGTTAACAAGGTTTGCAATACTACGCTTTCTAGCAAGCAATTAAAATCCTACAAAATGTATATCTATGTGATGAAGAATATATATATCTCTAGTGTACTTCAAAATACAAGACATTTTGCAACGGTTTGGGGTGATCCATTACGACGGTGTGGCATTGCACAGGTAGTGTGCAACGCCAGTGACAATGATGCCGACTTGCGGTGTGGTAGGCCAGGATATAGATGCGGAGGTAGTGGTGGTAGGCCGCAATCATGGCGCATAGTGACATCTCGTAGGGCATGTTTGGTTCATAACTAACTTTGTCGCAACTAACCTTAGGCCAAGTATGGCTGCCACAAAAAGTGTGGCTAACAACATGGCGACCACAAGTGTGGCAAGATTTGGCAAAAATTAAGGCTATAACATGTGGACCATGTTGCTAGAAAAGTGTGGCAATGAACCAAACACATGCCTAATATGCTGTGGCATGACTAAGGTTAGGCGTGGCAACCTTAGGCTGGAAACCAAAGAGGCCCGTAGTGTTTTGTCTGGGGGCGGTGTTTTGTCTGGGGGGGGGGGGGGGGGGGTCACCGGAGCGTCTCCAATGTGAGATTTGGGCGGTATTGTCGCTTCTAGCCAGTTTGTGTTGTGACTGGACTCACACGCCTGGCTCCGCGGATGGCTCGTGATGTATGGGTTGCCAACCTAGTGTGTGCACAGAATTCGGTTTGTGTGGTTATGACGTCTGAATCATGTGTGTTTGCATTATCTTCGTTGGCCTCAACCTGGACTATCGTTGTTTTTTTTCAATCTATTTTTTGAAAAGGAGGATTACCTCTGGCCTATGCATCAAGCAATCAAGTGATGCACACAACTAGTCATAGCTTCGGCATTCTATGAATATGCTCTTTGCAGCGTATTTCTTTGTGTGTATGTGTTTGTTTTGGTAGTGTGCATCTTAGTTGTGTAGAGGCTGGGCGTTTAGTCATTTTATTTTTATATCTTTTTTTCGCGGGGATTTTTTTTATATCTGTTGATGCTTCACTATGAGCATCTGTGTAGAAAAAAAACCGTGCTCATCGGCCTCGTTGTCATTCATTCATCCCTTCGTTCCCGTGTCACCTACCTTCTGGTGGGTTAGGCCAACTCCACCGCGTGACCCCCAAACGGACGTCCATTTTGTTCGGATTCTATCCGTTTGGGTAGGGGGTTGGGGTCGTGTCCGGGCGTGTCCTGGGATACGGTGGCCGTGCGCCCAGCACGCGGCCGCATCCATTTACCCCATCCTGTCCGCGTCTACTTAAAAAACTAAAAGCAACGTTTCAAATGCTTCAGGCCAGCGGCCCCGGTTCATCACGCCGGCAACAGAGCCAGCGGCCTACACGTCCATCGCCGGCATCAGCCAGCGGCCGACAACACAGCCAGCCTCCAAAATGAGTAGTTCTCCTCGCCGACAACACAGCCAGCGGCCGGCAACATAGCCGGCCTCCAAAATGAATGTTTTCTCGCCGGCACACTGCCAGCGGCCTGACGGGCGGGCGGCACCCATGCCAGCCTCAAAAAGAACGGCCACGCTGATCGGACGACCTAGTTCAGCCCTTCGGCGTCGAGCATCTCCTTCTGCCTGGCCTCGAACCAGGCCCTCGTCTTGTCGCTCATCTTCGACAAGTCCACACTCATGATCGCAAGGGCCATCTCCTTCGCTTTGGTGTCGAGCTGCCTCTGCCTGGCCTTGACGTTGTCGGCCTCGATGTCGAGCTGCCTTTGCCGGGCCGCCTCCTCCATGTCGAGCTGCCTTTGTCGGGCCGCCTCCTCCATGTCGAGCTGCCTTTGTCGGGCCGCCTCCTCCATGTCAATCTTCCTCCTCTTGGCCGCCTCCTCCAGCTCAAGCTTCTGTCTTTGAAGGTCTAGGTATTGCTTCATTTGCTCGTCCTTGCTTTGCCACTTCTTCTCGTCCCTCACATTCTTTTGGGACATCATGCCATGCAAAGTATCATGCAAGGCCATGGATGAGGCGTCACGTATGTCATCCACCTTGGAGTTGGTCTTGCCCCTCGGCCTCTTCAACGCCTCGCCATCCCCACCTCCGGCGAACTTGGCCGTCTTCTTGCCTCTCTTTCTTTGAAGTTCACGGTATTGATCCTTGAACTTGGGGCAATTGTTGATGATCGTCCAACAATGCGTAAGAGTGAATGGCTTGTCATTGTACCGGGCCTTGAATGCCTCCAAAGATTGGAATGCCTACACCACATGATCAACAACAAGTGAACATGCAAACATATACACGGCCGAAGTCTCATGGCCGTAGCAAGGAAAGGCTAGAAAGAGGAGACCATACCATGTCCCCAACGCCGAGACGACTCACGGGCCGTGCTTCAACGCTCTCAATTGTGGAGCAATACTTGTTGCATTCTTGTTGGATGAACAACCATCTTTTTTTGAATCGAGCCGATGCCACGGTTGCTTGTAATTTGGTAGGGCTCAAACATCTTCCTTTCATGGAATGTTTTGTGGACTCTCGTCCAAAAAACAATGCCCTTTTGTTGCGCGCCGGTCCTCGGATCTTGGCTAATCTCCATCCAAGCTTGACAAATCAACTTGGCCTCATCTTGTGTATATGAACCCGTGCGAATGCTCTTCCTCTTCTTTTGTGCCTCGGCTCTTTGGGTGAGCTCGTCGATGAACAATGGCGTACCACTAATATCAACATCATTGCCTTCTTCTTCTTCTTCTTCTTCGCCTTCGACATAGATGTCATCGTCTTCATGCCACAAGTCACCATGGTCGTAGTCAACACAGTCGTCGGCCTGTTCATCGGGGACGTACTCGGCGCAGCCATCCTGACTTTGGGTCTCATCGGGGTCGTAGGTACGGCCATGCTGTTGGGGAACGTAGTAATTTCAAAATTTTCCTATGCACATGCAAGATCATGGTGATGCATAGCAACGAGAGGGGAGAGTATTGTCCACGTACCCTCGTAGACCGAAAGCGGAAGCGTTATGACAACGCGGTTGATGTAGTTGTACGTCTTCATGATCCGACCGATCCAAGTACCGAACGTATGGAACCTCCGAGTTCAGCACACGTTCAGCTCGATGACGATGCCCGGACTCCGATCCAGCAAAGTGTCGGGGATGAGTTCCGTCAGCACGACGTCGTGGTGACGATGATGATGTTCTACCGACACAGGGCTTCGCCTAAGCACCACAACGATATGACCGAGGTGGAATATGGTGGAGGGGGGCACCGCACACGGCTAAGGAATGATCACGAAGATCAACTTGTGTGTCATGGGGTGTCCCCCTGCCCCCGTATATAAAGGAGCAAGGGAGGAGGAGGCCGGCCCTAGGAGGGGGCGCACCAAGTGTGGAGTCCTACTAGGACTCCCTAGTCCTAGTAGGATTCCACCTCCCATATGGAATAGGAAAAGAGGAAGGGAAAAGGAGAAGGAAGGAAGGGGGCGCCCCCCTTCCCTAGTCCAATTCGGACCAGACCAAGGAGAGGGGTGCGGCCACCCTTGAGGCCCTTTTCCTTCTTTCCCGTATGGCCCAATAAGGCCCAATACGTATTCCCGTAACTCTCCGGTACTCCGAAAAATATCCGAATCACTCGGAACCTTTCCGAACTCCGAATATAGTCATCCAATATATCGATCTTTAAGTCTCGACCATTTTGAGACTCCTCGTCATGTCCTCGATCTCATTCGGGACTCCGAACTCCTTCGGTACATCAAAACTCATAAACTCATAGAATAACTGTCATCGAAACCTTAAGCGTGCGGACCCTACGGGTTCGAGAACAATGTAGACATGACTGAGACACGTCTTCGGTTAATAACCCATAGCGGAACCTGGATGCTCATATTGGCTCCCACATATTCTACGAAGATCTTTATCGGTCAAACCGCATAACAACATACGTTGTTCCCTTTGTCATCGGTATGTTACTTGCCCGAGATTCGATCGTCGGTATCTCAATACCTAGTTCAATCTCGTTACCGGCAAGTCTCTTTACTCGTTCTGTAATACATCATCCCACAACTAACTCATTAGTTGCAATGCTTGCAAGGCTTAAGTGATGTGTATTACCGAGAGGGCCCAGAGATACCTCTCCGACAATCGGAGTGACAAATCCTAATCTCGAAATACGCCAACCCAACATGTACCTTCGGAGACACCTGTAGAGCACCTTTATAATCACCCAGTTACGTTGTGACGTTTGGTAGCACACAAAGTGTTCCTCCGGTAAACGGGAGTTGCATAATCTCATAGTCATAGGAACATGTATAAGTCATGAAGAAAGCAATAGCAACATACTAAACGATCAAGTGCTAAGCTGACGGAATGGGTCAAGTCAATCACATCATTCTTCTAATGATGTGATCCCATTAATCAAATGACAACTCATGTCTATGGTTAGGAAACTTAACCATCTTTGATTTTATGAGCTAGTCAAGTAGAGGCATACTAGTGACACTATGTTTGTCTATGTATTCACACATGTATTATGTTTCCGGTTAATACAATTCTAGCATGAATAATAAACATTTATCATGAAATAAGGAAATAAATAATAACTTTATTATTGCCTCTAGGGCATATTTCCTTCAGTCTCCCACTTGCACTAGAGTCAATAATCTAGTTCACATCGCCATGTGATTTAACACCAATATTCACATCTGTATGTGATTAATACCCATAGTTCACATCGTCATGTGATCAACACCCAAAGGGTTTACTAGAGTCAATAATCTAGTTCACATTGCTATGTGATTAACACCCAAAGAGTACTAAGGTATGATCATGTTTTGCTCGTGAGAGAACTTTAGTCAACGGGTCTGTCACATTCAGAGCCGTATGTATTTTGCAAGTATTCTATGTCTACAATGCTCTGCATGGAGCTACTCTAGCTAATTGCTCCCACTTTCAATATGTATCCAGACTGAGACTTACAGTCATCTGGATCGGTGTAAAAGCTTGCACCGATGTAACTCTTTACGACGGGCTCTTTTATCACCTCCATAATCGAGAAGTATTTCCTTAGTCCTCACTAAGGATATTCTTGACCGCTGTCCAGTGATCTACTATTAGATCAAAATTGTATTTCTTTGCCAAACACAGAGCAAGGTATACAATAGGTCTGGTTAACAACATAGCATACTTTATAGAACCTATGACTGAGGCATAGGGAATGACTTTTCATTCTCTTTCTATTTTCTGCCATGGTCGGGTCTTGAGTCTTACTCAACTTCACACCTTGCAGCACAGGGAGAACTCCTTCTTTGACTGTTCCATTTTGAACTACTTCAAAATCTTGTTAAGGTATGTACTCATTGAAAATCTTATCAAGCGTCTTGATCTATCTCAATAGGTCTTGATGCTCAATATGTAAGTAGCTTTGCCGAGGTCTTTCTTCGAAAAAAAAACTCCTTTCAAACACTCCTTTATGCTTTGCGAAATAATTCTACATTATTTCTGATCAACAATATGTCATTCACATATACTTATCAGAAATGTTGAAGTGCTCCCACTCACTTTCTTGTAAATATAGGCTTCACCGCAAGTCTGCATAAAACTATATGCTTTGATCAACTTATCAAAGCGTATATTCCAACTCCGAGATGCTTGCACCAGTCCATAGATGGATCGCTGGAGTTTGCACATTTTGTTAGCACCTTTAGGATTGACAAAACCTTCTGGTTGCATCATATACAACTCTTCTTTAAGAAAACCATTAAGGAATGAAGTTTTGACATCCATTTGCCATATTTCATAAAATGTGGCAATTGCTAACATGATTCGGACGGACTTAAGCATCACTACAGTTGAGAAAATCTCATTGTAGTCAACACCTTGAACTTGTTGAAAACCTTTTTGCAACAAGTCGATCTTTGTAGATAGTAACACTACTATCAACGTCCGTCTTCCTCTTGAAGATCCATTTATGCAATATGGCTTGCCGATCATCGGGCAACTCCACCAAAGTCCACACTTTGTTCTCATACATGGATCCCATCTCAGATTTCATGGCCTCAAGCCATTTTGCGGAATCTGGGCTCATCATCGCTTCCTCATAGTTCGTAGGTTCGCCATGGTCAAGTAACATGACTTCCAGAATAGGATTACCGTACCACTCTAGTGCGGACCTTACTCTGGTAGACCTATGAGGTTCGGTAGTAACTTGATCTGAAGTTTCATGATCATTATCATTAGCTTCCTAGCTGATTGGTGTAGTTGTCACAGGAACCGGTTCTTGTGATGAACTACTTTCCAATAAGGGAGCATGTACAATTACCTCATCAAGTTCTACTTTCCTCCCACTCACTTCTTTCGAGAGAAACTCCTTCTCTAGAAAGGATCCATTCTTAGCAACGAATGTTTTGCCTTCGCATCTGTGATAGAAGGATTACCCAATAGTTTCCTTTGGGTATTCTATGAAGACGTACTTCTCCGATTTGGGTTCGAGCTTATCAGGTTGAAAACCTTTTTCATATAAGCATCACAACTCCAAACTTTAAGAAACGCCAGCTTAGGTTTACTGCTAAACTATAGTTCATACGGTGTCGTCTCAAAGTTTTTAGATGGTCCCTATTAAACGTGAATGCAGCTGTCTCTAATGCATAACCCCAAAACGATAGTGGTAAACCGGTAAGAGAAATCATAGATCGCACCATATCTAGTAAAGTACAATTATGACGTTCGGACACACCATTACATTGTGGTGTTCCAGGTGGCGTGAGTTGCGAAACTATTTCACATTGTTTCAAATGAAGACCAAACTCGTAACTCAAATATTCATCTCCACAATCAGATCGTAGAAACTTTATTTTTCTTGTTACGATGATTTTCCATTTCACTCTGAAATTCTTTGAACTTTTCAAATATTTCAGACTTATGTATCATCAAGTAGATATACCCATATCTGCTCAAATCATCTTGTGAAGGTCAGAAAATAACGATACTTGCCACGAGCATCAACACTCATTGGATCGCATACATCAGTATGTATTATTTCCAATAAGTCAGTAGCTTGTTCCATTGTTCCGGAGAACAGAGTTTTATCATCTTGCCCAAAAGGCACGGTTCGCAAGCATCAACTGATTCATAACCAAGTGATTCCGAAAATCCATCTTTATGGAGTTTCTTCATGCGCTTTACACCGATATGACCCAAACGGCAGTGCCACAAATAAGTTGCACTATCATTATTAACTTTGCATCTTTTGGTATCAATATTATGAATATGTGTATCACTACGATCGAGATCCAACAAACTATTTTCATTGGGAGTATAACCATCGAAGGTCTTATTCATGTAAACAGAATAACAATTATTCTTCAACTTCAAATGAATAACTGCATCGCAATAAACATGATCAAATCATATTCATGCTCAACACAAATGCTAAATAACATTTATTTAGGTTTAACACTAATCTCGAAAATATAGGGAGTGTGTGATGATGATCATATCAATCTTGGAACTATTTACAACACTCATCATCACTTCCCCTCAACTAGTCTCTGTTTATTATGTAACTCCTGTTTCGAGTTACTAATCTTAGCAACTGAACAAGTATCAAATACTCAGGGGCTACTATAAACACTAGTAAGGCACACATCAAACACCTGTATATCAAATATACCCTTGTTCACTTTGCCATCCTTCTTATCCACCAAATATTTAGGGCATTTCCGTTTCCAGTGACCATTTCCTTTGCCGTGTAAGCACTCAGTTTCAGGCTTTGGTCCAGCTTTGGTCTTCTTCACGGGAGTGACAACTTGTTTGCCATTCTACTTGAAGTTTCCCTTTCTTTCCCTTTGCCCTTTTCTTGAAACTAGTGGTCTTGTCAATCATCAACACTTGATGCTTTTTCTTGATTTCTACCTTCGTCGATTTCAACATCACGAAGAGCTCGGGAATTGTTTTCGTCATCCCTTGCATACTATAGTTCATCACGAAGTTCTAGTAACTTAGTGATGGTGACTAGAGAATTCTGTCAATCACTATCTTATCTGGAAGATTAACTCCCACTTGATTCAAGCGATTGAAGTACCCAGACAATCTGAGCACATCTCACTAGTTGAGCGATTCTCCTCCATCTTTTAACTATAGAACTTGTTGGAGACTTCATATCTCTCAACTCGGGTATTTGCTGGAAATATTAACTTCAACTCCTGGAACATCTCATATGGTCCATGACGTTCAAAACGTCTTTGAAGTCCCGATTCTAAGCCGTTTAAGCATGGTGCACTAAACTATCAAGTAGTCATCATTTGAGCTAGCCAAATGTTCATAACGTCTGCATCTGCTCCTGCAATAGGTTTGTCACCTAGCGGTGCATTAAGGACATAATTCTTCTGTGCAGCAATGAGGATAAACCTCAGATCACGGATCCAATCCGCATCATTGCTACTAACATTTTTCAACACAGTTTTCTCTAGGAACATATCAAAATAAACATATGAAAGCAACAACGCGAGCTATTGATCTACAACATAATTTGCAAAATACTACCAGGAGTAAGTTCATGATAAATTTAAGTTCAATTAATCATATTACTTAAGAACTCCCACTTAGAAAGACATCCCTCTAATCCTCTAAGTGATCACGTGATCCATATCAACTACACCATGTCCGATCTTCACATGAGATGGAGTAGTTTCAACGGTGAACATTAGTACGTTGATCATATCTACTATACGATTCACGCTCGACCTTTCGGTCTCCGTGTTCCGAGGCCATATCTGTTATATGCTAGGCTCGTCAAGTTTAACCTGAATATTCCGCGTGTGCAACTGTTTTGCACCCGTTGTATTTGAACGTAGAGCCTATCACACCCGATCATCACGTGGTGTCTCAGCACGAAGAACTTTCGCAACGGTGCATACCCAGGGAGAACACTTCTTGATAATTTTAGTGAGAGATCATCTTACAATGCTACCGTCAATCAAAACAGAATAAGATGTATAATAGATAAACATCATATGCAATCAGAATATGTGACATGATATGTCCATGATCATCTTGCGCCTTTGATCTCCATCTCCAAAGTACTGTCATGATCTCTATCGTCACCGGCATGACACCATGATCTTCATCATCTTGATCTATATCAATGTGTCGTCACATGGTCATCTCGCCAACTATTGCTCTTGCAACTATTGCTATCGCATAGTGATAAAGTAAAGCAATTATTTGACACTTGCATCTTATGCAACAAAGAGACAACCATAGGGCTTCTGCCAGTTGCCGATAACTTCAACAAAACATGATCATCTCATACAACAACTTATATCTCATCACGTCTTGACCATATCACATCACAACATGCCCTGCAAAAACAAGTTAGACGTCCTCTACTTTGTTGTTGCAAGTTTTACGTGGCTGCTACGGGCTGAGCAAGAACCGTTCTTACCTACGCATCAAAACCACAACGATATTTCGTCAACTTAGTGTTGTTTTAACCTTCGCAAGGACCGGGCGTAGCCACAGTCGGTTCAACTAAAGTTGGAGAAACTGAAACCCGCTAGTCACATGTGTGCAAAGCACGGCGGTAAAACCAGTCTCGCGTGAGCGTACGCATAATGTCGGTCCGGGCCGCTTCATCCAACAATACCGCTGAACCAAAGTATGACATGCTGGTAAGCAGTATGACTTGTATCGCCCACAACTCACTTGTGTTCTACTCGTGCATATAACATCAACGCATAAAACCTAGGCTCGGATGCCACTGTTGGGGAACGTAGTAATTTCAAAATTTTCCTACGCACAGGCAAGATCATGGTGATGCATAGCAATGAGAGGGGAGAGTATTGTCCATGTACCCTCGTAGACCGAAAGCGGAAGCGTTATGACAACGCGGTTGATGTAGTCGTACGTCTTCACGATCCGAGCGATCCAAGTACCGAACGTACGGCACCTCCGAGTTCAGCACACGTTCAGCTCGATGACGATGCCCGGACTCCGATCCAACAAAGTGTCGGGGATGAGTTCCGTCAGCACGACGGCGTGGTGATGATGATGATGTTCAACCGACGCAGGGCTTCGTCTAAGCACCGCAACGATATGACCGAGGTGGAATATGGTGGAGGGGGGCACCGCACACGGCTAAGGAACGATCACGAAGATCAACTTGTGTGTCATGGGGTGTCCCCCTGCCCCCGTATATAAAGGAGCAAGGGAGGAGGAGGCCGGCCCTAGGATGGGGCGCACCAAGTGTGGAGTCCTACTAGGACTCCCTAGTCCTAGTAGGATTCCACCTCCCATATGGAATAGGAAAAGAGGAAGGGAAAAGGAGAAGGAAGGAAGGGGGCGCCCCCCTTCCCTAGTCCAATTCGGACCAGACCAAGGAGAGGGGTGCGGCCACCCTTGAGGCCCTTTTCCTTCTTTCCCGTATGGCCCAATAAGGCCCAATACGTATTCCCGTAACTCTCCGGTACTCTGAAAAATACCCGAATCACTCGGAACCTTTCCGAACTCCGAATATAGTCATCCAATATATCGATCTTTACGTCTCGACCATTTCGAGACTCCTCGTCATGTCTCTGATCTCATCCGGGACTCCGAACTCCTTCGGTATATCAAAACTCATAAACTCATAATATAACTGTCATCGAAACCTTAAGCGTGCGGACTCTACGGGTTCGAGAACAATGTAGACATGACCGAGACACGTCTCCGGTCAATAACCAATAGCGAAACCTGGATGCTCATATTGGCTCCCACATATTCTACGAAAATCTTTATCGGTCAAACCGCATAACAACATACGTTGTTCCCTTTGTCATCGGTATGTTACTTGCCCGAGATTCGATCGTCGGTATCTCAATACCTAGTCCAATCTCGTTACCGGCAAGTCTCTTTACTCGTTCCATAATACATCATCCTGCAACTAACTCATTAGTTACAATGCTTGCAAGGCTTAAGTGATGTGTATTACCGAGAGGGCCCAGAGATACCTCTCCGACAATCGGAGTGACAAATCCTAATCTCGAAATACGCCAACCCAACATGTACCTTCGGAGACACCTGTAGAGCACCTTTATAATCACCCAGTTACGTTGTGACGTTTGGTAGCACACAAAGTGTTCCTCCGGTAAACGGGAGTTGCATAATCTCATAGTCATAGGAACATGTATAAGTCATGAAGAAAGCAATAGCAACATACTAAACGATCAAGTGCTAAGCTGACGGAATGGGTCAAGTCAATCACATCATTCTTCTAATGATGTGATCCCGTTAATCAAATGACAACTCATGTCTATGGTTAGGAAACTTAACCATCTTTGATTTAACGAGCTAGTCAAGTAGAGGCATACTAGTGACACTATGTTTGTCTATGTATTCACACATGTATTATGTTTCCGGTTAATACAATTCTAGCATGAATAATAAACATTTATCATGAAATAAGGAAATAAATAATAACTTTATTATTGCCTCTTGGGCATATTTCCTTCACATGCCCACCGTCGAAGATCACGTCCTCCATGTACCGGTTGTAGAAGGGGTCGTCGACCGCTGGCGTTGGGGTTGGCATTCCGTCAAACAAGACGCGGGGGGGCGGCATGGTGCCGGTGAACGGTACCTGTCGTGGTACTAAGACTGACAGTAGAATAGGGGGTAGGTATGGAGAGGCAAGATCCTAGCAATGGAGTAGTTGTATACGCAAGGGATTTATGAGTTCAGGCCCTTCTCGGAGGAAGTAACAGCCCTACGTCTCGGAGCCCGGAGGGGGTCGACTGGATTATATGCGTATGAGTAACAGGGGTGCGAACCCTTTACACTGAGGAGGGGGTGGCTTATATAGTGTCTGCTCGACCCCTCCGGTCCTCAGTTATGCGGGGTTTAAAGTACATTAAGGCCTGGCGTTACTGGTAATGCCTTACATAAAGTGTCATCATGGCCATAAAGGCTACTTAATTACAGACCGTTTGGATACAGAGTGGCCTTTGAACTCCCGGTGGTCGAGTGAGTCTTCCTGGTTGAGTGTCTTCGAGTCCGTCGAGTGGAATCCTTCCAGGTCGACTGGAAGGCAGTTTCTTCTAAAGATGTCCTTGGGGAGGGTACCTTGCACAGGTCCATGACCCTACCCTAGGTACATGACTTCATAATTAGCCCTCGAACGGATCGAGGTTTGAGTGAGGAAGGAGTTGATAATCTTTCTGACCCGTTTTTTGTGTTCCGAGTATGTCTCACTTTGGATCAATGACTTTTTAGCGATGGCATCAACTTTTCTTTCAGTCGCCTTGATCCATTCTTTTCCTCTGTCGAGTGAAATTTATGAACTTGGGGATTTCCGAGCGAGGGATTGTAGGAAATCTGCCGTCTGACAAGTTGCTCTGCTGTTAGAGGATTTAGCGGGATCCGAATTTTGGGAAGCGCGCGAAGCGGAGAAGACCGCGGTACTCGGATGGGATAAGGCAAAGACGCCTCGATTTCCACGCCGCCTTTTTCGCCATGTATCACGCGCGCGACTGTTTCGGGATTTGATAGGATCGCCCGGTCCTACCAGTCAGCCACTCGGAAGTGACCTTATATAAGGCGCCGGACGGGGGTTTTTTGAACAGTGCGTCCTCATTCCCCTCTCCCTCTTCCTCAAACTCGCCCGCTGCGCCCGCTTCTATCTCCACTCATCTGCTCCTCGCGCGCCTCACCGGCGACGACGGTGAAGGAGAAGACGGTGGCCTTGGAGCGAGCGAAGAAGGCGACGGTGACGGCGAAAGCGAAGGGGAGAGTGACCAGTCGGGGCGGATCCTCGTCACGGTCCAGCCTGCCGCAAGGCTGGATCCAGGGAGACTGGATCCGCTCGACCATCACCCAGAAGGACCTCGATGATCTGGCCCATGAGGGACTGATCTCCCATGGGTCGGCCAGGCTTCCGGGGACGGAGTGGCAACCGCAGCCATAGGAGGGTGAGTGTGTCCTCTTAGCCACCCATGTCGATCGCGGGTTCTCTCTGTCGCCGAATCTTTTCTTTCGAGGGTTTCTGAACTTCTTTGGGGCACAACTCCATCACTTCACTCCCAACTCCATTGCCTATCTCGCTGCTTTCGTGTCTTTGTGCGAAAACTTCTTGGGTTGTCGGCCGCACTGGGGCCTCTTCAAGCACATATTCACTTATCGTTCTTAGACGGTGAAAAAGGCGAGTCCGAATGATGAGAGGACCAAAGTAATCTAGATGTGTGGGGGTCTTGGGGTCCAGATGAGGAGTAAGAGTGCCTCTCCAGCCATGACCTTTCCCGAGTCGGTTAGAGGGTGGTTGTCGACCTGGTTCTACTGCCAAGATGAGTCGACGCCAGGGCAGTCGACTGGTCTCCCTCCGTTCTCCATGGACCGAGTGAACAAGCCATCTTCCCTGAAGGTGCTTCCGGAGGAGAAGGCTCAGGTTAAAATGTTGATGGAGCGTGTAGTCCAACTCATTCGCGATGGGGTCACTGGCATGGATCTTTTGGAGGTTTTCCTTCGACGGTGCATTCAGCCACTCCAATACCGAGGCCACCCGATGTGGTTGTACTCTGGTACCGAAGACACCACTCGGGTCCACCCAGAGGAGGTCGACGACGCCACACTAGAGAGGTGGATGACTGCCATCACAGGGAACAAAGATAACCCTCGTGGGGCTAGGAGGATCCCACCACTCGACCAGTCTTACGAACCAGACAAGGTATGACCACTTATCTCCGACTGTAATCATGTTTCGTTCATTCTATTTTTCTGCAACTCAGTCGACTGACTTTTATCTTGTTTTGTTGTCTATCAGATCACTACTGAGTTGTATTCGATGCCCAACGGGGCGCAAGCACACACCGAGGAAGAGGAAGGAAGTGGAGGCGAGAGCCCAGAGGAGTGGGAGTCGGATGGTGATGATGGTGATGAAGATGATGGCTCTGATGAGGAAGAGGAGGAGGAGGAGGAGGAGGAAGTCGCACCTCCCCGTTCTAAAAGACGATCCAAGCTTGTCCATGACCCTGCAGCCGAGCGTGGTAAGGGGGTCACGCCTATTGTGCAGTCGACCAAGCGTCCTCGGACGACCTCTCCGGCGCCGACTGAGAAAGCGTCGAAGCAATCTCGAGTGGCGTCGTCAAAGCCGACGAAGGCCTTGCCGAAGATGAAGATGGCGATCCCCACTATTTCTGGGTAATGGCGTAATTTGTGTTTTCTTGTTTCACATGAATTTATTCTTGGTCGACTCGTTAGCTGACCGACTGATTTCTGAAACTGCAGTGCTGCTACTTCTGAGACCTCGACCAGACCTGAAGATCACGAAATGGAGGATGATGTCACTTCCAATCCTGGTATGACCTTTGTAGTATCGTTTTCAGTCGGTAGGATCTTCATTTTTAACTTTGAATCTTTTCTGCAGCTCCATCTAATATCATCATTGATCTTCCTGATGATGACGAGGAACCACTATGGCAGAGGAGGAATAGAGGGCATCTGTTGGCAAGACAGCTTAGGTCGTATCAGCAGCTGAGACGTTGGTTGTGGAGGGGGACAACGTCACTCGGCCTACCGTATCCTTTGCGGTGCCACTGACGAGTGCTCGCCCTTCGTCGTCAAGTGTTGATCAACCTTCACTTTTCTCCACCCACCACGTCCCAGAAGACCAAGCAAGCGCTGCCAAAGAAGCCATACGCCAGGCGGGGGTCATGATGGAGCGAGTGAAGGCGATCCGAGATGCAAGTCAAGTGGCTTATGACGCCAGTTCAGCCCTTCAGAGCAATGTTCAGGTTAGTCGATCACCGCCTGTTCTGTTAAGATATGATACCTGAAAACTTTTCTTTCTGAGAATCTTAGTATCTGTCGTACACCCACTGGGTGTGTCAATTTGAAATTCTGGATTGGTGGGGGCATGCTGAGTGCACCCACTGGGTGTAGTCCCCAAGGCTATGGTGGACTGCTGGCAGTCGACCATAGTCTTTATGTCTTGAGCTTTTTCTCATTACTTTCTTTACTCGATCTGGTCGAATGGAATCATAAAACCGGTGGGGGCACACTAAGTGCACCCACTGGGTGTAGTCCCCGAGACTGTGGTCGACTGCTGGCAGTCGACTACGGTCTGAAGAACACCCCCTTTTTTTATTGTGGCTAACTGTTGGTGGTTGGCCTTTCTGTCTTTTTTGGTCGACTGATCGACTCTAGCTGATAGAACTAATGGGGGCACGCTGAGTGCACCCACTGGGTGTAGTCCCCGAGACTACGGTCGAATGTTTAGATTCGGTTGTAGTCTTAGAGATACTACAATTTTTTTCCTCTTAGTCACTCGGAAGTGACCTATCTTTGACGTCTGTCAATTGGTCCTTCACAAAAATCTTGCGAGCTTGCAGCTCGTTATACTGAGTTGGAGAACAAGCATATCCAGCTCGAACTTGATCTGAAGCTTGTCCAGGAGAACTTCACGAAGGCGAAGGAGGAGGCAAAAGGTATTTTGGTGAGAACCTTGACGACTGCTTTTGTTTCTTGCCCATTCCTTGCTGAGGCGCAGAAAGCAACTTCAGAGAAGACCAAGCTCGCAGAAGAGAAGCTGGCTTCAATCAGCAAACTTGAAGAGGAGAATACCAATCTGAAAGCTGCTCTTGATGCGGCCAACAAGGAGGTCAGTCGACTGAAGAATGACAAATTGCCTTGAGTGACAAGGCCAGTGAATTGGCAGGAAAAAAGAATGATCTGGAGGCTTATCTGGGAGGACTCGCCAAGAAGCTATTCCTCATGCTTGAAGGTAACCCTTTGTATCTGACAAGCTTTTAATTATGGTCTTACCACCAAACCGCTGCCTTAACTTTAGCTTGTGTCTACAGAGTTCTGCCAGAACTTTGAGGAGGAGACTGGTCGACTGGAGACGAACTTGGATCCTATCAACTCCCCTGTGAAGGATGAAGCCGCCATGAATGTGCTCCGACTCGAATCTCGTGTTGCCGCGTGGTTGACTATCTTGCAAGACTGAAAGTTGCGACGTCGCGCATCGACACGGCACTCTGGCTAGGAGAAACACTTCAGAATGACCTTGAGTCTCTGATGACTCGACTGAACGAAGTTCCAAGTCGAGTGCATGAATGGAAGAAGTCTTCTGCCAGGTGTGGTGCCGATGTTGCTCTGTCTCTGGTTCGTGTTCACTGCAAGGACGCGTGAGAGGACAAGGTGGCGGCTCTCAAGGTAGCCAATACCAAGAAGCATGACTTTCGGTCCTTCATGGAGACCTTCATCGCTGCTGCCACTCGGATCGCAGATGGAATTGACTTGGACGAGTTTGTTGCGCCTTCCAGCCCTCCACAGGAGGGGTAAAAAACTTCAATGCTTGATGCCTTAAATTTGCCTCGGTATGCCGAGTGGTTTTTGTAACCGATAAACTTTAACAGGCTTGGTGCCTGAGCACTTCTGGTTCCGTAGGACGTTATCTGAACTTGGATTTGACGTTGAATATGTCTCCATCTGCCTCCGAACGAACATTGTCTTTCGCTCGGTCTATATGTTGGTGTTTGAGATGCTTTTTTGCAGGTAGGGATGAAGCACAGATTGCAATCGACTTGTACTTCGTCATAATTAGGCTGGCACTAGGCCGCAGCTAAGCCCTCTAGTGGGAGATCTGCTCTCCACTCGGTAGGGTTTTCAAAAACTTAGGCGAGCACCGGGCTGCAGCTAAGCCCCCGAGTGGGAGGTCTGCTCTCCATTCGGTGGGATTTTTACAAACTTAGGCGAGCATTGGGCTGAAGCTAAGCCCCCGAGTGGGAGTTCTGCTCTCCACTCGGTAGGATTTTACAAACTTAGGCGAGCACTGGGCTGCAGCTAAGCCCCCGAGTGGGAGGTCTGCTCTCCACTCGGTAGGATTTTTACAAACTTAGGCGAGCACTGGGCTGCAGCTAAGCCCCCGAGTGGGAGGTCTGCTCTCCACTCGGTAGGATTTTTGTGACGTACCTCTGAACGAGAAGGTAACAGTCGATCTACACCTTGTCCTCCTTGCGGGTCGCACGTTGTATTTATGGCGTAGCTCGGAAGGAGAGGGCAGCAATCAACCTGCACCTCGTCCTCCTTGCGGAGCGCATGTTATATTTGTGGCGTAGCTCGGAAGGAGAGGGTAGCAGTCGACCTGCGCCTCGTCCTCCTTGCGGAGCGCACGTTGTATTTATACTTAGGCGAGCGCTATGCTGTAGCTAAGCCCCTGAGTGAGAGGCTGGCTCACCACTCGGTAGGATTTTATTGAACTTAGGCGAGTACTTGGACTGCAGCTAAGCCTCCTAGTGGGAGGCTGGCTCACCACTCGGTAGGATTTTATTGAACTTAGGCGAGTACTTGGACTGCAGCTAAGCCTCCGAGTGGGAGGCTGGCTCACCACTCGGTAGGATTTTGTTAAACTTAGGCGAAACGGATTCACAGCTAAGCCCCCGAGTGTGAGGCTGGCTCACCACACGACAAGGATTTTTTTACAAACTTAGGCGAAACGGATTCGCAGCTAAGCCACCCACTGGGGGACCTTTATGTGAACAAAAGTAACAACAATCACTGGGAAAATGCTAACACAATTGTCTTTGAAAAATGAACTACAGAAGTACTTTTATTACATCTCATCCGAGTGCGTACTTAAGAATAAAAGGGGCGGAGCAGCTCCGCGTTCCAAGCTCGGGGCTCGTCAATCTGGTGCTCGACATTATAAAGGCGGTATGCTCCATTGTGGAGAACCTTGGTGACGATGAAGGAGCCTTCCCAAGTAGGAGCAAGCTTGTGTGGCTTCTGCTGATCCACTCGGAGAATCAAATCTCCTTCTTGGAAGGCTCGACTCTTCACGTTTTTGGCGTGGAAGCGACACAAGTCCTGCTGATAAATGGTCGATCGGATCAAGGCCATCTCTCTTTCTTCTTCCAGAAGGTCGACTGCGTCCTGTCAGGCTTGCTCTGCTTCAGCTTCAGTGTAGAGTTCGACTAGGGGTGCGTTGTGAAGCAGGTCACTCAGCAAGACCGCTTTAGCTCCATAGACCAAGAAGAACGGAGTTCTCCCAGTCGATCGACTAGGTGTGGTCCTTAATCCCCAAAGTACTGATGGAAGTTCGTCGACCCAAGCACCAGCAGCATGCTTGAGATCGCGCATCAATCAGGGTTTCAATCCTTTGAGAATCAAGCCATTTGCTCGTTTTGCCTGTCCATTCGACTGGGGGTGAGCGACCGAAGCATAGTCGACTCGAGTGCCCTGAGATGTGCAGAACGCCCTGAATTCCTCGGAATCAAAGTTTGACCCATTGTCAGTGATGATGCTGTGTGGAACTCCATATCTGAATATCAACTCCCTGATGAAGCTAACAGCAGTGCCGACATCAAGACTTGATGGGTTTAGCCTCAATCCACTTGGTGAACTTGTCGACTGCCACCAGCACGTGGGTGAAGCCACTTCTGCCTGTTCTCAGTGGTCCAACCATATCCAATCCCCATACAGCAAAATGCCAGACGAGTGGAATGGTCTTCAAGGCTGAGGCGGGCTTGTGTGACATATTGGAATAAAATTGACATCCTTCACACTTGTCGACTATCTCCTTCGCCATTTCATTCGCTCTTGGCCAGTAAAATCCTGCTCGGTATACTTTAGCCACAATGGTCCGAGAGGACGCATGATGGCCACAGGTCCCCGAGTGGATATTGTCAAGGATTATCCGACCTTCTTCTAGCGTTATACACTTCTGACCGACTCCAGTCGCGCTTTCTCTGTACAACTGTCCCTTTATCACAGTAAAGGCCTTAGATCGGCGGACGATCTGTCGAGCCTCTTCTTCATCTTCTGGGAGCTCTTTCCTTAAGATATACGCGATGTACGGCACTGTCCAATCGGGAGTAATCACCAATGCTTCCATGACCAGGTCGACCACTGCTGGAACTTCAACTTCAGTCGGATCAGTAACACTTTTAGGCTGCGGAGCTTCTTCGGTAAAAAGGATCTTCTTGAACTGATGGAGTATGGATATGCTCCAAGAACACATCACTGGGAATGGCTTCTCTCTTGGAACCTATCTTCGCCAAATCATTAGCCGCTTGATTCTTCAGTCGGGGTATATGATGGAGCTCTAACCCTTCAAATTTCTTTTCAAGCTTTCTCACTGCATTGCAGTATCCAGTCATGGCTGGGCTTCTAACGTCCCACTCCTTCATCACCTGATTGATACCAAATCTGAGTCGCCGTAAACCATAAGGCGACGGACGCCGAGTGAAATGGCCATGCGCAACCCATAAAAAAGTGCCTCGTATTCTGCTTCATTGTTGGAGGAATCAAAGTAGATCTGGAGCACATATCTGAGCTTATCTCCTCGGGGGGGAAACCAATACCACCCTAGCACCGGAACCATTTAACATCTTAGAACCGTCAAAGAACATGGTCCAGTGCTCCGAGTGAACTTGAGTCGGCTGCTGTTGTTCAATCCACTCGGCAAGGAAATCTGCTACTGCTTGGGACTTAATGGCTTTCTTTGCCTCAAACTTGATATCAAGGGAAGGAGTTCAATCGCCCATTTCGCCACTCGACCGGTTGCGTCTCTGTTGTGCAGAATCTCTGACAGTGGGGCGTCGCTGACGACTATAATGGAATGATCAGAGAAATAATGAGCAACCTTCTTCGTGGTCATGTAGATCCCATATACAAGCTTCTGATAATGAGGGTATCTTTGCTTCGATGGGGTCAACACTTCAGAAAGATAATACACTGGGCGCTGAACTTTGAATGCTTTCCCTTCTTCTTCCAGCTCGACCGTAAGTACTGTACTGACGACTTGTCCTGTGGCTGCAATGTAAATCAACAGAGGCTCTTTGCTGATTGGAGCAGCAAGCACCGGCTGGGTGGAGAGCAGAGCTTTTAGCTCGGCAAACGCTGCATCAGCTTATGGAGTCCACTCGAACTTGTCTGACTTCTTCATCAGTCGGTAAAGAGGCAATGTCTTTTCACCGAGGCGAAAGATGAATCGACTTAACGCGGCCAAGCATCCAGTAAGCTTCTGGACATCATGCACACACACAGGGCGTTTCATTCGGAGAATGGTGCCAACTTTTTCTGGGTTAGCGTCAATTCCTCGTTCGGAAACGAGGAAACCGAGAAACTTTCCACCAGGAACTCCGAATGTGCACTTTGATGGATTGAGCTTGATATCATACCTCCTGAGATTGGCAAATGTTTCAGCGAGTTCAGTCAACAGGTCGGAACCCTTCCGTGATTTGACCACAATATCATCCATGTACGCTTCCACGTTTTGAACGTGTCTCCGGCATTCTTGAGGCCGAATGGCATGGTGACATAGCAGAAGCACACGAAGAGAGTGATGAAAGCTGTTTTGATCTCGTCGGGTCCATACAGACGGATCTGATGGTACCTGGAATAGGCGTCTAAAAAAGACAATCTCTCACATCCCACAGTCGAGTCGACAATTTGGTCGATGCTAGGGAGAGGAAAATGATCTTTCGGGCAGGCCCGATTGATATGTTTGAAATCAATGCACATGCGAAGTGACTTGTCCTTCTTGGGGACCATGACAACATTGGCGAGCCACTCGGAGTGGTAAATCTCTCGGATAAACTCTGCTGCTAGGAGCCGAGCCACCTCCTCACCAATGGCCTTTCTCTTCTGGACGGCGGACCGTCAAAGATGTTCTTTGACAGGTTTTGCTTTTGGGTCGACTCGTAAATGATGCTCAGCCAGCCCCCTGGGTAGACCCAGCATGTCAGTAGGCTTCCATGCGAAGATGTCCCAGTTGTCACGGAGGAACTGGATGAGCGCTTCTTCCTATTTAGAGTCGAGTGTTGTGGAAATATGAGTCGGAGCAGCACTAGGATCGGTCGGGTGAATGTGAACGGGCTTCGTCTCACCAGACGACTAGAATGCTGACTCTGTGGCTGGCTTCTTGGCCCGCAATAAATCACTCGGATCTGCATTTTTCTGATATTCTTCCAGCTCCACCACTGTTATCTGAGCATCGCAATCTTTGAGCCCTTCTGAAAGCACTCTTCTGCCTTTTTCCGATTGCTAGTGATGGTAATCACTCCTTTGGGACCAGGCATCTTCGGTTTGAGGTACACGTAACATGGTCGAGCCATGAACCGTGCATAAGCTGGCCTGCCCAAAATAGCGTGATAAGCACTCTGGAAATCCACGACTTCAAATGTTAGCTTTTCTTTGCGGAAATGCTTTGAATCGCCGAAAACCACATCAAGAGCTATTTGGCCGAGTGACTCAGCTGTCGGTGTCAAAACCGGCGGATCTCGGGTAGGGGGTCCCGAACTGTGCGTCTAGGCGGATGGTAACAAGAGACGAGGGACACGATGTTTTTACCCAGGTTCGGGCCCTCTCGATGGAGGTAAAACCCTACGTCCTGCTTGATTAATATTGATGATATGGGTAGTACAAGAGTAGATCTACCACGAGATCAAGGAGGCTAAACCCTAGAAGCTAGCCTATGGTATGATTGTTGAGATGTATGTTGTCCTACGGACTAAAGCCCTCCGGTTTATATAGACACCGGAGAGGGCTAGGGTTACACAGAGTCGGTTACAATGGTAGGAGATCTACATATCCGTATTGCCAAGCTTGCCTTCCACGCCAAGGAAAGTACCATCCGGACACGAGCCGGAGTCTTCAATCTTGTATCTTCGTAGTCTTGGAGTCCGGCGGATATTGATAGTCCGGCTGTCCGGACACCCCCTAGTCCAGGACTCCCTCAGTAGTCCCCGAACCAGGCTTCAATGACGATAAGTCCAGCGTGTTTATAGTCTTCGGCGTTGCAAGGCGGGTTCTCCCTTCAAATTCCATGTACCTGCCGAACAGTGTCCGGCTTCATCTTGAACATTGTGTTCCTCGGCTTCTACGCCAAATAATGGCCCTCTTCCACGCGTCGCATGAATGCGAAAAGCCAGGGTGTCTTTTGCATTTCACCCCTTAATTGTGCGAGTCGCCCGCCTATAAAAGAGGCAAGGATCCAGATCCAAACCGCACCGTCTTCCTCCCGCGTATACTCCATCGAAGCGCCTCTGACCTAGAAATCCATTCCACCATGGATCGTCAACGCGGCTCTTCCTGACGCGCTCCCAGCCCACCGCCGGGGAATTGGAGGAGGTGCTCTATTTCGCACAACGAGCTAGTGAAGCTCCAAACGGAGGGATTCCTCCCTCCGGCCTTCATGGTCCCAGTCCGGGCCGGACTGGTTACTTATCAAGGTGGGAGACAGGCGGAGGACACTCCATGCCCCAATAAGGGGGAGCGAGTATGTTTTGTCCCTTATCTGATAAGGGGACTCGAATTTCCAATACATCCGTTCCTCCGCGGGCTTCTGAAGTTCTACGGACTCCAGCTCCACCACCTCACGCCCGCCTCTGTGCTACACATCGCGGGCTACGTAGCCCTTTGCGAGCTATTCCTGGGCATCGAGCCCCATTTCGCATTGTGGAAGAGGCTGTTTTGCCTCGTACCCCGTTCTCACCAGGGGTCCATATATCAAGTGGGCGGCGCCGAAATATGGCGCATCGCCGGGACCGGATACCTATCCGGCACTCCCAAGAAGGCGTCCGAAGACTGGCCCTCGGAGTGGTTTTATATAGGAGACGCCCCGCTACCAGACCCAGTTCGGATCGGCCTCCCGGAGTTTAGTGCTGCTCCCTTGAAGAAACGCCTCAGCTAGCGCCCGCGGAGCCCCCGATTGGAGGAAGACAAGAGCGTCCACTACTTGATGGGCCGGATAAGATTAATGGCTCATTCCGGCCTGACCATGATAGGAGTCATGGCGACATGCATCAAGCGAGGGGTACAGCCACTGCAATACAGAGGCCACCCCATGTGGGATTTCAACGGGGAAGACGATGCTACCCGGCACGGCCGCAAAGGGCCGGATTCGACCGAGGATCTGGTGAAGATCCTGTCCAGCCTGTACAAGGGGGAGAAGGAGGATTTCCTTCGGACGAACCCTTTGAATGGGTTTTCCATGATCAACCCCAGAGGATGGGTAAGTGAACAACTTGAAGGGCTCAACCCATGCTTTCGAAGTTCAAGCTTCTTACATTATGTCTTCGACGCAGGATCTACGCCGGACTGTGGAGGACATGGTGAGTCCTGCTCCACAACCCGAGGATCCAGAAGGATCCCTGGGTCCGGCCTCCGAAGAGGACCCGGGCATCGAGGTGGAGCCGATCGACGGGGTGTATCCCCAGCTCAGCATAGACAATGCTTTGGTCGCCATTACGGCGGACTACCCCCGGCTAAGTCCGGCTTCCCAGGTGACCGCGACCGAAGTCCGGACACCATTATCTCATCCCTGCCCATTTCTGACCTTCGCGAACGATGGTATTTTGCAGGAAGCCGAGCCCGCGGCGGCTGACCAACAGAGGCCAGTCTGAACCAGCAGGCGGAAAAGGAGCGCAATGCGGACGGAAACGTCGCCGCAAAGGTATAGCTCGTATTTGAATTTTTAGAGCGACATTCCGAGGAAACGTCTGAGTGCTCATAATCTTTGTAGGAGAAAAAGCGCCCGCCGGACTGCGAGCGCAGGAATTGCCAATCCGACCAACACCGGCCAGGCTCCAGCGCCCGGCCTGGAGGGGGAGGCAAGCGCGAGACGCGAGCCGGATCCTTCTCCAACGGAGGATACCGACAGACTGTCCGCCACCAAGTCTGAGGTGGAGAGCGCCA
This sequence comes from Triticum timopheevii, assembly GCA_963921465.1. Classification (NCBI taxonomy): domain Eukaryota; kingdom Viridiplantae; phylum Streptophyta; class Magnoliopsida; order Poales; family Poaceae; genus Triticum; species Triticum timopheevii. The sequence goes on along the minus strand of OY997272.1, from coordinate 466,854,514 downwards.
TGAACCATAGGCGCCGCCGGACAGTATTTCAAGAAGCGTGCTTTTCCCCTGAGGCATTGGATGCCTTTAACGCAGGGAACGCGCATCTCCGTGCCGCTCAAAATGGTTTTACCAGAGCCACGGAGCAGTATGTGAAAGACACACGGGTAAGGGAATTTTAACGGTTGTATATACCAGTAGCCCCCGAGACTTAAAGTAGTTATGCTAACTGATTTAAGGATCATTGGAAATTTCAGGCACTTAACGAGAAGAACGCCCAGCTGTCTCGGGAGCTGCAAGATTGCAAGGCCCAACTTGAGGCCGCACTTGCTGCCGCAGGAGGAGACGGAAAGACCCCTCCTGGTAACACATTTTTATTAATAAATATAAGTGCTATGCGGCGTGCGCGCGAGTCTAATAATGACATTGCAGGTACCGCCGGACAAGATCCGGACAGGCAAGCATTGCTACGCCAGCAGAAAGGCCAGCGAGAGTGTGCTGAATAGGGTTCAGCAGGAAAGGAACAAGCTCCAAGATGCCAACGCCAAGCTCGGAGAAGAGTTGAAAGGCGCTCAGGCCGAGCTGTCCGGCTCCGTTAAGGAGAATCAGCGGCTTCGTCGCGGCATTTATAGTAAGTGCTTGAGCGAACTCTTTTGAAAAGAAGAGTTCGGCGAGGAAGTATTTTGACATGATGTGTCTTGTAGGTATACTCACGGGTCGTCCTGCAGAGGAGATGCCCATATCAATGGGTGATCAACTTCCCGAACTGTTGCAGCTACTCGAACGAGTTCGGCAGGCAATGAGCAGTGTCGTTCAGGCTTTATGGCCAGCCCTCACCCTACCCGAGGGCCGAGGGGAGCTTGCGGAGAAGCTGCAGGGAGTGCGGCAGCGCTTCCGTTTGTGGAAGATTTCGGCTTGCCGTCAAGGTGCCAGGGAGGCTTGGGCCATGGTGAAGACGCGGTACAAGAAGGCGGACCCCAACCACATGGCCGAAGTTGGACCGGTGGGGCCCGATGGGAAGGAGATCCCTGTGAGTTTAGTGTACAGCCAAGTAGAGTTGGCTGCTAAATTTTCCCAACGGGACTGTAAACTAGACAGCCTGTTAGACGGGATTGAGGAGGAATACAATCAATAAATTTGACAATGTATGTTATCCTTTAAAGTGACATGTGAAATGCCTTCTAGACGGATTGTAGATCGTTTGTCTTTGCCGACCTTTTCGCTTCGACCTCGGGACCCTAGAGTCTGGAGTGTGTCCGAATACCTTTTTGGTTAAGAAACAACCGTGGTATGCATGGAGACCAAGCGTAGGGGTCATTAGTGCTTTATCAGACAAGTGCCCAACTAGTTATGTTATATTACATGGTTAGTAAGAAACATCTTCCAGGGAGAATAGTTCCGTTAAGGGTTCCTTTCGCTGGGAGGCATGCCCTAAAGTGCATGTCCGGACTGCAAAGAAAGCAGTAAAACATCTGGGGGCAAATAGATAAATAGGTAAAAAGTCATCTTTTAAGTCACCGACCGAATATTCCCTTAAGAACGCTAGCTTTCGGCTTCACCCAGTCTGAGGTACACATCCAGCTGACCCGGCAGTAACAATCACAGAGGTGCTCCCTTTACCTCCTAGCCGAACAATCGGGAACGTAGGGGTAAGCACAGGAGCCAGGCAACCCAGCTTGGCCAAAACTTAAGTCATATCGATGCATATAATGGCGAGTAAAAGGTACATGTGGAAGCTTGACACATGTGTTGGGTGTGAAACCCGTATAATTGAGCTTCTGAAAAAGAAGCCCCCAGGAATAATGAGTGCGGATGGCACATCATGCGTATGCAAAGAATGCTAAAATAGGCCCGGAAGGGCTTTTAAGTTAAAAGGATAAAAAGAGAAACAAAAGACAGCCGAAGTATAAAAGTTTGGACGGGGGAAGGGGACGAACTCTTAGTCCGGCGCTAGGCATGGAATCGTCGGAGGCGGGCTGCGTTCCATGGGTTCGGCTCGAGACGGTTATCCGACGCATTTCGTAGACGGTATGCTCCGCCGGTCAGTACTTGATCAATAATGAAGGGGCCCTCCCATCTGGGCTTGAGCTTGTCCTTTTTCTTGTCCGGCAGGTGTAGAACTAGTTCACCAACGTTGTAAGTCTTGGCCCGTACTTCTCTGCTTTGATATCTTCGGGCCTACTGCTGATAGAATGCGGAACGAGCCTTCGCAACGTCACGTTCTTCCTCCAGTGTGTCCAAGCTGTCCTACCGATCGAGCTCAGCCTCTCTTTCCTCATACATGCGCACTCGAGGTGAGTCATGAATAATGTCACAGGGCAAGACTGCATCTGCGCCGTATACCATAAAAAATGGTGTGAATCCGGTAGTACGGTTAGGCGTTGTCCGCAGCCCCCAGAGTACGGAGTCGAGCTCCTCGACCCATTGTGCGTCGGATTTAGTGAGTGACCTCACTAGTCTGGGTTTAATGCCGCTCATTATTAGACCATTTGCTCTTTCCACTTGACCGTTGGTTTGAGGGTGATAGACTGACGCATAGTCGAGCTTGATGCCCATATTTTTGCACCATGACTTAACCTCGTCGGCTGTGAAGTTCGTGCCGTTGTCGGTGATGATGCTGTGGGGGACTCCGTAACGGTGTACCACCCCTGATATAAAGTCTATCACTGGTCCGGACTCTGCCGTTTTGACCGGTTTGGCCTCTATCCATTTGGTGAACTTATCCACCATGACCAATAGGTACTTTTTCTTGTGGGTTCCCCCTTTAAGGGGTCCAACCATGTCAAGCCCCCAGACCGCGAACGGCCAGGTAATGGGTATGGTTTTGAGGGCGGTGGGTGGCATATGGCTCTGATTAGCAAAGAGCTGACAACCAACGCATCGCTGGACCAAGTCCTGTGCGTCTGCCCGAGCCGTCGGCCAATAAAATCCTGTACGGAATGCCTTTCCTACAAGGGCCCGGGCTGCTGCGTGGTGTCCGCCTAGTCCGGCATGAATTTCAGCCAGGAGGTTTCGCCCTTCTTCTTCGGAGATACACCTTTGAAGGACTCCGGTGGTGCTTTTCTTATAAAGTTCTCCCTCATGGACCTTGTAGGCCTTCGATCGCCGGACTATGCAGCGGGCCTCATTTTGGTCTTCGGGAAGTTCCTGCCTAAGTAAGTAGGCTAGGAAAGGTTCTGTCCACGCGGCGATTACTGCCATTATAACGTGGGCGGAGGGTGTTATGTCATCTGCCGAATCACCGGTTGGTGCGGTTTTTTCCGGTTTGTCGCTACCGGGCTCCTCTTCCCATAGTACGGATGGCTTGAAGAGCCGTTCCAGGAAGATATTTGGAGGGACAGCATCACGTTTCGCACCGATGCGTGCCAGGACGTCGGCCGCTTGGTTATTATCTCGGGCTATGTGATGGAATTCGAGTCCTTCAAACCGGGCTGACATTTTTAGGACAGCGTTGCGATATGCTGCCATTTTCGGATCCTTGGCATCGAAGTCTCCGTTTATTTGGGATACTGCAAGGTTTGATTCCCCGCGCACCTCTAGGCGTTGAATGCCCATGGAGACCGCCATCCGGAGACCATGTAACAGGGCCTCGTATTCGGCTGCATTGTTGGAGTCCGTGTACATTATTTGAAGTACATACTGGACTATATCTCCGGTGGGGGACGTCAGTACGACGCCAGCCCCCAGTCCGGCCAACATTTTGGAGCCGTCGAAATGCATAGTCCAATTGGAGTATGCGCTGTACTCTTTAGGGAGTTTCGGCTTCGGTCCATTCGGCGACGAAATCAGCCAAAACTTGTGACTTTATAGCTCGTCGAGGTTTGTAAGTGATGTCGAATGGTAAGAGCTCAATGGCCCATTTTGCTATCCTGCCCGTTGCGTCGCGGTTATTTATAATGTCATTGAGTGGTACTTCAGAGGCCACTGTTATCGAGCACTCTTGAAAGTAGTGCCGGAGCTTTCGAGACGCCATGAACACCGCATATGCTATCTTCTGATAGTGCGGGTAACGGGATTTGCAGGGGGTTAACACAGTGGATACATAATACACTGGTTTTTGAAGAGGGAATTTATGCCCTTCTGTCGCTCGTTCGACGACGAGGACTGCGCTTACAACTTGATGTGTTGCTGCGATGTATAACAACATTGGTTCGCCCGGAGTGGGCGCAGTCAGGACCGGATTTGTTGCCAGTATGGTGTTTATTTCTTCGAGTCCGGCAGTGGCAGCATCCGTCCACTCGAAGTGTTCGGTGCGCCTGAGGAGGCGGTAGAGGGGCAACGCCTTTTCTCCTAAACGGGAGATAAAGCGTCTTAAGGCTGCCACGCATCCTGTTAATTTTTGTATTTGTTTGAGGTTTTTTGGAATATCCAACTGTGACAGAGCTCGGATTTTGGCCGGATTTGCTTCAATTCCTCTACCGGATACGATGAAGCCCAGCAGCTTTCCGGCTGGTACGCCGAAAACGCATTTTTCCGGATTCAGCTTGATGTCATATGCTCTGAGGTTGTCGAATGTGAGCCTCAAATCGTCTACTAAAGTTTCGACGTGTTTTGTTTTGACGACTACGTCGTCTACGTATGCCTCAACTGTTTTGCCGATCTGGGTGGCCAGACATGTTTGAATCATGCGCTGATATGTTGCTCCGGCGTTTTTGAGTCTGAAGGGCATCGTGTTGAAGCAGAATGGTCCATATGGAGTGATAAATGCCGTTGCGGCTTGGTCTGCTTCCGCCATCTTGATTTGATGATAGCCAGAGTATGCGTCCAGGAAGCACAACGAATCGTGCCCTGCTGTGGCATCGATAATTTGATCGATGCGGGGGAGAGGGAAGGGATCCTTTGGGAAAGCTTTATTGAGGTCTTTAAAATCGACACAGAGGCGCCAGGATTTATCCTTCTTTGGTACCATCACCAAATTTGCTAGCCAGTCCGGATGTTTGATATCTCTAATGAATCTGGCTTCCAATAGTTTGGCTAGCTCTTCTCCCATTGCCTGTCTTTTGGGCTCGGAAAATCATCGAAGAGCCTGTTTGACTGGCTTGAATCCTTTTAGGATGTTTAGGCTGTGTTCTGCCAACCTGCGAGGGATTCCGGGCATGTTCGAAGGATGCCAGGCGAAGATATCCCAATTTTCCCGAAGGAATTCGCGCAGTGCGGCGTCCACTTCGAGGTTCAACTGTGCCCCAATGGAAGCCGTCTTTGTTGGGTCCGTTGGATGGACCTGGAATTTTATTATCTCGTCTGCTGGTTTGAAGGAGGTGGACTTGGATCTTTTATCGAGTATCACATCGTCCCTGTTCACCGTAGAGCGCAGCGCGGTGAGTTCCTCTGCCCCTAAGGCTTCGGATAGTGCCTCGAGGGCTAGTGCGGCTGTCTTGTTTTCGGTGCGGAGTGCTATGTCCGGATCACTAGCGAGAGTGATTATTCCGCTGGGCCCAGGCATTTTGAGCTTCATGTACCCGTAATGAGGTATTGCTTGAAAATTGTGAATGCCTCTCGTCCCAATATGGCGTGATACCCACTGCTGAACGAGGCCACCTGGAACGTAACTTCTTCGGATCTGTAATTGTCCGGAGAGCCGAACACCACATCGAGTGTGATTTTTCCGGTTCAGCGCGCTTCCCGGCTAGGGATTATTCCTCTAAAGGTTGTGCTGCTTCGCTCAATGCGGCTCCAATCAATTTCCATTTTTCGCAGAGTTTCCTCATAAATGAGGTTTAGTCTGCTGCCGCCATCCATGAAGACTTTTGTCAGTCGAAAGCCGTCCACTATGGGACTAAGTACCAGTGCGGCTGGGGCTCTGGTTGTTCGGAATGTGGGCTCGTCGCTGGCATTGAAGGTAATAGCTGTGTCGCTCCACGGATTTGCTGTTGCTACTTGGTAGACTTCGGCGAGTTCGCGGATTGTTCGTTTTCGCATATTATTTGATGCGAAGTCTCGAAGACTGTTGATACCGTGCTGGTATTGTTGGAGTGGTTTCCCGGAGCTAGAAGCTCTTCGCCACTTTTGGCCACCTGCCGTAATACCCAACATGCTCGAAGGCTATGTGTTGGGACGGCTCCCTCTGTACTATGAAGCTTACAGGGTCCATGGAGCCATCCCTCCAGTATGGTTCCGTTTCCCTTATTGGGTTTTTGTTTTTTCGTTTTTGCATCTAGGGCCTGAGTGTAAGGCACCCTTTTACTGCGGACTGGGTTTGGGGCCGGATTATCCCAAAATTGATTTTCGGTTTTCCGGAAACTCTCCATCGCACAGTACTTTCGTACAATGGATGCCAGATCGGTGAAGCGCGTAATTTTGCGACGATCAATGGCGTTTAGTATTCCCTTGTCCGTGCAGTTATTGCAGAAGATTGATATTGCGTTTTCCTCTCGGCAGTCCTTTATCCTGTCCATAACCAGGAGGAATCTGGCCCAGTAGTGATGTACTGTTTCAGTAGGCTCTTGCCGTATTAGAGATAGATCGCATATGTCTGGGCGGGTGGGTGGAATAAAATCCGGATCCCTGCCCATCTTGAGGCTCAAAGGCCAAGGGGTTTCCGAATTCGGAAGTTTGGTTTGCTGGTGACAATCCAACGAGTCCGGGGCGATGCATGATTTTAAGTTCAATGCTCAATCGGAGTCCGTCCCCCCGCGGGAATCCGGCATGGGGGGTTCGGGAATCCGGACATGAATTGTTTTCAACACTGGCAAAGAGTTGCCGTATTGCTCCTCTACCACTGCGACGTGGTGGGTGGCCTGGGGAGAGTTAATCTCTCTCAGATCAGTTTTAAGCCCAATCTGGTTGTAGTCCGTAGCGACTCCCAGGGCGGCGATGCGATCCAAGAGCTCGTTAACAGACGAGAGCTCTATTGGATCTAACTGTTTGGCAGCTTTAGGGCTGACACGAAGATTGCTTCCGACGACTTGAGAAGTCATTGCCGAAGCAGCGGCCGGACAGGCGGTCATGAGAAAACCACCAAGCCGGATAGTTTGGCCGGCGGCCAAGGCCCCTCCGGCGAAAACACCGTCTTTGAAGACGGGTGGAGGCACCCGCTCTATCGGTGACGACACAGAGGAACTCTTAATGAAAGCACCAATGTCGGTGTCAAAACCGGCGGATCTCGGGTAGGGGGTCCCGAACTGTGCGTCTAGGCGGATGGTAACAAGAGACGAGGGACACGATGTTTTTACCCAGGTTCGGGCCCTCTCGATGGAGGTAAAACCCTATGTCCTGCTTGATTAATATTGATGATATGGGTAGCACAAGAGTAGATCTACCACGAGATCAAGGAGGCTAAACCCTAGAAGCTAGCCTATGGTATGATTGTTGAGATGTATGTTGTCTTACGGACTAAAGCCCTCCGGTTTATATAGACACCGGAGAGGGCTAGGGTTACACAGAGTCGGTTACAATGGTAGGAGATCTACATATCCGTATTGCCAAGCTTGCCTTCCACGCCAAGGAAAGTACCATCCGGACACGAGCCGGAGTCTTCAATCTTGTATCTTCGTAGTCTTGGAGTCCAGCGGATATTGATAGTCCGGCTGTCCGGACACCCCCTAGTCCAGGACTCCCTCATCAGCCTTCTTTCCGGGAATGGCTCCATGGAAACTCATGTTGCTGGAACTGAGTCTGGACATCGGAATGCCCATTCCCTTCAGCGTCTCCACATACAATATATTCAATCCACTGCCGCCATCCATCAGAACCTTAGTCAGTCGAGTGCCTTCGACGACTGGGTCGACCACCAAAGCCTGCCTCCCAGGGGTGGCTATGTGTGTCGGATGATCAGATTGGTCGAATGTAATGGCGGTCTGAGAGCATTTCAGATAGCTGGGTGTCGCCGGAGCAACCATATTCACCTCACGGTTGTTAACTTTCAATCGACTTTTGCTCTCCACATTAGCAAAAATCATCAGGGTGGAATTGACATGGGGGTATCCTTCATCACTGTCCTCTTTGTCCTCAGCCTTGTCCGACTCCTTTTCCTTATCCTTGGGTTGTTTCCCTTGAAACTGCGGGATTAAGAGCCGGCACTGGCGGGTGGTATGTTTCGGGTAAATGAAGTTACCCTCTTCGTCTTTCTTCATGTGGATGTGGCATGGCAAATCCATCACGTCGTTTCCTTCCTTGTCCTTCACCTTCTTGGGGTTCCAGGAACCTTTGGGCTTCCCTTTGAACTTGCCCTGAATCACGGCCAGGGCTTCTCCAGGAGCAGCTGGCTCGGCTTTCCGCTTCTGCTTCCGACTGGAGTTTCCATTTTCCGACTGACTCGGCTTGTACTTGCCACTCCGGAGTCGATCCTCTTCTTCACCATTGGCGTAATTGGTGGCAATATCCATCATTCGACTCAGGGTCATGTCTCCGGTCCGACCAAACTTCAAACTTAACTCTCTGTTCTTAACGCCTTCCTTGAAGGCACAGACTGCTTGATGATCAGATACGTTCTCCACCGTATGATGCAACATGATCCACCTCTGGATGTAATCCCTCAGGGTCTCATTCGTCTTTTGCACGCAGACCTGCAACTCTGTCAGTCATGCTGGTCGCTTGGAAGTTCCCTCAAATGTCCTGACGAACACTCGGGCAAGATCTTCCCAAGTGTAAATGCTGCTAGGAACCAACTGATTCAACCAGGCCCTGGCCGAACCCTCCAACATGAGTGGTAGGTGTTTCATAGCCACCTCATCATTGCCACCGCCAATCTGTACAGCCACTCGGTAGTCCTCAAGCCAAGTATCAGGCTTGGACTCACCAGTGAACTTACTCACGCCAGTCGCCAACCTGAAGTTGGGAGGGATCACCGCGGCTCTGATGGCTCTGCTAAAACACTCTGGTCCTGAAACATGAACTCGGCTACTGGTGGGCACATCTCTGTCGTGGCCTTATCGATGAGCTCTGTTCCGGTCGACCAAACCTTGTACGATAATGGATCTCGCGTCAAAGCTTGGTTCCCTGGGGTCGACCGGAGCTCTCCGCCCAACACTTTGCTGGCGTCTGTCATCTTGCTGTCGAGGGGCGTAAGTCCCACCCCTTGGGGGAGGAGTGGGCACTCAACGCCGATCATCATGATCGAATCGGTCATCATACTGATCACGTCGTCCCCCACGTCCCTCACGCCGCGGAGGCGATCTTGGGCTATGAGCCGACTGGACTGTATTCGCAGCGACGGATCGACTGTGAATCCTATTGCGTGACTGTGATACAGCTGAATTCTGATCTCCTGCTGCCCGGAGCAAATCTCTGATCTGCATCAAGCCTCTGCCAGCCTCTGACTGAGAGGGTTGAATCGACTCCGCTATACGGGCTGCAGCTGCTAGATTCTGAATCGGGGTTCGATATACCTGAGTCGGTGGCGGAAAGAGTTGACGTCAACTGGAGTCTGGTACTCGTTGCCGCGCGCGCTCGTTGAGTGCTCGCTGGAGGTTCTCCATTTGAGTGTGCTCAGCCAAGTTGGCCAAACGCGCATCTTCCAAGGCATGAGCCTCGGGGGTTTCTCCTACGATGGGAGTATGTAGAGCATCCATATTCCGGCGGCGAAGATCTTCCCTTTGCAGAGAAGTGAGTGGCTTGGGTTGATACTCCTCGTGGACCTGAGCGGGGTCGCCTCCGCCGTCCGCTCCATCGGTGCGAGGGAAGCCGGGAGGACTACGAGGCCCATTGACCATCAGGACCTCTGCTGCTGGATCACTGCTGTCGCACTCGGATGCAGTCTCTACGGAGCCAGTCGACAGATCGAACAGGCCGTAGAGAGATTCGTCGGGCTCGATCGCCGGCGACTTGGGTGGTGGCCCGATTGGCAAGCCACTGCGTGTCTCACCCACCGCTGAAGCCTCGACCAACCAGAATGCTTGCGCTGGCGGGAGACAGGGAGGGAGGATGACAGGAGTCGACTGATACGGAGCCGACGGTTGCTGCAGCAGGACGCCGCGGACACATGCGCGAAAGTGCGTCGCCCCGCGGACGGGAAGCGCGTCGATGTCGAGTGGAGCCTCCTGGAGCCAAGCGGAGTCATCGGCGATGAACGTGAGCGCGCCGAGACGGATATCGCGGCCCTCGACCAGAACTCCGCTAGAAACCATGATGAAGGCGATCGGAACAATTGCAACTTCTCCAATAAGTCGCAAAGACACCAGCCCCAAGGTGGGCGCCAACTGTCGTGGTACTACGACTGATAGTAAAATAGGGGGTAGGTATGGAGAGGCAAGATCCTAGCTATGGAGTAGTTGTATACGCAAGGGATTTACGAGTTCATGCCCTTCTCGGAGGAAGTAATAGCCCTACTGTTGGGGAACGTAGTAATTTCAAAAAATTTCCTATGCACACGCAAGATCATGGTGATGCATAGCAACGAGAGGGGAGAGTATTGTCCACGTACCCTCGTAGACCGTAAGCGGAAGCGTTATGACAACGTGGTTGATGTAGTCGTACGTCTTCATGATCCGACCGATCCAAGTACCGAACGTACGGCACCTCCGAGTTCAGCACACGTTCAGCTCGATGACGATCCCCGGACTCCGATCCAGCAAAGTGTCGGGGATGAGTTCCATCAGCACGACGGCGTGGTGATGATGTTGATGTTCTACCGGCGCAGGGCTTCGCCTAAACTCTGCGACGATATGACCGAGGTGGAATATGGTGGAGGGGGGCACCGCACACGGCTAAGGAACGATCCGTAGATCAACTTGTGTGTCTATGGGGTGCCCCCTGCCCTCGTATATAAAGGAGTGGAGGAGGGGGAGGGCCGGCGATCGGTGTCAAAACCGGCGGATCTCGGGTAGGGGGTCCCGAACTGTGCGTCTAGGCGGATGGTAACAGGAGACAAGGGACACGATGTTTTTACCCAGGTTCAGGCCCTCTCGATGGAGGTAAAACCCTACTCCTGCTTGATTAATATTGATGATATGGGTAGTACAAGAGTGGATCTACCACGAGATCAAGGAGGCTAAACCCTAGAAGCTAGCCTATGGTATGATGGTTGTAATGGTTGTTCGTCCTACGGACTAAAACCCTCCGATTTATATAGACACCAGAGAGGGCTAGGGTTACACAGAGTCGGTTACAATGGTAGGAGATCTACATATCCGTATTGCCAAGCTTGCCTTCCATGCCAAGGAAAGTCCCATCCGGACACGGGACGAAGTCTTCAATCTTGTATCTTCATAGTCTTGGAGTCCGGCCGATGATGATAGTCCGGCTATCCAGACACCCCCTAGTCCAGGACTCCCTCAGTAGCCCCTGAACCAGGCTTCAATGACGACGAGTCCGGCGCGCATATTGTCTTCGACATTGCAAGGCGGGTTCCTCTTCCGAATAATCCATAGAAGATTGCGAACACCAGGATATTGTCCGGCTCTGCAAAATAAATTCCACATACCACCATAGAGAGAATAATATGTACACAAGTTTCAATCTACTGATGTATTTTGGGGCGTGACGTCACACCACTACCAAGCCTTTACTTGTATTGTTTTTATTATACCACCTCAGCACGTTTAGCGAAGCGGTTTCGTTGGCACGTCTTGTCGAAGCAGAGATCGTGTTCCCCTTATTCTCGGATTCCCATCAATACGGACGTGGGTAACCCAACCGCGCCATTGATTGTGGCGCTTGGGAGATAAGCGAGTTTTACCAGGCCGGTGGGGACGCATAGTCTTCGTCCGCCCATATATAAGGGGATAAGGATCCACCTTTTTTACCTACGCCTTCTTCCTCCTTTGCTTATCCATCTCCGTGCACTCGAGCTCCAGCGCCCAAGTCCGCACATCTTGCCTCAACCTTCTCCAGCCATGTCCGGAGCGGGAGGCAAGTGGATGGCCTCCTCCGTTGCGGAGGGGCACATCAAGAAGCTGTGCGGCGCCGGATACCTATCCAACGACATCGCGCACCGGCTGCCCGACGAGGTGCATCTCATCCCCACCCCCAGGCCCCATGAGAGGGTCGTATTTCTTCCCCACTTCCTCCGCGGACTGGGCTTCCCACTTCATCCCTTCGTCCGGGGGCTCATGTACTACTACGGCCTGGACTTCCACGATCTGGCGCCAAACTTCATCCTCAACATCTCGGCGTTTATCGTCGTGTGTGAGGCCTTCCTCTGCATCCAGCCCCACTTCGGCTTGTGGCTAAAGACCTTCAATGTCAAGCCGAAGGTGGTGAAGGGCGTCCAAGCGGAGTGCGGAGGCGCCATGGTGGGCAAAATGCCCAACGTCACTTGGCTTGAGGGTGCCTTCGTGGAATCCGTCAAAGGGTGGCAATCGGGGAGGTTCTACATCACTTAGCCACGTGACCCTAAATGGGCAGCGGCCCCCGAGTTCAGATCGGGTATCCCCATGCAGCTCACCTCCTGGAAAGAGAAGGGCTTGCTATGGGGTAGTTCGGAGGAGCTGACCGGACTCCAGTCCTATCTCCAGACCCTGGTGAACAAGAAGCTTAAGCTTGTCAACATGATCCAGGTCATGCTCGTCCGCCAGATTCTCCCCTGCCAGCAACGGGCCTTCAATTTGTGGGAGTTTGATCCAGCACAGCACCGGACCTTGAGCGAGCTCTTCGACACGACGTACGAAGCTGCCTGGAGGGTGCTGTTCAAGGGCGGAGAAGCCCCCACATCCGCAACTGAAGATCGCAGATTCAGCACGCAGCACCCGGCCGGTGAGGTAAGCTATGTTATCCTTTATGGGACACTCATTTCTTTCATAGTTTGACTCTATGTGGGATCTAAACTCCCAATGCCTTTAACAGGACTGGCAGAAGATGTCCGGACAGGTTAACTGTCCGGGACCCCTTCCAGAAGACCCAGCGGACACCCGTTTGACGGGGCTGCTGGTCCCGGCACTTTACGTGGTGCCGGAGAAGAAGGCCAAGAAGAAGGCCACGGGAACCCAAAGGAGTTCCCGGCGCCAGGTGGTATTGGACTCATCGTTCGATGACTCCGAGGCGGACTCCTCCCTTGAGGAGGAGGAGAAAGAGGCCTCTCCCCTAGCGGGGGGAGAGAAGAAGAGGAAGGCTTCGCCAGCGAGGGAGGCCGAAGGGTCCAAGAAGGGAAGGACCCTTCCTCTAGACTGCTCTGCCAACGCCGGCGACGGCGACGAGGAGTGGCCCTCAAGGGCCAAGCCCCTGGCAAGATCATAAGTATCTGGATTCCTGGATGATTTATAATTTCTCTTTCTGCCACGTGGTGTCCTTCTAATGCCGCATACCATTTGTAGTCCGGCCAAGGACGATCTTCCCGCTTCGTCGAGCGGGTCCTTGGCTACGTCGGATATGGATTCCCTTCCGACCGCCTCCACCCCTCGTGACGCGGATGACGCCGAGGTGGGATCCCAGGAGGGGACCCGCCAGGAGGGGGAGGCTCCGGAGGTGCCACAGGGCAACCTCCCGGACTTCGCACCGAACTCCGCACTGGAACCTGAAGTGGTTCCTGAGTCCAGCGGGCGGCCCCTTCGTAAGAAGGGCAAGACTGTGACACCGGCGGCCCCCGTCTAACCGGAGGCGCCGGATAACTTGTTGGAGGCGCTCAACGGCGCTTCCATCGAGGAAGAACACCGCACTATCATGAGTGCGGTGATTCAGAAGGTTCAGCTCGCCAAGAGCGGGCTGACCGAAGCCTGCAGCAGCCTTTTAACAGGCTTTGAGGTAAGAAATTTAAAATATGCAATATAATACCGCATAGACAGTAGCCCCTGATGCTCGGTTCGGTGTTCGGATAGAAAAGCCAGACTGAGGATCTAAAAAGATATACGCAGGAGGTCTAAAAAATATGTCAATATGGGATTGCAGGCTGCGCTGCTGATCTCTGCCGCACTGACTGCGGAGGTCGATGCTTTGAAGCAGAACCTCGAGCGGTCCGAGAGTGAGCTCGGCCGTGCCAAGAAGCAACTCGAGGACAAGGAAGGTGAGTAACACCGTATTAAATTTGTACCTTACAGAAAAGGATTTTGGTTGCAAGAGAAATAACAAGGATAACGTGGGTACTTCAGGGGCCACGAACGAGGTGGCGACCCTGAAGGAGGCCGTGTCCATGGCCGAACGCAATGCAGCCATGGAACGAGCTGAGCGAGAGAAGCAGGAGGCGCGGGTGGCGGAGGTGCAGCATGAGCTCCAGGCTCTCGCGGAAAAGCATGAGAGTTTGGAGCGCAACTCGAAGACTCGAGAGTCCGAGCTTGCATCGGCTCTTGAGAGTGCCAAAGCCGCTAAGGCCGAAGCCCACAGGGCCCTCCAGGAAATCGAGGCGATGAAGAAAATAGCGGCGGGTAAGGCATTTTTCATGCAAAGCAAGCATGTGAATGTGAATTACATGTTACTTACCCGAATTCGGAGCTCTCCAGGAGCGTTTGCAGATCTTCCTCGTAGCGTGTCTGATGGTGCCGCTTTCTACCGGGCCGAGGAGGGGAGCTCGACGGAGAAGGTCTTCTGGTCTCAGTAAGCTGAGGCCGGACATCCGGTGCCCCTTAGCGACCAGCTGAAGCAGCTGGTCGAGCTCCACAAGGTAGCCGAACAGGCCATGAAGGGCCTCATAGTTCGGCTGTGGCCCAAGGAGGCCATGCCTGGGAGCTACTTCGGCCTGGTACGGCGGCTAGTGGACGCGTGTCCCTGGGTTGAGGTCGTCAAGCACTCCGCCTACATTGAAGGTGCCCGTCGGGCCCTTGCCTGTGCAAAAGTGCACTGGGGCAGGATGGACGCTGAGAAGCTTCTGACGGACGCGCCGCCGGCGGGCAAGGAGTATCGCACGCCCGAAATGTATTATAAGAGTGTCCTGAAGGGTGCCCGCATGATTGCGGATGAGTGCTCCAAAGATGTAATATTTGAGTAGACTCGCATTTTGTTATCCTGTGCGCTGAAAACCTTGTTCATATGCGCTAAGCAACGCTTGTTAATTTAAAGTATTACCTTATGTGCGACCGTTTATCAAATCTGAGAGATGGCAAGTCGTCGGCTTCAGCCCCCATGCCACTAGTGCTGGGGTGTTCGGGATAAACTTGAGCACTCTTGTTCCCATGTTTGGGTCCATCTAGGGAGGCGCTCAACACAACGAACGAGGCAACCGGACTTATAGTGCTTGAACACTCTCACTTAGCCATAGAATTCTATAATTTTAAATTTTGGCGAAGCCCCTAGTGTTCGGAAGACCGAGTTCGGGGCGCTATCCACGCCTGGGCCGGACAAAGCCGGTTCCTCGCTCTAAGCGGCATAAGTCTTTAGGGACTCGAAAAGACCTCTCGAACAGCGACCAGCTCTTGCCTTATCATGACAGTCAGTTTTAGCTTTCTCCACTGAGGCGCTCGCCCAGCTCAACCGGGGCATAATCGCAGTGGTTCTCCTAGTGCTACCTTAGCCGATAAAACGGAACGTAAGGTATCAAAACATGGGAGCCGGGCAAACCCAACTATTGACCCAAGACATGATTCGGAGCCGATGCATATAGTGCTATAAGTTCGGGGTGCCGCACTTGTGAAAGTGTTCAGACTTATCACACCATAATGCGGGGAACTTAAGCCCCTGGTGTATTCGGCCGTAGCAAAGTGTACGGATGTAGGATGTCATAAATGAACATATATATAAGAAAGAAATGCAATTATAAGCGAAAAAGCGATGCATTGTTTATTCAAGGAATTCTGCCATGAATGCAGAACGATACAAATAGTGCGGTAAGCAAGGGATTGGACTATTAAACATGTCCCCCTCCAGGGGTAGGCTGCGGAATGGTGTATTAAACAGATTTAATGCTCGTAATGGAGACCACCTGAGTTTTCATCGTAGCCTTTCTCCTTCCCTGGCTGGTGCCTCGTGAGTTCGGCAGGTCTACTGCCGGACAGGGCCTCTGGTGAACGGAGTCCTGTGGGTAAGAAAAAAGAAAAAGTAAAAGAGCGACACACTTGGGAGCCCCTAGTGTGGTTGAGCCGCACTCTGGGCCTGTCGTGGTCGTGCCCCTCCCCCTGTGCCCATGGTATCTCCAGAGCGTAATGATGTACGCGAAGGACTAGTCTTGCAATTATGCAAGGGCTGGGGTTGGGGCCACATTGCTACGCGTGCTCGGAACATGCCAGGTGGTCTTGTTGTAAGTTACTCCGGGCGCGTTTGGCCATGTCCGGTCGCTTAACGGCCGGACTCAAAAATTGCCTTAAGAGGCTGCTCTGTACTTCTGCCGCGAGAGCCGCTGTGTGTTCCTCCGTTCGGAGGGAGCGTTCAGTGTTTCCGTTGACCGTGATGACTCCTCGAGGGCCTGGCATCTTGAGCTTGAGGTATGCGTAATGCGGCACCGCGTTGAACTTTGCAAACGCGGTCCGTTCGAGCAGAGCGTGATAGCCGCTGCGGAACGGGACTATGTCGAAGATTAACTCCTCGCTTCGGAAGTTATCCGGTGATCCGAAGACCACTTCCAGTGTGACTGAGCCTGTACAATTGGCCTCTACACCTGGTATGACACCTTTAAAGGTCGTCTTTGTAGGTTTAATCCTTGAGGGGTCTATGCCCATCTTGCACATTGTATCCTGATAAAGCAGGTTCAGGCTGCTGCCGCCGTCCATCAGGACTCTGGTGAGGTGAAATCCATCGACGATTGGGTCCAAAACCAATGCGGCGAATCCGCCATGGCGGATACTGGTGGGGTGGTCCCTTCGATCAAAAGTGATCGGGCAAGAGGACCATGGATTGAACTTCGGGGCGACTGGCTCCATCGCATATACGTCCCTAAGTGCACGCTTCCGCTCCCTCTTGGGTATGTGGGTTGCGTATATCATGTTTACCGTCCGCACTTGTGGGGGGAAAACCCTTCTGTCCTCTATTGTTCGGCGGCCGGGTCTCTTCCTCGTCATCGCTATGCAGCCCCTTGTCATTGTTTTCGGTGATTAACTTGCCTGCCTGCTTGAATACCCAACAATCCCTGTTGGTGTGATTGGCTGGCTTTTCGGGGATGCCGTGTATCTGGCAAGAGCGGCCGAGTATTCGGTCCAAATTGGACGGACTCGGAGTAGTTCTTTTGAATGGCTTTTTCCGCTGACCGGGTTTAGAGCCTCTGAATCGGGCGTTGACTACCGTATCCTCAGTGTTATCGCCGTTAACGCGACGTTTGTTTTTGTTTTGACACGACCTGCCATTGCGGTCCTTGGTATCCGGAATGCTAGAATTTTTGCTGAGGTTGTTACTGCGGGCTAGCCAGCTGTCCTCTCCCGCGCAGAAGCGGGTCATGAGTGATGTGAGGGCTGCCATGGATTTCGGCTTTTCCTGTCCTAGGTGCCGGGCCAGCCACTCATCGCGGATGTTATGTTTGAAGGCTGCCAGGGCCTCTGCATCCGGACAGTCGACGATTTGGTTTTTCTTTGTTAAGAACCGTGTCCAGAACTGTCTGGCCGATTCGTCTGGCTGCTGAATTATGTGGCTTAGGTCATCGGCGTCTGGTGGTCGCACATATGTGCCCTGGAAGTTGTCAAGGAATGCGGCTTCCAGGTCTTCCCAACACCCAATTGATTCTGCTGGCAAGCTGTTAAGCCAATGCCGAGTTGGTCCTTTAAGCTTGAGTGGGAGATATTTGATGGCGTGAAGATCATCACCGCGGGCCATGTGGATATGAAGGAGATAGTCTTCGATCCAAACCGCGGGGTCTGTTGTGCCATCGTAGGATTCAATGTTCACGGGTTTAAACCCTGCAGGGATTTGATGCTCCATTACTTCATCTGTGAAGCATAGTGGGTGTGCGGCGCCTCTATATTGGGCTATATCGCGACGTAGCTCAAACGAGCTTTGTCTATTGTGTTCGGCCCGGCCGGACTTGCTCTGTCCGGCGCGACGGTTGTCGTCGCGTGCCATGGGGTGCCCGCGCGATCCGTATATCGATCTTGATTGTCTTGCCTTATCCTCCAATATATCTCGCAAGTCCGGGGCGTTCCCCTGTGGCCTTGTGCTTCTTGAGCGGCGCCGGGGTATGGTTCTGATGGAGGGCCTAAAGGCCTCTCTGTCGCGGCCACGAGGTGGTCGGTCAGCCATATTGTGCTCTGGTGATGCAGGTTTATATGCCTCCTCCTCTAATCGAGGGAGTAACTTGCGTTTGGGGTAGCTTTTGGAGGGGCGTTCGAGTTGATACTCTTCGGCCGCAAGGACTTCAGTCCATCTGTCGGCTAGCAGGTCTTGATCAGCTCTGAGCTGCTGCTGCTTTTTCTTTAGGCTGTTCGCCGTGGCCATAAGCGTGCGTTTGAAACGCTCTTGTTCGACGGGATCCTCGGGCACGACGAATTCGTGGTCATAGAGGCTTGCCTCGTCTCCGGAGGGAGGAATGTAATTATCATCCTCTACCTCTTCGTCTGCCACTCTCTCATGAGGGCTGGCTTCTCCATCCTCATGTGCTGAATCTTGCTGGAGGGGGTTGTCTTCGGCACTCTCTGGGGTGTTATTATCCCCGGTACCGGAATCTCCATTCTTGCTGTGGCGGGATTTAGAGCGGCGCGGCTGACGCCGACGCTTGGGCTGTTTCTTGGAGGAATCTGCCTCCGCTGCTTCTTCGCCATTCCCATCCTTTGGGATGTCCACCATGTATATGTCATATGACGAGGTGGTCTTCCAGTGCCCCGTAGGCGCTGGTTCTTGGTCGTCTCCGGCATCGTCGTCCATACCGTCGATGTCTTTCGAGTCGTAATCTAGCATGTCGGTTAGATCGTCAACAGTGGCTACAAAGTGGGTGGTGGGTGGGCTTTGAATTTCTTCGTCGTCTGCATCCCAACCGTCCTGACCGTAGTCCGGCCAGGGCTCTCCTGATAACGAGAGATACTTTTGCGAATTCAAGATGTCGCCAAAGGGTGAGTGCTGAAAGATGTCCGCGTCGGTGAACTCCATGATCGGCGCCCAATCGGATTCGATTGGCAGGGGCGCAGGAGGTTCGGAGTCCGGCGAGGAGTCCGGCACCTCGGAGTCACGAGCTTTACAAGGGACAAGGTCAGTATTCGGCTCCATCGCCGTAGAGGTTGCAGCCCCCGAGGCGGTGTCTAGCCACCCGTCCTCGATCTGCGCGGTCGGCTCCGAACTAAGTGTCAGAGCGGACTCATGTGCGGCCTCCAGGGCACTGTCCGGCAGCAGAGCTAAATCATGCCCATCGTGACAGTGCGGCGCGCTCGGCTGTGGCTCGAATCCGTCGAAGATCAAGTCTCCACGGATGTCAGCCGTGAAGTTTAGACTTCCAAATCTGACTTGACGGCCAGGGGCGTAGCTTTCGATCTGCTCCAGATGGCCAAGCGATTTGGCCCGCAGTGCAAAGCGGCCGAATACGAAGATCTATCCGGGGAGAAAAGTCTCACCCTGGACCGCGTCGTTGTTAATGATCGAAGGAGCCATCAAGCCTATCAGTGACGACACAGAGGAACTCTCAATGAAAGCACCAATATCCGTGTCAAAACCGGCGGATCTCGGGTAGGGGGTCCCGAACTGTGCGTCTAGGCGGATGGTAACAGGAGACAAGGGACACGATGTTTTTACCCAGGTTCGGGCCCTCTCAATGGAGGTAAAACCCTACTCCTGCTTGATTAATATTGATGATATGGGTAGTACAAGAGTGGATCTACCACGAGATCAAGGAGGCTAAACCCTAGAAGCTAGCCTATGGTATGATGGTTGTAATGGTTGTTCGTCCTACGGACTAAAACCCTCCGGTTTATATAGACACCGGAGAGGGCTAGGGTTACACAGAGTCGGTTGCAATGGTAGGAGATCTACATATCCGTATTGCCAAGCTTGCCTTCCACGCCAAGGAAAGTACCATCAGGACACGGGATGAAGTCTTCAATCTTGTATCTTCATAGTCTTGGAGTCCGGCCGATGATGATAGTCCGGCTATCCGGACACCCCCTAGTCCAGGACTCCCTCACCGGCCCTCTCTATGGCGCGCCCTAGGGGAGTCCTACTCCCACCGGGAGTAGGATTCCCCTTTTCCTAGTAGAACTAGGAACCCTTCCATGTAGTAGGAGTAGGAGAGAAGGAAAGGGAAGAGAGAAGGAGAAGGAAGGAAGGGGGCGCCCCCCCTCCCTAGTCCAATTCGGACTAGTCCAAGGGGAGGGGTGTGGCCACCCTTTTGGCCCTTTCTCTCCTTTCCCGTATGGCCCATTGAGGCCCAATACGAATTCCCGTAACTCTCCGGTACTCCGAAAAATACCCGAATCACTCGGAACCTTTCCGAACTCCAAATATAGTCGTCCAATATATCGATCTTTACGTCTCGACCATTTCGAGACTCCTCGTCATGTCCCCGATCTCATCCGGGACTCCGAACTCCTTCGGTACATCAAAACTTATAAACTCATAATAAAACTGTCATTGTAACGTTAAGCATGCGGACCCTACGGGTTCGAGAACTATGTAGACATGACCTAGAACCATTCTTGGTCAATAACCAATAGCGGAACCTGGATGCCCATATTGGCTCCTACATATTCTACGAAGATCTTTATCGGTCAAACCGCATAACAACATACATTGTTCCCTTTGTCATCGGTATGTTACTTGCCCGAGATTCGATCGTCGGTATCCAATGCCTAGTTCAATCTCGTTACCGGCAAGTCTCTTTACTCGTTACGTAATGCATCATTCCGTAACTAACTCATTAGCTACATTGCTTGCAAGGCTTATAGTGATGTGCATTACCGACAGGGCCCAAAGATACCTCTCCGACAATCGGAGTGACAAAACCTAATCTCGAAATACGCCAACCCAACATGCACCTTTGGAGACACCTGTAGTACTCCTTTTATGATCACCCAGTTACGTTGTGACGTTTGGTAGCACCCAAAGTGTTCCTCCGGTAAACGGGAGTTGCATAATCTCATAGTTACAGGAACATGTATAAGTCATGAAGAAAGCAATAGCAACATACTAAACGATCAAGTGCTAGGCTAACGGAATGGGTCATGTCAATCACATCATTCTCCTAATGATGTGATCCCGTTAATCAAATGACAACTCATGTCTATGGCTAGGAAACTTAACCATCTTTGATTCACGAGCTAGTCAAGTAGAGGCATACTAGTGACACTATGTTTGTCTATGTATCCACACATGTATTACGTTTCCGGTTAATGCAATTCTAGCATGAATAATAAACATTTATCATGAAATAAGGAAATAAATAATAACTTTATTATTGCCTCTAGGGCATATTTCCTTCAGTCTCCCACTTGCACTAGAGTCAATAATCTAGTTCACATCGCCATGTGATTTAACACTAATATTCATATCTGTATATGATTAACACCCATAGTTCACATCGTCATGTGACTAACACCCAAAGGGTTTACTAGAGTCAATAATCTACTTCACATAGCTATGTGATTAACACCCAAAGAGTACTAAGGTGTGATCATGTTTTGCTCGTGAGAGAAGCTTAGTCAACGGGACTGTCACATTCAGAGCCGTATGTATTTTGCAAATATTCTATGTCTACAATGCTCTGCACGGAGCTACTCTAGCTAATTGCTCCCACTTTCAATATGTATTCAGATTGAGACTTAGAGTCATCTGGATTGGTAAAAGCTTGCATAGTTGTAACTTTTTACGACGAGCTCTTTTATCACTTCCATTATCGAGAAATATTTCCTTAGTCCTCACTAAGGATATTCTTGACCGCTGTCCAATGATCTACTATTAGATCAAAATTGTATTCCTTTGCCAAACTCAGAGCAAGGTATACAATAGGTCTGGTACACAGCATAGCATACTTTATAGAACCTATGACTGAGGCATAGGGAATGACTTTTCATTCTCTTTTCTATTTTCTGCCGTGGTCGGGATTTGAGTCTTACTCACTTTCACACCTTGCAACACAGGCAGAACTCCTTCTTTGACGGTTCCATTTTGAACTACTTCAAAATCTTATCAAGGTATGTACTCATTGAAAAAAACTTATCAAGCGTCTTGATCTATCTATATAGATCTTTATGCTCAATGTGTAAGCAGTTTCACCGAGGTATTTCTTTGAAAAACTCCTTTCAAACATTCCTTTATGCTTTCTAGAAAATTCTACATCATTTCCAATTAATAATATGTCATTTACATATACTTATCAGAAAGGCTGTAGTGCTCCCACTCACTTTCTTGTAAATACAGGCCTTTCCAAAAGTCTGTATAAAACCATATGCTTTGATCCACTCACCAAAGCATATATTCCAACTCCGAGATGCTTGCACCAGTCCATTGATGGATTGCTGGAGCTTCCACACTTTGTCAGCATCTTTAGGATTGACAAAACCTTCTGATTGCATCATATACAACTCTGCTTTAATAAATCCATTAAGGAATGCAGTTTTGACATCCATTTGCCAGATTTCATAAAATGTGGCAATTGCTAACATGATTCGGACAGACTTAAGCATCGATACGAGTGAGAAAATCTCATTGTATTCAACATCTTGAACTTGTCGAAAAACCTTTTTGCGACAAGTCGAGCTTTGTAGATAGTAACACTACTATCAACGTCCGTCTTCCTCTTAAAGATCCATTTATTTCTTATGGTTTGCCGATCATCGGGCAAGTCCACCAAAGTCCACACTTTGTTCTCATACATGGATCCTATCTCAGATTTCATGGCCTCCAGCCACTTTGCGGAATCTTGGCTCATCATCGCTTCCTCATAGTTTGTAGGTTTATCATGGTCTAGTAACATGACTTTCAGAACAGGATTACCGTACAACTCTGGTGCGGACCGTACTCTGGAAGACCTACGAGGTTCTGTAGTAACTTGATCTGAAGTTTCATGATCATCATCATTAGCTTCCTCAATAATTGGTGTAGGAATCACTGGAACTGATTTCAGTGATGAACTATTTTCCAATTTGGGAGAAGGTACAAATTACCTTATCAAGCTCTACTTTCCTCCCACTCACTTCTTTCGAGAGAAACTCCTTCTCTAGAAAGAATCCGAATTTAGCAACGAAAATCTTACCCTCAGATCTGTGATAGAAGGTGTACCCAATAGTTTCTTTTGGGTATCCTATGAAGACACATTTCTCCGATTTGGGTTCGAGCTTATCTCGTTGAAGTTTCTTCACATAAGCATCGCAGCCCAAAACTTTAGGAAACAACAACTTGGGTTTCTTACTAAACCACAGTTCATATGGTGTCATCTCAACGGATTTTAGATGGTGCCCTTTTAACGTGAATGCAGCTGTCTCTAATGCATAACCCCAAAACAATAGTGGTAAATTAGTAAGAGACATCATAGATCGCACCATATCCAATAAAGTGCCGTTACGACGTTCGGACACGCCATAACGTTGTGGTGTTCCAGGTGGCGTGAGCTGTGAAACTATTCCACATTGTTTTAATTGAAGACCAAACTCGTAACTCAAATATTCGTCTCCACGATCAGATCGTAGAAACTTTATTTTTCTTGTTATGATGATTTTCCATTTCACTCTGAAATTATTTGAACCTTTCAACTATTTCAGACTTATGTTTCATCAAGTAGATATACCCATACCTGCTCAAATCCTCTTGTGAAGGTCAGAAAATAACGATACTTGCCACGAGCATCAACACTCATTGGATCGCATACATCGGTATGTATTATTTCCAATAAGTCAGTAGCTTGTTCCATTGTTCCGGAGAACGGAGTTTTAGTCATCTTGCCCAAAAGGCACGGTTCGCAAGCATGAAATGATTCATAACCAAGTGATTCCAAAAATCCATCTTTATGGAGTTCCTTCATGCGCTTTACACCGATATGACCCAAACAGCAGTGCCACAAATAAGTTGCACTATCATTATTAACTTTGCATCTTTTGGCATCAATATTATGAATATGTGTATCACTACGATCGAGATCCAACAAACTATGTTCATTGGGTGTATGACCATCGAAGGTCTTATTCATGTAAACAGAATAACAATTATTCTCTAACTTTAAATGAATAACCGTATCGCAATAAACATGATCAAATCATATTCATGCTCAACGCAAACGCCAAATAACACTTATTTAGGTTTAACACTAATCCCAAAAGTATAGGGAGTGTGCGATGATGATCATATCAATCTTGGAACCGCTTCCAACATACATCGTCACTTCACCCTTAACTAGTCTCTGTTTATTCTGTATCTCCTGTTTCGAGTTACTAATTTTTTAGCAACCGAACAAGTATCAAATACCCAGGGGCTACTATAAACACTAGTAAGGCACACATCAATAACCTGTATATCAAATATACCCTTGTTCACTTTGCCATCCTTCTTATCCACCAAATATTCAGGGCATTTCCGCTTCCAGTGACCATTTTCTTTGCAGTGTAAGAACTCTGTTTCAGGCTTTGGTCCAGCTTTGGTCTTCTTCACGGGAGTGACAACTTGTTTGCCATTCTACTTGAAGTTTCCCTTTCTTTCCCTTTGCCCTTTTCTTGAAACTAGTGGTGTGGTCAATCATCAACAATTGATGCTCTTTCTTGATTTCTACCTTCGTTGATTTCAACATCACGAAGAGCTCGGGAATTGTTTTCGTCATCCCTTGCATACTATAGTTCATCACGAAGTTCTAGAAACTTAGTGATAGTGACTAGAGAATTCTGCCAGTCACTATCTTATCTAGAAGATTAACTCCCACTTGATTCAAGCGATTGAAGTACCCAGACAATCTGAGCGTATGCTCACTAGTTGAGCGATTCTCCTCCATCTTTTAGCTATAGAACTTGTTGGAGACTTCATATCTCTCAACTCGGGTATTCCCTTTGAAATATTAACTTCAATTCCTGGAATATCTCATATGGTCCATGACGTTCAAAATGTCTTTGAAGTCCCGATTCTAAGCCGTTTAAGCATGGTGCACTAAACTATCAAGTAGTCATCCTTTTGAGCTAGCCAAACGTTCATAACGTCTGCATCTGCTCCTGCAATAAGTTTGTCACCTAGCGGTGCATTAAGGACATAATTCTTCTGTGCAGCAATGAGGATAAACCTCAGATCACGGATCCAATCCGCATCATTGCTACTAACATCTTTCAACACAATTTTCTCTAGGAACATATCAAAATAAGCATATGAAAGCAACAACGCAAGCTATTGATCTACAACATAATTTGCAAAATACTACCAGGACTAAGTTCATGATAAATTAAAGTTCAATTAATCATATTACTAAAGAACTCCCACTTAGATAGACATCCCTCTAATCTTCTAAGTGATTAAGTGATCCATATCAACTACACCATGTCCGATCGTCACGTGAGATGGAGTAGTTTCAACGGTGAACATCAATATGTTGATCATATCTACTATATGATTCACGCTCGACCTTTCGGTCTCCGTGTTCCGAGGCCATATCTGTTATATGCTAGGCTCGTCAAGTTTAACCTGAGTATTCCGCATGTGCAACTGTTTTGCACCCGTTGTATTTGAACGTAGAGCCTATCACACCCGATCATCACGTGGTGTCTCAGCACGAAGAACTTTCGCAATGGTGCATACTCAGGGAGAACACTTCTTGATAATTTAGTGAGAGATCATCTTAAAATGCTACCGTCAATCAAAGCAAGATAAGATGCATAAAGGATAAACATCACATGCAATCAATATAAGTGATATGATATGGCCATCATCATCTTGTGCTTGTGATCTCCATCTTCGAAGCACCGTCGTGATCACCATCGTCACAGGTGCGACACCTTGATCTCCATCGTAGCATCGTTGTCGTTACGCCATCTATTGCTTCTACGACTATCGCTACCGCTTAGTGATAAAGTAAAGCAATTACAGGGCATTTGCATTTCATACAATAAAGCGACAACCATATGGCTCCTGCCAGTTGCCGATAACTTCGGTTACAAAACATGATCATCTCATACAATAAAATATAGCATCACGTCTTGACCATATCACATCACAACATGCCTTGCAAAAACAAGTTAGACGTCCTCTACTTTGTTGTTGCAAATTTTACGTGGCTGCTACGGGCTTAGCAAGAACCGTTCTTACCTACGCATCAAAACCACAATGATAGTTCGTCAAGTTCGTGTTGTTTTAACCTTCACAAGGACCAGGCGTAGCCACACTCGATTCAGCTAAAGTGAGAGAGACAGGCACCCGCCAGCCACCTTTAAGCATGAGTGCTCGTAACGGTGAAACCATTCTCGCGTAAGCATACGCGTAATGTCGGTCCGGGCCGCTTCATCTCACAATACCGCCGGACCAAAGTATGACATGCTGGTAAGCAGTATGACTTGTATCGCCCACAACTCACTTGTGTTCTACTCGTGCATATGACATCTACGCATAAAACCCAGGCTCGGATGCCACTGTTGGGGAACATAGTAATTTCAAAAAATTTCCTACGCACACGCAAGATCATGGTGATGCATAGCAACGAGAGGGGAGAGTATTGTCCACGTACCCTCGTAGACTGTAAGCGGAAGCGTTATGACAATGCGGTTGATGTAGTCGTACGTCTTCACGATCCGACCGATCCAAGTACCGAACGTACGGCACCTCCGAGTTCAGCACACGTTCAGCTCGATGACGATCCCCGGACTCCGATCCAGCAAAGTGTCGGGGATGAGTTCCGTCAGCACGACGGCGTGGTGACGATGTTGATGTTCTACCGGCGCAGGGCTTCGCCTAAACTCTGCGACGATATGACCGAGGTGGAATATGGTGGAGGGGGGCACCGCACACGGCTAAGGAACGATCCATAGATCAACTTGTGTGTCTATGGGGTGCCCCCTGCCCCCGTATATAAAGGAGTGGAGGAGGGGAGGGCCGGCCCTCTCTATGGCGCGCCCTAGGGGACTCCTACTCCCACCGGGAGTAGGATTCCCCTTTTCCTAGTAGAACTAGGAACCCTTCCATGTAGTAGGAGTAGGAGAGAAGGAAAGGGAAGAGAGAAGGAGAAGGAAGGAAGGGGGCGCCCCCCCTCCCTAGTCCAATTCGGACTAGTCCAAGGGGAGGGGTGCGGCCACCCTTTTGGCCCTTTCTCTCCTTTCCCGTATGGCCCATTCAGGCCCAATACGAATTCCCGTAACTCTCTGGTACTCCGAAAAATACCCAAATCACTCGGAACCTTTCCGAACTCCGAATATAGTCGTCCAATATATCGATCTTTACGTCTCGACCATTTCGAGACTCCTCGTCATGTCCCCGATCTCATCCGGGACTCCGAACTCCTTCGGGACATCAAAACTTATAAACTCATAATAAAATTGTCGTTGTAACGTTAAGCGTGCGGACCCTACGGGTTCGAGAACTATGTAGACATGACCTAGAACTATTCTTGGTCAATAACCAATAGCGGAACCTGGATGCCCATATTGGCTCCTACATATTCTACGAAGATCTTTATCGGTCAAACCGCATAACAACATACGTTGTTCCCTTTGTCATCGGTATGTTACTTGCCCGAGATTCGATCGTCAGTATCCAATGCCTAGTTCAATCTCGTTACCGACAAGTCTCTTTACTCGTTACGTAATGCATCATTCCGTAACTAACTCATTAGCTACATTGCTTGCAAGGCTTATAGTGATGTGCATTACCGAGAGGGCCCAGAGATACCTCTCCGACAATCGGAGTGACAAAACCTAATCTCGAAATACGCCAACCCAACATGTACCTTTGGAGACACCTGTAGTACTCCTTTATGATCACCCAGTTACGTTGTGACGTTTGGTAGCACCCAAAGTGTTCCTCCGGTAAACGGGAGTTGCATAATCTCATAGTTACAGGAACATGTATAAGTCATGAAGAAAGCAATAGCAACATACTAAACGATCAAGTGCTAGGCTAACGGAATGGGTCATGTCAATCACATCATTCTCCTAATGATGTGATCCCGTTAATCAAATGACAACTCATGTCTATGGCTAGGAAACTTAACCATCTTTGATTCACGAGCTAGTCAAGTAGAGGCATACTAGTGACACTATGTTTGTCTATGTATCCACACATGTATTACGTTTCCGGTTAATACAATTCTAGCATGAATAATAAACATTTATCATGAAATAAGGAAATAAATAATAACTTTATTATCGCCTCTTGGGCATATTTCCTTCACCTACGTCTCGGAGCCCGGAGGCGGTCGACTGGATTATATGCGTATGAGTTACAGGGGTGCGAACCCTTTACACTGAGGAGGGGGGTGGCTTATATAGTGTCTGCCCGACCCCTCCGGCCCTCAGTTATGCGGGGTTTAAAGTACATTAAGGCCTGGCGTTACTGGTAACGCCTTACATAAAGTGTCATCATGGCCATAAAGTCTACTTAATTACAGACCGTTTGGATACAGAGTGGCATTTGAACTCCCGGTGGTCGAGTGAGTCTTCATGGTCGAGTGTCTTCGAGTCCGTCGAGTGGAATCCTTCCAGGTCGACTGGAAGGTAGTTCCTTCTAAAGATGTCCTTGGGGAGGGTACCTTGGACAGGTCCATGACCCTACCCTAGGTACATGACTTCATCAGTGCCCGTGCCTGCTTTCTTAGCATCTCGACGAACGGCCGCCCGCCGCTGCTGGACCCGGGCGTGACGTTGAGGTCGATGACGGCCGGGGCACGGTGTGGACGGCGCGAACAAGCCCACCTCTGGCGACCCTGAGAAACGGGTCTGGCCGTCGTGCCTTGGCGGAGGGAAGCCGAGCGACATGGGCGTGGTGCGCGACGTCGGCGACTGGCACTGTGTAGGCCGGGCGACCGACGAGCCGGTGCTCGCCGGGCCGACGGCTGCTGCAGGGAACCCGGCAGGACGGCCCTTGCCAAGCATGAGGATGGCGTGCGCTTTGTTGACGAGGTCCTCCTTCTCATCGGCAGCGGCCTTGTGCCGCGCGGGCTCCAGCTCCTCGCGCTGGGCGGCTCTCTTGGCCGCGGCGGCATTGACCTTGACGACTGCTCTCCGTTCCCTCCTCTTCGCCGATTCCGCGCACAACTTGGCGATCTCCTCCGGCGTGCACTCCGACCGCGGCTTCCTTGGCGCCTTCTTCTTCACCTTTGCGGGCGGGTCGACGGCTAGGCCGCCGGAACTCGGCGGGGCGTCGGCCATGGACGGGGGAGAGAGGGGGCGGCGGGAGGGACGTGGGAGGGTTTGGGGCAAATGGCGCCAAATGGGCGTGTGGGGGGGCAGGGTTGGTTTCTCCCACCGACAGGCGGGCCAGGGGAGGACAAGCGCGCGCGTCCCGCCCGTCCGCGCGCTGTCCGTTTCACCCCAAAACCGGCGCAAGTTTGGGCCGGGGATGGGTCGAAAGCGGACACAAAGCGGATAAAATTCCGTTTTCGCCCGCGCGCTGGGCCGTCTCGTTTGTCTCTTTTACCCCAAACGGACGGGGGCAGACAGGACAGGGTCGCGCGGTGGAGTTGGCCTTAGCGCCGTAGTATTATATTGTTTTTCTATACGCGACCTGATCCAAGTTAGATTCAGTTAGCCGCACGTTACGCAAGAATGCGAGTCTCCGACACGCTCCATGCCCCGTTTCTGAGTGTAGCATCGGTGTAGCAACAAGCAACAGAGGTGCCCCTCCCTTGGCACCAGCACGGGCCAGAGATAAATAACAGTGGACGCAACATGCGACGGTCGACGACAGGTGCGGTAGAGTAACGATGGAGAACTTTGTTAGAAGGGAGAGAGGGATTTGGTGGAATAGTTTGATGTATTGCTTGAGCCTCATGGGCATATATATAGGAGTACAATGATCTACTTGGAGTACAAGACAAGCCAGAACAAATCCTAGTCTATCTCGTCTTTCCTAATAAACATTATACTCAACATCCCCCCGCAGTCACAACGGTAGCGGCGCAGACGGTGAGACTGGAGAAGAATCCGAAGGCAAGCCGACGGACACCCCCCACAGTCGTAACGGTCGACGCATCGCGGATTCGTGGCTGGAGTGGCAACCGACGAGGTTGCTCAAGCAAGGCGGTAGCCCTTTGTGCCGTTTGTCGAGGTAGCCGAGAGCGTGGCTGGTGGAGCCGTGGTCGAGGTAGCCGTGCGAAGAATGCCGTGGTCGATGTCGAGTCAGGGTGGCCGGTGTCGAAGAAGTCGCCGTGGAGCCGTGGGCGCAAGGAGGCGCCGAGTTAGCATGGGCGCATTGGTGTCGAAGTAGTGATGCGCCGGGAAGAAGATGTTGTTGACGACGCGTCGCGACGGGTTTGCCAAGTCCGGGGACACATCGTAGACGAAGGCACGCACCGGTGTTGCCAGCACCGGGCATGCGTAGACGGACGAAGACGAAGTTGACGAAGCGTCGACCAGGCTTGCCAGGCCCGGAGACACGTCGTGGATGCAGGCACGCATCGGTGTTGCCAGCACCGAGCATGCGTAGAGGAGGGACCTGCACGAGCTGTACACCATGTCGGAGAAGTCGGAGAGGCCAGCAGAGAAGGACTCGACGACGGTTGCGGCGCCAATCGGCGCGGGGCCAATGTCGCCCGCGGTTGTCGGAGTAGATGAAGCGGTCGGGGTAGATGACGGCGACGCTGGCGACGAGCTGGTGCTGGACGAAGACGAAGGGGGTGGACGGGCGGCGGCGGCAGCTACAAAGGTAGCGGCGGCGGCCAAAGAAGAGCGGCAGCGGCGGCTTGACGGCGGCGGCGGCGGCTAGGTTAGGAGTGCGGCGGCGGTGCTCGAAGTAGGCGAAGAACCCTGACAGCGTGACGAAGACCGGCACGGACGCTGGCGTTCCCGCGCCAAGGAAGACGGCGCGGCGCATACCACGTGAGGTCGA
The DNA here is from genome assembly GCA_963921465.1 of Triticum timopheevii. Lineage (NCBI taxonomy): Eukaryota > Viridiplantae > Streptophyta > Magnoliopsida > Poales > Poaceae > Triticum > Triticum timopheevii. The sequence continues at coordinate 466,823,893 of OY997272.1, read as the reverse complement.
CGCGGGGTGACGGCGGAGCGGACCGCGGGCCGCGGCGCTACGGCCCGAAGGGGTGACGTAGCGGCGGCAGGCGGGTCGGGGCGACGGCGGAAGACCTCGGGGCGGCGGCGGGGACCGCGGGCCGCGACGCTGCGGCCCGAAGGGGCGACGCAACGGCGGTTCGCGAGTCGGTGCAACCGCGGGGACGGCCTCGGGACGACGTCGTGGACCGCGTGCCACGCTCGCTACGGCCCGACGGGGCGACGCAGCGGCGGCGCGAGGGTCGGTGCAGCCACAGGGACGGCCTGGAGCGGACGGCCCCGGAGCGGCGGTGGACCGCGGGCCGCGGCACTACGACCCGAAGGGGCGACGCAGCGGTGACGCGGGTCGATGCAGCCGGGAGAAGAACCACGGGGCGGCGGCGCTGCGGCCCGACGGGGAGACGCAGCGGCAGCCCGGTGCTCGATCGGTGGAGAGGCGCGCTGAACTCGGGGACGATCTTCACAGGACCTGCGGATGCGCGCGTAACCGACGGGCCAGGTCGGTCGCGCGGTATAGATGAGGCGGATCGCGGCGGCGAGCGGGTGATCAAGCCGATCGCGCGCGAGGTCGGGGACGCCGCTCGGTGAAGGCGTGGTGGCAGCGGAGTCCGAGATGAAGCCGGCGGCGGCGGACGGCAGGGCGGCTATGATTGGCCGCCACATGGCGCGAGGCCGCCGGGTCGAGGTGATGCAGGAGTCCCGGTCGGAGCAGGGCGGTGACGGCCGGCGTAGATCGACGAGCGGGCCGGCACGCGAACGGCGGCGGTGAAAGGCCGCCGCATGACGCGAGGCCGCTGGGTCGGGGTGACCGGCGGGTAGAAGCGCGGACGATGCGCGAGGCCGCCGGGTCGGTGAAGATGCCGGTGCAGTCGACGCCGATGTTGGAGTAGAGGCGCACGGGGTCGACGGCGGCGGTGGGCGACGCAAACCGGATCACATAGACCGAAAAACCAAAAAGTAGACGTCGATCAAGGCGACCGGCGAGAGAGAGAAAACCCGGATCAAAGGATCGGGAAAAAAGACTCTCTAGGGCAGCCGGCCAACACGGCCGGCGGACGAACCCTAGGTACGGGCGGCGCGGCCCCCGGCGGCGGTCATGGAGGCCGACCGCCCCGGGGGCGGCGCGCGGGTGTGGAAGCGGCGGCGGCTAGGGTTTAGGATTGACTTGCGACAGATACCATGTTAGAAGGGAGAGAGGGATTTGGTGGAATAGTTTGATGTATTGCTTGAGCCTCATGGGCATATATATAGGAGTACAATGATCTACTTGGAGTACAAGACAAGCCAGAACAAATCCTAGTCTATCTCGTCTTTCCTAATAAACATTATACTCAACAAACTTCACAAGATCACTCCTTGATGAATTACGTTTTGCTTCGGTCTGCCAGACTTCCTGGCTTGCCACCAACTCTTGAGTCATGGTCACGCTTGTACATCTACTCTGAATCCTGAACCAACCAAAGCCTCCATCAACGAAGACGAAGCGATCAGCGATCAGTATTCAGGTTGCAGTTACACTTTGGTCCACATCCTGCCACGCCTCACACACGCGAGCTCCTTTTTTGTTTTCATTTGAGAGAGAGAAACACACGTGAAATCCTTTTTTGTTTTCATTTGAGAGAGAGAGAAACACACGTGAAATCCTGCTTCACGGAGATTCCCATCCTGCTTCTGAACCCAAAGCGACAGAGACAGAAAAACAAAAGCCACGTACCGCTTCAGCATATGCGCACTCGCACGGCGCTCCGCCACCTCTTTTTAGTCCCACCTCGCTTAGCGACGGAGCGAACGACCAGCTTAAATAGCCTCCTCCACCTCTCTCATTCGCCGAGCTCGTTAGCGTGAGCTTGTAACCCGAGCGGGGGCAATAAAGGTGGTGTGGACGTTGCCGTGGCGCTGCGGGCCTGGTCGGGTTGTGCTATTGCTGGCCCGCCCGTTCCAAGTTGAGTAGTGGACCGCTGGGGCCTGTGCGAAAGCTGGGCTTCACGGGCCATGATGTGGCAGGCACTGCGCGAGGCTGGTTTCACAGAGCAGCGATCACTGCCCGCTTCCAACGGTGGAAGGATAACGGGCCGCTGCACATCCTGGCCGCTTGGGCCTCGCAGCCCACTCCAACGAACCACCATTTTTTTTCTTACTTTTCTTTTTTTCTTGTACATCTTCACTTTTTTTTCTTCTGCATTTCACTGTGGTAAGTTTGTCTCTACTGTCTATTTTGGATGCGAAAGTAAACGCCAGCGGATGCATCATGCGTCCTTCAACGTACAAGAGGATACAGCAGGGGTTCGTAATGGATGCGAAAGTTCAGAAGACTTATTAACTTTGAACGGGACTTGCCGACTGTCAGCAACACATCATCATGGTCGCTACGATTCACAAAAACCGCTTTGCAGTAACAGCAGAAAGAACGCATGATCACAGGTTCGGCCGGCCGATTCGAACTCTGAAGAACACCATTGAACATGACTTGATCCAAACAAAATTTACATCAACTCTGTTACCTCTGCGCTAGCTGTACTTACTGCTAATGCACTAACAACCAAAGAAAAAAGAACAGGCACGAGCTCGGAAATCTACTCTCATTCTCTGAATCCTGAACCTGAAACCAACTAATAAGCCCCCGGAGCAATCAGTAGTAGTATCCGCCGCGGCGGCGCCGGTCGTGGTTGCGGAGGGCGCAGCAGCCGAGGGAGTAGGCGAGGAGGACGAGCAGGAGGGCGGCGGTGTTGGCGCCGGCCACGGCCCGCCAGTTGCTCTTGGCGGTAGCCACCACGCCCACCTTGCACGCGTTGCACCGGAAGCACATCAGGCTCGGCTCGTTGCTCCACGCCTGGCAGTCCGCGTCCGTCGTGCCCGGCCCGCTCGCCGGGGCCTCGTAGAACGTCGCGTTCACCGCCCGGTACCCGCAGTACGCCGGCGGCTTGCAGCACCCGGACTGCATGCAAAGATTGTTCATTTCAGAGCAGACTCATTGACCTGCTTTAATTCATTCAGGCAGGAGCAGAGTGGCAAAACTGGTTGTGCAAAATAATAGTAGTAGCAGAGTGGCGAACTGGTTAAGCCACGAAAACAAAATGTTGTCCCAAAACATAAGACATTTTGATTCGTTAACACAAACCTTTCATTGATATTTACCCCCACCGATATGTTTTTCATGCCATATCTAACTACATCAGTTTTGTGCAAAACAAGCATTTGTTGGTTGATACCTTGGCTTAGTGAATCAAAATACCTTTTACCCCCTCCGTTTCAAAAAATAAGGTGCATTAATTTTTTTAAAGTTAAACTGCTCTAACTTTGACCAAGTTTATATAGAAAAATATCAATATCTACAACACCAAATCGGTATCATTAGATTTGACATGAAATATATTGCATATTTTATTTATTTTGTATTGTAGATGTTGATATATTTTGCTGTAAACTTGGTCAAACATAGACATATTTCACTTTTGAAAAAACTAACACACCTTAAATTTTGGAATTGGAGGTATTTTAGATTTTAGGATGGATGGAATAAGAAGCAAGCCAAAACAAATGACAAGGGACTTTTCAAGAAAGAAAATATGAATAGAATATTTTAATACATAAAACAGAAAGAAAACAATTTACGTGTAATGTTTTAGCCAACACTAGAATTTCCTTGATTTTCATGTCTTTTCTCCTAAATTTTTTTTCCAAAATTGTATGGTTTATTTTTGTATTCTCATTTTTACTTTACTTTTGTATATTTATAAGCTATTTTTGGCTGAAATATTTATAAGCTGTTGACACGGCATCTTGCTCATATGCCATGTGTCTAGTTCAGCTCAAATCCACTTGGAATATAGTCAAGGGGATAAACACCTTCAAGACCTCAAGGTTAAAACCAAATTGGTTGAGATTTCAAGGTTGAAATGAACTCACATAGTTGAAAAGTGAAACCCCCTCCACCCCATTTATCTTCAAAGGCAATAATGTCATATACCCCCTCCGTTCACAAATATAAGATGTTTTGGATATTTCAATATGGACTACATAAAAACGTGTCTATATATATCCGAATCATAAAAAAGTTTGAACATCTTATATTTATGAATGGATGGAGTATATATCACATATAGAAAGCCCAGAATCTAAACAACCATCGACGAGTGGTTTTTTGGAATATAGAACCTGATTAGGAAAAGTTCACACCTCTTAGTTGAACGTTGAGACGCCAGGAAGTTCTTTGGTTCGTGGGACTTGGTAAACACGGGAATATGAAAATGTAGAAATCGAATGTCATGACATCTAGAATCCTATTGGGACTGAAAATACATGAATCACCAATAGAAATTGTTTAGTTGTAGCACAGAAAAAACACAGGAACTTTCTATAGAGATTTAGTGTATGTCATAGTAATCATAGACACAAAGAAAAATTTCCAATCACACTGTAGGAAAGCAAATCTATAGGATTTTTGGACTGTTCATACCTTTGAACCAAACAACCTTTGTAGGGAAATTTTCTATGGATTCGAATCCCACAGAATTGCTTTGAAATTCCTCCAAACCAAAGAGGCCCAAAGGTTTGTGTTAATTAGAGAAATGACTATTTGAACTTAGGCTTTTGTTTTGGTGGAGGGAATGCAATGTTTTCCTATTACAGAGGCATTATTCCGACAAATCCATATCTCTAATTAACAATGGAGTTGGGGAAAGAGGGTCACTTTGCCGGAGGCCATTTCTATACCGAACTCAGTCGCCCGAAAAGACTTTAGACATGACCACACTTTTCACAACATCATGAGCACCCGTGAATTTCCCTTCGACCTTGGTGTGCACATATATCTTTGTTTTTGTTTGCAAAATATATATTTTGGTCCTCATGTGAATATCATTTCTTTCAAATGAACTTAATTGTTTTGGCACGGTTATAGAAAATGGTAGTTTAAAAAAATTGTAGTACAAATACACTTCGTTCACCCACGGATACTTTCACACCGATCCTGAGCTTGGAGATATTTGATATTTTTGGATATTGCATTTTTGGTGTTTGTACTTTTCAGTCATCAAGCGAGTGATGTTTATAGTTCCAGTAAAATGAACATGAGCTTTGCTATATGGCGACCAAGATATGGATGTAGGCAATTAATCACCAGCCTTACTTAGCAGCTCATGAATTGAAGGGACATATTAATGGAACGTTCAATCTCCATAAATAAATGGGCATTATTTCAGTTACTATAGAATGAGAAGAGGGCAAAAAGTTATCTGAGTGAAACAGTTTTAAGTTTTTAACAGTTGGCAGGAGCAGGAGTGCCTGGGCGACTGACGCGTGATACATGCACGCCATGCAAGATGCAACCATCCAACGGACCCACAAAGCGCGCACGCATACCTGGAGGAGCGGCAGATGCAGGCGGTAGAAGTCGGTGGCGTCGATCCCGGCGGAGACGCCGCCGAGCCGGCCGCTGAACCGGCCATCTCCGCAGACGCCGGCGTCGGCCATGCAGCTCTGGATCTGTTGCCACGTCTCGTAGTCCCCGACCTTGTCCTTGAGCCAGTCGGAGTAGTCGCCGATCCGGTAGTCCCCGTAGCCGCTCCCGTCGGCGGCGGTGGCGGCGCCCTTGGTGGTGACGTCGTAGGCGAAGACGGTGACGAAGAACATGCCGACGACGAGCAGGAACATGGCGATCACGTAGAGCCAGAGGAGCGGGCTGCAGGAGCGGCAGCACGCGCCGAAGAGGGCCATGAGGGAGAGGAGGAGGATCCCGCCGCCCAGGGCGAGGGTGGGCAGCCGCAGCAGGCGCTGGCACTCGGTGGAGGCGCCGTGGTCGTGGAGGTAGGCGCCCGCGCCGAGGAGCGGGACGGCGGCCACCAGGGACACGATGCTCAGGGCGCCCAGGACGCCGTTGGAGAGGCCCACCATTGCGGCCGGACGCCTTCGATCCTGTCGAGTCTCTCTGTCGAGTACGGTGTGGGGCGTGTGTGTGTCACTGTGTTTCTCCTAGTTAGCAAATGGCTGCGTTTGGCTATGTCTGCGTGCCACGTGTTACAATCAGAAGGTTTTCGGATGATGTACTCCTGTTTACTGTGGGATCTTTTTCTTTCGAGCAATTTCATGAAATACATAAACTTGCCTCTCGGATCTCTTGGGAGATTATTTTGCGCGTCCATTGAGATGTCGCTCGGGGTTTGGCAGTTTGGGGTTGTGAGGCTAGAGTAAGGATGCACACGGGCCAGTTCGCAGACAACATATACCACAATATAACTTTAGTGTTAAATTTCAATTTATGCCCAACAGTGAACTAATTGACGAGGTTCACGGCGGTCAGCAGGCTCCCGCTAGAGAGCCGCAGAAGCGATTCGGGAATAAGCGCAATGGCGATGCTTAGAGGGTGTGTAGTGGTGTGGCGGACCCGATTTGTGCCCTGAGAGGATTGTAGATGAGGCGTGTGTGGGCGGTTATGGTGGGCTCCAGCAATATGTTAGTGGTTGGCTGGTGGTTACGCTAGGAATGTGTTAGTGTTGGAACTCGACTATAGGCATGCGTGATCATTTTGTGTTGTGATCTTCCTGTGAGCTTATATTGAACTTGTGGTGCTAGTGCAAGTACCGTGAATTTGCTTTGAACCGGTGGCGTAACTAGATTGATAGATATGTATGTTGTGCAAGTGCACTTTTGCCTTGTTTGTGATGTTGTGATGATGATGACCATATATCTTTGCTATGTATGTTGTCATGATGATAACCATATATTTCTATGTTGAACTGATGATTGGAATACAGGGGCGGTAGTGCTCAGTTTAGGCTGAAACAAACACCATCACTTGTTCATCAACAATCAACATCACCAGTAACATCAATATCAACATTACATTCAGCGTCATGTGTTCATCAACATCTCAATATAAACGTCATTCTTGAAATGGATAGTTCAACTCACAATTAACTCAATGAAATGAACAGAGAGCTTGAAAGCTCCAGAACACAATTAAACTGGAGACACTTGCCATAAGCACATAACTACTAGTTCAACAATTATCACATAACTTGGACATAACTACTCATCACAAAAGTTCCTTTATCTTCCTAATTTTTGCCACGCTCCCATCTTTCTGTTTAAAAAATCATGCAATCATGTACTCAAGTGTTTTCTTCTCAACCTTTAGTCTAGCATTGTCCCTCTCCGCCTTGATCCTAGTCATTTTGCAGAAATTTGAAGTTGCCCCATCCAGAACTCTCCTATGCTCCAATCATGCCCTTACCTCAATCAGCATGTTCTGCTTTAGCCTTTAGAGCTAGTATCACTTGATTCTCCTCCACAACTTTCTTAAGTTCATCTTGCACATTCATATGCTCAACCTGAAGCTTTCTTCTCCCATTAGAAAACTCAAGCTTTTCTTCGACATGCTCAAGACTATCCCTAACTCTACATACTTTCTCACTTTCATACATGTCCCGTAGTTGGTTAGTGCTTTCTTTAGGCTGGTTGTAATGGGGAGTATCATATACTAGTATCATGCATATGATACTAGTGTATGATACTACCTCCCAAATGCATAGTATCATATATTAAAATCATGTAGTATTTTATTTATTGTCATGCATGACACATATCAGCATAGCATTTATTATGATACGGTATCATGATATGATACTCAACGCTCTCTTTCTTCATTTTATTCTATGACACCTCATCAAAATTATCTAGTTGGCATGCATGATACTAGCTATGACACTACCATTATGACCAGCCTTAGTGTTGGTGGCCACTCTAAACCAACCCGTTGAATAAAATCATAACTTTCTCCTTCCTACAAATTGATAGAACAAATTCTAGTTAACACAATTGATTGCATAAATTCCAAAAACATCAGACCAACATTGCCTACATTGCCTATTTTGAACAAAACATAGTTTGTTCTCTAAGTATGAACGAATAATCAGTGGTTGAATTTCAGAAAAACTATAGAAATGCACAATTGTTAAAAAAATAAATTCCTACTAGCTATGCAACATTTTCTGACTGAAAATCACTAATTAACACAAAATACATGGTTTGGGTGAAGAATATTTAGTGGCCAAAATAATTCATAAAATTACCTTCTCTCTAAGTATGAACAGATCAACTCCATACACACCATGTGTTGGGGAATGTAGCATGCAATTTCAAAAAAAATCCTACGCTCACGCAAGATCTATCTAGGAGATGCATAGCAACGAGAGAGGGAGAGTGTGTCTACATACCCTTGTAGACCGAAAGGGGAAGCGTTTGGCGACGCAGTTGATGTAGTCGAACTTCTTCTAGCTCCGATCGATCAAGTACCGAACGCACAATACCTCTGAATTTTGCACACGTTTAGCTCGATGACATCCCTGTTGGGGAACGTAGTAATTTCAAAAAAATTCCTACGCACACGCAAGATCATGGTGATGCATAGCGACAAGAGGGGAGAGTATTGTCTACGTCCCTCGTAGACCATAAGCGAAAGCGTTATGACAACGCGGTTGATGTAGTCGTACGTCTTCATGATCCGACCGATCCAAGTACCGAACGTACGGCACCTCCGAGTTCAGCACACTTCAGCTCGATGACGATCCCCGGACTCCGATCCAGCAAAGTGTCGGGGATGAGTTCCGTCAGCACGACGGCGTGGTGACGATGATGATGTACTACCGGTGCAGGGCTTCGCCTAAACTCCGCGACGATATGATCGAGGTGGAATATGGTGGAGGGGGGCACCGCACACGGCTAAGGAACGATCTTGAAAATCAACTTGTGTGTTCTAGGGTGCCACCTTCCCCCGTATATAAAGGAGCAAGGGGGAGGGGGTCGGCCGGCCAAGAGGGGCGCGCCAGGAGGAGTCCTCCTCCTACCGGGAGTAGGACTCCCCCCTTCCTTGTTGGAGTAAGAGAGAAGGAAAGAGGGGGAGAGGAGGAAGGAAAAGGGGGCTGCACCCCTTGTCCAATTCGGACCAGAGGGGGGCTGCGCACCTCCTTCCTTTCGGCCTCTCTCCTCTATTCCCGTATGGCCCAATAAGGCCCATATACTCCCCGGCAAATTCCCGTAACTCTCCGGTACTCCGAAACATACCCGAATCAGTCAGAACCTTTCCGAAGTCCGAATATAGTCGTCCAATATATCGATCTTTACGTCTCGACCATTTCGAGACTCCTCGTCATGTCCCCGATCTCATCCGGGACTCCGAACTCCTTCGGTACATCAAAACTCATAAACTCATAATATAACTGTCATCGAAACCTTAAGCGTGCGGACCCTACGGGTTCGAGAACAATGTAGACATGACCGAGATATGTCTCCGGTCAATAACCAATAGCGGAACCTGGATGCTCATATTGGCTCCTACGTATTCTACGAAGATCTTTATCGGTCAAACCACATAACAACATACGTTGTTCCCTTTGTCATCGGTATGTTACTTGCCCGAGATTCGATCGTCGGTATCCAATACCTAGTTCAATCTTGTTACCGGCAAGTCTCTTTACTCGTTACGTAATGCATCATTCCGTAACTAACTCATTAGCTACATCGCTTGCAAGGCTTATAGTGATGCGCATTACCGAGAGGGCCCAGAGATACCTCTCCGACGATCGGAGTGACAAAATCTAATCTCGAAATACGCCAACCCAACATGTACCTTCGGAGACACCTGTAGTACTCCTTTATAATCACCCAGTTACGTTGTGACGTTTGGTATCACCCAAAGTGTTCCTCCGGTAAATGGGAGTTGCATAATCTCATAGTTACAGGAACATATACAAGTCATGAAGAAAGCAATAGCAATAATACTAAACGATCAAGTGCTAGGCTAACGAAATGGGTCATGTCAATCACATCATTCTCCTAATGATGTGATCCCATTAATCAAATGACAACACATGTCTATGGTTAGGAAACATAACCATCTTTGATCAATGAGCTAGTCAAGTAGAGGCATACTAGTGACTATATGTTTGTCTATGTATTCACACATGTATCATGTTTCCGGTTAATACAATTCTAGCATGAATAATAAAAATTTATCATGATATGAGGAAATAAATAATAACTTTATTATTGCCTCTAGGGCATATTTCCTTCAGTCTCCCACTTGCACTAGAGTCAATAATCTAGATTACACAGTAATGATTCTAACACCCATGGAGTCTTGGTGCTGATCATGTTTTGCTCGTGAGAGAGGCTTAGTCAATGGGTCTGCAACATCCAGATCCGTATGTATCTTGCAAATCTCTATGTCTCCCACCTGGACTTGGTCCCGGATGGAATTGAAGCGTCTCTTGATGTGCTTGTTCCTCTTGTGAAATCTGGATTCCTTTGCCAAGGCAATTGCACCAGTATTGTCACAGAAGATCTTCATTGGTCCCAATGCACTAGGTATGACACCTAGATCGGAAATGAACTCCTTCATCTAGACTCCTTCATTTGCTGCTTCCGAAGCAGCTATGTACTTCGCTTCACATGTAGATCCCGCCACGACGCTTTGTTTAGAACTGCACCAACTTAGAGCTCCACCGTTTAATAAAAACATGTATCCGGTTTGCGATTTAGAATCGTCCGGATAAGTGTCAAAGCTTGCATCAACGTAACCATTTACGACTAGCTCTTTGTCACCTCCATATATGAGAAACATATCCTTAGTCCTTTTCAGGTATTTCAGGATGTTCTTGACCGTTGTCCAGTGATCCACTCCCGGATTACTTTGGTACCTTCCTGCCAAGCTTATTGCTAAGCACACGTCAGGTCTGGTACACAGCATTGCATACATGATAGAGCCTATGGCTGAAGCATAGGGAACATCTTTCATTTTCTCTCTATCTTCTGCTGTGGTCGGGCATTGAGTCTGACTCAACTTCACACCTTGTAGCACGGGCAAGAACCCTTTCTTTGCCTGATCCATTTTGAAATTTTTCAAAACTTTATCAAGGTATGTGCTTTGTGAAAGTCCAATTAAGCGTCTCGATCTATCTCTATAAATCTTGATGCCCAATATGTAAGCAGCTTCGCCGAGGTCTTTCATTGAAAAACTTTTATTCAAGTATCCCTTTATGCTATCCAGAAATTCTATATCATTTCCAATTAATAATATGTCATCTACATATAATATCAGAAATGCTACAGAGCTCCCACTCACTTTCTTGTAAATACAGGCTTCTCCAAAAGTCTGTATAAAACCATATGCTTTGGTCACACTATCAAAGCGTTTATTCCAACTCCGAGATGCTTGCACCAGTCCATAAATGGATCGCTGGAGCTTGCACACTTTGTTAGCACCTTTTGGATCAACAAAACCTTCTGGTTGCATCATATACAACTCTTCTTCCAGAAATCCATTCAGGAATGCAGTTTTGACATCCATTTGCCAAATTTCATAATCATAAAATGCAGCAATTGCTAGAATGATTCGGACAGACTTAAGCATTGCTACGGGTGAGAAAGTCTCATTGTAGTCAACCCCTTGAATTTGTCGAAAACCTTTCGCAACAAGTCGAGCTTTATAGACAGTTACATTACCATCAGCGTCAGTCTTCTTCTTAAAGATCCATTTATTCTCAATGGCTTGCCGATCATCGGGCAAATCAACCAAAGTCCATACTTTGTTCTCATACATGGATCCCATCTCAGATTTCATGGCCTCTAGCCATTTTACGGAATCTGGGCTCATCATCGCTTCCTCATAGTTCGTAGGTTCAACATGGTCAAGTAACATGACTTCCAGAATAGGATTACCGTACCACTCTGGTGCGGATCTTACTCTGGTAGACCTACAAGGTTTAGTAGAAACTTGATCTGAAGTTTCATGATCAATATCATTAGCTTCCTCACTAATTGGTGTAGTTGTCACAGGAACCGGTTCTTGTGATGAACTACTTTCCAATAAGGGAGCATGTACAATTACCTCATCAAGTTCTACTTTCCTCCCACTCACTTCTTTTGAGAGAAACTCCTTCTCTAGAAAGGATCCGAATTTTGCAACGAAAATCTTGCCCTCAGATCTGTGATAGAAGGTGTACCCAACAGTCTCTTTTGGGTATCCTATGAAGACACATTTCTCCGATTTGGGTTCGAGCTTATCTGGTTGAAGTTTCTTCACATAAGCATCGCAGCCCCAAACTTTAAGAAACGACAACTTTGGTTTCTTGCCAAACCACAGTTCATGAGGTGTCGTCTCAACGGATTTTGATGGTGCCCTATTTAACGTGAATGCGGCCGTCTCTAAAGCATAACCCCAAAACGATAGTGGTAAATCAGTAAGAGACATCATAGATCGCACCATATCTAGTAAAGTACGATTACGACGTTCGGACACAACATTTCGTTGTGGTATTCCGGGTGGCGTGAGTTGCGAAACTATTCCGCATTGTTTCAAATGTAGACCAAACTCGTAACTCAAATATTCTCCTCCACGATCAGATCGTAGAAATTTTATTTTCTTGTTACGATGATTTTCCACTTCACTCTGAAATTCTTTGAACTTTTCAAATGTTTCAGACTTGTGTTTCATTAAGTAGATATACCCATATCTGCTCAAATCATCTGTGAAGGTGAGAAAATAATGATACCCGCCGCAAGCCTCAACATTCATTGGACCACAAACATAAGTATGTATGATTTCCAACAAATCAGTTGCTCGCTCCATAGTTCTGGAGAACGGCGTTTTAGTCATCTTACCCATGAGGCACGGTTCACAAGTACCAAGTGATTCATAATCAAGTGATTCCAAAAGCCCATCAGTATGGAGTTTCTTCATGCGCTTTACACCGATATGACCTAAACGGCAGTGCCACAAATAAGTTGCACTATCATTATCAACTCTGCATCTTTTGGTTTCAACACTATGAATATGTGTATCACTACTATCGAGATTCAATAAAAATAGACCACTCTTCAAGGGTGCATGACCATAAAAGATATTACTCATATAAATAGAACAACCATTATTCTCTGACTTAAATGAATAACCGTCTCGCATCAAACAAGATCCAGATATAATGTTCATGCTCAACGCTGGCACCAAATAACAATTATTTAGGTCTAAAACTAATCCCGATGGTAGATGTTGAGGTAGCGTGCCGACCGCGATCACATCGACTTTGGAACCATTTCCCACGCGCATCGTCACCTCGTCCTTAGCCAATCTTCGCTTAATCCGTAGTCCCTGTTTCGAGTTGCAAATATTAGCAATAGAACCAGTATCAAATACCCAGGTACTACTGCGAGCATTAGTAAGGTACACATCAATAACATGTATATCACATATACCTTTGTTTACTCTGCCATCCTTCTTATCCACCAAATATTCAGGGTATTTCCGTTTCCAGTGACCATTTCCTTTGCAGTGTAAGCACTCAGTTTCAGGTTTTGGTTCGGCTTTGGGCTTCTTCGTGGGAGTGACAACTTGTTTGCCATTATACTTGAAGTTTCTCTTTCTTTTCCTTTGCCCTTTTCTTGAAACTAGTGGTCTTGTCAATCATCAACACTTGATGCTCTTTCTTGATTTCTACCTTCGTCGATTTCAACATCACGAAGAGCTCGAGAATCATTTTCGTCATCCCTTGCATACTATAGTTCATCACGAAGTTCTAGTAACTTAGTGATGGTGACTAGAGAATTCTGTCAATCACTATCTTATCTAGAAGATTAACTCCCACTTGATTCAAGCGATTGAAGTACCCAGACAATATGAGCACATGCTCACTAGTTCAGCGATTCTCCTCCATCTTTTAGCTATAGAACTTGTTGGAGACTTCATATCTCTCAATTCGGGTATTTGCTTGAAATATTAACTTCAATTCCTGGAACATCTCATATGGTCCATGATGTTCAAAACGTCTTTGAAGTCCCGATTCTAAGCCGTTAAGCATGGTGCACTAAACTATCAAGTAGTCATCATATTGAGCTGGCCAAACGTTCATAACGTCTGCATCTGCTCCTGCAATAGGTCTGTCACCTAGCGGTGCATTAAGAACATAATTCTTCTGTGCAGTAATGAGGATAAACCTCAGATCACGGATCCAATCCGCATCATTGCTACTAACATCTTTCAACACAATTTTCTCTAGGAACATATCAAAATAAACATATGAAAGCAACAACGCAAGCTACTGATCTACAACATAATTTGCAAAATACTACCACGACTAAGTTCATGATAAATTTAAGTTCAATTAATCATATTACTTAAGAACTCCCACTTAGACAGACATCTCTCTAGTCATCTAAGTGATCACGTGATCCAAATCAACTAAACCATGTCCGATCATCACGTGAGATGGAGTAGTTTTCAATGGTGAACATCACTATGTTGATCATATCTACTATATGATTCACACTCGACCTTTCGGTCTCCGTGTTCCGATGCCATATCTGTTATATGCTAGGCTCGTCAAGTTTAACCTGAGTATTCCGCGTGTGCAACTGTTTTGCACCCGTTGTATTTGAACGTAGAGCCTATCACACCTGATCATCACGTGGTGTCTCAGCACGAAGAACTTTCGCAACGGTGCATACTCAGGGAGAACACTTCTTGATAATTTAGTGAGAGATCATCTTAAAATGCTACCGTCAATCAAAGCAAGATAAGATGCATAAAGGATAAACATCACATGCAATCAATATAAGTGATATGATATGGCCATCATCATCTTGTGCTTGTGATCTCCATCTTCGAAGCACCGTCGTGATCACCATCGTCACCGGCGTGACACCTTGATCTCCATCGTAGCATCGTTGTCATTTACGCCATCTATTGCTTCTACGACTATCACTACCGCTTAGTGATAAAGTAAAGCAATTACAGGGCGTTTGCATTTCATACAATAAAGCGACAACCATATGGCTCCTGCCAGTTGCCGATAACTTCAGTTACAAAACATGATCATCTCATACAATAAAATATAGCATCACGTCTTGACCATATCACATCACAACATGCCCTGCAAAAACAAGTTAGATGTCCTCTACTTTGTTGTTGCAAATTTTACGTGGCTGCTACGGGCTTAGCAAGAACCGTTCTTACCTACGCATCAAAACAACAACGATAGTTCGTCAAGTTGGTGCTGTTTTAACCTTTGCAAGGACCAGGCGTAGCCACACTTGATTCAGCTAAAGTGAGAGAGACAGACACCTGCCAGCCACCTTTAAGCACGAGTGCTCGTAACGGTGAAACCAGTCTCGCGTAAGCGTACGCATAATGTCGGTCCGGGCGCTTCATCTCACAATACCGCTGAACCAAAGTATGACATGCTGGTAAGCAGTATGACTTGTATCGCCCATAACTCACTTGTGTTCTACTCGTGCATATGACATCTACGCATAAAACCAGGCTCTGATACCACTGTTGGGGAACGTAGTAACTTCAAAAAAATTCCTACGCACACGCAAGATCATGGTGATGCATAGCAATGAGAGGGGAGAGTATTGTCTACGTACCCTCGTAGACCGTAAGCGGAAGCGTTAGCACAACGCGGTTGATGTAGTCGTATGTCTTCACGATCTGACCGATCCAAGCACCGAACGTACGGGGCCTCCGAGTTCAGCACACGTTCAGCTCGATGATGATCCCCGGACTCCGATTCAGCAAAGTGTTGGGGATGAGTTCTGTTAGCACGACGGCGTGGTGACGATGATGATGTACTATCAGCGCAGGGCTTCGCCTAAACTCCGTGATGATATGACCGAGGTGGAATATGGTGGAGGGGGGCACCGCACACGGCTAAGGAACGATCTTGAAAATCAACTTGTGTGTTCTAGGGTGCCCCCTGCCCCCGTATATAAAGGAGCAAGGCGGAGGGGCTCGGCCGGCCAAGAGGGGCGCGCCAGGAGGAGTCCTCCTCCTACCGGGAGTAGGACTCCCCCCTTCCTTGTTGGAGTAGGAGAGAAGGAAAGAGGGGGAGAGGAGGAAGGAAAAGGGGGCTGCACCCCTTGTCCAATTCGGACCAGAGGGGGGCTGCGCACCTCCTTCCTTTCGGCCTCTCTCCTCTATTCCCATATGGCCCAATAAGGCCCATATACTCCCCGGCGAATTCCCGTAACTCTCCGGTACTCCGAAAAATACGCGAATCACTCGGAACCTTTCCGAAGTCCGAATATAGTCGTCCAATATATCGATCTTTACGTCTCGACCATTTCAAGACTCATCGTCATGTCCCCGATCTCATCCGGGACTCCGAACTCCTTCGGTACATCAAAACTCATAAACTCATAATATAACTGTCATCGAAACCTTAAGCGTGCGGACCCTACGGGTTCGAGAACAATGTAGACATGCCCGAGATACGTCTCCGGTCAATAACCAATAGCGGAACCTGGATGCTCATATTGGATCCTACATATTCTATGAAGATCTTTATCGGTCAAACCGCATAACAACATACGTTGTTCCCTTTGTCATCGGTATGTTACTTGCCCGAGATTTGATCGTCGGTATCCAATACCTAGTTCGATCTCGTTACCGGCAAGTCTCTTTACTCGTTACGTAGTGCATCATTCCGTAACTAACTCATTAGCTACATTGCTTGCAAGGCTTATAGTGATGTGCATTACCGAGAGGGCCCAGAGATACCTCTCCGACGATCGGAGTGACAAAACCTAATCTCGAAATACGCCAACCCAACATGTACCTTCGGAGGCACCTGTAGTACTCCTTTATAATCACCCAGTTACGTTGTGACGTTTGGTAGCACCCAAAGTGTTCCTCCGGTAAACGGGAGTGGCATAATCTCATAGTTACAGGAACATATATAAGTCATGAAGAAAGCAATAGCAATATACTAAACGATCAAGTGCTAGGCTAACAGAATGGGTCATGTCAATCACATCATTCTCCTAATGATGTGATCCCATTAATCAAATGACAACACATGTCTATGGTTAGGAAACATAACCATCTTTGATCAATGAGCTAGTCAAGTAGAGGCATACTAGTGACTATATGTTTGTCTATGTATTCGCACATGTATCATGTTTCCGGTTAATACAATTCTAGCATGAATAATAAACATTTATCATGATATGAGGAAATAAATAATAACTTTATTATTGCCTCTAGGGCATATTTCCTTCAATCCCTTGCCCTCTTGATCTAGCAGGATGTCGAGGAAGTAGACGAGTTCCGTAAGCACAATGGCGTGGTGACAGTGATGGTGATGTGATCCACACAGGCCTTCGCCTAAGCACCGCGAGAATATGACCGGGGGTGTAAACTTTGGAGGGGAGCACCGCACACAACTAACAATTGATGTTGTCTATTGTAGGCGCCCCCTCCCCACGTATATATAGGTGGTGTTGGGGAACGTAGTAATTCAAAAAAAAATCCTACGCACACGCAAGATCATGGTGATGCATAGCAACAAGAGGGGAGAGTGTTGTCCACGTACCCTCGTAGACCGAAAGCGGAAGTGTTAGCACAACGCGGTTGATGTAGTCGTATGTCTTCACGATCCGACCGATCAAGTACCGAACGCACGGCACCTCCGAGTTCAGCACACATTCAGCTCGATGACGTCCCTCGAACTCCGATCCAGCCGAGCTTTGAAGGAGAGTTCCGTCAGCACGACGGTGTAATGATGGTGTTGATGATGCTACCGACGCAGGGCTTCGCCTAAGCACCGCTACAATATTATCGAGGTGGATTATGGTGGAGGGGGCACCGCACACGGCTAAGAGATCCAAGGGATCAATTGTTGTGTTCTAGGGTGCCCCCTGCCCCCGTATATAAAGGAGCAAGGGGGAAGGCGGCTTGCTGAGGGAGTCCTGGACTAGGGGGCGTCCGGACAGCCGGACTATCATTATCCGCCGGACTCCAAGACTACGAAGATACAAGATTGAAGACTCCGGCTCGTGTCCGGATGGTACTTTCCTTGGCGTGGAAGGCAAGCTTGGCAATACGGATATGTAGATCTCCTACCATTGTAACCGACTCTGTGTAACCCGAGCCCTCTCCGGTGTCTATATAAACCGGAGGGCTTTAGTCCATAGGACAACATACATTACAACAATCATACCATAGGCTAGCTTCTAGGGTTTAGCCTCCTTGATCTCGTGGTAGATCTACTCTTGTACTACCCATATCATCAATATTAATCAAGCAGGACGTAGGGTTTTACCTCCATCGAGAGGGCCCGAACCTGGGTAAAAACATCGTGTCCCTCGTCTCCTGTTACCATCCGCCTAGACGCACAGTTCGGGACCCCCTACCCGAGATCCGCCGGTTTTGACACCGACATTTGTGCTTTCATTGAGAGTTCCTCTGTGTCGTCACCGATAGGCTTGATGGCATCTTCAACCAACAACGCTGTCCAGGGTGAGACTTTCCTCCCCGGACAGATCTTCGTATTCGGCGGCTTCGCACTGCGGGCCAATTCACTTGGCCATCTGGAGCAGATCGAAAGCTACGCCCCTGGCCGTCAGGTCAGATTTGGAAGCTTAAACTTCACGGCCGATGTCCGTGAAGACTTGATCTTCAACGGACTCGAGCCACAGCCGAGCGCGCCGCACTGTGACGATGGGCATGATCTAGCTCTGCCGCCGAACAGTGCCTTGGTGTCCGCACACGGATCCGCTCCGGCCATTGGCCCGGAGCCGATCGCCCAGATCGAGGGCCGGTGGATAGACGCCGCCCTGGGGGCTCCAACATCCACGGCGATGGAGCCGAACACTAATCTTGTCCCCTGCGAAACTCGTGATTCCGAGGCGCCGGACTCCGAACCTCCCGCGCCCCTACCCATCGGTCCGGATTGGGCGCCGGTTATGGAATTCACCGCCGCGGACATCTTCCAATGCTCGCCTTTTGGCGATATCTTAAATTCACTAAAGCATCTCTCGTTATCAGGAGAGTCTTGGCCAGACTATGGCCAGGACGGTTGGGGAACGGACGACGAAGAAATTCAGAGCCCACCCACCACCCACTTTGTAGCCACTGTTGATGATCTAACCGACATGCTAGACCTTGACTCCGAAGACATTGACGGAATAGACGACAATGCTGGAGACGAACAAGAAACAGAGCCTATAAGGCACGGGAGGACTACCTCGTCACATGACATATATATGGTAGACACCCCAAAGGAGAGCGATAACGAGGATCAACGGGCCGCGGCAGAAGATGACCACGCCGATAAACAACTAAAACGGCGGCGCAGGCGCCGTCCTAAGTCTCGCCTCGACAACAACGCTCCCAAAGAGCCCGCAATACGGCACGGCTGACAAACGGACGACGAACACGCAGATAAGCAACCGTCCGACCATGACGAGTCAGATAATCAGTCCAGGCCAGGTGAAAACAACAGTCCGAACGACCTCACGCCGGACACACCGCCGGAGAGCAAGAACCTTCGGAAAAGACTCGTCAGTATTGCAAAAGCCCTGAAGAAGGAAAAACGGAGGCTCAAAACAGCGGAAGACACACTCAGAATGAGATGGAGCAAAGTGCTCAAAACCGCAGATAAGTACGGCAATGGCCACCAATCAAAGAGCTACCCGAAGCGCAAGCTGCTACCAGAATTCGACGAGGAGGCCATAGAGCCCCCACCGTCCAAAAATAAAGGGGCTGCCTGGCTGGATAGACGGCCAGATGATAGGCCAAATTCTGACAGCGGCGCCACACATAAACCAACCAACGAACTTGGAAGGATAGATGGCCCAGCCAGATCCATCTACGGGCCAAAGGAGAAGGCCCCAGGAAGCAAGGCAACACGTCAAGTGTCCGATGATAGCGGCACACACAAATACAGGGGCGCCGCACACCCACTATGTTTCACTGACAAGGTGCTGGACCATGAATTCCCAGCAGGATTTAAACCCATAAACATAGAGGCCTACGATGGAACAATAGACCCTAGAGTCTGGATAGAAGATTATATACTACGTATAAATATGGCCAGAGGAGATGATCTCCACGCCATAAAATACCTACCCCTCAAGCTCAAAGGGCCAGCCCGTCATTGGCTTAAAAGCCTCCCAGAAAATACTGTTGGAAGTTGGGAAGAGCTTGAGGACGCGTTTAGAGCAAATTTTCAAGGGACTTATGTCCGTCCTCCGGATGCAGATGATCTAAGTCATATAACTCAACAGCCCGGAGAGTCAGCGCGGAAATTCTGGAACAGGTTCCTTACAAAAAAGAACCAAATAGTCGACTGTCCGGACGCGGAAGCCTTAGCAGCTTTCAAGCACAATGTCCGAGACGAATGGCTCGCCAGGCACCTCGGTCAAGAGAAACCGAGGACAATGTCCGCACTAA
The DNA here is from genome assembly GCA_963921465.1 of Triticum timopheevii. Classification (NCBI taxonomy): domain Eukaryota; kingdom Viridiplantae; phylum Streptophyta; class Magnoliopsida; order Poales; family Poaceae; genus Triticum; species Triticum timopheevii. Next base: position 466,803,649 of record OY997272.1, on the reverse strand, counting down.
CAAGCCTTATGACCCGCTTCTGTGCGGGCGAGGATAGCTGGTTAGCACGATGCAGTACCAGCGACCCAAGTACATCAGAGATAAGAGATGGAAACGGAAAATCACGGCGCAGAAAAGAGCAACGCCGGAATAAAGAGAAAAGCCCAAAGAGTGCGTCAGTCAACGCCGGATTCAAAAGCTCGCGGCCCAATAATAAAACACAGCCTCTTAAGGATGACAGTGACGAATTGTCCAACTTAAACAAAATTTTGGGTCGGATATGCCAAATCCACAGTACCCCCGGAAGGCCTGCAAATCACACCCACAGGGATTGTTGGGTTTTTAAACAGTCCGGCCGACTAAATGCCGAACACAAGGGGCTCGACGCGTCAAGCGAAGAAAATAAACCCCACCAGCAAAGCACCGGAAAACAAAAGACTTTCCCACAAGGGGTCAAAGCAGTAAACTCACTTCATGTGATAATACGGAAAAATAGTGCGGCACTTTCTAAAAAGAGCTTCGCACGGTCCAACCCAGCAGACCGTAGAGATTGGATATCAAAACCAATCACTTTCGACCACCTGGACTATTCCAGAAGCATTCGAAATGCGGGACGGACTCCCCTGATATTGCATCCCATAATAGACGGATTGCAATTTACTAACGTCCTAATGGATGGAGGCAGTGACTTAAACCTGCTATATTCAAACACAATCCGTAGGATGGGGATAGACCCTACCAAAATTCGACACAGCCGCACTTCCTTCAAAGGAGTGACGCCAGGCCATTACGCCAAGTGCACAGGCTCCATATTACTGGAAGTCGTGTTCGGATCGCCGAACAATTCTCGATGCGAAAAATTAATTTTTCACATCGTCCCATTTGAAAGTGAATATCAAGCACTCTTGGGACGAAAGGCTTTTGTCCGCTTCAACGCCATACCGCATTACGCGTCTCTTACACTCAAGATGCCCAGACCGCGTGGCGTAATTTTAGTGCGAGGGTCACTTAAAGACCCCGGACTTGGATAGACGAATCCGGCGTCAGTGGGCTAGGGGCTCCCTAGCCGCATACCCCTTCACAGGGGGCTGCGCGCACAAATCACCGCGGGTTTATACAAACCCCGCTTTAATTATTTATATTTCTAATATTTTTCGCACAATTTGTTTTTAAAAAAAACTAATGTTCTTCTCTTTTTACAGATGAACAACGTGCATACCCGTCCAGGATAACGGCGCAACGGAGACACAGGTGCAGACGTGCAGTAGGGACCCGTTGTGAGGATTCTTTTCAGATTAAGACCCTGCGTAAACCTTTTTTACTGTCTCTTGTTGTTATTCTCCCTTGGTTTCTTCCTATAGCCAAAGCGGAGCCTGACGTCTTGGCATCGGCCGCGTCAGAAGACCATGCCCGTACCTGGACACTAGGGGCTTAGGGCATCGTTCTGCCCATTATTATAAAGACCGAACACCTTAGGGAGTGTTCGGCGTCTCGAGTTAGGCATTATATGCATCAGCTCCGAATCATGTCTTTGGTCAAATGTTGGGTTTGCCCGGCTCCTGTGTTTTGCTGCCTTACGTTCCGTATCATCGGCTAACGCGGCACCAGGAGAACTACTGCGATTGTGCCCCAATTCGGCTGGGCGAGCACCTCAGTAGAGAAAGCCGAAAACTGACTGTCATGATACAGCGAGAGACTGGTCAGCCACTCGATCGACTATCGGAATGTTTAGAATTCCCCGCTTTGACGAAGGGCCGTTTCCCGGTCAGGCACACGCGCTCCGACTTCGGAGAAGGGCGATGCCACCAGGGGCTATATCGTAGCCCCACCCTCGAGCTCCACTGGCTAAGTGAAAGTGATAAAGCATTATAGTCCGGATTGCCTCGTTCGCTACGCTACCACCTCCTTATAACAGGACCGAGACGTCGGATTAAGTGTGAAAACGCGCTATTTTTGCGAACACCCCAGCACCTTGTGCGTGGGGGCTGAAGCCGAAGACTGCCATCTTTCAAGTTATACACAAGTATACGTAAACGGCCGCACAGGAGAAGTTTTACTACTTGGATGCACAAGTATAAAAAGCAGTTATAACATAATCATCGATTTACAAGCTAATGCGTTCAGTTGAACGTTACATTCTTCGAGCACTGCGACTCTATTACACGAGCGCCACGCATAACTTCCCCGAAATAGTGCTCGGCAGGGAGCCGGTATTTATCCGAACCCTGGGCAGTAACAGCGGTGGCGTCCATCTCTGGACAATGCGCCTTCACACGGGCAAGAGCCATCCGCGCGCCCTCTATGCAGGCTGACCGCTTCATCTCCTTTATATGCGGCAACGCTCCAAGGAATTGCTGTAGTAAGCCAAAGTAGCTCGTCGCCTTGGACCTCTCTGGCCAGACATGGGCCACGATGTCAGTCATGGCAAGTCCGGACAATCTATTTAGCTCGGCCCATTCGGCCAACCGGTCTGTCAATGGAAGTGGGCGATCCGGACTGTGGAATTGAGACCAATAGCTCTTCCGTCTCGTGATCCTTCTGGCTCCGGAAGTGCTTAACGGCATCGGCCGCACTTGCAGCTAAGTCCATATACGGATCCTCCGAACTCCACAGCCGCTCAAATTGAGCATACTTTCCATCCATAAACCGGCGACGCAGCAGAAAAGGCTTGCCAGCCACGATCTCTCCGGCCTGGCGCAGTTCCTCCTTCACAGCCCGCATTGCAGAACGGGCATCCTTGGCTTCGGCGTGGCCTTCTTCAGGTCTTTCCGCTCCGATAAGCGCTCCTTTTCAAGAGCCTCATTGCGGTCGGCAGCATCCTTTACTTTCATGGCCAATTCGGCCACCTCGGCCCAGCTTAGGCAGTGCGCAGCCTTTTCGGCTTTCAACTCCTCGGCCGCCCTCGAGGCAGCCGCTTCACTCCTTCGGGCTTGCTCCTTAGCTCGAGCAAGTTCGGCCCGAAGGCCCTCCACAGCAGCAGCACCGTCTGTACAAACAGCATATAATTTATTAGAGGAGGGCTTCGACCCCCTTAATAAAGCGACTGCGGAGAACTCTTTTACCTTGCGACTCGTCAAGTCGCCTGTTGACAAGTGCGATGTCCGCATCTGCCAAGTCAAATTGCCGATTTAACTCGGCAAACTCACTAGTTCGGCTAGCCCCCGGACTATCCGCCACCTGCATAGGAACGATGGAATTCATTCCTTTAGATTTTGATCCTCGGTACGCTGTCGTTTCCGACAACCTACCGAGTCTCAGGGGCTACTATCTATACAGGGCGCATTTTTTATATGCAAAACTGTTAAAAGACAAAGGGGTGCGTCATTCTCGCATACCTCAAATCCCGCCAGCAAACTCTTGGCGGCATTACACAATTCGCTCTCAGCGGACGAAATCCTTCCAATCACCATGCGCATTAACGCACGGTGATCTTCTGAAATGGACGCCCTCTCAAGCAGATTCTTCAGTTCTCCCGGCCGGACACTAGTAGGTGCCGAACTCTCTGGCCCCTCCGGACTCGGGGATACCCTCCGTGATGACACTTCGGGTTCGCCTGCCTCATCTGGCGGCGCTGCGGACGGAGGCGTATCGCTCTCCATCATCTTCGGAAGAAGGTCCCCCGAAGATGAACTCATCTGAGAAGGCTGCAGATCCGAACTGCAATATAAATATTTCGGTTATCTACAGAAGCACAAATGAAGGTATTTCCTTACTAATTAACTCCCTCTTTCATACTCACGGCTCGCTGGAGGGCCGATCCTTTGATGATGATTGTGCGTACGGATTCTTTCCGGGCGCCGGACCCCCTGGGGAAGATCTCTTCCCATGCTTAGGGGCTTTGGCCTCCGGATCTTCGGAGGCGGTCCTCTTCTCCCCCTGAAGGGAGGGGTTCTTGGTTCCCCCCTCTTCAGTCGCCCCTTTGGGCGAAATATTAGCTCCTCTATTTTCCCCGTCGCCCCCTTCTGTGGGTGCAACCTCCAACATTCTGACCAGCACGGGCTCCAGTGCGGTCTCTGGGAGGGGGGCCGGACACCTTATCAGCCTTGATCGCGCCACCCATTCCTGTAAAGAACAAAGGGTCAGGAGGCGAACTCTAGAAAGGCACATAAACAGAATGTCCGGACTCTAAGCTACTTACCTGAGTATCCGGGCGATCGCGGCTTAGGCCTGCATCCTCGGCTAAATCCGGACACGCCACTTGCGGTCCGAAGAACAACTTGTACATCTCCACGGGTGTCGTACCCATGAAGTGTTGGAGAATCCGAGGTCCCTCCGGGTTGAACTCCCATAGATGGAGAGGACAGCGTTTGCAGGGCAGAAGATGCCTGATTAGCATAACCTGCATCACCTTGATCAGGTCGATCTCCCTCGCTTGGAGATCTCGAATCCGGCCCTGCAGTGAAGGCACGTCTTCGGACGGCCCCCAATTGAGTCCTTGGTTGACCCACGACATCAGTTGGCGTGGAGGTCCCGGGCGGAATAAGGGCGGCGGCTTTTGCCTGCTGCCCCTTGGAGCGGTGATATAGAACCACTCCTGCTGCCACAGTCCAAGTTCCTCTTGGAAGGAACCCTTGGGCCACGGGGCATCGACCTTTTTGCTTATGGTCGCCCCGCCGCACTCCGCTTGACGCCCCCCGATCATCTTCGGCTCCACCTTGAAGGTCTTCAGCCATAGGCCGAAGTGGGGAATGACGCGGAGGAAGGCTTCACAGACGATAATGAATGCGGAGATATGGAGGATGGACTCCGGAGCCAAGTCGTGAAAGTCCAGCCCATAGTAGAACAGGAGCCCCCTCATGAAGGGATCCGTCGGGAAGCCTAAACCCCGACGGAGGTGGGATACGAAAATGACGTATTCACCGGGCTCGGGGGCTGGCTCAGCCTGCCCTTGGGCAGGCAACCTGTGCGAAACCTCGTAGGCCAGGTACTTGGCCTCATGCAACTTCAATATGTCCTCCTCCGTGACGGAGGAGGGCATCCACCGGCCCTGGAGGTCGGAGCCGGACATAATTGAGGATCCGAAGCGCTCGAATCTGAGGCTCTGGGTGTTGGAACTGGGAGCGGGGAAGAGATTCGATGCGAGACTGAAGAACAATGGCGAGCCCTGGTCCTCTTATAAAGGGGAAGAAATACCAAGGGCCGTCTCCGTGACCGTTTGGGATTCCCCTTCGATAGAGGAGGCGTGGCGACGGGAGCGGTTGGGTTACCCACGCACGTATTGATGAGAATCCCGGAATAAGGGGAACACGATCTCTGCTTCGACAAGATGTACCAAGGAAACCGCTTCGCTAAACGTGCTGAGGTGGTATAGTAATTCGAACAAAGGCCCGGTGGCGGTGTGATGTCACGCCGCATAATACGTCAGCAGATTGAACTAAGTGTACATTTTATTCTCTCTACGGTGGAACGTGGAATTTATTTTGCAGAGCCGGACACTATCCTGGTGTTCATGATCTTCTCTGGATTATTCAAGGGAGGAACCCGCCTTGCAATGCCAAACATTGTGCACGCCGGACTTATCGTCATTGAAGACTGGTCCAGGGGCTACTGAGGGAGTCCTGGACTAGGGGGTGTCCGGACAGCCGGACTATCATTATCCGCCGGACTCCAAGACTACGAAGATACAAGATTGAAGACTCCGGCTCGTGTCCGGATGGTACTTTCCTTGGCGTGGAAGGCAAGCTTGGCAATACGGATATGTAGATCTCCTACCATTGTAACCGACTCTGTGTAACCCTAGCCCTCTCCGGTGTCTATATAAACCGGAGGGCTTTAGTCCGTAGGACAACATACATTACAACAATCATACCATAGGCTAGCTTCTAGGGTTTAGCCTCCTTGATCTCGTGGTAGATCTACTCTTGTACTACCCATATCATCAATATTAATCAAGCAGGACGTAGGGTTTTACCTCCGTCGAGAGGGCCCGAACCTGGGTAAAAACATCGTGTCCTTCGTCTCCTGTTACCATCTGCCTAGACGCACAGTTCGGGACCCCCTACCCGAGATCCGCCGGTTTTGACACCGACACCTGCCAAAGAGGAGGGCGCGCCAAGGGGGGAGTCCTACTCCCACCGGGAGTAGGACTCCTCCTTTCCTTGTTGGAGTAGGAGAGAAGGAAAGAGGGGGAGAGGGAGAAGGAAAAGGGGGTTGCACCCCTTGTCCAAATCGGACCAGAGGGGGGGCGCGCGCCTCCTTCCTTTTGGCCTCTCTCCTCTATTCCCGTATGGCCCAATAAGGCCCATATACTCCCCGATGAATTCCCGTAACTCTCCGGTACTCCGAAAAATAGCCGAATCACTCGAAACCTTTTCGATGTCCGGATATAGTTGTCCAATATATCAATCTTTACGTCTCGACCATTTCGAGACTCCTCGTCATGTCCCCAATCTCATCAGGGACTCTGAACTACCTTCGGTACATCAAAACACATAACTCATAATATAAATCGTCACCGAACTTTAAGCATGTGGACCCTACGAGTTCGAGAACTATGTAGATATGACCGAGACACGTCTCCGGTCAATAACCAATAGCGGAACCTGGATGCTCATATTGGCTCCCACATATTCTACGAAGATCTTTATCGGTCAAACCGCATAACAACATACATTGTTCCTTTTGTCATCGGTATGTTACTTGCCCGAGATTCGATCGTCGGTATCTCAATACCTAGTTCAATCTCGTTATCAGCAAATCTCTTTACTCGTTATGTAATGCATAATCCCGCAACTAACTTATTAGTCACATTTCTTGCAAGGCTTATAGTGATGTGCATTACCGAGAGGGCCTAGAGATACCTCTCCGACAATCGGAGTGACAAATCCTAATCTCGAAATACGCCAACTCAACAAGTACCTTCGGAGACACCTGTAGAGCTCCTTTATAATCACCCAGTTACGTTGTGACGTTTGGTAGCACACAAAGTGTTCCTCCGGTAAACGGGAGTTGCATGATCCCATAGTCATAGGAACATGTATAAATCATGAAGAAAGCAATAGCAACATACTAAATGATCAAGTGCTAAGCTAATGGAATGGGTCAAGTCAATCACATCATTCTCCTAATGATGTGATCCCGTTAATCAAATGACAACTCATGTCTATGGCTAGGAAACTTAACCATCTTTGATTCACGAGCTAGTCAAGTAGAGGCATACTAGTGACACTATGTTTGTCTATGTATTCACACATGTATTATGTTTCCGGTTAATACAATTCTAGCATGAATAATAAACATTTATCATGAAATAAGGAAATGAATAATAACTTTATTATTGCCTCTAGGGAATATTTCCTTCAGATGGGAGGGGGAGGGGAGTAGCAAAGGTGTGCCCAAAGTAGGAGGAATCCTAATTGGGCTCCTCCCCAATTCCGCCACCCCCTTCCATATTTTCCAGAGGGGGAAAAGGGAAGAGGAAGGAGAGAAGGAAAGGGGGGGCGAACCCCCTCTTTCCCTTCACCCACTCGGCCTCCTTCCATGGAGGGGCGCCACCCCTTGTGGGCTGGTGTGCTCCCCTCTTATGGTCCATATGGCCCATATCTTTCCCCTAGGGGTTCCGGTAACCCCTCCCGTACTCCGATATGTACCTGGTATCTTCCGGAACCCTTTCGTTGTCCAAATACTATCGTATTATATATCAATCTTTACCCCTCGACCATTTCGAGACTTCTCGTCATGTCCGTGATCTCATTCAGGACTCCTAAATACATTCGGTCACCAAATCACATAACTCATATAATGCAATATCGTCATCAAACGTTAAGCGTGCACACCCTACGGGTTCGAGAACTATGTAGACATGACCGAGACACCTCTCCGGTCAATAACCAATAGCGGAACCTGGATGCTCATATTGGATCCCACATATTCTACGAAGATCTTTATCGGTCGAACCGTTATGACAACATACGTTATTCCCTTTGTCATCGGTATGTTACTTGCCCGAGATTCGATCATCGGTATCTTCATACCTAGTGAAATCTCGTTACCGGCAAGTCTCTTTACTCGTTCCATAATACATAATCCTGCAACTAACTCATTAGTCACTTTGCTTGCAAGGCTTCTTATGATGTGTATTACAGAGAGGGCCCAGAGATACCTCTTTGATACTCGGAGTGACAAATCCTAATCTCGATCTATGCCAACCCAACAAACATCTACAAAGATACATGTAGAGCATCTTTATAAGAACCCAGTTATGTTGTGACGTTTGATAGCACAGAAGGCATTCCTCCGGTATCCGGGAGTTGCATAATCTCATAGTCGAAGGAATATGTATTTGACATGAAGAAAGCAATAACAATAAAAATGAACAATCATTATGCTAAGCTAACGAATGGGTCTTGTCCATCACATCATTCTCCTAATGATGTGATCCCATTCGTCAAATGACAACACATGTCTATGGTTAGGAAACTTAACCATCTTTGATTAACGAGGTAGTCTAGTAGAGGCTTACTAGGAACACGGTGTTTTGTCTATGTATCAACACATGTATCAAGTTTCCGGTTAATACAATTCTTGCATGAATAATAAACGTTTATCATGATATACAGAAATATAAAATAACAACTTGTATTGCATCTAGGGCATATTTCCTTTAGTCTCCCACTTGCACTAGAGTATATAATCTAGTTCACATAGCCATGTGATTTAACACCAATAGTTCACATCTTTATGTGATTAACACCCATAGTTCACATCGCCATGTGACCAACACCCAAAGGGTTTACTAGAGTCAATAATCTAGTTCACATCGCTATGTGATTAACACCGAAAGAGTACTAATGTGTGATCATGTTTTGCTTGTGAGAGAAGTTTAGTCAAGGGTCTACCGCATTCAGATCCGTATGTATTTTGCAAATTTCTGTGTCTACAATGCTCTGTATGGAGCTACTCTAGCTAATTGCTCCCACGTTCAATACGTATCTAGATTGAGACTTAGAGTCAGTATCAAAGCTTACATCGACGTAACTCTTTACGATGAACTCTTTATCACCTCCATAACCGAGAAACATTTCCTTAATCCTCTTTAAGGTAACTAAGGATTATTTTGACCGCTGTATAGTGATCTATTCCTGGATCACTATTGTACCCCCTTGCCAAACTCTTGGCAAGGTACACAACAGGTTTGGTACACGGCATGGCATACTTTATAGAACCTATGGCTGAGGCATATTGAATGACTTTCATTATCTCTTTATCTTCTGCCGTGGTCGGGTTTTGAGTCTTAACTCAACTTAATACCTTACAATACAGGCAAGAACTCCTTCTTTGACTGATCCATTTTGAACTCCTTTAAAATCTTGTCAAGGTATGTATTCATTGAATGTCTTATCAAGCGTCTTGATCTATGTCTATAGATCTTGATGCCCGATATGTAAGCAGCTTCACCGAGGTGTTTCGTTGCAAAATTCTTATTCAAGTATCCTTTTATGCCATCCAAAAATTCTATATCATTTCCAATCAACAATATGTCATCCACATATATTATCAGAAATGCTACAGAGCTCCCACTCACTTTTCTGTAAATACAGGCTTCACTGTAAGTCTGTATAAAACCATATGCTTTGATTACCTCATCAAAGTGTATATTCCAACTCCGAGATGCTTGCACCAGTCCATAGGTGGACCGCTGGAGCTTGCACACTTTGGTAGCACCTTTAGGATCGACAAAACCTTCTGGTTGCATCATATACAACTCTTCTTTTAGAAATCCATTAAGGAATGCAGTTTTGACGTCCATTTGCCAGATTTCATAATCATAAAATGCGGAAATTGCTAACATGATTCAAACAGATTTAAGCATCGCTACGGGTGAGAAAGTCTCATCGTAGTCAACTCCTTGAACTTGTCGAAAACCTTTTGCGACAAGTCGAGCTTTATAGATAGTAACATTACCATCAGCGTTTGTCTTCTTCTTGAAGATCCATTTATTCTCCATGGGTCGTCGATCATCGGGCAAATCCACCAAAGTCCATACTTTGTTCTCATACATGGATCCTATATCAGATTTCATGGCCTCAAGCCATTTATCAGAATCTGGGCTCATCCTAGCTTCTTCTTAGTTTGTAGGTTCGCCATGGTCCAGTAACATGACTTCCAAAACAGGATTGTCGTACCACTCTGGTGTCTATCATGTTCTGGTTGACCTACGAGGTTCGATAGTAACTTGATCTGAAGTTTCATGATCATCATCACTAGCTTCCTCTCTAGTTGTATTATTTCCAATAAGCCATTGGCTCGCTCCATTGTTCCAGAGAACGGAGTTTTAGTCATCTTGCCCATGAGGCATGGTTCGCAAGTATCAAATGATTCATAATCAAGTGATTCCAAAAGTCCATTTGCATGGAGTTTCTTCATGTGCTTTACACCAATATGACCTAAACGGTAGTGCCACTAGTATGTTGCACTATCATTATCAACTTTGCATCTTTTGGCATCAATATTACGAATATGTGTATCACTACGATCAAGATTCAAGAAACCATTAATGTTGGGTGTATGACCATAGAAGGTTTTATTCATGTAAACAGAATAACAATTATTCTCTATCTTAAATGAACAACCGTATTGCAATAAACATGATCCTATCTTGTTCATGCTCAACGTAAACACTAAATAACATTTATTTAGGTTCAACACTAATCCCAAAAGTATAGGGAGTGTGCGATGATGATCATATCAATCTTGGAACCACTTCCAACACACATCGTCACTTCACCCTCAACTAGTCTCCATTTATTCTGCAACTCCTGTTTCGAGTTATTAACCTTAGCAACCGAACAGGTATCAAATACCCAAGGGCTACTACGAGCACTAGTAAGGTACACATCAATAACATGTATATCAAATATACCTTTGTTCACTTTGCCATCCTTCTTATCCGCCAAATATTTGGGTAGTTCTGCTTCCAGTGATCATTTCCTTTGCAATAGAAGCACTCAACTTCAGTCTTAGGTCCAGCTTTGGGCTTCTTCACGGGAGTGACAACTTGCTTGTCATTCTTATTGAAGTTTCATTTCTTTCCCTTGCCCTTTTTCTTGAAACTAGTGGTCTAGTTAACCATCTACACTTGATGCTCTTTCTTGATTTCTACCTTTGCTGATTTCAGCATCGCGAAAAGCTCGGGAATCATTTTCGTTGTCCCTTGCATATTATAGTTCATCACGAAGTTCTAGTAGCTTGGTGATAGTGACTAGAGAACTATGTCAATCACTATTTTATCTGGAAGATTAACTCCCACTTGATTCAGGAAATTGTAGTACCCAGACATTCTGAGCACATGCTCACTAGCTGAGCTTTTCTCCTCCATCTTGTAGGCAAAGTACTTGTCAATGGTCTCATACCTCTTGGCATGGGCATGAGTCTGAAATACCAATTTCAGCTGTTGGAACATCTCATATGCTTTGTGGCGTTCAAAACGTTTTTGAAGTCCCGGTTCTAAGCCGTAAAGCATGGTGCACTAAACTATCAAGTAGTCATCATATCGAGCTTGCCAAACGTTCAAAACGTCTACATCTGCTCCTGCAATAGGTCTGTCGCCTAGCGGTGCATTAAGGACATAATTCTTCTGTGTAGCAATGAGGATAATCCTCAGATCATAGACCCAGTCCGCATCATTGCTACTATCATCTTTCAACTTAGTTTTCTCTAGGAACATATCAAAAAACATAGGGGAGCTACAATGCGAGCTATTGATCTACAACATACTTTGCAAATACTATCAGGACTAAGTTCATGATAAATTAAAGTTCAATTAATCAAATTACTTAAGAACTCCCACTTAGATAGTGATGCGGAGCATCCTTCGATCATCCCCATGGACCTTCCATCGTCTCACCAAGCACCAAGAGGACCCATGACTAGAGCACGAGCTAGAGCTTTCGAGACCGAGGTGACTTCTCTCCTTAGTGATATCTCATATAATCCTCTCGAGACATGGCTACTACCTCAATCTGGAATGTTGTGCATGATTAGGAACCAAGAGGACCCTCCCGAGGATGCACATGAAGATGGTCAAGACCCCAAGTCCATGGAAGAAGAGAACCAATGGAAGAAGGCAAGAACAGCCTCCAGGCACCGGACATCCGGCCAGGACCCCGGACATCCGGCCCCTGGAGATCCACACGGCCAGCCCTCTGCAGAAAAAACTACAGCGACCGGACATCCGGCATCTAGCCCGGACATCAGGCCCCCACCAGAAATCCGGCCAAAGCCCCGGACATCTGGCACCAGCGACCAGAGAGCACAGAAGCTTGCCCCGTCAGCCCGGACATCCGGCGATCGCCCCGGACATCCGGCGCCTCCCGAAGCAGTGGACATCCGGCCCCTCCGAGCGGACATCCAGCGTCGCCCATCTAGAGAGCAGAACAGCCATCTGCGCCAGCCCGGACATCCGGCTCCTCAGCCTGGACATCTGGCGCCTCGCGAGCCACCGGACATCCGGCCCGACGCCCGGACGTCCGGCCCTCCCAGCGCCTGCGCACGTGTGTTGGACTGAGTCCATGTACCTCTTTGCCCCTAGCCTATATATAGGACTCCTCCTTCTCACTTCAAGACTTAGCATTGTGATAGCTCATTTAGAGACAGAGCTCTGCTCATCCGTACCGGATCTACTCCACATGAGGGACCGTGCCTCTTCGGAGAAGATCCATTCGGATTCAAGGCCTCCATCCGAAGAAGACAATCAAGACCTCCTCACGGAGAAGAACGGCTACTCTTGTATCCTTAGTTTGTTGATTTTGGATCATGTGTTACCTTATGCTTTCAGTGATCTAGCCCTTGTGTGATCGATTACTTGTCGGTTTAGTGATTCTCTCGTTTCTCCCCGTGTTTTCCCTTGTGTTTTCCCCGCGTTCTTCGTGTTTCCCCATAGGATCCTCTCCAAACATGAAAGATCGCCCCCTAGGGTTCCGCCCTATATCATCTTGGTATCATGAGCCACGTTGATCACGTTTTTGGAGCCTCTACCCCATGTTTTCTAGCTTGATTTTGTTGTTTTCGTCCTAAGTCCAAAAATCCCCACCAAAAATAGCCCCAAATTTTTTTTTGTGATTTGTTGGTGTGAGGAAGTTTTGTTGGATTTGATCCACGGATTTGCTTTGCATCGAGTTTATCTAGCTTTTCCCCATCTCTGTCGCAATTTCCATCCGCCAATTTGTCCGAATTTTGCCCCGGAGTTGCAATTTTTCCCGTGGAGTTCATCGTGTTCGTCCCCGATCCAGAGCCCGGACATCCGCCCCGTGTCCACCGGACATCCGGCGTCCCGGACATCCGGCCCCTGGCAACAGCAACTCCATCCCCCGTGCCAATTTCCGCACACCTTCGCCCAAATTTTGCCCCGGTGCCCACGCTTACTTCCGCATACCACCACCGCTTTCCACAAACACCACCACCGCTCACCGCTACCTCCTATGACGATTTTGAAACGTTTTGGTCTTTGAGATTTTGAGTTGTGGTTCCCGTGTCCTATTGTGTTTCGGCTATATAGGTACGGTTCGACGTCACTATCACCACCGCTCATCTCCATCGACTACTCAACATCGCCAAGGACGGTAACCTCAACGACATCTTTGTCATACCTTGCAATTGCATTGATACCCAACATGGCCTTACTTTTGCGTAGCTTACCCATCGAGACTAGCCATTGAGTATTGCCGGCAACGTGACTTGTGCACATTAGTGATCATACTCCATAGCATACATACCATACCACCGTGGTGCATATCTTGACATCAACTTGTGTGTCACAAAGTTGTCATAGCATACACAATTGCTATCTTGGTTCGTGAAGTTTTGCATGAGAAAAGAGCTCAAAAGTGAAAGAGCCACCCAAGCATTTAAGCAAAGAGGAAAGATAAGCAAAGAGCTTATAAGCAAGAACCATAGCATCATACTACATTAAGATTGTCATATAAGATCATCTTGGATCATAGCACCGAAATACAATACATATAGCATACTTGGGATAGAGATCGTTGCATTTTTGCCTAGTAGGTTGCGCACAAGCTCCGTATCCGCGTATTGTGCAATCGTGCTAGCATCTCTCTAGTATTGTGCAACAAGAGCATTTTCGTGGATTCCACATTTTAGCTCATTTTTGGTTTGCACAATCCCATTTATCTATTTGTGCGTGTGTTTCTGTGTACCACTACTTGCTTGGTCTACTTGTTGTATTTGCAAATTTGTGAATCTTTTCCAACATTATTGAATCTCACTTTCAATTGCATCAAAAAATTTGTGCCACCATCCTAACCAAGCTCCACCATAAGCTTTACTTGTGTTGGTGTGAGAACCGACAAGAATTGGTACCAATAGTGCTATTTCATTGTCCGCATTTGAGTGAACTTGATTCATCATCAACATCGGTCAAGGTACATTGGTATAAGTTCTTCTCCTACCACTCACATTTTGCTTGGAATGATGGATAGGCCGAGTACTTCAACCAACCCACTCTTCATAGAGCAAGATGACGACATGTCATCATACGTCACCAAAATCCACCTCTTCGGTGCACAACGAGCGTTGCATCAAGAACAACAAGCAATGAACGACCGCATCGACAACCTCGCCACTGACTTGCGACTCTCCGAGCAACGTACAAGAGACTACTTCGACAACAAGCTCAACGCGCACAAGCAAGAGAACAATGCAAGAATGGACGAGATCCGCGCCTTGTTGGTGAACCGGCCTCCTTCTACATCGTCATACTCAAGACAGAGCCACTCAAGTCGACACTCTGACGACTCCTTCTCCGGCTCAAGTACACCGTCATCAAACACTCTTCGATGAGCCGTGCGTCAAGACCGTCATGCATCTCGCAACCCGCTACATGTCAAGCATTCACAAGATCAAGTCGATGAGCAAGTCCCTCGTCCTCACTCAAACCAAGACGCTTTTGCTCAAGCTCAAGAACGACAATGTCTTCGTCACCAAGAAGAAGAAGAACGAGCGCGTCTACACCAAGAGCAACAAGACGCCGAGGCTCAACGTCTTCAACAACTACTACGTGAAGCGCAAGCTCTTGAGCCGCAACATGCCCTTCAAGAATCAAGTCGAGCCATCACAAACCGCAATCGCGAACGGCGCAATCAAGAGGAAGCCCTTCGAGAAGAAATCCAAGAGAGGAACTACCAACCGCGTGTGCAACGTCAAGCTTCACAAGCTCCTCCACAAGCTCGTCAAGCTCCATCTCAACCTCAAGTTCAACAAGAGCAAGTTGATCATGGACTTCCTCCACGCCAAGAGCAACATGAGGATGATAACCCTCCATGTCGAGGGCGTCATCATCACCATCGCCAATAACACAATGAAGAGCAACGCTATGGCGAGCTCAAATTCACAATGCCCAAGTTCAATGGAAGCAATGATCCCGAAGAGTACCTCTCATGGGCATTGAAGGTCGACAAAATCTTTCGTTTGCACAACTATGAGGAAGAGAAGAAGATTGCTATGGCATCACTAGAGTTCCAAGACTATGTGCTCATATGGTGGGAACAAGTCCTTGAGCGCCGACAAGCAAGAGGTGAACCTCCAATCACCACTTGGGCTCAAATGAAGGATGTCATGCGAGCACGTTTTGTGCCAACCTACTACAACCGCGATCTCTTCAAGAAGCTACAACTCCTCAAGCAAGGAACAAAGAGTGTTGAAGAATACTACAAGGAAATGGAGATAGCCATGATTCGAGCCAATGTCACGGAAGATGATGAGCAAACAATGGCACGATTCTTGAATGGACTCAATCATCCCATCAAGAAGATCGCCGACTTCCAACCCTACTCCAACCTCATTGAGCTCGTGCATCAAGCTACAAAGGCGGAACGTCAAGTGCAAGATGACTTCAAGTACGCCAAGTACTCATCCAAGACCTACGGCTTCTCCAACAACCAAGCTTCAACAACTACTCCAACATCTACATCAACCAAACCTTCTCCAAGCAATGACGACAAGTCAAGTTACAAGAAAACTTCGGCAAGTTCAAGTCATCTTCCTCCTACTACAAGCAACTTCAAGCCGCATGCTTCTTCATCTACTCCGACCGATAAGACCGTCAAGACAAGCTCCTTCAAGTGTTTCACTTGCGGCGGCCGAGGCCACAAGTCCTATGAATGCACAAACAAGCGCACCATGATCCTCAACGACGATGGCACCTATGACTCCATGGGTGATGAGGAGATGGAAGCTCTTGAGCAAGTGGCCATGCACCGGCGCGTGAATGAGGATGAAGATGATCAAGTGTTTTGTGATGAGGATTCGAGCCCCGCTCTCGTTGTCTCCAAGGTCTTGACTCTTCAACATCAACAAGAAGAAGACCAACGATGCCACATCTTCCACACAAAGGCCGACATCAATGGAAGGTCCGTCAAGGTCATCATCGATGGAGGTAGTTGCCACAACTTGGCAAGTGAAGAACTATGATCCAAGCTTCAATTGGTCAAGAGGAAGCACCCGCACCCCTACAAGGTTCAATGGCTAAGTGACTCTGGCACTATATGAGTCGAGCATATGGTCCAAGTCTCCTTCAAAATTGGTGCATATGAAGACACTTTGGAGTGTGATTTGGTCCCCATGACCGTTTGTCACCTCCTTCTTGGTAGGCCATGGCAATTCGACCGTGGTATCATCCACAATGGGCGCACCAATCACTATAGCTTCAAGATGAAAGGGAAGGAATATGTACTATGACCTATGTCTCCTAGTCAAGTGATAGCCGACAAGCAAGTCACCCATCGTGGAGAGAAGAGTGAGAAAGTGATCCACCCAAAAGTGAGTGAGAGCCACAAGCCAAACTTGAGCGCCTCTTCGCCTAGAGAGAAAAACCTGGTCCTATTTGCCACAAAAAGTGAGATGAGAGAAGTGTGTGAGAACCCATCGAGTGTTATGCACTTTGTCCTTGTGTGCAAGGATGGAGAACCAAAAACTAACACCTATCACGAGCTACCTTTAGTGTTTCAATCTCTTTTGCAGGAATTCCAAGATGTATTCCCCGATGAGCTACCTCCGGGTCTACCTCCTCTACGAGGCATTGAGCATCGAATCGACCTCATCCCAGGAGCGCCCCTACCAAACAAAGCTCCATACTGCATCAACCCGGAAGAAACTAAGGAGATCCAACGGCAAGTACAACAACTAATCGACAACGGTCATGTACGTGAAAGCCTAAGCCCTTGTGCCATTCCGGTTATACTTGTGCCTAAGCCAGATGGAAGTTTCCGCTTGTGTTCCGATTGTAGACCTATAAATGCTATTACCGTTCGCTATAGGCATCCCATTCCTCGCTTAGATGATATGCTTGATGAACTTAGTGGAGCCAACTTTTTCTCAAAAATTGATCTTAAAAGTGGCTATTATCAAATCCGCATTCAAGAGGGTGATGAATGGAAAACTGCTTTCAAAACCAAATTTGGCTTATATGAGTGGTTAGTTATGCCTATGGGTTTATCAGAGGCTCCCGGTACTTTCGTGCGTCTTATGAATTATGTGCTTCGCCCTTATATTGGAGTCTTTGTTGTGGTTTACTTCGATGATATTGTTGTGTTTAGCAAAACCATGAAAGAGCATCTTAATCATGTTAGGGCTGTTTTGCAAACCCTTCACAAGGAAAGCCTTTATGCCAACATGAAAAAGTGCACATTTGGTGTTGACAGAGTGGTTTTCTTGGGTTTTGTCGTGTCTTCCAAGGGTGTCCATGTTGATGAATCTAAAATTGAAGCAATTAAAACTTGGCCCCAACCCACCAATTTGCAACAAGTGCGTAGTTTTCTCGGTCTGGCGAGTTTTTATCGTTGCTTTGTGAAAGACTTTAGCACTATTGCCGCTCCTTTGCATGCTTTGAGTAAGAAGAATGCTCCTTTTATTTGGGGATCTTTGCAATCCACCGCTTTTGATGAGCTCAAGTCTTTGCTTACTCATGCTCCGATTCTTGCTTTGCCCAACTTTGACAAAACTTTTGAGGTTCATTGTGATGCAAGTGGTACCGGAACTGGCAGAGTTTTGATGCAAGAAAAATGAGCCATTGCATTTTAGTGAAAAACTCTCTGGTGCACAACTTAATTATCCCATATATGACAAAGAATTGTATGCTTTAGTGCGTGTGCTACATGTTTGGGAACATTATCTTAGACCTCATGAGTTTGTCATCCATACCGATCATGAAACGCTTAAGTACTTAAAAGGTCAAACTAAGTTGAACAAGCGTCATGCCAAATGTAGTGAATTTATTGAATATTTCCCCTATGTGATAAAGTACATTAAGGGTAAGGAAAATGTAGTTGCGGATGCACTTTCATGCATATGCACGCTTGTCACTAAACTTGAGTTGAATGTTATTGGCTTTGAGCACATAAAAGACTTGTATGCTAATGATCCATCTTTGGCGACTCCGTATACTTAAATGTTTGACACATACTTCTTGGGAACAATATTACATCAAGGATGGTTATCTTATGAGAGCTAACAAACTATGCATTCCCGAGTCTTCTCTTCGTTTGCTCCTTTTGCAATAGGCTCATGGAGGCGGACTCATGGACATTTTGGACGAGATAATACATTCGCCACGCTCTCCAAGAACTACTTTTGGCCATAGATGTTCCGCGACGTCTCACGCTTCACCACCCGATGCTCTACATGTCGCAAAGCTAAGTCTAAAGCTCAATCCCATGGTCTTTACATGCCTCTTCCTATTCCTTATCAACCTTGGGAAGACATTAGCATGGATTTTGTGCTTGGTTTGCCTAGAACTCAAAATGGCAAGGATTTCGTGTTTGTTGTTGTGGACCGATATTCTAAGACGGCACATTTCATTCCTTGCAACAAGATAGACGATGCTTCACACATTGCAAATCTCTTTTGTAGGGAAATCTTGCGTCTCCATGGAGTACCAAAGACAATTGTCTCCGATCGCGATGTCAAGTTCTTGAGTTACTTTTGGAAGACCCTATGCGTCAAGCTTGGAATCAAGCTCTTGTTCTCATCCGCATACCATCCTCAAACCGATGGCCAAACGGAGGTGACGAACCGTACACTCTCCACTCTACTTCGCGTGTTGATCAAGAAGAACATCAAGGAGTGGGAGGAGTGTCTACCCATCGCCGAGTATGCCTACAACCGTGCAAGACATTCGACGACCGGCAAGTCCCCCTTCGAGGTCGTCTACGGCTTCAACCCATTGTCCCCATTGGACATTCTACCTCTTCCTCTACAAGAGCGCACCAACCTCGACGCAAGTGCCCATGCAAGCTACATTAAGAAGATGCATGAAGATACAAGGCACACCATCGAGCGCCAAGTACAACAACTCGCGACCAAGCTCAACTTCAACAAGCATCCCATGATATTCAACATTGGAGACCTCATGTGGCTACACCTTCGCAAGGACCGCTTCCCCAACGAACGCAAGTCCAAGCTTCTCCCTCGAGCCGACGGACCCTTCAAGGTGCTAGCACGCTACAACAACAACGCTTACAAGATTGATCTCCCACGTGACAAGTACAACGTGAGCGACATCTTCAACGTCTCCGATCTCTCCCCGTACCATGGTGATGAGGATTTCGATCCGAGGTCGGATCTCTCCCAAGGGGGGGGGAGATGATGTGGAGCATCCTTCGATCATCCCCATGGACCTTCCATCGTCTCACCAAGCACCAAGAGGACCCATGACTAGAGCACGAGCTAGAGCTCTCGATACCGAGGTGACTTCTCTCCTTAGTGATATCTTATATGATCCTCTCGAGACATGGCTACTACCTCAATCCAGAATGTTGTGCATGATTAGGTGCCAAGAGGACCCTCCCGAGGATGCACATGAAGATGGTCAATACCCCAAGTCCATGTAAGAAGAGAACCAATGGAAGAAGGCAAGAACAGCCTCCAGGCACCGGACATCCGGCCAGGACCCCGAACATCCGGCCCTTAGAGATCCACACGGCCAGCCCTCTGCAGAAGAAACTCCAGCGACCGGACATCCAGCATCCAGCCCGGACATCCGGCCCCCACCGAAAATCCGGCCAAAGTCTCGGACATCTGGCACCAGCGACCAGAGAGCACAGAAGCTTGCCCCGTCAGCCCGGACATCCGGCAATCGCCTTGGCCATCCGGCGCCTCCCGAAGCAGCGGACATCTGGCCCCTCCGAGCGGACATCCGGCGTCACCCATTCAGAGAGCAGAACAGCCATCTGCGCTAGCCCGGACATCCGGCTCCTCAGCCCGGACATCCAGCGCCTCGCGAGCCACCGGACATCCGGCCCGACGCCCGGACGTCTGGCCCTCCCAGCGCTTGCACGCGCGTGTTGGACTGAGTCCATGTACCTCTTCGCCCCTAGCCTATATATAGGACTCCTCCTCCTCACTTCGAGACTTAGCATTGTGATAGCTCATTTAGAGATAGAGCTTTGCTCATCCGTACCGGATCTACTCCACGTGAGGGACCGTGCCTCTTCAGAGAAGATCCATTCGGATTCAAGGCCTCCATCCGGAGAAGACAATCAAGACCTCCTCACAGAGAAGAACGGCTACTCTTGTATCCTTCCTTTGTTGATTTTGGATCATGTGTTACCTTATGCTTTCGGTGATCTAGCCCTTGTGTGATTGATTACTTGTCGGTTTAGTGATTCTCTCATTTCTTCCCGTGTTTTCCCTTGTGTTTTCCCCGCGTTCTTTGTGTTTCCCCATAGTATCCTCTCCAAACGTGAAAGATCGGCCCCCTAGGGTTCCGCCCTACATCAGATAGACATTCCTCAAGTCATCTAAATGATATGTGATCCAAATGAACTAAACCATGTCCGATCATCACATGAGATGGAGTAGTCATCAATGGTGAACATCTCTATGTTGATCATATCTACTATATGATTCACGTTCGACCTTTCGGTCTCCAGTGTTCTGAGGCCATGTCTGTACATGCTAGGCTCATCAAGTTTAACCCGAGTATTCCGCATGTGCAAAACTGTCTTGCACCCATTGTATGTGAATGTAGAGCATATCACACTCGACCATCACGTGGTGTCTCAGCACGAAGAACTGTCGCAACGGTGCATACTTAGGGAGAACACTTATACCTTGAAATTTAGTTAAGGGATCATCTTATAGTGCTACCGCCATACTAAGCAAAATAAGATGCATAAAGATAAACATCACATGCAATCCAAATATGTGGCATGATATGGACATCATCATCTTGTGCTTTTGATTTCCATCTCCAAAGTATCATCATGATCTCCATTGTCACCAGCTCGACACCTTGATCTCCATCGCTGCGTCGTGATCATCTCACCAACTATTGCTTCTATAACAATTGTTACTGCTTAGTGATGAAGTAAAGCAATTACATGGCGTTTCCATTTCATACAATAAAGAGACAACCATAAGCCTCCTGCCGATTGCTGATAACTTTTACAAAACATGATCATCTCATACAATAACGTATATCACATCATGTCTTGACCATATCACATCACAAGCATGCCATGCAAAAACAAGTTAGACGTCCTCTACTTTGTTGTTGCAAGTTTTACGTGGCTGCTACGGGCTTCTAGCAAGAACCGTTCTTATCTACGGCACAAAAACCACAACGGTGATTTATCAAGTTTGCTGTTTTAACCTTCAACAAGGACCGGCCGCGGTCAAATTTGATTCAACTAAAGTAGGAGAAATAGACACCCGCCAACCACATTTATGTAAAACTAGTTGCATGTCTGTCGGTGGAACTAGTCTCATGAACGTGGTCATGTAAGGTTGGTCCGGGTCGTTCATCCAACAATACCGCCGAATCAAAATAAGACATTGGTGGTAAGCAGTATGACGATCACCGCCCACAACTCTTCGTGTTCTACCCGTGCATATCATCTACGCATAGAGATGGTTCTGATGCCACTGTTGGGGAACGTAGAATGCAATTTCAAAAGAAATCCTACGCTCACACAAGATCTATCTAGGAGATGCATAGCAACGAGAGGGGGAGAGTGTGTCTACGTACCCTCGTAGACCGAAAGCAGAAGCGTTTGACAACACGGTTGATTTAGTCGAACTTCTTCTAGCTCCGACCGATCAAGTACTGAACGCACGGCACCTCCGAGTTATGCACACGTTCAGCTCGATGACGTCTCTCGCCCTCTTGATCCAGCAAGATGTCGAGGAAGTAGATGAGTTCCGTAAGCATGAAGGTGTGGTGACAGTGATGGTGATGTGATCCGTGCAGGGCTTCGCCTAAGCACCGCGAGAATATGACCGGGGGTGCAAACTGTGGAGGGGGGCGCTGCACACGGCTAACAATTGATGTTTTCTGTTGTAGGCGCCCCTCCCCACGTATATATAGGTGGGAGGGGGAGGGGAACAGAAAAGGTGCGCCCCAAGTAGGAGGAATCCTACTTGGGGTCCTCCCCAATTCGGCCTTCCCCCTTCCATATTTGTCGGAGGGGGGAAGGGGAGAGGAAGGAGAGAAGGAAAGGGGGGCGAACCCCCTCTTTCCCTTCCCCCACTCAGCCTCCTTCCATGGGGGGGAGGGGGCGCGCCTGAAGGAAATATGCCCTAGAGACAATAATAAAGTTGTTATTTTATATTTCCTTATTTCATGATAAATGTTTATTATTCATGCTAGAATTGTATTAACCGGAAACTTGATACATGTGTGGATACATAGACAAAATACCGTGTCCCTAGTAAGCCTCTACTAGACTAGCTTGTTGATCAAAGATGGTTAATTTTCCTAACCATAGACATGTGTTGTCATTTGATAAACAGGATCACATCATTAGGATAATGATGTGATGGACAAGACCCATTCATTAGCCTAGCATTATGATCATTCAGTTTTATTGCTATTGTTTTCTTCATGTCATATACATATTCCTTTGACTATGAGATTATGCAACTCCCGGATAATGGAGGAATACCTTGTGTGATATCAAACATCACAATGTAACTGGGTGATTATAAAGATGCTCTACAGGTATATCCGAAGGTGTTTGTTGGGTTGGCATAGATCAAGATTAGGATTTGTCACTCCGAGTATCGGAGAGGTGTCTCTGGGCCCTCTCGGTAATACACATCATAAGAAGCCTTGCAAGCAAAGTGACTAATGAGTTAGTTGCGGGATGATTTATTACAGAACGAGTAAAGAGACTTGCCGGTAACGAGATTGAACTAGGTATGAAGATACCAACAATCGAACCTCGAGCAAGTAACATATCGATGACAAAGGGAATAACGTATGTTGTCATTATGATTAGACCAATAAAGATCTTCGTAGAATATGTAGGAGCCAATATGAGCATCCAGGTTCCTCTGTTGGTTATTGACCGGAGAGGTGTCTCGGTCATGTCTACATACTTCTCGAACCCGTAGGGTCCGCACGCTTAATGTTCGATGACGATTTTGTATTATATGAGTTATGTGATTTGGTGACCGAATGTTGTCTGGAGTCCCGGATGAGATCACGGACATGACGAGGAGTCTCAAAATGGTCGAGAGGTAAAGATTGATATATAGGATAATAGTATTCAGACACCGAAAGTGTTCCTGGTAGTATGAGGTATTTATCAGAGTACCGGGGGGTTACCAGAACCCACCGGGGGAATAATGGGCCATATGGGCCATAGGAGGGGAGCACACCAGCCCACAAGGGGTGGCGCACCCCCCCCCCCCGAGGAAGGAGGCCGAATAGGAGAAGGAGGAGAGGGTTCGGCCCCCCTTTCCTTCCTCCCTTCCCTCTTCCCTTTTCCCCTCCGGTGAAATAAGGAAAGGGGGCCGAATTGGAATAGGAACCCCAAGTAGGATTCCTCCTACTTGGGGCGCCCCAAGGCTGCTCTCCTCCCCCTCCCACCTATGTATACATGGGGAGGGGGCGCCTAGAACACATACCAACAATCGTTAGTCGTGTGTGGCGCCTCCCTCCACAGATTACACCCTCGGTCATATTCTCGTAGTGCTTAGGCGAAACCCTGCGGGGATCACTTCACCATCATGGTCACCACGCTGTTGTGCTGACGGAACTCATCTACTTCCTCGACACTTTGCTGGATCAAGAGTTTGAGGGACGTCATCAAGCTGAACATGTGCAGAACTCGGAGATGCCGTATGTTCGGTGCTTGATCGGTCGGAACAGGAAGAAGTTCGACTACATCAACCGCGTTGTCAAACGCTTCTGTTTTCGGTCTACAAGGGTACGTAGACACACTCTCCCCCTCTCGTTGCTATGCATATCCTAGATAGATCTTGCGTGAGCGTAGGAATTTTTCTGAAATTGCATGTTACGTTTCCCAACAGAGCCACCCCTTGTGGGCTGGTGTGATCCCCTCTTATGGCCCATATCTTTCCCCCGGGGGTTCCGGTAACCCCTCCGGTACTCCGATATGTCCCCGGTACCTTCCAGAACACTTCCGGTGTCCGAATATTATCGTCCTATATATATCAATCTTTACCTCTTGACCATTTCGAGACTCCTCGTCATGTCGTGATCTCATCTGGTACTACGAACAACATTCGGTCACCAAATCACATAACTCATATAATACAATATCGTCATCGAACGTTAAGCGTGCGGACCCTACGGGTTCAAGAACCATGTAGACATGACCGAGACACCTCTCCGTTCAATGACCAATAGTGGAACCTAGATGCTCATATTGGCTCCCACATATTCTACGGAGATCTTTATTGGTCGAACCGTTATGATAACATACGTCATTCCCTTTGTCATCGGTATGTTACTTGCCCGAGATTCGATCGTCGGTATCTTCATACCTAGTTCAATCTCGTTACCGGCAAGTCTCTTTACTCATTCCGTAATACATCATCCTGCAACTAACTCATATAGTCACTTTGCTTGCAAGGCTTCCTATGATGTGTATTACCGAGAGGGCCAGAGATACCTCTCTGATACTCGAGTGACAAATCCTAATCTCGATCTGTGTCAACCCAACAAACACCTTCAGAGATACCTGTAGAGCATCTTTATAATCACCCAGTTACGTTGTGACGTTTGATAACACACAAGGCATTCCTCCGATATCCGGGAGTTGCATAATCTCATAATCGAAGGAATATGTATTTGACATGAAGAAAGCAATAGTAATAAAACTGAACGGCCATTATGCTAAGCTAACGAATGGATCTTGTCCATCACATCATTCTCATAATGATGTGATCCCATCCATCAAGTGACAACACATGTCTATGGTTAGGAAACTTGACCATCTTTGATTAACGAGCTAGTCTAGTAGAGGCTTACTAGGGACACGGCGTTTTGTCTATGTATCCACACATGTATCAAGTTTTTGGTTAATACAATTCTAGCATGAATAATAAATATTTATCATGATATAAGGAAATATAAAATAACAACCTTATTATATCCTCTAGGGCATATTTCCTTCACCATGAACATGTCTTGCACATCCCAAAAAAACTCCTGCATGTGTGCCATCGTTCAAAGGGCTACAAATTTGGTGGTTATGGCTCCGTGATGGCAACCAGGGAGGGGGTGGTACTTCTCCATCGGATAGTCCACAAAAAATGAAGGCATACATGGTATTGGGGATCTAACAAATCACAATTATGTAACGAATCAGAAGCAAACTAGATGAAATTTGAAATCCCCAAATCACAGCTACCCTTAACCCTAGAAATCAGAAATCAAATACGCACATCGCTGCCAAACAAGTCGGCATGTTCAGACGATTTCGGCCCATCCCCCAATGAACCCATGGCGAACGGCGGCGATGACGACGATGAGTCAGGGGAGAGCACGTGAAAGGATCGATAAGGTTTACTAGAGGGAGGGGTGGCGAATAGAGGACTACAAATATTAAGCTTAATTACCAATTTTAGGGATTTACAAATAAAGTAGGTTCTCTAAATATGTAACTAGCTGAACACAACCTATATGGCAAGTAAGCTCAAAGCAAAGTAAACTAGGCAGCAATATAATTACCAAGCCAACAAGCATACAAGGCAAAGTAAATTGCGCAAAGGATTAAACACAAGTGAGTCCGGGACGTGGATTTTATCTCAAAGTTCAAACTTTCTTGGGGAAGAGCTAATCACTATTGGAGCGGTGCCGGTGCAAGGCTCCGGAATGCCAACAACTGGCTCACGGTGTTCTCCTCGAGTCACCCCAACTAATGAGCCTTAGATCATTCAGGGTTTGTCTTGAAGGCTGATGGTCTGCAAGACACACAGGGTAACGTAGCACCTTCGTGCAAGTATCCCAATAGTTATCATTCCCAACGAAGAGCGGACGAGAGTATTATGAGGGGCGTTTCGGTCACATACAAGTTTTCACCAATCTTGTGTGAAGTAACTGTCTAAAAATCCGCAGATGGTATTACTGTCCCATGAACGAAATATACCAACATGGTGGAAGAGTTGGTAGTTGCAGCGAGAATAATAAAGAACCTAAAAGTAAATAACATAAAATACATGTCTGGAAGTAAACGGTTGTTATGTGCAATAGAGATGTTAGGCGCGGAGAAGCTTCGAATCATGGTGTACATCAAGTGTGCTAGTGTGACATTAATAGTAGTTACCTTGTATTGTGATTCTAGTGCATAGGTTGTTTGTTTGGTAGGCGGGTCACCCTTGAGTGGTTGAGCTTTTCACGTCGGACTCGTTCTCCCTGGTAGTCCCGCTTCGATGTTGTCATCACATAGCCGTTTTTGCAATTAAGGTCATAAGACTGGATCAACGCATTAGGTTCCGTTGGTCACAAATTCACTAAACAATGTGTTATTTGTGTATTTCTTCGGGTCATGTTGCTTGGGCCCTTAAATTGGACAACACACATTACGAGCATCACATATAAACAACTTACTGAAAAATCATATAACTATAATCACAAATGATGTCATATACAGTAGGCACAACTGAATCTCACCAATCCTCCCACGTCTCCCTGCCCAGGGAGAATTACTCTCACATGAGAGAGGAAACCGAACATCTTGGAGATCAAATAAAGCGAAATCATCTCAATAATATCACAAAGATCCGTAAGAAGATGAATGATTAAAGAAATCTTGATCTCAAGATGAGTATGGATAGAGTTACAAACCCTAATCTTACAACTTAGAATTCCTCTCTCTATGGTGCTGTTGCGATGAATGGAAATGAAGATGGGTGGAAGAGACGGAATGGATCTTCGGCGGTTCTTCTCCGGATCTCTTCCCTCTCTGTTCTAGTTGGTGTCGTGACGTCTCTGTCTTTGATGGTCTATCTGTCTTCACGAAAGTTGCTTGGGTTGATGAAATGGTGCTGGCACCACATGGTACGACAGGTTGACAACGCTCATACCATGCGTCGTCTTGCGCTTTGAATAGTCTGTTGCATTTTCGCCCAAAAGATAAATTGCACCAAATGGCTTTATTTGACAGGATACTGATTGGTTTCCTTCCAAATATATCTATTTATGCACATAACAGTAAAACCAATTTTTCTTCTTTCTTGAAGGATTAGTGTTAGAAAGAAGTGAAAAAATATCAAGCTATCAAACACAAACACCACACCTTTACGTACGTCTCCATGGCACACCACAAGCAAAAAAAACTTCTGGAGGAACCCTAATCACCTAGGAGCCCAAGCTCCAAGAGTAACAAGTTGTTGATAAAAGAATCTTGCGGGAAATACGAATCAAGGGCATAGATGGTATTGGGGCTCTAACAAATCAAAGATACAAAAATACATGAAAAATTAGATGGAAACTAGATCAAAATCGAAATCCCCAAATCGCAGCTACCCCTAACCCTAGAAATTAGAAATCAGATACTCACATCGATGCCAAACGAGTTGCCGTCTTAAGTCGATTCCGACCTATCCCCCATGGACCCAAGCAATTTTTCTGTTAATGAAATGAGTAGAGCGCCTGATTTTTCTGTTAAAAAAGAAAAGAAATAATTGACCGGTAGGCTTGCATTAAAGCGCAAGAGACACGGCATGGGTGCCGACTGCCGAGACATCATAATCCCCAGGAAGGCGAAACCTAAGCGACTGCCTCACCGACCACCTTCAGCTCCTCAACAGCACAAGAATTGATCCACAAAATGGGCCAGATAACCAATAATACACTTGCTGCAAATGTTCAAGCCATTGTACACGACTGGCACCGTTCCCAGTCAAGAAGCATGGTACATTTGTCCAACAATGCAACATTTTCTGTCAAAAAAAGGAATGTGGTGCAGGTTCAACATAGCAACGAAGCCAGCACTCCAGCGACGGCTGGTCTCGAGTGATGTGGAACGAACACTGCCTCTCCATGGAGGAGCCCCCTTCAAAATCCGTAAGGCTTGAATTTCCTCTGAGCCCGCAGCTGCTGTATCCTCTTCTTGTCCTGCTCGAACTTGCTCTGCAGCATCGCCAGCTCTGCACAACAAATACAGGTCAGTAGCTTTCCCAGCAGTTATCTGCAGCCACACTCAAGTTGCGTAAAAACGCACTGCATTGCATGCAACTTGTAGCAGATTTCATGTTGGAAAATATGATGGAAGGATATCAACTTGACATGGCAAAAAAGGAGCATCTGTTTGTAAGGGCTGGAATAAACCAAAACAGTCTCTTTACTACACAAAATAACCTCCGGTGTATGCGAGATTCACATGACACTGAATACAAGATCAAGGGACAATGACTTGGGCATTGTATTTTCTCAAAACCAGAACAGACTACACTAAACAGAAAGTCACAAGACTGGCATGGCAAACTACATCTCTGAACACAGTCTAGATTCTAGCATCATACATGTACTGAGCATTAGGCATAATTAAAGTTAAACTGCACCAATGGTTAAATAGGGAATCCATAAAAAATGCTTTTTGACATACCACTCATTTGAGCTTCTCGTTTCTGATGTCTGTAGAAGTTCCGGCCAACTTCCTTGGGTTTCTTCTGAGCCATTTTCTCTTGCATTGCAGCCAGAGATACAGAGCCAACCGCTGTTCCAGTTTCAACATCTGTAGTCTTCTTCCTACCTTTATGATGCATCACAACTGTCCACCCATCTTCTGCAGCTGCTGCCTCTCTTTCCTTCTTCTCCTGAATTAATCAAATAGGTACCACATGACAAACCAACAATGATGCAGTTGCTATGCCAAAACAAACTTCTTCCTGTAATAAATGGCAGAAAGGGGACGACTTCGTATGGTGGCAGTACATAAATAACTTGTCTTAACTTGCACAATAACTTCAGATATTCAATGAATATTTACGGAACAAGCTAGCTATAAATCAGAACACTTGAATAAATTCTTCAATGTTTAATGAATGGAAGATACGCACCCGCTCTTGTTGTTCCTCATGTGCAGTTATAAACACATCTATATTTTGCTGCAAGACTTTCAAGCCTGGCCGCTTCTGTCTGTACTCCAAGATCCATTCTGACAAGACAGCAGTCACACCACGTATCAGTATTTGCCATTTTGGACTTTGGTGGATCAATTTGCAGGTTCCAGTATAAAAAGGAAAGATAAATAAACACTGTGGAACTCATTTGAGCACAATATCAACTAATAGGGACCCTTACAGTTTGCACTGCATATGATTAACATTTAGGCTGATTGTAACAAGTTAAGACTTATAGATCTGTCAGTTGCATGACCAAATCAGCTCGTATGAATCTTTTGATTTAAACAAGTCTAAGAAATGATATTCCTTGGAGTGTATTTGGATACAGTAAATTCTGTCTTTTTCACTGTCGACACTAGACAGTGGATCTTTATATATGCTAGTGAAAATATATCTTTTCGGCAATGAAAACCAGAAGTGTAGACATTACTTTTCATTCCTCTGGAACAGTCTTCATCGACTGATGCAATCTCATCAACATTTGCGGTATCAACTTCATGCTCCTCCAAATTGTCCTCTCTAACTGATACCTGCATATCAGTCCTGTTGACTTCCCCAGATTGCTTTACTTTCTCTGCGTCCAATGAAAAGAATGCATGTCAGGAAACACAAATATTTATGCAATAGATAGCTGCTAATTGAGAAAAACTTTGTTTAGGATAAAAGTACAGCAGCCTACTTGTCTTATTTTTCTTTCGTTTCTTTGCCTTTTCTGGTTCCCCAATGTCCATAACTTCACTCTCTGCTGCAACTTGTTTGACATCAGCTGCATAAATTATATGTACATCTACTATTAGTGAAACAAAAATATTTATGCAACAGATAGCTGGTAATTGAGAAAAACTTTGTTTAGGATACAAGTACAACAGCCTACCTGTCTTATTTTTCTTTCGTTTCTTTGCCTTTTCTGGTTCCCCAATATCCATAACTTCACTCTCTGCTGCAAGTTGGTTGACATCAGCTGCATAAAATATATGCACATCTATTATTAGTGAAAAGAAAATTTCAGGAATTACTATTGAATGATAAAAATGGAAAAAGCCTAGCATATGACATAGTTGCTTGCGCGGATGAAAAACTATTTGTCAAGAACAAATGTGAAAATATCAACATTACTCATCATGATTGAAAGGTAGCACAGCAGACAAAGTGGCAACTCAGAAGCGATCTTACTGTTTAGAGTTTCTACATCCAGATTTTCAAGCAGGATATCATCTGCATCATTGGGCTCAACAGAGCTCTTCCCTTCCTTTACCTTCCTTTTCTTCTTCTTCAGCTTACGTGTTCCAGCATCACTACTGTCCAATGGACTTTGTACCTCAACAGGACTTTTGCTTTCCTTTAGCTGTTTTTTGCTTTTCTTCTTCTTCAGCTTAGGTGTTGCCCCACCCTCATTGAGAGTCACCAAATTATGAGCCTTGGTACAACAGCTTGTTACTTTGGCATGCTTAATTTTCTTCTTTTGCTTCACCAATGCAATCTTCTTGCTTCCTATATCTAAGAAGCAAAGATAAGAGATAAACCATTATACTACAAGATATAATTCCATTTCACGCTTTAACAATAGTTGTCGATGATAAGTAGGGTCTAATAAACAACTCAAAGAGCTTGAACCAAAAACTTAACAAGCGCTCAGGAAATGAGACGGTCCTCATGCTATTTTTCCATGCACATGAGACACCGATGAGTTCGAAGGTTTTCAGAATATCTTTTCTGTCATACCATTCTACACTCTACAACCGTGATTGACGATGTACCACTGAATCATCCTCTTACCCTTTGCTGGGGCGATGAATAGACATTTGTAAGCATACAAACTTCACTCTAGGATGAGCTTAACCCTTAATTATCCAAAACAAAATGGAAGAGATTGCCAATACCTTCCGCGATAGCATGTCCGGCAGCGCCCTCGCTCTCAACGGCAGCATCTAAAACTCTATCCTTCTTCTTCTTCAGCTGCTTCCTCTTCACTCCAAGCCCAAGCGCCAGCTTCTTATCAACCTTGGCTTCCCGCGAAACCTTCTTGTCTACAAAGCAGCACATTTTTTTACTTTCGCCTCCCAAATTCGAACTGACTCAATCGAGAAGCAACAGGGTGCGTGCATAAAGGGGAAAGTTTCCGCACCTTTGGATTTGCCCATGCCGAGAACAAATCAGCTACGAAGCGTCCACGAGGAAGAACACGAAGAGAGTCGGTGGCGAATAAGCCCTCGTCGGCGTCGGGCGGAGGCGCCGGCGGCGGCTGCTGGGTGTCGGCGTCCGGGAGGCGGGAGCTGCGAGGGGCGGTAGGGTTTGGGCGTCTCAATGGGTTTCTTTCTACCGGGCTCAACTGCCCACGAGCATTTCTGACAGGTGGGCCTAATTTGTTTCCGGGCCCGCATTGCAGCGGAGACACATCCAAAGGCCCAAAGCCCCTTTTAATAGCGAGCGGCTTGGCGTGCCGAGTCCTCTCCTAAAACCCTAGCTCCACCACCCACCTAAACCCGCGAACTCTCCAAGGCGGCGGCGGCAGCGACAGCAGCGGCGATGGGGAGCGACACGGAGACGGAGAAGAAGAAGACCCCGGTGGCGCTGGCGCCCATCGCCAAGCCGCTCGCCGGCAAGAAGCTCTCCAAGAAAACCCTCAAGCTCGTTCGCCGAGGTTCGTGAGATTTTCCCCGTTCCCTTTTTTGGCCCGAATCAAAAAAAAATTCATTGGTTTAGTCGTGATGTGGTTGTTGTCTGCGTGTTTTGCAGCCTCGGAGGCCAAGTGCCTGAAGCGCGGGGTCAAGGAGGTGGTCAAGAGCATCCGTCGTGGGAGCAAAGGGTTGGTATTTCTACTTCTTCTCGTTAGTAGTACTGTGTAGTTCTTGCTTGGTAATTAGCACACTAGTATGGTGTTGTCCTAGAGAGCTCTGGCTTAATTCCTCTGTCAGAAACTTGGTACTAAGTGTGGTGCGGGTGATACTTGGTAATAGCAATCAACAAAGGGCAGATAACTTTTCCCTGAAATATGTCATGGATTTGTTTGACTTGCTTGTCAGTTGTGTCTAGCAGTGCAGTGCATAGTGCACACTATGAGTCATATAAAACATCCATTGTTATGATTGCATACATGCTGAATGATTTAGTGTGCTATTCTTGTTGATGATGGAACTGTCCAGTTGCCACTGTATATGAAGCTAATAACTGTGGGGTG
The DNA here is from genome assembly GCA_963921465.1 of Triticum timopheevii. NCBI lineage: Eukaryota > Viridiplantae > Streptophyta > Magnoliopsida > Poales > Poaceae > Triticum > Triticum timopheevii. The sequence continues at coordinate 466,771,161 of OY997272.1, read as the reverse complement.
TGCTTATTTATGTTATGATTGAGATCGATAGTGTTGCTGTGTTTTTATGCATCCTCAATCATTCAGTGGCTTGACTTGCATAATGTCATTGACATATGTGGTTCTGTTTCATGCAGGTTGTGTGTAATTGCTGGAAACATCTCTCCAATCGATGTGATTACACATCTTCCCATACTTTGTGAGGAAGCCAATGTCCCATACATATATGTGAGCTCAAAAGAGGTATGCTGCATTTTCACTCAAATCTTTATGTTTAGTTTGTTGCAATCAGAGAGTTGTATCTTATCACGCATTCGCAGTGATTGTCTCCTTATAACCTCCAACAAGCTAAAATCTTGACAAGTTGATGGTTCATGCTATGATGACCCAGTCAATAAGGTGGTGCAACCTAGGCACATTTTTCTTCATTTGTTTGGATCTCTCACATATAGGTTATGTGGTTATCAGATCCTCGCCATCAACTAATTGCTTGAACATTGAAAGAAGGCACTCTTCTGTCTTTCTGATGGCTAGCAGTAATGTTTCCCTCTCTTGGCACATCACATCGAAGGAGCACCACATAGTTGTCTTGTCATTTGCATTTCAAGTGTTTTATTCAATTAGCTGTGTTGGAGCTAATGAGAAAAGAAGCATCTGATTACTTTTTTTGTCCAGTAAACTATAGCTGAAGTAGCATCAGACAGTCTTTATGTTCGAATAAATCTTATGTGTAACCTTCAGTTCTGTTGGAGTCAAAATAGACCTAAGATGGTCGCTTTTACCAGCTTATCAGTCTGAACCAGATGTTCTGTATTAGGTTAAAAAATGTTTGATAATTTGAGTCACCCAATTGCCTCGGCATGCTTTATCATTGATAGCATGCATGTTTTCCTTCAGAAGTATGTGCTCCCTCCGATTCATATTAATTGACGCTGCTTTAGTATAACTTTAGTACAAAGCTGTACTAAAGCAGCGTCAATTAATTTGGATTGGAGGGAGTATATTGTTGTGCCCAGCCCATGTCACAGGCCAAATAAATCATTTACAGGCTTGATGTAAAAGAAACTTGCATATTTCGCTTTAAATATATACCCTCGTGTACAGCAAAATATAACGTGAGTGGACGAGGCAAAAAAAAAATGTTTCCTGGGCGCATAACAACTAAGGAGCACCAGATGGTCATCTTGTCATTTGCTTTTATTGTTCTTTCCAGGCACACCCTTTAAAATCCTTTTGCAAACTTAGATACAACTGCCTTAGTACCTTACTTGGTCCTATCTCATTAATCTTCCCTATGGCCTACTCTAAGTTTTGGCAGACCAAGATGGTTGCTGGCAGGTCTTGACAGCATAGGGTTCTTCATTGGGTTTGTATGTTGGTCCATTTTTGTTACCCATTTGCCACAGCACTTGTGGTCTCTCATTTTGCTTTTTCCTTGAAATGAAACCGGAATTAAGTTTCTTGTGTGTCCCTACTCATTGGTCCTACGGTTTCCTTGAAAAGTCTGTCTTGTGCCTCTACGTGACCCATGTTACATGCAAGCGTGAAACAGTTCCAAGCCTGTTGTTAAGAAACTTAACACATTTGGCTTTTCATACAAGTCCATTATCAAAGTAAAATGCACAGTATTAGCTACCAGTTATTTGCCTTCTTATCACCACAAAAGTAGTAGAAGGAATAACAGCAAGTATGGTAGTGCAGTAGAGAAAATGATGATGTGGCCTTTGAGATTATAAGATTATAAGCTAATGTACTGTGGCTACCTCCCTGTGCAGGAGCTTGCGACTGCGGGGACCACCAAGAGGCCTACCTGCTGCGTTTTGGTGATGACCAAGCCAGCCAAGGGGGAGATCACTGAAGAGGTGAAGGAGAAACTGGAATCGGAATACAAGCAGGTTGTAACTGAAGTCACTGAGGCTACATCAGCTCTGTTCTGAGAACATTTCCATGGCCCGCGTGGAGGAACCATGAACATCTTTCTGTCTGTATTATGTAGCATGATTTTGTCACCCTATCCTTGCTAGTGATCGACGTGTTTATCAGGGAGCTTTAAGCATTGCGAGTATGGTACTGCGTGATTAGATAAAAAAATAGTGCATTGTTAACTAATATGGGTGAGCAAATCATTATCGTTGATGTTGCATAGATGTGACTACCTGAGCGCTCGAGCCATAGCTAATCCTAAAAATATTGAAGTTGAGACTGCTTATTGGTCCTGGCTAAATCCACAACAATTTAGGCCCTTTATTCTGCTTGCTTGACGGACTTGGTTGCCTGGGACCACCGAGAGTGAGCAATATCTTAGGTTTTAATATCTAGGAATGGGGAAGATGCAGTGCGAGGTGCCATGGTACACAGAAATTCTGATAGAGAGAGATAGTGGAAGTGAAATGGGAAAAAATTAAAGAAATGGATGCCTTTTTCGTAGTTGGACCCTCAGCTAAATTTTTATAGTTTGTTTAGGAAGCGTGTGTTGATCGCATTAGGTTCGGACAGGCCGTGCGGAAGGAAGACCTGTTGTTTGCTTGCCTAGCCTACACCAGAATCTTGGCCCACATGAACCTCACTCGTGAGGACTAGGGTTTGTATTCGGCCATTACAATGGAATTCGAGCTACAATGGAGGATTTACAGAGTTGCGGATCTCGCTCTCGCAGGAGCTCACACCGCACATGCCATCTACTCGCCGTTTTCCTCTTCCGTTTTCCTCTTTGCCGCCTATTACAGAAGTGCACGAGAGTATAAGTACTAGACTGCTTTAATCCCATTCTGGCCCAGCCGGAAGGCAAGGCTGCCTTTTGGGCCTACCTATCTCCTCCACTGATCCTTGGCCCATCTCAGGTTCGCTGACAATCCCACCTCCTTAGAAACGGCTTGCCCCCAAGCCGGTGCTCTCGGGAACTTTTGCTGCAAAGCCACTTTATCTTCCTAGGTAGCCATGTCCGTCGGGGTAGCACTCCATTTAACAAGCACTTGGACAAGAAACCTGGAGCCCTTACGAACCACCTTTTGCTGCAATATTTGTTCAGGAATTTGAAACTGCTCATCGGGTTTAGGTAACTGAGGCAATACCTGACAACTTGGAGTTAACATGCCCGTAAGGAACGCATCACTCACCTCCTGCGCCCACAGAGATGACGGTAGCTCGTGTGTGTCTCCAGAAGAGCGGCGGGGCGAATTGGCGTACCCGCTCGCGGATTTGGTCGCCCTATATAGCCAGCCCCACTGCAGCGACAAAACTCCCGTCACCATTTCCCCCTCCTTGAGCTTTCCCTTCGGCGCAGAGAGCCACATCGCCGACGAGGTAAGCGGCGCTACTGCTCCGGCCACCGGTTGACGGAGGCGGCGATTCAACTCCTCTTCTCCGATGTGTTCAGCACTTCCAGGGCTGTGTTATATAGCCAGCCTCACCGTAGCGGCAGAACACCCATCACCATTTCCTCCCTCTCGAGCTTTCCCACCGGCACGGTAGCCACATCGACGACGAGGTAAGTGGCGCTACTGCTCCGGCCACCGGTTGACGCCGGCGACAATTCGACTCCGTGTTCAGCGCCTCCTTCACTGCTGCTCTTATGACGCCTGTGAGTTCATTCACCCCCTTTTCTCTCCTAGTTCTAGCTAGATCTGTGCACATGTAGTAGGGGTAAATCTGCCGGCCTATGTAAGTGTGATGTTCTAGTAGCTGGTGGTGATGGATTTGAAGCATGTAGTGTAAGTGCATCTAGTGCCCCTTAGTGATTTTGGTGTATTGAAGACTTATAGGTTAAGGGACTAATGCATTTGTGAGTGTACACAGGTCTATAAGTCTATGAGGAGTTTGATATTTACAGAGAAAGTCGACCCCTAAAAATGAAGTTCTTCGACTGAAGACTTTGATATTCTGAAGACTTTCTGAAGACTTTGAAAGTGAAGAAATTGGTGTGATCTTGAAGACTTGGTATTCATTTGAGGAACATGAAGCGTGAAGACTTTTGTTTTTGTAGTTCCATTTTCTCTTTCTTGAGTCATAGGAAACACCGTACTGTTAAAGGGGGTCGAGGAAATACTAAGGAAAATTTTCCATGTGATGCTCAACTCAAAATCCTACACCTACCAATCCCTTCGAGTGAAGCCTTTGGAAATCTCATACAGTTCAGTCAATTTCTTCAGTGATAGAGACGCAGTTCTTCTGGTCGCTGAGGAATTTGTTCTGACTGAGGAGTTAGGAATTCGCCAGTGCGAATTGCCTACACAGTGAGGAACATGATAGCCCTGAGGAATTTGAGAGTCAAATTTCCGACCGTTGCTGTGCTGCGCACCAGCTGTCCCAAAATATCTTATCCACCTAACGGTCATATCATTGAAGGGCATTTATGTCTTATCATGTCGGGCTGCTCCCTAGGCTATAAATAGCCGCCCCCTACAACCACTAACTGGTTGGCTGCTCCGAGAGAACTTGACACTTGTCATTGAGAGCAACCCATCCTCCGAGGACTTTGAGCGAAAATCATCAAGTGAGGAAAACCCAAAACCAAACCCCTACAAACCCAAAGTGATTGAGCATCACTGAAGAAATTGATCCTGCGTGGATCCGACGCTTGTTACCTTTGAAGACTGTGCTTCTTCCAGACGGTTAGGCGTCATGGTCTAGAGCATCCAAGAGGAATTGTGGATCGCCGAGTGACCAAGTCTGTGAAGGTTTGGAAGTCGCCTGAAGACTTACCACGAGTGATTGGACGAGGTCTGCGTGACCTTAGTTCAAGGAGAATACGGTGAGGACTGGGTGTCCTGAGCTGCGTGCTTAGCGACTGGGTGTCCGGGACTGTGTGTCCTCGAGTTTAAATACTCAGCCGCTCCAACCAGACATACAACTGAGACAGCAGTTGGAACTGGTCTACCAAATCATTGTCTTCACCAACCTAACTGGTTCTATTTCCTCAACCCTTTCATTTCCTCATTACTGTGTTGAGTGTTTGTTCATATCTGTGCTTGAAGACTTTGACTGAAGACTTTCTCAATTTCCTCAGTTTAATTTCTTCAGTCTGTTTATCTTCATCTTGTCTTATCCTGTGATTACGCTTTCTGTACTCTGTGCTAGTCTTCATTTCATCATGATGACCATGCTTGTATTATGTTATGCTTACTTCTGAGTACTTATTCCGCTGCTAGTAGTTCTTCGCTAAGGAATTTCCTCACCGACAAATTCCTCAGTGAAGAATTCATAAAAATCGCCTATTCATCCCCCCTCTAGTCGACATAACGCACTTTCAATTGGTATCAGAGCAAGGTACTCCCTTGTTCTATGCGATTTTGGTTTAACCGCCTGGAGTTTTAGTTATGTCGACCGCAGGTATGAAGAAAGTGACATGCCCTATCTTTGACGGTCATGATTATCCCAAGTGGAAGGCCATGATGAGGAAGCGCCTCATGGCAATGAACAGCGAGCTGTGGACCGTCACTGAGATTGGTCTTACTGATCTATGCAAGATGGCGGACGCTGATGATACTCGCAAGTACACTCGACTTGACATCTTGGCGAAGGATATCATCTGTTCCTGCCTATCCAGAGATGAATTCAGGCGCATTATGCATCTTTACAATGCGAAGCTTATCTGGGACCGAATCTCTGATGTCTATGAAGGTCATCGAACCCATCATGATCCCTGGTTTGAGGACTTCAAGGAATCTCTCAAAACGATGACTTTCGAGCCAGAATCATCATCTTCTGCATCATGTCTCATGGCAAAGGATGACGAGGTAACCGAGTGCTCCTCATCCGAGTTTTGTGACGATGAATCTGATAATGATGAATCTGATGATGATATTGAATCTTGTTATACCAAACTTGTTTGCATTGCCACTAAACAACAAACGGCTTTGGAACAAGTTCAAAACATGCTAGACAAAAGTGATGATATGTTGGGTGAAGAAATGGATCAGTCAAAAGCATTGGCTGAAAGTCTTCAGAGACTTCATTCCAAGTTTGACGCCCTTCAAGATCAACATAATACTCTCTTGACTGATCACGAGAAGCTTTCTTCTGAATCTCTTCAAAGAAAGCAAGATCTTGAGAAGCTAAGAGTGAGTTATGAAGATCTTCAGAAGGAGCGCGATTCATTACTAGCTCAACAAATCAGCGCTTCTCAGGAAGAATTTGTTCCTCCATGCTTAAAGTGCATTGAACGTGAATCTGCTAATTCTTCACCTAAATGTTCAAATGCTTCAACTGTTACAAATTCTTCACCTGCCTCTGCTACCACTAATTCCTCATCTGAGGACATTGCTAGTATCACTGACAATGCAGGGCTGAAGGAATTGTACATGACAGGCATGTACAAAAGCCTCAAAGGGCATCAGACTCTTTGTGATGTGCTTAAAAAACAGATCCTCAACAGAAACCCTAGGAAAGAGGGTATTGCCTTTGAGAGGAAACTCAATGCTGATGGAACATATTGGAAGCCCGAGCAGTACCCCAAAACCTCATGGGTTGCTGCAAAGGGACCTCCAGTTGATCCATCTAACTTATCTGGCTTTACATGTGAATCTCCTCATTATTCTGATGAGTCATTTGACTCCAACTATAAACTGTTCAAAAATCAGAATGGTGAAGTATTTGCTAGATATGTTGGCACTAACTGCAGGAATGGGTCTCCTATGAAGAAAATCTGGGTTCCCAAGAAGTGCCTTGAAAGTCTTCAGGTGAATGTCCTCATGACACCACCTGTGAAGAACAGGAACCCCAGATCAAATTCTTCATATGGATCAACTTCTTCATATGGATCCAAGTCCTCATACGGACCAAATTCCTCACGTGGATCAAATTCCTCAAAAGGATCAAAGTCCTCATATGATTATCATCGTGCTAACAACTCTGTTTCGCAGGGTAGAGCTAAGGGCTATGAATATGTGCATTATTCTTCAAACCATTATGTTCATAAGTCCTCGAAGAATTTCTCTGCTTATTCATATGCTTACCCTAACCCCTCTTGTGTGAAACGAAATGGTTTGGCATCTTTTCCACCTTTCTCATATGGTGCTCGCAGAGTGATGAATTCTTTGCCACCCCTCCAGATGTGGGTGGTAAAGAAAAAGAACTAATCTCTTCTGCAGGGTCAGGTCTCCAGACGTGCTTTAACGTCTGAAGAATTTGCTGGGGACCTGACGAAATTGCCTGAAAGGACGCAGGCGAATCATGATGAAATGAACTTTCATTTCACACATCCTAATACTGCTATATCTGTTTACTGATTGATGAAATTCATCTGATGAACTTGATATCATATTCTTCACTGATGAAGCATATGAGATTGTAAGCTACACTAATTCATCTGCAGGATGATCAACCCAAAGCTACTGAGTGGGTCCTCGATAGTGGATGTACAAATCACATGACTGGTGACAAGAATCTATTGATGGATGCTCCCTTATCACCGTCACATCTGAAGCATATCATCTTTGCTGACAAAGGCAAAAGTCAGGTATTGGGTCTTGGTAAGGTTGCAATCTCTAAGGATAAACACATGGACAAAGTCATGCTTGTTGAGTCCTTAGGATACAACCTCATGTCAGTCTCAATGCTTTGTGATCTTGATATGGTTGTTGTCTTTGGCAAGTATCGCTGTGTTGTGATTATGGAAGCTGACAATTCCAAAGTCTTCGAAGGCTTTAGGAGAGGAGATTTGTATATTGTTGATTTCTCTACAGGACCACAACCAGCCATGTGTCTACTTGCAAAAGCTTCAGAAGGCTGGCTATGGCATCGACGACTTGGTCACGCAGGCATGAGGAATTTGCACACGCTTGCGAAGAAGAAGCATGTCATTGGCATTGAGAATGTCAAATTCCTCAAGGATCACTTATGCGGAGCCTGTGAAGCTGGAAAAATGACCAAGGCCAAGCATCCAGCGAAGACTATCATGACCACTACTCGTCCATTCGAATTGCTTCACATGGACCTCTTCGGACCTAATCATTACTCAGCAGTCACTAATGATGCATCTCTATATGGTTTTGTCATTGTTGATGATTACTCTCGATATACATGGGTACACATTGTTACTTACAAACATGAAGTGCAGGAAGTCTTCAAACGTTTTTCCTTGAGGGCTTCAACCAAATTTGGTGTGAAGATCAAGCACATCAGAAGTGACCATGGAACTGAGTTCAAGAAATCCGGTCTTGATGACTATCTTGATGAACTTGGTATTACTCATGAGTTATCTGCTCCCTATACTCCTCAGCAAAATGGCGTCGTGGAGCGCAAGAACAGAACTCTTGTTGAGATGGCTTGCACTATGCTTGATGAATACAAAACGCCTCAGCGTTTTTGGATTGATGCAATTGATACTGCGTGCCACATCATCAACAGAGTATATCTTCACAAATTCTTCAAGAAGACGGCCTATGAACTCCTCACTGACAAGAAACCCAATGTGAGTTATTTCAAAGTCTTCGGTGCTAAATGTTGGATTAGAGATCCTCACCACAACTCTAAATTTGCACCGAAAGCACATGAAGGTTTTATGCTTGGTTACGGAAAGGACTCGCACACCTACAGAGTCTTCAACATTGTTCTTCACAAGATTGTTGACACTGTAGATGTGCAGTTCGATGAAACTAATGGCTCGCAAAGAGAGCACCTACCTTCTGTGTTAGATGAACCATCACCTGAGGATTCTATCAAGTTCAAGGCAACTGAGGATGTCATTCCTACTGAAGAATCTGCTGAGGAATTCATTCCAGTTCATGAAGAACGTCGAGCTGATGCACCTGAAGAAAATACTGAGGAAAATGGTGCTGAAGAAAATGCTGATCAAAATCCTCAGCGACAACCAGCTCATCCTCGCGTTGCAAAAGAAGTGCAAGTGGAGAAGATCATTGATGACATTAGAGCACCAGGTCCTCTCACACGCTCAAAAACTTCACATTTATCTAACTTTTGTGGGCACTATGCTTTTGTCTCTATCACAGAGCCCACTAAGGTAGATGAAGCATTTCTGGAGCCGGAGTGGATTCAGGCTATGCAAGAAGAATTACATCAGTTCGAGCTCAACAATGTCTGGGAACTGGTCAAACGTCCAGATCCTCGCAAGCATAATATCATTGACACAAAGTGGATCTACCGCAACAAGCAAGATGAAAATGGCCTTGTGGTGAGGAATAAGGCACGACTGGTAGCTCAAGGCTACACACAAGTTGAAGGAATTGATTTCGATGAAACTTTTGCACCTGTTGCTAGACTTGAGGCTATTCGCATATTACTTGCTTATGCTAACCATCATGATATCATCTTATATCAAATGGATGTGAAAAGTGCATTCCTCAATGGTAAGCTTGAGGAAGAAGTATATGTTGCTCAACCCCCAGGTTTTGAAGATCCAAAGAATCCTGACAAAGTCTTCAGACTTAATAAGGCCCTCTATGGCCTCAAGCAAGCCCCTTGGGCGTGGTATGATACATTGAAGGAATTCTTCGTGAAGAATGGCTTCACACCCGGTTCACTCGACCCTACTCTCTTTACTAAATCTTATGATGGTGAACTATTTGTGTGCCAAATATGCGTTGATGATATTATCTTTGGCTGTACTGACCAACGTTATAGTGATGAATTTGCCTATATGATGAGTGAAGAATATCAAATGTCTATAATGGGAGAGTTGAAATTCTTTTTAGGTCTTCAAATTCGTCAACAGCGCAATGGCATATTCATATCTCAGGAGAAATACCTCAAAGATGTACTGAGGAAATTCGGCATGCAAGAGTGCAAAGGCGTCAAAATTCCTATGCCCACAAATGGCCATCTATGCACTGATGAAAATGGTATTGACTTCGATCACAAGGTATACCGCTCCATGATTGGTTCTTTATTGTACTTATGTGCATCTAGGCTAGATATAATGCTTAGTGTTTGCATGTGTGCCCGATTTCAAGCTGCACCGAAGGAATCACACCATAATTCTGTGAAGCATATTCTTTGATATCTAGCTCACACACCAACACTAGGATTATGGTACCCCAAGGGCTCTGCTTTTGATCTCATTGGATATTCTGACTCTGACTATGCTGGTGATCGTGTGGACCGCAAGTCAACATCTGGCACTTGTCATTTCCTCGGACGATCTTTGGTCTGTTGGTCCTCAAAGAAACAGAACTGCGTATCACTGTCTACTGCGGAAGCTGAATACATTGCTGCTGGCTCTTGCTGTGCTCAACTGCTTTGGATGAAGCAAACCCTCAAGGACTATGGCGTCAACGTGAAGAATGTGCCTCTCCTCTGCGACAATGAGAGTGCCATCAAGATTGCTCACAACCCAGTTCAGCACTCGAGGACAAAGCACATTCAGATTCGTCATCATTTTCTTCGTGATCATGTGTTGAAGGGCGACATCTCCATCGAGCACGTGAAGACTGAAGAACAGCTAGCTGATATCTTCACTAAGCCCTTGGATGAGAAGAGATTTAGCAAGTTGCGGTGTGAGCTAAATATCTTAGAATCTTCGAATGTTCTTTGAAAAGGACACACATCCTAACACTTATGCAAAATTGATGACTTAGATGTGCAACACATGAAGAAACGTTTTTCTTCAATCAATGAAGAATAACACTCTAAGTGTGAAGAAATTAATGAAGAATTTGATTCTCAGAACCCTACGACAATTGTACGCGGTGTCTGAAATCATCATTCTTATACGGTGGGTCACGCCACCACAAAAAGTTGAAAATCTTCAATTTGAGTTTTTCCTCAGTCTTGAAATTCTTCAGTTTTTCAAATTCTTCAACTTTGCAAAATCTTCACTGTTTCCGTCGTTTTTCTTCATTGGCTATATATATATATATATATATATATATATATATATATATATATATATATATATATATATATATATATATGATTTTATGTCCTCTATAGCATTCACTTATGGCTATTTCTTCATGTTGCGTTTTCTGCTAAGTGAATGTGATCGGACCCTTCCCTCACTATGCTATACTCAACCCAATCTATTCACAAATTCTTCATGTGCGTTCTATTTGAAACTCGTTCAAAATCTTCACTGTGTCCTTGTCAGCTGAAGAAATTGCGAACGGAACTTTAAAACAAATCTTATCCAAATTTTCGGTTTTTGCCGCTCAAACCGTTCCGCATCCCACGATGCATTATTCTATCCACCCACGATCGTACACGATCTCAACTACACAGAACGTGGGAGACACATGTCGCGAGAAGGAGAAAGGGTAGGGGCATGTTCGTCCCAAAATCTTCGGGCGAACAGTTTTTCACCGTGTCTATAAATACCCCTCTCCCCTTCCTCACTTCATTTACTCCGCTCGATCGCTACTCTCTCGCTCGAGCTCCTCAAACCCTAGCGCCGCCGCTACTCCATCGTCGCTGGTGAGGAAGAGCTTCGCTGCCTCGACCTTGTCGCCGTCGTACTCGCGCCGGTTGCGAAAATCTTCACTCCGCCGCCGCCGTAGCTGTCTTCCTCTGCCAAGTTAGGGCGTGGGAGATCTAACCTGACGAACTTCACATCTGTTCTTCTCAGTTCGTCGTGTTCTTCACTTAAGGTAATTAAAAGTTACTTTTATTACTCACTTTGATTCTCAAACTTTCTTGAAAATCTTCAAAGGTGTTTATTCTTCAAATCTTCACACATATGAACACCTCAAAGATCATATGATCTTGAACTGTTTCTCTAAGCAATCATTTTCTTCAAGATTCCCTAATTGTGTGGATCTTTGATCTGTACAACTCTGGAACCTAAGACAAGAACGCTTAGTGAAATTCCTCAAGGTTCATCTGGTCAAATTCCTCAAAACTTGTTCTTTTCGAAAAACCTTCTGAGAACGCATATGACCTCTCCAAATTCCTCACACCTATACTCTATTCATAGGTACTCATGTCCGCTGCTGAATCACTAGGTTCTCATCAACTTAACTCATTTGCAGCGTTCCTCGAAGAAAAATTGCATACTTCTTCAGAGTGTTCGATTGTTCAAATTCCTCATCTGAATAATATGGCAGACGGTAAGAAACCGCAGAAAGGAGGAAAGAAGCCTGAGGTCATGACTGCTTTCGAGATCCCTGATGACATTTATAAGGCCTATTGCACACCTGATGAAGCCAAATTCGGCAAAGAAAACAAAAATCAGCGTAAGGTGCGCATTCAGAGGATTGAAAGAAGATGGGCAAGAGAATGGAGGGAATACAGATATGTGACTCCAAAGTATATGAAGAAATTTGCTTTAAATCCTCCATGCCCAAGAGCTCCATTGGCACCTGGCCAAGTAGCTGATCCCACCAGCATCAAGCATGGTGAGGACTTTCCTGAAGAATGGGCTAAGCGCCAAGCTAAATTGGCAAGACAAGCCAAGGAGGCAGTGAAGAAATTCAATGAGGATTCTGCCGCTGCTGCTGCAACTGAGGCCTCGGTCAGGCCGAGGAAATCTATGCCAAAGAAGCCTGCTCGTAAGCCAAGTGCTTCACCAACAGCGCCCTCACGGCCAAGTTCCTCATCAATGCCCTCACGGCAAATCCCTCACACTGCTACTGCTCCACCAAAGTCCTCAGCAGCTTCTTCAAAGTCCTCAGCTCCTTTGCATCTGGCTACATGTCAAAGGACTGCTGGTTTCTTGATTGCCTCTGGTGTTTCAGCGAGTTCCTCAGCTGCACCAATTTCCTCATCAGGCCCCACACTGTTGAAGACTAAAGCAACAACTGGACGCGGTCCTCGGCCAAGTCCAAAGAAGAAACAGGTCGCATTCCATGTGCCCTCTGATGATAAAGCTTCTGATGATGAACTTGCAGAAATCATCAGAGACAGACAGGTGAAGGCCGCTAGAGTCAAAGGCACATCTGTGCCACTGCTCTTGGATCCGAAGAAAATCCTCGACTACATTGACCTCTGGCACAAGGATCCAAACACCCCAATGCCTGATTTTCATCTGACCCCTGGTCAAAGTCACATGCTGACCCATTTCATCACTCAAGAGAAATGGAAGTTTGAAAAGGCAAGACAGATCAAGAAAGCGCAATACAGAAAGGAGAAGCTTCTGAAGAAAAATGTTGTCAGAATGACACCTGAGGAACTTCTCAAGGCTCAGTCTGAAATTCAAGCCCTCAGCAAAGACTTTGATGCCTACTATGCTGATTGGCAAGGAGCTAAAGTGAGATTCGTCAATCTGACGAAGAAATTCACGAATGTTGCAGCCCCCTCGCAACAAGAAAACCCTCGGGCTGCAGACTCTGCTCAGCCTGCTGAAGAACATGCCAGCACCGTTGATGACTCTCAGCCTGCTGAATAAAATGCTAATTCCAAGGCTGATGACTCCATTCCAGCCGCTGAAGAAATTGACAGGGCATCCACTAGTGGTGCGCCTGAAGAAACTGAAGAGATCAGGGCAACTACATCAGTTGCTCATGAAGAAAATCAACCAGATTCCTCAGCTCCTCCCGCGCCTACACCAACTCCAATTCTTCCATCTGCCTATGAGGTGAAGAAGACCAAGGCTGCAGAGCGAGCTGCAGTGAAGAAAAGGAAGGCATCAGCTGCGTCAAATTCTTCGGCTGCGAAGAAAATGAAGCCAATGACCAGCTCACTCGAAAATCCGATTGATGCTGTTCCAATTTCCTCCATGCCATCAAAGGACCTTGTTCCTTTTGGAGAAGACTATGTGATCCCAAGCGGATCTGATGAAGAAAATCATTCTGCCGCTTCGTCAGAGCAGATTGATGAAGAAATTGAAGTGGATGCAATCCCTTCAACGCCAGTCATTTCCTCACCTATGCCTCAGTTCACAGCTGAAGAGGCTGGTGTTGAGGAAATTGAAGATGAAGATGTGGATATAGGATGCACCACACCTGTGATGAATGATGACTTTTGGGAAAGTCAGCATCCCAATACTCCTCTCTTCACACCTATCCAACAGATTCCTCTGTCCCCTGCAACAACAGTTCAACTGGGCTCTGAAGAAACTCATCCCACTCCCTCTGTTCATGAAGAAATTCCAGCCACTAGTGCTGAAGAACCTGCTGCTGCTAATACTCAGGTTGCACAAGAAGAGGAACCAGAAATTCCTCAGCGTGAAGAACCTGAGCTCGCGATTCCTGAGGTGGTGATGCAACTCACTGACACCCCTCTGCCAAAGCCGAAGAATCCATTCTCAAGCAAACAGAAGTTCAAGGCTGAAGACTTCTTTTCCGAGCATGTATTCTTCACTGACTACAACCCCTATGACTCTGCTCGCATAAGGAAGAGGCGTTTCTGGACTGCTAGTCAAGCCAACTTCTATTCCTCAGTGCTGTTTGACAAAGACAAAATCTTCGATCATGAACATATTCCTCACGTGGACATGGAATCTCTGCCATGCTTCCAGCCAGTCCTCAGTGTTCTTCATGATGCAGGATTACTGAATTTCTGCACTGACATTTGCGATTGGAATGAATAACTTATTCTTCAGTTCTACGCGACACTGCATATCACTGGAGACGCTGAAGATGTCAACTCATGGGTGTTGGACTGGATGACTGAAAACACTCACTACAAGGCACCAGCAACTGAATTGCTTCGTGTCCTTCCTCTTGATCCTCCCCACGACAGTGCACGTTGCATCTACAGTGACCCTGAACTGACAAATCACTATATGCAAGTACTCATGAAGCCTTTGAAGCCTGGGCAGGCCCCACGAACCAAATTCCTCGTCAAGGAATTACTCTATGTGCCTCAAACCGTCTATCGCATTCTGACGAAGACAATGAGTCCTATCAAAGGCCATGACTCAAATGATGAAGAAGTCGTTGGCATCATGAAGAATATGCTTTTCAACATCATTCATGGTGTTCCTGTCAACTTCCATGATTTCTTCATGAGGACTCTGGGCAATATTGCTATGTCACCATTCGAGCTGAAGCCCTATGCGCCTTGGATTATGAGATTCATCAGGGCAAGATCTTCACTAAATTACAAAGCTAACACTCTGAACCACGGTAGCTACTTGCCTCCCATTGAAGTCCTCAAACGGACAATTTCATCAGCTGATGATAAAGGCAAGGCAGCTGTTGTGATCGATGAAGGCATTCGTCCATTGGATGGTCAATTTCGCCTGGCTGCATCTTACTCTACCAATGACGACTCTGCCACACATGACACTGCCGCCAATACCTCAGCCAAGCAAAATCCTCAAGCCACAGCACCCAGGGTGATGACTGACCGTGAGTTACTCCTCAGTCTTCATCAGAAGGTTGATCGCAATCACAAATGGGTAAAGCGTCAGTTTGGTGCACTTCTTCACAATATGACCTCAACACACAAAGCAGTGAAGAAGAACCAATACTACCTTCATGAAACCTTCAACCGCACCTGGGCTGTCCTCACTCATGTCTATAGCGCTGAAGAACTGAAGACTATGGGTCTCAAGGACGAATTTGACTGGTCTGCACCTCCTCCAAAGAAATTCAAGAGGGTCAAAGTTCCTCCATTGGTGGCCAGCTCTTATTATTCATTGCGTGACACTGATGAGTATGAAGATTTGGACGACACTGCGGCAGGCCCTGCTACAACAAACAACCCCGACAACGCTGGCGCTCCTCCATCAACTTGAAATTCTTCAGGGGCGTTAGTCCTCAGTTTCAATCCTTTTGGTCATTTGATGACAAAGGGGGAGAAATCTGAGTTAGTCTTCAAGCGGGTCTATATTAAGGGCATTTTTTTAAGTTACAACTCCCGTTCTTCTGAAACTTTTATTTAGATCGAGTTGTAATCTTAAACCCGATGGTGCGCTGATACTTTTGTTGCACTTGCTCTAATACATTTGATGCTTTATTCGGCATGCTTATTCCTCGTTAATATTATTGCACGCATGCTGAATCTCATCAGGCACCATATTTCATCATGCATTTCAAATTCTTCATATTATATATCAAATGCGTGTATGAATTACAAGATATAGGGGGAGATCTCCATGATTCAACTCTTCAAATGTGCATTGCCTCAAACGCAAATTCCTCACTATGCACATCTTCAGGGGGAGTTCTTCTATATCTTGCAATCAAATTCCTCAATATCAGTATTTACACTTCATATGTTTTTCCCCGTTGAAAACTTAACCTATATTGTCATCAATCACCAAAAAGGGGGAGATTGTAAGTGCATCTAGTGCCCCTTAGTGATTTTGGTGTATTGAAGACTTATAGGTTAAGGGACTAATGCGTTTGTGAGTGTACACAGGTCTATAAGTCTATGAGGAGTTTGATATTTACAGAGAAAGTCGACCCCTAAAAATGAAGTTCTTCGACTGAAGACTTTGATATTCTGAAGACTTTCTGAAGACTTTGAAAGTGAAGAAATTGGTGTGACCTTGAAGACTTGGTATTCATTTGAGGAACATGAAGCGTGAAGACTTTTGTTTTTGTAGTTTCATTTTCTCTTTCTTGAGTCATAGGAAACACCGTACTGTTAAAGGGGGTCGAGTAAATACTAAGGAAAATTTTCCATGTGATGCTCAACTCAAAATCCTACACCTACCAATCCCTTCGAGTGAAGCCTTTGGAAATCTCATACAGTTCAGTCAATTTCTTCAGTGATAGAGACGCAGTTCTTCTGGTCGCTGAGGAATTTGTTCTGACTGAGGAGTTAGGAATTCGCCAGTGCGAATTGCCTACACAGTGAGGAACATGATAGCCCTGAGGAATTTGAGAGTCAAATTTCCGACCGTTGCTGTGCTGCGCGCTAGCTGTCCCAAAATATCTTATCCACCTAACGGTCATATCATTGAAGGGCATTTATGTCTTATCATGTCGGGCTGCTCCCTAGGCTATAAATAGCCGCCCCCTGCAACCACTAGCTGGTTGGCTGCTCCGAGAGAACTTGACACTTGTCATTTGAGAGCAACCCATCCTCCGAGGACTTTGAGCGAAAATCATCAAGTGAGGAAAACCCAAAACCAAACCCCTACAAACCCAAAGTGATTGAGCATCACTGAAGAAATTGATCCTGCGTGGATCCGACGCTTGTTACCTTTGAAGATTGTGCTTCTTCCAGACGGTTAGGCGTCATGGTCTAGAGCATCCAAGAGGAATTGTGGATCGCCGAGTGACCAAGTCTGTGAAGGTTTGGAAGTCGCCTGAAGACTTACCACGAGTGATTGGACGAGGTCTGCGTGACCTTAGTTCAAGGAGAATACGGTGAGGACTGGGTGTCCTGAGCTGCGTGCTCAGTGACTGGGTGTCCGGGACTGTGTGTCCTCGATTTTAAATACTCAGCTGCTCCAACCAGACGTACAACTAAGACAGCAGTTGGAACTGGTCTACCAAATTATTGTCTTCACCAACCTAACTGGTTCTATTTCCTCAACCCTTTCATTTCCTCATTACTGTGTTGAGTGTTTGTTCATATCTGTGCTTGAAGACTTTGACTGAAGACTTTCTCAATTTCCTCAGTTCAATTTCTTCAGTCTGTTTGTCTTCATCTTGTGTTATCCTGTGATTACGTTTTCTGTACTCTGTGCTAGTCTTCATTTCATCATGATGACCATGCTTGTATTCTGTTATGCTTACTTCTGAGTACTTATTCCGCTGCTAGTAGTTCTTCGCTAAGGAATTTCCTCACCGACAAATTCCTCAGTGAAGAATTTATAAAAATCGCCTATTCACCCCCCCTCTAGTCGACATAACGCACTTTCATGTAGGTATTTTTTTCATGTCGGCAAGGACTGATTGCTAGTGGTGACGGATGGATAATGGATTGGTAGTATGCTTGATGTGTATTATGCAAGTATGTTTGTTGAACTTCTTGCTATGATTTGAGCTGTCTATGCATGTGGTAGTGCTCATTTGATTTGTCCATATGTAGTGTTTGTTCATACTGTCCATGTTTAGTGGTAATTCCTATTGTCCATGTGTTGTGTGATGTGGTCTTGATGATGCTCCCCTTGTATGACATGAGCACGCAAGAGTTTAGTTAGGCCCTTGTCGTGTCCCAAAGCCAGTTCCCGGTTTCTTGCGTCAAGGACTCTCGGCCTCCCATCAACCAAGTGCCTCCTGGTTCAGATGTTTTCGAGGTGTCGGACTGTCGGCTATGGTTCCTCCATTTGTGGCTTCAGCATTTGTGCTCGCTCAGCCCAGTGTTGCAGCTCATCCTGCTGCTCAAAAGCCAGTTGCATAGGATAAGAAGGACGGCGGGGGGAATTCCATGGAAGTGGCAACCGTTACTGTTGATGTTCGTGCTTAAAAAGATGTGTGGGATCATAACTAGTTGAAAGTGCATTATATCGACTAGAGGAGGGTGAATAGGCGATTTTTATGAATTCTTCACTGAGGAATTTGCCGGTGAGGAAATTCCTTAGCGAAGAACTACTTGCAGCGGAATAAGTACTCAGAAGTAAGCATAACAGAAAACACACATAGTCATCATGATGAAATGAAGACAAACACAGAGTACAGAAAGCGTAAACATAGGATAACACAAGATGAAGACAAATAGACTGAAGAAATTGAACTGAGGAAATTGAGAAAGTCTTCAGTCAAAGTCTTCAAACACAGATATGAACAATCACTCAACACAACAATGAGGAAATGAAAGAGTTGAGGAAATAGAACCAGTAAGGTTGGTGAAGACAATGATTTGGTAGACCAGTTCCAACTGCTGTCTCAGTTGTACGTCTGGTTGGAGCGGCTGAGTATTTAAACTCGAGGACACACAGTCCCGGACACCCAGTCGCTGAGCACGCAGCTCAGGACACCAAGTCCTCACCGTATTCTCCTTGAACTAAGGTCACACAGACCTCGTCCAATCACTCGTGGTAAGTCTTCAGGCGACTTCCAAACCTTCACAGACTTCGATCACTCGGCGATCCACAATTCCTCTTAGATGATCTAGACCATGACGCCTAACCGTCTGGAAGAAGCACAGTCTTCAAAGGTAACAAGCGTCGGATCCACGCAGGATCAATCTCTTCAGTGATGCTCAATCACTTTGGGTTTGTGGGTGTTTGGGTTTGGATTTTCCTCACTCGATGATTTTCGCTCAAAGTCCTCGGAGGATGGGTTGCTCTCAAATGACAAGTGTCAGTTTCTCTCGGAGCAGCCAACCAGCTAGTGGTTGTAGGGGGCGGCTATTTATAGCCTAGGGAGCAGCCCGACATGATAAGACATAAATGCCCTTCAATGATATGACCGTTAGGTGGATAAGATATTTTGGGACAGCTGGCGCGTAGCACAGCAACGGTCGAAAATTTGACTCTCAAATTCCTCAGGGCTATCATGTTCCTCACTGTGTAGGCAATCCGCACTGGCGAATTCCTAACTCCTCAGTCAGAACAAATTCCTCAGCGACCAGAAGAACTTCGTCTCTGTCACTGAAGAAATTGACTGAACTGTATGAGATTTCCAATGGCTTCACTCGAAGGGATTGGTAGGTGTAGGATTTTGAGTTGAGCATCACATGGAAAAATTTTCTTAGTATTTTCTCGACCCCCTTTAACAGTACGGTGTTTCCTATGACTCAAGAAAGAGAAAAACAAAACTATAAAAACGAAAGTCTTCAAGCTTCATATTCCTTGCATGAATATCAAGTCTTCACGGACACACCAATTTCTTCACTTTCAAAGTCTTCATGAAAGTCTTCAGGAATACAAAATCTCCAATCGAAGATATTCATTTTTAGGGGTTGACTTTCTCTGTAAATATCAAACTCCTCATAGACTTATAGACCTGTGTACACTCATAAACACATTAGTCCCTTAACCTATAAGTCTTCAATACACCAAAATCACTAAGGGGCACTAGATGCACTTACACTAGTGTGGCGAGGACTGACAAAGGCTTCAAGGAGGAGCACTTGAACATTGTTGGAAAGCAGGTGTTCGACTTTTATGGATAGGAGGTCACCTCGACCCAGGTCTACAACCACCTCAGCAAGTGGAGAGTGAGGTGGATCACAATGTCCAAGCTCAGAGACCTGAGCGGAGCTTTACGGGATGGGGACACTTGCTCGATCATTTTGGAGGCAGAGCACTACCAAGGCAACGCCACGGTTAGCCATAAACCATGTCATTCTAAGTCTCCACCTGTTTAAGCCTTTGTAGCATGCCATTCTAACTAAACACTCTATCATGTTTCATTCTTAGCTTCACCCCAAGCACGCATAGTTCCTCAATACACCTGTCGGTGTCAAAACCGGCGGATCTCGGGTAGGGGGTCCCGAACTGTGCGTCTAGGCGGATGGTAACAGGAGATAAGGGACACAATGTTTTACCCAGGTTCGGGCCCTCTCGATGGAGGTAAAACCCTACGTCCTGCTTGATTAATATTCATGATATGGGTAGTACAAGAGTAGATCTACCACGAGATCAAGGAGGCTAAACCCTAGAAGCTAGCCTATGGTATGATTGTTGTAATGTATGTTGTCCTACGGACTAAAGCCCTCCGGTTTATATAGACACCGGAGAAGGCTAGGGTTACACAGAGTCGGTTACAATGGTAGGAGATCTACATATCCGTATTGCCAAGCTTGCCTTCCACGCCAAGGAAAGTACCATCCAGACACGAGCCGGAGTCTTCAATCTTGTATCTTCGTAGTCTTGGAGTCCGGCGGATAATGATAGTCCGGCTGCCCGGACACCCCCTAGTCCAGGACTCCCTCACAAGCCAAGGGGCAGTACAGGACTCACGTGGCATCCAAGGAGAGTCTTGCCGGGACAAGAAGATCTTGCAGCTCTATGGTGAGGAAGTGTCTGGCGGGTCTGAGGAGCGCATCACTCCAGAGGCCGAGTGGATGGAAAAGCAAGGCTACAGGTGGACTGATTCTGAGGGGAATGTCGAGGAGACCATCCCTGCTGCCGAGGAGACCGACGGAGAGGGTTGGGACGAGTTCCCTGCTTGAGCCACCTCTTGTGTGAACCAGTCTTCAATGACGATAAGTCCGGCGTGCATAATGTTCGGCATTGCAAGGCGGGTTCCTCTCTTGAATAATCCAGAGAAGATCATGAACACCAGGATAGTGTCCAGCTCTGTAAAATAAATTCCACATTCCACCGTAGAGAGAATAAAATGTACACTTAGTTCAATCTGCTGACGTATTATGCGGCGTGACATCACACCGCCACAAGGCCTTTGTTTGAATTACTATACCACCTCAGCATGTTTAGCGAAGCGGTTTCCTTGGCACGTCTTGTCGAAGCAGAGATCGTGTTCCCCTTATTCCGGGATTCTCATCAATACGTGCGTGGGTAACCCAACCGCGCCATTGATGGTGGCGCTTGGGAGATAAGCGAGTTTTACCAGGCTGGTGGGGGACGCATAGTTTTGTCCGCCTATATATAAGTGATAAGGATTCACCTTCTCACCTACGCCTTCTTCCTCCTTTGCTTATCCATCCCCGCGAACTCAAGCTCCAACGCCCGAGCTCGCGCATCTCGCCTCGACCTTCTCCGAATATGTCCGGAGCGGGAGGTAAATGGTTAGCCTCCACCGTCAAGGAGGAGGACATCACCAAGCTGCGCAGCGCCGGATACCTTTCCGGCGATATCGCGCATCGGCTGCCCGACGAGGGGCAGCTCATCCCTACCCCTAAGCCTCATGAGAGGGTCGTCTTCCTCCCCCACTTCCTCCGCGGACTGGGCTTTCCGCTCCATCCATTTGTCCGGGGGCTCATGTTTTACTACGGCCTGGATTTCCACGATCTGGCGCCGAACTTTATCCTCAACATCTCGGCGTTTATCGTCGTGTGCGAGGCCTTCCTCTGCATCCGGCCCCACTTTGGCCTGTGGCTTAAGACCTTCAACGTCAAGCCGAAGGTTGTGAAGGGTACGCAAGCGGTATGCGGAGGCGCCATGTTGGGCAAATTGCCCAACGTCCCTTGGCTGGAAGGGACCTTCGTGGACTCCGTCAAGGGGTGGCAATTGGGGTGGTTTTACATCACCGAGCCGCGCAAACCCACATGGGCGGCGGCCCCCGAGTTTAGATCTGGCATCCCCACGCAGCTCACCTCCTGGAAAGAGAAGGGCTTGCAGTGGGGGAATCCGGTGGAGGTGACGGGACTCCGAGCATGTATCAAGAAGATGGTGAGCAATAGGCTCAGGCTCGTCGACGTGGTCCAAGTCATGCTCATCCGGCGGATCCTCCCATGCCAAGAACGGGCATTTAATTTGTGGGAGTTCAATCCGGAACAGCACCAGGCGCTGAGCGGGCTCTTCGATACAACATACGAAGGCGCCTGGAGGGTGCTGTTCAAGGGCGCCGAAGCCCCCGCGTCCGCGACCGAAGACCGCGGATTCAGCTCGCAGTATCCAACTGACGAGGTAAGTGATTCAACCCCATTACGGGACACTTGTGATAATTAGATTGACTCTAGTGAGGTTTCATTCTGCCTCTTCCTTTGACAGGAATGGATGGAGAAGGCCAAGCTGCTCATCAGCCCGGCTCCCATGCCAGAAGACCCAGTGGACGCCCGCTTAACAGGGCTGCTGGTTCCGGCACCGCATGTGGTGCCGGAGAAGAAGGCCAAGAAGGTGGCCGCGGGGACTCGAAAGAGTTCCCGCAATCAGGCGTCTGATGACGACGAGGACTCCTCCCCCGAAGACGAGGAGGAGTACTCTCTCCCGGAGGAGGGAGAGAAGAAAAGGAAGGCTTCCCCCATCGGGGAGGCCGAAGGGTCCAAGAGGGGGAGAACCATCCCCCCGGACAGTTTCGCCAACATCAGCGTTGGTGAGGATGAGTGGCCTCCAAGGGCCAGGCGTCCGGCAAGATCGTAAGTATCCGGATCCTTGATGTGTAATTTCTTTTATGTCGCGTAGTATCCTTCTAATCGCCGCATTCTGCCCGTAGTCCGGCCAATGATGATCTCCCCGACTCATCGAGCGGGTCATTGGCCTCGTCGGATGTGAATTCCATCCCGACTGCCTCCACCCCACGCGCCGACGAGGACGTCGAGGTGGGATCCCAGAGAGGGACCCATCAGGAGGAGGCTCCGGAGGCGCCGCTAGGCAGCCTCCCGGACTTTGTGCCGGACTCTACATCGGAACCTGCAGTGGTTCCAGAGTCCGGCAAGCGGCCCCTTCGAAAGAAGGGCAGGACCGTGACGCCGGCGGCCTCCGTCCAACCGGAGGCGCCGGATAACCTGCTGGAGGCGCTTAAAGGCGCTTCCATCGAGGAAGAACACCGCACTATCATGAGTGCGGTGATTGAGAAGGTTCAGCTCGCTAAGAGCGGGCTGACCGAAGCCTGCAGCAGCCTTTTAACAGGCTTTGAGGTAATAAGTTAAAATTATGTAATGTAATACCGCATAGACAGTAGCCCCTGATGCTTAGTTCGGTGTTCGGAAAGAAAAGCCGGACTAAGGATCTTTAACAAGATATACGCAGGGTTGCCTAAAATATGTCAATATGGGTTTGCAGGCTGCGCTGCTGACCTCTGCCGCACTAACGGCGGAGGTTGACGTGCTGAAGAAGGATCTCGAGCGGTTCGAGCAAGAGCTCGGCCATGCAAAGAAGCAGCTTGAGGAAAAAGAAGGTGAGTAACACCTCTTTGAATAAGTACCTTACAGAAAAGGATTTTGGTTGCAAATAAAATTAACAAGGATAATATGTGTATTGCAGGGGCCACTAACGAGGTGGCAGCCCTGAAGGATGCTGTGTCCGCGGCCGAACGCAGTGCGGCCGCGGAACGGGCTGAGCGAGAAAAGCAAGAGGCACGGGTGGCGGAAGTTCGGCAAGAGCTCCAGGCTCTCATGGAAAAACATGAGAGTTTGGAGCGTGACTCCAAGACTCGAGAGTCCGAGCTTGCCTCGGCTCTCGAAAGTGCCAAGTCCGCCAAGGCCGAGGCCCGTAAGGCCCTTCAGGAGGTTGAGGACATAAAGAAGATAGCGGCGGGTAAGGCGTTTTTCATGCAAAGCAGGCATGTTAATGTGAACTACCTGACACTTACCCGCATTCGGAGCTCTCCAGGGGCATTTGCAGATCTGCCGCATAGTGCGTCTGATGCCGCCGCATTCTATCGTGGCGAGGAGGGGAGCTCGACGGAGAAGGTCTTCTGGTCTCAGTATACTGAGGCCGGCCATCCGGTGCCCCCAAGCGACCAGCTGAAGCAGCTGGTCGAACTCCACAAGGTAGCTGAGGAGGCCATGAAGGGCCTCATAGTCCGGCTGTGGCCTGGACAGGCCATGCCTGGTAGCTATTTTGGCCTCGTGCAGCGGCTGGTAGATGCATGCCCCAGGCTGGATGTAGTCAAGCGCTCCGCCTGTATCGAAGGCGCTCGTCGGGCCCTTGCCCGCATAAAGGTGCAATGGGGCAAATTGGATGCGGAGAAGCTTCTCACGGACCCACCGCCGCCGGGCAAGGAGTATCGCACGCCGGAGAAGTATTATAAAATTGTCCTGAAGGGAGCCTGCAATATTGCAGATGAGTGCTCCCGAAATGTAATCTTTGAGTGAACTCGCTGTTTATTTATCCTGTGCGCTGAAAACTTCGTTCATATGCGCCATGAGCAACGCTTGTTTAATTTAAAATATTACCTTCTGTGCGGCCGTTTGTAAAATCTGAGAGATGGCAAGTCGTTGGCTTCAGCCCCCAAGCCACAAGTGCTGGGGTGTTCGGGATAAACTTGAGCACTCTTGTTCCCATTTTTGGGTCCATCTAGGGAGGCGCTCAACACGACGAACAAGGCAACCGGACTTATAATGCTTGAACACTCTCACTTAGCCATAGAATTCTATAATTTTAAATTTCGGCGAAGCCCCTGGTATTCGGAAGACCGAATCCGGGGCGCTATCCACGCCTTCATCGGACATTATCCGGAACTTCGCTCGAAGCGGCGTGAGTCTTTAAGGACCCGAAAAAACCTCTCGAACAGCGACCAGTCTGTCGCCTTATCATGCTAGTCAGTTTTAGCTTTCTCCACTGAGGCGTTAGCCCGGCTCAACCGGGGCGCAATCGCAGTGGTTCTCCCAGTGCCACCTTAGCCGACAGAACGGAACGTAAGGCACCAAAACGTGGGAGCCGGGCAAACCCAACTATTGACCCAAGACATGATTTAGAGCCGATTCATATAATGCTATAAGTTCGGGGTGCCGCACTTGTGAAAGTGTTCGGACTTTATCACACCATAGAGTGGGGAACATAAGCCCCCGGTGTATTATGCCGTACCAAAATATACGGGTGCCAGGTGTCATATAATGAGCATGTATATATAAAATGTGATGCAATTGCGATCATAAAGGTGCTGCATTATTAATGAAAGAAAAGTCTGCTAGTAGAGCGGACTGATACAAATAGTGCGGTAAGCAAGGGATTTGGACTAAATAAACATGTCCCCCTCCAGGGATGAGCTGCGGATTTGGTGTATATAATCGAATTTAATGCTCGTAATTGAGACAACCTGAGTGTTCAGCGCGACCTTCTTTAGTCCCTGACTGTTGCATCATGAGTTCGGCAGGTTCACCGCCGGACAGGGCTTCTGGTTAACAGAGTCCTGCGTACAAAAAAGAAGAAAAATAATAAAAAAAGAGGGGCACATTTGCGAGCCCCCGGTGTGGTCGAACCGCACTCTGGGTCCATTGTGATCGTGCCCCCTCCCCTGTGCCCATGGTATCTCCAAAGCGTAATGATGTATGCGGAGTGTTATTCTTGCGATCATACGCGGGTGAGGGTTGGGGCCGCATTGCTACGCGTGCTCTGATCGCGCCAGGTGGTCTTGGTTGGCATTGCTCCGGGCACGCTTTGCTGTATCCGGCCGTTTAACGGCCGGACTCGAGAATTGCCTTAGATGGCTGCTCTGTACTTCTGCCGCGAGAGTCGCTGTATGTTCCTCCGTTCGGAGGGAGCGTTCCGTATTCCCATTGACCGTGATGACTCCACGAGGGCCTGGCATCTTGAGCTTTAGGTATGCATAGGGCGGCACCGCGTTGAATTTGGCAAACGCGGTTCGCCCGAGCAGAGCGTGATAGCCGCTGCGAAACGGGACTATGTCGAAGATTAACTCTTCGCTCCGGAAATTATCCGGGGATCCGAAGACCACTTCCAGTGTGACTGAGCCTGTGCAGTTGGCTTCCAGTCCTGGTATGACACCTTTAAAGGTTGTCTTTGTAGGTTTAATCCTTGATGGGTCTATGCCCATTTTGCGCACTGTATCCTAATAAAGCAGGTTCAGGCTACTGCCGCCGTCCATCAGGACTCTCGTGAGGTGGAACCCATCGACGATTGGGTCTAAGACCAATACAGCGAATCCGCCATGGCGTATGCTGGTCGGATGGTCTCTTCGATCGAAAGTGATCGGACAAGAGGACCCTGGGTTGAACTTTGGGGCGACTGGCTCCATCGCATAGACGTCCCTTAATGCACGTTTCCTCTCCCTCTTGGGTATGTGGGTCGCGTATATCATATTCACCGTCCGTACTTGTGGGGGAAAACCCTTCTGTCCTCTGTTGTTCGGCGGCCGGGTCTCTTCCTCGTCGTCGCTATTTAGCCCCTTGTCATTGTTTTCGGCAATTAACTTGCCGGCCTGCTTGAACACCCAGCAATCTCTATTGGTGTGGTTAGCTGGCTTTTCAGAGGTGCCATGAATCTGGCATAAGCGGTCGAGTATTCGATCCAGATTGGACGGACCCGGAGTGGTTCTTTTAAATGGCTTCTTCCGCTGACCGGGTTTAGAGCCTTGGAATCCGGCATTGACTGCCGTATCCTCCTTATCGTCGCCGTTAATTCGGCGCTTGTTTTTGTTTCGACGTGACCTGCCGTTGTTGTCCTTAGTATCTGGACTGCCAGAATTTTTACGGAGATTGTTGCTGCGGGCTAGCCAGCTGTCCTCTCCCGCACAAAAGCGGGTCATTAACGATGTGAGGGCTGCCATGGATTTCAGCTTTTCCTGCCCCAGGTGCCGGGCTAGCCATTCGTCCCGGATGTTATGTTTGAAGGCTGCAAGGGCCTCTGCGTCCGGACAATCGACGATTTGATTTTTCTTTGTCAAGAACCGTGTCCAGAATTGTCTGGCTGATTCGTCTGGCTGCTGAATGATGTGGCTTAGGTCATCGGCGTCTGGTGGTCGCACATATGTGCCTTGGAAGTTATCAAGGAATGCGGCCTCCAGGTCTTCCCAACACCCAATTGACTCTACGGGCAAGATGTTAAGCCAATGCCGAGCTGGTCCTTTAAGCTTGAGTGGGAGGTACTTTATGGCGTGGAGATCGTCGTCGCGGGCCATATGGATGTGGAGAAGATAGTCTTCGATCCACACCGCGGGGTCTGTTGTGCCATCGTAAGATTCGATGTTTACGGGTTTAAACCCTTCGGGGATCTGATGATCCATTACTTCGTCAGTGAAGCATAACGGGTGTGCGGCGCCCCTGTATTGAGCGATATCGCGACGCAGCTCGAGAGAGCGCTGTCTGCTGTGTTCGGCCCGGCCGGGGTTATTGTATCCGGCATGATGGTATTCGTCGTGGGTCGTAGGGCGCCCACGTGATCCATAGATGGATCTGGATTGCCTTGCTTTGTCCTCCAATATGTCTCGCAAGTCCGGCGCGTTCCCTCTTGGCTTCGTACTTTTGGAGCGATGCCGGGGTATGGTCTTGGCTGGGGGCCTGGATGCCTCTCTGTCACGACCACGGGGTGGTCGGTCAGCCATATCGTGCGCTGGTGATGGAGGTACGTATGCTTCCTCCTCTAATCAGGGGAGCGGCTTGCGTTTTGGGTAACTTTTGGAGGGACGTTCGAGTTTATACTCTTCGGCCACGAGGACCTCGGTCCATCGATCGGCCAGCAGGTCCTGATCAGCTTGAAGCTGCTGCTGCTTTTTCTTTAGGCTGTTTGCTGTGGCGATAAGCCTGCGCTTGAAGCGCTCTTGTTCGACGGGATCCTCGGGTACGACGAATTCGTCGTCGTTGAGGCTTGCTTCGTCTTCGGAGGGAGGCATATAATTATGATCCTCAACCTCTTCGTCTGCCGCCCCCTCATGAGGGCTTGCTTCTGCATCCTCCTGCGCTGAGTCTTGCTGGAGGGGATTGTCTTCGGCACTCTCTGGAGTATTATTATCTCCTGTGCCGGAATCTCCATTCTTGTTGTGGCGAGATTTAGAGCGGCGCCGCTGACGCCGGCGCTTGGGCTGTTTCTTTAAGGGATCTGCCTCCGCTGTTTCTTCGCCGTCCCCATCTTTTGGGGTATCCACCATGTATACGTCATATGACGAGGTGGCCTTCCAGTGCCCTGTGGGCGCTGGTTCCTGTTCGTCTCCGGCATCGTCGTCCATAGCGTCGATGTCTTCAGAGTCGTAGTCTAGCATGTCGGTTAGATCGTCGACAGTGGCTACAAAGTGGGTGGTGGGTGGGCTCTAAATTTCTTCGTCGTCCGTATCCCAACCATCCTGGCCATAATCCGGCCAGGACTCTCCTGATAACGAGAGATGCTTTAGTGAATTCAAGATATCGCCGAAAGGCGAGCATTGGAAGATGTCCGCGGCGGTGAATTCCATAACCGGCGCCCAATCCGGATCGATTGGTAGGGGCGCGGGAGGTTCGGAGTCCGGCGAGGAGTCCGGCGCCTCGGAATCACGAGTTTCGCAGGGGACAAGATTAGTGTTCGGCTCCATCGCCGTGGATGTTGGAGCCCCCAGGGCGGCGTCTATCCACCGGCCCTCGATCTGGGCGATCGGCTCCGGGCCAATGGCCGGAGCGGACCCGTGTGCGGCCACCAAGGCACTGTTCGGTGGCAGAGCTAAATCATGCCCGTCGTCACAGTGCGGCGCGCTCGGCTGTGGCTCCAGTCCGTCGAAGATCAAGTCTCCGCGGACGTCGGCCGTGAAGTTTAAGCTTCCAAATCTGACCTGACGGCCAGGGGCGTAGCTTTCGATCTGCTCCAGTTGGCCAAGTGAATTGGCCCGCAGGGCGAAGCCGCCGAATACGAAGATCTGTCAGGGGAGAAAAGTCTCACCCTAGACAGCGTTGCTGGTTGAAGATGCCATCAAGCCTATCGGTGACGACACAGAGGAACTCTCAATGAAAGCACCAATGTCGGTGTCAAAACCGGCGGATCTCGGGTAGGGGGTCCCGAACTGTGCGTCTAGGCGGATGGTAACAGGAGATAAGGGACACAATGTTTTACCCAGGTTCGGGCCCTCTCGATGGAGGTAAAACCCTACGTCCTGCTTGATTAATATTGATGATATGGGTAGTACAAGAGTAGATCTACCACGAGATCAAGGAGGCTAAACCCTAGAAGCTAGCCTATGGTATGATTGTTGTAATGTATGTTGTCCTACGGACTAAAGCCCTCCGGTTTATATAGACACCGGAGAAGGCTAGGGTTACACAGAGTCGGTTACAATGGTAGGAGATCTACATATCCGTATTGCCAAGCTTGCCTTCCACGCCAAGGAAAGTACCATCCGGACACGAGCCGGAGTCTTCAATCTTGTATCTTCGTAGTCTTGGAGTCCGGTCGATAATGATAGTCCGGCTGTCCGGACACCCCCTAGTCCAGGACTCCCTCAACACCCATCCGAAACCACCACCAGATGCAGCAAATCTTCTCCTTTAGGCTGGCAACCGGCAAGCATGCCCTGTGCTCCAATCAGCCGCTAGGCTCGCCTAGGCCTAAGTATCCAGACGCCCAGGAGTCAGAGACCATCAACCTTGATGGTCCTAACAAGGATGGTGATCACGTTCTGGTGCTTGGTAGGAAGAGGAAGAGGCGAGCCCTGGTGAAGTACGAGCTGACCGTCTTCACCAGCATGACTCAGGGCGTGAAGGAGGTCGCCATCCCCATCAAGGAGAGCAAGCCGGTCGACATCCACCCTGAACTCTACAGCATCGTCATGGACCAGGGTGGCTTCATCCCAGAAGCTCTCATGGTGGCCATCAGACACCTGTTGGACAACAAAGCCCAGGGGGTTGGGTTTGTTGCCATGGGAGACGCCCATAGGGTGCTCTGGCTGAGGGCCTTGCTTGGCAAGCACTACTACTAGTGCTGCTTCAGCTGGTGGTGACGGCGTGATGATCCTCGACGACAATGGCGATGAGATGACGATGGCGATGTACATTTTGTGGTAGCTAGGGCTTGATAAACTCTTAATGCTGGCCTATATATTTTGATGAGGTGGTATATTAACCCCTCACGCCAATGGCGAACTTGCGGTGGTAGGACAACACCCTCTTTTAAATGTGGTGGTACGATAATACCAGAGTAGTGATAAGATGAACTTGCTATGCAGTATGATCATGCATGCTTACTTATGTTTCATGTCTAGTGTGCTCCATTACTTGTTGCTTGATCGGTTGCTCTTCTGCAATTCTATGAAAAGTGGTATGTGGTGTTCCACGCGAGGGTTCCATGAGTTTATAGTTCATGGTAAGCATGAAATGCACAAGTGTCAGGTTACAACAACAGCTGCCACAGAGGGTTTAAGACAAGGCATGCAACAGAGGATGCTTACTCCAAGGCCGTGCTCAAGCAGGCATGCATTGTTGAACTTGGCAATGCGGATCGACACTTTGGGCTGAAGAAGTTCATCATCTTCGTCCAATTCGTCGTGATTGTAGTGTTGCTTTATTGGTGTGATCGGTGTGATCGCGTATAAGGTGCAGTAGTGGGTAAGCCCACCACGAAGGGTACAAGGTGACTACACCTTTTTGCTTGTATGCAACCAAACATCGTGCACTAGTATCAGCAGAGCCTATGGAGCAAGCAAACACGGTGCGCAGAGGTGTTGCTGCGATGCAGGGAGAAGGGATGCAGGCAACCAATCAACATGCAGTTGTTGGTTTTTTGCCTCGCATCCTTAGTTCCAGATTTGCATACCTATATGAGATCCCGAAGGGATCCATTTCTGGTTGTAAAGCTCTGTTTGGATGAAACATCAAAAAATACAAACAAACCGCCACCACTCGGTCACAACAAAAATAGAGAGAGGTCGATATGGCCTCAGATTCAGAGTTGTTTGCACGGACAAATGTAAATTGGTTTGGGTTTGGGTTTGGTACCTTTTGGCCCTCATCTGAGGCGCTGGAAACACGACACGTCGCATGTCTATGGAAATAGCTTTGGGGCTATCATGCTTGGAAGTTTGTGGCAAACGAAGGACGGAATCTGGATAAAGGTTCTCGAATTCTAGTAAGGCCTCTTTGGTTTAGAGGAATCTTGTAGGAATTTCATATGATAGGATTTCTATAGGAAAAATTTCTTTAGAGCCATTTGGTTTGTAGGAATGGAATCCTATTCCTATGGAGTAATTCTTCCTATCCTCCACATTTCATAGGAAAATAAACATTAGTCTAGACTCAATGGAAAAAATTCTATGATATGAATTAGGCCTCCTTTGGTTCATGGGATAGGAATGTTATAGAAATAGGAAAATCATAAGAAGTGAGATGACATGCATCTCAATTCCTATAGAGAAAGAGATTGCATTTGATGCATAGGATAGGAATTTTTTCATTGAGTCTAAACTAATGTTTATTTTCCTCCAAAATGTGAAGGATTGATTATACTATCTTACTACGAACCAAAGGGCTTCAAAGGGATTTTTCCTTTGCAAATCCTATCATATAGCATTCCTATAAAATTCCTACAAACCAAAGGAGGCCTTAAAAGACACCTCCTTTCCTATTCCTACTCATAGGATTTGAGATGCATATCATCTCATTTCCTATGACTTCCTATTCCTACGATTATCCTACCCTATGAACCAAAGGAGGCATGAATCTTATCCCCTGTACATACGTGCATACATGCATACATACATGCATACCGTGCAATCATCTACTAGCTGGACACCTGTCTGCTCTGGTTACATCAGCCATTGTCATCATCATCATGAGAAACTAAAACAACTTGAAATCACAAAGGCAATTTTTTCTGCTCTACGGGACAGGAAAGCGCAAAGGGAACCAAATTAGGCCGGCAGGCTTACATGAAAAGACGGGGAGCGGAGGCGGGAGAGCTAGTGCCAAGCATGTGCGAGCAAAAGGCACACCCCTCGAGCTTCCCAACTGCTACAGTACCGCCACAAACTAAAACCCATTTGTGTGCTACACTACCCATCCCTGTTCCGGCCAAACATACTTACGAGTTGATTTGGGATTCTAATGCATGGACAAACCCGCGGGGCGCACAGATTCTCTCGGGATAGCCATGCTCTCGCCTCGCTAATGCCCGAGTAAGACACCGGCGTAAGGCCTCTTGGTCACCTGGTCACGTGTACTTTGGGGCTAAAATTAAAAGGGGTTAGTGAAGTTGCCTGCGTTTGGCATGACGTGATGAGAGGTGAGATCGACTTTCAGAGACCTTGATGGTTCCCTGCCACACAAGTTAGGACAAAGAGAAATATATGTTCAGACTTCAGAGCTGTATAGCGCATCAAAGCGCCTTGTTTGCGCCTTTGTCATGCATGATCCATCGATATCTCGCCGAGATCAAAGCGGCTCCAAAAATGGCCCGTCGAAGCTGACAGTTTGCCGTGACGTCGCCGCTGTGCAGCTTGGCCTTGGCTGGTCAAAGGCAACCGCTTTGTACTACCAGCCGATGGAGGATCACGCACTCACACACAAGATGAGGGGCATCTTCTGCTGATGGGCTTGGTCACCCTAGCTCGCCCAGTCAAACACAGTATGTATACATGCAGGATGATGACATTAGCAACGGCAGTGGATGCAGTGAAACCGAGTGTGTGGGGACTGTGGGCGCAAAGATCTTCTACTGTACTGTTCTATACTGTTCTGTGGGTAGCAGTACTGGCTGGGGCAGATGTGCATGTACGTCGTATATTCACACAGACACGTCTTCTTTCTTTCTGTTTGTTTATATGTGTACCTTAACCTTAAAATATGGCTACTGTGCTAATTGTCTTTGTTGCCACTAAGCGCCATCATTCAGATCGGATGATGGCCACAGAGACGATGCGTGGCCAGGAAAATGTAATAAATTTCAAAAGCTCATCTCCGCAAAAGCCGAAAGCTGATCATGCGGACCTGAGGAAAACCAAGATTTGGACAGGCATTATGATCCATGCCCCCATGCTCCGAGCTTTATCGGACACGCTTAATTTCTTGTGTTAGTGCGTGCGCCGAGAGCTTCGAGGGGGCCAAGCTGTGTCTGAAATTACCCAATAATTATGCCGCCTTTTTTTTCCCGTTTAAGGGTTGTATCTCATGAGTGTTTGTAGTCAGGGATAAACCGGGAGATGGCCTTTTGATGGCCCCGTATACGTACGTTTTTTGCAGTCTTTCTACTATAGCACACGTACACGAGGCATACACAAAACACAAGGAAAAGCGGGAGGGAAAATAAGAGAGAAAAAGGTGTGGTGTAGGGGGAGGGGGGCAAAGGCAGCACAGCACAGCAAGGCAAAGCAAAGCAAAGCAACCCTCATTTCACTGAAAAGAGAGGTCACGTCTTTCGCGCTCGTGCTAGCTAGTCTGCAATGATTTCTGGCCCCGAGGAGGGGGTATGGGCATGGCCATTTGATGGAGATGGCGAGGCCTCCCGCCCTGCCGTCCCTGTGGTCTGTGGAGGTGAGGCATCATCAGGATAGGAATAGCAGGCAGGCAGGTCACCATCTCCCTAAACATCACCCAAATCTTCTGAATTGGTTGCCTCAGGCGCAGCTTGTACTACCACGCATCAGTACGTACACACACATACCCTGCTTGCTTCTGAATCAGCTGAACCGCAAGTAGTACGTACCATGCATGACATGACAAGGCCTAGCAAGTTGTATGGGCTGGGCTGCCATGGATTCCATATCATATTCGAGCCGCAAGGAAATACCTGCCATTTCCCCAGGAAAAAAGCTTGCCTCCACCACCGGGCGCCTCCGCAGCTATCCATCGATCTATCTATCTATCTAGGAGTAGTGGAGTACTCCCGCCTACATGGCACTGTTCATATGATGCCTGCCTACTGATTTGATACGAACTGAACTGATGTGTGCAAAGCACTACCCACTACCCAGCCACCCAGGGGGGACGCTCGCCTGCTACAGTAGACGACAGCGCCGCCGGACGCCTTGCGTTGTGTTTATCTTCCCCATCGTCACTGGGATTTCACTCCCTTTTACCCAATCTGATCCTCGATTGATTGATTCTTCATCCGTAATGCATGGTGACCAAGGTTCCCGTGTCCATTAGCTGCATCCACTTCGGGCAGGCAGGCCGGGCGGGCGGGAGGCGCTTCCTCCCTGTCATCTTCCAGGCCTTCCTCCGGCCAAAGATACTTTTGATCCCTTGTTTATTTCCCCCAATGGAATTGGCACGCTGACACACGCCTCCCGAGCTACCTGTCCGCCTGCCGCTGGCCCTGGGCAATTCTTTTGCTGCAAGAATCCCTCAAAGCTGTTGGCCGCCGTGGTGGTCTGTGAGACAGTCAGTCATGCCGCAGTACAACCACGCTCCGATAAAGCTCGTGCCTTTCTTCCTTTCCAGGATGGGATCAATGCTAATCTGCTTCCTTTTAGGCTAGGATTAGCACAATAGATTAGCCTAGGCCACTCGAGCTAGCAACGCACTGTCACTGTTTTTCATAAGCACTAGTAGTAGTACTAGCTTGAGTTTTCACAGAGGCCCCAAGGAGGGCGGCCAGGCCATAAAAGGGTGGGAAAGAAGAATTTTCTCCCCTCCCCTCCCTCCTTTGCTCCGATACTGAGGTCCCTCCAATATTCTACTCCTACTCCGGCGAGCGAGCGAGCGAGCAGGGGCCAGGCGGCAGGCATGTCTGCCCCCTCCCTCCTCCCCTGCTTTTGTACCTTTGCTTGGAGCCAGAGCGCAGGCATCTTCCTTCCTTTGTGTCATTTGCTGCTGACAACACATCAGAGGTGAGGTGAGTGAGGTGAGAGGCATCCCTCCCTCCCTCCCTCCCTCCCTGCCCACTGCCGCTGCCACTGGCAACTTCACTCAACTGCTTGTGCGAGAAGAAAGGCTGCGAGCGCGCTTCCTTTCCTTGGCCTCACCCTCGCCCTTGGCTTGCCTGCTTCCATGTTTGAACACACACCAGCCAGCAGCTCCTAGCCAGAGAGAGAGAGAGAGAGAGAGAGAGCCCTTCCCTAGCAATGGAGGCGGTTCCCCTCCTCCTCCTCCTCCTCCTCCTCTTCTCCTCCCCTCTCGCGCCGGCGCCGGCCAGCGGCCTCCTCTCGCCCAAGGGCGTAAACTACGAAGGTCAGTTATTAATGTTCTCAAATCAAGAGCCCTACTGGTTATTCTTTTGTGCCTGTGTGTGTGTGTTTTCCTTGGTTTTCTTGCATCGGAGCTCGCCACCTTGTTTTGTTTCTACTCTTCTTCCTTTGTTTGTTCCTCTTGCACTGGCGACTGGTGTGTGACAAACTGGCAATCTCTCTTCTGTTCTGTTGGGTTTGCAGTGCAAGCTCTCATGACGATCAAGAACTACCTCAAGGATCCCCATGGCGTGCTCAAGAACTGGGACCAGGACTCGGTGGATCCTTGCAGCTGGACCATGGTCACCTGCTCGCAGGAGAACCTCGTCACCGGCCTGTAAGTTTCCTGCCGCGCTGCACTATGGCTCCATCACACACCAATCATTTCTGTCGCAAGTTTTCTTTTTGATCCTAACCCTTTGTCATCTGGCTGTTTCAATTTGTTTTCTCAGGGAAGCCCCAAGCCAGAACCTCTCAGGCCTGCTCTCCCCGAGCATAGGCAATCTGACCAATCTCGAGATAGTGTGAGTTTTTCCTCTCATCATTAGCCTTGCAAACCACCACTGTTTGTTCTTTTTCCTTTTCTTTTTAGAACACATGGGGGTATGTTTCTTTTGGGCAGGAAGAGATCTTCCTTACCTTTTCTTCTCCCTCTTCTCCTGTTCACAGGCTGCTGCAGAACAACAACATCAATGGCCGAATCCCGGCAGAGATTGGCAGGCTCACGAAGCTTAGGACGCTTGATCTCTCCAGCAACCACTTCTCCGGCGAAATCCCCGGCTCCGTGAGCCGCCTCAGGGACCTCCAGTACTTGTGAGTGCCCTTCTCTTCTACCGTGCCACTGCCAGCCATGAACGAATGATAGATACTCTGAAGGTTTCCCATTCATGGTCTGTTCCATTCCAACATGAGCCATAATACATGCCAGTGGCTCTTCTCATTGTTTGCATTGTGCTGCCTGCTACCAGGAGGCTCAACAACAACACCCTGTCCGGCGCATTCCCTTCATCATCGGCTAATCTGTCGCACCTTGTTTTCTTGTGAGTATCCTCTGCTTGTTTTGCTGTTATTATGTGGTTGTGTACTGCTCTGTGCTGCTCTGCTCACTGTCAGATGGACTTCCCAATTCTCAGGGATCTGTCCTACAATAATCTGAGCGGTCCAGTTCCAGGGTCTTTGGCAAGGACATTCAAGTAAGGCCGCAGTACTGTGTCATTTCATCTTTGACCAAAGTACCCATCTCCAGTGGAGACATGTTTACCATAAATAAGACTGAGCTTATGGGAAAATTAATTGATTTTCTTGCAGCATAGTAGGGAATCCACTGATCTGCGGAGCAGCTACAGAACAAGATTGTTATGGAACTTTGCCGATGCCCATGTCCTACAGCCTGAATAACACACAAGGTTTGCTCAGTCAGTCGATCTCATCCATCGATGATTAATTTCTACCCTGCACTGATATATACTCCCTCCGTTCCAAAATACTTGTCTTTCTAGGCATTTCAAATAGACACAACATATGGATGTATGTAGACATATTTTAGAGTGTAGATTCGCTCATTTTGCTCCGTATGTAGTCATTTGTTGAAATCTCTAGAAAGACAAATATTTAGGAACGGAGGGAGTAGATGGTACCTGTTGTAATAACAACTCTTTTTTACAAAAAGGTACCGTGCTGCCAGCAAAATCTAAGAACCACAAAGCCGCAATTGCATTTGGTTCTACGATAGGCTGCATCAGCATCCTTTTCCTAGTGACGGGATTGCTGTTCTGGTGGAGGCATAGGAAAAATCGGCAGATTCTTTTCGATGTCGATGGTAAGTAAAAAGTCTAAAATTACTCATCGAGCTCATAATGGCCTGATGCTTGTTTAACTTGGTGGAATCAGTTACTGAATGTGTTGGTTATTTTGCAGACCAGCACATAGAGAACGTCAACCTTGAAAACCTGAAGAGGTTTCAGTTCAGAGAGCTCCAAGCTGCAACAGAGAACTTCAGCAGCAAGAACATGATAGGAAAAGGCGGTTTTGGAAATGTTTATCGAGGGAAGCTCCCAGATGGAACTATAGTAGCAGTCAAGAGGCTGAAAGATGGAAATGCCGCAGGCGGGGAATTGCAATTTCAGACTGAAGTCGAGATGATCAGCTTGGCAGTGCACCGGAATCTCCTTAGGCTCTGCGGGTTCTGCATGACTGCCACCGAGAGGCTACTGATCTATCCATACATGTCCAATGGAAGTGTTGCATCACGCCTGAAAGGTAAAAACACATCAAAATTTCTTAAAACATAAATCTGAATAATCATGAGCTAGTGACATAGCCACCATTCATCAACAGATATGAGTTGGTCTTGAAGGATTTTTTTTCTGAGTAACTGACATTCTGCCAATGCTCCTTGGAAACTTCAACTTGAAAAAATGATTACAGAAAGATTTGCATTTGATTCTCACATTATTATTTTTTTTCTCCTTGGGCATGGCTTTAGAACAAAGAATCCCACATGACCAGATATTAAACTTCGTTCTCACATAACTAATTACAGGGAAGCCACCACTGAACTGGATCACCAGAAAGGGAATAGCCCTCGGTGCAGCAAGAGGCCTACTATACCTGCACGAGCAGTGTGATCCCAAGATCATCCACAGGGATGTAAAGGCAGCAAATGTACTGCTCGATGACTTCTGTGAAGCAATTGTTGGAGATTTTGGGCTTGCCAAGCTCCTGGATCACCGTGACTCGCATGTCACCACAGCTGTGAGGGGAACTGTAGGCCACATTGCCCCAGAGTACCTCTCCACGGGCCAGTCATCTGA
Source organism: Triticum timopheevii (assembly GCA_963921465.1). Lineage (NCBI taxonomy): Eukaryota > Viridiplantae > Streptophyta > Magnoliopsida > Poales > Poaceae > Triticum > Triticum timopheevii. The sequence continues at coordinate 466,733,273 of OY997272.1, read as the reverse complement.
GAAAACTGATGTCTTCGGTTTCGGGATCCTGCTGCTAGAACTGATCACCGGGCAGACTGCACTTGAGTTTGGAAAGTCATCAAATCAGAAGGGAGCCATGCTTGACTGGGTAAGATCATTGTTATACTCATATGGCACGGTGTGGTTTCAGGCATATGATCTCATCATACATGAGCCTTACTTATATGGCACTGGCTTTTATTCAGGTCAAGAAGATGCACCAGGAGAAGAAGCTCGACGTGCTTGTCGACAAGGGACTCGGAAGCAGTTACGACCACATTGAGCTAGAGGAGATGGTGCAGGTGGCACTGCTTTGCACCCAGTATCTCCCCGGTCACAGGCCTAAGATGTCGGAGGTGGTCAGGATGCTCGAAGGCGATGGGCTCGCAGAGCGGTGGGAGGCGTCGCAGCGTACTGACTCGCACAAGTTCAAGGTGCCCGACTTCACCTTTGGGCGTTGCTACTCCGACCTGACAGACGATTCGTCATTGCTGGTGCAAGCAGTTGAGCTCTCCGGACCGAGATGATAGCACGACAGAGAGTGGAAGACAGGAAACAGCATCAGTTGTTTCCAGCAGGACCTGTACAGCAAAAACCTGCTTAAAATGGCAAACAACATAATGTAGCCAACATCTAGTGATGCATTCTGTCAGGAAGTGGAGCACATCTCAGATGAACTGTACAAAGAAGAAGGGCACAACCTAGTTATCTAGGCATGGTATATTCTATATTAACAGATTCTGTAAACTGTTGGTACAATAAAGATGACAGAGCAACATTTTTTGAGATGCAAGTATTGGTCCTTTTTTCCCCTTTTGTAAAATTGTTGCCATTGGATTGCAACGACCTGGCACTGTCATGTTGTCTTCAACCAATAGAGCTCCAAACTCTAGTCTACTTATTTCCTTTGTAACTTATAATCTAGCAAATCTTTGTCAAGAAAGTAGTGAACATGCTATGTGCATTTCCAACTCAATGCAACTGACATCATAACATGATGGCAAATATCTGCATTAATCTCTCTAGAAAAGAAGATCTGCATCAAATACAGCAGCAAACAAAAGAACAAGCACGAAACAACCACAGCAAATGGAATGAGGCTCTTGAGTGATTTTGTGTTCCACCAGCATTGTCAGTGATGTTGCCCTGTTAACTTCTTGTCAAATGACAAACTCCACAGAGTCAACCCAGCATTGGACCATATTTCCTCGCTCAGCCACTGTATGATAGTGCAGGAATGTGGCTCGGGTGCAAGTTATTTTAGTTCATATAGCTGGAATTTTGTGGACAGGTTTGGTTTGTGTTACCAGAAGGCCGTTCCAGGGCAAAGAGCTTCCAGTTTTTATTTGATGTGTTAATTCTATGTGGGGCACGGCTAGAGAAGAGCATCACAGTCACTTTCAGACAGGCACTGTAGTGCCGTCGGAAGGACAGAACGAGCAGGCGACACGCTCCACCCTGGTACTTTCCCCCTTCTTTTTCTCCCTTCCATTTCCAATCGACGGAGGCATCGTCTTGGACTTGCAGAAGAGGATTCAGAATTTTAGGTCAACTTTCAAACATTTTGTTCAAACTTTTGGAAAGAAGACTTCCACAATTTTTTGGTGAAACTTTTAGAAAGTGGACTTCCACAAAAAAACTTGTCAAACTTTCCGAAAACGGACTTCCACAAATTTTTGGGCAAACTTTCAGAAAGGGCACTTTCAAATGAAGTTTTCATACTTTCAAAATTCTCACAGCATTCATAAATTTGTACTGTACTGTACTTTCGGAAACACACGCACACAAACTTTCATAACATCAGAAAATCTTAGGCCCAACTTTCAGAAAATCTGGGGAAGCTTTCAAAAAATTCAAGAATAAAAACTTCAAACAAATTAGCCTTTGTGGATGCGGCAGCCTATTTTGCCACTGTGGAACCCGGTAGCCACGGGGACCTTGTCGGTGGTCGGATCCGGCTGAGCCCGCCACGGGAGCGCCAGGATTCGGCTGTCGTGGCCCATCACCAAGGGTCCTATCGTCAGTGGCGGAGCCAGAAAAATTGTATTAGGGGGGCCGAGGGATGTTGAGGCAGGTTAGAGAGGGCCAAATCATATAAAAACATGCTTTTAGCATCAAATAACCATGAAGTCTTCACTGTTCATCAGTAAATTAACTACAAATCCTTGATGTTAGGGGGGGCCAGGGCCCCTGCTGGTCCCCCCCTGTCTCCGCCACTGCCTATCGTGCCACGCAACTGTGGGCTTCTGGTTCGCTGTCGGGGAGTCCGGATGCGCCATGAAGGAGCCTTGGACACAACGGCACTGTGGCTCGCCAGCTATCGCAGGTGGAGTGCCAGCCATAGCCTGGTGTAGCGGTGCCACATGTAGCCAACGCAGGGCAGCAACTATTGAAATGTATATGTGGATTTCCTAGCCCTTTCCATCAATTCGGACTTTTGGTTGTGTTGGCTAGTGCATGAAGCTTGACATGGTATCAAGTCCCGGCTTGAGTTCCATAGTCTTGAGTTCAAGTCCCGGCTTTCGCAATTCATCCAAAAATTGTTGTTGCCCCCCTTTGTGTCTACGTATAGGCCTCTTGAGCCATACCTCTGAGTCAATTTGCGCGTTGACTTCCCGCATCACACATGAGGGGGTATTGAATTGTATATGTGGATTGGCTAGCTCTCTCTCCATCTCACGCGACATTGAAAATAAGCTACTAGAGCTACTAGAGAAGGCTATAGAGCTGAGAAGATAAGAAACATGTGGAAGGGATAAGCAGAATAAGTGGATGAGAAAAGGGAAGGGAAAAGATAAGGTGTGAGTAAAGTCGTTCTATGTGTGGTTCTTAGATCAGAACCAAGTGAGCAAATGCAGCGAATTCGTCAAACCAGATTCCTTCATTTAAGTACACAAATGAGAAAACTAACCTGCACCAAGCAGTTATCAAAATGAAAAGCAGGGAATGAGCACACAAGCGTTAGGCGGATCAGCACACACAGTACACCCCATCTCAGTCTGAATGACATGCTCTACAGTTGGGCATGTCTTTGAATAATACCTCATACTCACTTTTGAAGAGTTATGCGCCTGTTAAATCACAGCAAGGGGATAATAGGATAAGAGGGTGGAAAGCCTAAAGCGTGATACGGCATGGTCCTTTTCATCACAATTTTTGCTGTTCCTCTATTTATCTAACACTGAGATTTCCATGCAAAGTTACAATTTCTGACCATTATAATAAAGAAATGATAGAAGGCTTTAGAGTATATGTAATGCAGTGAAAGTAAGTCAAAGGGGAGATGAACGACGACATACCAATTGGTCAAAAATCTCCTGTGTTGTTGTCTGGTGGTTTGGAGCTCACCGATCTTCGAAAATTATAGGAGATGTATGTTACATGCACACACAGAAAAACTTAGGCATTTCCAGTGCTGCCTATTGCAAGAGTAAGGAAACAAATGTGCTCAAAGCCAGCATGGTACACTGAATATTATTATTAAGGATGACTAAAACTTGCTAACACCCTATACTATACTTCATAGTCATGGTTGGAAGTTGGGACATGTTTTTCAGTGATGTATCCTTGGCAGTCATGCTACTCACACCAGCACATGTGAGCTACTAGCAGTTAAGGATGCTAAGAGAATCCCTCACAAAAGGTGGACAATGGGCCAAAGACAACCCTGATGTGTTCTTATAATTCAAACTGGCTTGGCCCTACTGCAAATCTGTCACATAGAACTTCAGATATTATCTATTAAATCTAGGTGCAAAACAAAGCAGAGTGCCACATCATGACATTTACCCGTCGTAATCCTATTCCAATCCAATGAAAACAATTGTAGAGAAAAAGGCTCTCAGTACTCAGTAGAGTGTTCATCACATTACACTTCACAGAATATACATCTAGAAGCATCTATAATTTTATATGAAAAAATAGAGCTCGGTAATAAGCTGTCCACACTAAATTGCAAACAGAGAACAGAATTACCGCAACAACACGCATGCACAATCATGGTAACAAACATGTAGTCCATAGTTATGCCACTTAGAAAAACAGTTACTGTTTTCTGTTAGCAGTATGCATAGGAATTACATGTAGGGAAAGATTATCAGAGTGCTACTGTCTATGATGAGCATAGCTTGTATAGAAATTAAGATAGTATAGTCCTGTAAGCTTTTCTGGAACTGAATATATTCTGTAAGTTTCTCCAATACATCCAGTATAAGTTTGTTGACAGGCTTGAGTCTGTTTCAAAAGATCTGATGGACAAGATTTGCTCAGTTATTTGTAGTATTCACTATGTTCATATATGAAGCAAGTCGGCTAAGACTTCTGAACTTATTATGCAGCAGCCAAGATGATTATGTACTCAGATTATGAAGCTACCATGCAACAGTACCCACCTTGGTCATCCTATCTCAAAATAGTAACACAGTATTAGCCGTCCACAATCAACAGGAGTATATTTGGTAAATTTCAACTGTACTAACCACCCAACATCAAACTATGAATCATCGGTAACATGCTTAAGCTCAAGCCTTTTTTCTAACAACAAGCTCTAAGTTTGTCTGTAAATTAAGCTCAAGTCTTTCAGCGAAGTTATTTTAAGACTTGGATCCATAAGAACAAGTCATTTCAAGACTAGCCTGCAATAACGCAAGCTAACAGCTAATTAACTGGACTTCCAGTCACAGATAGTCGAGTCATGGAAGAGATAGGTTAGAGATTTAACAAACCAAAACATATGAATAACTGCAGCGAAGAAAATGCAGAAGATGCCAGTAAATGCACTTCCTAGAGTGAACATCACCTTAGATATTTGCAGATCTATAAGGTCCCACTGAAACTATCTAGTGACATGGCAGGGTGCTTTAAAACTTTTCTCGTGTATCTTCCGCTTCCTGCCTCTTGATGAGGTTCCAAAAGGTAGAACAGCTAAGGGGAGTACGAACGAATGGCACAAAACCTCAGACTTTGGAATCCAGAGACCCCTTTTGCAAAAGATGTGCACAAAGAGAGCAAGGAGCATCTCCCATCCTTTGCCTGCTTTTGTTATACCACATTGCCTTCTAATTCTCCTATCTTTGGGTTTATTCCAGTAATCTAGTTCAAGAAACAGGCAGTTCCTTTTTATACAAAATCTGTACGATTTGCTTCAGAAAATTCTTAGTTTGCCTATAATTACGAATTCATTAGGAAAAGATGAATACACATTCATCCCTAAAATGGAAACTAGCTAAAATACAACATAAAGTGTAACCCCTTATACATTAGTAAGTCTCCAAACTGGGTTTCTCAAATGTTTTGACTCCTGTTCAATTAGATGATTCCAAATTACGTGAAAGTTGTTACCCTTTTATTCTCTACATGTGCCAAATTCCAACGAATAATTGACAAAAAATGATGTAGTATTTGAGAATTGGCATCGAGACAAGCAGCGTAGCAGCAACATCCACGTGCAACCACAAGATGCACATCGGCATTCATCGCCCCCACAAATGACACCACCTGTCACTCACTGGATTCCACTGCCCCTCCTATTAGTACTCCTCACAGAAATTCCAACACTGACTGCTTCCGCTCACTCCCAAGTAAGTTCAAGAAAAGGATCAAAAGCCACAGGAGAAGAGGAACATGAGAAGACATGTATTCTCCTGAATAGGACACACTAGAGACTAGCCACAATCTTCGGTAAGACCCCTCCACCTACAAGTTGCAAGATTTATATGTTCATGAATTGCAATTTCAACAGCAACCTTTTGGAGAACGAAGCTGGAAGGATAAGTTTTCCATGGGCCAGGCCATGCGATGGATGCCATGCAGCACCAAGCGCAGTATACTGCTGTGCTGATGCTGCATATCTCTGTGCATCTTGTGACACACAGGTTCATTCTGCTAACCGTGTGGCATCACGCCATGAGCGTGTGCGTGTCTGCGAAACCTGTGAGAGTGCACCAGCAGCGCTGGCATGCCATGCAGATGCAGCAGCACTATGTACCGCCTGTGATGCACAGGTGCACTCTGCCAACCCAATTGCTCAGAGGCACCAACGAGTGCCTGTGCTGCCACTCCCAGCTGTTGCCATTCCAGCTGCCTCTGGCTTCGCGGAGGCAGAAGCTTCTGTCACTGCCCATGGCGATAAGGAAGAGGGAGAGGAAGTGGACTCTTGGCTCCTCAGAAGAAATTCTGATGACAACAATTGTGCCAACAAGATAGATCGATACTACAACCTTGTCGGATACAATATGTATTACGACAACATCACTTGTGACCCAAGACCAGAAGAACAATACAGAATGCAAGAACAGCATGTGCAGAACAGGTACATCGAGAAGGAAGGGTGTGAGTGTGTAGTACCTCCACAAGTCGTCATGGCAAGTGAGCAGCAAGAGAGCGATTATGGAACTATAGGAGGAGGGCAGGCTGCCTCCGTTACCGCTATGACCAGTACCTACACAGCTTCCATCAGCAATGACGTGAGTTGACCTTTTACTTTGCTTAAATTATCATTCGGCGATCTACTTATGTTTTGAGTTCGTACCACTTCAAGGCAGCTCAGGTTAGTCCATTTCTGTGTTAAAATAATATATCAAACAGATTGATTGAATTAATTATTCTCACAGCTCACTTAGGATACAAGATGCAGATTATTTGTCTTTTGTCTCCTTCCTCTTTTCTCTCTTCTCTGCTTTTTTAGATCTTCTAGGTCAGGCTTTTTAGCCTGATATTTTCTGCGAGTTCTTTTCCCACATACTGTATCAAAAAAGGAGCAGTCCAACAGAATGTTTGACTGCTCTTTATTCCCTCAGACCTAAAATAATGTAGAAGTCACAAAAATATAAATGTAGAAATTACTCCCAGAGAACTTAGGCAGCTTGTTCCTCTGCATCTAGACTTTGAACTGCTGTTAGTTACTTATGGATCTCAAACTCTTCTACCGACATATAAGTGCAGGTTCTATAGTTTGGGGGGTCAAGGTCTCAGTTTCATCTTATTGCAGGGTGTACAAAATCAGCACTTCTCATATTATTGAAGTATTTCAGTAACTATTTGGCAATTCTATCTCAGATATCTTTCTCATCAATGGAGGTGGGTATAGTACCGGACAACACCAGACCAGATATCTCAAACAGCAACATCCTGACTAGCAGTGAAGCCATGGAGCTCTCAGGCCATTCACTTCAGATGCCAGTGCACTTCAACTCCATGGACAGAGAGGCCAGGGTCCTCAGGTACAAGGAGAAGAAGCAGACGAGGAAGTTTCAGAAAACCATAAGGTATGCAACAAGGAAAGCATATGCAGAAGCACGACCGCGGATCAAGGGTCGATTCGCTAAAAGATCAGATATAGAGCATGAAGAGGACCACATGCTGTCACCACCAGCCCTACAAGATACTAGTAGTTATAATACTGCTCCATGGTTCTGATGTAATGAGATAACAAAAAATGTGTTGACAGACACATGGAATGATGGGCACCGTAATCATATGGTTCGTGCATTGTGCAAGTGTCCGAAATCTCTTGTTAATCATTTAAGTTTTCTCTGAGACCATATGAAGACAAATCATTGTGTAGTCCAACGTAAATGTGAAGTGTGACATAAGAGAAAACATCAAACAACAATTCCAGTATTTCACGCGATTAACAAGAGTAGCAACAAAGGTTGGGACTTCTACTGTTAGTAGCATTTTTACATGTCAAGATGAAGAACTCTGGTTTGCCTTGGGTAAACATGGAGCATAGTAGTTATTAATAACATAACATATTTTGAACAACATAGTTCCAATATCAGTGATCTGCGAGGACATTAAATAAGAAACATCATGGCTAAACATTAACAGAGACATACATAACAATAAACCATGGGTACGCACTTCGGAAGAATAATTACTACTATGGGCTAATGATATGTGCAGGTTCACACATGATTTCGATAATGGTTTACGACATCAGTTTCGAAACACACAAAGGCACCAGAATGAGATTTCTTGGCTAGTGCAGTATGGATTATTAAATCCTTCTCTGAGAAAGGGGCGTAGTTGCACTACACTCCCTTGCTATGTCAAGTAAAAGTGAGCATGAATTCTTTCTTTGAGAAAGGCACATAAATTTCAATATGCTGTCGCGCTATGTTGAGAAAAATATATTGACGTTGTCTGTTGACCAATTTGATTAGAATCCTAGCAAAGGTTTGAAGTATGAAGGGGTAGAGGCAGATATATAGGACAGCTCATACTTCCATGAAGTATTGTATCTGTGTGATACTATTCAGTTTGACCTAAGTATGCATAAATGGAAAATGCTCGCCTGACATCTATTTAGGAAATTCACAGAGACGGACTAGCAGAACAGAACAATGATTCAGGGACATGGCACATCATGGTAATATATCAGCTTTATATGCAATAATGAAACGGGTAAAACAGAAACAGATCAACTAATCATCATGCTCCTCTTGACCTCCAGAATCTACACAGTTCAATCAATCCTCTTGTTATGTTCTTGAAAATAATCAATCATCATGTTCCTCGTCAGATTCCGAATCTAAGCAAAGAAGGAAAATAGTAAACATCACAACACATAAGCAAATCTGAGCCCTATATTATGCGACTTAAACTGATGGATAATAAATGACCATAAATACAAGTATATACAAGGCTGAGACTGAAGTGATAGATAATATATTAACCAAATTTAACTTCGGAAAGAGAAACCTACCAGATCTAATGTCATCTCCAACATGCCCTTTAGACTGAATTTGCTTCACGAGCATTCGCTTCATTAAGACAAACCAATATATGTGTAGAACAAGGAGGGAGAACAGAAGACAGTTGAACACATAGTAGTATATCGGCCCATAAAATTTATGTCTCTCCTTGTTCAAAATATGAACAATTTCATAGCTGAAATTTACAGAAGAAATGCACAAGTTTTAGCGACATTCTAGAGTTACCTAAAGTATAGAACCCCATGTAAGAACAGAGTTACTGGTATGTACCTAGTGCTCCAGAGAATCCAGAATGGAAAATATATCAGGCGAAGGATCACCCAAGAAATGACGAAAAGAAGAAATGATACATCAGCAAGCAATTGGCGTCCACTGTACTTAGAAATTTTTCCAACCTCCAGGAACACATCACTTGCATCATGAACGGCAAGCACAACTGAACCCACTCGTGCAAATCTGTTAAGGAAACTAATCAGCTCAGAGTACCGAAGAAAAACATGTGCAGGCATTCCAACAACTGCTAGTATTATTAGAAAAAACTGCTAGTAACAAAGAAGCATGAAAAAAGGCAGACAAATGCTTGATGTTTATGTTCTCTACCAGGAGATGACAATCAGCTGGGGTATAACTATAAGATGACAATCCGACAAACAGAGTTGCAAATCTAGCTACTGTATTCTCTACCAGGAGAAAAATACCAGCCTCAAAAACAAGTCAACATTTGTAAATATCGTTTGACAGCTGCAATCCATGCTTGTTCTATCTATCTATCATTCTTCCATTACATTCCATAAGCAGAAAGTTGTTCCAAATCCAAACTTTCTCAACTATTGGCTCAATGAAGGCTGTCATGTAAAATCTAGGAATGTAAAAGAAAGCTAGTAGCGGGCAAATTACTAATAAACAAGCAAAGCTTTTCTCTAGGGAACTGTTAGGAATAAGCAACTTGTATTCCCACGAGGCCATAGGCCGATATATATACATGTACAGGTGTGTAACATATGCAGGAAACCCCTTATACAACGGGATAAATACAAAGGGGTACATGACTTATATTATAACTCTAACACCCCCCCTCAAACTCATGGTGGATGAACACTGAGTTTGGAGAGATAAAAGCCATGTTGTGCTCTAGTCTGGGCCTTCGTCAGGAAATCCGCCAACTGTAAGTCGGAAGGCACAAACTGAAGAGCAATAACCTGATCCTGCACACCAGCGCGCACATAGAAAGCATCAACACCAATATGCTTGGTGAGCTCATGCTTCACAGGATTGCGCGCAATGCTAATAGCACTTGTACTGTCAGATAAGAGCAGAGTCGGTGTAGTGACAGAAACACCAAAATCCTGAAGTAACCACCGTAACCAAGTCACCTCTGCCGTCAAAAGAGCCATTGCTCGCAACTCAGCCTCGGCACTCGAACGGGAAACTGCAATATGTTTCTTCGTCTTCCAGGCAATGAGAGAACCACCAAGAAAAACACAGTAAGCAGAAAGTGAACGGCGATCTGAAGGATCACTAGCCCACGTAGCATCCGAATAGGCCTGAAGCTGTAAAGAACTGGAGCGAGGAAAGAATAGAAGGTGAGAGATCGTGCCCCGAAGATATCGGAGAACACGAAGGAGATGACTATAGTGAACCGATGTGGGAGCAGAGACGGACTGACTCAGAATATGAACCGGATAAGAGATGTCCGAACGAGTAACAGCTAGATAGACAAGACTGCCAACAAGATGACGATAACGCGTCGGGTCAGGGAGAGGATCACCATCAGTAGCACGGAGGTGCACATTGAGCTCCATAGGAGTCTCAACAATGCGCTCGTCAGTAAGAGCAGCACAAGCAAGAAGATCCTGGATATACTTTTCCTGGGATATAAAAAAGTCATCAGAGGTAGAAGAGACTTCAATCCCAAGAAAGTAGCGAAGAGGACCAAGATCAGACATAAGAAACTGCTCACTAAGACGGGCCTTGACAAAGGCAATATACTCGGGGTCATCCCCAGTGATGATCATGTCATCAACATAGAGAAGAAGAAGAGTCCGACCACGAGGAGAAAGGTGAATAAACAATGCTGGATCATGAGCACTAGATGAAAAACCAGCGGCAGTGACCACAGAGGCAAAACGCTCAAACCAGGCGCTGGGGGCTTGCTTAAGGCCATAGAGGGAGCGACGAAGACGACATACCATGCCATCCGGAACAGAATACCCAGGTGGTGGCTGCATGTACACCTCCTCACGCAGCTCACCATTAAGAAAGGCATTCTTAACATCAAGCTGAGATATAGACTAGTGGCGTGCAGAAGCAACGGCAAGAAGTGTACGAACAGTGGTCATATGGGCCACAGGAGCAAAAGTCTCGTCATAATCACGACCATGCTCCTGCTGAAAACCACGAGCCACAAGACGAGCTTTGTGACGCTCAGGAGAACCATCGGAGCGAGTCTTAACCTTGTAGACCCACTTACAAGTGATGGGACGAACTCCGGGAGGAAGAGAAACAAGATCCCAGGTACCAGTGCGTTCAAGAGCAGCAATCTCCTCTGCCATCGCAAACTGCCATTCAGGATGAACAACAGCCTGATGATAAGAAGTCGGCTCAAGAACAGCAGGAGCGGACGTGGGAAACCGACGGCGGAGAGAGAAGCAGCCGCGGCGCCACGGAAGGATCAATCACACGAGTTGCGGCGTGTAAAAAATTGACCTAGCTCTGATACCATGTTAGGAATAAGCAACTTGTATTCCCATGAGGCCATAGGCCGATATATATACATGTACAAGTGTGTAACATATGCAGGAAACCCCTTATATAACGGGATAGATACAAAGGGGTACATGACTTATATTATAACTCTAACAGGAACAAGCAATGCAAGCATGGATTACAGTATATGATATATGCAGCTATATATGAATTGGGAGTATGGAGGAACGTAACAGAAAGCTAGTACATGCAAATCTTACTAATGCAAACAAGCAACGCAAAAATGGATTAACAATATATGATATATGCAGGCATGCAGTTATATATGAACACGATAGAAGAATAACCAAATGTATACACAGTTTGTATTGTGGAGTCTGCATTTTGTCATGTATATGTTACAGACCAACAGGGATCTACCTTCCACATTCATTGGAAGATGCACAGGTTTACATGCGTGCGCAACTGCCCAAATAGCCAAACACTAACATGCACATTCATTTGATATTGCACCCTAGCAAGTATGATTCTCACCACTTGAATCATGACAAGAATCAGATTAGCTAAATAGTGCGCAGGTAATGATCGCAATGTATAAGAAGGCACTAAACTTGAATTAACATAAACCAGCTTGACAAATATTCAGATAGTTAAAAGCCTAATTACCTGAATATGTACGACATTACAATGAGAAAAACAGATGCTATGTGATGAGTCATTGAAAGGCCAAAGTCTGAACGCCTTGTTTCCCAAAAGAGAAGGGCAATTATTGAGTACATATAAAAACCAGCAGCATACATGTAAACCCCCTTTAGTTTAAACCTGGGGAAAGAAATGAATTTATTAATAATTTGGTACCAAAAAAGAACTTTCTAATAAACATGGGGAAACTGAAGTATATATTACTTCATTGTTTGATCTGGCCATATTTGGTCTCCTGGTCCAACCCAGAAATTCATTGTGCTCGTGAACCATGGCTCGTTGTACGTCACAGCTAATGCCAGAAATTCCGCGGAAAGGAAATAAACGCCTTTCCAGGCAGATTCCTTAAACTTTCTGATCTTCATCCTCTCTGCATCTGTCTCGGAGCCAAGCCTTGCATCCCACTTCCTGAAAATCAGACGCCTGGCTAGCCGCTATACGCAAAATACAGGTGATAGTTAGCTCATGAGTCTCGTCTACTATGACGAGCCTGCATTTTTCCTGAAAATGGAGTAGCTCATAGAGGAAGATGCCAAATAACTCACAGGTAATAGTGTTCAGGTTTGTTTGCACAATTAAGTGAGCAAGTGCAGGAATGTGTGCATGCAGAAACTGATGCATCCCCTTACGAACCCCCATTTCCTTGACTCGGATTATTTTACCAAATGATAAAAACACAGCCATTAATTCACTGTCATGACGGCATTTCTTCGTTCTAAAAACACCGAGTTAATCATGACCACACTAGCAGATGATCATAGATTTATAGCAAATAATTAACACGAGAACTCATCGCCGTCACCCATTCCCTTTAGGAACTACCACTTGTACTACTAGTAATGAAATGACTCGAGCATCACCTAGGTGTTGGATCGTGGGGGCAAACGACAAAGGAAATTATTCGAAACTGAGCGGGGCGGGGGGAAACTGTCTGCACTGTCACAACCTCGAATGCGAAGCGGTCGAGGAGGAAGCGGGCGGCGAGGAAGAAGGTGGCGAAGAAGGGGAGGGCCGCGAAGTCGGCGTAGGCTGGGTGGCTCTCCGCCTCCCAGTCGATTGACGGGACGCCCATCGCGGCGGCTCGCCGTCCGGGATGCTGGCTCGCTGGGTGGTCGGCGGTCTCCTTTTTTTTCTGCTCGAGACGAGAGGGGTGGTCGGCGGTGGGGAGGAGGGAGAGCGGAGGCTATATGGTGCGCGGGGCGAGAGGAGGCGCCCGGCGGTCTGGGTGACCGGCGCGGCGGCGGAAGGCGACGGGTGGTCGGACCGGAGCCAAGATGAACGGCTGAGCCGGGTTCTGCTTCCTGGGGTTGGCGGCTCCCTGACCAGTACTATTCTAATTTGACCGGCATTTTGGGGCTCTAAAATATTGGACTTTCCTCTTTTGTGGAGAGAATCTCGGACTTTGAAGTAGCGCTCCCTATTTTTCTTTGTTTCGATAAAAGATCGATTTATTTATTTAAGATGGAGCATCAGGAGGATATAAATACAATAAACATACACATTGGGTCTCTGCATAAATAAAATGCACAAAACCAACATCAATGCATGCACTTAAAAATTAAGTCAGCAAATAGTAAAGTAGGCGAGGAAAAAAAAACAAAGCGATCAGATCCACCACTGACGAACTACATCAACTAGCAGAATGCCCGTGCGTTGCCACGGGGATTTAAAATATTTTATTGGAGTTATATATAAGCATAATGCATGTTAAGTCTCACATGTATAGAAAAGATATCCAGTAATAAACTAATAATTGTAATCTACTTCACTTGCAATGTTGGTCATTACAAAAAGTAATTTGATGATGTATACACAGAGAGCGATGATCCAACTAATAATTTGTTAGGAATTAAGATCTACTTGACGTGTTTAATATATTCTCGTGCAATATAAAGGAATATTGTCTTTAGCTTCATTCACACAATATTTGAGCAAGTATAATAAAAACTTCGTTCTCAACTCATAACCATCATTCACGGGCAATATATGTAGTTAACACAAATATTTCGCACGGAATGTCTAAAAATGTGCAATGGAGAGTACTCACCGTGCAAATTGGACAAGCTAGTTATTTACTGTTCTAAAAATGACAATTGAATAAATTAATATTATCTTGAATACAGTGATACAAAAATAAATGCTTCTATCTCGAGTAAATTAATATTACTTACTCCCTCCGTTCGGAATTACTTGTCTCGAAAATGGATGTATCCATTTCTACGACAAGTAATTCCGAACGGAGGGAGTACATGTGAAGTACTTCCTCAATTCCTAAATATAAGTATTTTTAGATATTCCAACGCGGGCTACATACGGTATGGAGCAAAATGAGTGAATGTACACTCTAAAATATATCTATATACATCTATATGTGTTCTTATTAAAATCTTTAAAAGGACTTATATTTAGGTTAGGTTGTAGGAAATTTTAGGTACTACGATGTGAACACTACCTAGCCGGACTACTTCAAGAAGCACAGACCGAAACAACCGAGTCGAGAAAATGTTGAAACTAACAATACCACACCGCGGGTTGAGATCCTCTGCAGTACCGTATGGTGCTGTAGTGTTGATGACATGTGGGGCCAGGTCCCACATGGCAGTGACTGTACAGCACCGTACAGTACTGCAGAGGATCCTAACCCCCACACCGCATATGAGTAGTCATGCCAATTGAACAAAGAACAATACGGTCCAACACAAACGATGTACTCTGGCTTAGGACTATGAAGTGGTGCGCTTCTTCCACTCGGTCAGTAATTTTTACATGGAAATTCCATTTAGGATCAGTATCTAGTAGTTTACATAGAAGACCAGGGTCCTCATTATACCACAATTTTCTTTATTCCCCAGAATATTAACTATATGCGTTGGTTTTCTAGTATTACACTTGGTAGCAGTGCGTTCTGATGCATCCGGAAGAAATTAGAGCAGTGCATTCATCAGGCCCCTGAAAAATAATAGAATTGTAGATGAAATTCTTACACATACACAACACCTGGCTCTATATTCTAGCTACCATGTTCTTCTCGCCGGTACTCACATTGATGTCGTCATGCCGTTGTCGCCCTATATTGCTGTTGGAAATATGCCCTAGAGGAAATATTCCCCAGAATATAAAATGGTCATTATTATATTTCCTTGTTCTTGATAATTGTCTATTGTTCATGCTAAAATTGTGTTATCCGAAAATCGTAATACATGTGTGAATACATAGACCACAACATGTCCCTAGTGAGCCTCTAGTTGACTAGCTCGTTGATCAATAGATGATTACGATTTTCTGACCATGGACATTAGATGTCATTGATAACGGGATCACATCATTAGGAGAATGATGTGATGGACAAGACCCAATCCTAAGCATAGCACAAGATCGTGTAGTTCGTTTGCTAGAGCTTTTCTAATGTCAAGTATCATTTCCTTAGACCATGAGATCGTGCAACTCCCGGATACCGTAGGAGTGCTTTGGGTGTACCAAACGTCACAACGTAACTGGGTGGCTATAAAGGTGCACTACAGGTATCTCCGAAAGTGTCTGTTGGGTTGGCACGAATCGAGACTGGGATTTGTCACTCCGTATGACAGAGAGGTATCACTGGGCCACTCGGTAATGCATCATCATAATGAGCTCAATGTGACTAAGTAGTTGGTCACGGGATCATGCATTACGGAACGAGTAAAGTGACTTGCCAGTAACGAGATTGAACGAGGTATTGGGATACCGACGATCGAATCTCGGGCAAGTAACGTACCGATTGACAAAGGGAATTGTATACGGGATTGCTTGAATCCTCAACATCATGGTTCATCCGATGAGATCATCGTGGAACATGTGGGAGCCAACATGGGTATCCAGATCCCGCTATTGGTTATTGTCCGGAGAGCTGTCTCTGTCATGTCTGCGTGATTCCCGAACCCGTAGGGTCTACACACTTAAGGTTCGATGACGCTAGGGTTATTAGGAAGATTTGTATGTGATCACCGAATGTTGTTCGGAGTCCCGGATGAGATCCCGGACGTCACGAGGAGTTCCGGAATGGTCCGGAGGTGAAGATTTATATATGGGAAGTTGTCATACGGTCACCGGAAATATTCGAGGACATACCGGTATTGTACCGGGGCCACCGGAGGGGTTTCGGGGGTCCACCGGGAGGTGCCATCTGTCCCGGAGGGCCTCATGGGCTGTAGAGGGAAGGGAACCAGCCCCTTAGAGGGCTGGGCGCCACCCCCCTTGGGCCCATGCGCCTAGGGTTGGGGGGAACCCTAAAGGGGGCGCCACCCTTGCTTGGGGGGCAAGCCCCCTCCCCTTGGCCACCGCCCCCCTCTAGATCTCATCTAGAGGGGGCGGCCCCCTTCCCCCTTCTCCCTATAAATAGAAGGGCGAGGGGAGGGCTGCAACACCACATCCAAGGCGCAGCCCCTTCCCTCCCCAACACCTCTCCTCCTCCGCAGGAGCTTGGCGAAGCCCTGCCAGAGAACTGCCGCCCCATCACCACCACGCCGTCGTGCTGCTTCTGGAGCCCTCTTCCTCAACCTCTCCCTTCTCCTTGCTGGATCAAGGTGTGGGAGACGTCACCGGGCTACACGTGTGTTGAACGCGGAGGCACCGTTGTTCGATGCTTAGATCGGATTCGGCCGCGATCTGAATCGCTACGTGTATGACTCCTCCAACCATGTTCTTGCAACGCTTCCGACTCGCGATCTTCAAGGGTATGAAGATGCACTCCCCTCTCTCTCGTTGCTAGTTACTCCATAGATTGATCTTGGTGATGCGTAGAATTTTTTTAATTTCTGCAACGATCCCCAACAGTGGCATCATGAGCTAGGTCTATGAGTAGTTTCTATGCACGAGTAGAACACAAGTTTGTTGTGGGCGTCGATTTTGTCAATTTACTTGCCACTACTAGTCTTATCTTCTTTCAGCAGCATCGTGGGATGAAGCGGCCCGGACCGACCTTACACGTACGCTTACGTGAGACAGGTTCCACCGACTGACATGCACTAGTTGCATAAGGTGGCTAGCGGGTGTCTGTCTCTCCCACTTTAGTCGGATCGGATTTGATGAAAAGGGTCCTTATGAAGGGTAAATAGTAATCGGCATATCACGTTGTGGTTTTGGTGTAGGTAAGAAACGTTCTTGCTAGAAACCTATAGCAGCCACGTAAAAACTTGCAACAACAATTAGAGGACGTCTAACTTGTTTTTGCAGCATATGTCGTGTGATGTGATATGGCCAAAAGGATGTGATGAATGATGTATATGTGATGTATGAGATTGATCATGTTCTTGTAATAGGAATCATGACTTGCATGTCGATGAGTATGACAACCGGCAGGAGCCATAGGAGTTGTCTTTATTTTTGTATGACCTGCGTGTCATTCAATAACGCCATGTAATTACTTTACTTTATTGCTAAACTGTTAGCCATAGTAGTAGAAGTAATAGTTGGCGAGACAACTTCATGAAGACACGATGATGGAGATCATGATGATGGAGATCATGGTGTCATGCCGGTGACGATGATGATCATGGCGCCCCGAAGATGGAGATCAAAAGGAGCAAAATGATATTGGCCATATCATGTCACTATTTGATTGCATGTGATGTTTATCATGTTTTACATCTTATTTGCTTAGAACGACGGTAGCATAAATAAGATGATCCCTCATAAAAATTTCAAGAAAGTGTTCCCCCTAACTGTGCACCGTTGCGAAGGTTCGTTGTTTCGAAGCACCACGTGATGATCGGGTGTGATAGATTCTAACGTTCGAATACAACGGGTGTAAGCCAGATTTACACAAGCAAAACACTTAGGTTGACTTAACGAGCCTAGCATGTACAGACATGACCTCGGAATACAAGAGACCGAAAGGTCGAACATGAGTCGTATAGAAGATACGATCAACACGAAGATGTTCACCGATGATGACTAGTCCATATCACGTGATGACCAGACACGGCCTAGTTGACTCGGATCATGTATCACTTAGATGACTAGAGGGATGTCTATCTGAGTGGGAGTTTATTAAATAATTCGATTAGATGAACTTAATTATCATGAACTTAGTCTAAAACCTTTACAATATGTCTTGCAGATGAAATGGCCCACGCTAATGTTGTCCTCAACTTCAATGCGTTCCTAGAGAAAACCAAGCTAAAAGACGATGGTAGCAACTATATGGACTGGGTCCGGAATTTGAGGATCATCCTCATAGCTGCCAAGAAAGCATATGTCCTTGTAGCACCGCTAGGTGAAGCACCTGTCCTAGCGAACCAAGACATTATGAACGCTTGGCAGTCGCGTGTTGATGATTATTCCCTGGTTCAGTGCGGCATGCTTTACAACTTAGAACCGGGGCTCTAAAAGCGTTTCGAGTAGCACGGAGCATATGAGATGTTCCAAGAGCTAAAAATGGTTTTCCAAGCTCATGCCCGGGTCGAGAGATATGAAGTCTCTGACAAGTCCTACAGTTGTAAGATGGAGGAGAATAGTTCCGTCAGCGAGCACATACTCAAAATGTCTGGGTTGCACAACCGCTTGTCTCAGCTGGGAGTTAATCTCCCAGATGACATGGTCGTTG
Organism: Triticum timopheevii; assembly: GCA_963921465.1. NCBI lineage: Eukaryota > Viridiplantae > Streptophyta > Magnoliopsida > Poales > Poaceae > Triticum > Triticum timopheevii. Next base: position 466,714,565 of record OY997272.1, on the reverse strand, counting down.
ACAGAATCCTTCAGTCGCTTCCACCGAGCTACAAGAGCTTTGTGATGAACTTCAATATGCATGGGATGGAGAAAACCATTCCTGAGGTATATTCAATGCTGAAATCAGCGGAGGTGGAAATCAAAAAGGAACATCAAGTGTTGATGGTGAATAAAACTACTAAGTTCAAGAAAGGCAAGGGTAAAAAGGGTTTCAAGAAAGACGGCAAGGGAGTTGCCGCGCCCGGCAAGCAAGCTGCCGAGAAGAAGCCAAAGAATGGACCCAAGCCTGAGACTGAGTGTTTTTATTGCAAGGGAAGTGGTCACTGGAAGCGGAACTGCCCCAAGTACTTAGCGGACAAGAAGGCCGACAACACCAAAGGTATATGTGATATACATGTTATTGATGTGTACCTTACCAGTACTCGTAGTAGCTCCTGTGTATTTGATATCGGTGCGGTTGCTCATATTTGTAACTCAAAACAGGAGCTGTAGAATAAGCGGAGACTGGCGAAGGACGAGGTGACGATGCGCGTCGGGAATGGTTCCAAGGTCGATGTGATTGCCGTCGACACGCTACCTCTACATTTACCTCCGGGATTAGTTTTAAACCTCAATAATTGTTATTTAGTACCAGCTTTGAGCACGAACATTGTATCTGGATCTCATTTAATACGAGATGGCTACTCATTTAAATTCGAGAATAATGGTTGTTCTATTTATATGAGAGATATGTTTTATGGTCATGCCCCGCTGGTCAATGATTTATTCTTAATGATTCTCGAACGTGATGTTACACATATTCATAGTGTGAATACCAAAAGATGTAAGGTTGATAACGATAGTCCCACATACTTGTGGCACTACCGCCTTGGTCACATTGGTGTCAAACGCATGAAGAAGCTCCATGCAGATGGACTTTTGGAGTCTCTTGATTACGAATCATTTGACACGTGCGAACCATGCCTCATGGGCAAAATGACCAAGACTCCGTTCTCCGGAACAATGGAGTGAGCAACCAACTTATTGGAAATCATACATACTGATGTGTGCGGTCCAATGAGCGTTGAGGCTCGCGTTGGCTATCGTTATGTTCTCACCCTCACTGATGACTTAAGTAGATATGGGTATGTCTACTTAATGAAACACAAGTCTGAGACCTTTGAAAAGTTCAAGGAATTTCAGAGTGAGGTTGAAAATCAACGTGACAGAAAAATAAAGTTCTTACGATCAGATCGTGGAGGGGAATATTTGAGTCACGAATTTGGCACACACTTAAGGAAATGTGGAATCATTTCACAACTCACGCCGCCTGGAACACCTGAGCGTAATGGTGTGTTCGAACGTCGTAATCGCACTCTATTGGATATGGTGCGATCTATGATGTCTCTTACCGATCTACCGCTCTCATGTTGGGGTTATGCTTTAGAGACTGCCGCATTCACTTTAAATAGGACTCCATTGAAATCCATTGAGACAACACCGTATGAATTATGGTTTGGGAAGAAACCTAAGCTGTCGTTTCTAAAAGTTTGGGGATGCGATGCTTATGTCAAGAAACTTCAACCTGAAAAGCTCGTACCCAAGTCAGAAAAATGCGTCTTCATAGGATACCCTAAGGAAACCATTGGGTATACCTTCTACCTCAGATCCGAAGGCAAGATCTTTGTTGCCAAGAACGGGTCCTTTCTGGAGAAAGAGTTTCTCTCGAAAGAAGTAAGTGGGAGGAAAGTAGAACTTGATGAAGTACTGCCTCTTGAAGCGGAAAGTAGCGCAGCTCAAGAAGATGTTCCTGTGGTGCCTGCACCGACTAGAGAGGAAGTTAATGATGATGATCAAGGCACTTTGGATCAAGTTGCTACTGAACTTCGTAGGTCCGCGAGGACACGTTCCACACCAGAATGGTATGGCAACCCTGTCCTAGAAATCATGTTGTTAGACAACGATGAACCTTCGAACTATGAAGAAGCGATGGCGGGCCCAGATTCCAACAAATGGCTTGAGGCCATGCAATCCGAGATAGGATCCATGTATGAAAACAAAGTATGGACTTTGACAGACTTGCCCGATGCTCGGCGAGCGATAGAAAATAAATGGATCTTTAAGAAGAAGACGGACGCGGATGGTAATGTTACCATCTATAAAGCTCGACTTGTCGCTAAGGGTTATCGACAAGTTCAAGAGGTTGACTATGATGAGACCTTCTCACCCGTAGCGAAGTTGAAGTCCGCTCGAATCATGTTAGCAATTGTCGCATTCTACAATTATGAGATATGGCAAATGGACGTCAAAATGGCATTCCTTAACGGCTTTCTTAAGGAAGAATTGTATATGATGCAGCCGGAAGGTTTTGTCGATCCTAAGAATGCTAACAAGGTATGCAAGCTCCAGCGCTCCATCTATGGGCTGGTGCAAGCATCTTGGAGTTGGAACATTCGCTTTGATGAAATGATCAAAGCATTTGGGTTTATGCAGACTTATGGAGAAGCCTGGGTTTACAAGAAAGTGAGTGGGAGCTCTGTAGCATTTCTCATATTATATGTGGATGACATACTGTTAATGGGAAATGATATAAGACTCTTGGAAGGCATAAAGGCCTACTTGAATAAGTGTTTTTCAATGAAGGACCTTGGAGAAGCTGCTTACATATTAGGCATCAAGATCTACAGAGATAGATCGAGACGCCTCATAGGTCTTTCACAAAGCACATACCTTGATAAGATATTGAAGAAGTTCAATATGGATCAGTCCAAGAAGGGGTTCTTGCCTGTATTGCAAGGTGTGAAATTGAGCTCGGCTCAAAGCCCGACCACGGTAGAAGATAGAGAAAAGATGAGTGTCATCCCCTATGCCTCAGCCATAGGGTCTATTATGTATGCCATGCTGTGTACCAGACCTGATGTAAACCTTGCCGTAAGTTTGGTAGGAAGGTACCAAAGTAATCTTGGCATGGAACATTGGACAGCGGTCAAGAATATCCTGAAGTACCTGAAAAGGACTAAGGATATGTTTCTCGTTTATGGAGGTGAAGAAGAGCTCGTCGTAAAGGGTTACGTCGATGCTAGCTTCGACACAGATCTGGATGACTCCAAGTCACAAACCGGATACATGTATATTCTGAATGGTGGGGCAGTAAGCTGGTGCAGTTGCAAGCAAAGCGTCGTGGCGGGATCTACATGTGAAGCGGAGTACATGACAGCCTCGGAGGCAACACATGAAGCAATTTGGATAAAGGAGTTCATTACCGACCTAGGAGTTATTCCCAATGCTTCGGGCCCGATGACTCTCTTCTGTGACAACACTGGAGCTATTGCCCTTGCCAAGGAGCCCAGGTTTCATAAGAAGACCAGACACATCAAGCGTTGCTTCAACTCCATTCGTGAAAATGTTCAAGATGGAGACATAGATATTTGTAAAGTGCATACGGATCTGAATGTTGCAGATCCGTTGACTAAACCTCTTCCGTGAGAAAAACATGATCAACACCAGAACTCTATGGGTGTTCGATTCATCACAATGTAACTAGATTATTGACTCTAGTGCAAGTGGGAGATTGTTGGAAATATGCCCTAGAGGCAATAATAAAATGGTTATTATTATATTTCCTTGTTCTTGATAATTGTCTATTGTTCATGCTAAAATTGTGTTATCCAAAAATCGTAATACATGTGTGAATACATAGACCACAACATGTCCCTAGTGAGCCTCTAGTTGACTAGCTCGTTGATCAATAGATGGTTACGGATTCCTAACCATGGACATTGGATGTCATTGATAACGAGATCACATCATTAGGAGAATGATGTGATGGACAAGACCCAATCCTAAGCATAGCACGAATCGAGACTGGGATTTGTCACTCCATATGACGGAGAGGTATCTCTGGGCCCACTCGGTAATGCATCATCATAATGAGCTCAGTGTGACTAAGTAGTTGGTCACGGGATCATGCATTACGGAACAAGTAAAGTGACTTGCCAGTAATGAGATTGAACGAGGTATTGGGATACCGACGATCGAATCTCGGGCAAGTAACGTACCGATTGACAAAGGGAATTGTATACGGGATTGCTTGAATCTTCGACATCGTGGTTCATCCGATGAGATCATCGTGGAACATGTGGGAGCCAACATGGGTATCCAGATCCCGCTGTTGGTTATTGGCCGGAGAGCTGTCTCGGTCATGTCTGCGTGATTCCCGAACCCGTAGGGTCTACACACTTAAGATCCGATGATGCTAGGGTTATTAGGAAGATTTGTATGTGATAACCGAATGTTGTTCGGAGTACCGGATGAGATCCCGGACATCACGAGGAGTTCTGGAATGGTCCGGAGGTGAAGATTTATATATGGGAAGTTGTCATACGGTCATCGGAAATATTCGGGGGCATACCGGTATTGTACCGGGGCCACCGGAGGGGTTCCGGGGGTCCACCGGGAGGGGACACCTGTCCCGGAGGGCCTCATGGGTTGTAGAGGGAAGGGAACCAGCCCCTTAGAGGGCTGGGCGCCGCCCCCCCTTAGGCCCATGCGCCTAGGGTTGTGGGGGAACCCTAAAGGGGGCGCCCCCTTGCTTGGGGGGCAAGCCCCCTCCCCTTGGCCGCCCCCCCTCTAGATCTCATCTAGAGGGGGCCGGCCCCTTCCCCCTTCTCCCTATAAATAGAGGGGCGAGGGGAGGGCTACAACAACACATCCAAGGCACAACCCCTCCCCTCCCCAACACCTCTCCTCCTCCGCAAGAGCTTGGCGAAGCCCTGCCGGAGAACTGCCGCTCCATCACCACCACACCGTCGTGCTGCTGCTGGAGCCCTCTTCCTCAACCTCTCCCTCCTCCTTGCTGGATCAAGGCGCGGGAGACGTCACCGGGCTGCACGTGTGTTGAATGCGGAGGCACCGTTGTTCGGTGCTTAGATCGGATTCGGCCGCGATCTGAATCGCTACGTGTACGACTCCTCCAACCGCGTTCTTGCAACGCTTCCGACTCGCGATCTTCAAGGGTATGAAGATGCACTCCCCTCTCTCTCGTTGCTAGTTACTCCATAGATTGATCTTGGTGATGCATAGAATTTTTTTAATTTCTGCAATGATCCCCAACAGTTGCAGCTACTCAGCTTCTCGTGTTGATGCCTGATACGTCTCCAATGTATCTATAATTTTTGATTGTTCCATGCTATTATATTACCCCTTTTGGATGTTTATGGGATTTGTTTTACACATTTATATCATTTTTGGGACTAACCTACTAACCGGAGGCCCAGCCCGTATTGCTGTTTTTTTGTGCCTATTTCAGTATTTCGAAGAAAAGGAATATCAAACGGAGTCCAAACGGAATGAAACCTTCGGGAGCGTGATTTTTGGAACGAACGTGATCCGGAGAACTTAGAGTGCAAGTCAAGAAGCTTGCGAGGCGACCAGGAAACAGGAGGGTGCGCCCACCCCCTCTGGGCGCGCCCCTATCTCCTGGGCCCCACAGGCGGCCACCGACGTACTTCTTCCTCCTATATATACCTACGTACCCCAAAAACATCTAGGGAGCCAACGAAACACAATTTCCACCACCGTAACCTTTTGTATCCGTGAGATTCCATCTTGGAGCCTTCGCCGGCGCTCCGCCGGAGGGGGAATCGACCACGGAGGGCTTCTACATCAACACCATAGCCCCTCCGATGAGTTGTGAGTAGTTTACCATAGACCTTCGGGTCCATAGTTATTAGCTAGATGGCTCCTTCTCTCTTTTTGGATCTAAGTACAATGTTCTCCCCCTCTCTTGTGGAGATCTATTCAATGTAAACTCTTTTTTGCGGTGTGTTTGTCGAGATCCGATGAATTGTGGGTTTATGATCAAGTTTATCTATGAGAAATATTTGAATCTCCTCTGAATTATTTTATGTATGATTGAGTTATCTTTGCAAGTCTCTTCGAATTATCAGTTTGGTTTGGCCTACTAGATTGATCTTTCTTGCCATGGGAGAAGTGCTTAGCTTTGGGTTCAATCTTGCGGTGTCCTTTCCCAGTGACAGCAGGGGCAGCAAGGCACGTATTGTATTGTTGCCATCGAGGATAAAAAGATGGGGTTTATATCATATTGCTTGAGTTTATCCCTCTACATCATGTCATCTTTCTTAATGCGTTACTCTCTTCTTTATGAAATTAATACTCTAGATGCAGGCAGGAGTCGGTCGAGGTGTGGAGTAATAGTAGTAGATGCAGGCAGGAGTCGGTCTACTTGTTGTGGACGTGATGCCTATATACATGATCATGCCTAGATAATCTCATAATTATTCGCTTTTCTATCAATTGCTCGATAGTAATTTGTTTACCCACCGTAATACTTATGCTATCTTGAGAGAAGCCTCTAGTGAAACCTATGGCCCCCGGGTCTATCTTTTATCATATAAGCTTTCAATCTACTTTTATTTGCATCTTTACTTTTTGCATCTATATTATAAAATACCAAAAATATATTTATCTTATCATACTATCTCTATCAGATCTCAGTTTTGCAAGTGGCCGTGAAGGGATTGACAACTCCTTTATTGCGTTGGTTTCGAGTTCTTTGTTTGTTTGTGTAGGTGCATGGGACTTTTGAGGAGCCTCCTACTGGATTGATACCTTGGTTCTCAAAAACTGAGTGAAATACTTACGCTACTATTGCTGCATCACCCTTTCCTCTTCAAGGAAAACCAACGCAAGCTCAAGACGTAGCAAGAAGGATTTCTGGCACCGTTGCCGGGGAGATCTTCGCTCAGGTCAAGACATACCAAGTACCCATCACAAACTCATCTCCCTCGCATTTACATTATTTTCCATTTGCCTCTCGTTTTCCTCTCCCTCACTTCACCCTTGCCGTTTTATTTGCCCTCTCTTTCCCAATCTCTCTCTCTCTCTCTCTCTCTCTCTCTCTCTCTCTTTCACTTGCCTTTTTCCGTTTGCTCGTGTGATAGATCATTTACCTTGTCACTATGGCTAGTCCTCATATCCTTGTTATCACTCCCGAACATGAAATTCTCAATTTTAAGCAAAGGGAGGGAGAGAATTTAAAAGATGCTTGGCATAAAATTTGCAATGCTCAAAATATATCTACTAGGAAGCTTTCTACTTCCGTTCTTCTTCGCAATTTTTATGTAGGCATTACTCCTTGGAATAGATGCATTCTTGATACCGTTACCGGAGGGGATTTCTTGAGTAGCCATACGTTTGATGCTTATAATGCTATGTTAGATTTGTTTGGCCCACCACCTCTTTTGGTTAATGGAACGGTTTTAACTTTAGAACATGTGATGCAACGACTTGATATTATTGAAAATAAAGTTGCTACTGTTGAGTTGATTGAAAATTTGGATAAAAAGATTCATAATCACATTACCCAATATGGATCTAGGGTTGGAGTTACTTTGAAAAATCTTAAAGAGAAAGAACCTACAGTTAATGAAAAAATAGATCTAGATTCTGCAAGAATCGGTAAACTTGAGGATATCATTACCAATTTAGGTTCCGCGTTTTCTTCCATGAAAAACACTCCAAAACCTCCTACCAAAACTGCCAAGTTTATTTATGTTCCTAAAAATAAGGGTGAATCTTCTAGTAAGGGAGACGCGGATCTCAAATCCATAAGTGTTCATCCAAATTGTCTCTCTATCGTTAAGGAACCCTTTGCTACAAACAAATTTCTTGAATTTTTGCCTAAAGGTTTAATCATTGCTATAAAGGGAGAAACCCCTAAAAATTATAAGTGCTCTGTTGAGGAATTGAGTGCCAAAGATGCCACTACTTAGATCTATCTTTGCTTTTATGCCTAGCTAGGGGCGTTAAACAATAGCGCTAGTTGGGAGGCAACCCAATTTTATTTGTGTTTTTTGTTTTTGTTCCTGTTTAGTAATAAATTTTGCATCTACCTTCTGTTTAGATGTGTTTTTATCTTTTAATTAGTGTTTGTGCCAAGTAGAACCTATATGATAACCTATGATGTTAGTTGATTTGATTCTGCTGAAAACCAGAAACTTTGCGCGCACGAAATTAGTTTTGTTAAATCACAGAAACGTGATTTTGCGTTGATTCATTTTGCTGGTGATCAATAGACAAATTTTACAGGACTTTCTATTTTGGTAGGATTTTTAGAGTTCCAGAAGTTTGCGTTAGTTACAGATTGCTACAGACTGTTCTGTTTTTGACAGATTCTGTTTTTCGTGTGTTGTTTGCTTATTTTGATGCAACTATGGCTAGTAAAATATTTTATAAACCATAGAGAAGTTGGAATACAGTAGGTTTAACACCAAAATAAATAAAGAATGAGTTCATTACAGTACCTTATGTGGTGGTTTTGTTTTCTTTCACTAACGGAGCTTATAAGATTTCATGTTGAGTTTTGTGTTGTGAAGTTTTCAAGTTTTGGGTAAAGCTTTGATGGACTATGGAATAAGGAGTGGCAAGAGCCTAAGCTTGGGGATGCCCAAGGCACCCCAAGATATTCAAGAATAGCCAAAAGCCTAAGCTTGGGGATGCCCCAGGAAGGCATCCCCTCTTTCGTCTTCGTTCATTGGTAACTTTACTTGGAGCTATATTTTTATTCGCCAAATGATATGTGTTTTGCTTGGAGCGTCGTGTATTATAATAGTCTTTGCCTTTTAGTTTACCACAATCATCCTTGCTGTACACACCTTTTGGGAGAAGCCCACTTGATTATAATTTGCTAGAATACTCTATGTGCTTCACTTATATCTTTTGAGCTTGATAGTTTTTGCTCTAGTGCTTCACTTATATCTTTTAGAGCATGGCGGTGGCTTAATTTTGAAGAAATTGCTAGTCTCTCATGCTTCACTTATATTATTTTGAGAGTCTTCTAGAACAGCATGGTATTTGCTATGGTTACAAATTTGGTCCTAGAATGATGAGCATCCAAGTTGGGTATAATAAAAACTATCATAGGAAGTGAATTGGATGCTATGATCAATTTGATGCTTGATAATTGTTTTGAGATATAAAGGCAGTAATGTTAGGGTCATGCTAGTGGGTAATTATGAAATTGAGAAATACTTGTGTTGAAGTTGGCAAGTCCTGTAGCATGCACGCATGGTAAAAGTTGTGTGACAAATTTGTTGCATGAGGTGCTCTTTTGATTCTCTTCCTTATGAGTGGACGTCGGGATCGCGCCATGGTTAACTCCTACCAACCCTTCCCCTAGGAGCATGCGTAGTACTACTTTGCTTCGAGGGCAAGTAGACTTTTGCAATAAGTATATGAGTTCTTTATGACTAATGTGAGTCCATGGATATACGCACACTCATCCTTCCACTTTGCTAGCCTCTATATACCACGCAACTTTCGCCGTATCATGCACCCATTATTTACCTTCCTCAAAACAGACACCATACCTACCTATTATGGCATTTCCATAGCCATTCCGAGATATATTGCCATGCAACTTTCCACCGTTCCGTTTATTATGACACACTTCATCATTGTCATATTGCTCTTTGCATGATCATGTAGTTGACATCGTATTTGTGGCAAGGCCACCTTCATAATTTTTATACATGTCGCTCTTGATTCATTGCATATCCCGGTACACCGCCGGAGGCATTCATATAGAGTCATATCTTGTTCTAGCTTTGAGTTGTAATTCTTTAGTTGTAAATCAATAAAAGTGTGATGATCTTCATTATTAGAGCATTGTCTCAGTGAGGAAAGGATGATGAAGACTATGATTCCCCCACAAGTCGGGATGAGACTTCGGACTTTAAAAAAAAGGCCAAAAAGAAAAAAAAAGAGAGGCCAAAGAAAAAGAAAAAAAGAAAAGAGAAAAAAATGAGAGAAAAAGAGAGAAGGGACAATGCTACTATCTCTTTTCCACACTTGTGCTTCAAAGTAGCACCATGATCTTCATGATAGAGAGTCTCCTATGTTGTCACTTTCATATACTAAGTGGGAATTTTTCATTATAGAACTTGGCTTGTATATTCCAATGATGGGCTTCCTCAAAATGCCCTAGGTCTTCGTGAGCAAGTTGGATGCACACCCACTTAGTTTCTTTTGTTGAGCTTTCATATATTTATAGCTCTAGTGCATCCGTTGCATGGCAATCTCTACTCACTCACATTGATATCTATTGATGGGCATCTCCATAGCCCGTTGATACGCCTAGTTGATGTGAGACTATCTTCTCCCTCTTTTTGTCCTCACAACCACCACCATTTACCACCATAGTGCTATGTCCATGGCTTGCGCTCATGTATTGCGTAAGAGTTGAAAAAGCTGAAGCGCGTTACAGTATGAACCAATTGCTTGGCTGAAACTGGGGTTGTGCATGATGGGAGTATTTTGTGTAATGAAAATAAAGCATGGCCTAACTATATGATTTTGTACGGATAAGCTTTCTTTGGCTATGCTTTTGATAGGACATGATTATTTCTTAGTATGCTTCGAAGTATTATTATTTTTATGTTTTATAAGCTTTTATCTTGAATCATTTGGATCTGAACATTCATGCCACAATAAAGAAAATTACATTGAGAATTATGCTAGGTAGCATTCCACATCAAAAATTCTGTTTTTATCATTTACCTACTCGAGGACGAGCAAGAATTAAGCTTGGGGATGCTTGATACGTCTCCAACGTATCTATAATTTTTGATTGTTCCATGCTATTATATTACCCCTTTTGGATGTTTATGGGCTTTATTTTACACATTTATATCATTTTTGGGACTAACCTACTAACCGGAGGCCCAGCCCGTATTGCTATTTTTTTTGCCTATTTCAGTATTTCGAAGAAAAGGAATATCAAACGGAGTCCAAATGGAATGAAACCTTTGGGAGCGTGATTTTTGGAACGAACGTGATCCGGATAACTTGAAGTGCAAGTCAAGAAGCTTGCGAGGCGGCCAGGAGATAGGAGGGCGTGCCCCCTATTTCCTAGGCCCCACAGGCGGCCACCGACGTACTTCTTCCTCCTATATATACCTACGTACCCCGAAAACATCCAGGGAGCCAATGAAACACAATTTCCACCACCGTAACCTTCTGTATCCGCGAGATCCCATCTTGCATCCTTCGTCGGCGCTCCGACGGAGGGGGAATCGACCATGGAGGGCTTCTACATCAACACCTTAGCCCCTCCGATGAGTTGTGAGTAGTTTACCACAAGCCTTCGGGTCCATAGTTATTAGATAGATGGCTTATTCTCTCTTTTTGGATCTCAATACAATGTTCCCCCCCTCTCTTGTGGAGATCTATTCGATGTAAACTCTTTTTGCGGTGTGTTTTTTGAGATCCGATGAATTGTGGGTTTATGATCAAGTTTATCTATGAGAAATATTTGAATCTCCTCTGAATTCTTTTATGTATGATTGAGTTATCTTTGCAAGTCTCTTCGAATTATCAGTTTGGTTTGGCCTACTAGATTGATCTTTCTTGCCATGGGAGAAGTGCTTAGCTTTGGGTTCAATCTTGCGGCGTCCTTTCCCAGTGATAGCAGGGGCAGCAAGGCACGTATTGTATTGTTGCCATCGAGGATAAAAAGATGGGGTTTATATCATATTGCTTGAGTTTATCCCTCTACATCATGTCATCTTTCTTAAAGCGTTACTCTATTCTTTATGAACTTAATACTCTAGATGTAGGCAGGAGTCGGTCGATGTGTGGAGTAATAGTAGTAGATGCAGGCAGGAGTCGGTCTACTTGTTGCGGACGTGATGCCTATATACGTGATCATGCCTAGATAATCTCATAATTATTCGCTTTTCTATCAATTGCTCGACAATAATTTGTTCACCCACCGTAATACTTATGCTATCTTGAGAGAAGCCTCTAGTGAAACCTATGGCCCCCGGGTCTATCTTTTATCATATAAGCTTTCAATCTACTTTTATTTGCATCTTTACATTTTGCATCTATATTATAAAATACCAAAAATATATTTATCTTATCATACTATCTCTATCAGATCGCACTTTCGCAAGTGGCCGTGAAGGGATTGACAACCCCTTTATTGTGTTGGTTGCGAGTTCTTTGTTTATTTGTGTAGGTGCGTGGGACTTTTGAGGAGCCTCCTACTGGATTGATTCCTTGGTTCTCAAAAACTGAGGGAAATACTTATGCTACTATTGCTGCATCACCCTTTCCTCTTCAAGGAAAACCAGCTCAAGCTCAAGACGTAGCAATGCCCACACGGAGGCACCACTGCACCGTCATAATCTGGGGCTGCTTAGTTACCTTTGTGTCCCCCGCCTCCAGCTCACTGCCTGCAGAAGGATTACAAGTTCCCATTTTCAGAAGGTAAATCATGAGAATATTAATATTCTCAGAAGGTATAATTTGGTGTGCACCCATATAGAAACAACAAAAGTGGCTCTCAACTATTTTCAAATACAAGTCTGCTAAAATACAACACCCACTCAAAAGGGATGTTGTCATTGAAGCTATTCTTGTCCGTAGTACTCCCTCTGTCCGGGTGGATTACTTGTCACTCAAATGGAAGTAACAAGTAGTTAAGGACGGAGGGAGTACAAAACAAAGATCAAAGCAATTCAAATTATCACCATACCATGAGAGTGTAAGACAATATAGGCAGTGTTAAACCCCAATTTTTCATGGCTTGTGAGCAATTCACAGAACAGCCATTGAACATTGCCACGGAGTTAGATATCTCCTACACTGTCAGATTTTTAAAAATCTCGTACTACCACCTTCAAGTGATGATTCAACAGATACATTTAAGAAGTTTCCTAAGCCAACCGATAGCTAGGGGGCCGTACGATTGCATAATGATAATATACATAATTGATTACAATTATATAACTGAAAGAGTATTCCACTAAAAGATTATATGCATGAAAACAAAAAAAATCAGAATGAGTGTTGAACTAAGTATCTTGGGGCCCAATGAATAAAGACATCAGGTTGCAATGTGGGAATATTATACTTTGGTACAGGTCTCCAATTGCCTAGCTTCCTACGGAGCAAACTAATTAATCAAATACGCCACTTATCACCTATCAGTGAACATATCATAACTGATTAAGTTGAAGGTATTTTTAAAATCTGCAAAGTTAAGAGGTAGCTACATCATCAGCAACTCCTCTCAACAGTTGATCTCAAGATATATGTTAAACCTACATAATAGACAAGGTGATTGTTAGAATCATCTAAAGACTAAGCAAGCCACTGATTGCTAATAGTGGTGGATGCTTATAAAAACCAAGCAAATACATGTTGGGTCAGAAGCCTTGACATCGAGTTTAAAGGTCTTAGTGGTTTTCACTGCTGGTCACAAGCATCGTCAGTCACTCGATGCAAACTAAGGTCCTTACTAAATTAAATATCTAATAAATACCACAAATATTCAACCGAGGCGGTGTTGGCATTCCCCTGATTTGTGTGTGGCGTAATCACTGGTGGGGGCTGGTGATGACAACCATGATATAGTGGTGCCTCTTGGTAAGATGCAGGACACAACAACGTCTATTCGCAAAAATTGGACCGGTGGCGTCACATCCCCGCAAAGAGTGTTTTCATGCCAAGTATTAGATAGGTGAATCAGAATAAACATGAAAGGTTAATTATTTTCATAATACACTGAATTACAATAGGGGTGTATGGAAGGCAGGGCTCATTGGGTGGACAGAATCCAGTGGTTGAAGGGGTGAAGGGAGGCCGAGGCCCGCATTGGGCGCCTCTGGCATAGAATGCAACCAGTGTGCAGACCGACAGGCTAATATATCTGGTAAAGCTTGTGCAAACTGCAACAAGAGGAAGATAAAACTTGATGAGCATACCCAAAGATGGCGCACCCAATATCTATAATAATGTTCTACAATGACAGAAGCATGTAGGTCAATACTAGAAAAAGGGCATGCAGATGGAAGAGGTCTAGTAACCTGAATTTGTGTGGATACTGCTTAAGCCATATTGGGGAACTTGTACTACAATTGGAAATATTTTTTAGAAGAGAGAGAAAGAGAATAGGAGCACTAATCTGCCACGTTCCATAATGTTCGTCAAACCAACACCATTCCAAGCCATGATATGCCCTTAGTATTATGAAAATCTCCAGTACAAATTGTGAAACACCGAGTACCCTGCATACAGAACAAGACCAAAATAAATACATGCTCTAACGATGACGGGATGCGAGAGATGGCAGCTCAGTTCTATGCACAGTTGTTCACATCGGAGGGCTCTCGGGATGTGGAGAGAGTGTTGCAGCATATTGACACTGCTGTTACAGAGGAGATGAATGCCAAGCTGAGTGCGCCGTTCACCGATGAGGAAATTGAGGCAACCCTCTTCCAGATGGGACCCACGAAGCCACCGGGGCCGGACGGGCTGCCGACCATGTTCTATCAAAAACACTGGGCCTTATTAAAAGATGATGTGTGTGTTGGAAATATGCCCTAGAGGCAATAATAAAATGGTTATTATTATATTTCTTTGTTCATGATAATTGTCTGTTATTCATGCTATAACTGTGTTACCCGGAAATCGTAATACACGTGTGAATACATAGACCACAACATGTCCCTAGTAAGCCTCTAGTTGACTAGCTCATTGATCAACAGATAGTCATGGTTTCCTGACTATGGGCATTGGATGTCATTGATAACGGGATCACATCATTAGGAGAATGATGTGATGGACAAGACCCAATCCTAAGCATAGCTCAAAGATCGTGTAGTTCGTTTAGCTAGAGCTTTTCCAAATTTCAAGTATCATTTCCTTAGACCATGAGATCGTGCAACTCCCGGATACCGTAGGAGTGCTTTGGGTGTGCCAAACGTCACAACGTAACTGGGTGACTATAAAGGTACACTACGGGTATCTCTGAAAGTGTGTGTTGGGTTGGCACGAATCGAGACTGGGATTTGTCACTCCGTATGATGAAGAGGTATCTCTGGGCCCACTCGGTAATGCATCATCATAATGAGCTCAATGTGACCAAGTGTCTGGTCACGGGATCATGCATTACGGTATGAGTAAAGTGACTTTCCGGTAACAAGATTAAACGAGGTATTGGGATACCGACGATCGAGTCTCGGGCAAGTAACGTACCGATTGACAAAGGGAATTGTATACGGGGTTGATTGAATCCTCGACATCGTGGTTCATCCGATGAGATCATTGTCGGTGTCAAAACCGGCGGATCTCGGGCAGGGGGTCCCGAACTATGCGTCTAGGCGGATGGTAATAGGAGACAAGGGACACGATGTTTTTACCCAGGTTCGGGCCCTCTTGATGGAGGTAAAACCCTACTCCTGCTTGATTGATATTGATGATATGGGTAGTACAAGAGTGGATCTACCATGAGATCAAGGAGGCTAAACCCTAGAAGCTAGCCTATGGTATGATTGTTGTAATGGTTGTTCGTCCTACGGACTAAACCCTCCGGTTTATATAGACACCGGAGAGGGCCAGGGTTACACAGAGTCGGTTACAATGGTAGGAGATCTACATATCTGTATCGCCAAGCTTGCCTTCCACACCAAGGAAAGTCCCATCCGGACACGGGACGAGGTCTTCAATCTTGTGTCTTCATAGTCTTGGAGTCCGGCCGATGATGATAGTCCGGCTATCCGGACACCCCCTAGTCCAGGACTCCCTCAGTAGCCCCTGAACCAGGCTTCAATGACGATGAGTCCGGCGTGCATATTGTTCGGCATTGCAAGGCGGGTTCCTCATCCGAATAATTCATAGAAGATTGTGAACACCAGGATAGTGTCCGGCTCTGCAAAATAAATTCCACGTACCACCGTAGAGAGAATAATATGTACACAAGTTCAATCTGCTGACGTATTTCGTGGCATGATGTCACACCACCACCAAGCCTTTACTTGAATCGTTTTTATTATACCACCCCCGCGCGTTTAGCGAAGCGGTTTCCTTGGCACGTCTTGTCAAAGCAGAGATCGTGTTCCCCTTATTCCTGGATTCCCATCAATACAGACGTGGGTAACCCAACCGCGCCATTGATTGTGGCGCTTGGGAGATAAGCGAGTTTTACTAGGCCGGTGGGGACGCATAGTCTTCGTCCCCCCATATATAGGGGATAAGGATCCACCTTTTTCACCTACACCTTCTTCCTCCTTTGCTTACCCATCTCCGCGCACTCGAGCTCCAACGCCCAAGTCCGCACATCCCGTCTCAACCTTCTCCAGCCATGTCTGGAGCGGGAGGCAAGTGGATGGCCTCCTCCGTTACGGAGGGGCACATCGAGAAGCTGCGCGGCGCCGGATACCTGTCAAGCGACATCGCGCACCGGCTGCCCGACGAGGGGCAGCTCATCCCCACCCCCAGGCCTCATGAGAGGGTCGTATTCCTTCCCCACTTCCTCCGTGGACTGGGCTTCCCACTTCATCCCTTCGTCCAGGGGCTCATGTTCTACTACGGCCTGGACTTCCATGATCTGGCGCCAAACTTCATCCTCAACATCTCAGTGTTTATCGTCGTGTGCGAGGCCTTCCTCTGCATCCAGCCCCACTTCGGCTTGTGGCTAAAAACCTTCAATGTCAAGCCGAAGGTGGTGAAGGGTGTCCAAGCGGAGTGCGGAGGCGCCATGGTGGGCAAAATGCCCAACGTCCTCTGGCTCGAGGGTGCCTTCGTGGAGTCCGTCAAAGGGTGGCAATCGGGGTGGTTCTACATCACCGAGCCGCGTGACCCTAAATGGGCAGCGGCCCCCGAGTTTAGATCTGGTATCCCCATGCAGCTCACCTCCTGGAAAGAGAAGGGCTTGCTATGGGGTAGTTCGGAGGAGCTGACAGGACTCCAGTCCTGTCTCCAGACCCTGGTGAACAAGAAGCTTAAGCTTGTCAATGTGATACAGGTCATGCTCGTCCGCCGGATTCTCCCCTGCCAGCAACGGGCCTTCAATTTGTGGAAGTTTGATCCGGCACAGCACCGGACCCTGAGCGGGCTCTTCGACACGACGTACGAAGCTACCTGGAAGGTGCTATTCAAGGGTGGAGAAGCCCCCGCATCCGCAACCGAAGATCGCGGATTCAGCACGAAGCGCCCGGCCGGCGAGGTAAGCTTTGCTATCCTTTATGGGACACTTACTTCTTTCATAGTTTGACTCTATGTGGGATCTAAAAAATCCCAATGCCTTTAACAGGACTGGCAGAGGACGTCCGGACAGGTTAACTGTCCGGATCCCCTTCCCGAAGACCCAGTGGACACCCGTTTGACGGGGCTGCTAGTTCCGGCCCTTTACGTGGTGCCGGAGAAGAAGGCCAAGAAGAAGGCCACGGGAACCCGAAGGAGTTCCCGGCGCCAGGTGGTATCGGACTCATCGTCTGATGGCTCCGAGGCGGACTCCTCCCCTGAAGACGAGGAGAAAGAGGACTCTCCCCAGGAGGGGGTAGAGAGGAAGAGGAAGGCTTCCCCAACGGGGGAGGCCGAAGGGTCCAAGAGGGGAAGGACCCTTCCTCTAGACTGCTCCGCCAACGTCGACGACGGCGACAAGGGGTGGCCCTCAAGGGCCAAGCCCCCGGCAAGATCGTAAGTATCCAGATTCCTGAATGATTTATAATTTCTCTTTTTTTTGGCCACATGGTGTCCTTCTAATGCCGCATACAACCTGCAGTCCGGCCGAGGATGATCTTCCCGCTTCTTCGAGCGGGTCCTTGGCTCCGTCGGATGTGGATTCCATTCCGACCGCCTCCACCCCTCGCGACACCGAGGACGCCGAGGTGGGATCCCAGGAGGGGACCCACCAGGAGGGTGAGGCTCCGGAGGTGCCACAGGGCAACCTCCCGGACTTCGCACCGGACTCCGCCCCAGAACCCGCAGTGGTTCTGGAGTCCGGCAGGCGGCCCCTTCATAAGAAGGGCAAGACCGTGACACCGGCGGCCTCCGTCCAACCGGAGGTGCCGGACAACTTGTTGGAGGCGCTCAATGGCGCTTCCATCGAGGAAGAACACCGCACTGTCATGAGTGCGGTGATTCAGAAGGTTCAGCTCGCCAAGAGTGGGCTGACCGAAGCCTGTAACAGCCTGCTAACGGGCTTTGAGGTAAGAAATTTTAAAATATGTAATGTAATACCGCATAGACAGTAGCCCCTGATGCTCGGTTCGATGTTCGGAAAGAAAAGCTGGACTGAGGATCTAAAAAGATATACGCAGGAGTTCTAAAAATTATGTCAATATGGGATTGCAGGCTGCGCTGCTGACCTCTGCCGCACTGACTGCGGAGGTCGATGCTTTGAAGCAGAGCCTCGAGCGGTCCGAGAACGAGCTCGGCCTTGCCCAGAAGCATCTCGAGGACAAAGAAGGTGAGTAACACCGTATTAAATTTGTACCTTACAGAAAAGGATTTAGGTTGCGTGAGAAATAACAAGGATAACATGGGCACTGCAGGGGCCACGAACGAGGTGGCGACCCTGAAGGAGGCCGTGTCCGCGGCCGAGCATAATGCGGCCGCGGAACGAGCTGAGCGAGAGAAGCAGGAGGCGTAGGTGGCGGAGGTGCAGCAAGAGCTCCAGGCTCTCGTGGAAAAGCATGAGAGTTTGGAGCGCGACTCGAAGACTCGAGAGTCCGAGCTTGCCTCGGCTCTTGAGAGTGCCAAAGCCGCTAAGGCCAAGGCCCATAAGGCCCTCCAGGAGATTGAGGCGGTGAAGAAAATAGCGGCGGGTAAGGCATTTTTCATGCAAAGCAAGCATGTGAATGTGAATTACCTATTACTTACCCGAATTCGGAGCTCTCCAGGAGCGTTTGCAGATCTGCCTCGCAGCGTGTCCGATGCTGCCGCATTCTACCGGGCCGAGGAGGGGAGCTCGACGGAGAAGGTCTTCTGGTCTCAGTACGCTGAGGCCGAACATCCGGTGCCCCTTAGCGGCCAGCTGAAGCAGCTGGTCGAGCTCCACAAGGTAGCCGAGCAGGCCATGAAGGGCCTCATAGTTCGGCTGTGGCCCGAAGAGGCCATGCCTGGGAGCTACTTCGGCCTGGTGCGGCGGCTGGTGGATGCCTGTCCCTGGCTGGAGGTCATCAAGCGCTCCGCCTGCATTGAAGGTGCCCATCGGGCCCTTGCCCGTGCAAAAGTGCACTGGGGGAGGCTGGATGCTGAGAAGCTTCTGACGGACGCGCCGCCGGCGGGCAAGGAGTATCACACGCCCAAAATGTATTATAAGTGTCCTGAAGGGTGCCCGCAAGATTGCGGATGAGTGCTCCAAAGATGTAATATTTGAGTAGACTCGTAATGTGTTATCCTGTGCGCTGAAAACTTTGTTCATATGCGCTAAGCAATGCTTATTAATTTAAAATATTACCTTCTGTGCGGCCGTTTATCAAATCTGAGAGATGGCATGTAACACCCCGGATTCGATGCGCCAGGTGTATGCCAGTTATTCGCCTTCGTTGCCATGTCATTTGTTTGTGTGTTGCATTTTGCCATGTCATCATCTGCATTTCATATCATGTCATCATGTGCATTTCATTTTGCATACGTGTTCGTCTCATGCATCCGACCATTTTCCCCATTGTCCGTTTTGCAATCCGGCACTCCTATGTTCCCCGACGCCCCCTTTTACCTCTTTTCATGTGCGGGTGTTAAACTTTCTCGGAATGGCCCGAGGTTTGCCAAGCGGCCTTGGTATACCACCGATAGACCGCCTGTCAAGTTTCATGCCATTTTGAGGTCGTTTGGTACTCCAACAGTTAACCGGGTAACCGTAAAAGCCTCTTTTGTTTGCAGCCCAACACCCCCTTCAAAGTGGCCCAAAACCCAGCAAACCCCCCTCCATGCTCTCCGCCGTTCGATCACGTTTGCGTGGCCGAAAACCGCACCTCATTTGGACTCTCCTAGCTCCCTCTATCTATAAATATGCCCTCCCCGTCCAAATTCGCGGATGAATCCCGGTCTAACCCTAGCTTCCACCTACCTCCGCCGCCGGACGTGTCCGTCCCCGCGCCGGACGCGTCCGCCGCCGCCGCCCCAGCCATTAGGAGCCCGCCATGTCACCCCCGCGCCCTTTCTCTCTCCTCCTCCACCGCGCCAGCCGCCGCGGCCCGCCCAGGCCGGGGCAAGCCCGCTCGAGCCCATCGGGGCCCGGTCTCCGTCGCCGCTCGGCCCGAGCCGCCGCCCGCGGCGCCCTGCCTCGCTGTGCGCCTCCGCGCCCTCCGCGCACCTCGCCGGCCGCCGGAGCACCGCCGCCGCCCGGTCCCTCGCCGCCCCGCTCCGCCGCCTCCTTTGCGCCCGTCGCCGTCCCCGCCGCCAGCGCCTCCCGCGCCGCCGCTCGAGGGGAGGAGCCCCTCGATCCGCGCCGCCGTCCATCCCCGCCGCCGGCCGGCCTCCACGCCGTCCGAGTCGGCCGCCGCCTCCGCCCGCGCGCTGGTGGCGCGCTCGTCTCCGCCGCGCCACCCCTCGCCGGACCCCGTAGCGCCTCTCCGGCCTCCTCGCCGGATCCGGCCCTCTCCGCCCCGGGTTCGTCTTCTCCGGCCATCCCCGAGTCCAACTCCAGTGAACCTCGTTCTCTGCGCCAGATCTGGATCTGAGAAGAGGTTGATCCCATTTTCCACCAAGTCCCCGTATCATTTACATTATCATGCCATGTTCATCGCATCATAACTCTGTGCATACTACTCAGTTTCGTGCGTGTAATATGTCAAATTGTTCACCTCGACGAGTACTTCATTTCATTCCATTGCATCATGTTCATTTGAGTTCATCTTGATGCCTGAATCATCGTCGCAAGAGTGCTATGTGATGTTAATTGCTGAAACTGTTATAACATGCTCATTTGTCATTTTTTCCATGATTGATGTGTGCATCCGATGAGGTTGATGTCTACATGTGTTTTGATCTATGCCATGCCATCTTTCTAGAGGTGCAATCTATGTATTTTTGTGAGTTATGTGCTGAGTGCATCAAGCTTGTTAAGTAGGGTACTTGCTGTTGCTGTTTTGCTAGGCTGATTCTGTTATTTTGTGCTGCCATGTAAACCTGCTGCTACTAGTCATTCTATGCATAATCTGGAGATGTTCACCAAGGATGTTTTGTTATACATGTCATGCTCTATCCATTCATGCCTCTGGTTGCATTTATAGCCTGCTGTAGCTTGTTGTAATCTTGCTCCAAACTTGCTAAATAATGTTGCTGTCAGCCTGTTAGCATTAAGTTCAGTTTTGGCCATGTGCTTTTCTAGTGATCCATGCACCCTATGAACTAGTTCTTGCCATGCATAGCTTCATAAACATGTATTCTTACTGTTGGTTGCCTTGCCATGCCATGTATTGCTCTGTGGTGAGATGTTCAAGCTCACCAACATGCCTACTTATTGTTGTTCCTGCCATGTATGAATCTGTCATATAACTTGCCATGTTTACATGGGTGCCATCATATTTTCCGTGCCTTTTTGGCTCATGGCCAGTAAGGGACTTTTGTTCTATGCAATTAGTAGATTCATGTCATGCCTTTGTTTGCCATGATATGTTCCTATAACATGTTTTTTGCTTGCTCTAAACATTGCCACCTGATGTTATTTCTGCAAAGTCTGAAGCTGTTATAATTTGCAATCTTACCATGTCCTTTTGAGCATGTTCTAGTTGTTTCTGGACATAGCTCGGTGTTCATGTTTTGTCTTGCTTTATGTGTAATTCATGCCCATGCCTTTTGTTATTATGTTGGGGTGCTGTAGCTTGTTGTTTTGATGCTTGCAAGATGCCTAGTTGCTGTTATGGACAGATTGTTGTTATGACTTGTATAGTGTATGTGTTGAACCGTTGCTCCGTTTTGAGTGTGCTCTATATGAAACTTGCTTGTTTTTGCACGTAGCTTCATATTATCATGTTGCATCCTTGTTTTGAGGTGTTTGCTTGATGCTTGGGTGCATTTTGCATCAATGCCATGTTTAACTTGTTTTGCTCATATCTTCTAGGCCGTAGCTCCAAATCTAATGAACTTTATATGTAACTTGGCTAGAATCTCGTGTAGATCATCTTGGTGCATCTTAACTTGCTGTTTAACAACTTGAACATAAGGTTTATTCAGATCTGGACCAATTTCGAAAATTGCATATGAGGAGTTACCGGAATTGTTATATGTTGTTTCCGGCCTCATTTAAACTTGCCTTGATGTGTTGCTCTTGTATGCATCATCTCTTGCCATGAGTAGCTTCATGTAGATTTGCCATGCATCATGCTTGTCGTGCATCATGCCTTGTTCATGTGTGGTGTGTTTACCTTGTTGTGTGCTTCTTCTCGATAGTTTCCGTTTTCGTTGCGATCGTGAGGATTCGTTCGTCTACGCTTGGTTCGTCTTCGTGGCTTCATCTTCTTCATGGACTCGTTCTTATTCCTTGCGGGACTTCAGGCAAGATGACCGCTACCCTGGATCTCACTACTATCATTGCTATGCTAGTTGCTTCGTTCTATCGCTATGCTGCGTTACCTATCATTTGCTCTTCAAGCCTCCCAAATTGCGATGAACCTCTAACCTTTGACACCCTTCCTAGCAAACCGTTGTTTGGCTATGTTACCACTTTGCTCAGCCCCTCTTATAGCGTTGTTAGTTGCAGGTGAAGTTGAAGATTGCTCCATGGTGGACAGGGTCATGTTGGGATATCACAATATCTCTTATATTATTAATGCATCTATATATTTGGTAAAGGGTGGAAGGCTCGGCCTTATGCCTGGTGTTTTGTTCCACTCTTGCCGCCCTACTTCCGTCATACCGGTGTTATGTTCCCGGATTTTGCGTTCCTTACGCGGTCGGGTGATTTATGGGACCCCCTTGACAGTTCGCTTTGAATAAAACTCCTCCAGCAAGGCCCAACCTTGGTTTTACCATTTGCCTCACCTAGCCCTTTTTCCCTTGGGAGTCGCGCTCTCGAGGGTCATCTTTATTATAGCCCCCCCGGGCCAATGCTTGTCTAAGTGTTGGTCCAAACTAGAGCACCGTGCGGGACCATCCCTTGGCAACTTGGGTTACGTCGGTACCTGTACGTTTAGCTTATCCGGTGTTGCCCTGAGAACGAGATATGTGCAGCTCCTATCGGGATTGTCGGCGCATGGGCGGTCTTGCTGGTCTTGTTTTACCATTGTCGAAATGTCTTGTAAACCGGGATTCCGAGATTGATCGGGTCTTCCTGGGAGAAGGAATATCCTTCGTTGATCGCGAGAGCTTATCATGGGTTAAGTTGGGACACACCTGTAGGGTATTATCTTTCAAAAGCCGTGCCCGCGGTTATGTGGCAGATGGGAATTTGTTAATGTCCGGTTGTAGACAACTTGACACCAGATCCAAATTAAAACGCATCAATCGTGTGTGTAGCCGTGATGGTCTCCTCTCGGCGGAGTCCGGGAAGTGAACACGGTTTATGGGTTATGTTTGACGTAAGTAGGAGTTCAGGATCACCTCTTGATCATTACTAGTTGACGACCGTTCCTTTGCTTCCCTTCTCGCTCTTATTTGCGTATGTTAGCCACCATATCATGCTTAGTCGCTGCTACAACCTCACCACTTTACCCCTTCCTTTCCCATTAAGCTTTGCTAGTCTTGATACCCATGGTAATGGGATTGCTGAGTCCTCGTGGCTCACAGATTACTACAACAACAGTTGCAGGTACAGGTTATGCGATGATCATGACGCGAGAGCGATGTTTGCTTGTCTTGAAGTTCTTCTTCTGCTTCTTCTTTGATTAGGGGATAGGTTCCAGGTCGGCAGCCTGGGCTAGCAGGGTGGATGTTGTTTGAGTTTCTGTTTGTGTTCCATCCGTAGTCGGATGTTGATCTCTTGTAAAATGATGTTGTATTCGTGTGGCATTGTATGCCTTTTGTATGTATCCCCATCTATTATGTAATGTTGATGTAATGATATCCACCTTGCAAAAGCGTTTCAATATGCGGGTCTATCCTTGGTGGGACCTTCGAGTTCCTTTTGGATAGGGTCGTATATTGGGCGTGACAAGTTGGTATCAGAGCCTCGACCGACCCTAGGAGCCCCCTTGATTGATCGTGTAGTTTGGCCGTTGTTGAGTCTAGAAGAAAACTGTTTTCTGAGTCTAATTATATCCGAGAGTAGGAATTCTTTTTACTCCTCAGCCCCTTCGTCGCTCTGGTAAGGAATCTTGATGTAGGTGTTTTGAACTACTCCTCTTCCCCTTCAAATTTTTCTTTAGGATCACACGGTTAGTTTTTGTTCGTTGACCATCCTCTTTTGTCCGACGCATTCCTTGTCAAGCTGATTCGAACCTCTTTGTCTTTGGGAGATCAATCATAAGTTCTTCCTCCGACGTCGTTGTTTTTACCTGTCCGAAGTTGTCTTTGTCAGTCAATCCGCCCCTGCCACGTGGCCTCCGCCGCCAGCCCCGCGCCGCCGGCCCGCGGAGCCCATCGCGGGCCCGCGCAGGCTCGCCGGCGCCGCCCGCCGCCGCCTCCGTGCCCGAGGCACCGCCGCCCCGACCGGCTCCCCGCGCCGCCGCTGGCCGGGCTCGCCCCGCCGCCGCGCCTCCGGCCCCGTCGCGCCGCCCGTCCACGGGATCCGCCGCCGGCGTCCGCCGCTGCGGCGCGTCGCCGCCGCTGCGACCCCGCCGCCGGCGCCTTCCCCGCCGCCCGACGCTCCTCCTCCGCCCGGAGCCCAGCCGCCGCCGTGCCCCGAAGCCCGCCACCGCGCCCTGCGCGTCCCGCGCCGGCCGGCCGAAGCGTAGCCGCCTGTCGCCCCGGTCCCTCCCACCATCCTCCTCCGCCTCCCCGCGCCCAGATCCGGCCGGATCCGGCGAGATCCGGCTCGTATCCGCCATCTCCGGCCTCCCCGGCGTCTTCCCCGTCTACTCCGGCGATCTCTCCGACAAACCTCGAAATCTGTGCGGACCGAAGGTTGACCCTGTTTTTCCACCAAGTCCCCGAAGTATTTTAACATTTTTATGCCCTGTTCATCGCATCATAACTTGCTTCATGCTGCTCCGTTTCGTGCGTGTAATATGTCAAATTGTTCGCCTCAACGAGTACTTCATTTCATTCCATTGCATCATTTTCATTTCAGCTCATCTTGATGCCTGAATCATTGTTGTAAGAGTGCATGTTGCTGTTAATCTGCTGAAACTGTTATAACATGCTCATTTGTCATTTTTGCCATGATTGATGTGTGCATCTTATGAGGTTGATGTCTACATATGTTTTGATCTATGCCATGCCATATTTACAGGGGTGTATGACATGTATTTTTGTGTTCAATGTGGTGACTAGCACAAGCATGTAAACTAGGCCTCGTGATGTTGCTGATTTCAGTCCCTGTTCTGCTGTTATTTTTATGCCATGTAAACTTGATGCTACAGAGAGATCCATGATTATTTTGAGATACTTCAGTAAGGATGTTGTACATATGGTTATGAGATATCCATCCATGCCCCTGGTTGAATTTATAGCTTGCTGTGGATTGTTCATATCTTGCTCCAAAGTTGCTAAAAGATGTTGCTGTCAGCCTGTTAACATGAAGTTCAGTTTAGGCCATGTGCTTTTCTAGTGATCCATGCACCCTATGAACTTGCTATTGCCATGCTTAGCTTCATAAACATGCCTTATTACTGTTGGTTGCCTTTCCATGCCATGTATTGCTCTGTGGTGAGTGGTTCAAGCTCACCAACATGCCTACTTATTGTTGTTCCTGCCATGTATGAATCTGTCATATAACTTGCCATGTTTACATGGGTGCCATCATATTTTCTGATCCTTTTTGGCTCATGGTCAGTAAGGGACTTTTGTTCTATGCAACTAGTAGATTCATTCCATGCCTTTGTGTGCCATGATAAGTTCCTGTAACATGTTGTTTGATAGCTCTAAACATTGCAACCTGATGTTATTTCTGCAAAGTCTGAAACTGTTATAATTTGCAATCTTACCATGTCCTTTTGAGCATGTTCTAGTTGTTTCTGGACATAGCTCAGTGTTCATGTTTTGTCATACTTTACATGTACTTCATGCCCATGCCTTTTGTTATTATGTTGGGGTGCTGTAGCTTGTTGTTTTGATGCTTGCAAGATGGCTGGTTGCTGTTATGGACAGATTGTTGTTATGACTTGTATAGTGTATGTGTTGAACCGTTGCTCCATTTTGAGTGTGCTCTATATGAAACTTACTTGTTTTTGCATGTAGCTTCATATTAACATGTTGCATCCTTGTTTTGAGGTGTTTGTTTGATGTTTGGATGCGTTTTGCATCAATGCCATGTTGAACTTGTTTTGCTCATATCTTCTAGGCCGTAGCTCCGATCTAAATGAACTTTATATGTAACTTGACTAGAATCTCGTGTAGATCATCTTGATGCATCTTAACTTGCTGTTTAACAACTTGAACATAAGGTTTATTCAGTTCTGGACCAATTTCTAAATTTGCATATGAGGACTTACCGGAATTGTTATATGTTGTTTCCGGCCTTATTTAAACTTGCTTTGATGTGTTGTTCTTGTTTGCATCATCTCTTGCCATGAGTAGCTTCATGTAGCTTTGTCATGCATCATGCTTGTTGTGCATCATGTCTTGTCTATGTGTGGGTTGTGTACTATGTTGTGTGCTTCTTCTCGATAGTTCCCGTTTCGTTGCGATCGTGAGGATTCGTTCGTCTAAGCTTGGTTCGTCTTCGTGGCTTCATCTTCTTCATGGACTCGTTCTTCTTCCTAGCGGGATTTCAGGCAAGATGACCGCTACCCTGGATCTCACAACTATCATTGCTATGCTAGTTGCTCCGTTCTGCCGCTATGCTGCGTTACCTATCTTTTGCTCTTCAAGCCTCCCCAAATTGCCATGAACCTCTAACCTTTGACACCCTTCCTAGCAAACCGTTGTTTGGCTATGTTACCGCATTTCTCAGCCCCTCTTATAGCATTGTTAGTTGCAGGTGAAGTTGAAGATTGCTCCATGGTGGACAGGGTTATGTTGGGATATCACAATATCTCTTATATTATTAATGCATCTATATATTTGGTAAAGGGTGGAAGGCTCGGCCTTATGCCTGGTGTTTTGTTCCACTCTTGCCTCCCTAGTTTCCGTCATACCGGTATTATGTTCCTGGATTTTGCGTTCCTTACGCGGTCGGGTGATTTATGGGACCCCCTTGACAGTTCGCTTTGAATAAAACTCCTCCAGCAAGGCCCAACCTTGGTTTTACCATTTGCCTCACCACCACCTACCTTTTCCCTTGGGAGTAATTAACCCAAGGGTCATCTTTATTTTAGCCCTCCCGGGCCAATGCTTGTCTAAGTGTTGGTCCAAACTAGAGCACCGTGCGGGACCATCCCTTGGCAACTTGGGTTACGTCGGTACCTGTACGCTTAGCTTATCCGGTGTTGCCCTGAGAACGAGATATGTGCAACTCCTATCGGGATGTCGGTGCATCGGGCGGTCTTGCTGGTCTTGTTTTACCATTGTCGAAATGTCTTGTAAACCGGGATTCCGAGACTGATCGGGTCTTCCTGGGAGAACGAATATCCTTCGTTGATTGCGAGAGCTTATCATGGGCTAAGTTGGGACACCCCTGCAGGTTATAAACTTTCGAGAGCCGTGCCCGCGGTTATGTGGCAGATGGGAATTTGTTAATGTCCGGTTGTAGATAACTTGACACCAGATCCAAATTAAAACGCATCAACCGTGTGTGTAGCCGTGATGGTCTCTTCTCGGCGGAGTCCGGGAAGTGAACACGGTTTCTGTGTTATGTTTGACGTAAGTAGGAGTTCAGGATCACCTCTTGATCATTGCTAGCTTCACGACCATTCCTTTGTTTCTCTTCTCGCTCTCATTTGCGTATGTTAGCCACCATATCATGCTTAGTCGCTGCTGCAACCTCACCACTTTACCCCTTCCTTTCCCATTAAGCTTTGCTAGTCTTGATACCCATGGTAATGGGATTGCTGAGTCCTTGTGGCTCACAGATTACTACAACAATAGTTGCAGGTACAGGTTATGCGATGATCATGATGCGAGAGCGATGTTCGCTTGTTTTGGAGTTCTTCTTCTGCTTCTTCTTCGATCAGGGGATAGGTTCCAGGTCGGCAGCCTGGGCTAGCAGGGTGGATGTCGTTTGAGTTTCTGTTTGTGCTTCATCCGTAGTCGGATGTTGATCTTATGTATGATGTGATGTTGTATTCGTGTGGCATTGTATGTCTTATGTATGTATCCCTTTCTATTATGTAATCCTGATGTAATGATATCCACCTTGCAAAAGCGTTCCAATATGCGGGTCTATCCTTGGTGGGACCTTCGAGTTCCTTTTGGATAGGGTCGCATATTGCGCGTGACAAGTTAACGCCCCGGATTCGATGCACCAGGTGTATGCCAGTTATTCGCCTTCATTGCCATGTCATTTGTTTGCGTGTTGCATTTTGCCATGTCATCATCTGCATTTCATATCATGTCATCATGTGCATTTCATTTTGCATACGTGTTCGTCTCATGCATCCGAGCATTTTCCCCATTGTCCGTTTTGCAATCCGGCACTCCTATGTTCCCCGGCGCCCCCTTTTACCTCTTTTCATGTGCAGGTGTTAAACTTTCTCGGAATGGCCCAAGGTTTGCCAAGCAGCCTTGGTATACCGCCGGTAGACCGTCTGTCAAGTTTCATGCCATTTGGAGGTCATTTGGTACTCCAACGGTTAACAGGATAACCGTAAAAGCCTCTTTTGTTTGCAGCCCAACACCCCCTTCAAAGTGGCCCAAAACCCAGCAAACCCCCCTCCATGCTCTCCGCCGTTCGATCACGTTCGCGTGGCCGAAAACCGCACCTCATTTGGACTCTCCTAGCTCCCTCTATCTATAAATATGCCCTCCCCGTCCAAATTCGCGGATGAATCCCGGTCTAACCCTAGCTTCCACCTACCTCCGCCACCGGACGTGTCCGTCCCCGCGCCGGACGCGTCCGCCGCCGCCGTCCCAGCCAATAGGAGCCCGCCACGTCACCCCCGCGCCCTTTCCTTCTCCTCCTCCACCGCGCCAGCCGCCGCGGCCCGCCCGGGCCCGGGGCAAGCCCGCCCGAGCCCATCGGGGCCCGGTCTCCGCCGTCGCTCGGCCCGAGCCGCCGTCCGCGGCGCCCCGCCTCGCCGTGCGCCTCCGCGCCCTCCGCGCGCCTCGCCGGCCGCTAGAGCACCGCCGCCGCCCGGTCCCTCGCCGCCCCGCTCCGCCGCCTCCTCTGCGCCCGTCGCCGTCCCCGCCGCCAGCGCCTCCCCAGCCGCCGCTCGAGGGGAGGAGCCCCTCGATCCGCGCCGCCGTCCATCCCCGCCGCCGGCCGGCCTCCACGCCGTCCGAGTCGGCCGCCGCCTCCGCCCGCGCGCTGGTGCCGCGCTCGTCTCCGCCGCGCCACCCCTCGCCGGACCCCGTAGCGCCTCTCCGGCCTCCTCCTCACCGGATCTGGCCCTATCCGCCCCGGGTTCTTCTTCTCTGGCCATCCCCGAGTCCAACTCCGGCGAACCTCGTTCTCCGCGCCAGATCTGGATCTGAGAAGAGGTTGACCCCGTTTCCCACTAAGTCCCCGTATCATTTACATTATCATGCCATGTTCATCGCATCATAACTCTGTGCATACTGCTCCGTTTCGTGCGTGTAATATGTCATATTGTTCGCCTCGACGAGTACTTCATTTCATTCCATTGCATCATGTTCATTTGAGTTCATCTTGATGCCTGAATTATCGTTGCAAGAGTGCTATGTGATGTTAATCTGCTGAAACTGTTATAACATGCTCATTTGTCATTTTTTTCATGATTGATGTGTGGATCCTATGAGGTTGATGTCTACATGTGTTTTGATCTATGCCATGCCATCTTTCCAGATGTGCAATCCATGTATTTTTGTGAGTTATGTGCTGAGTGCATCAAGCTTGTTAAGTAGGGTACTTGCTGTTGCTGTTTTGCTAGGCTGATTCTGTTATTTTGTGATGCCATGTAGTCCTGCTGCTACTAGTCATTCTATGCATAATCTGGAGATGTTCACTAAGGATGTTTTGTTATACATGTCATGCTCTATCCATTCATGCCCCTGGTTGCATCTATAGCCTGATGTAGCTTGTTGTAATCTTGCTCCAAACTTGCTAAATAATGTTGCTGTCAGCCTGTTAACATTAAGTTCAGTTTTGGCCATGTATTGCTCTGTGGTGAGTTGTTCAAGCTCACCAACATGCCTACTTATTGTTGTTCCTGCCATGTATGAATCTGTCATATAACCTGCCATGTTTACATGGGTGCCATCATATTTTCTGTGCCTTTTTGGCTCATGGTCAGTAAGGGACTTTTGTTCTATGCAATTAGTAGATTCATGTCATGCCTTTGTTTGCCATGATATGTTCCTGTAACATGTTGTTTGCTTGCTCTAAACATTGCAACCTGATGTTATTTCTGCAAAGTCTAAAACTCTTATAATTTGCAATCTTACCATGTCCTTTTGAGCATGTTCTAGTTGTTTCTGGACATAGCTCAGTGTTCTTGTTTTGTCATGCTTTACCTGTACTTCATGCCCATGCCTTTTGTTATTATGTTGGGGTGCTGTAGCTTGTTGTTTTGATGCTTGCAAGATGCCTAGTTGCTGTTATGGACAGATTGTTGTTATGACTTGTATAGAGTGTATGTGTTGAACCGTTGCTCCGTTTTGAGTGTGCTCTATATGAAACTTGCTTGTTTTTGCATGTAGCTTCATATTATCATGTTGCATCCTTGTTTTGAGGTGTTTGCTTGATGCTTGGGTGCATTTTGCATCAATGCCATGTTTAACTTGTTTTGCTCATATCTTCTAGGCCGTAGCTCCAAATCTAATGAACTTTATATGTAACTTGACTAGAATCTCGTGTAGATCATCTTGGTGCATCTTAACTTGCTGTTTAACAACTTGAACATAAGGTTTATTCAGTTCTGGACCAATTTCTAAATTTGCATATGAGGACTTACCGAAATTGTTATATGTTGTTTCCGGCCTCATTTAAACTTGCCTTGATGTGTTGCTCTTGTATGCATCATCTCTTGCCATGAGTAGCTTCATGTAGCTTTGTCATGCATCATGCTTGTCGTGCGTCATGCCTTGTTCATGTGTGGTGTGTTTACCTTGTTGTGTGCTTCTTCTCGATAGTTCCCCTTTTCGTTGCGATCGTGAGGATTCGTTCGTCTACGCTTGGTTCGTCTTCGTGGCTTCATCTTCTTCATGGACTCGTTCTTCTTCCTTGCGGGACTTCAGGCAAGATGACCGCTACCCTGGATCTCACTACTATCATTGCTATGCTAGTTGCTTTGTTCTATCGCTATGCTATGTTACCTATCATTTGCTCTTCAAGCCTCCCAAATACCGAAAAAGGCTTTCGCCCCGCTTTATAAATAAAGCAAACCGCCACAAGACATACAACCACAGAAGGTCCACAAACACACACCACCCAAGTACCACAACAAAGTATAGAGGTTCTGCTGAGGGCACAGCTCAACAAGCCCAAAGAAAGAGAAAAAACACAACACAACATAGACGGCCCAGCGCAGGTGATCTAGTCAGGCTCCGGCGGTGGCGGCGGGGGCGGTGGCGACAGACGGACAGCCATAGATCATAGATCGGCGATGAAGGCTGAGATGGCTCCCGATCCGGGGGGCGGCTAAGCGGCCGCCAAAGCTGCAAGAAACCCGAGAATTTGTAGAGAGCATCAGTAGCGCGCCGAAGGGGAGAGTGTTGGATCACAAGCTTATTGCGAACGTTCCACAGCGTCCAGGCAAGGGCCCCAACCTCCAGCCACCTAATGTGGCGAGAGGATGTAGGGGACACTTGGAGTTCAGCAAAGAGGTCCGAGAAATTGGTGTGGCACCAACTCCCACCAACAATCTCACGAAAGCAGCTCCAAAGGAACCGGGCGGAGAGGCAAGCGAAGAAAATGTGATTGGAGTCTTCGGGGACATTGCAAAGGGGGCATATACCAGTGCCCGGGCCATTCCGCTTTCGGACCTCCACACCGGACGGGACCCGTCCACGGATCCACTGCCACATGAAGATGCGAATCTTCAGTGGGACGCGGACGAACCACACCATCGAAAGGGGGAGGGGGGCGGATGAGGGAGCAATAGCAAGTAAAGCAACTTGGTGGAGAACTGTCCAGACGGCTCCAGCCGCCAGCGCATAAGATCCTGGTCGCCATCCACCAACAGCTCGTGAAGAGCAACGCAGTCTAGTAACTCACGCCAGGCGGCGGATTCCGCCGGCCCAAAGGGTCGGCGGAAAGCAAGGCGCCCTAAGTCACTAAGGGCCCTATCAACAGAGATCATGGGGTCGACAGAGATAGAGAAGAGGGTGGGGAAGCGGGCCGCGAAGGGAGAGTCGCCGGCCCATCGGTCGAACCAGAAAAGCGTCGAGAGGCCGGACCCCACCGAGATAGAGGTACCAATGCGGAGCACTGGTAGTAGTTGGACGAGAGACTGCCAAAACTGGGATCTGCCCGATTTCTGGCAGAAGGCAAGGGGTTGACCACGCAGGTGCTTATTCCGGATAATGTCCAGCCAGAGGCCACCCTGACCCTGCGCGATACGCCAAAGCCACCGGGAGAGAAGGGCGATATTCATCCGTTTAGAGCACATGATGCCTAATCCACCCTGCTCCCTGGGCTTGTAGATGCCAGGCCAGCTGACCATGTGATACTTCTGTTTGCCCTGTTCGCCAGCCCAGTAGAAACGGGACTGAATCTTGGCAATCTCCTTATGGAGAGATTCATGGAGGCTGTAGAAACTCATAAGAAACAAGAGGAGGCTGGATAGGGATGAGTTGATAAGGATAGTCCGGGCCGCCTTAGAGAGCCACCTCCCCTGCCAAGGCTCGCATCTGGTCTGGAGCTTGGTCACGAAGGGGCGCAAGTCAGCGACAGAGAGACGTGAGTCACTAATGGGCGTCCCCAGATAGGTAGTGGGGAAAGAGCCCATGCGGCAATTAAGCCTGTTGGCAATGGCCACAGACTCAGAGGGGGAGTAACCCATCACCATAACGTCGCTCTTATCGAAGTTGATCTTGAGGCCCGACATCTGTTGGAAGCAGAGAAGGAGGAACTTGAGGTTGGTGATGTCCAACCCCGAGCCTTCGACCATGATGATCGTGTCGTCAGCATACTGGAGGATGGAGATCCCCGAGCCCCCAGAGAGGTGGGGGGTAATCCCTCTGATGTGGCCGGCGGCTTTTGCCTTATCCAGGATGGCGACCAAAGTGTCAACGACCATATTGAAGAGGAACGGAGAGAAGGGGTCGCCTTGGCGAACCCCACATAGGGTAGGGAAGAAGGGGCCGATCTCGCCATTGATATTGACCACCGTGCGACCGCAAGAGACCATTTGCATGACTCTTGTGATCCACCGGTCGTCGAAGCCCTTCCGAAGAAGGACTTCCCTAAGGAAGGACCAGCTAACCGTATCATAGGCCTTATGGAAATCAATCTTCAGAAAGACCGCCTTCTGGCGCTTGGCCCGGATCTCATGAAGGACCTCATGAAGCACCAGGACACCATCCAGGATGTATCAGCCCTTAATGAAGGCCGATTGGTTAGGGTGGGAAATCCGATCCGCAAGAAGGGTCACCCTATTGGCGTACCCCTTGGCCAAGATCCGGAAGATCACGTTAATGACCGTGATCGGGCGGAACTGGCGAATATCAGTCGCCCCAGGGACCTTGGGGATGAGGGAGATGGTCCCATAGTTGAGGCGACTAAGGTCAATAGAACCCACAAAGAACTCATCAAAGATGGCCATGACCTCTGGTTTAATCACGTTCCAAAAGGTCTGGAAGAAAATGACTGGAAGACCGTCCGGTCCCGGAGCAGAGGAGGAGTTCATCCCCTTGATGGCCTCCCAGACCTCCTGCTCAGAGAAGGGGGCTGTCAGGGACGCGTTCTCTGTGTCAGAGACTAGTTGGGCACCGGCCCAACAATCCGGGGCGAGGGAGATGCCGCTCCGAGGAGCGGGAGAGAAGAGGGACCGGTAGAAACCGTCGACATGGGTGCGAATGTCACGGGGGTCCTGAAGGAGGGTCGCCCCATCCCAAAGGCAGGGAATGGTATTGCGTCTACGGCGACCATTGGCAATCGCCTGGAAGTAAGCCGTACTCGCATCACCCTTCAGGACCCACCGCTGAGCACCCCGAAGGCGCCAATAGGCTTCCTCGTCGGTGTATATCACAGAGAGCTGGTCCTCGAGGTCATAGTGGGAGAGCCACTCATCCGGGGAGAGGCCCACCGCGTCAGCCCGCAAGTCGAGTGCCTGGATCGCGGTGAGTAGCGCCTTCTTTCGCTCCCTGGCATCACGGCCCAGGTTGGCCCCCAGCCCTTCATAAATTGCCGGCCATGCTTCGCACAGAAGTGCCACGTGTCAATAGCAGAAGGGGGGCGAGGGTGGGGGTGGGCCCGAGCCTCGATCCACCGAATGCAGACGGCGTCGGTAAACCCAGCCTGGGAGAGCCAGAAGGTCTCAAAGCGGAACCGAGGGGGGATCGGCGGACGCTCGTCCGCGGAGGAGAGAAGCAAGGGGACATGGTCCGAGCCAATCCGGGTGATGGCGCGGAGGGATGCTAGAGGACATCGGAGGTCCCAGTCCGGGGAAACTAGGACCCCGTCCAGGACGGACAGGGTCGGGGAGGCTTGTCGGTTGGTCCAAGTAAATCGGGCCCCAACCCGATCAATCTCTCAGAGGGCGAGGTCGGCAATGAAGTCGTTAAACATGTCCATACGGGCAAAGCCGACATTGCCATTGTTCTTGTCCTTAGCAACACGGAGCAAGTTGAAGTCGCCGCCGACAACCACGGGGAGGGAGGCGGCCGAGATTTTTCGGTGGAGCTCCTCCAAGAAGGCGGGCGATCGACTATGATCGGCCGACCCATAGACAATGATGATCTCCCACTTGAAGTTGAGTGACCTCTCGAACAGCTCCATGCTGACGAAGAATTCGCCCCTATCCATGCTGCCCACCTTAAAGGTGGCATCCTTCACACCTAAAAGGATGCCACCCGAGTGGCCCGCGCTCCCACTAGAAGGGACCCAGTGCCACGCAAATAGGTGGGAGCTCAGCCGATCAAGCTCGGGAAGGGCAAAATCGCGACGCATGGTCTCTTGCACCGCCACGATGTCAATGTGCTCATCGCGCATGTACTCCACTAATTGGCGGCGGCGGCCATCATGGCCGAAGCCGCGGATTTTCCAGAAGAGGGCCTGCATTAAGGAGCCATTGGGGGGCTGCTTGACCCCAGAACTCTGGAAGCGCTAAGCGCACGAAGGGCCGCTGTACGTGAGCGGGTGTGACCCCGAATCTCTTGCACAGCCACCAAGGGAGGAGGGGCCGTCGTAAGCGGCAAGGGCAGAGAGGGAGGTCCCCCAGCCGAAGGGGGGGCTGGGGGAGCAAGGAAGGCTGCCCGGGCCTCCGCGAGCTTCCCATCGAGGACCTCACGGGCCCTAATGGCCGTGATCTGGGCAAGAGGGGGGGCCACTTCCCCACGGAAGATGATCGCGGAATCGGAGGCCACCTTGGCAAGGTGTCCTAGGGGAACAGACTCAAGGGCAGAGAAAGAACAAGACGAAGCAGAGGGGGGAATGGAGGGCGTACTTGGCTCCAGGTTACGGGCGGCAGCGCGGAGCTCCGCCCGCTCGGGGATGGGCAGCGCGGGCTACCCTCAGGGTGGGCCGCATCCAGCCGAGCACTCCGGCGGGAGGCCACCACCGGGGAGGAGGCCGACTGACCGCGACAGGAGTAGGCGGCAGACCGGGGAGGAGGGGGCTGGGCCGCCAGCGGGGTGATGATCCGGGCCGCCCCCCCAGGAGACGACGGAGGAGAGGGCGGCAGACCCAGCCCAGCACAGTCGAGGAAGAGCTGGGCCGAAGGAGCATGATCGGCCGGAGGCAGGGGCGGCGCACAGAGGGCCGGAGAGGTGGCCTCCGTGGCAGTCCGCAGAGATGACGGGGCCGGAGGGGCCTCAGTCGGTGGAGCTAAGAGGGTGGCTGGAGGGGGCTAAGCCGGGGCGGGGGGACCACCACAGGTGGTGTCCCCCCAGCTGCGGGCGCCACCAGAGAGTCGGAGAGCAGGTCGTGGGACCGGCCCACCGTGTCTAGCGCAGGAGGCGGAGACGAGGCGGGGGAGCGCGGGGAGGAGGCCGGGCAGACCACCAGACCCACACTGGAGATGTCGCTCCCCTCAGATGGCGGCGTCTCAGAACCTGACAGGCCATCCATGGGGGGGCGAGCATCGGCCTGGCGGCCCTTGCCTCCCGCGGCGGGAGGGGGAGGCGTGGGGGAGGGGGAGCGGGAGTCCTCGGACGCCCCCTCCTCATCCGAGCGATGAGAGCGGGAGCGGTGGCGGCCGTGGTAGTCGCCGCCGGCCCCCGGGTTGTCATCGAGGGGGGGGGGGACGTCGAGGGAGCGGGGCCGCCCAACGTGGTTGGGAGGCTCAGGGGCGATCCTGAGGTCGAAGCCCTGGTCATTGAAGAAGACCCGGACTGAGGTGCGCAGCTTGGAGGAGTCGAGGCACTTGACCTTGACCCGCACCTCCTCCTCCTTGCGCAGTGAGAGCTCGTCGACCACCACCACCTTGCCCAAGAGACGGGACATCTGGCGGATGACAAGCTCGGACCATGCAATATCGGGGAGGCCGAAGATGAGGATCCAGGCGGTGTCGAGGACAGCCACGGCCTGAGCGTCGAGGACCGGCTCGGATATCTCGACAACTAGCTGGTTGAGAGCAAGAGTGATCCGGCCGCTACGCGTCGTGTAGCCGTAGCTGACGGAGTCGGGGAAGACGACGAAGAAGACATGACCAGCGGTGGGGGTGACCACCCAGTCCCACTGGTGCCGGTAGAGGTGGTTGAGCTCAGCCTCGATCATTTCAGGGGAAGCGACCCCATCCACGACCGTGACAATCGCCTGAAGGGAGGGTGACGGTGGAGGGGCGTCCGGGACCTCGAGGTGGAAGAAACCCAACCCCTCGATCCCATGCCCATACATCATGAGCTCCGAGGCCACCGGTCTATCCGGGCACAGAATGGCGGGGTGGCCGGGATCCTTGCAGAGGTAGCAGCACTGGGGGTTGATGCACGCAACCTGGGAGTGCCCCCTCACCCCACACTTGAAGCATGGGGGGCGAGGAAGGCCGGAGACGGGGCCAGGAGCTGAGGAGGACCCCGGACCCACGGGGGGAGGCATGGCCGGAGTAACGCGAACACCATGGCGCTTCTTTTTCCTGGCCGGACCAGGACGACCACGGGTGGTGCCACCACCATGGGTAGGCGCCAGGGCCGTGACCCCCGCGGAGGCCGCGTGTGGAGGGACGTAGCAGCGGGTGTCCGGGGTCGGGAGGATTCCATCCCGCGGATGAGGGGAGCTGGCCCGAGCCGGGCGGGCGGGGGATGGGGACCGGCCCCACCGGAGGGAGGGCGACGAGGAGCGCCGGCGGGCGCGCCAGTCGCCCGAGGACGCGCGCGGCGACCGAGACCGGGCTCGGTCATCCCGACGGGCGGGGGAGCGCCGGCTGTCACGCAGCTCCCGGAGCTCGCGCCGGAGCTCCTCCTCGCGCCATAGGGAGTCGGGGGAGGGACGGGAAGGGTCGCGGAGAGGTTCCCCCACCTTTCGCTTCGACCGCGGGGCCGCATCGTGCCACTCCCGCGGCATGGCTGGCCGCGGCGCGGCGGGAGCCGGGCGGGGCGGGGCGAGGGGAGCGGCCGGGGCGAGGGGAGCGGCGGGGGAGAGGAGGTCGACGGGCCGGACGGGGGATGGGGAGCGGCGGAGGGAACCGGAGGGGCGAGGGGAGGGTTGGGGAGGAGTAGGGGAGCGGGATGGAGGCAGGGAGAGGAGGAGGCGGCGCACAGAATCGGGGGGAGGGGGAAACCACACGGGGGCCAGATCGACCCCGATCCCCCTCCGCCGGGCCTAGGGCAAGGGGGAGGCCCACCCCAACTGGGCCGGCCTGCGAGAGCCCCACCCAAAGTGGGCCGTGCAGGGAGCCCTGGGCGGGATGGGCCGTGGCCCAACGGTCCGAGAGGCCCAACCGAGCGGCCAATGCCACAGGGGGAAACGGGGAGAGCGGGGGAAACCCTACGGGCGGCGGCCAACGGCGCCGCCGCCGCCGGCGCCGGACCGGCGGGGTCCCCGGGGAGAGGCCGGGCATCCCTGGCAGTCTGCACATGGATCCCGGAGGATCCAAAGTGTGCGATAAAAGGCCGGAACGGCACCGGGCGGGTCTACGGAGTCGGGAGGAGGGGGGAAGGGGGAGGGACAGCGGGGGGTGAGGAGGGGCCGGCGGCCGGGCCCCTACCGCCGGCCGGCGCCAGGAGGAGCGGGCGGGGCCCCGATCGGCGCGCCCGGCCACGCCCCAGGCCGGCGCACGGCGGCGGCGGGGAGCCCTACCGGCCAAGCCCTCTCCTTGGAGAGGCGCCACCAAAGCCGGGCTCCGGGGAGTAGAGGGAGGCGACGGGGGCGCCCGCCCGGCGGGAGCAAAGCCCCTCACGTGGGGGGCTGAGCTCGCCGGCCGGCGGGGAAGTCCGGGGCAGGGGGAGGAGCGGGGGGAGGAGGGAGCCGAGGGGGAGGGGGGAGGGGGGAAGGGCGCATCGTCCGTGCAATCCGCCCAACGGAAGGGAGCCGCCGGGGCGGAGAGCGCTAGGGTTACGGGCGCGGGGGCCGGCAACGGGGCCGCTCCAGGGAGGGCCGGACGGGCGGCGGCAGGGAGGGTCGCCGAAAGCGCGGCAGAGGCGGAGGCGAGGGCGCCCGCAAGGACGCCAGGGAGGTCGCCAGACGCCATCTCCGCGCGCTGCGAATGGGTCCACTAGCTGTCCTTTAAGCCTCCCAATTTTCCATGAACCTCTAACCTTTGACACCCTTCCTAGCAAACCGTTGTTTGGCTATGTTACTGCTTTGCTCAGCCCCTCTTATAGCGTTGTTAGTTGCAGGTGAAGTTGAAGATTGCTCCATGGTGGACAGGGTTATGTTGGGATATCACAATATCTCTTATATTATTAATGCATCTATATATTTGGTAAAGGGTGGAAGGCTCGGCCTTATGCCTGGTGTTTTGTTCCACTTTTGCCGCCCTAGTTCCGTCATACTAGTGTTATGTTCCCGGATTTTGCGTTCCTTACGCGGTCGGGTGATTTATGTGCCCCCCTTGACAGTTCGCTTTGAATAAAACTCCTCCAGCAAGGCCCAACCTTGGTTTTACCATTTGCCTCACCTAGCCCTTTTTCCCTTGGGAGTCGCGCTCCCGAGGGTCATCTTTATTATAGCCCCCTGGGCCAATGCTTGTCTAAGTGTTGGTCCAAACTAGAGCACCGTGCGGGACCATCCCTTGGCAACTCGGGTTACGTCGGTACCTGTACGTTTAGCTTATCCGGTGTTGCCCTGAGAATGAGATATGTGCAGCTCCTATCGGGATTGTCGGCGCATCGGGCGGTCTTGCTGGTCTTGTTTTACCATTGTCGAAATGTCTTGTAAACCGGGATTCCAAGACTGATCGGGTCTTCCTAGGAGAAGGAATATCCTTAATTGATCACGAGAACTTATCATGGGCTAAGTTGGGACACCCCTGCAGGGTATTATCTTTCGAAAGCCGTGCCCGCAGTTATGTGGCAGATGGGAATTTGTTAATGTCCAGTTGTAGATAACTTGACACCAGATCCGAATTAAAATGCATCAACCGCATGTGTAGCCGTGATGGTCTCTTCTCGGCGGAGTCCGGGAAGTGAACACGGTTTCTGGGTTATGTTTGACGTAAGTAGGAGTTCAGGATCACCTGTTGATCATTACTAGTTGACGACTGTTCCTTTGCTTCTCTTCTCGCTCTTATTTGCGTATGTTAGCCACCATATCATGCTTAGTCGCTGCTGCAACCTCACCACTTTACCCCTTCCTTTCCCATTAAGCTTTGCTAGTCTTGATACCCATGGTAATGGGATTGCTGAGTCCTCGTGGCTCACAGATTACTACAACAACAGTTGCAGGTACAGGTTATGCGATGATCATGACGCGAGAGCGATGTTTGCTTGTCTTGAAGTTCTTCTTCTGCTTCTTCTTCGATTAGGGGATAGGTTCCAGGTCGGCAGCCTGGGCTAGCAGGGTGGATGTCATTTGAGTTTCTGTTTGTGTTCCATCCGTAGTCGGATGTTGATCTCTTGTAAAATGATGTTGTATTCGTGTGGCATTGTATGACTTTTGTATGTATCCCCATCTATTATGTAATGTTGATGTAATGATATCCACCTTGCAAAAGCGTTTCAATATGCGGGTCTATCCTTGGTGGGACCTTCGAGTTCCTTTTGGATAGGGTCGCATATTGGGCGTGACATGGCAAGTCGTCGGCTTCGGCCCCCATGCCATGAGTGTTGGGGTGTTCGGGATAAACTTGAGCGCTCTTGTTCCCATTTTTGGGTCCATCTAGGGAGGCGCTCAACACGACGAACAAGGCAACCGGACTTATAATGCTTGAACACTCTCACTTAGCCATAGAATTCTATAATTTTAAATTTCGGCGAAGCCCCTAGTGTTCGGAAGACCGAGTTCGGGGCGCTATCCATGGCTGGGCCGGACGAAGCCGGTTCCTCGCTCTAAGCGGCATAAGTCTTTAGGGACTCGAAAAGACCTCTCAAACAGCGACCAGCTCTCGCCTTATCATGACAGTCAGTTTTAGCTTTCTCCACTGAGGCACTCGCCCAGCTCAACCGGGGCGCAATCGCAGTGGTTCTCCCAGTGCTACCTTAGCCGATAGAACGGAACGTAAGGTACCAAAACATGGGAGCCGGGCAAACCCAACTATTGACCCAAGACATGATTCGGAGCCGATGCATATAGTGCTATAAGTTCGGGGTGCCACACTTGTGAAAGTGTTCGGACTTATCACACCATAATGCGGGGAACATAAGCCCCTTGTGTATTCGGCCGTACCAAAGTGTACGGATGCAAAACGTCATGAATGAACATATATGTAAAAAGGGAATGCAATTATAAGCGAAAAGTGATGCATTGTTTATTCAAGGAATTCTGCCATGAGTGCAGAACGATACAAATAGTGCGGTAAGCAAGGGATTGGACTATCAGACATGTCTCCCTCCAGGGGTAGGCTGCGGAATGGTGTATTAAACAGATTTAATGCTTGTAATGGAGACCACCTAAGTATTCGTCGTAGCCTTCATCCTTCCCTGGCTATTGCATCGTAAGTTTGGCAGATCCACTGCTGGGCAGGGCCTCTGGTGAACGGAGTCCTGTGAAAAAATAAAAAAAAAGAAAAAGAACGACACACTTGGGAGCCCCTGGTGTGGTTGAGCCGCACTCTGGGCCTGTCGTGGTCGTGCCCCTCCCCCGATGCCCATGGTATCTCCGGAGCGTAATGATGTACGCGATGGGCTAGTCTTGCAATCATGCAAGGGCTGGGGTTGGGGCCGCATTGCTACGCGTGCTCGGAACGTGCCAGATGGTCTTGATGTATGTTACTCAGGGTGCGTTTGGCTATGTCCGGTCATTTAACGGCCGGGCTCGAAAATTGCCTTAAGAGGTTGCTCTGTACTTCCGCTGCGAGAGCCGCTGTGTGTTCCTCCGTTCGGAGGGAGCGTTCAGTGTTTCCGTTGACCGTGATGACTCCACGAGGGCCTGGCATCTTGAGCTTGAGGTATGCATAATGCGGCACCGCGTTGAACTTTGCAAATGCGGTTCGTCCGAGTAGAGCGTGATAGCCACTGCGGAACGGGACTATGTCGAAGATTAACTCCTCGCTTCGGAAGTTATCCGGGGATCCAAAGACCACTTCCAGTGTGACTGAGCCTATATAATTGGCCTCTACTCCTGGTATGACGCCCTTGAAGGTCGTCTTTGTAGGTTTAATCCTTGAGGGGTCTATGCCCATCTTGCGCACTGTATCCTGATAAAGCAAGTTCAGGCTGCTGCCGCCGTCCATCAGGACTCGAGTGAGGTGAAATCCATCGATGATTGGGTCTAAGACCAATGCGGCGAACCCGCCATGGCAGATACTTGTGGGGTGGTCCCTTCGATCGAAAGTGATCGGGCAAGAGGACCATGGATTGAACTTCGGGGCGACTGACTCCATCGCATATACGTCCCTAAGTGCACGCTTCCGCTCCCTCTTGGGTATGTGGGTTGCGTATATCATGTTTACCGTCCGCACTTGTGGGGGGGACCCCTTCTGTCCTCTGCTGTTCGGCGGCTGGGTCTCCTCCTCGTCATCGCTATGCAGCCCCTTGTCATTGTTTTCGGCAATTAACTTGCCTACCTGCTTGAATACCCAACAATCCCTGTTGGTGTGATTAGCTGGCTTTTCGGGGGTGCCATGTATCTGGCAAGAGCGGTCGAGTATTCGGTCCAAATTGGACGGACCCGGGGTAGTTCTTTTAAATGGCTTTTCCGTTGACCGGGTTTTGAGCCTCTGAATCCGGCGTTGACTGCCGTATCCTCAGTGTTATCGCTGTTAACGCGGCGTTTGTTTTTGTTGCGACGCGACCTACCATTGCGGTCCTTGTAGTCCGGACTGCCAGAATTTTTGCTGAGGTTGTTACTGCGGGCTAGCCAACTGTCCTCCCCCGCACAGAAGCGGGTCATGAGTGATGTGAGGGCTGCCATGGATTTCGGCTTTTCCTGTCCTAGGTGCCGGGCCAGCCACTCATCGCGGATGTTACGTTTGAAGGCTGCGAGGGCCTCTGCATCCGGACAGTCGATGATTTGATTTTTCTTTGTTAAGAACCGTGTCCAGAATTGTCTGGCCGATTCGTCTGGCTGCTGAATTATGTGGCTTAGGTCATCGGCGTCTGGTGGTCGCACATATGTGCCCTGGAAGTTGTCGAGGAATGCGGCTTCCAGGTCCTCCCAACACCCAATTGACTCTGCTGGCAAGCTGTTAAGCCAATGCTGAGCTGGTCCTTTAAGCTTGAGTGGGAGATACTTGATGGCGTGGAGATCGTCACCGCGGGCCATATGGATATGAAGGAGATAATCTTCGATCCAAACCGCGGGGTCCGTTGTGCCATCGTAGGATTCAATGTTCACGGGTTTAAACCGTTCAGGGATTTGATGATCCATTACTTCATCTGTGAAGCATAGTGGGTGTGCGGCGCCTCTATACTGGGCAATATCACGACGTAGCTCAAGAGAGCTTTGTCTGCTGTGTTCGGCCCGGCCGGAGTTGCTGTATCCGGCGCGACGGTAGTCGTCGTGGATCGTGGGGCGCCCACGTGATCCGTAGATAGATCTTGATTGTTTTGCCTTGTCCTCCAATATGTCTCGCAATTCCGGCGCATTCCCCCGTGGCTTCGCGCTTTTTGAGCGGTGTCGGGGTACGGTTCTGGTGGAGGGCCTAGATGCCTCTCTATCGTGGCCACGAGGTGGTCGGTCTGCCGTATTGTGCGCTGGTGATGAAGGTTTGTATGCCTCCTCCTCTAATCGGGGGAGCAACTTGCGTTTTGGGTAGCTTTTGGAGGGGCGTTTGAGTTCATGCTCTTCGGCCGCGAGGACCTCGGTCCATCTATCGGCCAGCAGGTCTTGATCAGCTTGAAGCTAGTGCTGCTTTTTCTTTAGGCTGTTCGCCGTGGCCATTAGCCTGCGTTTAAAACGCTCTTGTTTGACGGGATCCTCGGGCATGACGAATTCGTCGTCGTTGGGGCTTGCCTCGTCTCTGGAGGGAGGCATGTAATTATCGTCCTCTATCTCCTCGTCTGCCGCTCTCTCTTGAGGGCTGGCTTCTCCGTCCTCCTGTGCGGAATCCTGCTGGAGGGGGTTGTCTTCGGCACTCTCTGGGGTGTTATTATCTCTGGTGCCGGAATCTCCATTCTTGCTGTGGCGGGATTTAGAGCGGCGCCACTAGCGTCGGTGCTTGGGCTGTTTTTTAGAGGAATCTGCCTCCGCTGCTTCTTCGTTGTTCCCATCCTTTGGCATGTCCACCATGTATATGT
Organism: Triticum timopheevii; assembly: GCA_963921465.1. Lineage (NCBI taxonomy): Eukaryota > Viridiplantae > Streptophyta > Magnoliopsida > Poales > Poaceae > Triticum > Triticum timopheevii. The sequence goes on along the minus strand of OY997272.1, from coordinate 466,670,763 downwards.
CGTATGACGAGGTGGTCTTCCAGTGCCCTGTAGGCGCTGGTTCTTGGTCGTCTCCGGCATCGTCGTCCATACCGTCGATGTCTTCGGAGTCGTAGTCTAGCATGTCGGTTAGATCGTCGACAGTGGCTACAAAGTGGGTGGTGGGTGGGCTTTGAGTTTCTTCGTCGTCCGCATCCCAACCATCCTGACCGCAGTCCGGCCAGGGCTCTCCTGATAACGAGAGATACTTTCGCGAATTCAAGATGTCGCCAAAGGGTGAGTGCTGAAAGATGTCTGCAGCGGTGAACTCCATGATCGGCGCCCAATCAGATTCGACTGGCAGGGGCGCAGGAGGTTCGGAGTCCGGCGAGGAGTCCAGCACCTCGGAGTCACGAGTTTTGCAAAGGACAAGGTCATTATTCGGCTCCATCGCCGTAGAAGTTGCAGCCCCTGAGGCGGTGTCCAGCCACCTGTCCTCAATCTGCGCGGTCGGCTCCGAACTATGGGTCAGAGCGGACTCATGTGCGGCCTCTAGGGTACTGTCCGGTGGCAGAGCTAAATCATGCCCATCGTGACAGTGTGGCGCGCTCGGCTGTGGCTCGAGTCCATCGAAGATCAAGTCTCCGCGAATGTCAGCCATGAAATTTAGGCTTCCAAACCTGACCTGATGGCCAGGGGCGTAGCTTTCGATCTGCTCCAGATGGCCAAGCGAATTGGCCCGCAGTGCAAAGCCGCCGAACACAAAGATCTATCTGGGGAGAAAAGTCTCACCCTGGACTGTGTTGTTGTTGATTGAAGAAGCCATCAAGCCTATCGGTGACGACACAGAGGAACTCTCAATGAAAGCACCAATGTCGGTGTCAAAACCGGCGGATCTCGGGTAGGGGGTCCCGAACTGTGCGTCTAGGCGGATGGTAACAGGAGACAAGGGACACGATGTTTTTACCCAGGTTCGGGCCCTCTCGATGGAGGTAAAACCCTACTCCTGCTTGATTTATATTGATGATATGGGTAGTACAAGAGTGGATCTACCACGAGATCAAGGAGGCTAAACCCTAGAAGCTAGCCTATGGTATGATTGTTGTAATGGTTGTTCGTCCTACAGACTAAACCCTCCGGTTTATATAGACACCGGAGAGGGCTAGGGTTACACAGAGTCGGTTACAATGGTAGGAGATCTACATATCCGTATCGCCAAGCTTGCCTTCCACGCCAAGGAAAGTCCCATCCGGACACGGGACGAGGTCTTCAATCTTGTGTCTTCATAGTCTTGGAGTCCGGCCGATGATGATAGTCCGGCTATCCGGACACCCCCTAGTCCAGGACTCCCTCAATCATCGGGGATTATATGGGAGCCAACATGGGTATCCAGATCCCGCTGTTGGTTATTGACCGGAGAGGCGTCTCGGTCATGTCTGCATGTCTCCCAAACCCGTAGGGTCTACACACTTAAGGTTCGGTGACTCTAGGGTTGTAGAGATATGAGTATGCAGTAACCCGAAAGTTGTTCGGAGTCCTGGATGAGATCCCGTACATCACGAGGAGTTCCGTAATGGTCCGGAGGTGAAGAATTATATATAGGAAGTCAGGTTTCGGCCATCGGGAAAGTTTCAGGGGTCGCCGGTATTGTACCGGGACCACCGGAAGGGTCCCGGGGGTCCACCGAGTGGGGCCACCTATCCTGGAGGGCCCCATGGGCTGAAGTGGGAGGGGAACCAGCCCCTAGTGGGCTAGTGCGCCCCCCTTTGGGCCCCCATGCGCCTAGGGTTGGAAACCCTAGGGGTGGGGGCGCCTCCACCTGGCTTGGGGGCAAGTTTCCCCCTGGCCGCCCCCCCTTGGAGATCCCATCTCCTAGGGCTGGCGCCCCCCTAGGGGGCCTATATAAAGAGGAGGGAGGGAGGGCAGACGCACCCATGCTCTTGGTGCCTCCCTCTCCCATTGCTACACCTCTCCCTCTCGTAGAAGCTCGGCGAAGCTCTGCCGAGATCACTGCTGCATCCACCACCACGCCGTCGTGCTGCTGGATCTCCATCAACCTCTCCTCCCCCTTGCTGGATCAAGAAGGAGGAGACGTCGTCCTCAACCGTACGTGTGTTGAACACAGAGGTGTTGTCCGTTTAGCACTAGGATCATCGGTGATTTGGATCACGACGAGTACGACTCCCTCAACCCCGTTCTCTTGAACGCTTCCGCTCGCGATCTACAAGGGTATGTAGATGCACTCCTCTCTCTCGTTGCTGGATGAACTCCTAGATTGATCTTGGTGAACGTAGGAATTTTTTTATTTTATGCAACGTTCCCCAACAGTGGCATCATGAGCTAGGTCTATGCGTAGTTCTCTTTGCACAAGTAGAACACAAATTTGTTGTGGGCGTAGATGTTGTCAACTTTCTTGCCACTACTAGTCTTATTTTGCTTCAGCGGTATTGTGGAATGAAGCAGCCTAGACCGACCTTACACGTACGCTTACGTGAGACAGGTTCCGCCGACTGACATGCACTAGTTGCATAAGGTGGCTAGCGGGTGTCTGTCTCTCCCACTTTAGTTGGAGCGGATTCGATGAAAAGGGTCCTTATGTAGGGTAAATAGAAGTTGGCAAATCATGTTGTGGCTTTTACGTAGGTAAGAAAACGTTCTTGCTAGAACCCTATTGCAGCCACGTAAAACATGCAACAACAATTAGAGGACGTCTAACTTGTTTTTGCAGCATATGATTTGTGATGTGATATGGCCAAAAGTTGTGATGAATGATGAATGATATATATGTGATGTATGAGATCATGTTCTTGTAATAGGAATCACGACTTGCATGTCGATGAGTATGACAACCGGTAGGAGCCATAGGAGATGTCTTTATTTTTGTATGACCTGCGTGTCATTGAAGAACGCCATGTAAATTACTTTACTTTATTGCTAAACGCGTTAGCCATAGAAGTAGAAGTAGTCGTTGGCGTGACAACTTCATGAAGACACGATGATGGAGATCATTATGATGGAGATCATGGTGTCATGCCGGTGACGAAGATGATCATGGCGCCCCGAAGATGGAGATCAAAGGAGCAATATGATATTGGCCATATCATGTCACTATTTGATTGCATGTGATGTTTATCATGTTTTACATCTTATTTGCTTAGAACGACGGTAGCTTAAATAAGATGATCCCTCAAAATAATTTCAAGAAAAGTGTTCCCCCTAATTGTGCACCGTTGCGAAGGTTCGTTGTTTCGAAGCACCATGTGATGATCGGGTGTGATAGATCCTAACGTTCGAATACCAAGGGTGTAAGCCAGATTTACACATGCAATACACTTAGGTTGACTTGACGATCCTAGCATGTACAGACATGGCCTCGGAACACGGAGGACCGAAAGGTCGAGCATGAGTCGTATAGAATATACGATCAACATGGATATGTTCACCGATGATGACTAGTCCGTCTCACATGATGATCAGACACGGGCTAGTTGAGTCGGATCATGTATCACTTAGATGACTAGAGGGACGTCTAATCTGAGTGGGAGTTCATTGAATAATTTGATTAGATGAACTTAATTATCATGAACTTAGTCTAAAAACTTTACAATATGTCTTGTAGATCAAATGGCCCACGTTACCCTCAACTTCAACGCGTTCCTAGAGAAAACCAAGCTGAAAGATGATGGCAGCAACTATACGGACTGGGTCCGGAACCTGAGGATCATCCTCATAGCAGCCAAGAAAGATTATGTCCTAGAAGCGCCACTAGGTGAAGCACCAACCCCAGAGAACCAAGACGTTATGAACGCTTGGTAGTCTCGTGCTGATGATTACTCCCTCGTTCAGTGCGGCATGCTTTACAGCTTAGAACCGGGGCTACAAAAGCATTTTGAGCAACACGGAGCATATGAGATGTTCGAAGAGCTGAAAATGGTTTTCCAAGCTCATGCCCGGGTCGAGAGATATGAAGTCTCCGACAAGTTCTTCAGCTGTAAGATGGAGGAAAATAGTTCTGTCAGTGAGCACATACTCAAGATGTCTGGGTTGCACAACCGCTTGACTCAGCTGGGAGTTAATCTCCCAAATGACGCGATCATTGACAGAATCCTTCAGTCGCTTCCACCGAGCTACAAGAGCTTTGTGATGAACTTCAATATGTAGGGGATGGAAAAGACCATTCCTGAGGTATATTCAATGCTGAAATCAGCGGAGGTGGAGATCAAAAAGGAACATCAAGTGTTGATGGTGAATAAAACCACTAAGTTCAAGAAAGGCAAGGGTAAGAAGAACTTCAAGAAGGACGGCAAGGGAGTTGCCGCGCCCGGTAAGCCAGTTGCCGGGAAGAAGTCAAACAATGGACCCAAGCCGGAAACTGAGTGCTTTTATTGCAAGGGAAGTGGTCACTGGAAGCGGAACTGCCCCAAGTACTTAGCGGACAAGAAGGCCAGCAAAACCAAAGGTATATCTGATATACATGTAATTGATGTGTACCTTACCAGTACTCGTAGTAGCTCTTGGGTATTTGATACCGGTGTGGTTGCTCATATTTGTAACTCAAAGCAGGAGCTACGGAATAAGCGGAGACTGGCGAAGGACGAGGTGATGATGCGCGTCGGAATGGTTCCAAGGTCGATGTGATCGCCGTCGGCACGCTACCTCTACATTTACCTACGGGATTAGTTTTAAACCTCAACAATTGTTATTTAGTACCAGCTTTGAGCATGAACATTGTATCAGGATCTCGTTTAATTCGAGATGGCTACTCATTTAAATCCGAGAATAATGGTTGTTCTATTTATATGAGAGATATGTTTTATGGTCATGCCCCGCTGGTGAATGGTTTATTCTTAATGAATCTCGAGCGTAATGTTACACATATTCATATTGTGAATACCAAAAGATGTAAAGTTGATAATGATAGTCCCACATACTTGTGGCACTGCCGCCTTGAACACATTGGTGTCAAGCGCATGAAGAAGCTCTATGCTGATGGACTTTTAGAGTCTCTCGATTATGAATCATTTGACACATGCGAACCATGCCTCATGGGCAAAATGACCAAGACCTCATTCTCCGGAACAATGGAGCGAGCAACCAACTTATTGGAAATCATACATACTGATGTGTGCGGTCCAATGAGCGTTGAGGCTCGCGGAGGAGATCGTTATGTTCTCACTCTCACTGATGACTTGAGTAGATATGGGTATGTCTACTTGATGAAACACAAGTCTGAGACCTTTGAAAAGTTCAAGGAATTTCAGAATGAGGTAGAGAATCAACGTGACCGAAAGATAAAGTTCTTATGATCAGATCATGGGGGAGAATATTTAAGTCACGAATTTGGTACGCACTTAAGGAAATGTGGAATCGTTTCACAACTCATGCCGCCTGGGACACCTCAGCATAACGGTGTATCCGAACGCGTAATCGCACTTTATTGGATATGGTGCGATCTATGATGTCTCTTACCGATTTACCGCTATCATTTTGGGGATACGCTCTGGAGATAGCTACATTCACTTTAAATAGGGCACCGTCTAAATCCGTTGAGACGACACCGTATGAATTATGGTTTGGGAAAAAACCTAAGCTGTCGTTTCTAAAAGTTTGGGGATGCGATGCTTATGTCAAGAAACTTCAACCTGAGAAGCTCAAACCCAAGTCGGAAAAATGCGTCTTCATAGGATACCCTAAGGAAACCATTGGGTATACTTTCTACTTAAGATCCGAAGGCAAGATCTTTGTTGCCAAGAACGGGTCCTTTCTGGAGAAAGAGTTTCTGTCGAAGGAATTAAGTGGGAGGAAAGTAGAGCTTGATGAAGTACTGCCTCTTGAAACGGTAAGTAGCGCAACTCAGGAAGATGTTCCTGTGGTGCCTGCACCGATAAGAGAGGAGATTAATGATGATGATCAAGATACTTCGGATCAAGCTCCTACTAAACTTCGAAGGTCCACAAGGACACGTTCCGCACCAGAGTGGTACGGCAATCCTGTCTTGGAAATCATGCTGCTAGACAACGGTGAACCTTCGAACTATGAAGAAGCAGTGGCGGGCCCAGATTCCAACAAATGGCTTGAAGCCATGCAATCCGAGATAGGATCCATGTATGAAAACAAAGTATGGACTTTGACAGACTTGCCCGATGATCGGCGAGCAATAGAAAACAAGTGGATCTTTAAAGAAGACGGATGCGGATGGTAATGTTACCATATATAAAGCTCGACTTGTCGCTAAGGGTTATCGACAAGTTCAAGGGATTGACTACGATGAGACATTCTCTCCCGTAGCAAAGCTGAAGTCCGTCCGAATCATGTTAGCAATTGCTGCATACTATGATTATGAGATATGGCAAATGGACATCAAAACGGCATTCCTTAACGGTCACCTTAAGGAAGAACTGTATATGATGCAGCCGGAAGGTTTTGTCGACCCTGAGAATGCTAACAAGGTATGCAAGCTCCAGCGATCCATTTATGGGCTGGTGCAAGCATCTCGGAGTTGGAACATTTGCTTTGATGAGATGATCAAAGCGTTTGGATTTATGCAGACTTATGGAGAAGCCTGCGTTTACAAGAAAGTGAGTGGGATCTCTGTAGCATTTCTCATATTATATGTAGATGACATACTTTTGATGGGAAATGATATAGAACTTTTGGACAGCATCAAGGCCTACTTGAATAAGTGTTTTTCAATGAAGGACCTTGGAGAAGATGCTTACATATTAGGTATGAAGATCTATAGGGATAGATCGAGACGCCTCATAGGTCTTTCACAAAGCACATACCTTGATAAGATATTGAAGAAGTTCAATATGGATCAGTCCAAGAAAGGGTTCTTGCCTGTATTGCAAGGTGTGAGATTGAGCTTGGCTCAATGCCCGACCACGGCAGAAGATAAAGAAGAGATGAGTGTCATCCCCTATGCCTCAGCCATAGGGTCTATTATGTATGCCATGCTGTGTACCAGACCTGATGTAAACCTTGCCGTAAGTTTGGTAGGAAGGTACCAAAGTAATCCCGGCAAGGAACACTGGATAGCAGTCAAGAACATCCTAAAGTACCTGAAAAGGACTAATGATATGTTTCTCGTTTATGGAGGTGACGAAGAGCTCGTCGTAAAGGGTTACGTCGATGCTAGCTTCGACACAGATCTGGATGACTCTAAGTCACAGACCGGATACGTGTATATTTTGAATGGTGGGGCAGTAAGCTGGTGCAGTTGCAAGCAAAGCGTCGTGGCGGGATCTACATGTGAAGCAGAGTACATTGCAGCCTCGGAGGCAGCGCATGAAGCAATCTAGGTGAAGGAGTTCATCACCGACCTAGGAGTCATACCCAATGCGTCGGGGCCGATCACACTCTTTTGTGACAACACTGGAGCTATTGCACTTGCCAAGGAGCCTAGGTTTCACAAGAAGACCAGGCACATCAAGCGTCGCTTCAACTCCATACGTGAAAATGTTCAAGATGGAGACATAGATATTTGTAAAGTACATACGGATCTGAATGTAGCAGATCCATTGACTAAACCTCTCCCTAGAGCAAAACATGATCAACACCAGTACGCTATGGGTGTTCGATTCATCACAATGTAACTAGAATATTGGCTCTAGTGCAAGTGGGAGACTGTTGGAAATATGCCCTAGATGGTTACGGATTCCTAACCATGGGCATTGGATGTCATTGATAATGGGATCACATCATTAGGAGAATGATGTGATGGACAAGACCCAATCCTAAGCATAGCTCAAAGATCGTGTAGTTCGTTTAGCTAGAGCTTTTCCAAATGTCAAGTATCATTTCCTTAGACCATGAGATTGTGCAACTCCCGGATACCGTAGGAGTGCTTTGGGTGTGCCAAACGTCACAACGTAACTGGGTGACTATAAAGGTACACTACGGGTATCTCCGAAAGTGTCTGTTGGGTTGGCACGAACCGAGACTGGGATTTGTCACTCTGTATGACGGAGAGGTATCTTTGGGCCCACTCGGTAATGCATCATCATAATGAGCTCAATGTGACCAAGTGTCTGGTCACGGGATCATGCATTACTGTACGAGTAAAGTGACTTGCCGGTAACAAGATTAAACGAGGTATTGGGATACCGATGATCGAGCCTCGGGCATGTAACGTACCGATTGACAAAGGGAATTGTATACGGGGTTGATTGAATCCTCGACATCGTGGTTCATCCGATGAGATCATCAAGGAGTATGTGGGAGCCAACATGGGTATCCAGATCCCGCTGTTGGTTATTGAGCGGAGAGGCGTCTCGGTCATGTCTGCATGTCTCCCGAACCTGTAGGGTCTACACACTTAAGGTTCGGTGACGCTAGGGTTGTAGAGATATGAGTATGTAGTAACCCGAAAGTTTTTTGGAGTCTCGGATGAGATCCCGGACGTCACGAGGAGTTCCGGAATGGTCCGGAGGTGAAGAATTATATATAGGAAGTCAGGTTTCGGCCATCGGGAAAGTTTCGGGGGTCGCCGGTATTGTACCGGGACCAGCGGAAGGGTCCCGGGGGTCCACCGGGTGGGGCCACCTATCCCGGAGGGCCCCATGGGCTGAAGTGGGAGGGGAACCAGCCCCTGGTGGGCTGGTGCTCCCCCCTGCGCCTAGGGTTGGAAACCCTAGGGGTGGGGGCGCCTCCACCTGGCTTGGGGGGCAAGTTTCCCCCCTGGCCGCCGCCCCCCTTGGAGATCCCGTCTCCTAGGGCCGGCGCCCCCCTAGGGGGCCTATATAAAGAGGAGGGAGGGAGGGCAGCCGCACCCATGCTCTTGGCGCCTCCCTCTCCCATTGCTACACCTCTCCCTCTCGTAGAAGCTCGGCGAAGCTCTGCCGAGATCAGTGCTGCATCCACCACCACGCCGTCGTGCTGCTGGATCTCTGTCAACCTCTCCTCCCCCTTGCTGGATCAAGAAGGAGGAGACGTCTTTCTCAACCGTACGTGTGTTGAACACGGAGGTGCTGTCCATTTGCACTAGGATCATCGGTGATTTGGATCACGACGAGTACGACTCCCTCAACCCCGTTCTCTTGAACGCTTCCGCTCGCGATCTACAAGGGTATGTAGATGCACTCCTCTCTCTCATTGCTGGATGAACTCCTAGATTGATCTTGGTGAACGTAGGAAAAAATTTATTTTATGCAACGTTCCCCAACAGTGTGTGGGGCGATATGCGAGTTCCTTGCTGGCCAGGCAGCCCCGACAGGGTTTAATGACACGGTCATAGTGATGATCCCAAAAGTAAACTCACCGGAGCTACTTTCGCAATTCCGTCCTATACAACGCGAAACCTCTGGGCCTATGTAACGTTCTATACAAGATCGCCGCGAAAGCACTGGCTAACCGGCTAAAGGTGGTGTTACCTTCTATGATCTTAGAAGAATAGAGTGCTTTCGTACCTGGCAGACTAATCTCAGACAATGTGTTGGTGGCCTATGAATGTGTGCATGCGATTAGAAGGAGGAAGAGAAAGAAACCCTTGTGCACTGTGAAGCTAGATATGATGAAAGCCTACGATAGAGTGGAGTGGGATTTCCTTGAGCAAATGTTGCTGAAAGTTGGATTCTCTAGTCACTAGACAGAGATGGTCATGAGATGTGTCAAATCAGCTTCCTTTTTGGTTAAATTGAACGGTGGGCTCTCCTATGGTTATCTCCCCTCTTGTGGACTCCGACAAGGGGAGCCCCATTCCCCATATCTCTTCCTGTTTTGTGTGGAGGGATTCTCGACAATGCTTAAGAATGCATAGAGACAGAAGAACACTAAGGGTGTGTCTTTTGGGAGCAATGGACCGACTGTCACTCATCTCCTGTTCACAGATGATAGCATGGTGTTTCTTGAGGGCTCCAGAGAAAACTTTGATGCACTCCAAGTCATTTTACAGGGCTATGAAGCGGCCTCGGGACAGAAAGTTAACCTTCAAAAATCTGCAATCTTCTTCGGCAAAGGCACCTCTAACGCAAGCAAACAGGAGCTGCAGCAGGTTAGTGGCATATCAGCGCTGTAAGTGCATCTAGTGCCCCTTAGTGATTTTGGTGTATTGAAGACTTATAGGTTAAGGGACTAATGTGTTTATGAGTGTACACAGGTCTATAAGTCTGTGAGGAGTTTGATATTTATAGAGAAAGTCGACCCCTAAAAATGAATATCTTTGACTGAAGATTTTGGTATTCCTGAAGACTTTCATGAAGACTTTGAAAGTGAAGAAATTGGTGTGTCCGTGAAGACTTGATATTCATGCGAGGAATATGAATCTTGAAGACTTTCGTTTTCATAGTTTTGTTTATCTCTTTCTTGAGTCATAGGAAACACCGTACTGTTAAAGGGGGTCGAGGAAATACTAAGGAAAAATTTCCATGTGATGCTCAACTCAAAATCCTACACCTACCAATCCCTTCGAGTGAAGCCATTGGAAATCTCATACAGTTCAATCAATTTCTTCAGTGACAGAGACGAAGTTCTTCTGGTCACTGAGGAATTTGTTCTGAATGAGGATTTAGGAATTCGCCTATGCGGATTGCCTACACAGTGAGGAACATGATAGCCCTGAGGAATTTGAGAATCAAATTTCCGACCGTTGCTGTGCTACGCGCCAGCTGTCCCAAAATATCTTATCCACATAACGGTCATATCATTGAAGGGCATTTATGTCTTATCATGTCGGGCTGCTCCCTAGGCTATAAATAGCCGCCCCCTACAACCACTAGCTGGTTGGCTGCTCCGAGAGAAACTCACACTTGTCATTTGAGAGCAACCCACCCTCCAAGGACTTTGAGCGAAAATCATCGAGTGAGGAAAATCCAAACCCAAACACCCACAAACCCAAAGTGATTGAGCATCACTGAAGAGATTGATCCTGCGTGGATCCGATGCTTGTTACCTTTGAATGTTGGGGAACGTAGTTATTTCAAAAAATTTCCTACGCACACGCAAGATCATGGTGATGCATAGCAATGAGAGGGGAGAGTGTTGTCCACGTACCCTCGTAGACCGTAAGCGGAAGCGTTATGACAACGCGGTTGATGTAGTCGTACGTCTTCACATCCGACCGATCCAAGCACCGAACGTACGGCACCTCCGATTTCAGCACACGTTCAGCTCGATGACGATCTCCGGACTTCGATACAGCAGAGTGTCGGGGATGAGTTCCGTTAGCACGACGGTGTGGTGACGATGATGATGTTCTACCGATGCAGGGCTTTGCCTAAGCACCACAACGATATGACCGAGGTGGAATATGGTGGAGGGGGGTAACGCACACGGCTAAGGAACGATCACGATGATCAACTTGTGTGTCATGGGGTGTCACCCTGCCCCCGTATATAAAGGAGCAAGGGAGGAGGAGGCCGGCCCTAGGACGGGTCGCATCAAGTGTGGAGTCCTACTAGGACTCCCTAGTCCTAGTAGGATTCCACCTCCCATATGGAATAGGAAAAGAGGAAGGGAAAAGGAGAAGGAAGGAAGGGGCGCCCCCCTTCCCTAGTCCAATTCGGACCAGACCAAGGGGAGGGGTGCAGCCACCCTTGAGGCCCTTTTCCTTCTTTCCCGTATGGCCCAATAAGGCCCAATACGTATTCCCGTAACTCTCCGGTACTCCGAAAAATACCCGAATCACTCGGAACCTTTCCGATGTCAGAATATAGTCGTCCAATGTATCGATCTTTACGTCTCGACCATTTTGAGACTCCTTGTCATGTCCCCGATCTCATCCGGGACTCTGAACTCCTTTGGTACATCAAAACTCATAAACTCGTAATAAAACTGTCATCGAAACCTTAAGCGTGCGGACCCTACGGGTTCGAGAACTATGTAGACATGACCGAGAACCGTTTCCGGTCAATAACCAATAGCGGAACCTGGATGCTCATATTGGCTCCTACATATTCTACGAAGATCTTTATCGGTCAAACCGCACAACAACATACGTTGTTCCCTTTGTCATCGGTATGTTACTTGCCCGAGTTTCGATCGTCGGTATCCAATACCTAGTTCAATCTCGTTACCGGCAAGTCTCTTTACTCGTCATGTAATGCATCATTCCGTAACTAACTCATTAGCTACATTGCTTGCAAGGCTTATAGTGATGTGCATTACCGAGAGGGCCCAGAGATACCTTTCCGACAATCGGAGTGACAAATCCTAATCTCGAAATACGCCAACTCAACATGTACCTTCGGAGACACCTTTAGAGCTCCTTTATAATCACCCAGTTACGTTGTGATGTTTGGTAGCACACAAAGTGTTCCTCCGGTAAACGGGAGTTGCATAATCTCATAGTTGTAGGAACTTTGTATAAGTCATGAAGAAAGCAATAGCAACATACTAAACGATCAAGTGCTAGGCTAACGGAATGGATCAAGTCAATCACATCATTCTCCTAATGATGTGATCCCGTTAATCAAATGACAACACATGTCTATGGTTAGAAAACATAACCATCATTGATTAATGAGCTAGTCAAGTAGAGGCATACTAGTGACATTAAGTTTGTCTATGTATTCACACATGTATTATGTTTCCGGTTAATACAATTCTAGCATGAATAATAAATGTTTATCATGATACGAGGAAATAAATAATAACTTTATTATTGCGTCTAGGGCATATTTCCTTCAGTCTCCCGCTTGCACTAGAGTCAATAATCTAGTTCACATCGCCATGTGATTTAACACCAATATTCACATCTGTATGTGATTAATACCCATAGTTCACATCGTCATGTGATCAACACCCAAAGGGTTTACTAGAGTCAATAATCTAGTTCACATCGCTATGTGATTAACACCCAAAGAGTACTAAGGTATAATCTTGTTTTTCTTGTGAGAGAAGTTTAGTCAACGGGTCTGTCATATTCAGAGCCGTATGTATTTTCCAAATATTCTATATCCACAATGCTCTGCACGGAGCTACTCTAGCTAATTACTCCCACTTTCAATATGTATCTAGATTGAGACTTAGAGTCATCTGGATTGGTGTAAAAGCTTGCATCATTGTAACTTTTTACGACGAGCTCTTTTATCACCTCCATAATCGAGAAACATCTCCTTGGTACTCACTAAGGATATTCTTGACCGCTGTCCAGTGATCTACTCTTAGATGAAAATTGTATTCCTTTGTCAAACTCAGAGCAAGGTATACAATAGGTCTGGTTCACAGCATAGCATACTTTATAGAACCTATGACTGAGGCATAGGGAATGACTTTTCATTCTCTTTCTATTTTCTGCCATGGTCGGGTCTTGAGTCTTACTCAACTTCACACCTTTTTATCACAGGCAAGAACTCCTTCTTTGACTATTCCATTTTGAACTATTTCAAAATTTTATCAAGGTACGTACTCATTGAAAAATCTTATCAAGCGTCTTGATCTATCTATATAGATCTTGATGCTCAATGTGTAAGCAGCTTCACCGAGGTCTTGCTTTGAAAAACTCCTTTCAAACACTCCTTAATGCTTTCCAGAAAATTCTACATCATTTCCAATTAATAATATGTCATTCACATATACTTATCAGAAAGGTTGTAGTGCTTCCACTCACTTTCTTGTAAATACAGGCCTTTCCAAAAGTCTGTATAAAACCATATGCTATGATCAACTCATCGAAGCGTATATTCCAACTCCGAGATTCTTGCACTAGTCCATTGATGGATCGCTGGAGCACCTTTAGGATTAACAAAACCTTCTAGTTGCATCATATACAACTCTTCTTTAAAAAATCCATTAAGGAATGCAGTTTTGACATCCATTTGCCAGATTTCATAAAATGTGGCAATTGCTAACATGATCCAGACAGACTTAAGCATCGATACGAGTGAGGAAATCTCATCGTATTCAACACTTTGAACTTGTCGAAAACCTTTTGCAACAAGTCGAGCTTAGTAGATAGTAACACTACTATCAGTGTCCGTCTTCCTCTTGAAGATCCATTTATTTAACATGGCTTGCTGATCATCGAGCAAGTCAATCAAAGTCCATACTTTGTTCTCATACATGGATCATACTTCAAGCCATTTTGCGGAATCTGGGCTCATCATCGCTTCCTTATAGTTCGTAGGTTTATCATGGTCTAGTAACATGACTTTCAGAACAGGATTACCGTACCACTCTGGTGCGGACCGTACTCTGGAAGACCTACGAGGTTCTGTAGTAACTTGATCTGAAGTTTCATGATCATCATCATTAGATTCCTCACTAATTGGTGTAGGAATCACTGGAACTGATTTCAGTGATGAACTATTTTCCAATTCGGGAGAAGGTACAATTACCTCATCAAGTTCTACTTTCCTCCCACTCACTTCTTTCGTGAGAAACTCCTTCTCTAGAAAGGATCCATTTTTAGCAACGAATATCTTGCCTTTGGATCTGTGATAGAAAGTGTACCCAACAGTTTTCTTTGGGTATTCTATGAAGACACACTTCTCCGATTTGGGTTTGAGCTTATCAGGATGAAATTTTTTCACATAAGCATCGTAGTCCCAAACTTTAAGAAACGACAACTTGGGTTTCTTGCTTAACCATAGTTCATATGGTGTCGTCTCAAACGGATTTAGATGGTGCCCTTTTAATGTGAATGCAGCTGTCTCTAATGCATAACCCCAAAACGATAATGGTAAATCAATAAGAGACATCATAGATCGTACCATATCCAATAAAGTGCGGTTATGACGTTCGGACACACCATAACGTTGTGGTGTTCTAGGTGGCGTGAGCTGTGAAACTATTCCACATTGTTTTAATTGAAGACCAAACTCGTAACTCAAATATTCGTCTCCGCGATCAGATCGCAGAAACTTTATTTTCTTGTTACGATGATTTTTCCACTTCACTCTGAAATTCTTTGAACCTTTCAATTATTTCAGACTTATGTTTCATCAAGTAGATATACCCATATCTGCTCAAATCATTTTGTGAAGGTCAGAAAATAACGATACTTGCCACAAGCATCAACACTCATTGGATCGCATACATCGGTATGTATTATTTCCAATAAGTCAGTAGCTTGCTCCATTGTTCCGGAGAATGGAGTTTTAGTCATCTTGCCCAAAAGGCATGGTTTGCAAGCATCAAATGATTCATAACCAAGTGATTTCGAAAACCCATCTTTATGGAGTTTCTTCATGCGCTTTACACCAATATGACCCAAATGGCAGTGCCACAAATAAGTTGCACTATCATTATTAACTTTACAACTTTTGGCATCAATATTATGAATATGTGTATCACTACGATCGAGATCCAACAAACTATTTTCATTGGATGTATGACCATTTGAAGCTTTTATTCATGTAAACAGAACAACAATTATTCTCTGACTTTAAATGAATAACCGTATTGCAATAAACATGATCAAATCATATTCATGCTCAACATAAATGCCAAATAACATTTATTTAGGTTTAACACTAATCCCGAAAGTGTAGGGAGTGTGCGATGATGATTATATCAATCTTGGAACTACTTCCAAAACTCATCGTCACTTCCCCTTCAACTAGTCTCTGTTTATTCTGTAACTCTTGTTTCGAGTTACTAATCTTAGCAATCGAACAAGTATCAAATACTCAGGGGCTACTATAAACACTAGTAAGGCACACATCAATAACCTGTATATCAAATATACCTTTGTTCACTTTGCCATCCATCTTATCCACCAAATATTCAGGGCATTTCCGCTTCCAGTGACCATTTCCTTTGCAGTGTAAGCACTCAGTTTCAGGCTTCGGTTCAACTTTGGGCTTCTTCGTGGGAGTGACAACTTGCTTGTCATTCTACTTGAAGTTCCCCTTTCTTTCCCTTTGCCCTTTTCTTGAAACTAGTGGTCTTGTCAATCATCAACACTTGATGCTCTTTTCTTGATTTCTACCTTCGTCGATTTCAGCATCACGAAGAGCTCGGGAATCGTTTTCGTCTTCCCTTGCATTATAGTTCATCACGAAGTTCCAGTAACTTGGTGATGGTGACTAGAGAACTCTGCCAATCACTATCTTATCTAGAAGATTAACTCCCACTTGATTCAAGCGATTGTAGTACTCAGACAATCTAAGCACTTGCTCACTAGTTGAGCAATTCTACTCCATCTTTTAGCCATAGAACTTGTTGGAGACTTCATATCTCTCAACTCAGGTATTTGCTTGAAATATTAACTTCAACTCCTGGAACATCTCATATGGTCCATGACGTTCAAAACGTCTTTGAAGTCCCGATTCTAAGCCGTTAAGCATGGTGCACTAAACTATCAAGTAGTCATCATATTGAGCTAGCCAAACATTCATAACGTCTGCATCTGCTCCTGCAATAGGTCTGTCACCTAGCGGTGCATTAAGGACATAATTCTTCCGTGCAGCAATAAGGATAAATCTCAGATCACGGATCCAATCCGCATCATTGCTACTAACATCTTTCAACACAATTTTCTCTAGAAACATATCAAAATAAACATATGAAAGCAACAACGCAAGCTATTGATCTACAACATAATTTGCAAAATACTACCAGGACTAAGTTCATGATAAATTTAAGTTCAATTAATCATATTACTGAAGAACTCCCACTTAGACAGACATCTCTCTAGTCATCTAAGTGATCACGTGATCCAAATCAACTAAACCATGTCCGATAATCACGTGAGATGGAGTAGTTTTCAATGGTGAACATCACTATGTTGATCATATCTACTATATGATTCACGCTCGACCTTTCGGTCTCCGTGTTCCGAGGCCATATCTGTATATGCTAGGCTCGTCAAGTTTAACCTGAGTATTCCACGTATGCAACTGTTTTGCAGCCGTTGTATTTGAACGTAGAGCCTATCACACCCGATCATCACGTGGTGTCTCAGCACGAAGAACTTTCGCAACGGTGCATACTCAAGGAGAACACTTCTTGATAATTAGTGAGAGATCATCTTAAAATGCTACCGTCAACAAAACAGAATAAGATGTATAACAGATAAACATCATATGCAATCAAAATATGTGACATGATATGGCCATGATCATCTTGCGCCTTTGATCTCCATCTCCAAAGTACTGTCATGATCTCTATCGTTACCGGCACGACACCATGATCTTCATCATCTTGATCTATATCAATGTGTCGTACATGGTCGTCTCGCCAACTATTGCTCTTGCAACTATTGCTATCGCATAGCGATAAAGTAAAGCAATTATTTGGCACTTGCATCTTATGCAACAAAGAAACAACCATAGGGCTTCTGCCAGTTGCCGATAACTTAAACAAAACATGATCATCTCATACAACAAATTATATCTCATCACGTCTTGACCATATCACATCACAACATGCCCTGCAACCATCCTCTACTTTGTTGTTGCAAATTTTACATGGCTGCTACGGGCTGAGCAAGAACCGTTCTTACCTACGCATCAAAACCACAACGATAGTTCATCAAGTTAGTGTTGTTTTAACCTTCGCAAGGACCGGGCGTAGCCACACTCGGTTCAACTAAAGTTGGAGAAACTAACACCCGCTAGTCACCTGTGTGCAAAGCACGGTGGTAAAACCAGTCTCGCGTAAGCGTACGCGTAATGTCGGTCCGGGCCGCTTCATCCAACAATACCTTTGAACCAAAGTATGACATGCTGGTAAGCAGTATGACTTGTATTTCCCACAACTCATTTGTGTCCTACTCGTGCATATAACATCAACGCATAAAACCTAGGCTCGGATGCCACTGTTGGGGAACGTAGTAATTTCAAAAAAATTCCTACGCACACGCAAGATCATGGTGATGTATAGCAACGAGAGGGGAGAGTGTTGTCCACGTACCCTCGTAGACCGTAAGCGGAAGCGTTATGACAACGCGGTTGATGTAGTCGTACGTCTTCACGGCCCGACCGATCAAGCACCGAAACTACGGCACCTTCGAGTTCTAGCACACGTTCAGCTCGATGACGTCCCTCGAACTCCGATCCAACCGAGTGTCGAGGGAGAGTTCCGTCAGCACGACGGCGTGGTGACGATCTTGATGCACTACCGACGCAGGGCTTCGCCTAAGCACCGCTACGATATTATCAAGGTGGATTATGGTGGAGGGGGGCACCGCACACGGCTAAGAGATCCAAGGGATCAATTGTTGTTGTGTCTAGAGGTGCCCAAAGGAACAAGGGGGGAGGGGGCGTCCGGCCTAGAAGGGGCGCGCCAAGGGGAGTCCTACTCCCACCGGGAGTAGGACTCCCTCCTTCCTTGTTGGAGTAGCAGAAGGGGGAAAGAGGGGGAGAGGAGGAAGGAAAAGGGGGCCGCAGCCCTTGTCCAATTCGGACCAGAGGGGGGCTGCGCGCCTCCTTCCTTTTGGCCTCCCTCCTCTATTCCCGTATGGCCCAATAAGGCCCATATACTCCGCGGCGAATTCCCATAACTCTCCGGTACTCCGAAAAAATATCCGAATCACTCGGAACCTTTCCGAACTTTGAATATAATCGTACAATATATCGATCTTTACGTCTCGACCGTTTCGATCTCATCCGGGACTCCGAACTCCTTCGATACATCAAAACTCATAAATTCATAATATAACTGTCATCGAAACCTTAAGCGTGCGGACCCTACGGGTTCGAGAACAATGTAGACATGACCTAGAACTATTCTCGGTCAATAACCAATAGCGGAACCTGGATGCTCATATTGGCTCCCACATATTCTACGAAGATCTTTATCGGTCAAACCGCATAACAACATACGTTGTTCCCTTTGTCATCGGTATGTTACTTGCCCGAGATTCGATCGTCGGTATCCCAATACCTAGTTCAATCTCGTTACCGGTAAGTCTCTTTACTCGTTATGTAATGCATCATCCCGCAACTAACTCATTAGTCACATTGCTTGCAAGGCTTATAGTGATGTGCATTACCGAGAGGGCCCAGAGATACCTACACCTACCAATCCCTTCGAGTGAAGCCATTGGAAATCTCATACAGTTCAATCAATTTCTTCAGTGACAGAGACGAAGTTCTTCTGGTCGCTGAGGAATTTGTTCTGACTGAGGAGTTAGGAATTCGCCTATGCGGATTGCCTACACAGTGAGGAACATGATAGCCCTGAGGAATTTGAGAATCAAATTTCCGACCGTTGCTATGCTACGCACCAGCTGTCCCAAAATATCTTATCCACATAACGGTCATATCATTGAAGGGAATTTATGTCTTATCATGTCGGGCTGCTCCCTAGGCTATAAATAGCCCCCCCCTACAACCACTAGCTGGTTGGCTGTTCCGAGAGAAACTCACACTTGTCATTTGAGAGCAACCCATCCTCCGAGGACTTTGAGCGAAAATCATCGAGTGAGGAAAATCCAAACCCAAACACCCACAAACCCAAAGTGATTGGGCATCACTGAAGAGATTGATCCTGCGTGGATCCGACGCTTGTTACCTTTGAATGTTGGGGAACGTAGTTATTTCAAAAAAAATTCCTACGCACACGCAAGATCATGGTGATGCATAGCAACGAGAGGGGAGAGTGTTGTCCACGTACCCTCGTAGACCGTAAGCAGAAGCGTTATGACAGCGCGGTTGATGTAGTCGTACGTCTTCACGATCCGACCGATCCAAGCACCGAACGTACGGCACCTCGAATTTCAGCACACGTTCAGCTCGATGACGATCTCCGGACTTCGATCCAGCAGAGTGTCGGGGATGAGTTCCGTTAGCACGACAGCGTGGTGACGATGATGATGTTCTACCGACGCAGGGCTTCGCCTAAGCACCGCAACGATATGACCGAGGTGGAATATGGTGGAGGGGGGCACCGCACACGGCTAAGGAATGATCACGACGATCAACTTGTGTGTCATGGGGTGTCACCCTGCCCCCGTATATAAAGGAGCAAGGGAGGAGGAGGCCGGCCCTAGGAGGGGGCGCACCAAGTGTGGAGTCCTACTAGGACTCCCTAGTCCTAGTAGGATTCCACCTCCCATATGATATAGGAAAAGAGGAAGGGAAAAGGAGAAGGAAGGAAGGGGGCGCCCCCCTTCCCTAGTCCAATTCGGACCAGACCAAGGGGAGGGGTGCGGCCACCCTTGAGGCCCTTTTCCTTCTTTCCCGTATGGCCCAATAAGGCCCAATACGTATTCCCATAACTCTCTAGTACTCCAAAAAATACCCGAATCACTTGGAACCTTTCTGATGTCCGAATATAGTCGTCCGATATATCGATCTTTACGTCTCGACAATTTCGAGACTCCTCGTCATGTCCCCGATCTCATCCGGGACTCTGAACTCCTTCGGTACATCAAAACTCATAAACTCATAATAAAACTGTCATCGAAACCTTAAGCGTGCGGGCCCTACGGGTTCGAGAACAATGTAGACATGACCGAGAACCGTTTCCGGTCAATAACCAATAGCTGAACCTGGATGCTCATATTGGCTCCTACATATTCTACGAAGATCTTTATCGGTCAAACCGCACAACAACATACGTTGTTCCCTTTGTCATCGGTATGTTACTTGCCTGAGATTCGATCGTCGGTATCCAATACCTAGTTCAATCTCGTTACCGGCAAGTCTCTTTACTCGTTATGTAATACATCATTCCGTAACTAAATCATTAGCTACATTGCTTGCAAGGCTTATAGTGATATGCATTACCGAGAGGGCCCAGAGATACCTTTCCGACAATCGGAGTGACAAATCCTAATCTTGAAATATGCCAACTCAACATGTACCTTCGGAGACACCTGTAGAGCTCCTTTATAATCACCCAGTTATGTTGTGACGTTTGGTAGCACACAAAGTGTTCCTCCGGTAAACGGGAGTTGCATAATCTCATAGTTGTAGGAACTTTATATAAGTCATGAAGAAAGCAATAGCAACATACTAAATGATCAAGTGCTAGGCTAACGGAATGGGTCAAGTCAATCACATCATTCTCCTAATGATGTGATACCGTTAATCAAATGACAACACATGTCTATGGTCAGGAAACATAACCATCATTGATTAATGAGCTAGTCAAGTAGAGGCATACTAGTGACATTAAGTTTGTCTATGTATTCACACATGTATTATGATTCCGGTTAATACAATTCTAGCATGAATAATAAACATTTATCATGATATGAGGAAATAAATAATAACTTTATTATTGCCTCTAGGGCATATTTCCTTCATTGAAGACTATGCTTCTTCCAGACGATTAGGCATCATGGTCTAGAGCATCCAAGAGGAATTGTGGATCGCCGAATGATCGAAGTCTATGAAGGTTTGGAAGTCGCCTGAAGACTTACCACGAGTGATTGGACGAGGTCTGTGTGACCTTAGTTCAAGGAGAATACGGTGAGGACTTGGTGTCCTGAGCTGCGTGCTCTGCGATTGGGTGTCCGGGACTGTGTGTCCTCGAGTTTAAATACTCAGCCGCTCCAACCAGATGTACGACCGAGACATCAATTGGAACTGGTCTACCAAATCATTGTCTTCACCAACCTTACTTGTTCTATTTCCTCAACTCTTTCATCTCCTCATTACTGTGTTGAGTGATTGTTCATATCTGTGTTTGAAGACTTTGACTGAAGACTTTCTCAATTTCCTCAGTTCAATTTCTTCAGTCTGTTTGTCTTCATCTTGTGTTATCCTGTGTTTACGCTTTCTGTACTCTGTGTTTGTCTTCATTTCATCATGATGACCATGTGTGTATTCTATTATGCTTACTTCTGAGTACTTATTCCGTTGCACGTAGTTCTTCTCTAAGGAATTTCCTCACCAGTAAATTCCTCAGTGAAGAATTCATAAAAATTGCCTATTCACCCCCCTCTAGTCGATATAACGCACTTTCAATTGGTATCAGAGCGGGGTACTCCCTTGTTCTATGTGATTTTGGTTTAACCGCCTAGAGTTTTAGTTATGTCGACCGCAGGTATGATCAAGGTCTCTGCTGGGTGTCCTACCTTCGATGGCACGGACTACCCCTACTGGAAAAATAAGATGCAAATGCATCTTGAAGCAATTGACAACGATCTCTGGTACGTTGTAGAAAATGGTGTTCCCTCAGTCACACCTTCCCTGAATGCTGCTGATGTGAAGAGATTCAAACAACTCGATTCTCAAGCGAACAATATCATATGTGGTCATCTGAGTAAAGGGCAGTATGGAAGAGTGAGTGCTTTGGAAACTGCTAAGCTTATCTGGGATTGGCTCTCCAAAGTAAATGAAGGAGTCTCAACTCAACGTGACTCTCGTGTTGACGTTCTTCGCAATCTCTTCAACCGCTTCAAGAGACTCGACAATGAAAATGTTCAGCAAACCTCCGATCGCCTCACTGATATCTCAAATGAGCTTCAAGCGCTCGGTGCCACTGACATCACCGATCATGAGGTGGTGAAGAAATTGCTGAGATCACTCGATTCGTCATTTGACACTCTGGCACTGATGATTCAAGAGCGTGCTGATTACAAGTCACTAGATCCCGCTGATATCCTCGAGAGGCTAAATACTCATGAGTTCCAGCTTGCTGAAAAGAGAGATCTCTATGGCTCAAGCTATGGCAAACTGCGTGCTCTGAAGGCCAAGGCAGTGTCTGAATCGGAATGTGAGGATTCTGGTAGTAGCCTTGGTGATCCTGAAGAATTGAGGCAGGAGCTAGCACTGCTCGTGAAGAAGTTCCAGAAATTCTCAAGACATGGTCGCTTTGGAAAATCTTCAAGGAGCAATGATTCCTCATCAAGTGACTATAAGAGAAGGCTATGCCAAAAATGCAAGAAGCCTGGGCACTACATTCAAGATTGTCCTCAGTGGGACAAGGAACTAAAGAAGAAGAAATACAAGGATTACAGTTCTGATGATGCCAAGAAGAAGAAGAAATCTTCAAAGTCTTCATCATCAAAATCCTCGAAGTCTTCATCCCACAAGAAGAGCAGCTCCAAGAAGGCTCGGGCATTCATTGGCAAGGAAATGGATTCTGAGGCTGAATCTGCGGATAATGAGGAAGAGGAGGCATTCGAGGAGTCTGAGTCAGGTGTGGCAAGTCTAGCTCTTGCTACCGCATTTGTCAGCAAGTCTATCTTCAACTCTGAAGAAAATGGCAACACCAACAATGCTGATGAAGGCAATGACGACTATGCTCGCACCTATTGCTTCATTGCAAAGGCTGCTAAGGTAACTAAATACCCCTCCTCTGAATCAAATGAGAATGAATCTGTTGAAAATCTCAAGCCTAGCTACTCTAAACTTGCTAAGATTGCTGTGAAACAACAAAAGGCTATTGAAAAACTTCAGAACATGCTAGACAAAAGTGATGATATGTTGGGTGATGAAATGGACCACACTAAGGACTTAACTGAAAATCTTCAGAGACTTCAGTCTAAGTTTGACAACCTTCAAAGTCATCATAAAACTCTCTTAACTGATCACGCGAAGCTTTCTTATGAATTTCTTCAAAGAAAGCAAGTTCTTGAGAAGCTAAGAGTGAGTTATGAAGATCTTCAGAGGGAGCGGGATTCATTACTTGCTCAACAAATCAGCGCTACTCAGGAAGAATTTGATCCTCCATGCTTAAAGTGCATTGAACGTGAATCCGCTAATTCTTCACCTGAATGTTCAAATGCTTCAAATGTTACTAATTCTTCACTTGCCTCTGCTATCACTAATTCCTCATCTGAGGACATTGCTAGTATCACTGACGATGCAGGGCTGAAGGAATTGTATATGACAGGCATGTACAAAAGCCTCAAAGGGCATCAGACTCTTTGTGATGTGCTTAAAAAGTAGATCCTCAACAGAAACCCTAGGAAAGAGGGTATTGCCTTTGAGAGGAAACTCAATGCTGATGGAACATATTGGAAGCCTGAGCAGTATCCCAAAACCTCATGGGTTGCTGCAAAGGGACCTCCAGTTGATCCATCTAACTTATCTGGCTTTACATGTGAATCTCCTCATTCTTCTGATGAGTCATTTGACTCCAACTATAAACTGTTCAAAAATCAGAATGGTGAAGTATTTGCTAGATATGTTGGCACTAACTGCAGGAACGGTTCCCCTATGAAGAAAATCTGGGTTCCCAAAAGTTATGTTGAAAGTCTTCAGGTGAATGTCCTCATGACACCACCAGTGAAGAATAGGAACCCAGATCAAACTCTTCATATGGACCAAATTCTTCATATGGATCCAAGTCCTCATACGGACCAAATTCCTCACATGCATGGATCAAATTCCTCAAATGGATCAAAGTCCTCATATGAACATCAACGTGCTAACAACTCTGTTTCGCAGGGTAGAGCTAAGGGCTATGAATATGTGCATTATTCTTCAAATCATTATGTTCATAAGTCCTCGAAGAAGTTCTCTGCTTATTCATATGCTTACACTAACCCCTCTTATGTGAAACAAAATGGTTTGGCATCTTTGCCACCTTTCTCATATGGTGCTCGCAGAGTGATGAACTCTTTGCCACCCCTTCAGATGTGGGTGGTGAAGAAAAAGAACTAATCTCTTATGCAGGGTCAGGTCTCCAGTCGTGCTCAAAACGACTGAAGAATTCGTTGGGGGCCTGACAAGATGCCTGAAAGGACACAGGCTAATCATGATAAAATGAACCTTCATTTCACACGTCCTCAATACTGCTTATCTGTGCTATTTCTTGATGAAATTGAACTGATGATACTGATGTCATATTCTTCACTGATGAAGTATATGAGTTTGTAAGCTGCACTAATTCATCTGCAGGATGATCAACCCAAAGCAAATGAGTGGGTCCTCGAAAGTGGTTGTACAAATCACATGACTGGTGACAAGAATCTATTGATGGATGCTCCATTAACACCGTCACATCTGAAGCATATCATCTTCGCTGACAAAGGCAAAAGTCAGGTATTGGGCCTAGGTAAGGTTGCGATCTCTAAGGATCGACACATGGACAAAGTCATGCTTGCCGAGTCCTTAAGATACAACCTCATGTCTGTCTCAATGCTTTGTGATCTTGATATGATTGTTGTCTTTGGAAAGTATCGTTGTGTTGTGATCATGGAAGCTGACAATTCCAAAGTCCTCGAAGGCTTTAGGAGAGGAGACTTGTACATTGTTGATTTCTCTACAGGGCCACAACCTGCTGTGTGCCTACTTGCAAAAGCTTCAGAAGGCTGGCTATGGCATCGACGACTTGGTCATGCTGGCATGAGGAATCTGCACAAGCTCGCAAAGAAGAAGCATGTCATTGGCATTGAGAACATCAAATTCCTCAAGGATCACCTGTGTGGTGCCTGTGAAGCTGGAAAAATGACCAAGGCCAAGCATCCAGCGAAGACTATGATGACCACCACTCGACCATTTGAATTACTTCACATGGATCTCTTCGGTCCTAATCATTATTCTGCTGGGACTAATGATGCGTCTCTATATGGCTTTGTTATTGTTGATGATTACTCTCGTTACACATGGGTACACATTGTTACTTACAAACATGAAGTGCAGGAAGTCTTCAAACGATTTTCCTCGAGGCTTCAACCAACTTTGGTATGAAGATCAAGCACATCAGGAGTGACAATGGAACTGAGTTCAAGAATTCCGGTCTTGATGGCTATCTTAATGAACTTGGTATTACTCATGAATTATCTGCTCCTTATACTCCTCAGCAAAATGGCGTCGTGGAGCGCAAGAACAGAACTCTTGTTGAGATGGCTCGCACTATGCTTGATGAATACAAAACACCTCATCGATTTTGGATTGATGCAATTGATACCGCGTCCCACATCATCAACAGAGTATATCTTCACAAATTCTTCAAGAAGACTGCCTATCAACTCCTCACTGACAAGAAACCAAATGTGAGTTATTTCAAAGTCTTCGGTGCTAAATGTTGGATTAGAGATCCTCATCACAATGCTAAATTTGCACCGAAAGCACATGAAGGTTTTATGCTTGGTTACGGAAAGGACTGGCACACCTACAGAGTCTTCAACATCGCTCTTCACAAGATTGTTGAAACTGTAGATGTGCGGTTTGATGAAACTAATGGCTCGCAAAGAGAGCACCTACCTTCTGTGATAGATGAACCAGCACCTAAAGATTCTATCAAGTTCAAGGCTACTGAGGATGTTATTCCTACCGAAGAATCTACTGAAAATTCATTCCCGAACGCGAAGACCGTCCAGCTGATGTACCTGAGGAAAATGCTGAAGAAAATGGTGCTGAAGAAAATGCTGATCAAATTCCTCGACGTCAACCAGCTCATCCTCGCATTGCAAAAGAAGTGCAAGTTGAAAAGATCATCGATGACATTGAAGCACCAGGTCCTCTCACATGCTCAAAAGCTTCACATTTATCTAACTTTTATTGGCACTATGCTTTTGTCTCTATCACAGAGCCCACTAAGGTAGATGAAGCATTTCTAGAGCCTGAGTGGATTCAGGCTATGCAAGAAGAATTACATCAATTCGAGCTCAATAATGTCTCGGAACTGGTCAAACATCCAGATCCTCGCAAGCATAATATCATCGGCACAAAGTGGATCTACCGCAACAAGCAAGATGAAAATGGCCTTGTGGTGAGGAATAAGGCACGACTTGTAGCTCAAGGCTACACACAGGTTGAAGGAATTGATTTCGATGAAACTTTTGCACCTGTTGCTAGACTTGAGGCTATTCACATATTACTTACTTATGCCAATCATCATAATATCACTTTATATCAAATGGATGTGAAAAGTGCATTCCTCAATGGTAAGCTTGAGGAATAAGTATATGTTGCTCAACCCCCAGGTTTTGAAGATCCTAAGAATCCTGACAAAGTCTTCAGACTCAACAAGGCCCTCTATGGCCTCAAGCAGGCCCCTCGAGCGTGGTATGATACTTTGAAGGAATTCTTCGTGAAGAATGGCTTCACACCCGGTTCACTCGACCCTACTCTCTTTACTAAATCTTATGATGGTGAACTGTTTGTGTGCCAAATATACGTTGATGATATTATCCTTGGCTGTACTGACCAACATTATAGTGATGAATTTGCCTATATGATGAGTGAAGAATATCAAATGTCTATGATGGGAGAGTTGAAATTCTTCTTAGGTCTTCAAATTCGTCAATAGCACAATGGTATATTCATATCTCAGGAGAAATACCTCAAGGATGTACTGAGGAAATTCGGCATGCAAGATTGCAAAGGAGTCAAAATTCCTATGCCCACAAATGGCCATCTATGCACTGATGAAAATGGTATTGACTTCGATCACAAGGTATACCACTCCATGATTGGTTATTTATTGTACTTATGTGCATCTAGGCCAGATATAGTGCTTAGTGTTTGCATGTGTGCCCAATTTCAAGCAACACCGAAGGAATCACACCATAAGGCTGTGAAGCATATTCTTCGATATCTAGCTCACACACCAACACTAGGACTATGGTACCCCAAGGGCTCTACCTTTGATATCATTGGATATTCTGACTGTGACTATGCTGGTGATCGTGTGGACCGCAAGTCAACATCTGGTACTTGTCATTTCCTCGAAAGATCTCTGGTTTGTTGGTCCTCGAAGAAACAGAACTGCATATCACTGTCTACTGCTGAAGCTGAGTATATTGCTGCTGGTTCTTGCTGTGCTCAATTGCTGTGGATGAAGCAATCTCTCAAGGACTACGACATCAACATGAAGAACGTGCCTCTCTACTGTGGCAATGAGAGTGCCATCAAGATTGCTCATAACCCAGTTCAGCACTCGAAGACAAAGCACATTCAGATCCGTCATCATTTTCTTCGTGATCATGTGTTGAAGGGTGACATTGCTATTGAACATGTGAAGACTGAAGAATAGCTAGCCAATATCTTCACAAAGCCCTTGGATGAGAAGAGATTTAGCAAGTTGCGGTGTGAACTAAATATCTTAGAATCTTCGAATGTTCTTTGAAAAGGACACACATCCTAACACTTATGCAAAATTGATGACTTAGATGTGCAACACATGAAGAAACGTTTTTCTTCAATCAATGAAGAATAACACTCTAAGTGTGAAGAAATTACTGAAGTATTTGATTCTCAGAACCATACGACAATTGTACGCGGTGTCTGAAATCATTATTCTTATACGGTGGGTCACGCCACCACCAAAGTTGAAAATCTTCAATTTGAGTTATTCCTCAGTTTAGAAATTCTTCAGTTTTTCAAATTCTTCAACTTTGCAAAATCTTCATTGTTTCCATCGTCTTTCTTCATTGGCTATATATATATATATATATATATATATATATATATATATATATATATATATATATATATATATATATATATATATATATGAGTTTATGTCCTCTACAGCATTCACTTATGGCTATTTCTTCAAGTTGCACTTTCTGCTAAGTGAATGTGATCGGACCCTTCCCCCTCTATGCTATACTCAACCCAATCTATTCACAAATTCTTCATGTGCGTTCTATTTGAAACCCGTTCAAAATATTCACTGTGTCCTTGTTAGCTGAAGAAATTGCGAACGAAACTTTAAAACCTATCTTATCCAAATTTTTCGGTTTTGCCGCTCAAACCGTCCCGTTTCCCATGATAGACTTATCTATTCACCCACGATCTAACACGATCTCCACCATTCAGTACGTGGGTGACACATGTCAAGCGAATGAGAAGGGCCAGGGGCACGTTCGTCTTAAATCTTCGGGCGAACAGTTTTTCACTGCGACTATAAATACCCCCTCACCCTTCCTCACTTCCTTTACTCCGCTCAACCGCTCTCTCTCTCGCTCGAGCTTCTCAAACCCTAGCGCCGCCACTACTCCATCATCGCTGGTGAGGAAGAGCTTCACTGCCTCGACCTCATCGTCATCGTACTCGTGCCGGCTGCGGAAATCTTCACTCCGCCGCCGCCGTAGCTGTCTTCCTCCGCCAAGTTAGGGCGTAGAAGATCTGAACTGACGAGCTTCACATCTACACTTCTCAGTTCGTCGTGTTCTTCAATCAGGGTAATTAAAAGTTACTTTTACTGCCCTCTTTGATTCAAATTTTCTCCACAAAATCTTCAAAGGTGTTTTTATTCTTTAAATCCTCACACACAAAACACCTCACTAGTCATCTGTCCTTGATTCATTTCCATAAGCATCATTTTCTTCAAGATTCCTCAATTGTGTGGATCGTCGATCTATACAACTCTGGAACCTAAGACAAAGTACACTTAGTGAAATTCTTCAAGACTCATCTAGTCAAATTCCTCAAACTTGTTCATTTTGAAAACCTTCTGAGAACGCATATGACCTCTTCAAATTCCTCGCAACTATACTCTGTTCACAGGTACTCATGTCTGCTGCTGAATCACTAGGTTCTCATCAACTTAACTCATTTGCAGCGTTCCTTGAAGAAAAGTTGCATACTTCTTCAAAGTGTTCAATTGTTCAAATTCCTCATCTGAAGAATATGGCTGAAGGTAAGAAACCACAGAAAGGAGGAAAGAAGCCTGAGGTCATGACTGCTTTTGAGATCCCTGATGACATATATAAGGACTATTGCACACCTGATGAGGCCAAGTTCGGCAAAGAGAACAAAAATCAGCGCAAGGTGCGCATACAGAGGATTGAGAGGAGATGGGCAAGAGAATGGAGGGAGTACAGATATGAAACTCCAAAGTATATGAAGAAATTTTCTCTAAATCCTCCATGCCCAAGAGCTCCATTGGCACCAGGCCAAGAAGCTGATCCCACCAGCATCAAGCGTGGTGAGGATTTTCCTGAAGAATGGGCCAGGCGCCAAGCCAAGTTGGCTAGACAAGCTAAAGAAGCAGTGAGGAAATTTAATGAAGACTCTGTTGCTGCTGCTGCCACAAAGGCCTCTGACAAGCCTAGGAAATCAATGACAAAGAAGCCCGCTCACAAGCCAAGTGCTTCAACAACTGTGCCCTCACGGCCAAGTTCCTTAGCAATGCCCTCACGGCCAATTTGTTCAAAGCTCTCATGGCCAATTCCTCATGCTGCTCCAGCTCCTCCAAAGTCCTCAGTTGCTCTGGCAAAGTCCTCAACACCTGTTCACCTGGCCACATGCCAAAGGACTACAGCCATCTCCATTGCCTCTGGTGTCTCAGCAAGTTCCTCAGCTGCACCAAATTCTTCATCAGGCCCCACTCTACTGAAGACAAAGGCCACTGCTGGACGAGGTCCTCGGCCTAGTCCGAAGAAGAAACAAGTGACCTTCCATGTGCCATCTGACGATGAAGCTGATGATGAAAAACTTGCAGAGATCATCAGAGACAGGCAGGAAAGGGCCGCTAGAGCCAAAGGCACAAATGTGCCACTGCTTTTGGATCCTAAGGTGATCCTTGACTACATTGATCTCTGGCACAAGGACCCAATGTTGGGGAACGTAGTAATTTCAAAAAAATTCCTACGCACACGCAAGATCATGATGATGCATAGCAACGAGAGGGGAGAGTGTTGTCCACGTACCCTCGTAGACCGAAAGCGGAAGCGTTATAACAACGCGGTTGACGTAGTCGTACGTCTTCACGGCCAGACCGATCAAGCACCGAAACTATGGCACCTCCGAGTTCTAGCACACGTTCAACTCGATGACGATCCCCGGACTCCGATCCAGCAAAGTGTCGGGGAAGAGTTTTGTCAGCACAACGGCGTGGTGAAGATCTTGATGTTCCACCATCGTAGGACTTCACCTAATCACCGCTACAGTATTATCGAGGTGGACTATGGTGGAGGGGGGCACCGCACACGGCTAAGAGATCCAAGGGATCAATTGTTGTTGTGCCTAGAGGTGCCCCCCTGCCCCTGTATATAAAGGATCAAGGGGGAGGGGGCGGCCGGCCAGGAGGAGGCGCGCCAAGGAGGAGTCCTACTCCTACCGGGAGTAGGATCCCCCCTTCCAAGTAGTAGGAGTAGGAGTCAAGGAAAGGGGGAAGAGAAGAGAAGGAAGGAGGGGGCACAGCCCCTCCCCCTAGTCCAATTCGGGCTAGGCCTTGGGGGGGCGCCCAACCTCTCCTCTCTCTTTCCCCTAAAGCCCAATAAGGCCCATATACTCCCCGGCGAATTCCCGAAACTCTCCGGTACTCTGAAAAATACCTGAATCATTCGGAACCTTTCCGAACTCCGAATATAGTCGTCCAATATATCGATCTTTACGTCTCGACCATTTCGAGACTCCTCGTCATGTCCCTGATCTCATCCGGGACTCCGAACTCCTTCGGTACATCAAAACTCATAAACTCATAATATAACTGTCATCCAAACCTTAAGTGTGCGGACCCTACGGGTTCGAGAACAATGTAGACATGACCGAAACACGTTTCCGGTCATATTGGCTCCCACATATTCTACGAAGATCTTTATCGGTCAAACAGTATAACAACATACGTTGTTCCCTTTGTCATCGTTATGTTACTTGCCCGAGATTCGGTCGTCGGTATCTCAATACCTAGTTCAATCTCGTTACCGGCAAGTCTCTACTCGTTATGTAATGCATCATTCCGTAACCAACTCATTGGCCACATTGCTTGCAAGGCTTATAGTGATGTGCATTACCGAGAGGGCCCAGAGATACCTCTCCGACAATCGGAGTGACAAATCCTAATCTCGAAATACGCCAACCCAACATGTACCTTCGGAGACACCTGTAGAGCTCCTTTATAATCACCCAGTTACGTTGTGATGTTTGGTAGCACACAAAGTGTTCCTCCAGTAAATGGGAGTTGCATAATCTCATAGTCATAGGAACATGTATAAGTCATGAAGAAAGCAATAGCAACATAATAAACGATCAAGTGCTAAGCTAACGGAATGGGTCAAGTCAATCACATCATTCTCCTAATGATGTGATCCCGTTAATCAAATGACAACTCTTTTGTCCATGGCTAGGAAACTTAACCATCTTTGATTCACGAGCTAGTCAAGTAGAGGCATACTAGTGACACTATGTTTGTCTATGTATTCACACAAGTATTATGTTTCCGGTTAATACAATTCTAGCATGAATAATAAACATTTATCATGAAATAAGAAATAAATAATAACTTTATTATTGCCTCTAGGGCATATTTCCTTCAGTCTCCCACTTGCACTAGAGTCAATAATCTAGTTCACATCGCCATGTGATTTAACACCAATATTCACATCTGTATGTGATTAACACCCATAGTTCACATCGTCATGTGACCAACACCCAAAGGGTTTACTAGAGTCAATAATCTAGTTCACATCGCTATGTGATTAACACCCAAAGAGTACTAAGGTATGATCATGTTTTGCTCGTGAGAGAAGTTTAGTCAACGGGTCTGTCACATTCAGAGCCGTATGTGTTTTGCAAATATTCTATGTCTACAATGCTCTGCACGGAGCTACTTTAGCTAATTGCTCCCACTTTCAATATGTATCCAGATTGAGACTTAGAGTCATCTGGATTGGTGTAAAAGCTTGCATCGTTGTAACTTTTTACGACGAGCTCTTTTATCACTTCCATTATCGAGAAATATTTCCTTAGTCCTCACTAAGGATATTCTTGACCCCTGTCTAGTGATCTACTCTTAGATCAAAATTGTACTCCCTTGTCAAACTTGGAGCAAGGGATACAATAGGTCTGGTACATAGCATAGCATACTTTATAGAACCTATGACTGAGGCATAGGGAATAACTTTTCATTCTCTTTCTATTTTCTGTCATGGTCGGGATTTGAGTCTTACTCAATTTCACACCTTTGCAACACAGGCAAGAACTCTTTCTTTGACTGTTCCATCTTGAACGACTTCAAAATCTTGACAAGGTATGTACTTATTGAAAAACTTATCAAGCGTCTTGATCTATCTCAATAGATCTTGATGCTCAATATGTAAGTAGCTTTACTAAGGTCTTTCTTTTTAAAGAACTTCTTTCAAATATTCCTTTTTGCTTTCCAGAAAAATTCTACATCATTTCTGATCAACAACATGTTACTCACATATATTTATCAGAAAGGCGGTAGTGCTCCCACTCACTTTATCATAAATACAGGCCTTTCCAAAGGTCTGCATAAAACCATATGCTTTCATCAACTCATCAAAGCGTATATTCCAACTCCGAGATGCTTGCACCAGTCCATTGATGGATTGCTGGAGCTTGCACACTTTGTTAGCATCTTTAGGATTGACAAAACCTTCTGGTTGCATCATATACAACTCTTCTTTAATAAATCCATTAAGGAATGCAGTTTGACATCCATTTGCCAGATTTCATAAAATGTGGCAATTACTAACATGATTCGGACAGACTTTAAGCATCGATACGAGTGAGAAAAAACTCATCGTAGTCAACATCCTGAACTTTGTCAAACCTTTTTCGACAAATCTAGCTCTGTAGATAGTAACACTACTATCAACGTCCGTCTTCCTCTTGAAGATCCATTTATTTTCTATGGCTTGCCGATCATCGAGCAAGTCAATCAAAGTCCACACTTTGTTCTCATATATGGATCCCATCTCAGATTTCATGGCCTCAAACCATTTCGCGGAATCTGGGATCATCATCGCTTCCTCATAGTTCGTAGGTTTATCATGGTCTAGTAACATGACTTCCATAATAGAATTACCGTACCACACTGGCGCGGACCGTACTCTGGAGTACCTATGAGATTCTGTAGTAACTTGATTTGAAGTTTCATGATCATCATCATTAGCTTCCTCGCTAATCGGTGTAGCAATCACTGGAACTGATTTCTGTGATGAACAACTTTCCAATTTGGGAGAAGGTACAATTACCTCATCAAGTTCTACTTTCCTCCCACTCACTTCTTTCGAGAGAAACTCCTTCTCTAGAAAGGATCCATTCTTAGCAACGAATGTTTTGCCTTCGGATCTGTGATAGAAGGTGTACCCAATAGTTTCCTTTGGGTATTCTATGAAGATGCACTTTTCCGATTTGGGTTCGAGTTTATCAGGTTGAAAACCTTTTTCATATAAGCATCGCAACTCCAAACTTTAAGAAATGATAGCTTAGGTTTACTGCTAACCATAATTCATACGGTGTCGTCTCAACGGATTTAGATGGTGCCCTATTAAATGTGAATGCAGCTATCTCTAATGCACAACCCCAAAACGATAGTGGTAAAATCGATAAGAGACATCATAGATCGCACCATATCTAATAAAGTACTGTTATGACGTTCGAACACACCAATAAGTTGTGGTGTTCCAGGTGGCATGAGTTTGTGAAACTATTCCACATTGTTTTAATTGAAGACCAAACTCGTAACTCAAATATTTATCTCCGCGATCAAATTGCAGAAACTTTATTATCTTGTTACGATGATTCTCCACTTCACTCTGAAATTCTTTGAAATTTTCAAATGTTTCAGACTTGTGTTTCATTAAGTAGATATACCCATATCTGCTCAAATCATCTGTGAAGGTCAGAAAATAACGATACTTGTCACGAGCATCAACATTCATTGGATCACATACGTCGGTATGTATTATTTCCAATAAGTCATTAGCTCGTTCCATTGTTCCAGAGAACGGAGTTTTAGTCATCTTGCCCAAAAGGCACGGTTCGCAAGCATCAAATGATTATAACCAAGTGATTCCGAAAATCCATCTTTATGGAGTTTCTTCATGCGCTTTACACCGATATGACTCAAAACGGCAGTGCCACAAATAATTTCACTATCATTATTAACTTTGCATCTTTTGGTATCAATATTATGAATATGTGTATCACTACGATCGAGATCCAACAAACTATTTTCATTGGGTGTTTGACCATTTGAAGGTTTTATTCATGTAAACAGAACAACAATTATTCTTTGACTTTAAATGAATAACCGTATCGCAATAAACATGATCAAATCATATTCATGTTCAACGCAAACGCCAAATAACATTTATTTAGGTTTAACACTTATCCCAAAAGTATAGGGAGTGTGCGATGATGATCATATCAATCTTGGAACCACTTCCAATACGCGTCGTCACTTCACCCTCAACTAGTCTCTGTTTATTCTGTAACTCCTGTTTTGAGTCACTAATTTTTAGCAACCGAACAAGTATCAAATACTCAGGGGCTACTATAAACACTAGTAAGGTACACATCAATAACCTGTATATCAAATATACCCTTGTTCACTCTGCCATCCTTCTTATCCACCAAATATTCAGGGTATTTCCGTTTCCAGTGACCATTTCCTTTGCAGCGTAAGCACTCAGTTTTAGGCTTTGGTTCAGCTTTGGGATTCTTCATGGGAGTGACAACTTGCTTGTCATTCTACTTGAAGTTCCCTTTCTGTCCCTTTGCACTTTTTCTTGAACTAGTGATCTTGTCAACCATCAACACTTGATGCTCTTTCTTGATTTCTACCTTCGTCGATTTCAACATCACGAAGAGCTCGGGAATCGTTTTCATCATCCCTTGCATACTATAGTTCATCACGAAGTTCTAGTAACTTAGTGATGGTGACTAGAGAATTCTGTCAATCACTATCTTATCTAGAAGATTAACTCCCACTTGATTCAAGTGATTGAAGTACGCAGACAATCTGAGCACATGATCACTGCTTGAGCTATTCTACTCCATCTTTTAGCCATAGAACTTGTTGGAGACTTCATACCTCTCAACTCGGGTATTTGCTTGAAATATTAACTTCAACTCCTGGAACATCTCATATGGTCCATGACGTTCAAAATGTCTTTGAAGTCCCGATTCTAAGCCGTTAAGCATGGTGCACTAAACTATCAAGTAGTCATCATATTGAGCTAGCCAAACGTTCATAACGTCTGCATTTGCTCCTGCAACAAGTCTGTCACCCAGCGGTGCATTAAGGACATAATTCTTCTGTGCAGCAATGAGGATAAACCTCAGATCACGGATCCAATCCGCATCATTGTACTAACATCTTTCAACACAGTTTTCTCTAGGAACATATCAAAATAAACACATGAAAGCAACAATGCGAGCTATTGATCTACAACATAATTTGCAAAATACTACCAGGACTAAGTTCATGATAAATTGAAGTTCAATTAATCATATTACTAAAGAACTCCCACTTAGACAGACATCTCTCTAGTCATCTAAGTGATCACGTGATCCAAATCAACTAAACCTTGTCCAATCATCACGTGAGATGGAGTAGTTTTCAATGGTGAACATCACTATGTTGATCATATCTACTATATGATTCACGTTCGACCTTTCGGTCTCCGTGTTCCGAGGCCATATCTATATATGCTAGGCTCGTCAAGTTTAACCTGAGTATTCCACGTGTGCAACTGTTTGAACGTAGAGCCTATCACACCCGATCATCACGTGGTGTCTCAGCACGAAGAACTTTCGCAACGGTGCATACTCAGGGAGAACACTTCTTGATAATTAGTGAGAGATCATCTTAAAATGCTACCGTCAATCAAAGCAAGATAAGATACATAAAGGATAAACATCACATGCAATCAATATAAGTGATATGATATGGCCATCATCATCTTGTGCTTGTGATCTCCATCTCCGAAGCACCATTGTCACCGGCGTGACACCTTGATCTCCATCGTAGAATCGTTGTCATTACGCCATCTATTGCTTCTACGACTATCGCTACCTCTTAGTGATAAAGTAAAGCAATTACAGGGTGTTTGCATTTCATACAATAAAGCGACAACCATATGGCTCCTGCCAGTTACCGATAACTTCGGTTACAAAACATGATCATCTCATACAATAAAATATAGCATCACGTCTTGACCATACCACATCACAACATGCCCTGCAAAAACAAGTTAGACGTCCTCTACTTTGTTGTTGCAAATTTTACGTGGCTACTACGGGCTGAGCAAGAACCTACGCATCAAAACCACAATGATAGCTCGTCAAGTTAGTGCTGTTTTAACCTTCGCAAGGACCGGGGGTAGCCACACTCGGTTCAACTAAAGTTGGAGAAACTAACACCCGCTAGTCACCTGTGTGCAAATCACGGCGGTAAAACCAGTCTCGCGTAAGCGTACGCGTAATGTCGGTCCGGGCCGCTTCATCGAACAATACTGCCGAACCAAAGTATGACATGCTGGTAAGCAGTATGACTTGTATCGCCCACAACTCACTTGTGTTCTACTCATGCATATAACATCTACGCGTAAAACATAGGCTCGGATGCCACTGTTTGGGAACGTAGTAATTTCAAAAAAATTCCTACGCACACGCAAGATCATGGTGATGCATAGCAACGAGAGGGGAGAGTGTTGTCCACGTACCCTCATAGACCGAAAGCGGAAGCGTTATAACAACGCGGTTGATGTAGTCGTACGTCTTCACGACCGACCGATCAAGCACCAAAACTACGGCACCTCCGAGTTCTAGCACACGTTCAGCTCGATGACGATCCCCGGACTAAGATCCAGCAAAGTGTCGGGGAAGAGTTTTGTCAGCATGACGGCATGGTGACGATCTTGATGTTCCATCGTCGCAGGGCTTCACCTAAGCACCGCTACAGTATTATCGAGGTGGACTATGGTGGAGGGGGGCACCGCACACGGCTAAGAGATCCAAGGGATCAATTGTTGTTGTGCCTAGAGGTGCCCCCTGGCCCCGTATATAAAGGATCAAGGGGGAGCGGGCGGCCGGCCAGGAGGAGGCGCGCCAAGGAGGATTCCTACTCCTACCGGGAGTAGGATCCCCCCCCCCCCCCGCCCTTCCAAGTAGTAGGAGTAGGAGTCAAGGAAAGGGGGAAGAGAAGAGAAGGAAGGAGGGGGCGCAGCTCCTCCCCCTAGTCCAATTCAGACTAGGCCTTGGGGGGGGGGGCGCCCAACCTCTCCTCTCTCTTTCCCCTAAAGCCCAATAAGGCCCATATACTCCCCGGCGAATTCCCGTAACTCTCCGGTACTCCGAAAAATACCCGAATCACTCGGAACCTTTCCGAACTCCGAATATAGTCGTCCAATATATCGATCTTTACGTCTCGACCATTTCAAGACTCCTCGTCATGTCCCTGATCTCATCCGGGACACCGAACTCCTTTGGTACATCAAAACTCATAAACTCATAATATAACTGTCATCGAAACCTTAAGTGTGCGGACCCTACGGGTTCGAGAACAATGTAGACATGACCGAAACACGTTTCCGGTCAATAACCAATAGCGGAACCTGGATGCTCATATTGGCTCCCACATATTCTACGAAGATCTTTATCGGTCAAACCGCATAACAACATACGTTGTTCCCTTTGTCATCGGTATGTTACTTGCCCGAGATTCGATCGTCGGTATCTCAATACCTAGTTCAATCTCATTACCGGCAAGTCTCTTTACTCGTCATGTAATGCATCATTCCGTAACCAACTCATTGGCCACATTGCTTGCAAGGCTTATAGTGATGTGCATTACCGAGAGGGCCCAGAGATACCTCTCCGACAATCGGAGTGACAAATCCTAATCTCAAAATACGCCAACCCAACATGTACCTTCGGAGACACCTGTAGAGCTCCTTTATAATCACCCAGTTACGTTGTGACGTTTGGCAGCACACAAAGTGTTCCTTCGGTAAATGGGAGTTGCATAATCTCATAGTCATAGGAACATGTATAAGTCATGAAGAAAGCAATAGCAACATAATAAATGATCAAGTGCTAAGCTAACGGAATGGGTCAAGTCAATCACATCATTCTCCTAATGATGTGATCACGTTAATCAAATGACAACTCTTTTGTCCATGGCTAAGAAACTTAACCATCTTTGATTCACGAACTAGTCAAGTAGAGGCATACTAGTGACACTATGTTTGTCTATGTATTCACACAAGTATTATGTTTCCGGTTAATACAATTCTAGCATGAATAATAAACATTTATCATGAAATAAGGAAATAAATAATAACTTTATTATTTCCTCTAGGGCATATTTCCTTCACCCAAACACTCCTATGCCTGATTTTTATCTGACACCTGGCCAAAGTCACGTGCTGACCCACTTCATCAATGAAGAAAAATGGAAATTTGAGAAGGCCAGGCAAATCAAGAAGGCTCAGTTCAGGAAAGAGAAGTTCCTGAAGAACAATGTTGTCAAAATGACACCTATTGAACTCCTCAAGATCCAGTCTGAGATCAAAACCCTCAGCGATAATTTCAATTCCTATTATGCTGATTGACAAGGAGCCAAAGTCAGGTTTGTTAAACTGACTGAGAAGTTCACCAATGTTGCAGCCCCATCACGACAAGAAAGTCCTCATGCTGAAGCCTCTTCTCAGCAAACAGAAGAACATGCCAGCACCGCTGATGATTTTCAGCCTGCTAAAGAAAATGCTAGTTTCAGAGATGATGACTCCATTCCAACTACTGAAGAAACTGCCAGGGCATCCACTAGTGGTGCTCCTGAAGAAAATGAAGAAGTTAGGGCAACTGCATCAGTTGCGCCTGAGGAAATTCAACTAGATTCCTCAGCTCCTCCTGCACCCACACCAACTCCTACCCTTCCATCTGCATTAGATGTGAGGAAGACCAAGGTTGCAGAGAAAGCTGCAGTGAAGAAAAGGAAAGCATCATCTACTTCAGATTCTTCAGCTCCGAAGAAAGTGAAGACTATGACTAGCTCTTTTGAGAACCCTATTGATGCTGTTCTGATTTCCACCATGCCATCAAAGGATCTTGTTCCTTATGGTGAAGAATATGTGATCCCTAGCGGATCTGATGAAGAACATCATTCTGCTGCTTCGTCAGAGCAGATTGATGAAGAAATTGAAGTGGATGCGATCCCTTCAACTCCTGCTGCTTCCTCGTCCATGCCTCAGTTCACAGCTGAAGAGGCTGGCGTTGAAGAACTTGAAGATGAAGACGTGGACATTGGATGCACCATGCCTGTGATGAATGATGACTTTTGGGAAAGTCAGCATCCCAATTCTCCACACTTCACCCCACTACAGCAAATACCTCGGTCCCCTGCACCAACTGTTCAAATGGGCTCTGAAGAAACTCATCCCACCTCATCTGTGCATGAAGAAATACCAGCCACTAGTGCTGAAGAAACTGCTGCTGCTGATACCTTGAACGTGCAGACTGCCACTAAAGAGGAACCAGAAATTCCTCAGCCTGAAGAACCTGAGATTGTGATTCCTGAGGTTGTGATGCAACTCACTAACACTCCTGTGCCCAAGCCAAAGGATCCATTCTCAAAGAAGCAAAAGTTCAAGGCTGCTAATTTCTTCAACGAGCATGTGTTCTTCACTGACTATAATCCATATGATTCTGCTCGCATAAGGAAGATGCGTTTCTGGACTGCTAGTCAAGCAAATTTCTATTCCTCTGTGCTATTCGACAAAGACAAAGTCTTCGAGCATGCACACATTCCTCACGTGGACATGGAATCTCTGCCGTGCTTCGAGCCAGTCCTTAGTGTTCTTCATGATGCTGGATTACTGAATTTCAGCACTGAATCTGTGATTGGAATGAAGAACTCATTCTTCAATTCTATGCGATGCTGCACATCACAGGAAATTCTGAACATGTGAACACCTGGGTGCTGGACTGGATGTCTGAAAATACTCACTACAAGGCACCAGCAACTGAATTGCTTCGTGTCCTCCTACTCAGTCCTCCCCTTGATGGTGCTCGTTGCATCTACAATGAACCTGAGCTTACAAATCATTACATGCAAGTGCTGATGAAGCCTTTGAAGCCAGGGCAGGCCCCACGAACCAAATTCCTCGTCAAGGAATTATTGTATGTGCCACAGACTGTCTATCGCATTCTGACGAAGACAATGAGTCCTATCAAAGGCCACGACTCAAATGATGAAGAAGTCGTTGGCATCATGAAGAATATGCTTTTCAATATCATTCATGGCGTTCCCATAAATTTCCATGATTTCTTCATGAGGACTCTGGCCAATATTGCTATGTCACCGTTTGAGCTGAAGCCTTATGCACCATGGATTATGAAATTCATCAGGACAAGGTCTTCACTCAACTATAAGGCTGATACTCTGACCATGGCAGTTTCTTGCCTCCAATTGAAGTCCTCAAACGGACATTTTCCTCAGCCGATGACAAAGGCAAGGCAACTGCTGTGATAGATGAAGGCATTCGTCCATTGGATGGTCAATTTCGCAAGGCTGCATCCTACTCCACCA
This sequence comes from Triticum timopheevii, assembly GCA_963921465.1. Classification (NCBI taxonomy): domain Eukaryota; kingdom Viridiplantae; phylum Streptophyta; class Magnoliopsida; order Poales; family Poaceae; genus Triticum; species Triticum timopheevii. Next base: position 466,629,786 of record OY997272.1, on the reverse strand, counting down.
ATGATGACTGCTACACATGACTCTACCGCCAACACCTCTGCCAAGCAAATTCCTCAAGCACATCACCCAGGGTGATGACTGATCATGAGTTACTCCTCAGTCTTCATAAAAAAGTTGATCGCAATCATAAATGGGTCAAGCGTCAGTTTGGTTCCATTCTTTACAACATGACCTCAACCCACAATGTTGTGAAGAAAAACCTATACTACCTCCATGAAACCTTCAACCATACCTGGGCTGTTCTATCTCATATCTACAGCGCTGAAGATCTGAAGAGCATGGGTCTCAAGGAAGAATTTGACTGGTCTGCACCTCCACCGAAGAAATTCAAGAAGTTCAAGGTTCCTTCCTTGGTGGCCAGCTCCTATTCTTCATAGCGCGACACTGATGAAAATGAAGACTTGGACGACACTGCGGCAGGCCCTACTACAACAACCGACCCCGGCAACGCTGGCGCTCCTCCATCAACTTGATATTCTTCAGGGGCGTTAGTCCTCAGTTTCGATCCTTTTGGTTATTCGATGACAAAGGGGGAGAAATCTGAGTTAGTCTTCAAGCGGGTCTATTATACGGGCGTTTTTTTAAGTTACAACTCTCGCTCTTCTGAAACTTTTATTGGATCGAGTTGTAATCTTAAACCCGATGGTGCTCTGATACTTTTGATGCATTGTGCTCTGATTTTGCATGCTTATTCCTCGTTAACATTATTGCTCGCATGTTGAATCTCTTCAGGCACCATATTCATCATGCATTTCAAATTCTTCATATTATATGTCAAATGCATGTATGAATTACAAGATATAGGGGGAGATCTCCATGATTCAACTCTTCAAGTGTGCATTGCTTCAAAAGCAAATTCCTCACTATGCACATCTTCAGGGGGAGTTCTTCTATATCCTGCAATCAAATTCCTCAATATCAGTACTGACACCCCATATGTTTATCCCCATTGAAAACTTAACCTATATTGTCATCAATCACCAAAAAGGGGGAGATTGTAAGTGCATCTAGTGCCCCTTAGTGATTTTGGTGTATTGAAGACTTATAGGTTAAGGGACTAATGTGTTTATGAGCGTACACAGGTCTATAAGTCTATGAGGAGTTTGATATTTACAGAGAAAGTGGACCCCTAAAAATGAATATCTTCGATTGAAGATTTTGGTATTCCTGAAGACTTTGAAAGTGAAGAAATTGGTGTGTCCGTGAAGACTTGATATTCATGCGAGGAATATGAAGCTTGAAGACTTTCGTTTTCATAGTTTTGTTTTTCTCTTTCTTGAGTCATAGGAAACACCGTACTGCTAAAGGGGGTCGAGGAAATACTAAGGAAAAATTTCCATGTGATGCTCAACTCAAAATCCTACACCTACCAATCCCTTCGAGTGAAGCCATTGGAAATCTCATACAGTTCAGTCAATTTCTTCAGTGACCGAGACGAAGTTCTTCTGGTCGCTGAGGAATTTGTTCTGACTAAGGATTTAGGAATTCGCCTATGCGGATTGCCTACACAGTGAGGAACATGATAGCCCTGAGGAATTTGAGAATCAAATTTCTGACCGTTGCTGTGCTACGCGCCAGCTGTCCCAAAATATCTTATCCACATAATGGTCATATCATTGAAGGGCATTTATGTCTTATCATGTCGGGCTGCTCCCTAGGCTATAAATAGCCGCCCCCTAGAACCACTAGCTGGTTCGCTACTCCGAGAGAAACTAACACTTGTCATTTGAGAGCAACCCATCCTCCGAGGACTTTGAGCGAAAATCATCGAGTGAGGAAAATCCAAACCCAACACCCACAAACCCAAAGTGATTGAGCATCACTGAAGAGATTGATCCTGCGTGAATCCGACTCTTGTTACCTTTGAAGACTGTGCTTCTTCCAAACGGTTAGGCGTCATGGTCTAGAGCATCCAAGAGGAATTGTGGATCGCCGAGTGACCAAAGTCTGTGAAGGTTTGGAAGTCGCCTGAAGACTTACCATGAGTGATTGGACAAGGTCTGTGTGACCTTAGTTCAAGGAGAATACGGTGAGGACTTGGTGTCCTGAGCTATGTGCTCAGCGACTGGGTGTCCGGGACTATGTGTCCTCGAGTTTAAATACTCAGTCGCTCCAACCAGATGTACAACTGAGACAGCAGTTGGAACTGGTCTACCAAATCATTGTCTTCACCAACCTTATTGGTTCTATTTCCTCAACTCTTTCATATGCTCATTACTGTGTTGAGTGATTGTTCATATCTGTGTTTGAAGACTTTGACTGAAGACTTTCTCAATTTCCTCAGTTCAATTTCTTCAGTCTGTTTGTCTTCATCTTGTGTTATCCTGTGTTTACGCTTTCTGTACTCTGTGTTTGTCTTCATCTCATCATGATGACCATGTGTGTATTCTGTTATGCTTACTTCTGAGTACTTATTCCGCTGCACGTAGTTCTTCCCTAAGGAATTTCCTCACCGGTAAATTCCTCAGTGAAGAATTCATAAAAATCGCCTATTCACCCCCCTCTAGTCGATATAATGCACTTTCAAGCGGAGCACTCAGCGAGAGGTATCTGGGGCTTCCTACTGTAGTTGGCAAATCAAAGGATGGAACTTTCAGGTATGTTAAGGAGTGTGCAAGAGGAAAAGTGGCCGGATGGAAGGATCAAGGGTTGTCCAAAACCCCGAGAGAGGTGCTTGTTAAGTCAGGTCTTCAGTCAACACCAACTTTCACCATGAGTTGCTTCCAACTCACAAAGAAAATGTGCGGGAATCTGTCATCTATCTCATCAAACTTCTGGTGGGGGGAAGCAAATGGAAAGAAGAAGGTGCACTGGATCTCCTGGGATAAAATGTGCACGAGGAAACACGAGGGAGGCCTTGGTTTTCGGGACCCGGAAGCTTTCAACCAAGCCATGCTCGCAAAGCAAGCTTGGCAGATACTCCAGGTACCGGAATCATTATGTGCACGTGTTTTAAAGGCACGATATTTTCTGGAGGGGTCGATACTCAATGCAACATGCACGAGTGGTTGTTCATTTACCTTCAGAAGCATATTACATGGCAGGGATTTGCTGTTAGATGGGCTCATTTGGAGAATTGAGGATGGAACAACAATTAAAGTGCATCACGATAATTGGATACCAAGGACGGGATGTCTAAGGCCACTGGGCCAAAACTATATCCACGGGATAACACGGGTCTGTGACCTGCTAAGCGAGCATGGAAATGCTTGGGACCATGAGAAGGTGCACTCCATGTTCTCGCCGGATGAGGCTGATGAGATAATCCGGATTCCGATCGGTGGACTGACTATGGAGGACTACCTGGCTTGGAACTACACCAAGAATGGTGTGTTCATGGTGCGGTCCACCTACCACCTGCGGATGCAACAGAAACACCTCAAAGCAGGCCAGCCGGAATCCTCATCTTCGGTGCAGGACCACAAATCATGGATGTGCTTACGGGACACCATCGCGCCGGGCAAGGTGAAAACACACATGTGGCGGCTGATCCGGAATGGACTAGCAGTGGGGGCCGAGCTCTAGAGGAGGAAGATCAAAGAAGGTGTGTTCTGTGTTGCGTGTGGGAGAGAAGAAATGATCTACTGATAACCCACAAGTATAGGGGATCAATTGTATCCTCTTTAGATAAGTAAGATTGTCGAACCCAACGAGGAGCTAAAGGTAGAACAAATATTCCCTCAAGTTTTATCGACCACCGATACAACTCTACGCACGCTTGACGTTCGCTTTACCTAGAACAAGTATAAAACTAGAAGTACTTCGTAGGTGTAACGGGATAGGTTTGCAAGATATAAAGAGCACGTAAATAAAAAGTAGGGGCTGTTTAGATAAAGAAGCTATAAAGTTAGTATAGCGAGTGTGGAAAAGTGGTGGTAGGAGTTGCAAAATTGTCCCTAAGCAATTGACTACTTTACTAGACCGATAGCAAGTTTTATATGGGAGAGGCCACTGCTAGCATGTCATCCCTGACTTGGAAGTCTATGCACTTATGATTGGAACTATTAGCAAGCATACACAACTACTAATGTTCATTAAGGTAAAACCCAACCATAGCATTAAGATATATTGGTCCCCCTTCAATCCCGTATGCATCAATTTCTGTGATAGGTTGAAGTTTCTGTCACTCTTGCCCTCCAATACATAGTCCTATCAACATACAACTAACCCTATGGTGTGATCCACGCGTGCGCTCATATGATGGGCACCAAAGGACAACAACATAACCACAAGCAAATTAAACCAGTCATAGCAATTCACAAATTACCGATAGGACAACGAAAATCTACTCAGACATCATAGGATGGCAACACATCATTGGATAATAATATGAAGCATAAAGTACCATGTTCAAGTAGAGGGTACAGCGGGTTGCGGGAGAGTGGACCACTATAGATAGATGGGGGAAGGTGATGAAGATGTTGGTGAAGATGACGGAGGTGTTGGTGTAGATTGCGGTGATGATGATGGCCCCGGTGGCACTCCGGCGCCATCGGAAGTGAGGGGGAGAGAGTCCCCCTCCTTCTCCTTCTTCCTTGGCCTTCTCCCTAGGTGGGAGAAGGGTTATCCCTCTGGTCCTTGGTCTCCATGGCGTGGGAGGGGCGAGAGCCCCTCCGAGATTGGATCTGTCTCTCTGTCTCTCTCTGTTTATGCGTTCCCAGATTCTGGCCTTTCAACGTTTCTTATATTCTCGGAGATCCATAACTCCGATTGGATTGAAATTTGGACACGATTTTTATCCGGATATTGGATTTCTTGCGGCAAAAGAAGGGAACCAACCGCCTTACGGGTTGGCCACGAGGGTCAGGGGGGCGCCCACCCCCCTGGGGCGTGCCCCCTGCCTCGTGGCCCCCTCGCGCATCATCTCGCGTTGATTCTTCTTCCCAAAAATCACATATATTCCAAAAAAAAATCTCCATAATTTTCTATCCCATTTGGACTCCGTCTGATATGGATTTTCTGCGAAACAAAAAACATGCAACAAACAGGAACTGGCACTGGGCACTGGATCAATATGTTAGTCCCAAAAATAGTATAAAAAGTTGCCAAAAGTATATGAAAGTTGTATAATATTGGCATGGAACAATAAAAAATTATAGATACGACGGAGATGTATCAGCATCCCCAAGCTTAATTCATGCTCGTCCTTGAGTAGGTAAATGATAAAAAAAGATAATTTTTGATGTGGAATGCTACCTAGCATAATCTTGATCACACAATCTAATCATGGCATGAATATTAAGACACGAGTGATTCAAAGCAATAGTCTATCATTTGACATTAAGACAATAATACTTCAAGCATACTAATAAAGCAATCATGTCTTTTCAAAATAACATGGCCAAAGAAAGTTATCCCTACAAAATCATATAGTCTGGTTATGCTCCATCTTCATCACACAAAATATTCAAATCATGCATAACCCCGATGACAAGCCAAGCAATTGTTTCATACTTTTGACGTTCTCAAACCTTTTCAACTTTCATGCAATACATGAGCGTGAGCCATGGACATATCATGATAGGTGGAATAGAATATGATGGTGGAGGTTGTATGGAGAAGACAAAAAGGATAAAGTCTCACATTGACATGGCTAATCAATGGGCTATGGAGATGCCCATCAATTGATGTCAATGTGAGGAGTAGGGATTGCCATGCAACGGATGCACTAGAGCTATAAGTGTATGAAAGCTCAAACTGAAACTAAGTGGGGGTGCATCCAACTTGCTTTCTCATGAAGACCTAGGGCGTTTGAGGAAGCCCATCGTTGGAATATACAAGCCAAGTTCTATAATGAAAATTCCCACTAGTATATGAAAGTGATAACTCAAGAGACTATCTATATGAAGAACATGGTGCTACTCTGAATCACAAGTGTGGTAAAAGGATAGTAACATTGCCCCTTCTCTCTTTTCTCTCATTTTTTCTTTTTTTTTCTTTTGGGGCTTCTCTGGCCACTTTTATTTTGATAACCTCACATGGGAAAATGTTCTAATAATGATGATCATCACACTTTTGTTTACTTACAACTCAATATTACAACTCGATACTAGAACAAAGATATGACTCTATATGAATGCCTCCGGTGGTGTACCGGGATGTGCAATGATCTAGCGTAGCACTGACATAAAAAAACGGACAAGCCATGAAAACATCAAGCTTAGCTATCTTATGATCATGCAAAGCAATATGACAATAAATGCTCAAGTCATGTATATGATGATGATGGAAGTTGCATGGCAATATATCTTGGAATGGCTATGGAAATGCCATGATAGGTAGGTATGGTGGCTGTTTTGAGGAAGATATAAGGAGGCTTACGTGTGATAGAGTGTATCGTATCACGGGTTTTGGATGCACCGGCAAAGTTTGCACCAACTCTCGAGGTGAGAAAGGGCAATACACGGTACCGAAGAGGCTAGCAATGATGGAAGGGTGAGAGTGCGTATAATCCATTGACTCAACATTAGTCATAAAGAACTCACATACTTATTGCAAAAATCTATTAGTCATTGAAACAAAGTACTACGTGCATGCTCCTAGGGGGATAGATTGGTAGGAAAAGACCATCGCTTGTCCCCAACCGCCACTCATAAGGAAGACAATCAATAAATACCTCATGCTCCGACTTTGTTACATAACAGTTCACCATACGTGCATGCTACGGGAATCACAAACTTCAATGCAAGTATTTCTACAATCCACAACTACCCACTAGCATGACTCTAATATCACCATCTTTATATCGCAAAACTATTGCAAGGAATCAAACATATCATATTCAGTGATCTACAAGTTCTATGTAGGATTTTATGACTAACCATGTGAAGGATCATTTCCTGTTAACTCTCTAAATAGATATAAGTGAAGCAAGAGAGTTTAATTCTTTCTACAAAAGATATGCCCATGCTCTAATAAATATAGGTGAAGAAAAAGAGCATTCTACAAATGGCGGTTTTCTATGTGAAGAAAAACAGGCAATCCAAACTTCAAATGATATAAGTGAAGCACATGAAGCATTCTATAAAGCCATACTCAAAAGATATAAGTGAAGTGCAAAGAGAATTCTATAAATCAAGCATGGACTATCTCATACCAGCATGATGCATCAAAGAAAAGTGAAAACTAAATGCAAAAGACGCTCCAAGATTTGCACATATCACATGAACGAAACGAAACCGAAAACATACCGATTCTTGTTGAAGAAAGATGGGATGCCTTCCGGGGCATCCCCAAGCTTAGACGCTTGAGTCTCCTTGAATATTTACTTGGGGTGCCTTGGGCATCCCCAATCTTGAGCTCTTGCCTCTCCTCCTTCTCCTCATATCGAGACCTCCTCGATCTTTGATCACTTCATCCACACAAAACTCAACAGAAAACTCGGTAAGATCCGTTAGTATTATAAAGCAAATCACTACTCTAAGTACTGTCGCAAACCAATTCATATTTTGTTTTTGCATTGTAGCTACTGTAATATAACTTTTCCATGGCTTAATCCACTGATAGAAATCGATAGTTTCATCAAAACAAGCAAACTATGCATCAAAAACAGAATCTGTCTTAAACAGGATAGTCTGTAGTAATCTGAACATTAACCATACTTCTAGTACTCCAAAAATTCTAAAAAATAGGAAAATAAACAATTTGTATAGAATGACAGGGCAAAAAGTTTCAGAACCGTTTGACGTTCCAGTAAAAAATGTAAAATAACGCACTACAACTGAAGTTTCTGTTTTGCACCGCACAAACCAACATGCAATGTAAACATCCTAAAGGCAAATCTTGGCACATTATTTTTATAATACAATGGACTTGTACTTTATAAAAGCATGCAACAGAAATAAATGACTCTCTAAAACTTTCAGGTTGTCTCCTTGGCAACGCTTTCTTTAAAGCCATTAAGCTAGGCATATAGTGCTCAAGTAATGAATCCACCCGGATCCCAAGGTATATCAAAGCCAATTTGAATTAGCAATGATTTGGCATTTAGTAGTGAGCACAAATCAACATATATCAAGCAATGATGAAGTCTAACTCTCTTCCTATGCATCGGCATGTCATACAAGAACAATTCATGAACATCAAGTAAAGGCCAATACATAGCATAAACAGTTTTTTGAAATTTTATCGTGTCGGAAACATAGAGAGATTGAGATATAGTTCCTCTCTCATAATAATTGCAAGTAGGAGCAGCAAGCACATGCATATTATATCTATAAAAATCATCATGTGTAGTAGTAAAACAGAACCCATCAATATAATCCTTAATTAATAAGGGCAAACTTCTCCAATATAGTGTAGTTGGGAGAATTCAAAAAGATAATAGGACTATCATGCGTGGGTGCAATAGCAACAATTTATGTTTAACATAAGGAACTATAGCAAGTTCATCTCCATAAGCATAATTCATATTGGAACCTTGGCCACAAGCATAGCAAGCATCATAAAAAAGGGATATTTCAAAAGAATCAATAGGATCATAACAATCATCATAGCATTCATCCTTCGGTAAGCACGAAGGGACATTAAATAATGTATGAGTTGGAGAGTTACTCTCATTAGAAGGTGGGCACGGGTATCAAATCCGATCTTCCTCCTTTTGTTCTTCGCTCTCCTCATCATCATTTTCATCCAATGAGCTCATAGTTTCATCAATTTCTTCTTTCATAGACTCCTGCAAAATATTAGTCTCTTCTTGGACAGCGGAGGAGTCCTCAATATATGGTTTAACATAGGCATTAGAAGCATAATTATCATAACAGTATTTAAGTATGGAAATTTTTTCAGATTTGTAAAGAGTAGCATCATACTTTTCAATCAAAGAAGCAATTTCATAAGCACCCTTAAAAGCAACAAATTCTTCAATTTGTTGAACATCATAGTAATTATAAACACCCTTAGCATACGAAGATACAATTCCATTATCACTAAACTCACATTGGTAGGGAAGGTGTTTCTTAGGGTTTTCAGAACAACAAGTAAAATCATATATTTCACATAAATTCCAAGCATAGCACTGCAAACGATGAATTTGATCCAGTAAAAGTTTCCCTTTTTGAGATAAGCGGTGTCACACATAACAAACATGCTCATCTAAAGATTTGCCCTCAACTAAGCTAGTTGGGGTTTCAGCACGAGCACATAGGGATCGAAGATGATCCAAGTAAAAAGCTTCAGGAGTGTGATAGATTTTGATTGGTTCTTCAACCATTGGTTCAATGGGTACAACTAATGTTTTTGGTATTTTGCGTTTCCTACCCATAACTAAAGATAGAAAACAACTAAGAACAGTAAATAAAATATACTTAGTGATAAAGCAAACAAGCACACATGAGAATATTCACCCCACGCTATTGTTCCCCGGCAACGGGGCCAGGAAAAGGTCTTGATAACCCACAAGTATAGGGGATCAATTTAAGCCTCTTTCGATAAGTAAGAGTGTCGAACCCAACGAGGATCTAAAGGTAGAACAAATATTCCCTCAAGTTTTATCGACCACTGATACAACTCTACGCACGCTTGACGTTTGCTTTACCTAGAACAAATATAAAACTAGAAGTACTTTGTAGGTGTAACAGGATAGGTCTGCAAGATATAAAGAGCACGTAAATAAAAAGTACATGCTATTTAGATAAAGAAGCAATAACGTTAGCATAGCGAGTGTGGAAAAGTGGTGGTAGGAGTTGCAAAATTGTCCCTAAGCAATTGACTACTATACTAGACCGATAGCAAGTTTTATGTGGGAGAGGCCACTACTAGCATGTCATCCCTGACTTGGAAATCTATGCACTTATGATTGGAACTATTATCAAGCATCCACAACTACTAACATTCGTTAAGGCAAAACCCAACCATAGCATTAAGATATATTGGTCCCCCTTCAATCCTGTATGCATCAATTTCTATGCTAGGTTGAAGCTTCTATCACTCTTGCTCTCCAATACATAGTTCTATCAACATACAACTAACCCTATGGTGTGATCCATGCGTGTGCTCATATGATGGGCACCAAAGGACAGCAACATAACCACAAGCAAATTAAACCAATCATAACAATTCACCAATTACCTATAGGACAACAAAAATCTACTCAGACATCATAGGATGGCAACACATCATTGGATAATAATATGAAGCATAAAGCACCATGTTCAAGTAGAGGGTACAACGGGTTGCGGGAGAGTGGACCACTATAGATAGATGGGGGAAGGTGATGAAGATGTTGGTGAAGATGATGGAGGTGTTGGTGTAGATTGTGGTGATGATGATGGCCCCGGTGGCACTCCGACGCCACCGGAAGCGAGGGGGAGAGAGCCCCCTCCTTCTCCTTCTTCCTTGGCCTTCTCCCTAGGTGGGAGAAGGATTCTCCCTCTGGTCCTTGGTCTCCATGGCGTGGGAGGGGCAAGAGCCCCTCCGAGATTGGATCTGTCTCTCTGTCTCTCTCTGTTTATGCGTTTCCAGATTCTGGCCTTTCACCGTTTCTTATATTCTCGGAGATCCGTAACTCCGATTGGATTGAAATTTGGACATGATTTTTATCCGGGTATTGGCTTTCTTGCGGTGAAATAAGGGCACCAACCGCCTTACGGGATGGCTACGAGGGTCAGGGGCGCGCCCACCTACCTCGTGGCCCCCCGGCCATCGTCTCACGTTGATTCTTCTTCCCAAAAATCACATATATTCCAAAAAAATCTCCGTAAGTTTTTATACCGTTTGGGCTCCGTCTGATATGGATTTTCTGCGAAATAAAAAACATGCAACAAACAGGAACTGGGCACTGGATCAATATGTTAGTCCCAAAAATAGTATAAAAAGTTGCCAAAAGTATATGAAAGTTGTATAATATTGGCATGGAACAATAAAAAATTATAGATACGACGGAGACGTATCATCTACCACAGGTTTTGGGGATGTTTTCACTCCTTGAAATTCTGGAAGATCATGCATTCGGAGTTGGGGGTACCGGTGGCGATCCCACCGGAGTCGGTTGGCCCTCAGAGTGCATTATCGAGATGGCTCTTGTCTTGGTTTGCGGATGCATCAGACGATGAGAGGGCGGTCATGGTCCAATACGAATTCCCGTAACTCTCCAGTACTCCGAAAAATACCTGAATCACTCGGAACCTTTCTGAACTCCGAATATAGTCGTCCGATATATCGATCTTTACGTCTCGACCATTTCGAGACTCCTTGTCATATCCCCGATCTCATCCGGGACTCCGAACTCCTTCGGTACATGAAAACTCATAAACTCATAATATAACTGTCATCGAAACCTTAAGCGTGCGGACCCTACGGTTCGAGAACAATGTAGACATGACCGAGACACGTCTCCGGTCAATAACCAATAGCGGGACCTGGATGCCCATATTGGTTCCTACATATTCTACGAAGATCTTTATCGGTCAGACCGCATAACAACATACGTTGTTCCCTTTGTCATCGGTATGTTGCTTGCCCGAGATTCGATCGTCGATATCCAATACCTAGTTCAATCTCGTTACCGGCAAGTCTCTTTACTCGTTCCGTAATACATCATCTCGCAACTAACTCATTAGTTGCAATGCTTGCAAGGCTTAAGTGATGTGCATTACCGAGAGGGCCCAGAGATACCTCTCCGACATTCGGAGTGACAAATCCTAATCTCGAAATATGCCAACCCAACAAGTACCTTTGGAGACATCTGTAGAGCACCTTTATAATCACCCAGTTACGTTGTGACGTTTGGTAGCACACAAAGTGTTCCTCCGGTAAACGGGAGTTGCATAATCTCATAGTCATAGGAACATGTATAAGTCATGAAGAAAGCAATAGCAACATACTAAACGATCGGGTGCTAAGCTAACGGAATGGGTCATGTTAATCAGATCATTCAACTAATGATGTGATCCCATTAATCAAATAACAACTCTTTGTCCATGGTTAGGAAACATAACCATCTTTGATTAACAAGCTAGTGAAGTAGAGGCATACTAGTGACACTCTGTTTGTCTATATATTCACACATGTATTATGTTTCCGGTTAATACAATTCTAGCATGAACAATAAACATTTATCATGATATAAGGAAATAAATAATAACTTTATTATTGCCTCTAGGGCATATTTCCTTCAGTCTCCCACTTGCACTAGAGTCAGTAATCTAGATCACATCACCATGTGATTCACATCGATAGTTCACATCATCATGTGATTAACACCCATAGTTCACATCGCCATGTGACCAACATCCAAAGGGTTTACTAGATTCAGTAATCTAGTTCACATCGCTATGTGATTAACACCCAAAGAGTACTTAGGTGTGATCATGTTTTGCTTGTGAGAGAATCTTAGTCAACGGGTCTTTCACATTCAGATCCGTTATGTATTTTGCAATTTTTTATGTCTACAATGCTCTGCACAGAGCTACTCTAGCTAATTGCTCCCACTTTCAATATGTATCTAGATCGAGACTTAGAGTCATCCAGATCGATGTCAAAACTTGCATCGACATAACCCTTTACGATGAACCTTTTATCACTTCCATAATCGAGAAACATATCCTTATTCCACTAAGGATAATTTTGACCGCTGTCCAGTGATCTACTCCTAGATCACTATTGTACTCCCTTGCCAAACTCAGTGCAGGGTATACAATAGATCTGGTACACAGCATGGCATACTTTATAGAACCTATGGCCAAGGCATAGGGAATGACTTTCATTCTCTTTCTATCTTCTGCCGTGGGCGGGTTTTGAGTCTTACTCAATTTCACACCTTGTAACACAGGCAAGAACTCTTTCTTTGACTGTTCCATTTTGAACTACTTCAAAATCTTGTCAAGGTATGTACTCATTGAAAAAACTTATCAAGCGTCTTGATCTATCTCTATAGATCTTAATGCTCAATATGTAAGCAACTTCACCGAAGTCTTTCTTTGAAAAACTCCTTTTAAACACTCCTTTATGCTTTGCAGAATAATTCTACATTATTTCCGATCTACAATATGTCATTCACATATACTTATCAGAAATGCTGTAGTGCTCCCACTCACTTTCTAGTAAATACAGGCTTCACTGCAAGTCTGTATAAACTATATGCTTTGATCAACTTATCAAAGCGTATATTCCAACTCCGAGATGCTTGCACCAGTCCACAGATGCACATTTTGTTAACACCTTTAGGATCGACAAAACCTCTTGGTTGCATCACATACAACTCTTCTTTAAATCCATTAAGGAATGTAATTTTGTTTATCCATTTGCCAGATTTCATAAAAATGCGGCAATTGCTAACATGATTTGGACAGACTTAAGCATCGCTACGAGTGAGAAAATTTCATCGTAGTCAACACCTTGAACTTTGTCAAAACCTTTTTCGACAAGTCTAGCTTTGTAGATAGTAACACTACTATCAACGTCCGTCTTCCTCTTGAAGATCCATTTAATCTCAATTGCTTGCCGATCATTGGTCAAGTCAACCAAAGTCCACACTTTGTTCTCATACATGGATCCCATCTCAGATTTCATGGCTTCAAGCCATTTTGTGGAATCTAGGCTCACCATCGCTTCTTCATAGTTCGTAGGTTCATCATGATCTAGTAGCATGACTTCCAGAACAGGATTACCGTACCACTCTGGTGAGGATCTTACTCTGGTTGATCTACGAGGTTCGGCAGCAACTTGATCTGAAGTTTCATGATCATCATCATTAACTTCCTCACTATTTGGTGTAGGTGTCGCAGAAACCGATTTCTGTGATGAACTACTTTCCAATAGAGGAGCAGGTACAGTTACCTCATCAAGTTCTACTTTCCTCCCACTCACTTCTTTCGAGAGAAACTCCTTCTCTAGAAAAACTCTGAATTTTAGCAACAAAAGTCTTGCCTTCGGATTTGTGATAGAAGGTGTACCCAACAGTCTCCTTTGGGTATCCTATGAAGACACATTTCTCCGATTTGGGTTTGAGCTTATCAAGATGAAACTGTTTCACATAAGCATCGTAGCCCCAAACTTTAAGAAACGACAACTTTGGCTTCTTGGCAAACCACAGTTCATACGGCGTCGTCTCAATGGATTTAGATGGTGCTCTTTTGACGTGAATGCAGCTGTCTCTAATGCATAACCCCAAAACAATAGTGGTAAATTAGTAAGAGACATCATATATCGCACCATATCCAATAAAGTGCGGTTACGATGTTCGGACACACCATAACGTTGTGGTGTTCCAGGTGGCGTGAGCTGTGAAACTATTACACATTGTTTTAATTGAAGACCAAACTCGTAACTCAAATATTCGTCTCCGCGATCAGATCGCAGAAACTTTATTTTCTTGTTACGATGATTTTTCCACTTCACTCTGAAATTCTTTGAACCTTTCAACTATTTCAGACTTATGTTTCATCAAGTAGATATACCCATATCTGCTCAAATCATCTTGTGAAGGTCAGAAAATAACGATACTCGCCATGAGCCTTCATACTCATTGGTCTGCATACATCAGTATGTATTATTTCCAATAAGTCAGTAGCTCGTTCCATTGTTCCGGAGAACGGAGTTTTAGTCATCTTGCCCAATAGGCACGGTTCGCAAGCATCAAATGATTCATAACCAAGTGATTCCGAAAATCCATCTTTATGGAGTTTCTTCATGCGCTTTACACCGATATGACCCAAACGGCAGCGCCACAAATAAGTTGCACTATCATTATTAACTTTGCATCCTTTGGCATCAATATTATGAATATGTGTATCACTACGATCGAGATCCAACAAACTATTTTCAGTGGGTGTATAACCATCGAAGGTCTTATTCATGTAAACAGAATAACAATTATTCTTTAACTTCAAATGAATAACCGTATCGCAATAAACATGATCAAATCATATTCATGCTCAACGCAAACGCTAAATAACATTTATTTAGGTTTAACACTAATCCCGAAAGTATAGGGAGTGTGTGATGATGATCATATCAATCTTGGAACTACTTCCAACACTCATCGTCACTTTCCCTTCAACTAGTCTCTGTTTATTCTATAACTCCTGTTTCGATTTACTAATCTTAGCAACCGAACAAGTATCAAATACTCAGGGGCTACTATAAACACTAGTAAGGCACACATCAATAATCTGTATATCAAATATACCCTTGTTCACTTTGCCATCCTTCTTATCCACCAAATATTCAGGGCATTTCCGCTTCCAGTGACCATTCCCTTTGCAGTGTAAGCACTCAGTTTCAGGCTTTGGTCCAGCTTTGGTCTTCTTCACGGGAGTGACAACTTGCTTGTCTTTCCACTTGAAGTTTCCCTTTCTTTCCCTTTGCCCTTTTCTTGAAACTAGTGGTCTTGTTAACCATCAACACTTGATGTTCTTTCTTGATTTCTACCTTCATCGATTTCATCATCATGAAAAAACTCGGGAATCATTTTCATCATCCCTTGCATACTATAGTTCATCATGAAGTTCTACTAACTTGGTGATGGCGACTAGAGAATTCTGTCAATCACTATCTTACCTGGAAGATTAACTCCCACTTGATTCAAGCGATTGTAGTACCCAGACAATCTGAGCACATGCTCACTAGTTGAGCGATTCTCCTCCATCTTTTAGCTATAGAACTTGTTGGAGACTTCATATCTCTCAACTCGGGTATTTGCTTGAAATATTAACTTCAACTCTTGGAACATCTCATATGGTCCATGACGTTCAAAACGTCTTTGAAGTCCCGATTCTAAGCCGTTAAGCATGGTGCACTTAAACTATCAAGTAGTCATCATATTGAGCTAGCCAAACGTTCATAACGTCTGCATCTGCTCCTGCAATAGGTCTGTCACCTAGCGGTGCATCAAGGACATAATTCTTCTGTGCAGCAATGAGGATAAACCTCAGATCACGGATACAATCCGCATCATTGCTACTAACATCTTTCAATACATTTTTCTCTAGGAACATATCAAAATAAACATATGAAAGCAACAACGCAAGCTATTGATCTTACAACATAATTTGCAAAATACTACCAGGACTAAGTTCATGATAAATTTAAGTTCAATTAATCATATTACTTAAGAACTCCCACTTAGACAGACATCTCTCTAGTCATCTAAGTGATCACGTGATCCAAATCAACTAAACCATAATCGATCATCACGTGAGATGGAGTAGTTTTCAATGGTGAACATCTCATGTTGATCATATCTACTATATGATTCACGCTCGACCTTTCGGTCTCCGTGCTCTAAGGCCATATCTGCATATGCTAGGCTCGTCAAGTTTAACCTGAGTATTCCGCGTGTGCAAAACTGGCTTGCACCTGTTGTAGATGGACGTAGAGCTTATCACACCCGATCATCACGTGGTGTCTGGGCACGACGAACTTTGGCAACGGTGCATACTCAGGGAGAACACTTCTTGATAATTAGTGAGAGATCATCTTAAAATGCTACCATCAATCAAAGCAGAATAAGATGTATAACAGATAAACATCATATGCAATCAAAATATGTGACATGATATGGCCATGATCATCTTGCGCCTTTGATCTCCATCTCCAAAGCATCATCATGATCTCCATCGTCACCGGCATGACACCATGATCTCCATCATCTTGATCTATATCAATGTGTCGTCACATGGTCGTCTCGCCAACAATTGCTCTTGCAACTATTGCTATCGCATAGCGATAAAGTAAAGCAATTATTTGGCGCTTGCATCTTATGCAATAGAGAGACAACCATAAGGCTTTTGCCAGTTGCCGATAACTTCAACAAAACATGATCATCTTATACAACAACTTATATCTCATCACGTCTTGACCATATCACATCACAACATGCCCTGCAAAAACAAGTTAGACGTCCTCTACTTTGTTGTTGCAAGTTTTACGTGGCTGCTACGGGCTGAGCAAGAACTGTTCTTACCTACGCATCAAAACCACAACGATAGTTTGTCAAGTTGGTGTTGTTTTAACCTTCGCAAGGACCGGGCGTAGCCACACTCGGTTCAACTAAAGTTGGAGAAACTGACACCCGCTAGTCACCTGTGTGCAAAGCACGGCGGTAAAACCAGTCTCACGTAAGCGTACGCGTAATGTCGGTCCGAGCCGCTTCATCCAACAATACCGCCGAACCAAAGTATGACATGCTGGTAAGCAGTATGACTTATATCGCCCACAACTCACTTGTGTTCTACTCGTGCATATAACATCAAACCATAAAACCTAGGCTCGGATGCCACTGTTGGGGAACGTAGTAATTTCAAAAAATTTCCTACGCACACGCAAGATCATGGTGATGCATAGCAACGAGAGGGGAGAGTGTTGTCTATGTACCCTCGTAGACCGAAGCAGAAGCGTTGACGCAACGTAGAGGAAGTAGTCGTACGTCTTCCCGGTCCAACCTATCCAAGCACCATTACTCCGGCACCTCCGAGTTCTTGACACACGTACAGCTCGATGACGCACCCCGAACTCCGATCCAGCAGAGGCACGGGGAGGAGTTCCGTCAGCACGACGGCGTGGTGACGATCTTGATGTTCAACTGTCGCAGGGCTTCGCCTAAGCACCGCTACAATATGACCGAGGTGTAATATCGTGGAAGGGGGCACCGCACACGGCTAAGGAACGATCACGATGATCAACTTGTGTGTCTATGGGGTGCCCCCTACCCCCGTATATAAAGGAGTGGAGGAGGGGAGGGCCGGCCCTCTCTATGGCACGCCCTAGGGGAGTCCTACTCCCACCGGAAGTAGGATTCCCCCTTTCCTAGTCCAACTAGGAACCCTTCCATGTAGTAGGAGTAGGAGAGAAGGAAAGGGAAGAGAGAAGAAGGAAGGAAGGGGGCGCCCCCCCTCCCTAGTCCAATTCGGACTAGTCCAAGGGGAGGGGTGCGGCCACCCTTTTGGCCCTTTCTCTCCTTTCCCGTATGGCCCAATGAGGCCCAATACGAATTCCCATAACTCTCCGGTACTCCGAAAAATACCCGAATCACTCGGAACCTTTCCGAACTCCGAATATAGTCGTCCAATATATCGATCTTTATGTCTCGACCATTTCGAGACTCCTCGTCATATCCCCGATCTCATCCGGGACTCCGAACTCCTTCGGTACATGAAAACTCATAAACTCATAATATAACTGTCATCGAAACCTTAAGCGTGCGGACCCTACGGTTCGAGAACAATGTAGACATGACCGAGACACGTCTCCGGTCAATAACCAATAGCGGGACCTGGATGTCCATATTGGTTCCTACATATTCTATGAAGATCTTTATCGGTCAGACCGCATAACAACATACGTTGTTCCCTTTGTCATCGGTATGTTACTTGCCCGAGATTCGATCGTCGATATCCAATACCTAGTTCAATCTCGTTACCGGCAAGTCTCTTTACTCGTTCCGTAATACATCATCTCGCAACTAACTCATTAGTTGCAATGCTTGCAAGGCTTAAGTGATGTGCATTACCAAGAGGGCCCAGAGATACCTCTCCGACATTCGGAGTGACAAATCCTAATCTCGAAATACGCCAACCCAACAAGTACCTTTGGAGACACCTGTAGAGCACCTTTATAATCACCCAGTTACGTTGTGACGTTTGGTAGCACACAAAGTGTTCCTCCGGTAAACGGGAGTTGCATAATCTCATAGTCATAGGAACATGTATAAGTCATGAAGAAAGCAATAGCAACATACTAAACGATCGGGTGCTAAGCTAACGGAATGGGTCATGTCAATCAGATCATTCAACTAATGATGTGATCCCGTTAATCAAATAACAACTCTTTGTCCATGGTTAGGAAACATAACCATCTTTGATTAACAAGCTAGTCAAGTAGAGGCATACTAGTGACACTCTGTTTGTCTATATATTCACACATGTATTATGTTTCTAGTTAATACAATTCTAGCATGAACAATAAACATTTATCATGATATAAGGAAATAAATAATAACTTTATTATTGCCTCTAGGGCATATTTCCTTTACTTTCCTTGGCAGCGCCCGTCATGTTTTCCTGCGGTGTCAGGAACCAGCAAGGGCAGAGCTATATGCTTGTAGAAGAGCAGTGCAACTAGCGATTGATCTAAATATACCCAACCTGCATGTCGAGATGGACTGCCGCGAGATAGTTTGCAAGATGCAGAGTAAGGAAAAGGATTTGTCTTCGCTGAGACCGGTCATCGAAGAGGTCAAGCAAATGTTGGCTACGAGGGAGAGATGGAGGGTCACCTGGGTTAGACGCTCAGCTAATAAAGCGGCACATCTGCTAGCTAGAGAGGGTGTGGCGAATAATCTTTGTAAGGTCTGGTTGCATGTACCACCCGACTGTATTTTGCATGTTGTCTCAGACGAAATCCCAGCTTGGGAAGTTTAAATAAAATTGAAGTGAGTTTCAAATAAATAAATAAATAAATAAATAAATAAATAAATAAATAAATACATGCCTATAACATTGAGGACTACCAAATCTGATTCAAACACAAAATAAAAAGGAAGAGCTTATCCTATCCTGTTTTGGCTGTCAGGTTAAATATCTCTTGCTTTTACTACATGAGACAAATTAAGACACTTGAATAAATGAACCACACATTTCTCATCACGAGGGCATGAGCAAGCATTAGTTCAGATCCATAAAATATGGGGTCAGATCCCCAACAGTTTTCATGTTTCAAAATAGATGTGCATGTACTTTCGATGTTGATAAATTTTGTATGTGTATCTGCATTCGAAATGTCGATTTTATATTCTAAAAATAAAGAAATTTTATAGTCCGTTGGTAAGTATGCACGTGGATTGAAAAAAAATACACACACAGGATCTTAGATCAATCCATAGTTAAATTCCATACGCTGGGCGCTCCCAAAGATTGTAGTGTAAAAAACGGTCTATTATTACCCGCGAGAAAAAAACGCTCTTTTTTTTGAAAAAAGGAAAAAAACGCTCTTGATTATGAATGAGACGGGGGAAGTACACAAGGTCGGGTCGCCAGTCGGAGTCTCGGAGAGCGGAGAGCGGAGCAGAGGGTGCGCGGTCTGGGTGACCGCGTGGCGGCTGAAGGCGACGGGTGCTCGGACCCGATCCGGAGCCGGGTTCCACTCCTTGGCCGGGTTGGCGGCCCCGTGACCAACCAATTTTCTAATTTGACTGGCATGTGTTGACCTAAAGAAAACAAATTGACTACATTTAGCCCTTCCAGAATATACTCAGGGACCCTCCTTGCCCCTGGTCGAGCTTTGTTTGAGTTACACGGAATCTGATTTACGGGATGAAGTGGCAGGAGCAGATTGGAAGCCGCCCACAGATGAAATTAGGGGGAGAGAGATTAGTGACTGGAGCCACGCGCCCGCGCCGTAGCTTTAGGTCTCCTTTGATTCAAAGGAATTGCATAGGATTTTTGGAGGATTTAAACCCTTAGGAATTTTCCTGTGATGCTCGTTTGATTCGTAGGATTGGCATCCTTATGAATTTTTTCATATGATTTATTTGCAATATATTTTGGAGGAAAATTTTCATCCACTCAAACCTCTTTGTAGAATTCCTTTGTTTTTCCTGCGCTATCAAACATTCTTTAAGATCCTGTAGGATACTATGAGACATTGTCATCCTATTCCTGCATTTTTTCTATTCCTTCATTTTGACAATCCTGCGAATCAAAGAGGCCCTTAGCATTTTTGCCCTCTAGCCTCGTCTCGAAACCCTACTAAACCCTTTCGAACCGACCTCCTCTCACACGCTCCGCTCCGACTCCGAGCGTCTACTCCGCCGAATCAGTCGCTGGCGGTCCGCCCCCAACATCGCGCCCTCGCCGCCTCCTCCCCAACCTCGCGCCCTCGTCGTCGCCGCCGCCGCCGCCTCCGCCTCGAGCGCTCGCCTCCGTTGTCTCCGCCTCCGCCTCCGCCTCCAGCGCTCGCCTCCGTCGTCGCCGCCGCCTCCAGCGGCTCCCCTACATCTTCCTCGCCGCCTACAGCGCTTCGGGTCGCACGATGTGAGTGATTCCGGCAGCGAACTCCCTCCCCTGAACGCGCGGTTCTTGCCTGTTAGGACTAGGTCTGGGCTTATGCGGGCTACCCGGGAACCTGGCTGGAAAAGGGACGGTGTGTCGGGCCGT
Source organism: Triticum timopheevii (assembly GCA_963921465.1). Lineage (NCBI taxonomy): Eukaryota > Viridiplantae > Streptophyta > Magnoliopsida > Poales > Poaceae > Triticum > Triticum timopheevii. Next base: position 466,608,694 of record OY997272.1, on the reverse strand, counting down.
GTTCATGTCAGCACAGCAATTGCCGATTTATTCACGAATTTGTGTACCCGCTTCCATTTCCAGTGCTCTGGGGTTCTCGATCTGGCATGTTAGGTTATTTTTGTTTGGTTATTGCGGACATGAACTGATTGTTGTGGCTTCGAGCTTAGGATTTAGCTGCTGACTAGTTTTTGATCAGTTACTATATGATGATGTGCGATTATGTTTGGTGGTTCTGGGTTCCTGCAGGAGATCGTGAACTAATCTGTCTGATCTTATTAGTGTCGATGGGACATGTAGTTGTTTCCAATTGCTTTCGCTTCAGTTTATTGTTTCTGAATTGGCCAGTAGAAGCTCGCCAAATTACCATGATCATAGTGTTGATATGATCACTATTTGGTGTCAGTTAAATGGTCAAATTTGCAGACTGGCGTCTCTGTACGTAATTTTGTTTACACACTGTTTTGGGGCATATTCCACTTAAGGTTTGTCTTTTGAGGTTATGGTTGTTTCAACTGGAAATGGAAACTGTACTTTTGGGGTTTGAACATGTCTTTTAGCATGTATATATGGGCCATGTGAGCCGAATTTCGGTGATGATTTAGTGTTATATGTTTCAGACGTGTTTGGTATTGTTAGGATAACTGAATTACACTATTCAGTTATTTATCTTACGATGTCCTTTTGCTGGATTCTCGCTGTATCTAATGTATTTTGTTCATGAATTTGTGTATCCCATTCCATTTCCAGCGCCAATTCTCAATTTATTTATGATGTATGGTTCCTTGAATCCTTGTAACAGTTTCATATGGTTTGTTTATCCATCTGGTTCACATTCTATGGCTTGTTTAAATCCACACGCTCTAATTTTTGGGGATTTACTGATATCCCATATATCCTATTATTCTATCTTTGAGGAAATCTACATGAAAGGGATTTTTGTTCAAATCCAGGCTGTTTAAAACTTTAAATCCACACGCTCCACTTTTTGGGGATTTACTGATATCCCATATATCCTAGAGGGCATATACATGAAAGGGAATGTATTTTGGTTCAAATCCAGGCTGTTTGTTCATGTTTAGATGTTCCCGTCATTTGGTTATTACATCCTTTGCTTTCATCATGCACCTTTGAAATCATATGGTGGTATGTGCAGTAATGTTTTTTCTCTTTCCCTTGTAGGACTAGGAGCTTACTCTTTTATTGTCCTTATTATTATTCACATAGTGCAACACATGGGGTTGGTGTTATGAAACATTGATCACGTGATCTACAAAGTACATATTAGGGAACATTGATCGTGTAATGTATGGAGTTGTTATTAGTAGAACCAGCAAAATACAGCAGAGTTTGTTTAGGTCCTTGCATGATCTAAAGGGTGCATTTGAGCGCAGAAGATCCTCTGATTTGTTTCTTTGGCATTGGATGGTACTCCCTCCGTCCGAAAATACTTGTCATCAAAATGGACAAAAAGGGATGTATCTAGAACTAAAATACATCTAGATACATCCCCTTTTATTTATTTTGATGACAAGTATTTCCGGACGGAGGGAGTAGGATCTAAGCAAAAGGAGAAAAATTACAGTTACCCCATATAAAGATATGGGTACATAGCAGTTACAAAGTTAATGAAAAGCATGCCAAACTAACTACTAAGTGTATGTTCCTCTGAGGGTTTGTCACTGTTGAGCACTTGTACAGCTTCTGGGAATCTAGGGTGTTAATTGTTCATTATCTGTAATTTTCTTAAGCTAGTTACCGCCTTATGTTATTTTCTTCTTCATATTCTTGCTAGTAAATGCCTTTACACGTTCTCTGTAAAATGCTCTTTCTTTTACTTTTCTTTAATGAGAAGCCTTGCTTGACTTCTAATTACAGGGCATGCCACCAGGAATTTGAAGAACATAGCGGCATAGAGAAGTTGGGGAATGCCAAGTTTACATCATGGATTACCAGAGAGTATATGGGCCGGTGGATTGTCCCAGAACCTTTGGATCAGAAATATCGAAAGATCTGCGTATTGTGTGCTTTCATTCATGGTGGACAGATGGAGCTAAATAAGGAGGTTGCTCGGGGTGGTGGAAGATGTGATATTAAGTTTATGCTGGAGTCACTGGTTCGAGACTTTGTCAAGCTCCACGGAGTCGATCCACTCGCTGAAGATGGGTATGAGCGAGAACGTGAGGTATTGATGGAGGGAAGGATTGAGTTTAATCCACCTGATGCATCTGGTTGGATATTCAAACACCATGGAGTTGAGGCAACTAGTCCATCTTGGCCTAAAACGCCATTGGGGGAAGATGTCCGTCGCAGGTTGGCGATTGAGGATTACCGCTATTACAAGAAGCTTTCATTTGAAGCTCTGAACTTCTTGGATGCTGGTAAGCTAGTGTTGGCAACTCTGGCGGCAGACAAGGAGTTTGATAACTTAGAGGAGGATGAAATCTACAGATGGCGACCAAAGTACGATGCGAATGGAAAGATGATTCTAGCTGTTGGTCATATGGTGATGCTGGTTGGACATGGAGAGTCTGAACACGGGGATGGATTTCATCCATTCCTCAACTCATATGGAGATTCGTTTGGAGGCGATGGGGGTGGTTTTGTCTTCTATGACGAGTTGGCTCATTTCTATGTGCTGAGCATCAAGGCCAATCCAAAGGTTATCACTCAACCTCCACCTCCCGACCTTCCTCTGCCGGCCAAACAGCTGACATTCTATCTACCAAAAGGCTGCACTGCTAATGCTAAAGAGCACTTACATTTTATATTTCCTCATCCACCGAAGTCCGAGCAGCTGAGCACAGAGTCTAAGAATGGCTCGCACTCCAACAACAAGCAAAGCGGGGCCAATTTTGACAATTGGCATCGGGACAGACCGTCAGCGTGGCTGCGACATGACACAAGCGAGTCTTCGACCTTTCCACAGCCTAACAGGCTCCCAGGCAGGGCCAGTTCTGACAATTGGCATCGGGACAGACCGTCAGGGTGGCTGCAACATGATACAGGAGAGTCTTCAACCTTTCCACAGCCTAACAGGCTCCCAGGCAGGGCCAGTTCTGACCACTGGCGTCAGGACACATCGCCGTCACTGTTTCAAAACACTTGACGCCGTTACATCAATGCTGACAAGTGGCTGAAAGAGTGAGCTATGATGGAGATAAAGTTGTAATTTTCTGGCACAGCTGCTATATGATGTGGTTATCTCATTTTCTGGTGATGCGCCCCTGTGCCGCTTTAAAAGCCAATCTGTTTGGTCTGATTAGTGTTGGTGAGGGGTGTAGTTTCCAAATGCTTTTGTTTCATTATATGGTTTCTGAATTGGCCAGTAGAAGCTCGTTTAAGTACCATGATCAGTGGTGTTGATATGACTATTTGGTGCCAGTTATGTTTGTGTCGGGGTCGTTCCTTTCTGCGGCCACGAGCACCTATGGGGCACGGGGGGCCCCTTCTGGTCCGGCAAGGGGGGCGGAGGCCGCGCGCAGAGCAGATCGAGGTCGGGCGCGCGCGGGGCGACGGGCGATTTTTACCCAGCTTCGGAGCTCTCCGGAGAGATAAAACTCCTACTGCTGCTTTGTGTTTGTATTTGATCTTGCTCGAGAGTGAGCGTATGGTGGTATTGCGTGTGTCGAATGGACCGAACCCCTTCTACGTGCGCATGGGGCTCCCTTTTATAGTCTGAAGGGGGCTCCAACAGGTGGCAACGTAGGAAGAGGGGGTAGAAAGGTAAAAACGCAGGTTGGTACAACAGTGACCAACAGTGTCCCCTACCTAACTCTGACGGCAGGGGGCAAGGGCATTTAATGCCCGTCTGGTCGCCCCAACAGTGCAGAGAAACGACCGTTAGGTGAGCCACCGGTCGCCACGATGGCGTCTCTGTCAGCTCCGCTTGCCACCTTGCTCCGCATGGCTACGCAACGCCCCGCCACGTGCCCCTGGGGTGGCCCTGGGGTGACACGTCGCTGGATGCGCTGGATTTTGGGTGGCCGCCTTGCCGCGGCCCTTCTCTTGTCGTGCCGGCAAGCTTGCCGGCCGTCGGGCCTTGCCGGGACGCGCGGGGCGCCGCGGCAAGTCTTCTGGAGATGCCTTGGTCGGCCTTCCCGGCAAGCTCCTCTTGCCGGGGCCTTTGTTGGCCTTCCCGGCAAGCTCCTCTTGCCGGGGCCTTGGTTGGCCTTCCCGGCAAGCTCCTCTTGCCGGGGCTTTAGCTTGAGTACTCTGTTCTTGAATGGCATCAAAGTAGCCGCTGAGGATCTTGGCGGACGCCCGGCAAGCCCTGCCGCGGGTCGCTGCGACTGCCCGTGTACAAGTTCGGGATACTAAGGTACCCCTACTTTAGTACACCGACAGGAGCCCCCGGGTCTGGGCCATACACGGTGCCGAGCGCTGTTGGGCCAGGCCCAAAACAGTGCACGGGCACGCGCGTCCTAGGTCACACCGCATATCTCTCCGCTTCCACCGCGCACGCCCAGAACGGCACAAAACGCGGCGTCGTGGGTGACGTGGGCGGCGTGTGCGGGGCTGAGCCTCGTGAGCATGCGTCAAGTCATGATGAAGGAGACGGCTCACGCCCTCCTACCTAAACGGAGGTAGGCGTGGGGGCGTGGTGCATTTACAGGACGGAGCCAGTGCGCGGCTTTCGAGGCGTCCACTCCCATGATCACGGGGTGGGGCGAGGCCGCCTTACCCGTCCCCTCGGCTCTGCATCCTCGCCACGCGGCTCCCATGCGCTTGGGGTCACGGACGGTGGGAGTGGGAATCTGGGCCGTCGCGAGCAGAGGCAGCGGGTCGGTCCCGATTCCCTGCTCTTCCCGCTCCTTGATTCGCTGAGCGGGGCGGCCGGGCTCCCACCCTGCTCCTTTATAAAGAGCAGGAGGGGGGCACAGAAGCCCGCACTCTCTCATCTCCTTCTTTCTTCAGCTTCTGCTCCCCTTTCTCCCATTCGCCATGGAGAAAGGGAACCCTGGCTCTTCATCGGTGGGGGCGAGGGTCGCCGCCAGACAGCACACCTCTCCCTCTCTCGCACCCTTGGCGGGGGAACCGGCCATAAGGGGAAGAGGGAGGGGGCGTGGTCGCGGACGAGGTCGAGGACGAGGCCGAGGCGCTCGGGGAAGAGGCGGACGGGGCGGCGCGCCAGCTTCGCCTTCGTCGGCGGTTCCTCCCCCCACGGCGGTCCACATGGGGGACGACCCTTGCGAGTTCTTCGTCAGGCTGCGTCGGGCGCCTCGTCGTCGCCTCCGGCTTCCAACTCCGTTCGCAAGCGCGATGGAACCGGACCCGCCCGAGATGCTGAGACTGCAGATGAGGGGCTGCGGGATCAGCGGCACACGAGTCCACGTTGTATCCCCAGCCCCTGGCGTGATGTATCTTGACCGTGGATGGAAGACGTTCGCCCGTATCCACAGCTTGACGGCGGGGTTTACCCTCCATTTTAAGTTAATGGAGGGCGACCTCCTCTCCGTCAAGGTCTTCGGGGACTCCGGCATCCGGGCAAGGTGCTGCGTGGACAGCTCCTCCGATAGCGAAGGCCCCTCCTCGAGCGAGAGAGACGATGAGGGGAGCGACAGCGACGACGAGGACGGCGGGTCCGACTAGGCGCCAGACGCCGCCTCGCGCGCCACCGGCGACCCCATCATCCGGGTCGCCGGCCTTCTGAACTCCCCGGGGCCATCTCCTTGGGCGGCTGGCGTAGGGAGGCTGCGGAAGAGGAAGAGGGGTGGCGGCAAGGCCGTCAAGTCGGAGTACGAGAGCGAGGTGCCCTCGACAGCGTGCTGACGTCCTGCCGCCCCGTCTTCGAGCTCTGCCTCCGGCGCCTCCGTCTCCGCCAAGCCCCTGGCCGGCCCCCGGGATGCTCTCTTGGTGTCTTCTGGCACCCGTAGCTCACCTAGGCGCCCCTTTTGCCATCCCCGGCAAGCTTCTCTTGCCGGGGCCTCCTTGACCTACCTCCTGAAGAGAGAAATAGGAGAGGGATTACGGGCATCTTATCTTTCAATTTGTAAGCTTTCGGGCCTTAGCTGTATTTAAAATTTGTAATCCTCTCTATCATGTTTTTCATCCTCTATGAACTTGTACTAAATTGGGATGTTTTTTAATGAAAAGAGGGGAATGCCTGCCGGGTTATGCCCTTTACTTGATTTTGTGCCTTGTATGTTCCCACCCTACGCTTTTAGGAAACTTGCCGGCGCAAACACACTCGCTGAGTGCGGAACATCAGCAGCCCGCTGGCGGTGTTGCTTCCGGCAAGAAACCTTGTCGGGCCAGTTGCAGCGCACTTGTATTGTTTGAGCGGACTCAGAAATAAACCCAGGGTGCAACTTGGCCGCGACTTGGCTCCTCCGCGCACGGGGGGCTTTTTTTTACAAGACACATTCGTTCAAGGACGCGGCCTCACTTTCCCCAGCCCATAAGAGGATGCATGACGAGGGATGAAAAACTTATCTGATGCCGCAGCCCCCGGCGACTCTAGCTCGCTGGGGATGAATCTTGGCGTTTGTAGCCCCTGGCAACTCTGGCTCCGCCGAGACCTAGGTGTCGGTGCGCCTTTCCTTGCCCTTGTCGCTGACGCTGCGGCCTCCGGGGACCCTGGCCTGCCGCGAAGGAACTTCGGTACTTGTAGCCCCCAGCGAAATCGGCTTGCCGGGGCCCCTGCGCCAGTGCGCCCTTCTGGTTTTTCCTTGTCGCTGTTATTATAGTCACGAAAATAACTAAGACAGCGCCGTAATAAGTTACTCTTTCGTGGCGTGATTATTTAGGTTGGGCAACGTAATGCCATGCTTCGCCCTTCGTATGTTTGCACTCTACGCTTTTTAGGGGACTTGCCGGTGCATACACACTTGCTGAGTGCGGAACATCAGCAGCCCGCTGGCGGTGTTGCCTCCGGCAAGAAACCTCGTCGGGCTAGTTGCAGCGCGCTTTCATTGTCGAGCGGACTCGGAAACAAATCAAGGGTGCAACTCAGCCGCGAGTTAGCTCCTCTGCGCACAAGTTTTACATAGGAAGGACGTCCCACGGCAAGGCTTGCTATGTTACGCCCTCTACTTCATTACATCCCTTGTACGTTTTTACCCTACGCTTCTAGGGAACTTGCCGGCGCTAACACACTTGCTGAGTGCGGAACATCAGCAGCCCGCTGGCGGTGTTGTCCCCGGCAAGAAACCTTCTCGGGCCAGTTGCAGCGCGCTTGTATTGTTGAGCGGACTCGAAAACAAAGCAAGGACGCAACTTGACCACGAGTTGGTTCCTCCGCGCACAGGTTTTTCGTACAAGGGACGAACGTTCGAGGAATATAACATAAGAGCTTAGAACTAAAAAGTGCTCTGTACTCAAGTTCGGGCGACTTAGCTTTTCCGTCCTCTACGATCCGGCGAAGCCGCACTTCTCCCTTGACTTCCTCCCTTGTACGTTTTCACCCCCACGCTTCCAGGGAACCCGCCGGTGCAAACACACTTGCTGAGTGCGGGACATCAGCAGCCCGCTGGCGGTGTTGCTTCCGGCAGGAAGAACTCGTCGGGCTAGTTGTGGCGCGCTTTCATCGTTGAGCGGACTCGAAACAGATCAAGGGCGCAACTTAGCCACGATTCGACCCTTCTGCGCACAGGTTCTTCGTACAAGGTATGGATTCTCAGGGAATACAATTCAAAAACTCGAAACTGGACGCCTCCTTCGCCCTACTGGCCGGTGGAGCTCGATGGCGCATCCTCGACGGCAGCGCGGCACTCCGTGGAGGCGTGCTTGCCGGAGCAGGCACCAGAGCTGTTCTTGCCGGGCTTAGTCTTTGGTGGATCTGCCTTTGCCTTCTTGCATTTGCCGGTGGAGCTCGATGGTGCGTCCTCGACGGCAGCGCAGCACTCCGGGGAGGTGCGCTTGCCGGAGTGGGCATCAGAGCTGCTCTTGCCAGACTTGACTTTCTTCTTCCCCCGGGGAGCTTCAGCGGCAAGTGGCTTGCCCTCTGCTGCGGCTGCTGCTTCCCGGTAGATCTTTCCGGTGCAGATAAGTGCATCCTTCTTGTCGCCTTGGACAGAGATGACACTTATTGGACCAGGCATCTTGAGCACATTGTATGCGTAGTGAGAGGCTGCCATGAACTTGGCAAGCGCTGGTCGGCCGAGTATCCCATTGTAGGGTAATGGGATATCAACAACATCGAAGGTGACCCTCTCTGTCCTGAAGTTCAGCTCGCTGCCAAACGTTACTGGCAGCATGATCTTCCCCTTGGGCTTGCTCCTTCCCGGATTTATCCCTTGAAAGGTACCAGTTTATTCGAGCTCGCTGTCGGGGATCTAGAGCTTCTTGAGCACTGCGGAGGAAATCAGGTTCAGGCCGGCCCCGCCATCAACCAACATCTTTGTGACCTTGAGGTTGCGGATTGTTGGTGAGACCAACATCGGCAAGCACCTGACCGCAGTGATGCGATCAGGGTGGTCCTCAACATCGAAGATGATGGGCGTGCTGGACCATTTCAGAGGCTTGCGCGCCTCGACGGACGGCTCCGCTGCATTCACCTCTCGCACCCACTGCTTGAGTTGGCGGTGCGAGGCGTGTAGAGAGGCGCCGCCGTCGATGCACAACACCTCTGTCGCCTTCTGAAACTCTTGGTCATCGGTCTCATCTTCCTCCATCTCATCATCCTCATCCTCATCTTCGTCCTTGTCGCGGCCGCGGGGAGGCCTATCTCCTTGCCGCGGCTTGGCCTTGCCGCGGTGTCCTCCCCGGGCGGGAAGCTTCTTGCCGGATCCTCCGCCACCTCCCTCCTTTAATGCCCGTCTGGTCGCCCCAATAGTGCAGAGAAACGACCGTTAGGTGAGCCACCGGTCGCCACGATGGCGTCTCAGTCAGCTCCGCTTGCCACCTTGCTCCGCATGGCTACGCAACGCCCCGCCACGTGCCCCTGGGGTGGCCCTGGGGTGACACGTCGCTGGATGCGCTGGATTTTGGGTGGCCGCCTTGCCGCGGCAAGTGCCTTGCCGCGGCCCTTCTCTTGTCGTGCCGGCAAGCTTGCCGGCCGTCGGGCCTTGCCGGGACGCGCGGGGCGCCGCGGCAAGTCTTCTGGAGATGCCTTGGTCGGCCTTCCCGGCAAGCTCCTCTTGCCGGGGCCTTTGTTGGCCTTCCCGGCAAGCTCCTCTTGCCGGGGCCTTGGTTGGCCTTCCCGGCAAGCTCCTCTTGCCGGGGCTTTAGCTTGAGTACTCTGTTCTTGAATGGCATCAAAGTAGCCGCTGAGGATCTTGGAGGACGCCCGGCAAGCCCTGCCGCGGGTCGCTGCGACTGCCCGTGTACAAGTTCGGGATACTAAGGTACCCCTACTTTAGTACACCGACAGTTTGCATATTGGTGTCTCTGTACTTAATTTTGTTCACACTTTGTTTTAGGGCGTGTAGATTAGTCTTCTCAGGTTATTATTGCTGTTTCAACTGGACATGTGAATTGTGCTCTTATTGTTTGAACTTGTTCTCCAGTAATCTCAATACCTTCCTGTAGAGTTCTCTGTCTCAAGTTTACTTTGTCAAAAGCCAGTCGGTATTTGTAATTTTAGGTATGGTTATGTTGCTCCTGACGATGTGCCTGTATTATTGCGTCAACATATTGGACAAGGAGAGATTGTGGACCGCCTGTGGAGGCCTTCTTCCTCTTTTGATTATTCCATTCCCTGGGTTGATTCTGAGTTTAGAGGATATCTAGTTAGTGTTTCACCACTTCACCAGTCATTTGTATCCGTTTTGTGAGTACTATCTACATTTTGAATCGTCCTTTTCTCTTGCTGCTGTATCTGCACCCTGACATGGTTATACATCGTAGATTCTGTGCATTACCTGATGATATTATAAAAACTGCATTGTATGTGTTCTAGTTCTTGTATGTTTACATCACTGGTTAATCTGTTTCCAAATGATTTGGTTACTTCAAGTAGCATAATCTTGAGTTGAGGGACGGAAGTCTGTCACAGGTGCTTCTTTTCTTGAGCATTATAGTAAAGCCAAGAATAAGACTACTGCTGCAACGGTGTTGGTTGCCTGTGAAGCAGTCCTGAAAACAGGACCAGGTTGTGTGCACGAATGACATTCTACCCCATTCAAACAGTCTGATTTGAGACTACTTGTGCATACTAATGCAAGGGCTAGAACTTTAGCTGATCTGGAGATGGCGATGGAAAATATGTTTTGCGCAATGTCCTCGTGTGAAAAAAGAAGTAACGTCCTAATGTGAAACTCCCAAGTTTTGAACTTTTCCACGCCTTGGCAGTATGTGTTGTAGCAGGGCATGCTAGTTGGTTGGTGCGAATATGATCATTGTTGTCGACCGTGGATTTGATTGCTTCGGGGTTTTTCTTTTTCCTCGCTTAGGCATAGCTTTGGTCTTAATATAGTATATCTTGTGTGTTGCTGCTGGAATTGGGTGATGAAATTTTGGTTTGATAATGCAAGAACCCTTATTATGCTTGATTATTTATAGTTGTAACAATATTTATCAAATATAAGTAGAATAATTAAATGAAAATATTTTTCATGCATGGTTGAATGTTGTGGTGGGTCTTTTCCATGCATGCTTGCATGTTGAGGTGGGCTTATCTCATTCATAATTGTATGACGAGGTGACATGCTTGCTTGTTGAGATAAATAAGTTAGCGTGGGTGACTCTCGTATATAGTAGGATATAAGATATGACTTTGCTATTTGCCAGTATTTTCTTGTGTGTGTGTGTGTGTTGGTATTGGCTATGTGCATCCTATTTATGCAGAGGTCAGTTGTGTGCTCATTGTGTTTCTATCCTGTTGATATTTCATTTTGAGTCAACAAAATATGGCCACTACTAGGCGCTGGCGCACCGGCCCAAGGTTTGCGTCAGTCAGCCCCCAGTCGTTTGATCTGCCCCATACAGAGCCTGCAGAAATCGTTCGACCGCGCTCGTATTAGACGGGTCACATGGACTCGACCATCCTCTTCCTCGTGCCTGCGAATCCCTCGCACCTCCTCCCCCGTCTGACCCACTCCCCTCCTCCTGCCCCCCCGTATCTCCTCCCTTGCCGTCGGTTCGCCCCTCGTCGTCAACCGGAAGTAAAAAGAAACCCACCCCTCGCATCTCGTCGTCGCCGCGCCGAAGGTCGCTATCTCGTCGCTGATAGTGATTGTAGCACCGACGACAATGGTTTCGAAAAAAAAGTGCTAACGTCCCAACAAAGCTCACCACCAGTTGCAACCTTTGTGGGTCGCGTGGTGGCCTCCCACGTAGCACTGATGACCCATGGTTCGGTTCCAGCAAAGCTCACCATTGGTTGCAACATTTTTGTGGAGAGCGACCACGGCGACCTATGGTTCCAGCAAAAAATCGATACGGTTCTAGCATACCTCACCGTCAGTTGCAACTTTGCCAGGGCGCGGTTGTAGCATGGGTCACCGCCGGTTGCACTGTCGAAGCCACGAGTCACCATGGCCCATTGCAATTTTCTACTCGACCGATTCCAACACCACTGACTAAGGGTGGTAGCTTTTCGCCAAGTCGGTTGCAGCTTCCCCCAGCCTGTCGATTCCAGCACTAGCGGGAGGGGTCGCCGCGGTCACCTCCCATAGTAGCAAACAATTATGCCAGTTCCAACATCTGCGAGAGCAGTTGCAGCATCTGGTGTGTGCGGTCACCGCGGTCAACGTACGTAGTAGCAAAAAATGATGCCGATTGTAGCACTTTAGATCGCCGGTTGTAGTGTTAAGCATGTCATATGTTGGGCCAGGCCATGTTGCCTTGTGCACGACTATTAGATAGGTAGAGATAGAAGATCTCCTCTATTTAAGTTGTTCCGATCTCTATCTAAACCTCCTATAATCTTTCTCCTCTTCTCTCGGTTATTTTCCTAACCGAACACGGTTGTAACCCTATCAAGAGGATCTTTCTCATCACGTAATATAACTCACGCGGGCTCCCCCCTAGGAAGTTGAGACGCTTCATTATTTCTTACATGGTATACCAAGCATGCCCTTCCGATCGCATCTAGCTCTTCCACCTCGATCGATCTTCATCATCAACCTCCATCGATATGTTGGGTAACGCAGTAATTTCAAAAATATTCCTACGATCACGCAGGATCTATCTAGGAGATGCATAGCAACGAGAGGGGGAGTGTATCTTCATACCCTTGAAGATCGCAGAGCGGAAGCGTTTATCAACGCGGTTGATGTAGTCGTACACCTTCACGATCCGTCCCGATCAAGTACCGAACATACGACACCTTCGCGTTTAGCACACGTTCAGCTCGATGGCATCCTCGCCTTCTTGACCCAGCAAGACGGGCGAAGTAGTAGATGAGTTTCGGCAGCACGACGGCGTGGTGACGGTGTTGGTGAAGAACAATCTCCGAGGGCTTCGGCTAAGCACTACGGAAACTATGATGGAGGATAAACTAGAGGGGACGGGGTTGCCGGCACCCGACTTGGTGTTTCTTGATGTGTCTTTGGTGCTAGCCCTGCCCCTCTATTTATATGTTGAGCCCTGGGCTCGAAACTTGGAGCAAAAGCCTCCTCAAAGTCGGTTTTGCCTGAAAGGCAAGAGTCCCACTCAGACTCCAGGATCAAACGTCACAATCCTCGGCGTCTGGCGCAGACGCCATGGGCCTCGGCGTCTGGCCCAGGGCCAGACGCCAAGGTCTCCGGCGTTTAGACCCCTGGCCTTCGCAAAACTCCTTTTGCATCGACTTATCGCCCCATGGGCCTGACCCCTTGGCCTAATCATATCATCCAATATATGAATCTTTACCTCCGGACCATTCCGGAGCTCCTCATCATGTCCGTGATCTCATACGGGACTCCGAACAACATTCGGTCACCATCATACATAACTCATATAATACTATATCGTCAACGAACGTTAAGCGTACGGACCCTACCGGTTCAAGAACTATGTAGGCATGACCGAGACACCTCTCTGGTCAATAACCAATAGCGGAACCTGGATGCCCATATTGGCTCCTACATATTCTACAAAGATCTTTATCGGTCGAACCGTTAAAACAACATACGTTGTTCCCTTTGTCATTGGTATGTTACTTGCCCGAGAGTCGATCGTCGGTATCATCATACCTAGTTCAATATCGTTACCGGCAGGTCTCTTTACTCGTTTTGTAATACTTCATCCTGCAACTAACTCATTAGTCACAATGCTTGCAAGGCTTATAGTGATGAGTATTACCGAGAGGGCCCAGAGATACCTCTCCGAAACACGGAGTGACAAATCCTAATCTCAATCTATGCCAACCCAACAAACACCTTCGGAGACACCTGTAGAGTACCTCTATAATCACCCTTTTACGTTGTGACGTTTGGTAGCACACAAAGTGTTCCTCCGGTATTCAGGAGTTGCATAATCTCATAGTCTGAGGAACATGTATAAGTCATGAAGAAAGCAGTAGCAATGAAACTGAAACGATCATAATGCTAAGCTAACGGATGGGTCATGTCCATCACATCATTCTCCTAATGATGTGATCCCATTCATCAAATGACAACTCATGTCCATGGCTAGGAAACTTAACCATCTTTGATTAACGAGCTAGTCAAGTAGAGGCATACTAGGAACAATATGTTTTGTCTATGTAAATCCTGAGAGTTGGCCAGTCCTCGGCTTCTACCCCCACGTAAAAAGTATGTGGGTGTTCGGGATATACCTGAACACTCTTTATCCCATGGTTGGGTCCTTTTAAGGAGGTGTTCCTCACCATGAACCAGGCAATCGGACTATAGGGCTTTATCACTCTCACTTAGCCATAGGAATTCGAGTATGGTCGGCGCATCCCCTAGTGTTCGGAAGGCCGAACTAGGGGCTCTATTAGCGCCTGATCGGAAGACCGATCCGTCACACTCTGCATTTATAATGGCATTATGCGGAATAAATCTTTAAGGATTTTACAACCTCTCGAACAGCTGACCAGCTCTCACTGTATCATGACAGTCGGTTTTCGGCTTTCTCTACTGAGGTGCTCGTCCGGAAGAACCGGGACACAATCGCAGTAGTTCCCCCAGCGCTACCTTAGCCGATGGGGCGGAACGTAAGGTACCAAAACATGGGAGCCGGGAAAACCCAACCAATGACCCAAGATATGATTCGGAGCTGATGCATATAGTGCTATAAGTTCGGGGTGCCGAGCGACCGAAAAGGTGGTCAGACTTTATAGCCGTACTATGAAGCCCCTGGCACAATCGGGCATAACACAAGGCATGGGTGCCTTTTTTGACAAAGAGGCGTCGATGAGAAACGACGGCCAGTGAGTGTTATTTAAGTCTACGCATTGTAGTAAAATGACATGTCTATGCATGTGAGTACGGTGTATGCTTATAAAAAGGAGTATTTTGGGCAGAACCTGTTATGGCCGGATTGGAGGAGGCTGTGGGTGGATCTGAGGTGTGTCCGGACTGCCTGCCTTGTACGTCCGAGATGATTCCGCATCGCCAATCCTGTTCTGCGCCAAAGTTAGTTCGTAAAGACAAATGCTTAAAGGCAACTGCATATACCATTGTGGTTGGACCATGGGTGCCTGAACGGAGCCTGGCTGAACCATGCCGTAAAGTAGTGCGGATTCCTCAATTGGTGTCCGGGTGTTTGGCTGCCAAATCAAGATTTGATAAACAGGCACGACTCGCTATTCCAGCGGCGGTATAATTTCCGCTCTAAGGGTGGGGCTCGACCTTGGCCGTAACTGTGACTATGTCACACGGGACTAGCCTGATGTTCTGCCTCATTGAATCTAGCCAACGTGGCTCATCCCGGTAGTGTGTGGTAATTGCTATATAAAGGGATAATGCCGAAGACTTATTCTTCGGTGTGGTATTTGTTTGGTGATCCGAAGACAACCGTTAGTATGGTGGGTCAGTTAAAACTTGGCCTTTGCACCTTGCATCTTTGAGGAGAGTTTTATTGATAGTTGTATGCCTGTGGGGACTTTTGTAAAATGGAGCCCCCAGGCTATTGGGTAGATAGTGAGCGCAATAGAATTGCTATGGCTGGTGTTGTCCGGACGGCCAATGTGATTAAAGACGATCGGCCGTATTTTTGTACCGTGAGGGGATCGTCCTCGCCATGTTTGACTGGTCCTTTCATTGGTCCCGGTGCAAGATCGGCCGTTTTGTTTGGAAGATCCTGCATTCTCTGTTGGTATGCTTGGCCGCCCTTCTGGGGGTACCGTGAATTTCACATGGTTGATCGAGTATGCTGCCTGAGCCCGCTGGGCCTGGGCTGTTCTTTTTCTGCTGACCGGACTGGGGACCGCAGAATTCGGCACCAACTTCCCTGACTTGACGTTTGTGACGATTGCGCCGAGGCCTGAGGATGCCTCCTCATGTATCCTTCGTAATGTCTTGGACCGTAATGGTGTGTTGACGTCATTGTATGTGCCTTAGGTTCTGCTTCTTAGGTTGAAGTAGCAAATTATGCCGTGTGTGCCCTTTGTCGGGGTGGTCGAGTCCGTATTCCTCGGTGGCCAGGACCTTAGTCCATCTGTCCACGAGCAAATCTTGGTCAGCTTTGAGTTGTTGTTTCTTCCTTTGTAGGCTCCTCGCCGTGGCCATGAGTCATCGCTTGAAGCGAACTTGTTCCATAGGATCTTCCGGCACGACGAATTCGGCATCGCCGAGGCTTACCTCGTCTTCGGAGGAGGGCCTATAGTTGTTCCTCTCCAAGTATCCCACCGTGGCCAGTCCGGCCTGCTTGAAGGCAGGCTGATCAGGATTGTTTTCGTCTCCTGTGCCAGTATTGTTGTGGCGAGGCTTGGAGCGGCGTTGACGATGTCCGTGCTTAGCTTTCTTCCCTGAGGGGTAATCCTCCGTTGCCTCATCACCATTGGTTTCTTTCGGAGTGTCCACCATATATATATATATCATATGAGGAGGTGGCTGTCCACCGGCGCGTGAGCGGTGGCTCCTGGTCTTCTCCTGCATCGTCGTCCATACCGTCGATGTATTCGGAGTCGAAGTCGAGCACGTTGGTTAAGTCATCGACCATGGCAATGAAGTGGGTGGTGGGTGGGCAACAAATTCCTTCGTCGCCCGCTTCCCACTCGAGCCGGACATAGTTCAGCCAAGAGTCTCCTGACAAGGGGAGAGACTTCAACGAGTTCAACACGTCGCCAAAGGGCGGGTGCTGGAAAATATCCGCTGCAGTGAACTCCATTATAGGAGCCCAACCAAGTTCAGCGGGCTCAGGAGCGCGCGGACTGGAACCTACAGCCGGATACGAGTTCGGGGGTCCGGTGTCACATGCTTCTTTGGGGGTGAGGCCTGTGTTCGGCTCTAACGCCGATGAGTGTGCGGTCTGCGGGACGGAGTCCATCCACCCGTCCTTGGGCAACGCAATCTGCTTCGGATTTAGGCCCCGGGCTACTGTCGGGGTGATATCCCGAGCATTGTCCGACAGCAGGTCTAAGCCGTGCTCATCGTGACTGTCCGGCGCTCCCGGCACAGGCCCTAATTCGTCGAAGATCAAGTCTCCGTGGATATCCGCCATGTAGTCTAGGTTTCCGAACCTGACTTGGTGGCCAGGGGCGTAGCTGTCAATCTGCTCCAGTTGGCCAAGCGAATTGGCCCGCAGCGCGAAGCCGCCGAACACGAAGATCTGTCCGGGGAGAAAAGTCTCACCCTAGACCGTTTTGTTGACGATTGAAGGAGCCATCACGCCTTGCAGGGACGATACAGAGGAACTCTCAATGAAAGCACCAATGTCGGTGTCAAAACCGGCAGATCTCGGGTAGGGGGTCCCGATCTGTGCGTCTTCGGCAGATGGTAACAGGAGGCAAGGGACACAATGTTTACCTAGGTTCGGGCCCTCTCGACGGAGGTAAAACCCTACTTCCTGCTTGATTGATATTGATGATATGAGTAGTACAAGAGTTGATCTACCATGAGATCATAGAGGCTAAACCCTAGAAGCTAGCCTATGATGATTATGATTCTGATCGTGATCGTCCCTCTAAGGACTGAACTCTCCGGTTTATATAGACACCGGAGAGGGCTAGGGTTTACATGGAGTCGGTTACAAGGAAGGAAATATAATATCCGGATCGCCAAGCTTGTCTTCCATGCAAAGGAGAGTCCCATCCGGACACGGGACGAAGTCTTGAGTCTTGTATCTTCACGCCCCAACAGTTTGGACAAAGTATACAGTCCGACTGTCCGGATAACCCCTAATCCAAGACTCCCTCATGTGTATTTTCTTTGTAGTGTATTATTCATGCTAGAATTGTATTAACCGGAAACTTGATACATGTGTGGATACATAGACAAAACAGTGTCCCTAGTAAGCCTCTACTAGACTAGCTCGTTAATCAAAGATGGTTAAGTTTCCTAACCATAAACATGTGTTGTCATTTGATGAACGGGATCACATCATTAGGAGAATGATGTGATGGACAAGACCCATCCGTTAGCTTAGCATACTGATCATTAAGTTTTATTGCTATTCCTTTCTTCATGACTTATACATGTTCCTTTGACTATGAGATTATGCAACTCCCAAATATCGGAGGAATACCTTGTGTGCTATCAAGATCACAACATAAAAGGGATATTATAAAGATGCTCTACAGGTATCTCTGAATGTGTTTTGTTGGGTTGGCATAGATCGAGATTAGGATTTGTCACTCCGAGTATTGGAGAGGTATCTCTGGGCCCTCTCGGTAATGCACATCATCATAAGCCTAGCAAGCAATGTGACTAATGAGTTAGTTATGGGATGCTGCATTACGGAACGAGTAAAGAGACTTGCTGGTAACGAGATTGAACTAGGTATGAGGATACCGACGATTGAATCTCAGGCAAGTAACATACCGATGACAAAGGAAATAACGTATGTTGTCATAATGGTTCGACCGATAAAGATCTTCGTAGAATATGTGGGAACCAATATGAGCATCCAGGTTCCGCTATTGGTTATTGACCAGAGAGGTATCTTGGTCATGTCTACATAGTTCTCAAACTTGTAGGGTCCGCATGCTTAAGGTTCGATGATGATTTGTATTATGAGTTATGTGTTTTGGTAACCTAAGATTGTTCGAAGTCCCATATGAGATCACGGACATGACGAGGAGTCTCGAAATGGTCGAGAGGTAAAGATTGATATATTGGACGATAGTATTCGGACAACGAAATGATTTCAGAGTGTTTCGGATATTTATCGGAGTACCAAGGGGTTACCGGAACCCCTAGGGGAAAGTAATGGGCCACATGGGCCATAGGGGAGAGAGAGGGCAGCCCACAAGGGAGTGGCGTCCCCCCCATGGGGAGTCCGAATTGGACAAGGGGAGGGGGAGCGGCCCCCCTTTCCTTCTCCCTCTCCCTCTCCTTTCCCCTTTTCCCCTCCGAAAGAAGGAAGGGGGGTCGACTAGAACTAGGAGTCCTAGTGGGTTTCCCACCCCCCACTTGGCGCGCCCCCTAGGGCCGGCCTCCTCCCCTCTCCTCCGTTATATACGGGGGTAGGGGGCACCCCAAGGCACATCAATTGTTTCTTAGCCGTGTGCGGTGCCCCCCTCCACCGTTTACTCCTCCGGTCATATTGTCGTAGTGCTTAGGCGAAGCACTGCGCAGATCACATCACCATCACCATCACCACGCTGTCGTGCTGACGAAACTCTCCCTCGACACTTTGCAGGATCAAGAGTTCGAGGGAATTCATCGAGCTGAACGTGTGCAGAATTTGGAGGTTTCGTACGTTCGGTGCTAGATCGGTTGAATCGAGAAGACGTTCGACTACTGATACGTCTCCAATTTATCTATAATTTTTGATTGTTCCATGCTATTATATTACCTGTTTTGGATGTTTATGGGCTTTACTATACACTTTTATATCATTTTTGGGACTAACCTATTAACCGGAGGCCCAGCCCAAATTGCTATTTTTTTTCCTATTTCAGTGTTTCGCAGAAAAGGAATATCAAACGGAGTCCAAACGGAATGAAACCTTCGGGAGAGTTATTTTTGGAACAAATGCAATCCAGGAGACTTGGAGTGGATGTCAAGAAGCAGACGAGGAAGCCACGAGGCAGGGAGGCGCGCCCTAGGGGGGTGGGCACACCCCCCACCCTTGTGGGCCCCTCATGGCTCCCCTGGTCGACTTCCTTCGCCTATATATATCTACATACCCTGAAAACATCCAGGAGCACCACGAAACCCTATTTCCACCACCGCAACCTTCTGTACCCATGAGATCCCATCTTGGAGCCTTTTCCGGCTCTCCGCCGGAGGGGGAATCGATCATGTAGGGCTTCTCCATCAATGCCAAAGCCTCTTTGATGAGTTGTGAGTAGTTTACCACAGACCTTCGGGTCCATAGTTATTAGCTAGATGGCTTCTTCTCTCTCTCTCTCTCTCTCTCTCTCTCTCTTAATCTCAATACAAAGTTCTCCTTGATCTTCTTGGAGATCTATTCGATGTAACTCTTTTTGTGGTGTGTTTGTCGAGATCCGATCAATTGTGGGTTTATGATCAAGTTTATCTATGAGAAATATTTGAACCTCCTCTGAATTCTTTTATGTATGATTGGTTATCTTTGCAAGTCTCTTCGAATTATCAGTTTGGTTTGGCCTACTAGATTGATCCTTCTTGCAATGGGAGAAGTGCTTAGCTTTGGGTTCAATCTTGCGGTGTCCTTTCCCAGTGACAGCAAGGGAAGCAAGGCACATATTGTATTGTTGCCATCGAGGATAAAAGATGGGGTTTATATCATATTGCTTGAGTTTATCCATCTACATCATGTCATCTTGCCTAACGTGTTACTCTATTCTTATGAACTTAATACTCTAGATGCATGCTAAATAGCGGTCGATGTGTGGAGTAATAGTAGCAGATGCAGAATCATTTTGATCTACTTGTCGCGGACGTGATGCCTATTTACATGACCATGCCTAGATATTCTCATAACTATGCACTTTTCCATCAGTTGCTCGACAGTAATTTGTTCACCCACCGTAATACTTATGCTATCTTGAGAGAAGCCACTAGTGAAACCTATGGCCCCCAGGTCTATTTTCCATCATATAAGTTTCCGATCTACTTTATTTTGCAATCTTTACTTTTCAATCTATATCATAAAAATACCAAAAATATCTATCTTATTATTATCTCTATCAGATCTCACTTTCGCAAGTGGCCGTGAAGGGATTAACAACCCCTTTATCGCGTTGGTTGCGGGGTTCTTGTTGTTTGTGTAGGTACGAGGGACTTGCGTGTAGCCTCCTACTAGATTGATACCTTGGTTCACTTTGCTCCATCACCCTTTCCTCTTCAAGGGAAACCAACGCAGTGCTCAAGAGATAGCAAGAAGGATTTCTGGCGCCGTTGCCGTGGAGGTCTTCGCTCAAGCCAAGACATACCAAGTACCCATCACAAACTCTATCCCTTGCACTACATTATTTGTCATTTGCTTCTCGTTTTCCTCTCCCCCACTTCACCCTTGCCATTTTATTCACCCTCTCTTTTCCGTTCGCCTCTTTTTCGCTTGTCTCTTGTGTGCTTATGTGTTGGATTGCTTGTCACGATGGCTCAAGATAATACTAAATTGTGTGACTTTTCCAATACCAATAATAATGATTTCCTTAGCACTCCGATTGCTCCTCTTACCAATGTTGAATCTTGTGAAATCAATGCTGCTTTGTTGAATCTTGTCATGAAAGATCAATTCTCTGGCCTTCCTAGTGAAGATGCCGCTACTCATCTAAACAACTTTATTGATTTGTGTGATATGCAAAAGAAGAAAGACATGGATAATGATATTGTTAAATTGAAGTTATTTCCGTTTTCACTTAGAGATCGTGCTAAAACTTGGTTTTCGTCTTTGCCTAAAAATAGTATTGATTAATGGAATAAGTGCAAAGATGCTTTTATCTCTAAGTATTTTCCTCCCGCTAAGATCATCTCTCTTAGAAACGATATTATGAATTTTAAGCAACTTGATCATGAACATGTTGCACAATCTTGGGAGAGGATGAAATTAATGATTCGCAATTGCCCTACACATGGATTAAATTTATGGATGATCATACAAAAATTTTATGCCGGATTGAATTTTGCTTCTAGAAATCTTTTAGATTCGGCCGCCGGAGGCAATTTTATGGAAATCACTTTAGGATAAGCTACTAAACTCCTAGATAATATTATGGTTAATTATTCTCAATGGCACACCGAAAGATTTACTAGTAAAAAAGTTCATGCGATAGAAGATATTAATGTTTTGAGTGGAAAGATGGATGAACTTATGAAATTGTTTGCTAATAAGAGCGCTCCTATTGATCCTAATGATATGCCTTTGTCTACTTTGATTTAGAATAATAATGAATCTATGGATGTGAATTTTGTTGGTAGGAATAATTTTAGTAACAATGCTTATAGAGGAAACTTTAATCCTAGGTTGTTCCCTAGTAGTTCCTCTAATAATTATGGTAATTCCTACAACAACTCTTATGGAAATTTTAATAAGATTCCCTCTGATTTTGAAATTAGTGTTAAATAATTTATGATCTCTCAAAAGAATTTCAATGCTTTGCTCGAAGAAAAATTTCCTAAGATTGATGAGTTGGCTAGGAACGTGGATAGAATTTCTCTTGATGTTGATTCTTTGAAACTTAGATCTATTCCATTTAAGCATTATATCAATGAGTCTCTCAAATCCATGAGAATTTCCATTGATGAGTGCAAAGAAAGAACCGCTAGAATGCGTGCTAAGAAAGATTGCTTTGTAAAAGCGTGTTCTTCTAATTTTCATGATAATAATGATGAAGATCTAAAAGTGATTGATGTGTACCCTATTAAATCTTTGTTTTGCAATATGAATCTTGATAATGATGGTACTGGAGATGAGTCAACTTTAGTTAAAAGGCGTCTCAATGATTCAGAGTTTTTAGATCTTGATGCTAAAATTGGTAACAGTGGGATTGGAGAGGTCAAAACTTTACATAGCAATGAACCCACTATTTTGGATTTCAAGGAATTTAATTATGATAATTGCTCTTTAGTAGATTGTATTTCCTTGTTGCAATCCGTTTTAAATTCTCCTCATGCTTATAGTCAAAATAAAGCTTTTACTAAACATATCGTTGATGCTTTAATGCAATCTTATGAAGAAAAACTTGAATTGGAAGTTTCTATCCCTAGAAATATTTATGTTGAGTGGGAACCTACTATTAGAATTAAAATTAAAGATCATGAATGCTATGCTTTGTGTGATTTGGGTGCTAGTGTTTCCACGATTCCAAAAACTTTGTGTGATGTGCTAGGTTTCCGTGAATTTGATGATTGCTCTTTATACTTGCACCTTGCGTATTCCACCATTAAGAAACCTATTGGAAGGATTAATTATGTTCTTATTGTTGCAAATAGGAATTATGTGCCCGTAGATTTTATCGTTCTTGATATAGATTGCAATCTTTCATGTCCTATTATTCTTGGTAGACCTTTCCTTAGAACGATTGGTGCAATTATTGATATGAAGGAAGGAAATACTAGATTCCAATTTGCATTAAAGAAAGGCATGGAACACTTTCCTAGGAAGAAAATCAAATTACCTTACGAATATATTATGAGAGCCACTTATGAATTGAATATCAAAGATGGCAATACTTAGATCTATTCTCGCTTTTATGCCTAGCTAGGGGCGTTAAATGATAGCGCTTGTTGGGAGACAACCCAATTTTATTTTTGTTCTTTGCTTTTTGCTCCTGTTTAGTATTAAATAATTCATCTAGCTTCTGTTTAGATGTGGTTTTAAGTTTTAATTAGTGTTTGTGCCCAGTAGAACCTATAGGATCATCTTGGGTGATAGTTAATTTGATCTTGCTGAAAAACAGAAACTTTTGCGTGCACGAGAATAATTTTAATAAATGACAGAAACGTGATTTTTAGTTGATTATTTTTGCATAAGATTAATAGACAAATTTTATAGGACTTACTATTTTGGTAGGATTTTTAGAGTTCCATAAGTATTCAGAAGTTACAGATTGCTACAGACTATTCTGTTTTTGACAGATTCTGTTTTTCGTGTGTTTTTTGCTTATTTTGATGAATCTATGGCTAGTATCGGGGGGTACGAACCATAGAGAAGTTGGAATAAAGTAGGTTTAACACCAATATAAATAAATAATGAGTTCATTACAGTACCTTAAAGTGGTGCTTTGCTTTCTTGCACTAACAGAGCTCATGAGATTTTCTGTTGAGTTTTGTATTGTGAAGTTTTCATGTTTTGGGTAAAGATTTGATGGATTATGGAATAAGGAGTGGCAAGAGCCTCAGCTTGGGGATACCCAAGGCACCCCAGGGTAAAATCAAGGACAACCAAAAGCCTAAGCTTGGGGATGCCCCAGAAGGCATCCCCTCTTTCATCTTCGTCTATCAGTAACTTTACTTGGAGCTATATTTTTATTCACCACATGATATGTGTTTTTCTTGGAGAGTCTTGTATGATATGAGTCTTTGATTTTTAGTTTAACACAATCATCCTTGCTATACACACCTTTTAGGAGGGACACACATGATTCAGAATTTATTAGAATACTCTATGTGCTTCACTTATATCTTTTGAGCTAGACAATTTTGCTCTAGTGCTTCACTTATATCTTTTTAGAGCACGACAGTGGTTTTATTTTGTAGAAATTATTGATCTCTCATGCTTCACTTATATTATTTTGAGAGTCTTTTAGAACAGCATGGTATTTTCTTTGGTTATAAAATTTGTCCTAATATGATGGGCATCCAAGTTGGGTATAATAAAAACTATCAAAGAAAGTGCATTGAATACTATGAGAAATTTGATGCTTGATAATTGTTTTGAGATATAAAGGTGGTAATGTTAGAGTCATGCTAGTTGGGTAATTATGAAATTGAGAAGTACTTGTGTTAAAGTTGGCAAGTCCCGTAGCATGCACGTATGGCAAAAGTTGTGTGACAAATTTGTAGCATGGGGTGCTCTTTGATTGCCTTCCTTATGTGTGGAGGCCGGGATCGCGCGATGGTTAACTCCTACCAACCCTTCCCCTCGGAGCATGCGTAGTAGTACTTTGCTTTGAGGGATAATTAACTTTTGCAATAAGTATATGAGTTCTTTATGACTAATGTGAGTCCATGGATTATACGCACTCTTACCCTTGCATAATTGCTAGCCTCTACGGTACCGTGCATTGCCCTTTCTCACCTTCAGAGTTGGTGCAAACTTCGCCGGTGCATCCAAACCCCGTGATATGATATGCTCTATCACACACAAACCTCCTTGTATCTTCCTCAAAACAGCCACCATATATACCTATTATGGCATTTCCATAGCCATTTCGAGATATATTGCCATGCAACTTTCCACCGTTCCGTTTATTATGACACGCTCCATCATTGTCATATTTCTTTTGCATGATCATGTAGTTGACATCGTATTTGTGGCAAAGCCACAGTTATAATTCTTTCATACTTGTCGCTCTTGATTCATTGCATATCCCGGTACACCGCCAGAGGCATTCACATAGAGTCATATTTTGTTCTAAGTATTGAGTTGTAATTCTTGAGTTGTAAATCAATAAAAGTGTGATGACCTTCATTATTAGAGCATTTTCCCAAGTGAGGAAAGGATGATGGAGACTATGATTCCCCCACAAGTCGGGATGAGACTCCGGACTTTATGAAAAATAAAAGAGGCCAAAGAAGCCCAAATAAAAATAGAGGCCAAAGAAGCCCACCAAAATAAAAAAAATGAGAGAAAAAGAGAGAAGGGACAATGTTACTATCCTTTTTCCACACTTGTGCTTCAAAGTAGCACTATGATCTTCATGATAGAGAGTCTCCTATGTTGTCACTTTCATATACTAGTGGGAATTTTTCATTATAGAACTTGGCTTGTATATTCCAATGATGGGCTTCCTCAAAATGCCTAGGTCTTCGTGAGCAAGAAAGTTGGATGCACACCCACTGATACGTCTCCAACGTATCTATAATTTTTGATTGCTCCATGCTACTTTGTCTACTGTTTTAGGCAATATTGGGCTTTATTATCCACTTTTATATTATTTTTGGGACTAACCTATTAACCGGAGGCCCAGCCCAGGTTTGCTGTTTTATGCCTATTTTAGTGTTTCGAGGAAAAGGAATATCAGACGGAGTCAAAACGGAACGAAATCAATTGGAGAAGTTAATTTTGGAAGGAAACCAACCAGATGGGCTTGGAGTGCACGCCAGGGGAGTCCCGGGCTGCCCACGAGGGTGGAGGGCGCGCCCCCTGGGTGCGCCCCCTACCTCGTGAGCACCCCGGAGGTCCACCGACGTACCCCCTGCACCCACATATACCTACGTACCCTAAAACTTCTAGAACAGAAGATAGATCGGGAGTTCTGCAGCCGTAAGCCTCTGTAGCCACCAAAAACCAATCAGGACCCTATTCCGGCACCCTGCCGGAGGGGGATCCCATCACCGGAGGCCATCTTCATCATCCCGGCGCTATCCATGACGAGGAGGGAGTAGTTCACCCTCAGGGCTGAGGGTATGTACCAGTAGCTATGTGTTTTGATCTCTCTCTCTCTCTCTCTCTTTCTTGTTCTCTCTCGTGTTCCTCTATGGCACGATCTTGATGTATCCCGAGCTTTGCTATTGTAGTTGGAGCCTTGCCATTGCATGATCTTGTAGTTGACATCGTATTTGTGGCAAACCCACCATGCATTATTTTCCATACATGTCACTCTTGATTCATTGCACCATCCCGGTACACCGCCAGAGGCATTCATATAGAGTCATATCTTGTTCTAAGTTTCGAGTTGTAATCCTTGTGTTGTAATCAATAGAAGTGTGATGATCATCATTATTAGAGCATTGCCAAATAAAAAAAAGAGAAAGGCCAAAAAGAAAAAAAAGAAAGGCCCAAAGAAAAAAGAAAATAAAAAAAGAAAATAAAAAAGGGCAATGCTACTATCTCTTTTTCCACACTTGTGCTTCAAAGTAGCACCTTGTTCTTCATGTAGTGAGTCTCATATATTGTGCTTCAAAGTAGCACCTTGTTCCTTATGTAGTGAGTCTCATAAGTTGTCTTTTTATACTAGTGGGAATTTTTCATTATAGAACTTGGCTTGTATATTCCTACGATGGGCTTCCTCAAATGCCCTAGGTCTTCGTGAGCAAGCAAGTTGGATGCACACCCACTAGTTTTCTTTTGTTGAGCATTCATAGCTCTAGTGCATCCGTTGCATGGCAATCCCTACTCCTCATGTTGACATCAATTGATGGGCATCTCCATAGCCCATTGATTAGCCTCGTCAACATGAGACTTTCTCCTTTTTGTCTTCTCCACACAATCCCCATCATCATATTCTATTCCACCCATAGCTATATCCATGGCTCATGCTCATGTATTGCGTGAAGGTTGAAAAAGTTTGAGATTATTTAAGTATGAAACAATTGCTTGGCTTG
Organism: Triticum timopheevii; assembly: GCA_963921465.1. Classification (NCBI taxonomy): domain Eukaryota; kingdom Viridiplantae; phylum Streptophyta; class Magnoliopsida; order Poales; family Poaceae; genus Triticum; species Triticum timopheevii. Next base: position 466,582,325 of record OY997272.1, on the reverse strand, counting down.
TCATTGGGGGTATAGAAATTGGGAACATCTTTGTGTGACGAAAATGAAGCATAGCCTAACTATATGATTTTGTAGGGATGAACTTTCTTTTGCCATGCTATTTTGAGAAGACATGATTGCTTTGATTAGTATGCTTGAAGTATTATTATTTTTGTGTCAATATGAACTTTTGTCTTGAATCTTTTGGATCTGAATATTCATATCACAAGTAAGAAGAATTACATTGAAATTATGCCAAAGTATCACTCCGCATAAAAAATTCTTTTTTTATCATTTACCTACTCGAGGACGAGAAGGAATTAAGCTTGGGGATGCTTGATACGTCTCCAACGAATCTATAATTTTTGATTGCTCCATGCTACTTTATCTACTGTTTTAGGCAATATTGGGCTTTATTATCCACTTTTATATTATTTTTGGGACTAACCTATTAACCGGAGGCCCAGCCCAGGTTTGCTGTTTTATACCTATTTCAGTGTTTCGAGGAAAAGGAATATTAGACGGAGTCAAAACGGAACGAAATCAACTTGAGAAGTTAATTTTGGAAGGAAACCAACCAGATGGGCTTGGAGTGCACGCCAGGGGAGTCCCTGGCTGCCCACGAGGGTGGAGGGTGCGCCCCCCTGGGCGCGCCCCGTACCTCGTGAGCACTGCGGAGGTCCACCGACGCACCCCCTGCACCCATATATACCTACGTACCCTAAAACTTCCAGAACAGAAGATAGATCGGGAGTTCCGCCACCGCAAGCCTCTATAGCCACCAAAAACCAATCGGGACCCTGTTCCGGCACCCTGCCGGAGGGGGATCCCATCACCGGAGGCCATCTTCATCATCCTGGCACTATCCATGACGAGGAGGGAGTAGTTCACCCTCGGGGCTGAGGGTATGTACCAGTAGCTATGTGTTTTGATCTCTCTCTCTCTCTCTCTCTCTCTCTCTCTCTCTCGTGTTCTCTCTCGTGTTCCTCTATGGCACGATCTTGATGTATCCCGAGCTTTGCTATTGTAGTTGGATCTTATGATGTTTCTCCCCCTCTACTCACTTGTGATGAATTGAGTTTCCCCTTTGGAGTTTTCTTATTGGATTGAGTCTTTATGAGAACACTTGATGTATGTCTTGCCGTGATTATCTGTGGTGACAATGGGATATCATGTGCCACTTGATGTATGATTTGGTGATCAACTTGCGGGTTTCGTGACATTGGGAACCTATGCATAGGGGTTGGCACACGTTCTTTACTCTCCGGTAGATACTTTGGGGCACGTTTTGAAGTACTTTTATGTTGGTTGGATGAATCTGAGATTGTGTGATGCATATCGTATAATCATGCCACAGATACTTGAGGTGACAATGGAGTATCTAGGTGACATTAGGGTTTTGGTTGATTTGTGTCTTAAGGTGTTATTCTAGTACGAACTCTTTTATAGATCGATCCGAACGAATAACTTTGAGGTGGTTTCGTACCCTACCATAATCTCTATGTTTGTTCTCCGCTATTAGTGGCTTCGGAGTGACTCTTTGTTGCATGTTGAGGGCTTGTCATATGTTGTATCTATGTTATTATTGTTGAGAGAACTTGCACTAGTGAAAGTATGAACCCTAGGCCTTGTTTCCTACCATTGCAATACCGTTTACGCTCACTTTTACCGCTCGCTACCTTGCTGTTTTTATTATTTCAGATTACAAAAACCTATATCTACCATCTATTTTGCACTTGTATCTTCATCTCTTCGCCGAACTAGTGCACCTATACAATTTACCATTGTATTGGGTGTGTTGGGGACACAAGAGACTTTTTGTTATTTGGTTGTAGGGTTGCTTGAGAGAGACCATCTTCATCCTACGCCTCCTACGGATTGATAAACCTTAGGTCATCCACTTGAGGGAAATTTGCTACTGTCCTACAAACCTGTGCACTTGCAGGCCCAACAACGTCTACAAGAAGAAGGTTGTGTAGTAGACATCACCCACTTAGTTTCTTTTGTTGAGCTTTGATACATTTATAGCTCTAGTGCATCCGTTGCATGGCAATCCCTACTCCTCGCATTGATATCTATTAATGGGCATCTCCATACCCGTTGATACACCTAGTCAATGTGAGACTTTCTCCTTTTTGCCTTCTCCACACAACCTCCATCATCATATTCTATTTCACCCATAGTGCTATATCCATGGCTTATGCTCATGTATTGCGTGAGAGTTAAACAAAAGCTGAAGCGCGTTAAAAAGTATGAACCAATTGCTTGGCTGAAACCGGGGTTGTGCATGATGGGAGTATTTTGTGTGACTAAAATGAAGCATAGCCTAACTATATGATTTTGTAGGGATACACTTTCTTTGGCTATGTTATTTTGATAAGACATGATTACTTGTTAGTATGCTTGAACTATTACTATTTTTATGTTAATATAAACTTTTATCTTGAATCATTTGATTCTGAACATTCATGCCACAATAAAGAAAATTACATTGAGAAATATGCTAGGTAGCATTCCACATCAAATTTTTTGTTTTTATCATTTACCTACTCGAGGATGAGCAGGAATTAAGCTTGGGGATGCTTGATATGTCTCCAACGTATCTATAATTTTTGATTGTTCCATGCTATTATGTTAACTGTTTTGGATGTCTATGGGCTTTACTATAAACTTTTATATCATTTTTGGGACTAACCTATTAACCGGAGGCCCAACCCAAATTGCTGTTTTTTTGCCTATTTCAGTGTTTCGCAGAAAAGGAATATCAAACAGAGTCCAAATGGAATGAAACCTTCGGGAGAGTTATTTTTGGAACAAACGCAATCCAGGAGACTTGGAGTGGACGTCAAGAAGCAGACGAGGAAGCCATGAGGCAGGGAGGCACGCCCTAGGGGGGTGGGCGCGCCCCCCATTGAGGAAGTCCTGGATTATGGGGTATCCGGACAGCCGGGCTATATACATTGTCCGGACTATTGAAGCATGAAGATACAAGACTCAAGACTTCGGCCCGTGTCCGGATGGGACTCTCCTTTGCGTGGAAGACAAGCTTGGCAATCCGGATATCGTGTTTCCTTCCTTGTAACCGACTCCATGTAAACCCTAGCCCTATCCGGTGTCTATATAAACCGGAGAGGTTGGTCCTTAGAAGGCCGATCACAATTACAATCATACCATCATAGGCTAGCTCTTAGTGTTTAGCCTCTACGATCTCGTGGTAGATCTACTCTTGTACTACTCATATCTTCAATATTAATCATGCACGAAGTAGGGTTTTACCTCCATCGAGAGGGCCCGAACCTAGGTAAACATTGTGTCCCTTGCTTCCTGTTACCATTAGCCTAAGACGCAGAGATCGAGACCCCCTACCCGAGATTCGCCGGTTTTGACACCGACATTGATGCTTTCATTGGGAGTTCCTCTGTGTCGTCGCCGCAAGGCTCGATGGCTCGTCTCGTCGTCAAGGACAACATTACCTCGGGGGGAGCTCTGGCTATAGGCCAAACTCTCCGACTTGGTGGCCTTATCATGGCTGCCCCATCGGCGGTTGCGCCGACGATGGCCTCTCGGGTCATCAAGCATAACCTTCGCGTAAGTTCGTAACTCGCCAAACAGATGGATCCGATGGAGCTCTCCTCCCTTAATGAGCTCTTGGATCGCATCGCCGCTCTAGGAGTCGCTACAGACTATGACTGGATCGGGCTTATACCCGACCAAAGGGACATTAGATCCCCGCCGGCCACCCATGGGATAGCGGTAGTGCAGGAACCACACACGGATTGCCCCTCAAATTTGAGGACGAATTATGTCTGGATCACCGAACTCCTTGAGCCGAACACCTGCTCAAAGGAAAACATGACCCGGGTCCCGGACTTAGAATCGGGCATTGGGCCGAAGAAATTGGGCAACACTCCGGATCTTGAACTGTCAGGCTCGGAACCTCCCACGCCCCTGGGTGTTAGATCGGATCAGAATCCGGATTCAGCTAACAACACCCACCTGGACTTAAATCGTCTCTCCCACATCAGGCAAGAGCCCCAGGAGACTGTACATCGCTACTGGGCCAGATTCCTCCTTGCGCTTAAAAAAGTCAAGGACTGCCGCGAGGAGGACGTAGTCTCACTCTTCTGCAAAAACGGCATAGAAAAGGGTCTCCTTAATGCTATAAGCCGCCGTGACATAGTACACTTCGCGGACTTGGCAATCATAGTACAGAAGTACTGTGCGATGGAAAGCGCCTAGAAAACCCAAACAGAATTTTGGGATAGTACGGCTCTCACCAAGACCTTTGTCTTAACTAAACGGGCAAACTCTCGTAAGTCGGCCGATCCAATTCCCAAGAAACCAAAGCACATCCCAAGGCGGGGAACCGTATTGGAAGAATGGCTCGATGGGCCATGTAAACTCCATAGTGCTCCGGACACAGCACCAACCCATAGCCTTAGGGCGTGTTGGATACTCTGGCAGGTTGCAAAAAGTGGCGAGGATCTTCTTGCAAGCCGTAAAGCAGAACAACATCCCGCCAACGAGCACAATGCGGAACTAACAGTCTTTGAGACTTTTGCCTCAAACAATAGGCGCAAGCGTGCTCATCGAAGCTCCGCTGAAATTTTCCATGTGGCAAAAATAAACCCCTGGAACGACACTGCTATAACTTTCAATGCCAGTGATGAACCTCGATTCCAGACCGTCCGGGCACCAGCCGCTCTGGTCCTTAGCCCAATCATGGATGGCTTCCGGCTCACTAAAGTACTCATGGATGGTGGGAGCGGATTAAACTTGATCTACGAAGAAACGCTCGACAAGATGGGAATTGATAAAACCTGCATTGAACAAAGTGGCACAACCTTCAGGGGAATTATCCCTAGTCGGGAAGCGCGGTGTGCGGGAAAAATCACACTCGATGTGGTATTCAGCACCCCGGAGAACTACAGGTCCGAAGAAATCACATTCCAAGTGGCTCCTTTCAGCAGCGGATACCACACCCTGCTAGGGCGGGACGCGTTTATGAGCTTTCAAGCCATACCCCATTACAGGTACATGAAGCTTAAAATGCCCGGGCCCAATGGAATCATCACTCTAGCCAGTGATCCAGATGTTGCACTTCGCGCCGAAAACAAAACCGCAACACTAGCCCTGGAAGCATTATCCGAAGCCCTAGCAGCCGAAGAATTGACGACCCTATGGGCCACCGTGGACAGGGACGACGTGATACTCGACAAGCGATCCAAGTCCACCTCATTTAAACCCGCAGACGAGATAGTCAAATTCCAAGTCCATCCAATGGACCCCACAAAGACAGCTTCCATTGGGACACAGGTGAGCCCCGCAACGGACGCCGCACTACGAGACTTTTTACGCGAGAATTGGGACATTTTCGCCTGGCACCCATCGGACATGCCGGGCATCCCGCGTGGATTGGCCGAACACAACCTTAACATACTAAAGGGATACAAACCTGTCAAACAAACCCTAAGGCCATTTTCAGAGCCCAAACGACAAACAATGGGGGAAGAGCTAGCCAAGCTACTAGAGGCCGGATTCATCAAAGATATTAAACATCCGGATTGGATGGCAAACTTGGTAATGGTACCAAAGAAGGACAAATCCTGGCGCCTATGCGTCGACTTCAAAGACCTCCACAAGGCTTGCCCCAAGGATCCCTTTCCCCTCCCTCGCATCGATCAAATAATCGATGCCACAGCTGGTCACGACTCACTGTGTTTTCTCGACGCATACTCTGGATACCATCAAATAAAGATGGCAGAGTTTGACCAAGCTGCAACAACTTTCATAACGCCATATGGCCCCTTTTGCTTCAACACTATGCCTTTCAGGCTTAAGAATGCCGGTGCAACCTATCAACGCATGATTCAAACATGCCTGGAAAAACAAATCGGCAAAACAGTGGAGGCATACGTAGACGGGGTGGTCATAAAAACAAGACCCGTCGAAACCCTAATAGATGACTCGAGGCTTACATTCGATAACCTCCGGACATATGACATCAAGTTGAATCCGGAAAAATGCGTTTTCGGCGTCCCCTCGGGGAAACCGTTGGGCTTCATTGTTTCCAATAGAGGAATTGAAGTGAATCTGGCAAAAATCCGAGCTCTATCGCAGTTGGATATACCAATAGACCTCAAGCACATCCATAAACTAGTTGGATGCGTGGCCACTTTGAGCCGCTTTATCTCCAGGTTAGGAGAAAAGGCATTACCTCTTTACCGCCTCCTCCGGCGCACCGAACACTTCGTGTGGACGGATGCAGCCGAGGCCGGACTAGATGAAATAAAGACCTTACTGGCTAGTAATATAGTCCTAACAGCGCCTAATATCGGCAAGCCCATGCTACTGTACATAGCTGCAACACATCAAGTTGTAAGCGCAGTGCTCGTCGTCGAACGAGAGGTTGACGGATACAAATTCCCGCTCCAAAAGCCGGCTTACTATGTATCCACAGTCCTCACCCCATGCAAATCCCGATACCCACACTATCAAAAAATAGCATATGCGGTCTTCATGGCATCCCGGAAGCTGCGACACTACTTTCAAGAGTGTTCGATCACGGTGGCCTCTGAAGTACCACTCAATGACATAATAAACAACCGCGACGCTACGGGCCGGATTGCTAAATGGGCTATCGAGCTCCTTCCGTTTGACATAATATACAAACCACGGCGGGCCATCAAGTCGCAAGTACTAGCTGACTTTGTCACCGAATGGACAGAAGCCGAACTTCCTAAAGAGTACGACGCGTATTCCAACTGGATCATGCACTTTGACGGCTCTAAAATGCTGGCCGGATTGGGAGCAGGTGTAGTCCTGACATCTCCCACCGGAGACACGGTCCAGTAAGTCCTCCAAATATTATACATAGACTCCAACAATGCAGCCGAATATGAGGCTCTGTTGCACGGTCTTCGAATGGCGGTCTCTATGGGCATCCAACGCCTGGAAGTGCGCGGGGATTCAAACCTCGCAATATCACAAATAAACGTAGACTTTGACGCCAAGGATCCGAAAATGGTGGCCTACCGTAATGCCGTCCTCAAAATGTTAGCTCGGTTCGAGGGGCTCGAATTCCACCATGTGGCTCGAGAAAACAATCACGCGGCTGACGTTCTCGCCCGCATCGGTGCTAAACGCGACCCTATCCCACCTAACATATTCCTGGAAAGGTTGTTCAAGCCATCCGTGGTATGGGAAGGGGAGTCCGGCAATACTAGCACGGATCCGAACACACCCCCATATTCTGAACCATCAGACATAATCGGAGGCTTTGCCACCGAAATAACATCTTCGGCCCACAAAATCATGGCCGTAGTCACCCCATGGACTGAGCCTTTCTTGGCCTTCCTAAATAGGCAGGAGCTCCCAGAAGACCAAAACGAAACACGCTGCATTGTCCGGCGTTCTAAAGCTTACAAAGTCCATGAAGGGGAACTCTACAAGAAAAGTGCCACTGGAGTGCTCCAAAGATGCATCTCCGAGGAGGAAGGGCAGCAACTCTTGGCTAAAATCCATGTCGGACTGGGAGGGCACCACGCTGCGGCTCGGGCACTAGTCAGCAAGGCTTTCCGTACAGGCTTCTATTGGCCGACGGCCCGAGCAGACGCACGGGACGTTGTCCAACATTGCATCGGTTGCCAGCTCTTCGCCAATCAGAGCCATATGCCCCCTACCACTCTCCAAACAATCCCCATAACCTGGCCCTTCACGGTCTAGGGGCTGGAGATGGTCGGACCTCTTAAAGGAGGAAGCCATAAGAAAAAATACTTACTGGTCATGGTGGACAAATTCACCAAATGGATAGAAGCCAAACCAGTCAAAACGGCCGAATCCGGACCAGTCATAGACTTCATATCCGGGGTCGTACACCGATACGGCATCCCCCACAGCATCATCACTGATAATGGCTCCAATTTCATAGCCGATGAGGTGAAAACTTGGTGCGGAAAAATGGGCATTAAGCTCGACTACGCATCCGTCTACCATCCCCAAACAAACGGCCAGGTTGAACGGGCAAACGGTCTCATTATGAGTGGCATCAAACCCAGAGTAGTGCGATCTTTGACAGAGTCAGATACGCACTGGGTCGAGGAGCTCGACTCCGTACTCTGGGGGCTGCGGACCACGCCGAATCGCACCACCAGATATACACCATTTTTATGGTGTACGGCGCGGAAGCAGTACTACCCTGCGACATAATACATGATTCTTCACGCATACGCATGTACGAAGAGAAGGAAGCCGAGCTAGATCGACAGGATAACTTGGATGCCCTGGAGAAGGAGCACGACATCGCAAAAGCCCGCTCTGCATTCTATCAATAGCAGGCTCGACGATACCAAAGCAGAGAAGTACGGGCCAAAACTTACAATATTGGCGAACTCATTCTACGCCTACCGGAGAAGAAGGACAAGGTCAAACCCAAGTGGGAAGGTCCCTTTGTCATCGACAAAGTTCTCACCGGTGGAGCGTACCGCTTACGTAATGCATCTGATAACAGTCTTGAGCCGAACCCATGGAACGCGGCCAAACTTCGGAGATTCTACGCCTAACGCTGAACTCAATGTTCGTCTCCTTACTCCCTCCCTTTTATTTACGCTCCATCCCTTCTCCGTTCTCGACTTTTTCCTCCTCTCCACACAAAGTATTTAATACAGTACGGACTTCCGGATCACCTCGGCCGCACTATGTGTGTAAGCAATACCTGGGGGCTTCCTATATGGAAGCTAAAAATAAATACTCTAATGGCTTTTCGCCCATCACATATGCATTTCTTTTTCCATATGTGCCTTTTCTTCACCATTATATGCATCGATATGACTTAAGATGTGGCCAAGCTGGGTTTCCTAGCTCTTGTGTTTATGCCCTACTTTCCCGTTAATTCGGCTAGGGCATAAGATGAGCACCTCTACGATTGTTACTGCCGGTTCAGCCGGATGTGTACCTCAGACTGGGTGAAGCCGAAAGCTAGTTTCCTTAAGAGAATATTCGATCGGTGAACAAAAGATGTATTCGTTTATTACAACGTAAATCCCTAGAAGACTTATATCCCGCGCCATCACTCGCAGTCCGGAAATGTGCATTGTCGCATGCGTACCCAGGGAAAGGATGTTGGGCTCTACGGTAGGGTGCGTCGACTGCAAATTAAAATTTCCTACGCGCAGAACAACCAAGAACATGCTACGAGAGATGGATCACAGTTAGTTACCACTAGATGCGCAGTGCCGTGCAGCGGAAGAAGAGTTGGGGCAACGCATTCGTGTGGATCGTCTCCTCCTCGTCCGATCTCCCTCGAACAACCGGTCGTTCAATCCCTCATACAGGTTTGCCGGAGCGGCACAAGTGCACCGCCTCTAATGGTATCCGTGCGTGCAGGCGGAACGTCGTGTGGCGGACTGCTAGGTCCAATCACACAATCGTCAGCGAGTGGAGGTGGCTATTCGCAACACATGCAAACCCTAGTCGTAGCGCCGAAGCGATCAACCACATGAGTGTGCCGGACCTCCACTTTATATAGGCGTCCATCGCAAGCTCAACACTTGGGCCTCGCCCAAAGTCTACTCGGTCACGTTCCTAGTCAAGTTCGGATCACATCCGACCAGTGTCCTACGAACCGACCTCGTAGGTTCCTTCCCTTAAGCGCCCGACCCCTTAGGTTCAAGTCGACTTGGTTACAGTTTGGATCACCTCCGACCTGCACGGTTGGTAGCGGCCTCTAGCAAGGCGTGCCGACCACCAAGCAAACTATGAAGCTGGTTAGGCGAACCTGTACAACATGTCACACTTCTGTTCCCTTTGCGATATATGTTGTCGGGCTCAAGGCGAGACTGCCATCCTTGTGCTAGTCCGACCTCTTTCTCGTTCCAGTGATACCGACCACAAACCGGATTATCTCATAATCCCTATCGCATGGCCATGCTTATCCTGGTCGGATCACACGAGGGGCCCAGAGTATATCTCTCCTGACTGGAGGGGCAAATCCCATCTTGCTCGACCACTCGCAGCATGGGACTGGACAAACCCGAAACCCACCTTTGTAACTACCCAGTCACGGAGTAGCGTTTGGTCAGCCCAAAGCAAGTCTGTCACCATCCCGAGTACATGCGTCAGCTCAGGTCTTAGGACATAGAATGTATGTTGTACTAGAGACTCACAGATGACATATCGCCGCGTCTCATAGTTGGGTCTGTCCGTGTCGGTGTACTAAAGTAGGGGGGTACCTTAGTACCCCGAACTTGTGCACGGGCAGTTGCAGCGACCCGCGGCAGGGCTTGTCGGGCATCCGCCAAGACCCTCGACGGCCGCTTAGATGCCATTCAAGAACAGAGTACTAAAGCTAAAAGCCCTGGCAAGAGGAGCTTGCCGGGAAAGCCAACCAAAGCCCCGGCAAGAGGAGCTTGCCGGGAAAGCCAACCAAGGCCCCGGCAAGAGGAGCTTGCCGGGAAAGCCAACCAAGGCCCCGGCAAGAGGAGCTTGCCGGGAAGAATACAAGGCCCCGGCAAGAGGAGCTTGCCGGGAAGGATAAAGGCCCCGGCAAGAGGAGCTTGCCGGGAAGGCCAGCCAAGGCACTTCAAGGAACTTGCCGCGATGCCCCGCGCGTCCCGGCAAGGCCCGGCGAGCGGCAAGCTTGCTGGTGCGACAAGACAGGGGCTGCGGCAAGGCGCTTGCCGCGGCGAGGCTGCCACTCCGCGCCCACGCTCCAGCGCATCCGACGACGTGTCGCTACAGGATTGTTCCTGGTGCACGTGGCGGGTAGCTGTGCAGCATGGCGGTGCGAGGTGGCAAGCGAAGCTGACAAGGAGGCCATCGTGGCGACCGGTGGCGCCTCTAACAGTCGTTTCCTTGCACTATTGGGGCGACCAGACGGGCATTAAATGCCCTTGTCCCCTGCTGTCAGAGTTAGGTAGGGGACACTGTTGGTAGTAGTTGTACCAACCCGCATTTTTACCTTTCTACCCCTCTTCCTACGCTGCCACCTGTCGGTGACCCCTTTAGCCTATAAAAAGGAGGCCCATGCGCGCGTAGAGGGGGTTGGGGGTTCGGAGGTTCGGAATTTTGGCTCCACAGCTTGGGGTTCGGCTGATTCGACGCCACGCCCGCTCTCTCGAGCAAGAACAAATACAACACACAAAGCAGCAGTAGGAGTTTTATCTCTCCGGAGAGCTCCGAAGCTGGGTAAAAATCCCCCGCACGCTCCCTCGCCTTGATCCGCTATGCGTGCGCCCTCCGCTCCCTTGCCGGACAAACAAAGGGGCCCTCCTGCCCCATAGGTGCTCGTGGCCTCCCAGCTCTCACCCACGACATCTCTGGCGCGCCAGGTAGGGGTGCGTCGAGGTCGTGCGTATCTGATCCGGAGTCTGCGCGCGCTACATCAACATCTTCGTCGACATGCCACCAAAGAAGAAGACTTCGGAAGTGGCCGCTCCGTCTGCAACTTCCCTACCGCCACCGGAGCAAGCGGGCGGTGGGGCAGACGCCGGCGGGGGGACGCGCGTCGTCACCCGGTCCAAGGACAAGGCCCCGCAAGGTTCAGCTTCTGCATGTCCACTGCACCCCTCCCAGGAGGTGCAAGATCAACAACGCCACAGTGCTCCCAGCACCGTGCTCGCGTTGGAACAAGGCCAAGATGGCGGGTCGCGGGACGCTCGAGGCCAACATGCACGCCAACACGCTGGCACGAGCGCAGTGCGGTCGCCTGTGCGAGATTTTGCTCATTCTAACACTGTTAGAAGTTTGAGCATGTCTCGCACCTCGCGCCGCTCGCCACCGCCACCCAAGACTCCAGAGGAAGCGCTGGCCTGAGCCCAGCTGCTTCTAGACTACCCTCCAGCACCGGACAAGATCGACGACTGGAGGGCCGCCATTTATAGCCTCATTGGCTTCGCCAACGGCGACAAGCCCCGGCAACCGAGCACATCGAAGCCCCGGCAAGACGCCCAGGCGCAAGCTGATGCCGACAAGACCGCCGGGGGTGCCGCCACTGCGCACTCCCCGCCCCGAAGGCCAAGATCGCCGACTCGCAGGGCCAACCTCGACACCGACTCCACCGCGTCGTCGGATCCACGAGCTCGCCGCGATCAATGCCAAGTTCTCCAAGAACGACGACACAAAGACGCTCGCACTTGCATCGAGCGTCGAAGAGAAGCGCGACGTCAATCTGACCGGCACGCTGGGCCCACTATCGACATGCATGCGCCAGGGGAACCAAGCGACCTGCCGTACGCGGCAGGTTGCCCTGCGTTCACCCGTGAGCTGCGGTAAGTCCAGTGGCCCAGTACCAAGAACTTCAAGCCAGACGTGCCCGAGAAGTATGATGGCAGGATACATCCGTCAGAGTTCCTCAGCGTCTACACCATCGCGGTGCAGGCTACCGGAGGACGCGACGAGAAGATCCTCGCCAACTACTTCCCGCTGGTACTCAAGCCCAATGTCAGATCTTGGCTCATGCACTTGCCGGACAACTCCATCTCTTCGTGGGCGGACCTGTGCCATCAGTTTGTTGGCGCTTTCATGGGCAGCCACAAACCCCATGGCCAGGAGAGTGATCTTCATCTGCTCGCCCAGAAGGAGGGAGAACCCCTGCGCAAGTATATACAGAGATTCAGTCAGGTGCAGCGCAACATCCCAGACGTCCACCCTGCCGTGGTTATCAGCGCGTTCCATCAGAACGTGCATAACCGCAGGATGAGGGAGGAGATGGCGATGTGCAAAATCAGGGATGTCAGCGAGCTATATGCCCTGGCCGACAAGTGTGCACGGGCTGAAGAGGGGAGGAGACTCCCCGGAGAGAACGCAGGAGCAGAAGGATCTGACAGTGAGGACGCCCCTCCGGCAAAGAGGAACCGGAGGCAGAATAGCAGAAAGAGAAAGGCTAAGGATGTGCTAGCTGTTGAGCAATCCGACAGCGGAGGCGGTTCCGAGAAGGCTAGAGCTGGTAATTCCGGCGAGGCTGTGGTGGCCACCGACAAGCAGGATGCCTCCGGCAAGCGGTATTGAAAGATCCACCGCACCAAGGGCCATGATCTCCAAGCCTGCAAGAAATTTGAGCAGATGGCGGAGCTACAGAAAGCTGAATACGAGCGCCGCGACAAGGAGAAGGCCCGGCAAGGTGGCGGAGGATCCGGCAAGAAGTATCCTGCCCGGGGAGGGCGCCGAGACAAGGCCAAGCCGCGGCAAGGAGACAGGCCTCCCCGCGGCCGCGACAAAGACGAAGACGAAGATGAGGATGATGAGATGGAGGAAGATGAGACTGACGAGCAGGAGTTCCAGAAGGCGACAGAGGTGTTGTGCATCGATGGCGGTGCTTCTCTGCACACCTCGCACCGCCAACTCAAACAGTGGGTGCGGGAAGTGAACGCAGCAGAACCATCCGTTGAGTCGCGCAAGCCCCTGAAGTGGTCCAGCACGCCCATCATCTTCGACATTGAAGATCACCCTGATCGCACCACTGCGGTCGGGTGCTTGCCGATGTTGGTTTCACCAACAATCCGCAACGTCAAGGTCACGAAGATGCTGGTTGACAGCGGGGCCGGCCTGAATATGATCTCATCCGCAGTGCTCAAGAAGCTCCAGATCCCCGACAGCGAGCTCGAAGAGACTGGTACCTTTCAAGGAATAAACCCGGGAAGGAGAAAGCCGAAGGGGAAGATCACACTACCAGTGACATTTGGCAGCGAGCTGAATTTCAGGACAGAGAGAGTCACATTTGACGTTGCTGATTTCCCATTGCCCTACAATGGGATACTTGGCCGTCCAGCGCTCGCCAAGTTCATGGCAGCCTCTCACTATGCCTACAATGTGCTCAAGATGCCTGGTCCGATAAGTGTCATTTCTGTCCAAGGCGACAAGAAGGATGCACTCATCTGTACCGACAAGATCTACCGGGAAGCAGCAGCCGCAGCAGCATGCAAACCACTTGCCGCTGAAGCTCCTGGGGGAAAAAAGAAGGCCAAGACCGGCAAGAGTAGCTCTGATGCCCACTCCGGCAAGCGCACCTCTTTGGAGTGATGTGCTACCGTCGAGGACGCACCATCGAGCTCCCCCGACAAGTGCAAGAAGGCAAAGATAGCTTCACTAGAGACCAAGAAAGTGGCCGCCAAGGAGGACGGCACTGGTGGCACCTTCACCATCAGTGCCACGCTCGATCCTAAATAGGAAAGCGCGCTCGTTGCTTTCCTGCGGGCGAATGTCGATGTGTTTGCATGGCAACCGTCTGACATCCCCGGTGTTCCCAGGAAAGTAATTGAGCACCACCTTGCCGTCTGTCCTCACGCGCGGCCCGTCAAGCAGAAAGTTAGGAAGCAAGCAGTAGAGCATCAAGAATTCATTGCAGAAGAGATCAGGAAGTTGGAAGCAGCAGGCCTGGTCCGAGGAGTACTCCATCCGACGTGGTTAGCCAGTCCAGTAGTCGTGCGCAAAGCAAACGGGAAGTGGAGGCTTTGTATTGACTTCACTGATGTTAATAAAGCTTGCCCCAAGGATCCATTTCCCTTGCCGCGCATTGACCAGATTGTCGATTCCACGACAGGATGTGATCTGCTTTCATTCCTTGATGCATATTCAGGATATCATCAGATCTTCATGGCAGAAGAGGATGAAGAAAAAACAGCATTCATTACTCCATGCGGCACGTACTGCTTTGTACGAATGCCCTTCGGACTAAAGAATGCTGGTTCAACATTTGCAAGAGTAGTCAGTCATGCTTTTGAGCCACAGCTGCACAGAAATGTAGAAGCTTACATGGATGACATAGTGGTCAAGAGCAAGGACAAAGAGACTTTGATCCAAGATTTGGACGAGACTTTTGCAAATCTGCGCAGGGTCAACCTCAAGTTGAATCCTGAGAAGTGTGTGTTTGGAGTCCCTTCCGGCAAGCTTCTCGGATTCTTTGTGTCCCAGAGGGGGATTGAAGCTAATCCCAACAAGATCAAGGCCATTGAGCAAATCGAAGCACTGAAGCGTGTCAAGGATGTGCGAAGGCTTGCCGGCTGTGTTGCTGCTCTGAGTAGGTTCATCTCTAAGTCTGCTGAGCGCGCCCTACCATTTTTCAAGATTTTGAAAAAGGCAGGTCCAATGAAATGGACTCCGGAAGCGGAGGCTGCGCTGCAGGACCTGAAGAGATACCTATCCTCTACTCCAACACTTGTCGCACCTAAGCCACAAGAGAAGTTGCTGCTATATCTGGCGGCAACCAATCAAGTGGTTAGTGCTGCGTTAGTAGCGGAAAGGGAAGCCGATGGTGAGCCAGCGCCCGCGGCAAGCAAGTCCAGCGACAAGCAGGGGGCTTCCCCGACAAGCTCTGGCCCGACAAGCCCCGATCCGGCAAGTTCTGGTTCCGGCAAGAATGGATCCGCGCAGCTGCAAGAAGAGAAACAGAAAAAGATGGTGCAGCGCCCAGTTTACTTCGTCAGCTCCCTTCTGCAGGGGGCTAGATCAAGGTACTCTGGTGTGCAGAAGCTGCTCTTCAGCCTCCTAATGGCCTCGAGGAAGCTGCGCCATTACTTCCAAGCACATGAGATCACAGTGGTCACTCGCTTTCCGTTGAAGAGGATATTGCAGAATCCAGAGGCAATAGGCAGGATTGTCGAGTGGGCACTGGAATTGTCAAGCTTTGGCCTCAAGTTCGAGAGTACCTCAACTATCCAGAGCCGAGCCTTGGCAGAATTCATAGCAGAATGGACGCCAATGCCTGATGAAGAAACTCCGGAGAGGAGCATCCCCGTCAAGGAAGCTAGCAAGGAATGGATCATGTACTTCGACGGTGCCTTCTCGCTGCAAGGCGCCGGTGCGGGCGTACTACTTGTCGCACCCACCGGAGAGCACCTCAAGTACGTGGTCCAAATGCACTTTCCCAAGGAGCAAGCAACAAATAATACTGCAGAGTATGAACGCTTGCTTGCCGGACTCAGGATCGCGGCAGAACTTGGGATCAAGAAGCTTATTGTCAGGGGTGATTCACAGCTTGTCGTCCGCCAAGTTAATAAAGATTATCAGAGTCCGTTGATGGAAGCCTACATCAATGAAGTGAGGAAGCTAGAGGAGCATTTTGACGGCCTGCAAATGGAACATGTTCTAAGAGCTCAGAATGACATTGCGGATGGTCTGTCAAAGTGTGCCGCACTCAAGTTGCCTGTGGAACCAGGGATTTTTGTGCTCAAGCTGACTCAGCCATCTGTGACACCATCAACTGGACAGAGCAAGACGAGGAAGTTGATTGCTGGCGACTACCTTCTGGCAGACCTCCCCGAAGCCGCCGTCAAGAAGGTCCCCAAGATCAACACCAAGAGCGTTGAGGAGCGGCCTGCTCCGGCAAGCCCTAGGCCTTGTTCCGTTCGAGCAGAGGCTCCCGACGAGTTTTGCTCCGGCAAACTTCCCGGGGAACGTCCTGCTCCGGCAAGCCCCAGGCCTTGTTCCGTTCGAGCAGAGGCTCCCGACAAGTTTCGCTCTAGCAAGATTGTCGGGGAACATCACGCTCCGGCAAGATACCAGATTCTTGCCGTAGAAGCGGATGTTCCCGCAGCAGCATTCGCGCCTTTAGTCCTTGTCGTCGAGCCACAAGCTCCGGCATGGGCACAGCATATCGTCCATTTCCTTCAGACAAGAGAACTTCCCGAGGAACAGGAAGAAGCGGAAAAAGTAGCCCGGCAATCAAGTATGTACCAGTTTGTCGATGACATACTGTACAGAAAAAGATTCAACGGAGTGAAATTGAAGTGCATTTCCCGGGAAGATGGACAGGAGCTGTTGGCGGAGATACACGGAGGCATATGTGGTCACCACATTGGCACAAGAGCCCTTGCCAGCAAAGCCTTCTGGCAAGGTTTCTTCTGGCCGACAGCCCTCCAGGATGCAACTGCACAAGTAACCAAGTGTGAAGCGTGCCAGTTCCACTCCAAACAGATTCATCAGCCAGCTCAAGCTCTCCGAACAATCCCTTTATCCTGGCCGTTTTCGGGCTGGGGGCTCAACATTCTCGACCCCTTTCCCCTCGTATACAGATCACCTCGAGTGCTCCCTTACGGTGAGCTAGAGCGAGAGCAGCAGCGGAAAAGATGACGCGCTGCTCCTCGAGGAAGATCGTCTTCAGGCTGCGGTACGAGCTGCTCGCTACCGACAAGCTTTGCGCCGCTACCATAGCCGCAAAGCTAACGCCAGAATCTCCGAGGAGGAGAGGACAGAGGTGTGGGCCGGGTGTCGTTCAAAGGAGCATGGCCTCGCCGGAGCATAGGCGACAAAAACGATAAGTTGCCAAAGTTTGAGCATGATCAAGTTTTAAATTTTTAAGTTATATTCCTTGAATGTCCGTGCCTTGTATGGAAAGCCTGTGCGCGGAGGAATCGACTCGTGGCTAAGTTGCGCCCTTGATTTGTTTCGAGTCCGCTCAACAATACAAGCGCGCTGCAACTAGCCCCGACAAGGTTTCTTGCCGGACGCAGCACCGCCAGCGGGCTGCTGATGTTCCGCACTCAGCAAGTGTGCTTGCACCGGCAAGTCCCCTCAAAGCACAGGGTAAAAACATACAAGGGATGCGACAAAGCAAAGGATATAACATAGCAAGCGTCGCTCAGGACAAAGTTATGTTCCTTGAACGATCGTGCCTTGTGTGTAAAACCTGTGCGCGGAGGAACCGGCTCGTGGCTAAGTTGCGCCCTTGATTTGTTTCGAGTCCGCTCAACAATACAAGCGCGCTGCAACTAGCCCCGACAAGGTTTCTTGCCGGATGCAGCACCGCCAGCGGGCTGCTGATGTCCCGCACTCAGCAAGTGTGCTTGCACCGGCAAGTTTCCCTCAAAGCGTAGGGCGAAAACACACAAGGGGCGGAATCAAGTAAAGGAAGTAACATAGCGGATAGTACCCAGAATTGAGTTATGTTGCAAAAATAACTCATCGCGGCACTGGCTAAAACATTCTCATAACTGAAATGACAGCGACCAGGAAGAAAAAGAAGGGCGCACCGGCACCTAGACCCCGACAAGCCAATGTTGCCGGGGGGCGCGAATGTCAAGTTCCATCTACGGCAAGCCAAGGTTGCCGGAGGCTCCGATACCAGATAAGTTTTTCGTCCCTCATCATGCATCCTCTCATGGACTGGGGGACGCGAAGCCGCGTCCTTGAACGATCGTGCCTTGTATGGAAAGCCTGTGCGCGGAGGAACCGACTCGCGGCTAAGTTGCGCCCTTGATTTGTTTCGAGTCCGCTCAACAATACAAGCGCGCTGCAACTAGCCCCGACAAGGTTTCTTGCCGGACGCAGCACCGCCAGCGGGCTGCTGATGTTCCGCACTCAGCAAGTGTGCTTGCGCCGGCAAGTCCCCTCAAAGCACAGGGTAAAAACATACAAGACATAAAATCAAGTAAAGGACATAGCAAGCTTTCCCTTTTTCATTAAAAAAACATCCCACTCGGGTGTAGTCCATAGAGGATGAAAAACATGAAAGAGAGGATTACAAGTTTTAAATGCAGCTAAGGCCCGAAGGCTTACAAATTAAGAAGATAAGATGCCCGTAATCCTTTTCCTGTCGCCCTCTTCAGGAGGTAGATCAAGGAGCCGAGGAGGGCAAAAGGGGTGCCTAGGCGAGCTACGGGTGCCAGAAGACACCAAGAGAACATCCCCGGGGCCGTCCGAAGGCTGGATGGTGATGACGGCGCCGGAAGCAGGGCTCGAAGACGGGGCGGCAGGACGTCAGCACGCTGTCGAGGGCACCATGCCCTTGTACTCCGGCTTGACGGCCTTGCCGCCAGCCCTCTTCCTCTTCCGCAGCCTCCCTACGCCAGCCGCCCAAGGAGACGACCCCGGGGAGTTCAAGGTGCCGGCGACACGGATGATGGGGTCGCCGGTGACGCGCGGAGCGGCGCCCGACACCTAGTCGGACCCGCCGCTCCGCCGCTCGTTACCCTCGTCGTCGCTGTCGCTCTCGTCCTCATCACTCTCGCTCGAGGAGGAGTCTTCGCTATCAGAGGAGCTGTCCACGCAGCACCTCGCCCGGATGCCGGAGTCCGCGAAGACCTTGACGGAGAGGAGGCCGCCCTCCATTAACTTAAAATGGAGGGTAAACCCCGCCGTCAAGCTGTGGATGCGGGTGAACGTCTTCCATCCACGATCAAGATACATCACGCTAGGGGCTGGGGATACAACGTGGACTCGCGTGCCGCTGATCCCACAGCCCCTCATGCGCAATCTCAGCATCTCGGGCGGTTCCGGCTCCATCGCGCTCGCAAACGGAGCGGGAAGCCGGAGGCGACGGCGAGGCGGCCGGCGCAGCCTGACGAAGAACTCGCAAGGGTCGTCCCCCGTATGGACCGCAGCGAGGGGAGGAACCACCGGCGGAGGCGGGGACGCCGCGTCGCCCCGACCACCTCTCCCCCGAGCGCCTCGACCTCGTCCTCGGCCTCATCCACGACCGCGCCCCCTCCCTCTTCCCCTTGTGGTTGGCTCCGCCACCACGGGCGCGGGATAGGGAGGGATGCGCTGTCTGGCGGCGACCCTCGCCGCTACCGATGAAGGGCCAGGGTTCCCTTCCTCCATGGCGGATGAGGGGAAGGGAAGCAGAAGTTGAAGAAAGGAGGAGATGAGAAAGTGCGGGTTTCTGCGCTCCCCCTCTCGCCCTTCTTAAAGGAGCGAGGTGGGGGCTCGGCCGCCCTGCTCGGCGAATCAGGGCACAGGAGGAGCAGGGAATCGGAGCCGACCCGCTGCCTCCGCCCGTGATGGCTCGGTTTCCCACTTCCACCGTCCGCGACCCCAAGTGCATGGGAGCCGCGTGGCGGGGATGCACAGCCAAGGCGACAGATGAGGTAACCTCGCCTCTCCCCGCGGTCACGGGCGGGATGGGGGGGTGGACGCCTCGAAAATCGCGCACGCCACCCACGTCTCCCACTACGCCGCAATTGACGCGTGCCGTTGCAAGGGAGCGCGGTGGATGCAGAGTCAGATTTAGCGTGGACCCAGGCCGCGCGTGCCCATGCACTGTTTTGGGCCTGGCCCAATAGCGCTCGACACCGTGTATGGCCCAGGCCTAGGGGCTCCTGTCGGTGTACTAAAGTAGGTGGTACCTTAGTACCCCGAACTTGTGCACGGGCAGTCGCAGCGACCCGCGGCAGGGCTTGCCGGGCATCCGCCAAGACCCTCGACGGCCGCTTAGATGCCATTCAAGAACAGAGTACTAAAGCTAAAAGCCCCGGCAAGAGGAGCTTGCCGGGAAATCCAACCAAAGCCGCGGCAAGAGGAGTTTGCCGGGAAAGCCAACCAAGGCCCAGGCAAGAGGAGCTTGCCGAGAAAGCCAACCAAGGCCCCGGCAAGAGGAGCTTGCCGGGAAGAATACAAGGCCCCGGCAAGAGGAGCTTGCCGGGAAGGACAAAGTCCCCGGCAAGAGGAGCTTGCCGGGAAGGCCAGCCAAGGCACTTCAAGGAACTTGCCGCGACGCCCCGCGCGTCCCGGCAAGGCCCGACGAGCGGCAAGCTTGCTGGTGCGACAAGACAGGGGCTGCGGCAAGGCGCTTGCCGCGGCAAGGCTGCCACTCCGCGCCCACGCTCCAGCGCATCCGACGACGTGTCGCCGCAGGATCGTTCCTTGTGCACGTGGCGGGTAGCTGTGCAGCATGGCGGTGCGAGGTGGCAAGCAAAGCTGACAAGGAGGCCATCGTGGCGACCGGTGGCGCCTAACGGTCGTTTCCTTGCACTGTTGGGGCGACCGGACGGGCATTAAATGCCCTTGTCCCCTGCTGTCAGAGTTAGGTAGGGGACACTGTTGGTAGTAGTTGTACCAACCCGCATTTTTACCTTTCTACCCCTCTTCCTACGCTGCCACCTGTCGGTGACCCCTTTAGCCTATAAAAAGGAGGCCCATGCGCGCGTAGAGGGGGTTGGGGGTTCGGAGGTTCGGAATTTTGGCTCCACAGCTTGGGGTTCGGCTGATTCGACGCCACGCCCGCTCTCTCGAGCAAGAACAAATACAACACACAAAGCAGCAGTAGGAGTTTTATCTCTCCGGAGAGCTCCGAAGCTTGGTAAAAATCCCCCGCGCGCTCCCTCGCCTTGATCCGCTCTGCGTGCGCCCTCCGCTCCCTTGCCGGACAAACAATGGGGCCCTCCTGCCCCATAGGTGCTCGTGGCCTCCCAGCTCTCACCCACGATAGTCCGACTCGGACCTTATCTCGACTCGGATCCGACTACGTCGAATCCGACCAGACCTTTCCAAGTCCATATTATCCAGTTAGCATCCAATGCTCCATGGCCAGTGACACCAAGCCATCGACCGTGTCGTATGCTAGTTTAGTCGGGTGCTCGTCCACACAGCCCTTTCGACTAGGGACCTTTTAGGATAGGCACCATACAATGCATAGTCCCACAAACAAGTCACGTACTTGCTGATACACATCATTGATAATGTCCAAGGACTATCTTTATTCATAAACACATAGGAAATATCATCATACATGATTGCCTCTAGGGCATACCTCCAATAGTCTTCCACTTGCACTAGAGTCAATCAAATAGACATAAAATGGCCATAGCTCTAACGTGCCCCTCATGCTTGGGTTGTATAAGAGGCTTAGTCAACAGATCTGCAACATTTGCATCCATGCGAATCTTGCATAACTCTACATCACCATTCTTTACGATCTTTCGTATCAGGTGATATTTCCGATCTATGTGTCTGACCTTGTGGTGATTCCTTGGCTCCTTGGCTTGTGCGATGGCACCAGAATTATCACAATAGAGGTCCAACGGTTTCACCGAGGCTGGGAAAATACCAAAATCATCCAGAAAATGCCGGATCCAAACACCTTCCTTTGCAGCTTCACAAGCCGCAATGTATTCGGCTTCTGTGGTAGAATCGGCCACCGTATCCTACTTGGAACTCATCCAGTGCAGTGCTCCTCCGTTCAGGACGTACACGAATCCGGACTAGCATCGACGTAACCCCTTACAACAAGCTCTTCCTCACCTCCATAAACTAGGAACATCTCTTTAGTCCTTTTTAGGTACTTCAAAATAGTCTTTACCGCTGCCCAGTGACTCTCACCTGGGTTGGCCTGGTATCTGCTTGTTTGGCTTATTGCAAAAGCAACATCAGGCCTTGTACATATCATGGCATACATAATGGATCCGATTGCCGAGGCATACGGAATCCTACTCATCCTTCTTCGCTCATCAGACGTCGAAGGACTCTGAGTCTCGCTTAGCCTTATACCATGTGAGAGTGGCAAGAACCCTTTCTTCGCCTCACTCATTTTGAACCGCTTCAACACTTTATCTATGTACGTGCTCTGGCTTAAGCCGAGCAGCCTCCTCGATCTATCTCTATAGATCTTAATGCCTAAAATATACACTGCCTCACCAAGGTCTTTCATCGAAAACTTGCCATTCAATGATTCCTTGACCGAGTTCAACATCGAAACATTATTTCCGATCAGTAGTATGTCATCCACATACAAGATCAAAAACACTATCGAGCTCCCACTTAACTTCTTGTATAAACAAGAGTCCTCTTCGCTTTTGATGAAACTGAGACCAGTGACGACCTCATCAAAATGAATGTTCCAACTCCGAGATGCTTGCTTCAACCCATAAATGGATCTCTTGAGCTTGCATACCTTACTAGTGCTAGTCGGATCGACAAAACCCTCAGGCTGTATCATACACACATCCTCGGTTAAATTTCCATGTAGGAAAGCCATTTTGGCATCCATCTCCCATATCTCGTAATCGAAATATGCTGCTATAGCTAGTATGATCCTCACCGATTTTAGCATCGCTACCGGCGAGTAATTCTCGTCGTAGTCAATTCCTTGAACTTGTCCATAACCCTTAGCGACAAGCCGATCTTTGTGGATCTGAACATTTCCATCCACATTGGTTTTCTTCTTAAAGACCCATTTGCAACAAATGGCTGTTACGCCAGGCGGCGGATCAACCAAGTCCCAAACTTGATTCTCATCCATGGACTTTAACTCGGATCTCATGGCCTCCAACCATGCCTCGGAATCTGGGCTCAAATCGCTTCCGCATACGTGGCCGGCTCGTCGCTTTCTAGCAACAATACATAACGCACTCTGCGCAATCTTTCCGACCTCCGTGGTTCCGGTGCCGCTTCCACTACAGGTTCCCTGACTGACTCCGGTATGATCTCATCACCAGCCGAGCCATCCCCGAGTGGTCCTCGAATTTCTTCGAGTCGAACCGTTCTCCCACTGGCCTCCTGACTGAGAACTCTTTCTCAAGGAAAACCCTGTTTCGAGCAACAAACACTTTGTTCTCTTCCCGGTTGTAGAAGCTATATCCCAAGGTTTCCCTCGGATATCCCACGAATATGCATTTATCCGATTGAGGTGTAAGCTTGTCTGACATAAGTCGCTTGACAAATGCTTCACAACCCCAAATCTTTAGAAAAGACAAACTGGGACTCTTCCCAGTCCACATCTCATGTGGTGTCTTGTCTATGAATTTTGATGGTACCCTATTAAGTGTGAAAGCTGCAGTTTCTAGAGCGTATCCCCAGAATGACAAGGGTAAATCCGATTTGCTCATCATAGACCGGACCATGTCCAACAAGGTCCTATTCCTTCGTTCCGACACGTCGTTTCTCTGTGGCGTACCCGAAGGTGTGAGCTGAGGTACTATACCTCGACTTTTCAGATGATCATCAAACTCCTGGCTCATGTACTCACCTCCACGATCAGATCGCAAAAGGTTTATAGTCTTGCCGAGCTGATTCTCAACCTCGTTCTGAAACTCTTTGAACTTTTCAAAAGTCTCCGACTTGTGCCTCATCAAATAGATATGTCCATATCTACTCAAGTCGTCGATAAAAGTCACGAAGTACTGATAGCCACCTCTGGTGGTTGTGCTCATTGGACCACACATCACTATGTATAAGTTCCAACAGCTCGGACGCCCTCTCGCAACTCTTTGCGAAGGGAGACTTAGTCATCTTGCCGAGCAAGCATGATTCACATGTCTCGAACGACCCAAAGTCGGACGAAGTTAGGAGCCCATCATCATGGAGCTTGTTCATGCGTTTCAGACTAATGTGTCCAAGCCGGCAATGCTAGAAGTATGTCGGATTTATCTCATTAGGCTTATGCCTCTTGACATTTACGTTATAGGCTGGTTCCTGTTCTAGATTCAATATAAATAGCCCATCAACATTGGGTGCATAGACGTGGAACATACCATTCAAAAATATCGAACAACCATTGTCCTTTAAATTGAATTCATAACCTTGACTCATCAAACATGAGGCAGAAATAATGTTCTGACTAAGTGCAGGAATGTAATAACAATTTTTCAATTCCATAATGAATCCGGAAGGAAGTTGGAGCTGCATCGTGCCGACCTCCAACGCAGCAACTCTTGCTTTGTTGCCGACCCTGATGTCAATCTCCCCTTGTGCCACATGCCTAGTTCTTACCAGCCCCTGCATCGAGTTGCAAATATGAACAACTGATCCGGTATCAAATACCCAAGAGCTACTAGGTATGTCAGCAAGGTAAATGTCTATAACATATGCAACAAGTGTACCTTTGCCTGAAGAAGCATTTCCGGCCTTCTTGCCATGATCTGCAAGCCACTTGCTTTTAACAGTTCCTCTTCCAGTGACCGGTCTCCTTGCAGTGATAGCAAACGGTCTTCAAGTCCGGTCCAGACTTCGGCGTAGCGGCGGAGGTTACCGTCTCCGTGCCCTTTTCCTTAGCCTTTTTCTTGGACCAACTCTTCTTGAACTTAGCCGATTTCTGCACCATCAACACTTGATGCGTGCCTTTCTTAATATCCCGATTTGCCACTTTGAGCATCCCATGCAATTCAGTGAGCTTCTTATCCATGCCATGTATATGATAGTTCGAGATGAACGTCCCATAGCTGGGCGGAAGAGAACCCAGAACAACATCAGTAGCCAGCTCATCCAAGAGCGGGAAGCCCAAATGATCCAAAGCATGCACATATCCGATCATCTTGATCACATGTGGTCTTAGTGGATCACCTTCCTTCAGCTTGCAATCCATCAAGGATCGCCAAACGTTGAACCTTTCGGTCCTAGCCTGTGTCTGAAACATGCTCTTGAGACTCTCGATCATATCATAGCCTCAACATTTTCGAAATGCTGTTGCAAATCGGGCTCCATACAAGCTAGCATCAAACAACCGATCTCCGTTAATTCATCAACGAGTTTCTGGTAGGCATTCTTAGTTGTGGCATTAGCATTATCGGCAGGTTCCTGTGGAAGTGGATCCTCTAGAACATGTTCCTTTTTATCATGCTTGAGAACAATTCTCAGATTTCTATACCAGGTGGTAAAGTTTGTTCCATTTAGTTTATCCTTTTCCAGAATTGATTCCAATGCAAAGTTGGGTTGAGCAGGTGGGGCCATTGATCTACAACAGAAAATATGCAATCACTAAGCAATGTGTTTATGTAGAGTAATTCTAGCCTAAACAGAAATACTCCCACTGAAGTTCGCATCCCTCCGCAAACTCTCAGTGATTCAGGATCCGACTAGCGCATGCGACTAGTGAGCTTTAGCATCATTGCTATCCGGTAAGCAACTCCTTGCTAATCGTATCTCTATACGACTCCTGTCGGTCGGGAAGGTATCTCATACCCCGGCTCCCAACCTTCTTTGCCACAAGGCCCAAAACCGTTTTGATAGCCTTGTCAAGTTAACCTGATGCAGTGCATGTCCGTGTCTGACACAAACCCTTCAGTTCAAGGACATCCGGCAGCACCCCAATTTTATGAGCCCACTACTAGACGTACTTGACGTGCGAAGGTGCAACATCGGGGATGGCAATTAGCTTGATATTCATCAGGGATCTTTCTACCATTCTAACATGCATAGAAACAAAGAAGCATAACAATCACAAATATAACACATATTGTGAAATTGTATGGCTCCTTATGGACGTTCTTCCAGGTCGGCTCCGACTCCGATGACCATCTACGAACTCCATCTTATTTGTCACGCCGGGACGCTAAGCCACCAACCTGATCTCTATTATCCAACTACTACAACTAGTAATGAATTTACATAGAGTCACAAGTCGACACGCAGGTCGTTATACAATATAATGACAGCACTTTGGCTCCTGCCGGCAGACAAACATGACACGCAGGTCATGTATAAATTACACACATGCATGACATACACATGAGCCATACAATTCACATCAAACCTGCAAAACAAAGTTATGCATATAATCGCATTCTACCGGTTTGTGTGTCGGGTACGAAATACACGGCGCTACGCACATGTTTTCGGAAATCACAGATTGCATCTGAACTCCGTTCATGCTGAATTTTCTGATCTGATCGATCATATCGATCATCGCGAATCCGATTTGGATTTACGTTTCACTGTTAACCCCGATGGCGGATGACCGACCCGTAGGGGTATAGCCTCAATGATCCCCATGTGCAGTTGATCACATCAACCGTGCACATAGCCGATCTTATCAATGACAACATATCTCATCTGCCGCCTCCACATATCTAATATGCATATGATCTAAATCAAAATCCTATAGCAGAGGCGCTGATACCACTGTTGGGCTCTATGGTAGGGTGCATCGACTGCAAATTAAAATTTCCTACGCGTAGAACAACCAAGAACATGCTACGGGTGATGGATCACAGTTCGTTACCAATAGACGCGCAGTGCCGTGCAGTGGAAGAAGAGTTGGGGCAGCGCGTTCGCGTGGATCGTCTCCTCCTCGTCCGATCTCCCTCGAACAGCCGGTCGTTCGATCCCTCGTACAGGTTCGCCGGAGCGGCGCAAGTGCACCGCCTCTAACGGTATCCACGCGTGCAGGAGGAACGTCGTGCGGCGGACTACTAGGTCCGATCACACAATCGTCGGCGAGTGGAGGTGGCTATTCGCAACACATGCAAACCCTAGTCGCAGCGCCGAAGCGATCAACCACATGAGTGTGCCGCACCTCCACTTTATATAGGCATCCGTCGCAAGCTCAACACTTGGGCCTCGCACAGACCCTAAAGCCCAAAGTCTACTCGGTCACGTTCCTAGTCCAGTTCGGATCACATCCGACCAGTGTCCTACGAACCGACCTCGTAGGTTCCTTCACTTAAGCGCGCGACCCCTTAGGTTCAAGTCGACTTGGTGATAGTTCGGATCACCTCCGACCTGCACGGTTGGTAGCGGCCTCTAGCAAGGCATGCCAACCACCAAGCAAACTATGAAGCTGGTTAGGCGAACATGTACAATGTGTCACACTTCGGTTCCCTTTGCCACACGATATATGTTGTCGGGCTCAAGGCGAGACTGTCATCCTTGTGCTAGCCCGACCTCTTTCTCATTCCAGTGATACGGACCACAAACCGGATTATCTCATAATCCCTATCGCATGGCCATGCTTATCCTGGTCAGATCACACGAGGGGCCCAGAGTATATCTCTCCTGACCGGAGGGGCAAATCCCATCTTGCTCGACCCTGTCTCGCAGCATGGGACTGGACAAACCCGAAACCCACCTTTGTAACTACCCAGTCACGGAGTAGCGTTTGGTCGGCCCAAAGCAAGTCTGTCACCATCCCGGGTACATGCGTCAGCTCAGGTCTTAGGACATAGAACGTATGTTGTACTAGAGACTCACAGATGACATATCGCTGCATCTCATAGTTGGGTCTGTCCGACTCGGACCTTATCGCAACTCGGATCCGACTACGTCGAATCCGACCAGACCTTTCCAAGTCCATATTATCCGGTTAGCATCCAATGCTCCATGGCCAGTGAGACCAAGCCATCGACCATGTCATATGCTAGTCTAGTCGGCTGCGCGTCCACACAGCCCTTTCGACTAGGTACCTTTTAGGACAGTCACCATACAATGCATAGTCCCACAAACAAGTCATGTACTTGCCGATACACATCATTGATAATGTCCAAGGACTATCTTTATTCATAAACACATAGGAAATATCATCATAAATGATTGCCTCTAGGGCATATCTCCAACAAAGGAACCCCTAACGGAACTATTCTCCATGGAAGATGTTTCTTACTATCCATGTAATATAACATAACTAGTTGGGTACTTGTCTGTTCAAGCACTTATGACCCCTACGCCTAGTTTCCACACATACCCCGGTTTTGTATAACTGAGCGGGTATTCGGACACACCCCGGACTGTAGGATCCGGGGGCTGAAGCGAAAAGGTCCGCCATGACAAATGATTTTAATCTGGCTAGGGACTACTTATGTCCATTGAATTACACAATCACTTAGACTGACTATATTCCTCCTCTATACCATCCAACAGGCTATCTAGCTTACAATCCTGTTGAGAATACTTGGCGGCTAACGCTACCTGGTCATATACCAGACTAACGGGAATTTCTTGCCCACCTGGCCCCGCCGGTCCTACTTCGGCCATATGGTTCGGGTCCAGCTTGGTGTAGCGCGTCTTCACCATTGCCCATGCTTCTCTTGCATCTTGCTGGCAAGCTAATATCTTCCACAATCGGAAGCGCCGCCGGGCTCCTTGAAGCAGATCTACAAGCTCCCCTATCCCATTCAATAGGAAGCTTGATGGCTACAAGGCCTGAGCAACTCCGTGCATCACCCGCCGAGCTCGCTCGTGCAACTGTGAAAGTTCTTGTAGTACATCGCCTGCAGATGAGGGCATCTCCTCCTCGGGGCGACCTGTTAACATTCCTACAAGCAAAATTCTTTCAATACATTTCCTCGCCGAACTATAATATAATTCGTCTGGGCACTCACCGTAAATACCACATCGAAGCCTTTTGTTCTCCTTCACGGAGTCCGCCAGCTCAGCGGACGTCTTTTAATTCCACGTCCAGCCGAATATTGGCATCTTGAAGATTGTTCTTCTCTTGCCTAACTTGCGTAAGGATGCGCTCGCCAGCCTTTAGCTGCCTTTTGAGATGCGAGTCATCATCCGTTATGCCCTCCGGATTCACCCCGGGATTGTCTGCAGAATTTTCTATTAGACTAGTCATACCAGCCATTTACTATCCGGCGCATCTTCGTACAATTGAGACAAATGTTACCAGGTGAGGCCTTCTGGGATTCCTCTAACTTGGCAACCGTGTCCCTCAGCTGGGCCTTGCACTCCTCCAGCTCCCGAGCTAATTGTTCATTCTTATCTACAAGGACCTGTGCATAAATTGATCCTTAAAACAGTTGTTCCAACCGTTTCAAGTCTCAGGTTCTACTGTTATACATGCTTATCAAAATTTCTTACCCGTATATCTTTGGTATACTGGTCCGTCACTCGGGCAAACCCGCCTTGAGTTGCTCAGATGTATGCGTCCCCCGAATTGAAGGCATTAAAAGCCTCTTCGGAGAAGATGTTGTTCCGAAGCATGGCCCTCCAGCGCCGGTGATTCATGGCGCTCTCTACTTCGGAGTTAGTGGCCGATAGCATATCCGCATCCTCTGTCGGAGAACTATGCGGCACTGGCCCCGTGTCCGCCTCCGCTCTCGAAACCGGTTCTGGAACCCGGCTGGTGGAGGCGTGATTGGCGGGATCCCCGGATATAGTCCGACTGCTCCTCTTCCTGCCAGGACAAGAAGGGCGCTGTTATACTTCAAATACCATAATCGCAGGACATGTTTTTGCTTTACCTCTGCAGCAGTGTGTCGACCCTCACCGCCTTCCTCTTGAGCCTGCCCGATCCGGACTCCCGTGTTCGACAAGTCCCTAGGGGCTCGGTCCCGCGCTCCGACCGTCATCTCTGCAAACAGCATGACACCTCAAGGGTAAGGCATGATACCTGAGGGGAGTCCTCTTCAGAGGATAGGGTTTTTAGTTTGGCTTACACGCGACACAGGGAGCAGTCCAGGATAGTCGGCAATAATGGCCACTGAGGCACCATCACAGCTCGCTTGATAGAATACCCCATTGACAAGCTCCACAGTAATATCCGGATCTTCTTTGAGTCCTGGATCTAGGGCCCTTCCGGGGTCCTCTGGCTGCGGGGAGGGGCTGAGGATTCCTTCTACGGCCCTCCTCAGTTCCTGCTCGGAAACATTGATGCGGGTAATCTTAGCAGAGAATGCTAAAGTAAGTGAAGCAGGGAAAGGAATGACGACTTACCCACTCTGGGGGGTTGCACATGGAGAATCCGTCCCGCGGTTTAATGTGAAGGAATTCTTCCTCTTCCCCTTTGTATAAATCGGACAATATCCTTGCCAGAGCAGTGGCGGAGTCCGGATCCTTACGGACGCAGCGGGTGGCGTCGTCTTTCCCGTTGAAGTGCCACATGGGCTTCCCCCGATATTGAAGCAGTTGCACTCCCCGCATTATGCATATTACCATGACCTCGACTATCGTCAGTCCGGATTTGGCCAGTAACTTTATCCTCCTCATCAGGAAATGTATTTCCCTGGTATCCTCCTCTTGGGGGCCCCGGGAGCGCCAGCTTAGACTTGCCCTCAGCGAGGCGTTACTGAACTTGGGGAGACCTATCCGGACTGGGTCCGGAAGGGGAACGTCATCAATGTAAAACCACTCTAAAGGCCAGTTCTTCGGAGCCTTCTTGGGAGTGCAGGATAGGTATCCGGTCTCGGCAATGCGCCATACTTCGGCCCCGCCCACTTGACATAGGGATTCTCCCTACGTGCGGGGGACAAGGCAGAACAACTTCTTCCATAACCCGAAGTGATTTTCGCAGCCTAAAAATAGCTCGCAAAGGCCAATGTACCCCGATATATGCAGTACGGAGGCAGGGGTGCGGTTGTGCAACTGGAGACCGTAGAACTCCAGGAGCCCGCGAAGAAACGGGTGGATGGGAAACCCGACGCCCCTTAGCAGATGCGGGATGAAGCATATTCGCTCCTCTGGAGATGGATTAGGAGATCCATCCGCTTGTTCCCCTCCGTTATAGGTGTCTATTCCGGCTCGAACGGGGACCATAAACGCCGGTGGGAGAAACCCTTGGGTTTGTAACTTTATGAAACGACTATAAGGAACTGAACACTCTTCCCATTCCCCCGACTTGGAGTGAGGGGAGCAAGCAGAAGAGCTACGACGACCGGCCATGTTGGAATGGATTTTTCCAGAGCGCTCTGTGGGATGCTTGCTCGAGGGGGGATAGTGAGGTTTGGATCTAAGAATTCCCGTCTCTTCAAATAGACGGCCCGCCGAAAGGATCGTGGGTGGCAAATGCAAAAATGCCTCGTCTCCTTGCATTCTCTTGACACAGATGGTCATTGTTGAGGCACTAAAGCCGAGGAGTGTGACATTGATGGGAAACCGGACACTATTCGTCGTAGTAGGTACATTGGAGTATTCGGAGAAGGAACCCGCCTTGCAATGCCGAAGACAAGACTGAGCGCCGGACTCATCCTCATTGAAGCCTGGTTCAGGGGCTACTGAGGGAGTCCTAGATTAGTGGGTATCCGGAGAGCCGGACTATATACATCGTCCAGACTATTGAAGCGTGAAGATACAAGACTCAAGACTTCGGCCAGTGTCCGGATGATACTCTCCTTTGCATGGAAGACAAGCTTGGTGATCCGGGTATTGTGTTTCCTTCCTTGTAACCGACTCCATGTAAACCCTAGCCCTCTCCAGTGTCTATATAAACTAGAGAGGTTAGTCCTTAGAAGGCCGATCATAATTACAATCATACCATCATAGGCTAGCTCTTAGGGTTTAGCCTCTACGATCTCGTGGTAGATCTACTCTTGTACTACTCATATCTTCAATATTAATCAAGCAGGAAGTAGGGTTTTACCTCCATCAAGAGGGCCCGAACCTGGGTGAACATTGTGTCCCTTGCTTCCTGTTACCATCAGCCTAAGACGCACAGATCGGGACCCCCTACCCGAGATCCGCCGGTTTTGACACCGACACCCACCCTGGTGGGCCCCTCGTGGCTCCCCTGACCGACTTCCTTCGCTTATATATATCTACATACCCTGAAAACATCCAGGAGCACCACGAAACCCTATTTCCACCGCCACAACCTTCTGTACCCGTGAGATCCCATTTTGGAGCCTTTTCCGGCGCTCCGCTGGAGGGGGAATCGATCACGGAGGGCTTCTACATCAACGCGAAAGCCTCTCCGATGAGTTTTGAGTAGTTTACCATAGACCTTCAGGTCCATAGTTATTAGCTAGATGGCTTCTTCTCTCTCTCTGAATCTCAATACAAAGTTCTCCTTGATCTTCTTGGAGATCTATTCGATGTAACTCTTTTTGCGGTGTGTTTGTCGAGATCCGATCAATTGTGAGTTTATGATCAAGTTTATCTATGAAAAATATGTGAATCTCCTCTGAATTCTTTTATGTATGATTGGTTATCTTTGCAAGTCTCTTCGAATTATCAGTTTGGTTTGGCCTACTAGATTGATATTTCTTGCAATGGGAGAAGTGCTTAGCTTTGGGTTCAATCTTGCGTGTCCTTTCCCAGTGACAGCAGGGGCAGCAAGGCACGTATTGTATTGTTGCCATCGAGGATAAAAAGATGGGGTTTATATCATATTGCTTGAGTTTATCCCTCTACATCATGTCATCTTGCCTAATGCGTTACTCTGTTCTTATGAACTTAATACTCTAGATGCATGCTGGATAGCGGTCGATGTGTGGAGTAATAGTAGTAGATGCAGAATCGTTTCGATCTAGTTGTCGCGGACGTGATGCCTATATACATGATCATGCCTAGATATTCTCATAACTATGCACTTTTCTATCAATTGCTCGATAGTAATTTGTTCACCCACCGTAATACTTATGCTATCTTGAAGAAGCCACTAGTGGAACCTATGGCCCCCGGGTCTATTTTCCATCATATAAGTTTCCGATATACTTTATTTTGCAATCTTTACTTTTCAATCTATATCATAAGAATACCAAAAATATCTATCTTATTATTATCTCTATCAGATCTCACTTCCGCAAGTGGCTGTGAAGGGATTGACAACCCCTTTATCGCGTTGGTTGTGAGGTTCTTATTTGTTTCTGTAGGTACGAGGGACTTGCGTGCAGCCTCCTATTGGATTGATACCTTGGTTCACAAAACTGAGGGAAATACTTATGCTACTTTGCTTCATCACCCTTTCCTCCTCAAGGGAAAACCAACGCAATGCTCAAGAGGATATGCCCTCCTGGCACACACGCTCGGCAAAATGAGGTCGTGTGAGACCGGCGAGCGCTCAAATATGGAAATACGTACAGTAGAGCTAAAAAAGGCAATTATACAGGCGGAATTGTTTCCGGTCGCCAGTACATCCCACACAGTAAGTCCTCGCTAAACATTTCCATTCGCATGTACATCCCACACAGTCGCTCCAAGGAAAATGTTTCCGTTCGCAGATACATCACACGCAATTTTTCCCGTTAAATCGTTTGTGATAGCGTTGCCATTACAGACGATATTAACAATTTTATCGTTTGCATTATTGAATGCATCACACACGGTCCGTAGAAGAAACTGTGTGGCAAGGGATGTCCATCACACACAGTTTCTATGTGGTAAACGTTTGCGCAAGGTGGCCTAACGCAAACAGCTTTCAAGAGAAAGTCGTGTGTGATTGTTCATTGATCCAACACGATTTATACCTAGAAACTATGTGCGTTGCCTTTGGTCATCGCCCATGGTATTTTTTCAATAACCGTGTGCAATAGCAAAACCCAATTAGCAGGCTAATTGCCCTATTATTAATAATCCATTTATTAATCTAATTGACATTCATAGTAAGCACATAATATATTTCATTTCCATATTAAGGAAGCAGAATTTCATAATTGAAATACATCAGAGTACAACATGATATAGCTTCAGCACTCAGCTACCCCATTACACAACTGCACCAGCACCAAGTTTCACATGCAACATGTAGAACCTTCCGAAATTAGCATCATAGATGGTATATAGACAGATGCATCTTATCTGGAAAACTGCTGAAACAGAAGGCAAATATTGATCCTTCATTCACGTTGAAGGTCTTTGCAACTTTAAGCCAGTGACTGTGCATGATTTACCGCCCATCCTTCGTCCTCTTCATAAACACTTCAATATTGAACCGTGGGTGTTGTATGAAAACCTTCCTCGCCTCCTGACCATAGAGGTGGTTTGAGAGGTAATCATCAGTGAACTGCTTTGGAAAGGCCTGAAAACAAGGTTGTGCATAAATATCTTCTCTATATTGGAAATGGGCCAAAGGAATAAAAAAAGGCAAGGTATAATAGTTACTACCATCTTGTAGTGAACTGATGTCTTCTTCATTGTGCAGACAAATATCTTGTTGTTTTTTGTCGCTAATTTCTCTATCCTAACAATCTTCCGGAGTTTCTTGACTTGACTGATATTCATGGACAACTCATTTCCCCATTGCAAAAAGGGTCGAATAGTGTGTCAAGACCTCTGACAGCAGGACCTACATGTGCAAGACCAAATTGTTAAAACCCTAAATATTAGAATGGTTCCTGCAATCGCACAATAATGTGCTATTAGACAATGTACCATGCACGTGCTAACCTCGATTGTAAACTTCAGTCCTTCCCATTGTTTCCCTGCAACACATATAAGGTAGTTAGTCATCAGGTTAAGTAAGGGTTTGCATGCTATCAGTAAAATATGTTGATGAAAAATAAGCACATTGCAGATTCACCAGATTAATTCAAGCCACATGGAAAACCCATTTATCCAAACCAAGCATGATTAAGAACTAGGAAATATAACACTTGTATATGTTTCTCATGTATTAAGTGCAGCCAAATTCGATTTATTTCTCACATGGTATACAATAATAGAATGCAACCACAACAATTGGACATCGCATTGCAGAATTGAACCAACCAGTTAAGTAAACACCACAATAAATGAACCAAATATTACTGAGCACCACATTCCACAATATAACATACTACTAATAGAAGATCAGACAGTTGACCAAACCAAGCATTCTTAACAACTTGTAAATATAGCAATTGTATTTGTTTCTCATGTATTTAGTACAACCAAATTCGATTTATTTCTCACATGGTATACAATAAAAGAATGTAGCCACAACAATTGGACATCGCATTGCAGAATTGAACCAAACAGTTAACTAAACACCACAACACAAATGAACCAAACGTTAACTGAGCACCACATTGCACAATGTATAACCAAACCAAGCATGCTTGACAACTTGGAAATATAGCAATTGCATTCATTTCTCATGTATTTAGTATAGCCAGATTTGATTTATTTCTCCCATGGTATACAATAACAGAATGCAGCCACAACAATTGGACATCACATTGCAGAATTGAAGCAAATAGTTAACTAAACACCACAACACAAATGTACCAAACATTAATTGAGCACCACATTGCACAATGTATAACCAAACCAAGCATGCTTGACAACTTGGAAATATAGCAATTGTATTCGATTCTCATGTATTTTGTAAAGATAAATTCGATTTATTTCTCACATGGAAGACAATACAAAATTGCAGCCTGAGGAATTGAACATCACATTTGCAGAATTGAACCAAATAGTTAACTGAACACCACATTGCACGACATATAGAACAGATAATCTAGAGCAGAAGATTGAAATAGATAGCACAATTCACTAGAATTTGGTAAGGAAAGGCAGTAGCTAGCAAACTGAACATGAGTCCTTATAGTGAGCTAATAAGACAAGCTACTCCTCGTTGTCGGAGATATCGATGATGATTGGCTCCTTGGACATGGAAGAGGGCAAGGCCTCCACTTTGTGGGTGCCCTTGTCGTAGTGGTGAGTTGCCTGAGCCCCTCCGGGCACCAACCTGCTGGCTCTCTAGATGAGGTAAGCACGTGCACGCTGAGAAAACACCTCGTAGTCTTCATCGAAGGCACCGACGGTGGCCTCGAGAAAACACTATGAATTGTCGTTTAAAGCAGCCAACCGCGTTGCAGCGTCGGTGTGCGAGGCGTCGACGGTGGCCTCGACGGCGAGGTGCTCCTCCAAGATCTGGGGGTCGGCATGAATGGCAGCCATCACGACCTCATCCGCGCGTGTGCCCACGATTTGTTTCTCCGCTGCCAAATGCTCCTTGAGATCCTGGCTATACTGCGTGCACCATGGCTTAGGGCGACACTTATTTGGTGGAGGGGTCGGTGATTTGGGTGGAAGGTGTCGTGCTCGCGCCGGCAGTCGGTGCATGCGGGATGTGGAAGGAGGAGGAGGATGGGGGTCGGGTGTGGATTACCTGCCTAGATAGGCGAGGCCGAGCAGCATGAAGGAGAGTCACCGGCGAGGAGGCAGTGCTGCAAGCAAGGAGTGAAGGTTTAAACTTGGAAAGGAAGGTGGAAATAGGGGAAATGTGGCTTTTGGTAAGGGGGAGGGGTGGGGAGGTAGATATTTCCGTGGAAGCCGAAAATTTGGAATCGCTTCAGTGAAAAACTGGCGCGCAAAGTGTCATCAGACACGGTCCATTATTCAGAACTATGTATGGTATGTGAACATCACAAACGATTTAGATAGCTTAACCCGTGTGTGATGAGTTTGAACGTCAAAAATTTTGTTTCGAATTTCCATGGTAACAGTGGTCATCCACGACATTGCATAATTTGGGTACACAAAGGAGACTACAACACACCCACACTTTTTAATCAAGCAAGTTCATTAATTAAACGGAGCTAGATGACCTAAACATTACTCTAACAAATTAAAGACCAGCGCTCTTAATTAAATAAAACAAAGAGTAATACTACGGCTGGTGCTTGCCGAGCTCCACCTCCGCCTCCATGTCCAACTTGCGCCCGATGGTCTCCTGGGGAAGGGGCTCCATGGCATCCATCGCACCATACTCGGCAAGCATCTCGCCATCCGCGTCCGCCATCTCTTTAGAAAAGGCCGCCACGAGCTGGGTGTGGGCGGCCACGATCTGGGCTT
This sequence comes from Triticum timopheevii, assembly GCA_963921465.1. Taxonomy (NCBI): domain Eukaryota; kingdom Viridiplantae; phylum Streptophyta; class Magnoliopsida; order Poales; family Poaceae; genus Triticum; species Triticum timopheevii. The sequence goes on along the minus strand of OY997272.1, from coordinate 466,545,488 downwards.
GGACGGGCTGCATCGTCGCAAGGTATGCGGCGGAGGAACGGACGGCTGCTCGAATGCTCGGCGATTGCCAGCTCTTCGGCCGTGGGTTGCCGACCGTTATCGGAGAAGCTTCGTTCGATTTGTGCGGCGACCGCCAGGATCTAGGCATGGGCGGCCTCGACATGGTCGTGGGCGGCTTCCGTCAGGGCTAAGGCCACCACTTCGGAACGGACAGCTGTTGTGCCGCTCTTGCCAGTTGTTATCCCCGAGCCAGATGTTGCTGCCGCCACCTGAGAAGCAACAGTGGCCGTTCAGGCTCCCATGGCCGCCCGGTTTTAGATTGCGACTGTGCTCATGCACCTTGTTAGCACGCGCATGGCGGCTGCGGCTGCGCTCTCGCTGGAGTGGGCCATCGAAGTTTCCCTCACGACGCGGGTCCACGTGCCCATCTTTCACCGGCGACGATTGAACAGTGAAATAATATTTAGGGAGCGAGCTATTGTGCTTGAGACGCCGGCTGTGGACTATAGCCGACGCACCTTCTCGCATAAGCCATAGGCGTACTATACACCGGCGGTGCTCCAGGATATTTTGTGCTTCATCTCACACGGTTGGTGATAATAAACTGTGTGTGATCTACTTGATTTTTCATCTTGATTTGAATTACATAATTGGGTCACAGCGGCAATGGACGGTGTTTGAATTGCTATACCTTTTATCTGCAATGAACATACAACTATATGTGTGTCATAAAAGAATTGGGATTAATTGAGTTTTCTATTCATTCATGTGCACAATTCAAATTTGAACTACATGCACATGCTCTAATGCATATAAATTAATTGAAAATTCAAATCCGTGTCCTTGGTTGCATGCTTAGGTCCCATGCAAGAAATGGGAATGAATGTCAAACACCCTGCCACGGTTACTCGGCCCAAACATTTAGATACATGGTTTTTAAACTCTAGTAAATCCGAAGCTCGTCGGAAATTCATGAAACCTTGCATGCTATCATGGAGCGGCATCAACATGTCGTGGTAAATTTTTTGTCCCATTTGGGGCGGGTTTGGGGAGATGCTTCTCACCAACCATAGCTTCTCACAACAAGCCTGATGGTTTCGGTAGGGAACATCACACCTTTGGGGATGAAACGATATCCATTACCTCTTATTGCTTTCAATTTTTTTCTCGTGTCAACATAGAACAACAAGAGTGTTGTGTCAATTTTTGGGATTTTTGGGGGTTCGTTTGGACATTTTTATGCATTAACTAAGTTTTCAATGCATTTATGTGCATAATTCAAATTTGAACTACATGCACATGCTCTAATGCATATAAATTGGTTGAAAATTCAAATATGTGACCTTGGTTGCATGCTTAGGTCCCATGCAAGAAATGGGAATGAATGTCAAACACCCTGCGACGGTTACTCGACCGCAAACATTGAGGTACATGGTTACTAACTTCTAGTAAATGCAAAGCTCATCTGAAATTCATGGAACTTGGCATGCTATCATGGAGCGGCATCAACATGCCGTGGTAAATTTTTCCTCCCATTTGGGGCAGGTTTCGGGATATGCTTCTCACAAACCAGAGCTTCTCACAACAAGCCTGATGGTTTCGGTAGGGAACGTCCCACCTTTGGGGACGAAACAATATGCATTGCCTCTTATTGCTTTCAAAAAATTTCTCATGTCAACATAGAAAAATAGGAGTGTTGTGTCAATTTTTGGGATTTTTCGGGGTTCATTTGGACATTTTTATGCATTAACTGAGTTTTCAATGCATTTATGTGCATAATTCAAGTTTGAACTACATGCATATGCTCTAATGTATATAAATTGGTTGAAAATTTAAATCTGTGTCCTTGGTTGCATGCTTAGGTCCCACGCAAGAAATGGGAATGAATGTCAAACACCCTGCCACGGTTACTCGGCCCCAAACATGGAGATACCTGGTTTTTAAATTCTAGTAAATCCATAGTTCGTATGAAATTCATGGAACTTGGCATGCCATCATGGAGCAGCATCAACATGTCGTGGTAAATTGTTTGTCCCATTTGGGGTAGGTTTGGGGATATGCTTCTCACAAACCAGAGCTTCTCACAACAAGCCTGATGGTTTCGGTAGGGAACATCCCACCTTTGAAGTCAAAACGATATCCATTGCCTCTTATTGCTTTCAAAAAATTTCTCGCGTCAACATAGAACAACAGGAGTGTTGTGTAAATTTTTGGGATTTTTTGGGGTTCGTTTGTACATTGTTATGCATTAACTGAGTTTTCAATGCATTTATGTGCATAATTCAAATTAGAACTACATGCACCTGCTCTAATGCATATAAATTGGTTAAAAATTCAAATATGTGTCCTTGGTTGCATGCTTAGGTCCCATGCAAGAAATGGGAATGAATGTCAAACACCCTGCCACGGTTACTCGGCCGCAAACATTGAGATATCTGGTTTTTAAATTCTAGTAAATCCAAAGCTCGTCTGAAATTCATGAAACTTGGCATGCTATCATGGAGCGGCATCAACATGTCGTGGTAAATTTTTTGTCCCATTTGGGGCAGGTTTGGGGATATATTTCTCATAAACCAGAGCTTCTCACAACAAGCCTGATGGTTTCGGTAGGGAACGTCCCACCTTTGGGGACGAAACTATATCCATTGGCTCTTATTTCTTTCAAAAAAATTCTCGTATCAACATAGAACAACAGGAGTGTTGTGTCAATTTTTGGTAGTTTTCGGGGTTCGTTTGGACATTTTTATGCATTAACTGAGTTTTTAATGCATTTATGTGCATAATTCAAATTGAACTACATGCACATGCTCTAATGCATATAAATTGGTTGAAAAATAAAATATGTTCCCTAGGGTGCAGGCTTAGGTCCCATGCAAGAAATGGGAATGAATGTCAAACACCCTGCCATGGTCACTCGGCCGCAAACATTGAGATACCTGGTTTTTAAATTCTAGTAAATCCAAAGCTCGTCTGAAATTCATGAAACTTGGCATGCTATCATGGAGCGGCATTAACATGTCGTGGTAAAGTTTTTATCCCATTTGGGGCAGGTTTGGGGATATGCTTCTCACAAACCAGAGCTTCTGACAACAAGCCTGATGGTTTCGGTAGGGAACGTCCCACCTTTGGGGACGAAACGATATCCATTCCCTCTTATTGCTTTAAAAAAATTTCTCATGTCAACATAGAACGACAGGAGTGTTGCATCAATTTTTGGGATTTTTCGGGGTTCATTTGGACATTTTTATGCATTAACTGAGTTTTCGATGCATTTATGTGCATAATTCAAATTTGAACTACATGCACATGCTCTAATGCATATAAATTGGTTGAAAAAATCAAATCTATGTCCTTGGGTGCATGCTTAGGTCCCATGCAAGAAATGAGAATGAATGTCAAACACCCTGCCACGGTCACTCGGCCGCAAACATTGAGATACCTAGTTTTTAAATTCTAGTAAATCCAAAGCTCGTCTGAAATTCATAAAACTTGGCATGCTATCATGGAGTGGCATCAACATGCCGTGGTAAAGTTTTTGTCCAATTTGGGGCAGGTTTTGAGATATGCTTCTCACAAACCAGAGCTTCTCACAACAAGCCTGATGGTTTCGGTAGGGAACGTCCTACCTTTGGGGACGAAACGATATCCATTGCCTCTTATTGCTTTCAAAAAAATTTCTCGTGTCAACATAGAACAACAGGAGTGTTGTGTCAATGTTTTTGATTTTTTGGGGTTCGTTTGGACATTTTTATGCATGAATTGAGTTTTCAATGCATTTATGTGCATAATTCAAATTTGAACTACATGCACATGCTCTAATGCATATAAATTGGTTGAAAATCAAATTTGTGTCCTTGGGTGCATGCTTAGGTCCCATGCAAGAAATGGGAATGAATTTCAAACACTAGGGCACCGTTGATTGCCGGCGAAACATTGAGATACTTTATTTTAAATTCTAGTAAATCCAAAACTTGTCTGAAATTCATGAAACTTGGCATGTTATCATGGAATGGCACCCGACATGTTGTGGTATTTTTCATGTCCATTTTGAGAGAAGGCGCACTCGAATACTGACAGCCAACAAAGGCATTTTGAAAAAATAGCTGCCAAAACTCTAATATCTCAAACGTTCGTATAATTCAAACCGTGTGTGTTCTATTAACCATTCACATGACGCGCATGTCTTGGTTTTAATGGCTATAGGTGGTGCCGTGCGGACACCTGCTTGACCTTGACTGAACATGAGGCGTGCGAGCGTAGTCCGGTGTGCAGGCTGACCGAGAGGCATGCAAGCTGTCCTCGAATGCACATGCTCACTGGGAAGTGTGCGAGCTGTAAGCTGCGCAGGCTCACTGGGAAGCGAGCCCTTTGACTTCCATGGCCCTGCCTTCCCCTTCATTAATGGCGCTCAAGCCGCTGTTTAATATGGGCGGCCTTACTGTTCGCCTCCCATTCCCCTCCCTCCCGCAGACATCCACCAACGCCATGGCGCAGAATGATCATCTGCCACTAGTCTTCAAGTTTGGTGAAGTCGACTCCAAGCTGGAGGAGATAGAAAATAAGGAGGAATGGGACTCATGGACATGGCCCAGATCGAGATGGCCGCGGCGGTTGCTGCCCTCACTCTCATCCCAGCTCCCATTCTCGCGACCGCGCCAGCGACCATCCCCGTAGCATTCACAGGCTGGTCGCCGAGCACTATCACAGAGCTGGAAGTCGCGGGCATTAGCGAGGTCTCCGCGGACCCACGTGAGCTCGTGTACATGCCAGCGCCAGCGCTCATGCCCGTGCCCGTGCGCGCCCCTCCACCCATCGTGGCACCGGCCCCGTGCGTTTGGCTGCACCCGCCGCGCCCGTGCCCCTGCCCGTGCGTGCCCCTCCACCCACTGTGGCGCCGGTCCCCGTGCGTTTGGCTGCACCCGCCGTGCCCATGCCCATGCGCGCGCCCCCCTCAGCGGCATTGGACGCTGCCGTCGACCGCTACCTCTTTGTGGCGCCAGTTTCCGTCCACCCGCGCCTCACCCGTCGATCGTGCGACGACATGATGTTTGATTTAGAAGTGAAGAACATTTTGTGCTGCCTTGAAGACTTCAACAATGGCGTCCCGGAGGATGACAACGACAATGACGGCGTGGCACGCCGCCTCCACCGCCATCAGAAATAGTTTTTTGGGCTTTAATACTATATCTCGAATTCTCGATCATATGGATATAAATTCGAGTGTGACTGAATGAAAGATATGGTTTGAACGAACTTGCTTTTTTCTCTCTTAATGTATAGACTTATCAAACATTTTTCTTTTGAAAAAAAGTCAATGGTATTTAAATATAAAATATTCATCGCAAACGTTTTACTTTGAACACCCATATGCAAACTGACAGATTCCGCAGGAAGCCAAGTGAAAAATGTGCCGAGCAGGATTTCTGCAGCTCTTGATCGCAAACGTTTTAGATAGAACACCCGTATGCAAAGTGTAACATCCCAAATTTTCAATTTGGAATGTTATACATTAGATCATCATTGCATATCATATTTTATTGCATTTTGGCTTGATCCTAGAAATTCTACGCAACTCAAGGACCCACGGAGAGAGTTGGGGATTTCGTTATTTTCATATTTGAGATTTTTCAAATTTTGAAAATAGGATCATTTGATTTTAATTATTTTATCTTCAATTATTCCTATTAAAAACATATGACGGAGGGAATAAAATGACTTTCCCAAAATAAAAAATATTGAGGATTTAATATTAAAATCAAATAAGATTTTATTTTGGAGTTTTATTGTTATTTTATTTGAATTAGGAAAAATGCACGTTTTTCAAAATTGCAGTTAGACCCCAAATAAATGTTCATCCTATCCGGCTTGATTCTAGAAGTTCGGGAAAATTTATTTCGGGATTTTTCGAGTCCGTTTAGTATTTCTTTTATTTGTTTTTCTGCGTGTAATTATTTAAAAAAAATGCGAACCGACCTCGGGCCGTATTCGGCGAGGACTCCCCAGGCCTGCCCCTTTATATAGCGCTCGAGCCCACCCCAGCCCACCCAAACCCTAGCCCCGCCGCCCTAGCTGCCCAGCCGCCGCCGCCGCACCTGCTGCTGCAGCCGTCGTCGTCGCCGCCCCGCTGGACCTCGCCGCCACCCCGCCGGACCCCGCCGGACCTCGCCGCCGACCGCCGCCACCCCGCCGGAGTTCGCCGCCGCCGGAGGTAGTCGCCGGATCCGCCGTCGGTCTTCGCCGGTTAACCTCCCGTTTTTTTATAAAAACAGTTGTCTTTTTTTTATTATTAGATCGGTTTATTTTTTCCCTGTTTAGTTTATTTAGCGGACGTTCGTCTGTACGTTCGTTTTAATGAACAGTTTTCGTCGTTTAGCCGCAGACAGCGAACGTTCGTTCGTTAGCCTGTTCGTCCATTTTTCTTTTTCTCGGATTTTCCGCGATTATTTCTGATCGCGATTTCTGATCCGATTTTCGTTGTAGTATAACTTTTCGCTCGCTTATCGGAATCAGGTGATTTATGCGCCTAGAGTTTCATTTCGAAACCCTCTTTCCGTTTAACCTACTGAAACAAGTTTTTGCTACTGTAAAATTTGACTTAGGTCCAGATTAGTAAAATGAAGCTTGTTTCTTTTGCCGTTTGAGTTTCGTTGCTTCATTTGATTTGATTCTTTTTGCAAACCGGAGTTCTTAAGTTGAACTTTCTGGTTAGATCTCTTATTTGTGTTTTACCTGTGCATTAGATGAGTGCTTATTGTATGCTTGTTTGTTTGCGATAGAGTACCCGGAGTGCGCCGCTTGCTACTTCAAATCTCTAGGTTTCACGGATCATCAGCAAGGCAAGTAACACTTTGATCATACCTCTTTACTACCCAGTTTTATTGCATTAGATCAATCCTCAAACAATTGTATGATTAGGATCTAATTAACATGTGGGTTTTGGGAAGTAGTTGAGGTAGTACCTATGTCCTGTTTACTTTCAAACCATTGGGAGTTACTTCTACGTTTTCTTATATTGCCATGCTATGCTAGCAGACGTGGATTGGGTGAGTGTATCCATGACAGATGTGAGATTGTTAATTAATGGTTTACTTAAGGTGGCAACTTTAATACACATCTGGGTGGATTGAGGCACCTGGGATTCCAGTGATTGCCTGTTATTTTCTTTATGGACCGCCACCCAGGCTCAAAGGGATCATGAGATTGTTCATGCTAGAAACTTCCGTGTGCAGCCGCAAGCTACTATGGGCTCTAGCATAGTTGATTAAGTCGTGTGAACTCTTACAGTGGTAGACTAGCAGATGTAGGGGAAAGTAGGTGTAACTGTCTACCCATCATAAGGTGCAAACGCTTTTGAAAGACTATGTCATCCGTTTCTCAAACACCATGTAGTGCGAGAATCCCAACGGAGGAGATCGAGTATTGCGGGGAAAAGTGCGCAAACCTCTGTAGAGTGTATAAACTAATCATGGTTAGTCGTGTCCTCAGTTATGGACGTTTTGAGTATCTAGTACTTGGATTATCATGTGAATCTCATCATGTTACTTTAATTAATTTGGTTGGGTTTAATGTTGATGATTAATTGGGATTGTGTTGGGTGAACCTTCTCAATGTTTAACAACCACCATGATAGTTAAATAAAAGTTATTCCTTTGCAGTAGGGAAAAATTGGCTTTATGCAAAATTGTAACCATAGAGCTTTCCACCAGCCATATATGCATGTAGTATAGCATTATTCTTTCCATTACTCTCTATGTGTTACATTGCCAACATATTCCATGTGCTGACCCGTTTTCGGGCTACAACGTTCATGTTGTAGACTTTTCAGATGACGAGTAAGGTGCCTTAGGTCGTGGTCTTATACTCAGTGATGCCGTTGGAGTTGATGGACTCGCTTATCTTCCAAGCCTTCTGTTGTTATCTTTATTAGATGGCCTTAAGCCATATTTATTGTAATAAGTTCTCTTTTGAGAGATTCGATGTAATAAGTGTGTGATTGCTACTCTGTTATAAATCCTTCAAGTACTGTGTGTGTCAGCATTACTATCCAGGGATGACACTGATGCACAGGACTGTTTGAGGTCTGGTCACTACACAAAGTGAGAGCTATGGTCTTCCCTCGCAGTGCAGGATTTCTGCATCCCTTCAACACAAACAGTTGTTTTGCATGACCCGTGGGTAACCACGTAGAAACAATTGGGTAAGTATTGCATCTTTCATTTTGTGTATGTTGCCATTTGTTGAACTGGAAAGATTGACATTTGTTTATCTAGTAACATTGCCATTTGTCAACCTTGTCACACTGCGATTTGTCAAAATATGTAGTTAGAAATCACTAGCACTATCTAATTTTTGCAACTAAAATCACTAGCATTGTTCATATGGACACCACTAGCAAGCGTGAGTTGATGGACACATATGCAAATGTACCATTGATTACATACAACAAGTCATCAACCCACAACGACAACGAGGATAGACGTTGGATTATAGATCATTTACAACAAAACATTCTAGTAAAGTTAAGTTTTTCTCACACAACAAATAACAAAGCGATGAAATGAACTTCAGCTCAACCACTCGTCGGTATTGGAAACGCTTGCTTTGAACCAGAAGTGATTCTCTGGGAAGGGCTAGCTACTTTCAATCTTGAGACCAATGCAGGACTGATCATCCAGGCTGAAGCGGCCTATTTCAATACCGATATTGTGATAGCCACGGTAGGGAAGCATAGCAACGTCCGAGGTATAGATATAGTTGCTTCTCATAAATGGTAGTAACGCTGATGAGGACATCAGTACCATTATTACACCCACAACCCCTACTGCTACATATACTGGACCAATTACTAGAGCTCACGCACGCCAATTAAATTATTAGGTACTTTCGTTTCTTGGTAATGATTCTAATGTTCATGAGAATATGATGCTGCCTAAATTGGATACATTTGTTTTGCTTACAAATGAAGGGCCTGGCATGGATCACAGGGATGAATACTGGAGCAAGACCAAGCATGGAGATGATGCCATGCGCAAGGGGAACAAGAACGGAGTTACAAGTGATGATTTCAGGACTTTGAAGCCACCATAATGAGTGCATGAACCCTTGGATGAAATACACAAGATGCCACTTCATAAATTTTGTCCAGAGGCTATTCTAGGTGTCGTGTCACCTTATTATTGGGCCGGGCCCATGTAATTTCGAAATACATAAGTATAGGTTGTTTTTAGAGTCTGTATGTGTGGGGAAGCAAGAGATAGGGTTGGTTTCGGACCCCTCCCCCAAGGGCCACGAAATTCCCCCCTCTTCCTCCATATATACAGCCCTTAGGGAACCGTTTAGACTTTAGGTTTTGTTTAGATTAAAAGTTTGCCATAGCTACAACTTCACGTACTTCGTTTGTGTTCAACGACTAGACCAAGACGTCACAAAACCCCATCTTGATCAATAAAGCTTTCATCTTATATTTGCAATATCCAGATTGCAATCTTAGTTTCTTGCATGTTCTTTGTTTGCTTGTAGGAAATAGACCTTTGTGGTCAGGTTGATCGTGCTTCGGTGTGGCCAATAACCTCTCGGAGTTGGTTTAGCGATTGCTAACGTGCGACGTCCTCGCACGTTCGTACTCGGATCGTCAAAGTCGACTTCCACCAAAGTGATATCCATCATCTCATCAAAAGACGGGACACCTTTGCCTCTATCAAGTGGTATCAGATTTTCAGGTTAATCGGTGAGATTTTACAGTTTTTCATAGTTTAGATTCAGTCTATTCTTCATACCTATAGTCCATGAAAAAGCCAATAAAAGATTAGGGTTAGTTCATCCTATCCCAACGAATGTGAGCCTTTGCATAATCTTTTTAGAGTTTTTGTTTTGTTGAGTTTGTGGTTGAATCACAGGTTTTCATGTCGCCGCCACACCATCGTCATCGCCACCGCCATATGCCATCACTAAATACCGCTGCCAATCCGAGTCCATATACATCCACCGCATATTCGCCACCAATCCGAGTCATATACATCCATCAGGTCACCATCACGCCAATCCGAGTCCACCTCCACCACAGATTCGCCACCAGTCCATGCTCCACCACCCATCATATACCATCATCACCAGTCCGAGTTCCACCAGATTCATGTCCGCCACCAGTCCTAGTCCGAGTCTAGTATTTGTTCCTGTCTTTTCGAGTTCCAGATCACGCGATACTATGAGACGTGACCAAGTCGGACTCCGCAACTTTCGGGTCACCCGTAGAAGAAAAATAGTTCCAGTTTCAAAAAAAAAACTATGTCTGGAAAATTCTGGCTAGGCAGTTTTTAGACCATTTGTGGACTTTTTCAAAAAAAAATGTTGTGGAGCAAAAAAAAGGACAAAAAAGTGCAAAAAAAAGAGAAAAATTCAGAGTGTGCTCCTCCCTTGTTTACATGCAGCGTCGTGATTTTGTTAGTGTTCTAGGCTTGCGTCTCTAGTACGGTCTAGCCTAGGACCAGCACAGTACCGTCGTTGAGCGTTTCTTCGACTTTGCATATCTGAATTGATTATTGCCGACCCTTTTTGCTACCATATTATAAACCTTCCCAGCTCCACATATATCTATGTCATGCATTTGACTCTCCCCGGTAATCGCTCTATCCAAGCTTTTAGAGTTTTGACCACAACGGTTGCCGATCACCACCTGCTGCTGGGAAAGAACTGGTAAGAATTTGAGATTTGCTTGACGGATTTGTGACACCACACCACCACCATTTTCTAGTAGTCTGTAGGATCATATTCTTGTGTGTTTCTATTGCTGCTAACCATGGCAGGACCACAAGCCGACGAGATTGACTGGGAGAACATGACAAACAATGAGTTGCATGATAAATTTCAGCAAATGATGAGTGGCCAGGTGGGGGATGTGCTAAACAGATTTGAAGAGGCCATGGAGAAGATAGATGGCATGGCGAAGTCGTTCAAGACAAAGCTGGATAACAAGTTTAATGAATTGCTCATGTGTCTTCCCCAACCACCACCGACTGCACCTGTCGCACCTCTGCAACGACAACAACAACACCCCCTTCCGAATCAGTTCGGACGAGCGAAGCATGACAATATTGAGGATGGCCAAACTTCTGGTGCTGCTATTGATGCTTCTTTGGCTCCTGCTACTCCTGCTGCTGGTGCCGAGGAGGATGACGATTATGCGGGCGATTACGAGGATGAGGTTGATCAAAATCAGAACTACGTGCAACCACCAGCACCAGGCCGCCCACATGCATATAATCACAATGGTAGGGTTGTCCTACCAGCTCGGGTACGAGATCATGACCATCTTCCTAAACTGAAATTGAATATTCCACCATTTGAGGGTAGATATGTTCCTGATATACTTACTTGGGAGTTATAAACAGAACAACGTTTTACATGTTTACAATATCCCGAGGAGAGATGTGTTGCTGCTGCTGTTTGTGCTTTCACTAGTTTTGCATGTGTATGGTGGTCTAAACATTGTAGGTTATATCCTATTCTAGCTACTTGGGCTGCTTTGAAAACTGCTATGCGTACTTGTTGGGTTCCACCATATTATCAACGTGAATTACTTCAAAAATTGCAGCGTTTAAGACAAGGAAATTTTTTGTAGAAGAATATTATCAGGAATTACAAACTGGTATGATTAGATGTGGTATTGTTGAGGATAATGAAGTAATGCTTGCACATTTTATGGGCAGATTATATAAAGAGATTTAGATCATTCTAGAGTATAAGGAGTACAATAATGACACTCGTTTATTCCATCTTGCTTGCAAAGCTGAACGTGAAGTGTAGGATAGACATGCATTGGCGCAAACTAACTTTTCTACAGGTCGACCTTCATCATGGACACCACGTGCATCCTTTACTTCCACTACACCATCACCTCCATCAGCGGCCACCTCCAGCCGTGATACAAGAAAGCAGGCACAACCACCACTGTCTGCCAAGAGCATACCTGCCGGGCCTGCATAGAGCTCTTCTTCTTCCGTGGCATCAACAGGGCACACAAGTGATATTATTTGTCGTTGTTGTAAGGGAAGAGGTCATTATGTGAGAGAATGCAAATCTCAGCATGTGATGATTGCTACCGAGGATGGTGGGTAAGAGTCTGCTAGTGACTATGATGAGGAGACTTTGGTTCTTATTACACGTGAAGAACACAGTGGAGATGATTTTGAATATGAGACACAATACATGGCTCCTGAAGACATTGACAGGTATGAATGTTTAGTTGCTCAACGTGCTTCAAGTGTGCAGGTCACACAAGCTGAGAAAAATCAGAGGCATAATTTGTTCCATACAAAGGGAGTTGTGAAGGAACGTTCTGTTCGCGTCATCATAGATGGAGGGAGCTGCAACAACTTTGCTAGCATGGAGATGGTGGAGAAGCTCTCTCTCACCACAAGACCACATCACATCCTTACTATATCCAATGGTTCAACAACAGCGGCAAGGTTAAGGTAACACGTACTGTTCGTGTGTGTCGATGTCAAAACCGGCGGATCTGGGTAGGGGGTCCCGAACTATTCGTCTAAGGCTAATGGTAACAGGAGGCGGGGGACACAATGTTTACCTAGGTTCGGGCCCTCTCGATGGAGGTAATACCCTACTTCCTGCTTGATTGATCTTGATGATATGAGTATTACAAGAGTTGATCTACCACGAGATCGTAGAGGCTAAACCCTAGAAGCTAGCCTATGGTTATGATTGTTGTCGTCCTATGGACTAAACCCTCCGATTTATATAGACACTGGAGGGGGCTAGGGTTACACAGAGTCAGTTACAGAGAAAGGAATCTTCACATCCGAATCGCCAAGCTTGCCTTCCACGCAAAGGACAGTCTTATCCGGACATGGGGCGAAGTCTTGTATCTTGTATCTTCATAGTCCAACAGTCCGGCATATGCATATAGTCCGGTTGTCCGAGGACCCCTTAATCTAGGACTCCCTCAGTAGCCCCTGAACCAGGCTTCAATGATGATGAGTCCGGCGCGCAGATTGTCTTCGGCATTGCAAGGCGGGTTCCTTATCCGAATATTCCAAAGTAGATCTTGAACACAAGAATCGTGTCCGGCTCTGCAAAACAAATTCCACATACCACAGTAGAGGATACAATATCCCACGAGTCCAATCTGCTGACAACTCGTAGCGTGACATCACGCCATGGCCCGGTCTTTATTCGAACCATTTTTATCCCGCCCCTCTGTATTTCGAGGAGCGGTTTCATTGGCACATCTTGTCGAAGCAGAGATCGTGTCCCCTTATCATGGGATTCTCATCAATGCGGGCATGGGTAACCCAACCGTGCCATCAGCACGTCGCTTGGGAAATAAGTGAGTTTTAGGGCGAACGAGGAGGCGCACGATTCTTTTGAGAGATCATAAATTCTTTCACACTATTCTCAAAATCAGAGGGCATCTTATTAAAATTACCATAAGAATTATTGTAGGAATTTCCATAATTATTAGAGGAATTACTAGGGAATGGTCTAGGATTAAAGTTTTCTCTATAAGCATTGTTTCCGAAACTATTCCTACCAACAAATTCACATCCATAGATTCATTTATATTCTCAATCAAAGTAGACAAGGGCATATCATTGGGATCAATAGGAGCACTCTTAGTAGCAAACAATTTCATAAGTTCATCCATCTTTCCACTCAAAACATTAATTTCTTCTATAGCATGCACTTTTTTACTAGTAGATCTTTCGGTGTGCCATTGAGAATAATTAGCCATAATATTATCAAGGATTTTGTAGCTTCTCCTAAGGTGATTTCCATAAACGTGCCTCCTGCGACCGAATCTAAAAGATTTCTAGAAGCAAAATTCAATCCGGCATAAAATTTTTGTATGATCATCCATAAATTCAAACCATGAGTAGGGCAATTGCAAATCATCAATTTCATTCTTTCCCAAGATTGGGCAACATGCTCATGATCAAGTTGTTTAAAATGCATAATATCGTTCCTAAGAGTGATGATCTTAGCGGGAGGAAAATACTTAGAGATAAAAGCATCTCTGCACTTGTTCCATGAATCAATACTATTCTTAGGCAAAGACGAAAACCAAACTTTAGCACGTTCTCTAAGTGAAAACGGAAATAACTTCAATTTAACAATATCATTATCCGTATCTTTCTTCTTTTGCATCTCACACAAATCAACAAAGTTGTTTAGATGGGTAGCGGCATCTTCACTAGGAAGGCCGGCGAATTGAACTTTCATAACAAGATTCAGCAAAGTAGTATTGATTTCACAAGACTCAATATCATTAAGAGGAGCAATCAGAGTACTAAGGAAATCATTATTATTGGTATTGGAGAAATCACACAATTTAGTATTATCTTGTGCCATCGCGACAAGTAATCCAACACATAAGCAAACAGAAAGGCAAGCGAAAGAGAGGAGATTGGTAAAGAGAGGCGAATAAAAAGGCAAGGATGAAGTGCGGGAGAGGAAAATGAGAGGCAAATGGCAAATAATGTAAATGCGAGGGAGATGAGTTTGTGATGGGTACTTGGTATGTCTTGACTTGAGCGAAGACCTCCCCGGCAACGGTGCCAGAAATCCTTATTGCTACGTCTTGAGCTTGCGTTGGTTTTCCTTGAAGAGGAAAGGGTGATGTAACAATAGTAGCGTAAGTATTTCCCTCAGTTTTTGAGAACCAAGGTATCAATCCAGTAGGAGGCTCCTCAAAAGTCCCACGCACCTACACAAACAAACAAGAACTCGCAACCAACGCAATAAGGGGTTGTCAATCCCTTCACGGCCACTTGCAAAGGTGAGATCTGATAGAGATAATATGATAAGATAAATATATTTTTGGTATTTTATAATATAGATTGGAAAAGTAAAGATGCAAATAAAAGTAGATTGAAAGCTTATATGATAAAAGATAGACCTGGGGGCCATAGGTTTCACTAGTGGCTTCTCTCAAGATAGCATAAGTATTACGGTGGGTGAACAAATTACTGTCGAGCAATTGATAGAAAAGCGAATAATTATGAGATTATCTAGGCATGATCATGTATATAGGCATCACGTCCGTGACAAGTAGACCGACTCCTGCCTGCATCTACTACTATTACTCCACACATCGACCGCTATCCAGCATGCATCTAGAGTATTAAGTTCGTAAAGAACAGAGTAACGCATTAAGAAAGATGACATGATGTAGAGGGATAAACTCATGCAATATGATATAAACCCCATCTTTTTATCCTTGATGGCAACAATACAATACGTGCCTTGCTGCCCCTACTGTCACTGGGAAAGGACACCGCGAGATTGAACCCAAAGCTAAGCACTTCTCCCATTGCAAGAAAGATCAATCTAGTAGGCCAAACCAAACTGATAATTCGAAGAGACTTGCAAAGATAACTTAATCACACATAAAAGAATTCAGAGGGGATTCAAATATTTCTCATAGATAAACTTGATCATAAACCCACAATTCATCGGATCTCGATAAACACACCGCAAAAAGAGTTACATCAAATAGATCTCCAAGAAGATCAAGGAGAACATGGTATTGAGATTCAAAGAGAGAGAAGAAGCCATCTAGCTATTAACTATGGACCCGAAGGTCTGTGGTAAACTACTCACAACTCATCAGAGAGGCTATGGTGTTGATGTAGAAGCCCTCCGTGGTTGATTTCCCCTCTGGCGGAGCGCCGGCCAAGGCTCCAATATGGGATCTCGCGGATACAGAAGGTTAAAGTGGTGGAAATAGTTTTTCGTGGTCTCCTTTGATGTTCTCGGGGTACGTGGGTATATATAGGAGGAAGAAGTAGGTCAGTGGATGCCTGAGGGGCCCACAAGATAGGGGGCGCGCCCAGTAGGGGGGCGCCCTCCACCCTCGTGGCCGCCTCGATTGCTTCTTAACTTGCACTCCAAGTCCTCTGGATCACGTTCGTTCCAAAAATCACGCTCCCGAAAGTTTCATTCCGTTTGGACTCTGTTTGATATTCCTTTTCTTCGAAATACTGAAATAGGCAAGAAAACAGCAATACGGGCTGGGCCTCCGGTTAGTAGGTTAGTCCCAAAAATGATATAAATGTGTAAAGTAAAGCCCATAATCATCCAAAACGGGTAATATAATAGCATGGAACAATCAAAAATTATAAATACGTTGGAGACGTATCAGCCTCCTCCGTCAAGGAGGACATCAAGAAGCTCCGGGAGGCCGGATACTTGTTCAAAGACATCTCTCATCGGCTTCCGGCCAAGGGACAGATCATCCCTACCCCGAAGCCCCAAGAAAGGGTGGTGTTTCGTCCTCACTTCGTCCGCGGGCTTGGGTTTCCCCTCTACCCGTTCGTCCGCGGACTGATGTTCTACTACGGGTTGGACTTCAACGACTTGGCCCCCAACTCCATCCTCAACATCTCGGCATTCATTGTCGTGTGTGAGGCCTTCCTCCGCATCCCACCTCACTTCAGCCTATGGCTGAAGACCTTCAATGTGAAGCCAAAGGTGGTGAGCGGCCAACAAGCGGAGTGCGGAGGCGCCATGGTGGGCAAGATGCCCAATGTCACCTGGCCTAAAGGCTCCTTTGTGGAGACCATAAAGGGGTGGCAATCAGGGTGGTTCTATATCACCGAACCACGCGGCGTCAACTGGGCGGCGACCCCCGAATTCACATCCGGAGTCCCCATGCGGCTCACCTCCTGGCAAGAGAAGGGTTTAGCCTGGGGCTCAGCGGAAGAGGTGACTGGGCTCCAGACATGTGTCCAGAACATGATTGACAAGAAAATCAAGCTTGTCAAGGTGATCCAGGTCATGCTCTTCCGCCGGATTCTTCCGTGCCAGGGCCGGATTTGTAACTTGTGGAAGTTCGACCCGACCAAGCACCAGACGCTGTTGGAGCTCTTCGATACGACACACGAAGACATCTAGAAGGTGCTTTTTAAGGCCGGCGAGGTACCACCGCCCATGTCCGAAGACCACGGGGTCAGCGTAAAACGCCAGGCTAATTCGGTAAGTTCTTTTATGTTTGCAAGATATATCTTTTGCCGGCATATCCATGGGAGGAACCTAACCTTCCATGCCAATCTCTGAGGCCTGGGTAACGACAGCGGAGCAGATCGAATGTCCGGCTCCTCTGCCCGAAGATCCAGAAATGCCTCTTCTGACGAAGATGCTATTTCCAGCGCCTTATGAGGTGCCGAAGAAGAAAACCAAGAAGGCGGCCAAGGGGACCAGAGGTGGTCTCTGACGCAAGGGCGTTTCGGATGTGACGTCCGAAGACGCCAAGACGCACTCCTCCGCCGAAGACGACGGGGAGGAGGAGGCCCGTTCCCCCCCCCCCCACTGGGGGGAAAAAGAAGAGGAAGGCCTCCACACATGGGGAGGCCGAGGCGCCCAATAAGGGAAAAATCTCCCTTCCGGACTACTCCGTCACAGCCACCAACACCAGCGAGGAGTGGGGGCCCAGGGTCAAGCCCCTGGCCAAATCATAAGTATCCGGACACGATAATATTTCCAGATTTTTCACTATCATTTTTAATGTGTGAGACCATACATCTGCAGTCCGTCCCAATCCAACATCGAGCTATCCTCCTCTTCGAAGGGGTCGTTGGATCCGTCGGCGATGGACAACGAGTCCCTTACGACGGCCACCTCCCAAAAGGCTGCGGACAACACCAAGGTGTTGTCCCGAAGGATACCAGGCCAAGGGGAGGCTATTCCGGTGATTCCGGAGGAAATAAGTCTGGTTGCCGAGCACATGGGGGAAAGACCCCAATAGACCCCGATGGTGAGGACCGAGTCCAGTTCGGCCCTCAGCCGGATACAGCTCCGGAGACCCAAGTGACTCCGGATTCGGGCAGGCAGCCTCTCCCGAATGAGGGGGGCAAACCACCCACGCCGGTGAGCTCTGTCCATCCAGAGGCGCCGGACATATTGCTAGAAGCGCTACAAGGCGCTTCCATTATGGAAGAACACCGTACTCTTATGATTATGGTGATTGAGAAAGCCCAGTCCGCCAAAAGTGGGCTGACAGAAACCTGCATTAGCCTTCTAACATGCTTTGAGGTAAGTAAAAGAATATCACTTTATAGACAGTAGCCCCTGATGCTCTGTTCGGTATTCGGAAAGAAAAACCGAACATAGGATGAAAATAATTTCTGCAGGACTCTAACATAACATGTCTATATGAATAAGTTGGCTTCGCTGCTGGCTGCTGCCGCTCATACTGCGGAGGTCTCTGGCTTGATGCGTAATCTGGAGCAGGCCAAGGAAGAACTCGGCCTCGTGAAGAAGCAGCTGGAGGACATCCAAGGTATGCACTAACTGGTGCTTTATATTTGGGAAGGATGAAAAGTTCGTACTGACTGAAGTGTCATGAACTTTATTAGGGGCTGTGACCGAAGTAGTGGCCCTCAAGAAGGCATTGGCGGAGGCCGAGGACAAAGCAGCTAAGAAACACGCCGCATGCCAGAAGCAGGAGGCCCGGGTCGGCGAGGTCCAGCAAGAGCTCCAGGACGCCGTCAAAAGGTATGAGTCCTTGGAGCGTAATTCAAATACTCAAGAGTCCGAACTTGCCAAGGCCCCCTAGAGTGCGCAAGATGCCTGAGCCGAAGCCCAGAGCGCCCTCCGGGAAATCCAGGTGGCCCAGGACATCGCGGCAGGTAAGGCTTTTATTATGCAAAGCAAGTGTGTGAATGAGACGTTCCCTTTACTTACCCGAATTTGGAGTTCTACAGGAGCGTTTGCGGATCTGCCGCGCAGGATATCAGATGCGAGCCGAAGAAGGGAGATCTACGGAGAAGCTATTCTAGTCTCAATACCTTGGATCAGAACATCCGGTCCCCCTTAGCGACCAGCTAAAACAGTTGGTCGAGCTGCACAAGGCGGCCGATCTGGCCATGAAGGTCCAAATAGTCCGGCTATGGCCTGTCGAGCCCATGCCTAGTAGCTACTTCGGAATCGTGAAGCGGTTGGTCAGTGGTTGCCCTCGGCTTGATGCTATCAAGCGGTTGGTCTGCATTGAAGGTGCGCGGATGGCTTTCGCCCGCGCCAAGACGCACTGGGCGAAGATGGATGCCATAAAGTTGATGACCGAGGGTCCGCCCAAGGGCAAGGAGCATCGCAAGCCCGAGAAGTACTATGATAGTGTTATGGAGGGATCCCGCCTTGTGGCGGAGCGATGTCTCAAGGATATCATTTTCCCATGAAAGCATTATTTTATCCTGTCTTGTACTATGGAACGAGGTCTTTATGTAATGTAATGCTTGTTATTTAAAATTTTACCTCCAGTGCGGCCGTTTATGAAATCTGAGAGCTGGCCAGTCGTCGGCTTCTGCCCCCACGTAGCTAGTACAGGGGTGTTCGCACTACAAAAAAATACACTTCCGTGATGATACGTGTTTGTCACAGTAGGTCGCGTTTTTTGTCATGCATGTACATCCATGACAAATTTATGACAGAATTAAGATAGTCATACATGTGCTATCATAGAAGTGTTCCATGACATTACCGAAATTATCATCACGGAAGTGTCCACTTCCATGACGATAAATCGCGCGTCACAGAAGTGCTTTCGTCAAGGGTGACCGACACGTGGCATCCACCGTAATGGAACACCGTTAAGCTATCGTGTTGGGTTTTGGATAAACCCGTTAACAGCCCCGACCAATGGGGATTTTCCACGTGTAAAATCATCATTGGCTGGAGGAAACACGTGTTGGCTCATCGTTGGGATAGATGTCATCCACTCATTAGATAGAAGGCGCCTATGATACGTTGACATGTGGCACGGCCCAACAGAGGCCCATTCCTGTGAAAAGGCTGGCCCGTTTGACTTGGTCAAAAGGTGGCGGGCCAGCCCATGGAAAGCATGTTAACGACCTGTTCGCATGTAGCCCATTTACAACCCGCTAATCCAAGGCCTGTTACGCCCTATCCGAATTAGGCCCAGTAGCGTCATCTGGGCCATCCAATATGATTCCAGCCCATTTTCACTTCTGGCCCATGTATGGCCCATGACGTCTTTCGGCCCATATGAGGCCCTATGTAACTCTTGGCCTATTAACGGCCCGTGGTGAAACTGGCCCGCAATGAATAGTGTATCACTTTACACCCATTAACGGCCCGTGGTGAAACTGGCCCGTAATGAACAGTATATCACTTTATACCCATTAAGGGCCCGTTATTCAGTTGGGCCGTTTCTAGCAAATGTTATCTTTCGGCCTTCTCAGAGCCCATTTATTCTTGGGCTCATTTCCAGCATTCGTTTACTTACGGCCTGTTACTATCATTTTCTTCTTGTGGGCAAAATTCAGCCCGTGGTTACATCGGCCCGTTTGTGGTCTGTTAATATGTTGGGCCGTTTTCATAGTGTCATCAAATAGGGCCCGTATAAGGCTCGTATAAGGCCCATTGATGATACGGCCCGTAGAAGGCCCATTGTTTCTACGGCCCGTAGAAGGCCTACTATTTCTACGGCTCGTAGAAGTCCCACTCTTTCTACGGCCCGTAGGAGGCCCAGTGTCACTATAGTACATATTAGCCCATGGTTATTATGGCCTAGTTTTAAAAAATAGGTTATTGCAGCCACTAGCAAACCGCGGAAAAAGAACTGCACTGACTACAAGCAAACAAATAAACAAGACAACAAGGAAACAAATAAGCAAGCAACTTATGCTAGGCTATCATGGCTATTACACATATTACATCCACTGGGCATCAAAGTTCGCCACCAGTGCAAATATAGGGAACAAAGCAGCATATCATATACACTGGTTGTCAAAGTTGGCGACCAGCGCAGATAAACGCCACAGCAAAACAAATCCAGAACTGAAACCACTTCAGAAGATCTCAAGAAACAATATCCTGGGTACCCATAATGCTGGCAAGATGCTTAGCAAGCTTATTAACTTTCTCTTGTTTGGCGTTTAAATCCTCCAGCGCTTGCTGTTGCACCAGAAATGCATCTGAATTCTGCAGGGACTTCCTCAGTCCTTCAGCTTCCTGTCACAGCACATCTGATCAATGTCTTTCAACTTGAAGTTGAGACTCAAGAAGACGAACTGATTCAGGCAGCGAGTTCCAAGAGCTTGTGCCAGCAGTAGTGGCCAGTAACTCGAACACTACATCAAGACAGGACTTTTGGGTTCCCTCATTGTTGTCAAGATAGTTTTTATCAGCTTTCTTGGAGACCAATAGGGATGTCTCACTATCTTGAACCTTATCTGCATTACTTCCTTTACCATTGGATAACGCGGTACTGTTCTCCAATATTTTGTCCGCATTCTAAAAGAGAAACAAGCAGACACATCACATGTTTACCATGTTGTATATGAAACTCATTTTGGTAAATGAGTTCAGTAGTAAAGTGGACAGTATAACAACATGAAACAAACATATATCTATGTACCATGGTCACTTTATGGTCTATATCATTCTAGTTTTTGTTGCCAAATCAAGATAGAGACACAGATCAAATAATATTTGTTCAAGACAAAGCAGAATAGACAGAATATAAGTGTGGGTAACTATAGAGCAATAACAACACTTGTAATGTGCATGACATGAGAACATAACTATTTATTCAATTGAAACTGAAATCAACATAGAGCAGGTTACAACAGAAAACCAGTTAAAGAAACAGGTTTAAAACATACCTGTTGCGCCATTGGAGTTTCGATTCCATCCTTCAAATTTGAAAATAGTTGGTATGAGTAAATACAGTAATGCAAGAGCAATGGAGTATGAACCATATCTACAGAACCTGACCTGAGAACAAATCTTCTTCTCCTTTAAGCATTGAATTGGGATTCGGAGTGGTGGTCCTCGTGCTTTGGGCACTGCAGTTCCCTTACTAACTGCTCGTGTTTGGGTGCTCTGTGGTGGAGATGGTGCTGTGTCAACTAGAACTGGGTTACTATCTGCCGGGGTTGGGGTTAGAAGGGGTGTAGCTGGTTCTCTGTCCAACTGGGTAGGGGTACAATCTGCGAGAGTCTGGGTTATGCGTGGTGGATCTGGTCCTTGGGCAAGTACAACCGTGGTTCTATGTGCATCAACTGGTAGCACTATCTTTTTTGAAGACCGTGTTGTTACTCCCTTAGATACTGCCATCACGCTCTCCAATTAAAATGGTTGATAAACAAGAAAAGTAATTGAAAGTATAGACATTGTATGATAGACAGGTGCAATGGATAGTGGGGAATAAAAGAGGGCATGAAATAATTCATATTTATGTTGTCCAACCAAACAGGGTAGCATGACACAATTTCACATATATGATGGCTAACTAAACAGGATAGCATGACACAATTTCACATTATGATGGCTAACTAAAAAAGACGGAAAGGCATAGTTCAAAATATGAGACTATGTAAACAGGATGACATTGCAAACTATATAATGTGTTTATTAAATAGGTTGGCATGCCATAATTCACATACATTCATGGATAGAATGCCATAATTCTAAATATGATGACTGTAAACACTAAACAGGATGAGATGATATAACTATATGATGTCTTTATTAAATGGGTTGCCATGCCATAATTTAGATAGATGATGTGTATGTACTATGTAAACATGATGGCTTGATATAATTCAAATATATGATTTATATAGTAAGCAAGTAAGCAGATGGCAATCCATATATGATGCAAAAACTAAGCAATGCAAGACAACATGCATGACATGGGTAATATAACCTGCCAAGTTTGAGCATAGACCTCAGGGGGGAAATAGGACTGGTCATCAGTCTCTGAATCCTCCTCTGAGGAGCTCTCTATAACCAGCAAGATGTCTGCTTCAGCAGGTAGCATTGTCTGCTTTGAATACCTTCTTTTCACTCCAGATACTTCCATCACCGCTTCAAATGGCTGATGCACAGGAAGAGTAGTTGAATATACAAACGTTGTCAACAAATGGAACACGTAATACAAAAAAATGATAGCATGATATAATTCACATACATGATGATTGGCTAAACAACATGGCATTGCATAATTCACATATATAATGCCTTTGCAACAAGATAGCATTGTATAATTCACATATATAATGTCTTGCAACAAGATGGCAATGCATAATTCACATATATGGTAATTAGACACTGAACAGGTGGCATTGACACAAAGCATGTCTAAACTAATCAAATGACATAGCAATGCGAGACACCATACGCACGATATGAGCAACATAACCCTGCCAAGTTAGAGCATACACCTCGGGGGGGGGGGGGGATAGGACTGGTCATCTTTCTTTGAATCCTCCTCTGAGGAGCTACCCGTAACCAGCGAGATATGCACTTCGTCAGATAGCATAGTCTGCTCTGAAGACCTTGTTTTCACTCCAGAATTTGCCATCACCGTGTCAAATGGCTGATGCACACGAAGAGCAGTTGAATGTACTAACATTGTTGACAAATGTAATATGTAACGAAAAAAGGATGGCCTGATATAATTTACATATAAGATGACTGGCTAAGCAGGATGGCATTGCAAAATTAACATATATGATGCCTGGCTAAACAAGATGGCGTTGCATAATTCACATAAATGATGAATAAACTAAATAGATGGCATTCGCACAAAGGATGTCTAAACTAAGCAGATGACATATTTGATGTATAAAGTAAGCAATGCAAGACACCATATGCATGATATAACCAACATCAGCATGCCAAGTTAGAGCGAAGACCTCAGGGGGTAAATAGGAGTTATCTTCTCCTTCTGAATCCCCCTCAGAACAGATATCTTCCTCTCGATTACAATCTGAAATGTGTGGAGGGGGGGCTGTCTTTGCGCCTACCATGGAGCGATGTCTGCATGAAATTTTATTGCCATGCAAGGCTCATCTCTTTTGATCTACATGTTCAGTTCCATTGTTTACAATAACTGTCATGCATAGGAATAAAACATAGTGAGATTATGTAAGGAGTGCATGCAAAAATCCAGAGTGATGGTAGCAACCTGTGGATAGACCCAAAACCAATAATAGCAGGCAGATAATGGCTTCAGTTCAAAAATACAGATAATGGCTTCTTTACTGTTTGTTTCCCACCCAACATGAAACTCATACTAGACACCGGAGATTAACCAGATAGTAGATAGATACTATTGATAGCGGCCCCGATATGTACCCCACAACCATTTAAAAACTCAAGTTTGACCATTAGTTTGGATCTGACTCAGAGTCTAATCGGTGAACAGGATGATAAAGTAGCATGTAATATTAAGCGATGCATAACGTAAGCAGACACGAAAGAGTGCGACCTCTCTTGCGGACCCGTGTAGTCCTCGAGGTCATCTGCTCGGTTGATGATGGTAATGCAGTTTTCATGGCTGCCAGCGATGGGGAACAAGATCTGAGGCGGCGAAAGACAGTCTAGAGGCCGGATCCCTGCTGTGTTGGACCCTTCTGTCGTTGGAGCAGCTGAGCTGGGGTGGACGACGGTGCAGCAGGAGCGGGACAAACCACGCAAGGTTTTCTTTGACAACTATCTGTAAGAGAAGTAATTCTGTAAGGGCTCGTTTGAATTGGAGGATTCCAACAATGCAGGGATAGGAAATAGACATGAATAGGATAGGAATGGCGTGCAAAACAGAGAATTTAAAAACACAGGATTTCTGCCAATCTGGGTGTTTGATTCACAACAATTGGAAGATCACAGGATGCAAATAAGCATGGTGAGATTAAGTCAAACCATAAGAAAATGTACGGTTATAATGCTATTATGCTACTATCTCTTAGTCTTGTGCTTCATGAATAGGAATTTGAAAAGGAGGACAAGTGAAAATTAAAATTCCTACATTTTTTCTTTCAAGGAGACACTAAAGGAACAAATCCATGTGCTCAGTGGACAATATATATAACATGTAGAGTAAAAAAGAGATGCAACAAGTGTACAACCTCTTTGGCGAAGCCATGTTGATCTCAGCGTGATTGGGTTGGCCGATGAGGATGCTCCGGCTGACTTTGCTGTCGGAGGAGGGGAAGAAGATCTTAGGCGTCTGGAGATGGAGCCCGAGGTACTGCTCCGCTGTGATGGAGGGTTTCATCGTTGGAGCAGCTCATGTGAGTTGTACGATGCCGAGGCTGAAGCAGGACAAGAGAGACAACGAACAACGTTAACCTGAGTGGAATTCTAATAGCATCTCCAATACATGACGTAAAATACATAACCACAAAGTGCTAGATGTAAAATACATCAGCCGCTCATATCTGAACTTAACTGTCGAAACTGAACTTAATTATCGAAACTGAACTTAACTGTCGAAACTGAACCTAACTGTCGAAACTGAATTTTGCTGTCGAAACTGAATTTTGCTGTCGAAACTGAATGCACTAGCAAGGTGAGGCTACACGTCGGTCGACTGACTTTTTCATCTCTGGTCAGCCGATTTTGCAACCGTTGGATACAAAATCAAGGGCCTGCGGTTCATCTTCAACCTCCACCCCCCTAAGCCGCCATCCACCACCGGCCAAACAGCATCCCCCCGCCGCCCGCGGCCGGCGGTGCGCCGCCCCGCCCGCCCCAAAAACACTCCCCACCGCCGATCCGCCGCCGCCCCGGCCATCCCTCTAGCCCCCCCCCCCCGTGCCGAGCTTTTTCTCCGGCGATCCCCATGCCACCGCCCCGCCAACACCCCGCCAACGCTGGTGACCACCACCCCCATCCTGAACCCTAAGATAGATAGTGTGGTACCTCTCCGACGAGCCCCCCTCCCCGCTGCGGCTGGTTCTTCCTTCACCCAGGCAAGCCCACCCCTTGAAAATCAACTGACCCAAAAGTCGATTCAGTCGACTGAATTGTAGCCAAATCGGAGCAGCATCGCAAGCAAGAGCAAGAGCGAGAGCAGCAGTGCGAGCAAGAGCAATAGCAAGAGCAGACCAGGCAGGGGACCGAGAGAAAGAGCAGAGCAGCAGCGCGAGCAAGAGCTAAAGCAGAAGCAGCTCCTACTGATGTGGATGTCGCCACCGAGGGAGCGATGCCATGGAGGAAGTGTCCGGCGACGCCATCGTGGATGGAGCCGCGCCGTGTCGGCTCGGGACCGAGCGCCGGCAGCACCGTGAGAAAGAATCAAGAAGAAAATGCAGCGATTAGTGTACAACCTCTTTGGTGGCGCTGATTAGGCCGCAGCTTCATCCGGTGGTGCAGGTGAAGATGGAGGTGTGGGAATGGAGGTGGAGCGAAAGACGAGGGGAACATCGGGGCAGCTCCTTGGAGGTGGAGGACGGGGTGGCTGAACCGGTGGGACAATGAGATCGACGACGGATCCTCATCCGGTACGGTGGATGAGGGACGTCGAGGTGTTGCTGTGGACGATGTCGTCGGGGAAGAGGCTCCGGCTGGGTGGAGGACGTAGTAGGGTGTGGGGTTTCGTCGTGGGTTTTTGCGGCCTCGGTGTACGAATGGGTGGGCGGATGGGATGGAAGTGGGGAACCATGGCTTAGAGACGCGCTTGTCCGAAATGTGGGGTATGTTACAAAAGTACCCCCCACCGATTTGAGGCGGTTCTTTCGGTTCAGGGGTACCACGGGCATTTCGCGTGTCGGGATTTCACAGGAGGTGGGAGTTTTTGCGCACGTTGTAATTTCGGAATAGCAAGGCGCGGGTTGAGATGGAGGGAGTTGTCAGAGCACAACGAGACAAAGATATATCTTAAATATTTCGGGCTAACAAGGCGCGGGTTGAAATTTCCGGACAAGCCTAACGTGTACTGTACCAAATCAATGCGCACTACAAATGTCATTCAAACTTTGAATTCATGTTATGTTCAATTAAAATATTTCGCTGCGTGTATAATGCATGCAACCTACTACTCAAATGAACGTTTTAGTGCATTCCAAACGTATATACTACCGCTTCAATATGAACTAAATTTGAATAAGATCTACAGTAATGATTGTTGTGAAGTCAAAGCATTTGAATTGGTTTCTCTATTTTAATAAGATCTACAATCATCATTATTGTCAAGTTAAACCATCGTTTGTGTATTATCTTCACAGCACACCACATGATTAGTCTCGAGTTACATATGAACTATGTGTACTATATGAACTCGAACTAGATTTTTTGAATCCACTTTATTTTGATTTCAAATCACATTACATTTCTAGCTGTAGCTAGATCTTCATAATCTAAACCATGTCTCATATGTATAATGTGTTTATCACATTGTGTATGGTGCCCCGCCCCCTACGCCTACAAGTATTTAGAAATGAGTTGCAAACACCACACATTACCACAAATTCAAATAAAATGTGAGAATGTTCGATATATAGTATTGTTTAGATTGCTCGATATTTAGTTGTAAGCTGCAAACGCCGCACATTATCAAAAATTCAAATAAAATGTGAGATTGTTTGATGTATAGTATGGTTTAGATTGTTCGGCATTTAGCTGTGAGTTGCAAACGCCATGCATTATCACATTATGGAATAACATGTGCACAGCACGTGTATCACTGCTATATTCATGCATGCAATGTTTAAAACACTACGATCTCCTATTCAAATATATGAATCCGCTTTCATATCAAATTATGATATTTGTTAGTCTCTTACACCCACACAATCCTCTAACCTTTGTAGCTACCACTAACTTTCTCTCGTGCATGCACACACCCTCCTCGCCCTCTCCCTCCCTCGGCATTCTATCCATAGGGCACATTCATTTTTTTCTTTAGGTCGTTCTCCCAGAGTTTCCACAACTCCTTTTCGACACACACCGATCGATAAACCTCTGCAGCGATGCCTGCCTACAGCATACACACACAGCTTCAATCTCCTCCTTTATGTGTCCTTGCCTCGTGTCTCTCATACGGTCAGACACACATGTAAACTCTTGCCCCTCTTTTCATCGATCTCACAACCGCACACTCCTCCCCCTATCTAGCTAGTAGTTGGGCCTCTCGCACCACCTCCTAGCTCCATTCTCTCTGTCTATCCGTCTCGCTGGGCCTTATTTGCCTATAACAAATGGACGTACACCGACCGATCTCTCGCTATACATATAGCCAGCTAGGTCCTTATAACTCGTTTTTACCCACACGTCGATCGATCTACCTCTTTAGTTGTGTCTCTCCCTTCCTCCGACAAACAACAATTGATCTACCAATCTAGTTAGGTTTGCTTACCAAACACATGGTTCCCCTTCATCATTCATGGATGCATCCCGACAGATCTATCACACACAGGCACATACAGAAACACATCCCCACTCTTATTGATAACAATGCAGTTCCACCCTCAGTTTGTCTAGTAGGCCTCTCCCAACATCTCCGAGAAGCAACTCCATCACCCATCCAGCACTCTACCCCTCTCCCTCCCCCTCCCTCCCTCTCTCTCTCCTCTCTCTCTCTGTCCCATCATATTTCCCATCCTTCAGTTATGTATGGATGTCGTCCGATCTCCCTCAAGACATAGCTGGGTCTCTCCTTCTCAACACATATACGAGTCGTTCTACCTCTATAGTTAGGCCTCTGCCTACCCCTCCCCTACCCCCTCCCCCCAACACACCGATACATCAAGCGCTCTAGTCATGTCTCCCTGCCACACACAAACTTGACATGTGCCCTCTAACGTTCCGGTAGGCCAGTCGCCCTATATCTTTGACTTGCACACACACACAATTTCGATGGCTCTCTTCATCGATCTCGCGCCCACCCACTTGATCCTCTCTTCGACTCTATCGGTAGCTATGACCCCTCCCTCTCTTCTCGTGGATTGCCCGACCCTCTATGTATGATATGGATAGTCCTCCATTTCACAGACATTTCATGCAAAAATTTGTTTGAGATGTCATCGACACATATTCCCACAAATAATTCACGAAATCAACCCCCCCACCCCACCCCCCACCACAAAACAAAAAACACTCATGAACGCAGTTTGTATCTCTCACACACACCCACGTAGGTGGGGGACGTGCACGAAGAGAAGAGGTGCATGCACGGTGCATGCGGGTACACGGTGGAGCTCATTTCTGTACGAAAAAGGCAGCCCACGTGGTAATTTGGCATGTGTACTGGTTGTCCACTTGGTGGAGGAAGGATCATCTACCACGGGTGAACAAACAAATTGCTTCTTGACGTGTTATGTTAAATTAAAAAAAGAGGCAAACCATGTGGGGCCTACCTTAGAGGCAAGGCTCTATACACTCGAGTACTTTTGATGTGTCCCGTCAACTCGCAGAACGAGGAGAGGCTTGCTTAGTACACCGTCTGCCCCACCCACGGGCGCGGTGGCTCGCAGGATGAGGTCAAGCTTGCTCTGCCTTACGCCCGCTCCCTCGCCCATGCGCGGTGGCTCGCAGGACGAGGAGAAAAATTTACTACTCCCACCGTTTACTCCTCGTCCCTACTACCTTGGTTATGGAGATTATATCATATTGTTTGGAATATATGTGTCCTTTAGTAGATTTCAATATGAACTACTAGTACATACTCCAAACACTGATATATATAGACATATTTTAGAGTGTACATTCACTCATTTTGCTCCGTATGTAGTAGCACTCTCCCTCGCCCCTCGACCCTCGCCCACGTGGTGGATGTGCAGCAATTCATTCGGTCTCATATAGCCAGAACGATATATACTGCACTACCATTATTGCTCGACTTCCCGAAGAGGCGAAGAGCCAATCGCAAGGTTAATATTTTGGAGATGCCAAGCACAAGGTTATAGGAGAACGAGTAGTAGGTGCCACATCATTTATAAATAATTTTTTTCTTCAGAGGCACGTACAAAAGATGATAGGTTCATATGGAGAGAAAAGGAAACCGCTCCACTATATACATAGTCAGGACGGGCCAGCCTACACAGTTGCTTGCTGGGGTTGCTCTCTTCACACTCTCTCGCACAAAACGACTGTGGCCACATCTCTAACATCCCGGCGGATCACGTCCGCTTGGGGAAGGGGTGGATGCTTAGTGTAGATGCGGTGGCCGTCGCCGACGGCGAAAACCGACTGTTGGCACGTCCCGATCAGGGGTCCCAGCTGTTCTCTCTCACAAAGCCGGTGAGGTTGCCTTCTTTCCTTGCTCACTGCCGCGACGCGGGCAGTTGCCGCCTCCCGCCGCCCTCCTCAAGGTTGAGCTACGTCCCTCAGGTACAACTCCCTTTACAGCCGGCTTGCACCACTGCTCCAGCTGCCCACATCACTCCATGTGGATATTTCTCTACTTCTTTGCCACGCACATACCTGATACCTCTACTGGCTTCTATGTACTGTATTTGTGCTGAGTTTATGTCTCATCAACTAGTCCCAGTAATCTTATTCTAATCACGCTTCTTCAATTTCTTTGCCAAAAGGATGCTCATCTCGATTTTGGTGAAACTGCACAAAATGATCCGATGGTCAAAAGGTTGCAAACTTCATTTATTAGGAATCTCGAACATTGCCAGCAAATAGAACCCTGGTCAGGGTTCACGGTTCAAGGGCTAGGGACTGCATGGATCGTTTTTTTCTTTAGCTGCCTCTGTTCCAAAATAAGTGTCAACTTTAGTAGTAGTACAACTTTGTACTAAAGTTTGCACAAAGTTGAGACACTTATTTTGGAACAGAGGGAGTACATATTTGCTATGATCTATCAATCATTGAGATGCAACAGCATGCATGTTAGTCTCCTTTGTATTTGATGAAATGTTGCAACAGGCAACCTTGGACGCAAGATACATGTAACAGGAGCTAGAAGCTTCATAGCATTGTACAAATTTATCTCGCTGATAAATTACAGTACGTACTAGTACTATACTAGTACTTCCTCCGTTCCTAAATATAAGTCTTTGTAGAGATTTCACCATGAACCACATGCGGATGTATATAGATGCATTTTAAGTGTAGATTCATTCATTTTGTTCCGTATGTAGTTCACCTAGTGGAATCTCTACAAAGACTTATCTACTAGTAATAGCTATCCCCCACTACTAGGAATTCTCTATCCTCTCCTTGAGCCACATCATTAAAATTGATGTAGCCGTTAGATGAAGTAAATCAGTCATAATAGCCATCTGATCTAGACGTTGAGAGGCTCTGCACTAAGCCACATGCAAGCATGCAGAAATACAGTGGCACATGCATGTGAGTGGGTTTTAAATCACATCAACATGTATCCATGCAAGCATGCACCGGTAGCATGCATGTAAGTGAGCTATGTAAAGAGTTAGGTGTCGCACGGTGATAGTGTGAGGTGGGCCATGTAATCACTGAGCCTGCGTGTTTTCACTGCTCTTGCACTCCTCCGCGGTAAGAATGGAGAAAACTGTAATCTACTACCTCCTTTCGCTGAAAGCGTGGGACATCCAGCAGTCCTACCACCTCAGTAATAAAGACCAATGAGCCGTCAAATCACATAGACCCAGCAGTAAGTTGGACGGATGAAGCAACCATCACTCTTGCACCAGTGAGAGGTCACGTTCGCTCTGCCCAGGCATGAATGCGGCACCTATTCTTTGGAGCGGCGCTGACCTTTTCGGGCGGGAAGAGCGCGCGGGTGATGGAGGGGCTTTGGGTGGGCCAGGCTGGTCAGGAGCGGGCGTGGCAGCTGTCCGCATGTACCTACCGGACATGCCCGGAAACGATAGGATGCACCGACTCTCGCGGCTAAAATCGTACACTACACACCATCTCTCTGTAGGAGTAGGTCGATCTGTCGCACTCTCTAACACACACATGCTGTTAAACACACACACGCACATGCACGCACCTTGGTCCCGTTGCACCTTCTAACGTGACTTATTACACCTAGACGGAGGGAGTAGTAAGTATACGAGACATGGTGGCACACTGACTTAACTCGAATACAAGTACCCAAAATTTGTGTGCATGTTATAATAAGGATTCACTTAAAATAGTACGTGAGCGATCAGAGGGATCAATTGGACAGTGTTCCCGAGCAGTAGCAAGATGTGTGAGGTAGTAAGATACACCGCTGGCGCTTTTAATTTTTCTTATTAATTTGTTTGTTTCACCCTCTGACTGGTGGGACCCAACATACTACGTGGAGAGAGGTAAGGTGACTAAGGCTGCATTATTTCTGCACCACTGTGGATAGTCTTACCACCAAAGCCACATGACACGATTATGATTGAAATCCTAATGACTCCCACACACACACACAAAAACACAGCATGCCTGTCACACGAATGCAGGAATGTATAAAAGGTTATTTTCCTCTCGTTGAACATAATGGGAGGGTTGTGTAGCTGGTTAGCCTGTTCGCTCATCAAACTTGAGGTCTCGGGTTTGATAACTACACTTGAGCATAATTTTTGCCAGGAGGATTCTTTGACTGGTCAAAATGTTTTCTAGGGTTTGCACGCTTCACACTCTCTCTCCAGTATATATATACACGCTGGAGCCTCAGCACTTGTAGTTGCTCTCTTCACACTCTCTCGCCCTCTCCAGATCTAAACAAGACTTTGTTGGCCTCTCTCTCTCTCCCCTCACTGCTGCTCAAAGAGCCGGCAGGATCCGTCCGCCGGGAAGGGAAGGAGGCTTAACGCTATTGCCGTCGGCGAGGGAGGGAATCCACTACCAGCGCAACTGTTCACTTTCCACCCAGCGGAGGCGCGGGAGGGCCTCTGACCCCTTCTTCTTCGCCGCCGTCCCGTCACCCACCGAACCACGCCCCAAGAACCTTAAGGTATATTTTACTTACTCCACATGCATTGCTCTAGCTGCATGTATACCATGAATCTAGGACGTGGTTCAAAGAGGAAAGGAGTGGGGGGAAGTAGTGGGAAAAGTTGTATATAGCATGAATCTAGGACGTGGTTCAAAGAGGAAATGAAGGGGGAAAGTTGTATAGCATGAATCTAGGACGTGGTTCAAAGAGGAAAGGAATGGGGGAAAGTAGTGGGGAAAGTTGTATCGCATAAATCTAGGACGTGGTTCAAAGAGGAAAGGAAGGGGCAAAAGTACTAGTTCAAAAAGGAAAGGAAGGTACAAGGCTGTAGAGTTTGAGAAGGACTAGATTTGCTGTGCTCACATAGGGAAAAGTGTCTAAAGATAACAAAACTGGGACCAACACAAATATGCTCCTTGGTTGTTTGTTCTTTGTTGCAACACACTGTGCATGACCACAGTACATCGGTAGACGCACATGGTGCTGGTGCGTCCACTATCCCGTGCAACTCATTAGCTGTTGTTAATCTAAGGCCCTGTTTGATTAAAAACTCCCTAGCCCCTACCTGCTTGGTTCCAGGGACTAAACATGGACTAGTGGTTATTAAATGACATGCTAAAAGACCATGTTGCCCCTAGTAATGAACTAATAGAAACAAGGTGCGATGCGTGGCAGGGGCAACTGTTGGAAAAAGTCCCAAAAAGACTCCCTCAGGGTCTTCTTTCTTTAGTCCCAAATGCCCACTTTTAGTCCCTAAAAGTCCCTCCTGTTTGGTTTAGATGTGGCTGACACGGAGTTTTTTTAGTCCCTACACCGAAATGTCCCTATAAACAAACACCCTCTAATAATGCCGCTGGAAAATTGATGCAATGCCACAGTTAAAAGCAAATTACATGTTTAACGAATTTTATTGTTAATATAATCTCTATGTTAATATTAATCAATGCCACCATTTGAGAAATGCTACTGTCTTGCTTTCTTTCCCATTTAGATAAGGTAGATGCTTCTTTTTTTTGGCTTCTGTGTCATCCACCGTTATTGACCACTAATTGTTTCCTTTGCACCTCTGTGTAAACAAGGTTATCTACTTCACCTCGTTGCCATTGTGACCTTTTGTTGCACTGCACAAAACACTTTTGTTTTAAGAGTCTTTTGTGCAGTTCAACCAAAATGTCACACCGACAATGTTGCTTGATTGCTTGATCTTAGTGGAACTGCACAAGAGGAGATCTTACTTCCTATCCGTTAAGGTGAATTTGGTTCAGATCTTCTTCTTGTGAGTTGTTTGAATTCCGCATCATGAGAGGTCAGTACTAGCCTTCTTTCACATGATTTTGCAGTGTGCTTTCATATGTTGTGCTACTTGTACGATAATGTTGCTTGATTTTAGTGAACTGCACAAATGGAGACAAGACTTCCAATCTGTATGTGCACCGTAATATCCCATTGAGGTAAGATAAGGATATTTCACAACTGCTGGCCTGTATTTTGCCACTTTCATCAGAAAATTAAGTTTAGTACTATACTTGCGCTCCCTAATTGACATGCCAAATCTTACATTGAAGGCGAAGCTTGTTTGTTATTGAACCAAGTGATGAAGGGGAAGAACAAGCGGAAGAAAAACAAAAATCAACTCCTGGTGCTGTAATGAAGCTCTGGAACTGTCATGACACAAGTAATGATTTAGTTTTGCATCTTAATTTATTGCTATGGCTCGAACGAGCAATTGTTTTGCCACTAATTTGATGCCATACGTAATTATCTCTACTTGTGCAAACAGGGAGCTTCTTTGAAGATACCATATATTTTAGTGTAACTGCACAAGAAGATGTTGGAAACATTAAACTAATCGAGGAGTATATAGTAAGCATGGCCACCCCCGTAGATAGCAACAAATGGTTCCAGAGAAGTGCTTCATCTGTATGCTCTACACAATTAGCCTCCTGACAAATGTCGGTACTCGCCCACCGATTTCATCCATATGATTGAGCTTTGTCATCTCTATTGGTGTTGTGCTATTGTTTAGATACTATCATGAAAAAGTGGTATTGTCCTTGAGAAGTGCTTCATCTGTGATGTTTTAAATATTTCCTTTCCTTTTTTTCGAGCAAACAGGGATGCTAGCATTTAGTAGTCCTCTTGTCTTTGCACAACAGGATCATCTTCCTCTGAAGAAGAATATGGAGTACGTGAAGTGACTAGTTTCGATAATGCCAGGATGAAGAAGCCTTGTCTATCTTCTCATCAGAAGGAGCAGTTGAAGGATGGTTACATTACTCCCCACAAGACCAAACTAACTTCAGCTCAGAAGGACTGACAAATCTCCATTTTTTTGCTGTGATGCGCGAGTACAATGTTGTTCTAGGATTCTTTCTGGTGAGTTCCATTTTTCTAAAAGTGTGCTCTACATGGACCATGTATGTGCCTGTTGAAACTGTCAATTCATAGTACAATTTGCTTTATACTAATCACTTTTTTGTATTTGTGCAAATAGGGGTGCTCAGCTTGATTTCAACGGGAACTGCACAAAATGTTCATGAATACATCGAATCATTCATTTCCACCACAAGAAAGGAGGTGTCCATAAGTTCAAGGCGTTACAACATATAAGGGCGAAATCATACAAGCTACGCGCGAATTTGGTTGATTTTGGTGGAACTGCACAAAAAGAATAGCTGGTTTATTTAGCACGAGGTGCCATGTCAATGTCCAAACTGATGGCAAACCCTGCCAATTCCACAATTGTAGGCATTTGATATTTTGGAATGGGACAACCTTGTCAAATTTTGCTCATTGATTTTAGCAAGATATGCGTTTGATATTTTCGAATGGGACGCCCTTTGCTGTCAGCAGCGTCGATCAATTTTTTCTTTATTCTTTAGTTGTGAAGTAAATATTGCCTCTGACATGTGAGTCGCTGAGATGCATAATCATCGATTGTTTTGAATGTTCTCTATGAATTGTCAGGCCTGTGTGTTTGATTGCAATGTACAGAAACGCTAAAAAGATGCTCAAACTCTTTGTACTCCTTCTGTTTCTTTTTACTTCGCACAATGTGAAAGTGCATACTTTTTTGTATAAGATTGGTCAAAGTAGAGATACTTTGACTGCAGACAAAACTTGTATGCAGACTAGAAAGGACCGAAGGGAGTACATGTGAAACTGCTGCAAACGTGGTGATCACCCTGGGAATAATGCCAGTACGTATTGTTTTGCATGTTCATCCAATGCCAGTGATACAGGAATTCGAACTAATCGAAATAAATTCATTCATACACGGTCGGATTTCATATAAACATGTCGGATTTCATCACATTTCATACATTCTTGAACTAAAAAGGGGTGTTTGTGGCCGCATGCATCTCCCATATGCAGAGGCCGGGGGTCATCCTCCTTTTCTAAAAAAACTAAAAAGGGGTGCGCTGGAGGTATAATTAATTAACGGAAGCTACCCACCTGTGTCCCGCTGAGCCAAACAGAAGCTTCAGTGACTTAACTACAGGTGTAGTTGCGTAACTGACATGTGGCCTGTTGGGCCCATGTGTCAGTCAGCCAACTGCACCAGCAGTTAAGTAGAAGCAGCGTTCTTCTCCAGCATAGCTTTCCGACTCCATGTCGCCGCCAAGAAGCTAACCGACCGTCAATGGTCAACCCGCCTAGCTTGGCTTCAACCGAAGGGTAGCAGCGGTGGCCTTACTTGGACCCGAGCGGCGGCGACCTACCATGTTCTACTCTTCCTCATTTTCTGTGTGGCGCGGCCTCGTTGGCAGCGGGGCGGGGCCTCGGCGGAGCCGGCGATGTCCTATGTCTCGTTGCCGGCGCGCGGTGCCTCTGCTGAGCGGTGGAAATCCTCCCTCACGTTGCTGGCAGGGTGGGGCCTCGGCTGATCCGGCGATGTCCTCTGCCTCGTTGTTGGCGGGGCGGGGCCTCAGCGGAGCCGGCGGTGTCCTCTGCCTCGTTGTTGGCACCACGGGGCCTCGGCGGAGCCGGCGGTGTCCTCTGCCTCGTTGTTGGCGCCGCGGGGCCTCGGCGGAGCAGGGCGTCGTCAACGCCAGCGGAGTGGGGACTCATCGGAGCCGGCATTGTCCTCTGCCTCGTCCTCGGTCTCGCCAAATAGAACCTCGCCCACTTCATCGCCCTCTTTGCTAGCCTCTTTGTAGGTGGCCGTAGCCTCCGCCACCCGC
Source organism: Triticum timopheevii (assembly GCA_963921465.1). Lineage (NCBI taxonomy): Eukaryota > Viridiplantae > Streptophyta > Magnoliopsida > Poales > Poaceae > Triticum > Triticum timopheevii. The sequence continues at coordinate 466,508,699 of OY997272.1, read as the reverse complement.
ATGCGATACCGCCAGCGCTCGAGGCGGCCCTTGCAGGCGGAGCGGTATGAGTCGAGCAGCGCCTCCTGCTCCGCCCGCTCCGCGGCAATCTGCTCCTCCGCCTGCAGGTGCTCCTGGAGGAGATGGTGGTTGTAGGCGGCGTCGGCCTGCGCCTCCCGGAACTGCTCCTCACGCATCTGCCTCACGCTGTCCATATATTGGGCACGGGCCTCGCCGGTGGTCATGGTGTAATGCATCGGCAAGGATGGCGCGGAGGAGGGGGTTGGGGCCGGATCGTCGACTACCATGTTCTCCATTGGGACGTCGTCATCCTCCGGCTGCCTGCCGGCCAGCCGATCGACAACAATGGCTGCCATCTCCTTGTGGTCCGTCGTCCGCCCGTCCCGAAGAGCACTGGAGCGCGAGGAAGCCATGGTGGGCAGTAGTGGTGTGGACAGGAGAAAGGGAACGGTTGCGTATGACTGCAACTATGGCCGGCGCAGCAGTTTATATAGCAATGGTGGGCGGGCGGAGGGATGGACGTGTGGCGCCGGAGTAGCCACCTCGGTAACTGCGTATCATTAATGTGTGCGGCAGATGGACGGACGAATGACACTTGTGTTGTTTGAAGGCGGAGCAATCGCCTGCACTGGGAAGCGTGGCGGCCAGCGCTGACTGTTTTGGGCGGAAAGCGCGCGCGGGCGAGGAGATGACTTTACTTGGACAGGATGACAATGGGGACCCACCAGGTCCATAGCCTCACGTACGCAAGTGCCTCCTTATTATATATAACTATAATTTATTTTGCTTCCTCCTGGTTTCTTGACATCATGGTCCCACACCATTGTCAACCTATGTACTCCCTCCTTTCCGGTTTATAGGGCTTATCTCAAAATTTTAGGTTTTCCATTTTATAAGGCTTAATTTGGTTGTTTTCCATCACATGTTCAGATTCCAAGGTGCATTAAATCATTGCATGCAAGTATTAAGAGAAAATTGACCAATGCATGTACTTTATGCATGCATGCATTGCAATTAATGCATTGATAAACATAATTTTTTTAGGATAACAAGAGCATTAATTAGGTGCTTTTGCAAAACTACAAAAAGTATTCCACCACTCGCCATCTACCTTGATTGGTGAGATTTTTGAATTGAGCATTATAAACCGGAAAGGAGGGAGTAGTCAGTAAACGAGAGAATTGCACAAGAAGCGGCCGACAGCTGGGACCAAGCAGCTCGAGTAGTATTTGTGTTTTTGAGGCGTGAGCACTGTAGAGTTTTTTGATGTTTACCCCAGATATTAATTTTTCTCCTCTGAACAACAACGAAAACATCGCTGTAGGTATTAACTGGATGGGTTGTGGCACGTCTAGCCTAGGCCAGATATCCAGCCCAGATATGAATTTTTTCAAGCTAAAAATGGCTAGCCCAGCTATACTTTTTTTAGGAATACCCAGGCAAGGTCAAGTTGTTATTCTTCGCCCCGCTGGGCTGCAAATCTTTCCTAGGAGGGATGCATTAGGATTAACAAGAGAATGGGCTTTAAGAAATAATAAATGGGATGTAATTATAAAAACTGGGTAGTAACTATAAAAAATGCACCAAACAGTGATTACTTTATAAAATATTATTTGTGGATATTGAAAATTTTAATTTCATTAATTGTTGCGAGTTCAATGTTTTGTTGGATTTTTAGGTAATATAAATTGATATTGAAATTTTATTTAATCTGACTAGAAATTTCGGGATAAAAATATTCGGATCCCATCAAAATGTGGGAAATTTTTATTGAATTCTATTTTGAACGGTTGGTTGAAATGGGCTGTACTTTTAACAAACTATAAATGGGCTGTAGTAAATTACATTAGAATTGAAAAATGGGATACACATTCTTACAAATCTCAAATGGGCTATAAGTTCTCTGCCACACACTTCTAGCCTTACTAAGTTGACTCATCCCCTAAAAAACAGAGTTGGCGCGTATGCAACGCTTTGTCAACTTATAGTCAACACACGGTTCTAGCAGCAGTGGCCGTTGGATGTCCATCCAACGGATGTCGTGCTTCTTCTTCAATCTCGGATATTCTAGCTTCACCCGCCCAAAAAATGATTCCTCCCCCTGACATCTGGGGCACGCCGTTTCCGAAGCTGACGTGTGGGCCTACTAAGTTGACGTACCAAGGGCTTTGTCAACTTAGTCAATATAAACGATTCTAGCTGCAGTGACCCTACGATGTCCATCCAACGACCATCGTGCTTCTTCAACCTCTGGTCTTCTTGCTATAGCCGCCCAAAGCAGCGTCGGTCGTGTAGCCTGCTCCTGCCTCCCATGGCCGGCTATGCTGCCGCGGAGGCATCACCGCCCCTACTACTCCCACCGCTGGCCAGGACATCCCTCCACTCACCCACACCCCCTGTTATTCTGCGGCGACGGCAGTGCAGCCGAACCAGTGAACCCTCGTAATCCTCTCCTCGTGTGCATCCACTACCGTGTCTTCCCCGGCTCCGCGTCGTCCCCTTCCTAGGCCTCGCCGTTGTCCACCGCCGTGGTGCTCTCGGCGCGGCATGGTCAACGTGGTTGTCGGTGTCAAAACCGGCGGATCTCGGGTAGGGGGTCCCGAACTGTGCGTCTAGGCGGATGGTAATAGGAGACAAGGGACACGATGTTTTTACCCAGGTTCGGGCCCTCTCGATGGAGGTAAAACCCTACTCCTGCTTGATTGATATTGATGATATGGGTAGTACAAGAGTGGATCTACCACGAGATCAAGGAGGCTAAACCCTAGAAGCTATCCTATGGTATGATTGTTGTAATGGTTGTTCGTCCTACGGACTAAAACCCTCCGGTTTATATAGACACCGGAGAGGGCTAGGGTTACACAGAGTCGGTTACAATGGTAGGAGATCTACATATCCGTATCGCCAAGCTTGCCTTCCACGCCAAGGAAAGTCCCCTCCGGACACGGGACGAAGTCTTCAATCTTGTATCTTCATAGTCTTGGAGTCCGGCTGACGATGATAGTCCGACTGTCCGGACACCCCCTAGTCCAGGACTCCCTCAGTAGCCCCTGAACCAGGCTTCAATGACGATGAGTCCGGCGCGCATATTGTTCGGCATTGCAAGGCGGGTTCCTCCTCCGAATAATTCATAGAAGATTGTGAACTCCAGGATAGTGTCCGGCTCTGCAAAATAATTTCCATATTTCCTCGTAGAGAGAATATTATGTACACAAGTTCAATCTGCTGATGTATTTTGTGGCATGACGTCACACCACTACCAAGCCTTTACTTGAATCGTTTTTTACTATACCACCTCAGCGCGTTTAGCGAAGCGGTTTCCTTGGCACGTCTTGTCGAAGCAGAGATCGTGTTCCCCTTATTCCGGGATTCTCATCAATACGGACGTGGGTAACCCAACCGCGCCATTGATGGTGGCGCTTGGGAGATAAGCGAGTTTTACCAGGCCGGTGGGGACGCATAGTCTTCGTCCGCCCATATATAAGGGGATAAGGATCCACCCTTTTTTACATACGCCTTCTTCGTCCTTTGCTTATCCGTCTCTGCACACTCGAGCTCCAGCGCCCAAGTCCGCGCATCTCGTCTCGACCTTCTCCGACCATGTCTGGAGCGGGAGGCAAATGGCTGGCCTCCTCCGTTACGGAGGAGCACATCGCAAGGCTGCGCAGCGCCGGATACCTTTTCGGCAACATCGCGCACCGGCTGCTCGACAAGGGGCAGCTCATCCCCACCCCAGGCCCCATGAGAGGGTCGTATTCCTTCCCCACTTCCTCCGCGGACTGGGCTTCCCGTTGCATCCCTTTGTCCGGGGGCTCATGTACTATTACGGCCTTGATTTCCATGACCTGGCGCCAAACTTCATCCTCAACATCTCGGCGTTTATTGTCGTGTGCGAGGCCTTCCTCTGCATCCAGCCCCACTTCGGCTTGTGGCTCAAGACCTTAAATGTCAAGCCGAAGGTGGTGAAGGGCACTTAAGCGGAGTGCAGAGGCGCCATGTTGGGCAAGATGCCCAATGTCATCTAGCTCGAAGGGGCCTTCATGGAGTCCGTCAAAGGGTGGCAATCGGGGTGGTTCTACATCACCGAGCCGCGCGACCCTAAGTGGGCGGCGGCCCCCGAGTTCAAATCTGGTATCCCTATGCATCTCACCTCCTGGAAAGAGAAGGGATTGCTATGGGGTAGTTCGGAGGAGCTGACAGGACTCCAGTCCTGTCTCCAGACCCTGGTGAACAAGAAGCTTAGGCTTGTCAATGTGATCCAGGTCATGCTCGTCTGCCGGATTCTCCCTTGCCAACAACAGGCTTTTAATTTGTGGGAGTTTGATTCGGCACAGCACCAGGCCTTGAGAGGGCTCTTCGACACGACATACGAAGCCGCCTGGAGGGTGCTGTTCAAGGGCGGAGAAGCCCCCGCGTCCGCGACGGAAGACCGTGGATTCAGCACCAAGCACCCGGCCGGCGAGGTAAGCTTTGTTATCCTCCATGGGACATTTATTTTCTTTCATAGTTTGACTCTATGCGGGATCTAAAACTCCCAATGCCTTTGACAGGACTGGCAGAGGACGTCCGGACAGGTAGACTGTCCGGCTCCCCTCCCCGAAGACCCAGCGGACGCCCGCTTGGCGGGTTGCTGGTCCCGGAACTTTATGTGGTGCCGGAGAAGAAGGCCAAAAAGGAGGCCACGGGAACCTGAAGAAGTTCCCGGCGCCAGGTGATATCGGACTCATCGTCCGATGGCTCCAAGGCGGACTCCTCCCCCGAAGACGAGGAGGAGAAAGAGGACTCTCCCCCGAAGGGGGGAGAGAGGAAGAGGAAGGCTTCCCCAACAGGGGAGGCCGAAGGGTCCAAGAGGGGAAGGACTATTCCCCCGGACAGCTCCGCCAATGCCAACGTTGGCGACGAAGAGTGGCCCTCAAGGGCCAAGCCTCCAGCAAGATCGTAAGTATCCGGATTCTTGAATGATTTATGATTTTGTGTCACATAGTTTCCTTCTAATGCCGCACGTTGCCTGCAGTCTGGCCGATGATGATCTCCCCGCTTCATCGAGCGGGTCGTTGGTTCCGTCGGATGTAGATTCCATCCCGACCGCCTCCACCCCTCGCGATGCTGAGGACGCCGAGGTGGGATCCCTAGAAGGGACCAATCAGGAGGAGGCTCCGGAGGCGCCACAAGGCAGCCTCCCGAACATTGTGCCGGACTCCACGCTGGAATCCGCAGTGGTTCCGGAGTCCGGCAGGCGGCCCCTTCGCAAGAAGGGCAAGACCATGAAGCCGGCGGCTTCCGTCCAACCAGAGGCGCCGGACAACTTGTTGGAGGAGCTCAAAGGCGCTTCCATCGAGGAAGAACACCGCACTATTATGAGGGCGGTGATTCAGAAGGTTCAGCTCGCCAAGAACGGGCTGACCGAAGCCTGCAGTAGCCTTCTAACAGGCTTTGAGGTAAGAAGTTAAAAATATGCAATGTAATACCGCATAGACAGTAGCCCCTGATGCTCGGTTCGGTGTTCGGAAAGAAAAGCCGGACTGAGGATCTAAAAAAGATATACGCAGGGTTGCTAAAAATTATGTCAATATGGGTTTGCAGGCTGCACTGCTGACCTCTGCCGCACTGACTGCGGAGGTCGGTGCTTTGAAGCAGGACCTCGAGCGGTCCGAGCAAGAGCTCGGCCGTGCCAAGAAGCAGCTCGAGGACAAAGAAGGTGAGTAACACCACTTTGAAATGTGTACCTTACAGAAAAGGATTTAGGTTGCAATAAAAATAACAAGGATAACATGGGTACTGCAGGGGCCACGAATGAGGTGGCGACCCTGAAGGAGGCCGTGTCCGCGGCCGAATGCAATGCGGCCACAGAACGAGCGGAGCGAGAGAGGCAGGAGGCGCGGGTGGCGGAGGTGCGGCAAGAGCTCCAGGCTCTCATGGAAAAGCATGAGAGTTTGGAGCACGACTTGAAGACTCGAGAGTCCGAGGTTGCCTCGGCTCTTAAAAGTGCCAAAGCCGCTAAGGCCGAGGCCCATAAGGCCATCCAGGAGATTGAGGCGATGAAGAAGATAGCGGCGGGTAAGGCATTTTTCATGCAAAGCAAGCATGTGAATGTAAATTACCTGTTACTTACCCGAATTCAGAGCTCTCCAGGGGCGTTTGCAGATCTGCCTCGCAGCATGTCCGATGCCGCCGCATTCTACCGGGCTGAGGAGGGGAGCTCGACGGAGAAGGTCTTCTGGTCTCAGTACACTGAGGCCGGACATCCGGTGCCCCCTAGCGACCAGCTGAAGCAGCTGGTCGAGCTCCACAAGGTAGCCGAGCAGGCCATGAAGGGCCTCATAGTCCGGCTGTGGCCTGGAGAGGCCATGCCTGGGAGCTACTTCGGCCTCGTGCGGCGGCTGGTGGATGCGTGCCCCTGGGTGGAGGTCATCAAGCGCTCCGCCTGCATTGAAGGTGCCCGTCGGGCCCTTGCCCGCGCAAAGGTGCATTGGGGCAGGCTGGATGCAGAGAGGCTCCTGACGGACGCGCCGCCGCCGGGCAAAGAGTATCGTACGCCCGAGATGTACTCTAAGACTGTCCTGAAGGGTGCCCGCAAGATTGCAGATGAGTGCCCAAGAGATGTAATTATTGAGTAGACTCGCCATGTGTTATCCTGTGCGCTGAAAACTTTGTTCATATGCGCTAAGCAACGCTTGTTAATTTAAAATATTACCTTCTGTGTGGCCGTTTATTAAATCTGAGAGATGGCAAGTCTTCGGCTTCTGCCCCCATGCCACGAGTGCTGGGGTGTTCGGGATAAACTTGAGCACTCTTTTTCCCATTTTTGGGTCCATCTAGGGAGGCGCTCAACACAACGAACAAGGCAACCGGACTTATAATGCTTGAACACTCTCACTTAGCCATAGAATTCTATAATTTTAAATTTCGGCGAAGCCCCTAGTATTCGGAAGACCGAGTTCGGGGCGCTATCCCCGCCTTGGCCGGACATTATCCGGTTCTTCACTCGAAGCGGCATAAGTCTTTAGGGACTCGAAAAGACCTCTCGAACAGCGACCAGTCTCTCGCCTTATCATGACCGTCAATTTTAGCTTTCTCCACTGAGGCGCTCGCCCAGCTCAACCGGGGCACAATCGCAGTGGTTCTCCCAGTGCTACCTTAGCTGACAGAACGGAACGTAAGGTACCAAAACATGGGAGCCGGGCAAACCCAACTATTGAGCCAAGACATGATTCGGAGCCGATTCATATAATGCTATAAGTTCGGGGTGCCGCACTTGTGAAAGTGTTTGGACTTATCACACCATAATGCGGGGAACGTAAGCCCCTGGTGTATTCGGCCGTACCAAATTGTACGGATGCAAGATGTCGTAAATGAACATATATATATATAAACAAAGGAATGCAATTATAAGCAAAAAAATGATGCATTGTTTATTCAGGGAATTCTGCCATGAGTGCAGAATGATACAAATAGTGCGGTAAGCAAGGGAGTGGACTATTTTAAACATGTCCCCCTCCAGGGGTGGGCTGCGGAATGTTGTAATAAATAGATTTAATGCTCGTAATGGAGACCACCTGAGTGTTCGTCGTAGCCCTTGTTCCTCCCTGGCTGTTGCATCGTGAGTTCGGCCGATCTACTGCCGGACAGGACCTCTTGTAAACGGAGTCCTGTAGATAAGAAAAAATAAAAAAAGGAAAAAAAAGGCGACACACTTAGTAGCCCCTGGTGTGGTTGAGCCGCACTCTGGGCCTGTTGTGGTTGTGCCCCTCCCCGTATGCCCATGGTATCTCCAGAGCGTAATGATGTACGCGGAGAGCTTGTCTTGCAATCATGCAAGGCTTGGGGTTGGGGCCGCATTGCTACGCGTGCTCAGAACGTGCCAGGTGGTCTTGATTGATGTTGCTCCGGGCGCGTTTGGCCGTGTCCGGTCGTTTAACGGCCGGACTCGAAAATTGCCTTAGAAGGCTGCTCTGTACTTCTGCCGCGAGAGCCACTGTATGTTCCTCCGTTCGGAGGGAGCGTTCCGTATTTCCGTTGACCGTGATGACTCCACGAGGGCCTGGCATCTTGAGCTTGAGGTATGCATAATGCGGCACCGCGTTGAACATTGCGAATGGGGTTCGTCCGAGCAGAGCATGATAGCCGCTGCGGAACGGGACTATGTCGAAGATTAACTCCTCGCTTCGGAAATTATCCGGGGATCCGAAGACCACTTCCAGTGTGACTAAGCCTGTACAATTGGCCTCAACACCTGGTATTACGCCTTTGAAGGTCGTCTTTGTAGGTTTAACCCTTGAGGGGTCTATGCCCATCTTGCGCACTGTATCCTGATAAAGCAGGTTCAGGCTACTGCCGCCGTCCATCAGGACTCTCGTGAGGTGAAATCCATCGACGATTGGGTCTAAAACCAATGCGGAGAATCCGCCATGGCGGATACTGGTCGGATGGTCTCTTCGATCGAAAGTGATCGGGCAAGAGGACCATGGATTGAACTTCGGGGCGACTGGCTCCATCGCATATACGTCCCTTAGTGCACGCTTCCGCTCCCTCTTGGGTATATGGGTTGCGTATATCATGTTTACCATCTGCACTTGTGGGGGGAAGCCCTTCTGTCCTCTATTGTTCGACGGCCGGGTCTCTTCCTCGTCATCGCTGTGCAGCCCCTTGTCATTGTTTTCGGCAATTAATTTTCCTGCCTGCTTGAATACCCAACAATCTCTGTTGGTGTGGTTAGCTGGCTTTTCGGGGGTGCCATGTATCTGGCATGAGCGGTCGAGTATTCGGTCCAAATTGGACGGGCCCAGAGTAGTTCTTTTGAATGGATTCTTCCGTTGACCGGGTTTAGAGCCTCTGAATCCGGCGTTGACTGTCGTATCCTCATTGTTATCGCCGTTAACGCGGCATTTGTTTTTTGTTTCGACGCGACCTGCCATTGTGGTCCTTGGTATCCGGACTGCCAGCATTTTTGCTGAGGTTGTTGCTACGAGCTAGCCAGCTGTCCTCTCCCGCACAGAAGCGGGTCATGAGTGACGTGAGGGCTGCCATGGATTTCGGCTTTTCCTGTCCTAGGTGCCGGGCTAGCCACTCGTCGCGGATGTTATGTCTGAAGGCTGCGATGGCCTCTGCATCCGGACAGTCGTCGATTTGATTTTTCTTGGTTAAGAACCGTGTCCAGAACTGTCTGGCCGATTCATCTGGCTGCTGAATTATGTGTCTTAGGTCATCGGCGTCTGGTGGTCACACATATGTGCCCTAGAAGTTGTCGAGGAATGCGGCTTCCAGGTCCTCCCAACACCCAATTGACTCTGCGGGCAAGCTGTTAAGCCAATGCCGAGCTGCTCCTTTAAGCTTGAGTGGGAGATATTTGATGGCGTGGAGATCGTCGCCGCGGGCCATATGGATGTGAAGGAGGTAATCTTCGATCCAAACCGCGGGGTCTGTTGTGCCATCGTAGGATTCAATGTTCACGGGTTTAAACCATTCAGGGATTTGATGATCCATTACTTCGTCTGTGAAGCATAGTGGGTGTGCGGCGCCTCTGTATTGAGCAATGTCACGACGTAGCTCAAGAGAGCGTTGTCTGCTATGTTCGGCCCGGCCGGAGTTGCTGTGTCCGTTTCGACGGTATTCATCGTGGGTCGTGGGGCGCCGATGTGATCCATAGATAGATCTGGATTTTCTTGCCTTGTCCTCCAATATATCCCGCAAGTCCGGCGCTTTCCCCCGTGGCTTCGTACTTTTTGAGCGGTGCTGGGGTACAGTTCTGGTGGAGGGCCTAGATGCCTCTCTATCACGGCCACAAGGTGGTCGGTCTGCCATATTGTGCGCTGGTGATGAAGGTTTGCATGCTTCCTCCTCTAGTCGGGGGAGCAACTTGCATTTTGGGTAGCTTTTGGAGGGGCGTTCGAGTTCATACTCTTCGGTCGCGAGGACCTCGGTCCGTCTGTCGGCCAGCAGGTCTTGATCAGCTTGAAGCTGTTGCTGCTTTTTCTTTAGGCTGTTCGCCGTGGCCATTAGCCTGCGTTTAAAACGCTCTTGTTCGACGGGATCCTCGGGCACGACAAATTCGTCGTCGTTGAGGCTTGCCTCGTCTCCGGAGGGAGGCATGTAATTGTCATCCTCTAACTCCTCATCTGCCACTCTCTCTCGAGGGCTGGCTTCCCCGTCCTCCTGTGCTGAATTGTGCTGGAGGGGGTTGTCTTCGGCACTCTCTGGGGTGTTATTATCTCCGGTGCCGGAATCTCCATTCTTGTTGTGGCGGGATTTAGAGCGGCGCTGTTGACGTCGGCGCTTGGGCTGTTTCTTTAAGGAATCTGCCTCCGCTGCTTCTTCGTCGTCCCCATCTTTTGGGGTGTCCACCATGTATATGTCGTATGACGAGGTGGTCTTCCAGTGCCCTGTAGGCGCTGGTTCTTGATCGTCTCCGGCATCGTCGTCCATACTGTCGATGTCTTCGGAGTCGTAGTCTAGCATGTCGGTTAGATCGTCGACAGTGGCTACAAAGTTGGTGGTGGGTGGGCTTTGAATTTCTTCGTCGTCCGTATCCCAACCATCCTGGCCGTAGTCCGGCCAGGGCTCTCCGGATAGCGAGAGATGCTTTAGCGATTTCAGGATGTCGCCAAAGGGTGAGCACTGAAAGATGTCCGCAGCGGTGAACTCCATGATCGGCGCCCAATCAGATTCGATTGGCATGGGCGCAGGAGGTTCGGAGTCCGGCACCTTGGGGTCACAAGCTTTATAAGGGACGAGGTCAGTGTTCGGCTCCATCGCCGTGGAAGTTGCAGCTCCTGAGGCGGTGTCCAGCCACCCGTCCTCGATCTGCGCGATCGGCTCCGGACTATGGGTTGGAGTGGATTCGTGTGCAGCCTCCAAGGTACTGTCCGGCGGCAGAGTTAGATCATGCCCATCGTGACAGTGCGGCACGCTCGACTGCGGCTCGGATCCATCGAAGATCAAGTTTCCACGGATATCTGTCGTGAAGTTTAGGCTCCCAAATCTGACCTGATGGCCAGGGGCGTAGCTTTCGATCTGCTCCAGATGGCCAAGTGAATTGGCCCGCAGTGCGAAGCCGTCGAACACAAAGATCTGTCTGGGGAAAAAAAATCTCAGGACCGTGTTGTTGTTGATTGAAGAAGCCATCAAGCCTATCGGTGACGACACAGAGGAACTCTCAATGAAAGCACCAATGTCGGTGTCAAAACCGGCGGATCTCGAGTAGGGGGTCCCGAACTGTGCGTCTAGGCGGATGGTAACAGGAGACAAGGGACACGATGTTTTTACCCAGGTTCGGGCCCTCTCGATGGAGGTAAAACCCTACTCCTTCTTGATTGATATTGATGATATGGGTAGTACAAGAGTGGATCTACCACGAGATCAAGGAGGCTAAACCCTAGAAGCTAGCCTATGGTATGATTGTTGTAATGGTTCTTCGTCCTACGGACTAAAACCCTCCGGTTTATATAGACACCGGAGAGCGATAGGGTTACACTGAGTCGGTTACAATGGTAGGAGATCTACATATCTCTATCGCCAAGCTTGCCTTCCACGCCAAGGAAAGTCCCCTCCGGACACGGGACGAAGTCTTCAATCTTGTATCTTCATAGTCTTGGAGTCCGGCTGACGATGATAGTCCGGCTGTCCGGACACCCCCTAGCCCAGGACTCCCTCAGTGGTCAAGGAACGAATTCCATCGGACGTGGACTGTACGTGGAGAGGCTGACAGCTGGGTCCATGGCAGCCGCAAGGAAGTGCCTCCTTATTACGCGCAAAATAATTATTCCTCCACCTGACAGCGGGGACCCACCGGACGGGCCACCATATTTCGCAAAAAAATGATTCGCCCCCTGACTGCTAGGACCCACGAGCTACATCTTCGCACGCAAGGAAGTGCGTCCGAAAAAAACTATTCGGCCCCCTGACTGCTGGGACCCACCAGCTACATCTTCGCACGCAAGGAAGTGCGTCAATTCGCCCCTCGACTGCTAGGACCCACCAGCTACACCTTCGCACGCAAGGAAGTGTGTCCGAAAAAAAAAACGATTCGCCCCCCTGACTGCTGGGACCCAGCAGCTACACCTTCGCACGCAAGGAAGTGCGTCCGGGCAAAAAAAATGATTTGCCCCCTTGACTGCTGGGACCCAGCAGCTACACCTTCGCATGCAAGGAAGTGCGTCCGGGCAATAAAAAACCAAAATCATTCGCCCCCCTTACTGATGGGACCCACCAGCTACATCTTCGTAGGCAAGGAAGTGCCTGACAATTGGGACCCACCTGGTCGAAGCGTACGTAGCGTTGTCATCCTGGTCGCGAACGTGTACGTACATACTGGTCGATGTAGAGGCGCGCACGTGTCGTAGTAGAGGCGTGCATGTAGCATGTACACGTACGTACGGCGGCCAGGGTGCAAGAAAGAAAATACGGCCACGCATGTGTACATACGGGCGGGGTCTCGAATGCCTAGTCGCGCATACGTATGGCAAGGGCTCGTGTTCATGGGGAGGCAACGGAATGCGTCGTGTTCATGGGGAAGCAACGGAATGTGTCGTGTTCATGGGGAGGCAACGGAATGCGTCGTGTTCATGGGGAGGCAACGGAATGCGTTGTGTTCATCGGGAGGCAACAAAACGCATGGGAACCAACCGGCTTGGACGGAACAGGCGATGGAAACGAGGCCTGGCGTACCGCAGAACGGAGGAAACGGCCTTGTGTTCGACCGGCCATGTTCGGAACGAGTTCCTATTTATCGGGAGGGGTGTGGCGTACCGCAAAACGGAGGAAACGGAGGAAACGGACCTCCTACGGTCGAAACGGGGGTCCTGTTGATCGAGAGGGGTGTGGCGTACCGCAAAACGGACGAAACGGGCCTCCTACGGTCGAAACGGGGGTCCTGTTGATCGGGAGGGGTGTGGCGTACCGCAAAACGGAGGAAACGGACCTCCTACGGTCGAAACGGGGGTCCTGTTCATTGGGAGGGGTGTGGCGTACCGCAAAATGGGACTCCACGGGATACTGTTCATCTCCACCATCGACCTCCTCCAGCCTCCACGGGCTACCATCGACCTCCTCCAGCCTCCACGGGCTCCTGTTCATCCAGCCTCCACCGCGAGCTACTCCACCGGCTACTGTTCAACCACCCCTCCATGGGCACCCCTCCGCCGTCTACTGTTCATCCAGCCCTCCACACCACGGGGTCCTATTCAACCACCCCTCCACGACCACCCCACCACCATCTACTATTCATCTAGCCGTCCACACCATGGGGTCTTGTTCATCCAGAGGCAACGCCACCGCTCACTATTCATCCACCCCCCCCCCCCCCCCGCAACACTCACTGTTCATCCAATCGATCGGCTTTAGTTAGCAGCAGTAGCGAAGGAATCGCTCGATAGGGTTCAGTTAACAGCCATCGATTGATCGCTCGTGTTCAGTAACGCGTAGCCTGCAGCGCAATCGCTCGGGTTCAGTTAGAGCCCAACGCCTCGCTCGGGTTCAGTTAGAGCCAACGCTTCGCACACACGCGCATACGAGTACGAGAGAAACTTGCATCGCTCGGCCGCCGACCTCCCACCGTAACCGGCAACTCCCCGAAATTTTCCTACCCCTCGCTTCTACCATGGTTTTTTCCATCATGGACGGCCCAAAGAATGTCATGCAGCTGCATCTCCGACCTGCCCAGGACGAAAAGCCCATTTTCTGTCATGATTTTTTGTCATAGAAGTAGGATCCCACCACATCTATGATGATACCGGGTTCTGTCACAATTATCATCATAGAAGTGTCATATGTATGACAGGAAAAACATTCGTTTGACCCAAAATGTCATGGATATGTCTTTTTTGTAGTGCCGGGATAAATCTAAACACTCTTTATCCAAATTTTTGGTCCTTTAAGGAGGTGTTTAGCGCAACGAACAAGGCAATCAGACTATACAGCTTTATCCCCCGCACTTAGCCATAGGAGTTCTACAATTTTAAATTTTGGCGTAGCCCCTGGTACTCGGAAGGCCGAAGTTGGGGCGCTATACACGCCTAATTGGACAAAAACCGATTCCTCGCATAAAGCGGAAAAAATCTCTAGCGATTTGAGAACCTCTCGAACAGCTGACCAGCTCTCGCCGCATCATGACAGTCAGTTTTTGGCTTTCTCTACTTAGGCACTTGTCCGGAAGAACCGGGACACAATCGCAGTAGTTCTCCCTTTACTACCCTAGCCAATATAGCGGAATGTAGGGTAGCAAGCACAGGATCCGGGCAACCCAACTATTGACCAAAGACATGATTCGGAGCCGATGCATATAATGCTATAAGTTCGGGGTGCCGAACTATACTATAAAAGTGTTCGGACTTTCTTGTCGTGTTATGGGGTACAATGACACCCCTGGCAAATTAAGGCGTACCAGAATGTACAGGTGCAATTTAAAAATAAATGGACAAGAAAAAATTTAAGTAATGGACAAACACTACAGATTATTTTCATTGTAAGTTGGTTGATACGTCAAGGCGTATTTGTACAAAGTAGTGCAATAAGAAAATAAGGCAATTTTAGCATGCCACGACCAAGAGCGAGCTGCGTGCGGGTATTTAAAACAGGTATGACGGTCATTAGCAAAGACCATCTGGGTATTCCCTTGTACGTCTGAGCCCCTAGCTTTCTTGGCATATCCGTCCCGCTACGGGTCCGATGAGCAGGTTTATCAGAAAAGGCCTTGAGAGGTGAAAAAACCTGAAAGAAAGAGAAAAAGTGAAGGTATGCGGATCCAGGAGCGTTTGAGATGCATTGTGGGCCGCAGTCTAGCTGTGCCTCCGTCCATGCCTATGGTATTTTAAGTGCGTAGTTGTGTACGCGCAGCACGAATTTTGCCGCTTTATTGGGGCTGGGACGAAGGCCGGATTGCTAGCTGAGCTCTGGACGAGCCGGATGGTCCTGTTGCAGAGTAGCGCAGACCTGCTTAATGGTGTCCGGGGGCTTTATTGCCGAATTGAGGTTTTGCCTAAGGAGGCTATTATGTACTTCTGCTGCAAGGGCCGTGGTGTGCTCCTCAGTGCAGAGGGAGCGCTTCGTATTTCCATTGACTGTTATAACACCGCAGGGTCCGGGCATCTTGAGCTTAAGGTATGCATAGTGCGGCACCACATTGAATCGAGCAAATGCGGTTCGTCCGAGCAGTGCGTGATAACCACTACGGAAGGGGACGATGTCGAAGAGTAATTCTTTGCTTTGGAAATTATCCGGGGGTCCGAAGACCACTTCCAGTGTGATTGAGCCCGCACAGCGGGCCTCTACACCTGGTATGACACCTTTAACGGTGGTTTTGGTGGGCTTGATCCTTGAGGGATCAATACCCATTTTGCACACTGCATCCTGGTAAAGCAGGTTCAGGCTGCTACCACCGTCCATGAGGACGCGTGTGAGGTGGAATCTGTCAATTATAGGGTCAAGCACCAGTGCGGCTGAACCGCCGTGACGGATACTGGTCAGATGGTCCCTTCGATCGAAGATGATCGAACAGGAGGACCACGGGTTGTATTTTGGGGTGGCTGGCTCCATCGTGTAGACGTCCCTTAGTGCGCGCTTCCGCTCCCTTTTGGGGATATGGGTAGCATATATCATGTTCACCATCCTCACTTGGGGAGGAAACTTCTTCTGTCCCCCTGTGTTCGGCGGCCGGGGCTCCTCGTCGTTGTCACTTTGCGATCCCTTTTCCTTGTTTTTAGCATTTAACTTGCCGGCCTGTTTAAAGACCCAACATTCTCTGTTGGTGTGATTGGCTGGTTTATCGGGGGTGCCGTGGATTTGACATGGACGATCGAGTATGCGGTCCAAACTAGACGGGCTCGGATTATTTCTTTTGAATGGCTTTTTCCGTTGACCGGACTTAGAGCCACTGAATCCCGCATTGACGGTCGTGTCTTCGGCATTATCGCCATTATTTCAGTGCTTGTGTCTGTTGCGTTGGGGCTTGCCGTTGCTATCTTTGGCTTCAGACGTGCCAGGTTTACTTGAGGTGTTGTTGCTACGAGCTAGCCAGCTATCCTCACCTGCACAAAAGCAAGTCATGAGCGTCATGAGGGCTGCCATGGACTTCGGCTTCTCTTGGCCGAGGTGTCGGGCGAGCCACTCATCGCGGATGTTATGCTTAAAGGCCGCTAGGGCTTCAGCATCCAGACAGTCAACGATTTGGTTCTTTTTAGTTAAGAACCGAGTCCAAAATTTCCTGGCTGACTCTCCGGGCTGTTGGATTATATGACTTAAGTCATCGGCATCTAGAGGTCGGACTTAAGTGCCCTAGAAGTTGTCCAGGAATGTGTCTTCCAGGTTCTCCCAACTGCTAATAGAGTTCTATGGCACACTGTTCAACCAGTGCCTAGCTGGCCCTTTGAGTTTTAGCAGGAGATACTTGATGGCATGGAGATCATTGCCGCTGGCCATATGTATATGGAGAAGGAAGTCCTTGATCAATACCGCGAGATCTATTGTTACATCATACGATTCAATGTTTATGGGTTTAAATCCTTCTGGGAATTCTTGCTCCATTACTTCATCAGTGAAGCAGAGGGGGTGTGCGGCACCTCTATGTCGGGCTATGTCTGGACGTAGCTCAACTGGAGCCAGTCTACGGTATTCGGCCCGGACAGGTTTTTGCTTGTTATATCCGGCTTGGCGGCCATCGTTGCACGTTGGGGCGCACCCCCGCGATCCGTAGATCTATCTGGTTTGTCCTACTCTATTTTCCAAATCGTACCGCAGGTCATGTGTGTATCCCCAAGCTGTTGTGTTTGTATTTGTTCAACGAGGCAGTATAGGCTGGTGCTCGTGCTGAATTGCCGTTTTATCTTGGCCGCGTGGCGGGCGATCAGCCGTATTATGCGCTGGTAGTGCTAGCTCCGAAGCCTCATCATCGAATTGAGGTAGCAATTTGTGCTTTCGATAACTTTTTGTTGGGCGTTCGAGTCCGTATTCCTCGGCTGCAAGGACCTCAGTCCATCTATCAGTAGGCAGATCTTGATCAGCTCGAAGCTGCTGCTTCTTCTTCTTCAGGCTTTTTGCAGTGGCTATAAGCCAGCGCTTGAAACGCTCCTGCTCAACAGGATCCTCAGGTACGATAAATTCTTCGTCGCTGAGGCTCACCTCGTCCTCAGAGAGGGGCATGTAATTCCTGTCTTCCGAGTCGTCGTTCATGGCCTGTTCATCGGGGCTGGCTCACCCATCTTCCCATCTGACCTGTTCGAAACTTGGCTTGGCGGGGTCTTCGTTGTCTTCGGCATTGTCCGGAGTGCTATTCTGTCTTGTGCCGGTATCGCTATTTTTAACATGGCGTGATTTAGAGCGACGCCACTGGCATCGACACTTAGACTGCTTCTCAGGAAACTCATCCTCAACTGGATCTTTTATGTCATCGCCATTGTCTTGTTTGGGTGTATCCACCATGTATATATTGTATGAGGAGGTGGATGTCCAGCGCCCTGTGGGCGGTGGTTCCTGTTCTTCTCCGGCATCGTCGTCCATACCGTCAATGTCTTTGGAGTCAAATCAAGCATGTCGGTCAAATCATCAACAGTGGCTATCAAGTGGGTGGTGGGTGGGTAACGAAGTGCTTCGTCGTCCGCTTCCCACTCAAGCCGGACATAGTTCGGCCAAGGATCTCCTAACAAGGAGAGAGACTTTAATGAGTTTAACACATCGCCTAAGGGTGAGTGTTGAAAGATGTCCGCGGAGCTGAACTCTAAGATCGGCGCCCGGTCAGATTCACGGGTGTGGATACACATGGTTCGGAGCCTATGGCCGGAAATGAGTTCGAGGCTCCGATGACACAGGCCTCGTTGGAGGTCAGATCGGTGTTCGTCTCTAGCACCGCTGAGTCCAGGGATTCCGTGGCGAGGTTGAGCCTCCCGTCCTCGGATGGCACGCTCTGCTCTGGATCTAGGGCCTGTGCGGTTATAGGCACAATCCCCCGCACACAGTCTGATGACAGATTTAGGTCATGTTCATCAATGCGGCGGGGCGCGGCTGTCATAGGCTCGAATCCGTCGAATATCAAGTCTCCACGGATGTCGGCGGTGTATTTCAAGCTTCCAAACCTAACCTGATGGCCAGGGGCGTAGCTGTCGATCTACTCCAGATGGCCAAGCGAGTTGGCCTGCAGTGCGAAGCCGCCGAATATGAAGATCTGTTCGAGGAGAAAAACTTCAACCTGGACGGTGTTGTTGTGGATGATTGAAGGAGCCATCAAGCCTTATGGTGACGACACAGTGGAACTCTCAATGAAAGACCCAATGTCGGTGTCAAAACCGGCGGATCTCGGGTAGGGGGTCCCGAACTGTGCGTCTAAGGCTAATGGTAACAGGAGACGGGGGACACAATGTATACCCAGGTTCGGGCCCTCTCGATGGAGGTAATACCCTACTTCCTGCTTGATTGATCTTGATGATATGAGTATTACAAGAGTTGATGTACCACGAGATCATAGAGGCTAAACCCTAGAAGCTAGCCTATGATTATGATTGTTGTCGTCCTACGCACTAAACCCTCTGGTTTATATAGACACCGGAGGGGGCTAGGGTTACACAGAGTCGGTTACAAAGAAAGGAATCTTCACATCCGAATTGCCAAGCTTGCCTTCCATGCAAAGGAGAGTCCCATCCGGACACGAGACGAAGTCTTCTATCGTGTATCTTCATAGTCCAACAGTCCGGCCTACGCATATAGTCCGGCTGTCCGAGGACCCCTTAATCCAGGACTCCCTCAGTGTGCATTTTAGTATCCCTACATATGCTGATTTTGTTGATTGTTATGTGGTACCCATGCAAGCATGTTCCTTATTACTTGGTAGACCATTGCAATTTGATAAAAATTCTGTACACCATGGTATAAACAATCAGTATACTCTTGTTCATAAGGATAAACATATTACTTTACTTCCTATGTCTCCTAATTCTATTTTGAAAGATGATATTAATAGAGCTAGTAAAGCAAAACAGGAGCAAAATAAGAGTTAAAATCAGATTGTGTCAAAAGAATTTGAGAAACAAATGAAGCCTAATAATAAACCATCTAGTGTTGCTTTTGAAATTAAATTGAAAAGTGCATGTTTACTTGCCACCAAATCTAATATTCATGATCTAGATTTTAGCAAATCTGTTTGCTATGCTTTTGTGTGCAAAGAGGCATTAATTTCATTCGAGGACGTGCCTTCCTCTTTGCCTCCTGCTGTCACTAACATTTTGCAGGAGTTTGCTGACGTCTTTCTACAAGACATGCCACCGGGATTACCACCTATTCAAGGGATTGAGCATCAAATTGACTTAATTCCCGGTGCATCATCACCCAAACGTGCACCATACCATACCAATCTAGAGGAGATGAAGGAGATTATGCGTCAAGTTCAAGAGCTGCTCGACAAAGGTTATATACGCGAATCCCTTAGTCTTGTGTTGTTCCTATCATTCTAGTGCCGAAAAAGGGATGGCACGTCGCGTATGTGCATTGATTGTAGAGGCATTAATAATATTACTATTTGTTGTCGTCATCCTATTCCTAGGCTAGATGATATGCTTGATGAATTGAGTGGCTCTACAATATTCTACAAAGTAGATTTGCGTAGTGGATACCATCAAATTCGTATGAAATTGGGAGATGAATGGAAAACAACATTTAAAACTAAGTTTGGATTATATCAGTGGTTAGTCATGCCTTCTGGGTTAACTAGGGCGTGTTTGGTTGCCGTGCGCTACACTACCCGCATTGCATACACTTCTCCACCCAACCTGGCTATACAAATGAAGCCTCAAATGCACCATATGCATGTTGTTTGGTTGCCTGCATGCCCTCTTACCTGCATGGGCTGAACCACACTGCCTGGTGTTTGGTTGCCTGCATGTTAGTCCACAAACCCAAGGCATGGTGTTTGGTTGTATGCAAGGCCTGATGTGTGATAACCTCTTTGGCTAGTTGGTGAGGTTACCACCACACTTCGGCATCACACATCATAAGCACAACAGAGTATAAATAGAGCATCAACTAGCATAATTCAGATATAAGCAGTACCACAGATATAACAATTCAACGCATAAACCATAAACATGTTCAAAGCAGACTCGGTAGTACGCTCGAAAGAGGTGGCCCGGCCCTACTCCTTGGTGGCGAAGGCTTCGTCGTGCTTCCCGCACTTGTTGACGACCTCAATGCCATCGTTGTCGAAGATGATGACCTTGAGGATGTCAGGAGTGATGAGCTTGAACATCACCATGTAGCCGATATTGATCTGATGAACGGCTGCATAGGTGGCCCAACCCTGATCCAGGATCACCCTGTCGTTCATCAGCTTGATCATCACCTTCCAGGAGCAGCCGGTGTTGTTCCTGAGCTTGAAGTCCGTCGGCACCGCAACGAAGTGCTTGGTGAAGTCCAGGGGCATGGGGATGCACTCAAGCTTCGGTGCAAGGATGACCTTGCAGAAGTGAGTTCGGCCATCCTCCTGATGGTAGTGTCCATAGTTGCGGCGCTTATTGCTGGGGGGCTCCTCCATGCCCTCATCGTCGCCACCCTCAGGCGTCTTCGGGTCTTCCTCAGCAGTGGGCAGCAGCTCAACCTCGTCAGGCATTGGGTGAAGGGGCTGCTTGCCCTTGCTGTCAACGGCCGGGAGCACCTCCTTGCCCATCTCATTGCTATCCTCGATATGCACACAAGTCATGGAGTCAGCATTGCACAGAGTTCATGGCTAATTCAAGAGCTTGTAGTTAAAATGGCATGACTGTCACTCTTCTCCTCCCCTCCATCCCCCTATATATATTTACTCACCCTGCCCACCACTCTTTACCCACCCCCTCTCTTCTCTCACTGTCAACCTTCCTCCTCCCCATCGCCATGGGCTCTAGCTCCAGCTCCAACGGCAACCCCTTCCCTTGGGGTATTGGCTGGAGGGCCTTCTTCCTTGGGTGGACGGCTGGTGACCGGACCAAGTTCGAGAACACCATGGAGGTGTGCTCGAACTTCGGCTCCATGCTGGACATGCAGAACGAATCCAATGCCGTGCTCATGAAGGCCACTAAAGATGAGCTAAAGACGCTGATTCCTGACCCAGCGAAGGGCCCGATGGCAGTTGACATCATTCGCTGGGCCATGAATCAGGCCGTCTCCGACGAATCTAAACAGAGGAAGAAGTGGTGCAAGTACAAGACCTACTGGGCTCCTAATGACCTTCGTGCCACAGTGTACTAGGACACAGGTATCGCGCCACCGGCGGTCATCGGCGGGGAGCCGAAGGAGGAGGAAGAAGAGGTGGTTAGGGTGCAACAGCTAGTCCGTCCTACCTGGCAGATCGACCTCGACTCCGCTGAGGACGACCCGCCGGCCCACACGGCGATGAAGAAGAAGATGAAGGCCAGCGGCTCGACCAGCTGCTCCGCACGCTGGTGACGGCCGCCGCGGTCAGCCGGTGTCTATTCTGTACCCCCTTTCCCCCTATTCCCCTATCCCCCAATCCCAAAATCTATCGATCTTGAATGTATGAACTCGTATGAACTGCTATGAACTAGTATGAATTACCCCTATGCTTAGCTACCTCTATTCCCCATTCCCGTCCGCCGTGGATCGAATCGAGCGCTCATGTCGAAGAGAGAGAAGTGCTTACCGCCATTGATGGAGTCCAGTGGTCTTCTTCCTCTCCTTCGATCCGCCGCCGCCGGAGATGGAGTCCCGTGGTCTTCTTCCTCTGCTCCGATCCGCCGTCACCGGTGAGAGTTGGGAGAGTGGGGAAGAGTGGGGAGAGGGAGCGATGAGGGGCGGTGAGGCTAATAACTGCCGGTGCTTTGGGAAGCAACGCGGCTTCTCGAGCGTGGTCGCGCGCGTGCAGCCGCGCCCGCCCACGTGCACCGCTCGGGCCTAGCCCTGGAGAAACTGCCGATTCGTGTGTTCCCAGTGAGCTAGGCCCTGAGGTGCTTTAAGAAGCGTGCGATGCAGGCCCAATAGTGTATGCGGGCTACCAAACAGGCCGAATCCTTCCCGCGCGGGCCTGGTTGGACCTTATGTGGGCAACCAAACACGCCCCTAATGCACCTAGTACTTTCATGAGATTAATGAACGAAGTTATACATGCTTTCATTGGACGATTTTTAAGGAAATATGCCCTAGAGGCAATAATAAAGTTATTATTTATTTCCTTAATTCATGATAAATGTTTATTATTCATGCTAGAATTGTATTAACCAGAAACTTAGTACATGTGTGAATACATAGACAAAACTTATAGTCCCTAGTATGACTCTACTTGACTAGCTCGTTAATCAAAGATGGTTATGTTTCCCAACCATAGACATGTGTTGTCATTTGATGAACGGGATCACATCATTAGGAGAATGATGTGATGGACATGACCTATCCGTTAGCTAAGCATTATGATCGTGTCACTTTCATTGCTACTGTTTTCTTCATGACTTATACAAGTTCCTCAGACTATGAGATTATGCAACTCCCGAAAACCGGAGGAACACTTTGTGTGCTACTAAATGTCACAACGTAAATGGGTGATTCTAAAGGTGCTCTATAGGTGTCTCCAAAGGTATTTGTTGGGTTGGCATAGATCGAGATTAGGATTTGTCACTCCGTGTTTCGGAGAGGTATCTCTGGGCCCTCTTGGTAATACTTGTCGGCGTCCTGGATATGGGGGTATCCAGCCATGCCTGCCTGCGGCCCACCATGTGACTCCATCGACGGCCTGGTACGGCCCTGCTTCAGCATCAACAACACAAGACCCTCGTGAGGGGCCAAGCCTCGCGAGGCGGACGATGCAAAGACCCCTGAGGGGATCGGCCTCCTCAGGCTGGCTCCCAAGGGGCGGAGAGAGGTCTGCCTCACGAGGCTCAGCTGACGTGAGCCATGACGACCAAGGCCAAGCGGGCGTAGAGCGTAGGTTTCCTCTTCCGTGCAAAGGAGGCAAGCCATAGGCGTAGAGTCCTGAGGAATCAGCCAAAGGTTTCCATTCTGGTGCAACGAGACCAAGACCGCCATGATGGCAGGACGGAGGTCATCGACGAGCCCACCATAGCATCACGACCAAAGGCTTTTTGCAGGAGAAGACTACTTTTGTCAGGATAAGCTATACTACTTGTCCCCTTTCAAATCCGGCCGTTGTGGAATCCCTTCCCGCCAACATTTGGGAAGAGGATCAAGGCCACTATAAATAGGACTAGCCACCACCATAGGGAGGAGGAGAAGTCGAACTAGCTCACACCACACCAACTCCCTTGAGCTCAAGAACACCTCACCTCCTGAGGCCAGTTCATCCACTGTACTAGTTCATCCTCAGCCCTCCGAGGCAATCCACCAAAATGCTGGAGTAGGGTATTACACCGCAAGGTGGCCCGAACCAGGATAAACTGATGTGTCACTTTGTCTCTTTGAGCTTGATGCGCTAGGCTTAGGAGGATCGTGAGTAGGCAGGCAAAGTATGTTAAGATCTCCGCATGCACCCCAGAGTTCGAACCTCTCAAGGGTTTGTGGATCCCTTAATCCAACATTTGGCATGCTAGGTAGGGGTGCGTCGGATCCTATCTTCCGTCGATCGATCCACCGCTACTCCGACGCCTCCATGGCCGACTGCGCCGGGCTCGTGTTGACCGTCGGGCTGCAGTCGCCGCCCGCGTCGCTCAGACGGCTCCGGCGGGTGATGGTTGTGCCCATCGTGCTACGTCTCCGATGGCCAATACCGCCATGGGCCCAGCCGGCCATGAGCAGCAAACTTCATCACTGCACCCATCGGTGCACCGTGACGGGCGCACCTCTACCCCGTCACTAACCCCAGTGGCTTCCTCCTCCCACGCGTGTCGCGGCCAAGCGGATGCGCAGGCCACTCTACTCATGGCGCGGGAGCTCCTTCGCTACCGCCCAGTTGGTGACCACTACAAGGAGTGTCTCGAGCGGATCGCTCAGCTCGTCAGCGTCACGCACGAGGGCTCCATCGAGTCGGCTCGCTCGCTGCCTCAACAACCACCTGCAGCGGGAGACATGGCGCACGAGGCTCCTCCACCACCTCCGGCCCAGGGCGTCATCATCAAGCCAAGACGTGTGGCGCCGCGGCGCGACCCGCCTCGCCCTGCACTGGCTCGAGAGGACGTGAGCTGTCAGGTGGTGCAGCGACCACAAGGAGAGGCGCGCATGCTTCCAGCACCCCAGCACTAGGCCCGTGTATCACCGCAGGAGGTGGCGGTGCGCGTGCACCAAGACCAGTTTCCACCCCCTCGACGACCTCCAGTGGCCATGGCAGGGTGCCGCGCGTTCACCCTGGAGCTCCGCAACATCGTCTGGCCGAGCAAGTTCAAGCCCGACTTGCCTCCACACTACGACGGCACCGCCGACCCCGCCAAGCTCCTGCAGCTCTATGAGCTGAGCATCGAGGCAGCCAGCGGCAACGAGAAGATCATGGCAAACTGGTTCCCAATGGCCCTCAAGGATGGTGCGCGTTCTTGGCTCCTGAACCTACCCGAGGGGTGATACGTCTCCAACGTATCTATAATTTTTGATTGTTCCATGCTATTATATTACACGTTTTGGATGTTTATGGGCTTTACTCTACACTTTTATATCATTTTTGGGACTAACCTACTAACCAGAGGCCCAGCCCGAATTGTTGTTTTTTTCCTATTTCAGTGTTTCAAAGAAAAGGAATATCAAACTGAGTCCAAACGAATGAAACCTTCAGGAGCGATCTTTTTGGAACAAACGCAATCCACGGGACATGGAGTGGACGTTAGGCAACAAACAAGGCGGCCACGAGGGTGCCCGGCGCGCCCCCACCCTCGTGGGCCCCTCGAGCGTCCATCGACCTACTTCTTCCTCCTATATCCACGTACCCCGAAAACATCCTGGAGCACCACGAAAAACTATTTCCACCGCCGCAACCTTCTGTATCCGCGAGATCCCATATTGATGCCTTTGTCGGCGCTCCGCCAGAGGGGGAATCGACCATGGAGGGCCTCTACATCATCTCCAAGGCCTCTCCGATGAGTTGTGAGTAGTTTACCACAGACCTTCGAGTCAACAATTATTAGCTAGATGGCTTCTTCTCTCTCTTTGAATCTCAATACAAAGTTCTCCTCAATCTTCTTGGAGATCTATTCGATGTAACTCTTTTTGCGGTGTGTTTGTCGATATCGGATGAATTGTGGGTGTATGATCAAGTTTATCTATGATAAATATTTGAATCTCCTCTGAATTCTTTTATGTGTTATTAAGTTAACTTCGCAAGTCTCTTCGAATTATCAGTTTTGTTTGGCCTACTAGATTGATCTTTCTTGCAATGGGAGAAGTACTTAGCTTTGGGTTCAATCTTGCGGTGTCCTTTCCTAGTGACAGCAGGGGCAGCAAGGCACGTATTGTATTGTTGCCATCGAGGATAAAAAGATGGGGTTTATATCATATTGCATGAATTTATCCCTCTACATCATGTCATCTTTCTTAATGCGTTACTCTGTTCTTCATGAACTTAATACTCTAGATGCAGGCAGGAGTCGGTCGATGTGTGGAGTAATAGTAGTAGATGCAGAATCATTTCGGTCTACTTGTCACGGACGTGATGCCTATATACATGATCATGCCTAGATAATCTCATAACTATGCGGTTTTCTATCAATTGCTCGACAGTAGTTTGTTCACCCACCGTAATACTTATGCTATCTTGAGAGAAACCACTAGTGAAACCTATGGCCCCCGGGTCTATCTTTTATCATATAAGTTTTCCATCTACTTTTATTTGCATCTTTACTTTTCCAATCTATATCATAAAAATACCAAAACATATTTATCTTATCATGTTATCTCTATCAGATCTCACTTTCGCAAGTGGCTGTGAAGGGATTGACAACCCCTTTATTGCGTTGGTTGTGAGGTTCTTGTTTGTTTGTGTAGGTGCATGGGACTTTTGAGGAGCCTCTTACTGGATTGATACCTTGGTTCTCAAAAACTTAGGGAAATACTTACGCTACTTTGCTGCATCACCCTTTCCTCTTCAAGGAAAACCAACACAAGCTCAAGACGTAGCAAGAAGGATTTCTGGCGCCGTTGCCGGGGGGGTCTTCGCTCAAGTCAAGACAAACCAAGTACCCATCACAAACTCATCTCCCTCGCATTACATTATTGGCCATTTGCCTCTCGTTTTCCTCTCCCCCACTTCACCCTTGCCATTTTATTCACCCTCTCTTTCCCGATCTCCTCCCATTCGCTTGCCTTTTTGTGTGCTTGTGTGTTGGATTGCTTGTCACGATGGCGCAAGATAATACCAAATTGTGTGACTTTTCCAATACCAATAATAATTATTTCCTTAGCACTCCTATTGCTCCTCTTAATGATGTTGAGTCTTGTGAAATCAATGCTGCTTTGTTGAATCTTGTTACGAAAGATCATTTCTTCGGCCTTCCTAGTGAAGATGTCGCTAATCATTTAAACAACTTTGTTGATTTGTGTGATATGCAAAATAAGAAAGATACGGATAATGATATTGTTAAATTGAAGTTATTTTTGTTTTCACTTAGAGAACGTGCTAAAACTTGGTTTTTGTCTTTGCCTAAGAATAGTATTGATTCTTGGAATAAGTGCAATGATGATTTATCTCTAAGTATTTTCCTCCCGCTAAGATCAGCTTTCTTAGGAACGATATTATGAATTTTAAACAACTTGATGATTCGCAATTGCCCTACTCATGGTTTGAATTTATGGATGATCATACAAAACTTTTATGCCGGATTGAATTTTGCTTCTAGAAATCTTTTAGATTCGGCCGCGGGAGGCACTTTTATGGAAATCACCTTAGGAGAAGCTACTAAACTCCTTGATAACATTATGGCTAATTATTCTCAATGGCACACTGAAAGATCTACTAGTAAAAAAGTGCATGCTATAGAAGAAATTAATGTTTTGAGTGGAAAGATGGATGAACTTATGAAATTATTTGCTACTAAGAGTGCTCCTAATGATCCCAATGATATGCCTTTGTCTACTTTGATTGAGAATAATAATGAATCTATGGATGTGAATCTTGTTGGTAGGAATAATTTTGGTAACAATGCTTATAGAGGAAACTTTAATCCTAGACCGTTCCCTAGTAATTCCTCTAATAACTATGGAAATTCCTACAATAATACTTACGGAAATTTTAATAAGATACCCTCTGATTTTGAGAATAGTGTTAAAGAATTTATGATCTCTCAAAAGAATTTTAATGCTTTGCTTGAAGAAAAATTGCTTAAAGTTGATGATTTGGCTAGGAGCGTTGATATGCTTTCGCTTGATGTTGATTCTTTAAAACTTAGATCTACTCCTCCTAAGCATGATATCAATGAGTCTATCAAAGCTATGAGAATTTCCACTGATGAGTGCAAAGAAAGAACCGCTAGGTTGCGTGCTAAGATTGCTTTGTAAAAGCGTGTTCTTCTAGTTCCCATGAAAATAATGATGAAGATCTAAAAGTTATTGATGTGTCCCCTATTAAATCCTTGTTTTGAAATATGAATCTTGATAATGATGGGACTGGAGATGAGTCAACTTTAGTTAAAAGGCGTCCCAACGATTCAGAGTTTTTAGATCTTGATGCTAAATTTGGTAAAAGTTGGATTGGAGAGGTCAAGACTGTAAATAGCATTGAACCCACTATTATGGATTTTAAGGAATTTAATTATGATAATTGTTCTTTAATAGATTGTATTTCCTTGTTGCAATCTGTGTTGAATTCTCCTCATGCTTATAGTCAAAATAAAGCTTTTACCAAACATATTGTTGATGCCTTGATGTAATCTTATAAAGAAAAACTTAACTTGGAAGTTTCTATGAATAGAAAATTTTATGATGAGTGGGAACCTACTATAAAGATTAAAATTAAAGATCATGAGTGCTATGCTTTATGTGATTTGGGTGCTAGTGTTTCCACGATTCCGAAAACTTTATGTGATGTGCTAGGTTTCCATGATTTTGATGATTGCTCTTTAAATTTGCACCTTGCGAATTCCACCATTAAGAAACCTATGGGAAGGATCAATGATGTTCTTATTATTGCAAATAGGAATTATGTGCCCATATATTTTATCGCTCTTGATATAGATTGCAATCTTTCATGTCCTATTATTCTTGGTAGAACTTTCCTTAGAACGATTGGTGCAATTATTGATATGACGGAAGGAAATATTTGATTCCAATTTCCATTAAGGAAAGGCATGGAACACTTCCCTAGAAAGAAAGTTAAATTACCTTATGAATCTATCATGCGAGATACTTATAAATTGAATGCCAAAGATGGCACTACTTAGATCTATTCTCGCTTTTATGCCTAGCTAGGGGCGTTAAACGATGGCGCTAGTTTGGAGGCAACCCAATTTTATTTTTGTTACTTGATTTTTTTTACTTCTGTTTAGTAATAAATATTTCATCTAGCTTCTGTTTAGATGTGTTTTCATGTTTTAATTAGTGTTTGTGCCAAGTAGAACCTATAGGATAACCTACGGTGATAGTTAATTTGATTCTGCTGAAAAACAGAAATTTTTGCACGCACAAAAATAATTTTAGTAATTCACAGAGACGTGATTATCTGTTGATTATTTTTTCTATAGATCAATAGACAAATTTCCCAGGACTTCCTATTTTGGTAGGATTTTAAGAGTTCCAGAAGTATTAGAAAGTTACAGATTGCTACAGACTGTTCTGTTTTTGACAGATTCTGTTTTTCGTGTGTTGTTTGCTTATTTTGATGCATCTATGGCTAGTATCAGGGGGTATGAACCATACAGAAGTTGGAATACAGTAGATTTAACACCAATATAAATAAAGAATGAGTTCATTACAGTACCTTATGTGGTCGTTTTTCTTTCTTGCACTAACGGAGCTTATGAGATTTTCTGTTGAGTTTTGTGTTGTGAAGTTTTCAAGTTTTGGGTAAAGATTTGATGGACTATGGAATAAGGAGTGACAAGAGCCTAAGCTTGGGGATGCCCATGGCACCCCAAGATATTCAAGGATAACCAAAAGCATAAGCTTGGGGATGCCCCGGAAGGCATCCCCTCTTTCGTCTTCGTCTATCGCTAACTTTACTTGGAGCTATATTTTTATTCGCCACATGATATGTGTTTTTCTTGGAGCGTCTTGTATGATATTAGTCTTTCATTTTTAGTTTACCACAATCATAGTTGCTGTACACACCTTTTGGGAGAAACCCATTTGATTTGGAATTTATTAGAATACTCTATGTGCTTCACTTATAACTTTTGAGCTAGATAGTTTTGCTCTAGTGCTTCACTTATATCTTTTAGAGCACGGTGGTGGTTTAATTTTGTAGAAATTGTTGATCTCTCATGCTTCACTTATATTATTTTGAGATTATTTTAGAACAACATGGTATTTGCTATGGTTATAAAATTGGTCATAGAATGATGGACATCCAAGTTGGGTATAATAAAAACTATCATAGGAAGTGAATTGGATGCTATGATCAATTTGATACTTGATAATTGTTTTGAGATATAGAGGTGGTGATATTAGAGTCATGCTAGTTGGGTGATTGTGAATTTAAAGAATACTTGTGTTGAAGTTGGCAAGTCCCGTAGCATGCTTGTATGGTAAAAGTTGTGTAACAAATTTATTGCATGGGGTGCTCTTTTGATTTCCTTCCCTTGAGTGGAGGTCGGGGGTGCGCGATGGTTAACTCCTACCAACCTCCCCCCTAGGAGCATGCGTAGTAGTACTTTTCTTCGAGGGCTAATAAAACTTTTGCAATAAGTATATGAGTTCTTTATGACTAATGTGAGTCCATGGATTATACGCACATTTACCTTTCCATCAGTGCTAGCCTCTTCGGTACCGTGCATTGCCCTTTCTCACCTTGAGAGTTGGTGCAAACTTCGCCAGTGCATCCAAACCCCGTGATACGATATGCTCTATCACAAATAAACCTCCTTATATCTTTCTCAAAACAGCCACCATACCTATCTATTATGGCATTTCCATAGCCATTCCGAGATATATTGCCATGCAACTTTCCACCGTTCCGTTCATCATGACACACATCATCATTGTCATATTGCCTTGCATAATCATATAGTTGACATCGTATTTGTGGCAGAGCCACCATGCATAATTTTTCATACAGGTCACTCTTGATTCATTGCCCATCTCGGTACACCGCCGGAGGCATTCATATAGAGTCATATCTAGTTCTAGTTTCGAGTTGTAATTCATGAGATGTAAATAAATAGAAGTGTGATGATCATCATCATTAGAGCATTTTCCCCAAATAAAATTTAAAAAAAAAAGAAAAAAAAGGCCAAAAAAAGGCCAAAGAAAAAAAAAGAAAAAAAGAAAGGCCAAAAAGAAAAAAGAAAGGCCCAAAAAAAAGAAAATAAAATAAAATAAGGGGGGCAATGTTACTATCCTTTTACACACTTGTGCTTCAAAGTACCACCATGTTCTTCATATAGAAAGTCTATTATGTTGTCACTTTCATATACTAGTGGGAATTTTTCATTATAGAAGTTGGCTTGTATATTCCAACGATGGGCTTCCTCGAAATGCCCTAGGTCTTCGTGAGCAAGCAAGTTGGATGCACACTCACTTAGTTTCTTTTGTTGAGCTTTCATACATTTATAGCTCTAGTGCATCCGTTGCATGGCAATCCCTACTCGTGTTGACATCAATTGATGGGCATCTCCATAGCCCGTTGATTATCCTCGTCAAAATGAGACTTTCTCCTTTTTTGTCCTCTCCACACAACCTCCATCATCATATTCTATTCCACCCATAGTGCTATATCCATGGCTCACGCTCATGTATTGCGTGAGATTTGGAAAAAGCTGAAGCGCATTAAAAAGTATGAACCATTAGCTTGGCTGAAACCGGGGTTGTTCTTGATGGGAGTATTCTGTGTGATGAAAATGAAACATAGCGCAGACTAAGGCATAACCTAGTGGTGGGAAGGGGCTGATGCCTTCCCACCCATCCAGGTTCAAGGCATGTTACTTGCAATTTGGGTTTGTTGCACCAATTATACTGTAGGGGGTTCCCTTACAGTATTTCTGTCAAAAAAATGAAACATAGCCTAACTATATGATTTTGTAGGGATGAACCTTCTAATGCCATGTTATTTTGAGAAGGCATGATTCCTTAGTTAGTATGCTTGAAGTATTGCTATTTCTTATGTCAATATGAACTTTTATTTTGAATCATTTGGATCTGAACATTCATGCCACAATAAAGAAAATTACATTGAGAATTATGTTAGGTAGCATTCCACATCAAAAAATTGTTTTTATCATTTACCTACTCGAGGCTTTAGGCCCTGTTTGGTTTGGCTATGGATTTCTAAAAGCAGCTGTGAAAAATCTGCTATGGAAAAACTGTTGCGGAAAATCTGATGTGAAAAAGATGTAGGTCATTTGGCAAACCAGCTGATACAAATTTTTCAGATTTTGGCCCGCAGCGGAATCAAATTTTGGAAAGCACGTCCTGGGCCGCTTCCGCTTTTGGTTCAGATTTTGGCAACGGATTTTTGGAATCAGATTCTGTTGGGTTTGCCCTTTGGCTCAGATTCTGCTGCGCGGTAGCAGAATCCATCGATAAAAGCTGAACCAAACAGGGCCTTACTCTACACTTTTATATCATTTTTGGGACTAACCTACTAACCGGAGGCCCAGCCCGAATTGCTGTTTTTATGCCTATTTTAGTGTTTCAAATAAAAGGAATATAAAACAGAGTCCAAACAGAATGAAACCTTCGGGAGCGATCTTTTTGGAACAAACGCAATCCACAGGACTTGGAGTGGACGTCAAGCAACGAATGAGGCGGCCACGACGGTGCCCGGTGCGCCCCCTGGGGGTGGGCACGCCCCCCACCCTTGCGGGCCCCTCGAGCGTCCACCAACCTACTTCTTCCTCCTATATATATCCACGTACACAAAAAACATCCAGGAGCACCATGAAAAACTATTTCCACCGCCGCAACCTTCTGTATCCGCGAGATCCCATCTTGGAGCCTTCGTCGGTGCTCCGCCGGAGGGGGAATCAACCATGGAGGGCCTCTACATCATCTCCAAGGCCTCTTCGATGAGTTGTGAATAGTTTTACCACAGACCTTCGGGTCCATAGTTATTAGCTAGATGTCTTCTTCTCTCTCTTTGAATCTCAATACAAAGTTCTCCTCGATCATCTTGGAGATCTATTCGATGTAACTCTTTTTGCGGTGTGTTTGTCAAGATCCGATGAATTGTGGGTTTATGATCAAGTTTATCTATGAGAAATATTTGAATATCCTCTGAATTCTTTTTATGTGTGATTAAGTTATCTTTGCAAGTCTCTTCGAATTATCAGTTTGGTTTGGCCTACTAGATTGATCTTTCTTGCAATGGGAGAAGTGCTTAGCTTTGTGTTCAATCTTGCGGTGTCCTTTCCTAGTGACAGTAGGGGCAGCAAGGCACGTACTGTATTGTTGCCATCAAGGATAAAAAGATGGGGTTTATATCATATTGCATGAATTTATCCCTCTACATCATGTCATCTTTCTTAATGCGTTACTCTGTTCTTCATGAACTTAATACTCTAGATGCAGGTAGGAGTAGGTCGATTTGTGGAGTAATAGTAGTAGATCCAGAATCGTTTTGGTCTACTTATCACGGACGTGATGCCTATATACATGATCATGCCTAGATAATCTCATAACTATGCGCTTTTCTATCAATTGCTCGACAGTAATTTGTTCACCCACCGTAATACTTATGCTATCTTGAGAGAAGCCACTAGTGAAACCTATGGCCCCGGGTTGTCGGCATTCTGGGAACGGGGGTGTCGGTGTCAAAACCGGCGGATCTTGGGTAGGGGGTCCCGAACTGTGCATCTAGGCGGATGGTAATAGGAGACAAGGGGCACGATGTTTTTACCCAGGTTCGGGCCCTCTCGGTGGAGGTAAAACCCTACTCCTGCTTGATTAATATTGATGATATGGGTAGTACAAGAGTAGATCTACCACGAGATCAAAGAGGCTAAACCCTAGAAGCTAGCCTATGGTATGATTGTTGTTCGTCCTACGGACTAAAACCCTCCGGTTTATATAGACACCGGAGAGGGCTAGGGTTACACAGAGTCGGTTACAATGGTAGGAGATCTACATATCCGTATCGCCAAGCTTGCCTTCCACACCAAGGAAAGTCCCATCCGGACACGGGACGAAGTCTTCAATCTTGTATCTTCATAGTCCAAGAGTCCGGCCAAAGGTGATAGTTCGGCTATCCGGACACCCCCTAATCCGGGACTCCCTCAGGGGGTCCCCAGACTTGCCTACCCGCGGCCTGCAGTGTGGCTCAACCAGTGGCCCAGTGCGGCCCGTCTTCATCAGCCAAACACTCAAGACCCTCGCGAGGGGCCAAGCCTCGCAGGGCAGACAACGCAAGGCCTCCTCAGGGGCGGCCTCACCAGTCAGGCTCGCGAGGAGGCAGAGAGATCAAGGCAAGGGGTACCTCGCGAGGTGCCCGTGACGTAAGCAATGACGATCAAGACCAGGCGGGCGCCAGCCCGCGCAGTGTCCTCGTTTCCTCTTTGGTGCAAAGGGGGCAAGCGCAGGCGCGGAGTACCGAGGCATCAGGCAAAGGTTTCCTTATTGGTTCAACGAGACCAAGACCAGCAGGACGTAGGTGACCGTGGAGCCCAAGACGGCGTTATCACCAGTGCATTTGGCAGGCGAAGACCACCTTTAGTCAGGATAGCTTGTACTAGTTGTCCCCTATCAAAATGGCCGTTGTTGGATCCCTTCTCGCTCAATATTTGGGGAGAGGACCAGGGCCTCTATAAATAGGGCTAGCCACCACAATAGCTGGGACGGATCGATTCCCCCCCGAGCAAACCACCAAGCACAAGAACACCTCTCCTCGCGAGGCTGTTCTTCCCTTGTACTGTTCATCATCAGCCCAAGAGGCAATCCACCACACCACACACTGGAATAGGGTATTACACCACAACGGTGACCTAAACCAGTATAAACCTCGTGTCTCTTGTGTTGTTCATCGATCTAGCTTAGGGATCGTGGCGAGGCTGAGGGCGTGTTTTGGAAGGGAGAGATCTTCATGCGCACCCCAGAGTTCAAACCTTAAGGGTTTTGCCGGAACCCGATATCCGACATTTGGCGCGCTAGGTAGGGGTGTGCCGGAGCTCCTCCTTCCTTCGACCTGCTCTCCACCAACACCGCGCTTCGCTCTCATGGCGGACAACGCACCTCCAGCTCCGGTGGCCGGCGCCAGCGCTGGGTCCAGGGGGCTCCGAGCCTTGACCCCGCCTTACGGCAGGTGCAGTGGCCGCACAAGTTCAAGCCAGAGATGCCGCCGCGCTACGACGGTGCGGCAGACCCGCTTGATTTTCTGTTGCCATACGAGGAGGCCGTCCTCAAGGCTGGAGGCGACAACAGGGTCATGGCCAACTGGTTTTCCATGGCCCTCACCGGCGTCTCGCGCGTTTGGCTGCTCAACCTGCCCGCGTCTTCTGTGGCCTCCTGGGAGGAGCTGCGCGACCTCTTCCTCGACCACTACGCGGCGCCGGTGCCCCCGGTTGTCGCAGCTCTCCTGGGCGGCTCACAGGCGCCAGCGTCAGACCGCCACGCCAAGATGTTCTTTCGCCGGATCGGCGCCGCCCTCGCGCGGCAAGGAGCTCCCCCAGGTCGGACGGCACCCAAGGCCGACCTGACTTTCAACTCAGACGATCACCCCGTCAACACCGCCTGCTCAGCTGCGCCTCCGATGCCCTGCACGACCACCATCTACCAGGTGACCGTCACCAAGACCCTCATCGACGGTGGTGCTGGCCTTAACATGCTCTCGGTGGAGGCCTTTAGCCTCCTTCATGTACCGCTGGAGCGGATCCAACCCAGCAAGCCCTTCTTGAGCGTCAGTGGCGGTTCCTCCAGCTCCCTGGGGCAGATCCGTCTTCCTGTGACCTTCGGCACTCAACGACGCGATCGACCTGGTGAAGTCTTGCGAGGTCTACCAAATCCATGCCAAGTAGATTCATCAGCCAGCTCAGGGACTACATACCATCCTGCTCTCATGGCCGTTCGCGGTCTGGGGGCTGGATATCTTGGGCCTGTTCCCTCGAGCGCCTAGGGGCTATCGCTACCTCTACGTCGCCATCGACAAATTCACCAAGTGGGCGGAGGTGGAAGCCGTCCACACCATCCCAGGCGGTTTGATACGTCTCTAACGTATCTATAATTTTTGATTGTTCCATGCTATTAGATTACCCTTTTGGATCTTTATGGGCTTTATTTTACACATTTATATCATTTTCGGGACTAACCTACTAACCGGAGGCCCAGCCCGAATTGCTGTTTTTTTGCCTATTTCAGTATTTCGAAGAAAAGGAATATCAAACGGAGTCCAAACGGAATGAAACCTTCGGGAGCGTGATTTTTGGAACGAACGTGATCCAGAGGACTTGGAGTGCAAGTCAAGAAGCAATCAAGGCATCTAGGAGATAGGAGGGCACGCCCACCCCTCCTAGGCGCGCCCCCTGTCTCCTGGGCCCCTCGAGCGGCCACCGACGTACTTCTTCCTCCTATATATACCCACGTACCCCCAAAACATCCAGGGAGCCAACGAAAAACAATTTCCACTGCCGTAACCTTCTGTATTCGTGAGATCCATCTTGGAGCCTTCGCCGGAGGGGGAATCGACCATGGAGGGCTTCTACATCAACACCATAGCCCCTCCAATGAGTTGTGAGTAGTTTACCATAGACCTTTCGGTCCGTATTATTAGCTATATGGCTTCTTCTCTCTTTTTGGATCTCAATAAAATGTTCTCCCCCTCTCTTGTGGAGATCTATGCGATGTAAACTCTTTTTGCGGTGTGTTTGTCGAGATCCGATGAATTGTGGGTTTATGATCAAGTTTATCTATGAGAAATATTTGAATCTTCTCTGAATTCTTTTATGTATGATTGAGTTATCTTTGCAAGTCTTTTCGAATTATCAGTTTGGTTTGGCCTACTAGATTGATCTTTCTTGCCATGGAAGAAGTGCTTAGCTTTGGGTTCAATCTTGTGGTGTCCTTACCTAGTGACAGAAGGGTTTGCAAGGCACGTATTGTATTGTTGCCATCGAGGATAAAAAGATGGGGTTTATATCATATTGCTTGAGTTTATCCCTCTACATCATGTCATCTTTCTTAATGCGTTACTCTATTCTTATGAACTTAATACTCTAGATGCATGCTGGATAGCGGTCGATGTGTGGAGTAATAGTAGTAGATGCATGCAGGAGCCGGTCTACTTGTCGCGGACGTGATGCATATATACATGATCATGCCTAGATAATCTCATAATTATTCGCTTTTCTATCAATTGCTCGACAGTAATTTGTTCACCCACCGTAATACTTATGCTATCTTGAGGGAAGCCACTAGTGAAACCTATGGCCCCCGGGTCTATCTTTTATCATATAAGCTTTCAATCTACTTTTATTTGCATCTTTACTTTTCACATCTATATTATAAAATACCAAAAATATATTTATCTTATCATACTATCTCTATCAGATCTCACTTTTGCAAGTGGCCGTGAAGGGATTGACAACACCTTTATTGTGTTGGTTGCGAGTTCTTTGTTTGTTTGTGTAGGTGCGTGCGACTTTTGAGGAGCCTCCTAGTGGATTGATACCTTGGTTCTCAAAAACTGAGGGAAATACTTACGCTACTATTGCTGCATCACCCTTTCCTCTTCAAGGAAAACCAATGCAAGCTTAAGACGTAGCAAGAAGGATTTCTAGCGCCGTTGCTGGGGAGGTCTTTGCTCAAGTCAAGACATACCAAGTACCCATCACAAACTCATCTCCCTCACACTTACATTATTTTCCATTTGCCTCTCATTTTCCTCTCCCCCACTTCACCCTTGCCGTTTTATTTGCCCTCGCTTTCCCAATCTTCTCCTCTCTTTCGCTTGCCTTTTTTCTGTTTGCTTGTGTGTTGGATTACTTGTTGCCATG
Source organism: Triticum timopheevii (assembly GCA_963921465.1). Lineage (NCBI taxonomy): Eukaryota > Viridiplantae > Streptophyta > Magnoliopsida > Poales > Poaceae > Triticum > Triticum timopheevii. The sequence continues at coordinate 466,471,734 of OY997272.1, read as the reverse complement.
GCGCAAGGTAATACCAATTTGTGTGATTTCTCCAATACCAATAACAATGATTTCCTTAGTACTCTGATTGCTCCTCTTAATGATGTTGAGTCTTGTGAAATCAATACTGCTTTGCTGAATCTTGTTATGAAAGATCAATTCGCCGGCCTTCCTAGTGAAGATGCCGCTACTCATCTAAACAACTTGGTTGATTTGTGTGATATGCAAAAGAAGAAAGATACGGATAATGATATTGTTAAATTGAATTTATTTCCATTTTCACTTAGAGATCATTCTAAAGTTTGGTTTTCGTCTTTGCCTAAAAATAGTATTGATTCTTGGAACAAGTGCAAAGTTGCTTTTATCTCTAAGTATTTTCCTCCCGCTAAGATTATCACTCTTAGGAACAATATTATGAATTTTAAACAACTTGATCATGAGCATGTTGCCCAATCTTGGGAAAGAATGAAATTGATAATTCGCAATTGCCCTACTCATGGTTTGAATTTATGGATGATCATACAAAAAATTTATGCCGGTTTGAACTTTGCTTCTAGAAATCTTTTAGATTCGCTCGCGGGAGGCACATTTATGGAAATCACGTTAGGAGATGCTACAAAACTTCTTGATAATATTATGGCTAATTATTCTCAATGGCACACCAAAAGATCTTCTAGTAAAAAAGTGCTTGCTATAGAAGAAATCAATGTTTTGAGTGGAAAGATGGATGAACATATGAAGTTGTTTGCTACTAAAAATACTCCTCTTGATCCCAATGATATGCCTTTGTCTACTTTGATTGAGAATAATAATGAATCTATGGATGTGAATTTTGTTGGTGGGAATAGTTTTGGAAACAATGCTTATGGAGGAAACTTTAATTCTAAACCGTTCCCTAGTAATTCCTCTAATAATTATGGAAAATCCTACAATAATTCTTATGGTAATTTTAATAAGATGCCCTCTGATTTTTAGAATATTGTGAAAGAATTTATGATTTCTCAAAAGAATTTTAATGCTTGGCTTGAAGAAAAATTGCTCAAAGTTGATGATTTGGCTGGGAACATTGATAGACTTTCGCTTGATGTTGATTCTCTCAAACTTAGATCTACTCCTCCTAAGCATGATATCAATGAGTCTCTTAAAGCCATGAGAATTTCCATTGATGAGTGCAAGGAAAGAACCGCTAGATTGCATGCTAAGAAAGATTGCTTTGCAAAGGCGTGTTCTTCTAGTTTCCATGAAAATAATGATGAAGATCTTAAAGTTATTGATGTGTCCCCTATTAGATCTTTGTTTTGCAATATGAATCTTGATAATAATGGGACTGGAGATGAGTCAACTTTAGTTAGAAGGCGTCCCAATAATTCGGAGTTTTTAGATCTTGATGCTAAATTTGGTAAAAGTGGGATTGGAGAGGTCATGACTTTAAATAGCATTGAACCCACTATCTTGGATTTCAAGGAATTTGATTATGATAATTGTTCTTTAGAAGGTCGTATTTCCTTGATGCAATCCGTTGTTAATTCTCCTCATGCTTATAGTCAAAATAAAGCCTTTACCAAACATATCGTTGATGCCTTGATGCAGTCTTATGATGAAAAACTTATTTTGGAAGTTTCTATACCTAGAAAACTTAATGATGAGTGGGAGCCTACTATAAAGATTAAAATTAAAGATCATGAGTGTTTTTCTTTGTGTGATTTGGGTGCTAGTGTTTCCACGATTCCGAAAACTTTATGTGATATTCTAGGTTTCCATGATCTTGATGATTGCTCTCTAAATTTGCACCTTGCGGATTCCACCATTAAAAAGCCAATGGGAAGGATCAATGATGTTCTCATTGTTGCAAATAGAAATTTTGTGCCCATAGATTTTATTGTTCTTGTTATTGATTGCAATCTTTCTTGCCCTATTATTCTTGGTAGACCTTTCCTTAGAACGATTTTCGCGATTATTGATATGAAGGAAGGGAATATTAGATTCCAATTTCCATTAAGGAAAGGCATGGAGCACCTTCCAAGAAAGAAATTCAAATTACCTTATGAATCTATCATGCGAGCTACTTATGAATTGAGTGCCAAAGATGGAACTACTTAGATCTATCTTCGCTTTTATGCCTAGCTAGGGGCGTTAAACGATAGCGCTAGTTGGGAGGCAACCCAATTTTATTTGTGTTTTTTGTTTTTGTTTCTGTTTAGTAATAAATTTTGAATCTACCTTCTGTTTAGATGCATTTTTATGTTTTAATTAGTGTTTGTGCCAAGTAGAACCTATAGGATAACCTATGGTGATAGTTAATTTGATTCTGCTGAAAAACAGAAACTTTGCGCGCACCAAATTAGTTTTGTTAAATAACAGAAACATGATTTTGTGTTGATTCTTTTCGCTTCTGATCAATAGACAAATTTTCCAGGACTTTCTATTTTGGTAGGATTTTTAGAGTTCCAGAAGTTTGTGTTGATTACAAATTGCTACAAACTGTTCTGTTTTTGAAAGATTCTGTTTTTCGTGTGTTGTTTGCTTATTTTGATGCATATATGGCTAGTAAAATAGTTTATAAACCATAGAGAAGTTGGAATACAGTTGGTTTAACACCAATATAAATAAATAATGAGTTCATTACAGTAACTTATGTGGTGGTTTTGTTTTCTTTCACTAACGGAGCTTATAAGATTTCCTGTAGAGTTTTGTGTTGTGAAGTTTTCAAGTTTTGGGTAAAACTTCGATGGACTATGGAATATGGAGTGGCAAGAGCCTAAGCTTGGGGATGCCCAAGGCACCCCAAGATATTCAAGAACAGCCAAAAGCCTAAGCTTGGGGATGCCCCGGGAAGGCATCCCCTCTTTCGTCTTTGTTCATTGGTAACTTTACTTGGAGCTATATTTTTATTTGCCACATGATATGTGTTTTGCTTGAAGCGTCATGTATTATATTAGTATTTGCTTTTTATTTTACCACAACCATCCTTTTTGTACACACCTTTTGGCAGAAGCCTACTTTATTAGAAATTTATTAGAATATGCTAGTGCTTCACTTATATCTATTGAGCTTGATAGTTTTTGCTCTAGTGCTTCACTTATATCTTTTAGAGCACGGCGGTGGCTTAATTTTGTAGAAATTGCTAGTCTCTCATGCTATACTTATATTATTTTGAGAGTCTCTTAGAACAGCATGGTATTTGCTATGGTTATAAAATTGGTCCTAGAATGGTAGGCATCCAAGTTGGGTATAATAAAAACTATCATAGGAAGTGAATTGGATGCTATGATCAATTTGATACTTGATAATTGTTTTGAGATATGGAGGTAGTGATATTAAAGTCATGCTAGTTGGGTGATTATGAATTTAAAGAATTCTTGTGTTGAAGTTAGCAAGTCCCGTAGCATGCACGTATGGTTAAAGTTGTGTAACAAATTTGAAACATGAAGTGTACCTGGCTTGTGCATCCTTATGAGTGGCGGTTGGGGACGAGCGATGGTCTTTTCCTACCAATCTATCCCTCTAGGAGCATGCGCGTAGTGCTTGGTTTCTGATGACTTCTAAATTTTTGCAATAAGTATATGAGTTCTTTTGACTAATGTTGAGTCCATGGATTATACACACTTTTACCTTTCCACCATTGCTAGCCTCTTCAGTACCGTGCATTGCCCTTTCTCACCTTGAGAGTTGGTACTTCGCCGGTGCATCCAAACCCCGTGATATGATACGCTCTATCACACATAACCTCCTTATATCTTCGTCAAAACAGCCACCATACCTACCTATTATGGCATTTCCATAGCCATTCCGAGATATATTGCCATGCAACTTTGAACCGTTCCGTTCATCATCATGACATACATTACTTTTGTCATATTGCCATTGCATGATCATGTAGTTGACATCGTATTTGTGGCAAAGCCACCATGCATAAATTTTCATACATGTCACTCTTGATTCATTGCACCATCCCGGTACACCGCCGGAGGCATTCATATAGAGTCATATCTTGTTCTAGTTTCGAGTTGTAATTCATATGTTGTAATCAATAAAAGTGTGATGATCATCATTATTAGAGCATTGCCAAAAAGAAAAAAAAGGGGGGAGGCCAAAAAGAAAATAAAAGCCAAAGAAAAAGAAAGAAAAAGAAAAAAAAGGAAAAAAAGGAAAATAAATAAAAAGGGGCAATGTTACTATCTCTTTTTCCACACTTGTGCTTCAAAGTAGCACCATGTTCTTCATATAGAGAGTCTCATATATTGTGCTTCAAAGTAGCACCATGTTTTCATATAGTGAGTCTCATATGTTGTCACTTTCATATACTAGTGGAATTTTTCATTATAGAACTTGGCTTGTATATTCCTACGATGGGCTTCCTCAAATGCCCTAGGTCTTCGTGAGCAAGCAAGTTGGATGCACACCCACTAGTTTTATTTTGTTGAGAATTTATTTATAGCTCTAGTGCATCCATTGCATGGCAATCCCTACTCCTCATGTTGACATCAATTGATGGGCATCTCCATAGCCCGTTGATTATCCTTGTCAATATGAGACTTTCTCCTTTTTTGTCTTCTCCACACAATCCCCATCATCATATTCTATTCCACCCATAGTGCTATATCCATGGATCACGCTCATGTATTGCGTGAAGATTGAAAAAGTTTGAGATTATTTAAGTACGAAACAATTGCTTGGCTTGCCATCGGGGGTGTAGAATTTGGGAACATTTGTGTGTGACGAAAATGAAGCATAGCCTAACTAAATGATTTTGTAGGGATGAACTTTCTTTAGCCATGTTATTTTGAGAAGACATGATTGCTTTGATTAGTATGCTTGAAGTGTTACTATTTCTTTTATCAATATGAACTTTTATTTTGAATCATTTGGATCTGAACATTCAAGCCACAATAAAGAAAATTACATTGAGAATTATGCTAGGTAGCATTCCACATCAAAAATTCTGTTTTTATCATTTACCTACTTGAGGACGAGCAGGAATTAAGCTTGGGGATGCTTGATACGTCTCCAACGTATCTATAATTTTTGACTGTTCCATGCTATTATATTACCCCTTTTGGATGTTTATGGGCTTTATTTTACACATTTATATCATTTTTGGGACTAACCTACTAACCGGAGGTCCAACCCGAATTGCTGTTTTTTTGCCTATTTAAGTATTTCGAAGAAAAGGAATATCAAACGGAGTCCAAACGGAATGAAACCTTTGGGAGCGTGATTTTTGGAACGAACGTGATCCAGAGGACTTGGAGTGCAAGTCAAGAAGCAATCGAGGTGGCCAGGAGATAGGAGGGCGCGCCCACCCCTCCTAGGTGCGCTCCCTGTTTTCTGGGCCCCTCGAGCGGCCACCGACGTACTTCTTCCTCCTATATATACCCACGTACCCCCAAAACATCCAGGGAGCCAACGAAAAACAATTTCCACCGCTGTAACCTTTTGTATCCGTGAGATCCCATCTTGGAGTCTTCGTCGGCGCTCCGCCGGAGGGGGAATCGACCATGGAGGGCCTCTACATCAACACCATAGCCCCTCCGATGTGTTGTGAGTAGTTTACCATAGACCTTCGGGTCCATAGTTATTAGCTAGATGGCTTCTTCTCTCTTTTTGGAACTCAATACAATGTTCTCCCCCTCTCTTGTGGAGATCTATTCGATGTAAACTATTTTTGCAGTGTGTTTGTCGAGATCCGATGAATTGTGGGTTTATGATCAAGTTTATCTATGAGAAATATTTGAATCTTCTCTGAATTCTTTTATGTATGATTGAGTGATCTTTGCAAGTCTTTTCGAATTATCAGTTTGGTTTGGCCTACTAGATTGATCTTTCTTGCCATGGGAGAAGTGCTTAGCTTTGGGTTCAATCTTGTGGTGTCCTTACCCAGTGATAGAAAGGGTTGCAAGGCACGTATTGTATTGTTTCCATCGAGGATAAAAAGATGGGGTTTATCTCATATTGCTTGAGTTTATCCCTCTACATCATGTCATCTTTCTTATGCGTTACTCTGTTCTTATGAACTTAATACTCTAGATGCATGCTGGATAGCGGTCGATGTGTGGAGTAATAGTAGTAGATGCAGGCGGGAGTCGGTCTACTTGTCGCGGACGTGATGCATATATACATGATCATGCCTAGATAATCTCATAATTATTCGCTTTTCTATCAATTGCTCGACAGTAATTTGTTCACCCACCGTAATACTTATGCTATCTTGAGAGAAGCCACTAGTGAAACCTATGGACCCCGGGTCTATCTTTTATCATATAAGCTTTCAATCTACTTTTATTTGCATCTTTACTTTTCACATCTATATTATAAAATACCAAAAATATATTTATCTTATGATATTATCTCTATCAGATCTCACTTTCGCAAGTGGTCGTGAAGGGATTGACAACCCCTTTATTGCGTTGGTTGCGAGTTCTTTGTTTGTTTGTGTAGGTGCGTGGGACTTTTGAGGAGCCTCCTACTGGATTGATACCTTGGTTCTCAAAAACTAAGGGAAATACTTACGCTACTATTGCTGCATCACCCTTTCCTCTTCAAGGAAAACCAACGCAAGCTCAAGACGCAGCACAGTTCTGCGGTCAAGTTCATTAAGGGCCTCGTGAGCCGGTTCGGGGTCCTGAACCGCATCATCACTGACAATGGTTCGCAGTTCACCAGTACTCTCTTCAAAACGTATTGTGCTAACCTTGGAACGCAGATATGCTACGCTTCGGTGCCACACCCCTGGAGTAACGGCCAGGCCGAACGCGCCAACGCGGAGGTCCTAAGGGGCCTCAAGACTAGGACCTTCAAGAATAAGCTGGAGGCTGATAACCCACAAGTATAGGGGATCGCAATAGTTTTCGATAAGTAAGAGTGTCGAACCCAACGAGGAGCTAAAGGTAGAATAAATATTCCCTCAAGTTCTATCGACCACCGATACAACTCTACGCATGCTTGATGTTTACTTTACCTAGAACAAATATGAAACTAGAAGTACTTTGTAGGTGTTTTTGGGTAAGCTTGCAAGAAAGTAAAGAACACGTAAATATAAACTAGGGGCTGTTTAGATAAAGACACAACTAAATTAGTAAAAGTAAAGAGCTTGTTGTCACGAGAAAGTTATTTGTCCCTAGGCAATTGATAACTAGACTGGTAATCATTATTGCAATTTTATTTGAGGGAGAGGCATAAGCTAACATACTTTCTCTACTTGGATCATATGCACTTATGATTGGAACTCTAGCAAGCATCCGCAACTACTATAGATTCATTAAGGTAAAACCCAACCATAGCATTAAAGCATCAAGTCCCCTTTTATCCCATACGCAAGAGTCCCTCTTACTCGGGTTTGTGTTTCAGTCACTCACCAACCCACTATAAGCGAATCATGAACATATTGCAACACCCTACAGCGGGAATCCGTCATGCTTGCGCGACACGGAGGGCACCATAGGACAGCACCAATAATAAAACATACAACTCAAACCAATCATGATCATCAAATAGCCATTAGGACAAAATAGATCTACTCAAACATCATAGGATGGCAACACATCATTGGATAATAATATGAAGCATAAAGCACCATGTTCAAGTAGAGGGTACAACGGGATGTGGGAGAGTGGACCGCTGGATATAGAAGGGGGAAGGTCATGGAGATGTTGGTGAAGATGACGGTGGTGTTGGTGAAGATCGCAGTGATGATGATGGCCCCCGGCGGTGCTCCGGCGCCACCGGAAGCAAGGGGAGAGAGCCCCCCTTCTTCTTCATCCTTGACCTTCTCCCTAGATGGGAGAAGGGTTTCCCCTCTGGTCCGTGGCTCCCATGGCTTGGGAGGGGCAAGACCCCCTCCGAGATTGGATCTATCTCTCTGTTTCTGCGTTCTCTGATTCTACCCCTTCACCGTTTCCTTTATATCTGGAGATCCGTAACTCTGATTGGGGTGAATCTTTCGCCCAGATCTTTCTCATAAAATTATCTTTCTTGCGCCAGAAGAAGAGCATCAACCGCCTTACGGGTGGACCACGAGGGCCAGGTGCGCGCCTGGGGGGTAGGGCGCGCCCCCCTACCTCGTGCCCACCTCGGATACCGTTTCGCGTTGATTTTACTTCCCAAAAATCATAAATATTCCAAAAAAAATCTCTGTCCATTTTTTTCCCGTTTGGACTCCATTTGATATTGGGTTTCTGCAAAACAAAAAACATGCAACAGACAGGAACTGGCACTGGGCACTGGATCAATATGTTAGTCCCAAAAATAATATAAAAAGTTGCCAAAAGTATATGAAAGTGAATAATATTGGCATGGAACAACCAAAAATTATAGATACGACGAAGACGTATCTGCATCCCCAAGCTTTATTCCTGCTCGTCCTCGAGTAGGTAAATGATAAAAAAGAATAATTTTTGATGTGGAATGCTACCTAGCATTATCTTGATCATATGTATAATCATGGCATGAAAATTAAGACACGAGTGATTCAAAGCAATAGTCTATCATTTGAAATAAAAACAATAATACTTCGAGCCTACCAATAAAGCAATCATGTCTTTTCAAAACAACAAGGCAAAAGCAAGCTTATCCCTACAAAATCATACAGTTTGGCCATGCTTCATTTTCGTCACACAAAATGCCCCCATCATGCACAACCCCGATGACAAGCCGAGCTATTGGTTCATACTTTTTAACGCGCTTCAGCTTTTTCAACCCTCACGCAATACATGAGCGCAAGCCATGGATATAGCACTATAGGTGGAATAGAATATAATGATGGAGTTTATGTGGAGAAGACAAAAAAGGAGAAGTCTCACATCGATGCGGCTAATCAACGGGCTATGGAGATGCCCATCAATTGATGTCAATGCGAGGAGTAGGGATTGCCATGCAACAGATGCACTAAGAGCTATAAGTGTATGAAAGCTCAACAAAAGAAACTAAGTGGGTGTGCGTCCAACTTGCTTGCTCATGAAGACCTGGGGCATTTGAGGAAACAAATCGTTGGAATATACAAGCCAAGTTCTATAATGAAAAATTCCCACTAGTATATGGAAGTGATAACATAGGAGACAATCTATATGAAGAACATGGTGCTACTTTGAAGCACAAGATATGAGACTTACTACATGAAGAACATGGTGCTACTTTGAAGCACAAGTGTGGAAAAAAGAGATAGTAACATTGCCCCTTTTCTCTTTTTTTGGTGGGCTTCTTTGGCCCCCTTTTTTTATTTAGGCTTCTTTGGCCTTTCCATTTTTTTCTTTTTTTATGGGGCAATGTTCTATAATGATGATCATCACACTTTTATTTACTTACAACTCGATATTACAACTCGATACTGGAACAAATATATGACTCTATATGAATGCTTCCGGTGGTGTACTGGGATGTGCAATGATCTAGTGTAGCAATGACATCAAAAAACGGAGAAGCCATGAAAACATCATGCTAGCTATCTTACGATCATGCAAAGCAATATGACAATGAATGCTCAAGTCATGAATATGATGATGATGGAAGTTGCATGGCAATATATTTCGGAATGGCTATGGAAATGCCATGATAGGTAGGTATGGTGGCTGTTTTGAGGAAGATATAATGAGGCTTATGTGTGATAGAGCGTATCGTATCACGGGGTTTGGATGCACCGGCGAAGTTTGCACCAACTCTCAAGGTGAGAAAGGGCAATGCACGGTACCGAAGAGGCTAGCAAAGGTGGAAAGGTGAGAGTGCGTATAATCCATGGACTCAGATTAGTCATAAAGAACTCATATAGTTATTGCAAAAGTATATTAGCCCTCAAAGCAAAGTACTACTACGCATGCCCCTAGGGGGATAGATTGGTAGGAAAGACCATCGCTCGTCCCTGACCGCCACTCATAAGGAAGACAATTAAAGAAACACCCCATGCTTCAAATTGGTCACACAACGGTTACCATACGTGCATGCTACGGGACTTGCAAACCTCAACACAAGTGTCTCTACAATCCACAACCACCCACTAGCATAACTCTAATATCATCATCTTTATATCGCAAAACTATTGCAAGGAATCAAACATATCATATTCAACGATCTACAAGTTTATGTAGGATTTATGACTAACCATGTGAATGACCAATTCCTGTCATCTCTCTAAATAGATATAAGTGAAGCAAGAGAGTTTAATTCTTTCTATAAAAGATATGCCCACGCTCTAACAAATATAAGTGAAGCAAAAGAGCATTCTACAAATGGCGGTTTTCTTTGTAAAGAGAAACAGGCAATCCAACTTCAAATGATATAAGTGAAGCACATGAAGCATTCTATAAAGCCACACTCTAAAAATTTAAGTGAAGTGCAATGAGCATTCTATAAATCAACCAAAGACTATCTCATACCAGCATGGTGCACAAAAGAAAAATAAACCTAATTGCAAAAGACGCTCCAAGACTTGCACATAATGCATGAACGAAACGAATCTGAAACATGCCGATACTTGTAGAAGAAAGAGGGGATGCCTCCCCAGCATCCCCAAGCTTAGATGCTTCAGTCTCCTTGAATATTTACTCGCGGTGCCTCGGTCATCCCCAAGCTTGAGCTTTTGCCTCTCTTCCTTCTTCTCACATCGAAACATCCTTGATTAGACACTACATCCACACAAAACTTCAATAGAAAACTCGGTAAGATCCGATAGTATAATAAAGCAAATCACCACTCTAAGTACTATTGCAAACCAATCCATATTTTGTTTTTGCATTGTTTCTACTGTAATATAACTTTTTCATGGCTTAATCCACTGATATAAATTGATAGATTCATCAAAACAAGCAAACTATGCATAAAAAACAGAATCTGTCAAAAACAGAACAGTCTGTAGCAATCTGAACATCCACCATACTTCTGGTACCCCAAAAATTCTACCACAATTAGGAAAAATAAAAAAGTTGTATATCAATACAGTGCAAAAGGAATCAGAACCAATTGACGTTCCAGTTAAAAACATAAAATCGCGCACTACAGCCAAAGTTTCTGTCCAGCACCGTACAAACCAACAAGCATTGTAAACATCCTAAAGGCAAACCTTGGCACATTATTTTTATAATACAATCGAATTGTACAAAGGGATAATTATTTTTGTTGAAAAGTTTCTGTAATCAAGATTCACAAAGTTTCCATGAGCATGAACAAAGTTCAAGGAGCTCTCCCACTTCAACAATGCTTGTCTTTCTTACTTTCACTTTCCTTTATGAAAAGTTTTGGGTTCCCCTCTTTATTTTTTTGTTTTTAAACTATAAAAAACACTCAACAGAAATAAAAGACTCTCTAAAACTTCCGGGTTGTCTCCCTGGCAGCGCTTTCTTTAAAGCCATTAAGCTAGGCATTTAGTGCTCAAGTAATGAATCCACCCGGATCCCAAGGTATATCAAAGCCAATTTTAATTAACAATGATTTGTAATTTAGTAGTGAGCACAAAGTAACATATATCATGCAACAATGAAGTCTAACTCTCTTCCTATGCATCGGCATGTCATAAGAGAACAATTCATGCACACAAAGTAAAGGCCAATGCATAGTATAAGCAGTTTCTTGCAATTATATCGTGTTGGAAACATAAAGAGGCGGAGATATAGTTCCTCTCTCATAATAATTGCAAGTAGGAGCAGCAAGCACATGCATATTATATCTATTAGAATCATCATGTAAAGTAGTAAAAAGCAACCCATCAATATAATCCATAGTAAGCACAAACTTCTTCAAGATAGTGTAGTTTGGAGAATTCAAAAAGATAATAGGATTATCATGTGTGGGTGCAATAGCAACAATTTCGTGTTTAACATAAGGAAACTATAGCAAGTTCATCTCCATAAGCATAATTCATATTGGCACCTTGGCCACAAGCATAGCAAGCATCATCAAAAAGGGATATTTCAAACAAATTCAAGGGATCATAGCAATCATCCTTCGGTAAGCACGAAGGGGAATTAAATAATGTATGAGTTGGAGGGTTACTCTCATTAGAAGGTGGGCACGGGTAGCTAATCCGCTCTTCCTCCTTTTGTTCTTCGTTCTCCTCATCATCTTTTTCATCCAATGATCTCACTGTTTCATCAATTTCTTCTTCCATAGCTTCCTGCAAAATATTAGTCTCTTCTTGGACAGCGCTGACTTTCTTCACAAAAGCATTAATATAGTAATTGTATTCATAATTTTCATAGCAATATCCAAGTATAGCAAGATTTTCCAGCCTATAACCATTGTCATCAAAAGCTTCATACTTTTCAAACAAAGCTTCAATATCATAGGTAGCCTTAAAAGCGACAAATTCTTCTATTTGTTCCACATCATAGTAATCATATATACCATTAGCATAAGAAGCTAAGGTTTCATTATCGTTAAATTTGCATGAAAAGGGGAGGTGTGGAGCCTCCATCCTAGAGCAACAAGTAATATCATATCTCAAGCATAGATTCCAGGCATACCAATGCAACATAATAAATTGATCCCATAATAGTTTCCCTTTTTGTGTCGGGCAATAATCCCTAAAGTATTCACGTTGATCCAACGTGTCTCCCATTATGAAGTTGAATGGGGTTTTCTCCGGATTATCAAAGTAGTACACAATATTTTTCGCATAATGAGAATCGAGGGTTTTAGGAGTTACCCCATCCTCATGAGTAGCAAGTACAACTAATTTTTTTGGTATTTTGTGTTCCATATCCATAACTAAAGATAGAGAACAACTAAGAACAGCAAATAAAAATTACTTAGTGATAAAGTAAACAAGCACACACGACAATATTCACCCCACGCTATTGCTCCCTGGCAACGGCGCTAGAAAAAGGTCTTGATAACCCACAAGTATAGGGGATCGCAATAGTTTTCGATAAGTAAGAGTGTCGAACACAACGAGGAGCTAAAGGTAGAATAAATATTCCCTCAAGTTCTATCGACCACCGATACAACTCTACGCACCTTGATGTTTACTTTACCTAGAACAAGTATGAAACTAGAAGTACTTTGTAGGTGTTTTTGGGTAAGCTTGCAAGAAAGTAAAGAACACGTAAATATAAACTACAGGCTGTTTAGATAAAGACACAACTAAATTAGTAAAAGTAAAGAGCTTGTTGTCACGAGAAAGTTATTTTTCCCTAGGAAATCGATAACTAGACCGGTAATCATTATTGCAATTTTATTTGAGGGAGAGGCATAAGCTAACATACTTTCTCTACTTGGATCATATGCACTTATGATTGGAACTCTAGCAAGCATCCGCAGCTATTATAGATTCACTAAGGTAAAACCCAACCATAGCATTAAAGCATCAAGTCCCCTTTTATCCCATACGCAATAGTCCCTCTTACTCGGGTTTGTGTTTCAGTCACTCACCAACCCACTATAAGCGAATCATGAACGTATTGCAGCACCCTACAGCGGGAATCCCTCACGCTTGCGCGACACGGAGGGCACCATAGGACAGCACCAATAATAAAATATACAACTCAAACCAATCACGATCATCAAATAGCCATTAGGACAAAATAGATCTACTCAAACATCATAGGATGGCAACACATCATTGGATAATAATATGAAGCATAAAGCACCATGTTCAAGTAGAGGGTACAGCGGGATGCGGGAGAGTGCACCGCTTGATATAGAAGGGGAAAGGTGATGGAGATGTTGGTGAAGGTGATGGTGGTGTTGGTGAAGATCGCGGTGATGATGATGGCCCCCGGCGGTGTTCCGGCGCCACCGGAAGCAAGGGGGAGAGAGCCCCCCTTCTTATTCTTCTTCCTTGACCTTCTCCCTAGATGGGAGAAGGGTTTCCCTTCTGGTCCTTGGCTCCTATGGCTTGGGAGGGGCGAGAGCCCCTCCGAGATTGGATCTATCTCTCTGTTTCTGCGTTCTCTGATTCTACCCGTTCACCGTTTCCTTTATATCTGGAGATCCGTAACTCCGATTGGGGTGAATCTTTCGCCCAGATCTTTCTCATAAAATTATCTTTCTTGCGCCAGAAGAAGAGCATCAACCGCCTTACAGGTGGACCACGAGGGCCAGGGGCGCGCCTGGGGGGGTAGGGCGCGCCCCCCTACCTCGTGCCCACCTCGGATACCGTTTCTCATTGATTTTACTTCCCAAAAATCATAAACATTCCAAAAAAATCTCCGTCCATTTTTTTCCCGTTTGGACTCTGTTTGATATTGGGTTTCTGCGAAACTGAAAACATGCAACAGACAGGAACTGGCACTTGGCACTGGATCAATATGTTAGTCCCAAAAATAATATAAAAAGTTGCCAAAAAGTATATGAAAGTGAATAATATTGGCATGGAACAATCAAAACTTATAGATACGATGGAGACGTATCAGCGGCCTGCGGCAGGGGCTGGTACGATGAGCTCAAGTCCGTGTTGTGGTCCATCCGCACCACCGCCACCAAGTCAACTGGCAAGACCCCATTCTTCCTCGTCTATGGAGCAGAGGCGGTTCTCCCTCACGAGGTCAGTAGCCGCTCCGCGCGGGTCCTAGCCTTTGACGAGGCGCAGCAGGACGCCATGCAGAGGATGGACCTCGTGCTGGGGGAGGAACGCCACTCGAAGCTGCGCTACAGGCGGCCAGATACCAGCAGGCGCTACGGCGGTATCACTGTCGCAACATCCGCCCCAGGACTCTCGAGGTAGGTGACCTCGTACTCAGGCGGGTGCTCTCCTGGGAAGGGCTGCATAAGCTTTGACCCATGTGGGAGGGCCCGTTCAAGGTTGTCCACGTCTCTAGGCCTGGCGCCGTGCGCCTGGAGACTCAGGATGGGGTGCCCATCCCAAACGCCTGGAACATTCAGCACCTCCGGAAGTTCTACCCCTGAAGAAAGGCCCGGTGCCTGTGAAGAAGGCCCTGTGACTATGAAGCCCGCCGCCCAAAGAAAGGCCCGGTGCCTGTGAAGAAGGCCCAGTGCCTGTGAAGCTCGCCGCCCGTGACACTCTCACGTAATAATGAGTTGGGGCTGTTGATACATCCATTTGCATCATGCTTTTATATCAATATTTATTGCATTATGGGCTGTTATTACACATTATGTCTCAATACTTATGACTATTCTCTCTTATTTTACAAGGTTTACCATGAAGAGGGGGAATGCCGGCAGCTGGAATTCTGGCTGGAAAAGGAGCAAATATTGGAAACCTATTCTGCACAACTCCAAAAATCCTGAAACTCCACGGAAGTCAGTTTTGGAATTAATAAGAATTATTGAGCGAAGAAAACACCAGAGGGGGCCCACACCCTGGCCAGGAGGGTGCGGTCACGCCCACCCCTACTAGGCGCGCCCTCCTGTCTCCTGGGCCCCCTGGTGGCCCTCCGGTGCCCATCTTCTGCTATATGAAGGCTTTTACCCTGGAAAAAAAATCAGAAGCAAGCTTACGGGACGAAACTCCGCCGCGACGAGGCGGAACCTTGGCGGAACCAATCTAGGGCTCTGACGGAGCTGTTCTGTCGGGGAAACTTCCCTCCGGGAGGGGGAAATCATCACCATCGTCATCACCAACAATCCTCTCATCGGGAGGGGGTCAATCTCCATCAACATCTTCACCAGCACCACCTCCTCTCAAAACCCTAGTTCATCTCTTGTATCTAATCTTGTATCAAAACCACAAATTGGTACATGTGGGTTGCTAGTAGTGTTGATTACTCCTTGTAGTTGATGCTAATTGGTTTACTTGGTGGAAGATCATATGTTCAGATCCTTAATGCATATTAATACTCCTCTGATTATGAACATGAATATGCTTTGTGAGTAGTTACGTTTGTTCCTGAGGACATGGGAGAAGTCTTGCTATTAGTAGTCATGTGAATTTGGTACTCGTTCGATTTTTTGATGAGATGTATGTTGTCTCTCCTCTAGTGGTGTTATGTGAACGTCGACTACATGAAACTTCACCATTATTTGGGCCTAGAGGAAGGCATTGGGAAGTAATAAGTAGATGATGGGTTTCTAGAGTGACAGAAGCTTAAACCCTAGTTTATGCGTTGCTTCGTAAGGGGCTAATTTGGATCCATATGTCTAATGTTGTGGTTAGGTTTACCTTAATACTTCTTTTGTAGTTGCGGATGCTTGCAATAGGGTTTAATCATAAGTGGGATGCTTGTCCAAGTAAGGGCAGTACCTAAGCACCGGTCCACCCACATATCAAATTATCAAAGTACCGAACGCGAATCATATGAGCGTGATGAAAACTAGCTTGACGATAATTCCCATGTGTCCTCGGGAGCACTTTTCTCATTATAAGAAATTGTCCAGGCTTGTCCTTTGCTACAAAAAGGATTGAGCCACCTTGCTGCACTTTATTTACTTTCATTGCTTGTTACCCGTTACAAATTATCTTATCACAAAACTATCTGTTACCTACAATTTCAGTGCTTGCAGAGAAAACCTTACTGAAAACCGCTTGTCATTTCCTTCTGCTCCTCGTTGGGTTCGACAGTTTTACTTATCGAAAGGACTACGATAGATCCTCTATACTTGTGGGTCATCAAGACTCTTTTTTGGCGCCATTGCCGGGGAGTGAAGCGCCTTTGGTGACTGGAACTTGGTAAGGGAACATTTATATAGTGTGCTGAAATTTTCTGTCACTTGTTACTATGGAAACAAATCCTTTGAGGGGCTTGTTCGGGGTATCTTCACCCCGACCAGTAGAGCAAAGAGTTGCTCCACAACCTACTGAACCTACTGAAAATATTTACTTTGAGATTCCTTAGGGTATGATAGAGAAACTGCTAGCTAATCCCTTTGCAAGAGATGGAACATTGCATCCTGATTTACACCTTATCTTTTTGGATGAAGTTTGTGGATTATTTAAGCTTGCAGGTATTCCCGATGATGTTGTTAAGAGGAAGGTCTTCCCTTTATCTTTGAAGGGAGATGCATTGACATGGTATAGGCTATGTGATGCTACGGGATCTTGCAATTATAAATGATTGAAGTTGGAATTTCACCAGAAGTTATATCCTATGCATCTTGTTCATCGTGATCGTAATTACATATATAATTGTTGGCCTCGCGAAGGAGAAAGCATTGCTCAAGCTTGGGGGAGGCTTAAGTCAATGTTATATTCATGCTCCAATCATGAGCTCTCAAGAGAAATGATTATTCAAAACTTTTATGTTCGGCTTTCTCTCAATGATCGCACCATGCTCGATACTTCATGTGCTTGTTCTTATATGCTGAAGACTACTGAATTCAAGTGGGAATTATTGGAAAGAATTAAACGCAACTCTGAAGATTGGGGTTCCGACGATGGTAAGGAGTCAGGTATAACACCTAAGTTTGATTGTGTTAAATCTTTTATGGATACCGATGCTTTTCGTGGATTTAGCGCTAAATATGGACTTGACTCTGAGATAGTAGCTGCCTTTTGTGAATCTTTTTCTACTCACGTTGATCTCCCTAAGGAGAAGTGGTTTAAATGTAATCCTCCCATTGAAGTAAAAGTAGTTGCACCTATTACAGTTGAAGAAAAGACTGTCACTTATAATGATCCTATTGTCCCTACTAGTTATGGTTAGAAACCACCTTTTCCTGTTAGGATGAAGGATCATGCTAAAACTTCAACTGTTGTTCGTAAGAGTAATACTAGAAATTATACACCTCCTGAGCAAATCAATGTTGAACCTAGTATTGTTATGATTAAAGATCTCTTGGATGATAATTTAGATGGCATGTTATTTATTTCTGTGGTGAAACTGCTAATATTGTTAGACCAGATGCTAAGATACATAGACCTGTTGTAGGCATGCCTGTTATTTCTGTTAAAATAGGAGAACATTGTTATCATGGCTTATGTGATATGGCTGCTAGTGCTAGTGCAATACCCTATGACTTATATAAAGAAATTATGCATGATATTGCACCCGCAGAATTGGAAGGTATTGATGTTACTATCAAGCTTGCCAATAGAGATACTATTTCACCAGTCGGGATTGTTAGAGATGTTGAAGTCTTGTGTGGGAAGGTTAAATATCTTGCTGATCTTCTTGTTCTTACTTCCCCACAAGATGACTTTTGTCCCATTATTTTTGGTAGACCCTTCTTTAATACTGTTAATGCTAGGATTGATTGCGAAAAGGATATTGTTACAATTGGCTTAGGGGATATGTCTCATGAGTTTAATTTTGCTAAGTTTCGTAGACAACCCCGTGATAAATAATCACCTAGTAGGGATGAGATTATTGGTCTTGCTTCAATTGCCGTGGCTCCTATTGATCCGTTAGAACAATATTTGTTAGACCATGAAAATGATATGTTTATGAATGAAAGAAGGGAAATAGATGAAGTGTTCCTTCAGCAGGGTCCTATTCTAAAACACAATTTACCTGTTGAAATCCTAGGGGATCCCCCTCCACCCAAGGGTGATCTCGTGTTTGAGCTCAAACCATTACCTGATAATCTATGTATGCTTATCTTGATGAAAAGAAAATATATCCTGTTATTATTAGTGCTAACCTTTCAGAGCAAGAAGAAGAAGGATTATTGAAAACTTTGAAGAAGCACTGTGCTGCTATTGGATATACTCTAGATGATCTTAAGGGCATTAGTCCCACTCTATGCCAACACAAAATTAACATGGAAAAAGATGCCAAACTAGTTAGAGATCCTCAATGACGATTGAATCCTAAGATGAAAGAAGTGGTAAGAAAGGAGATACTAAAGCTCCTTGAGGCAGGTATAATTTATCCCGTTGCTGATAGCGATTGGGTAAGTCATGTCCATTGTGTTCCTGAAAAGGGAGGTATTACTATCGTTCCTAATGATAAAGATGAATTGATCCTGCAAAGAATTATTATAGGTTATAGGATGGTAATTGATTTCTGTAAGTTAAATAAAGCTACTAAGAAAGATCATTACCCTTTACCTTTTATTGATCAAATACTAGAAAGACTATCCAAACACAAACATTTCTTATTTCCAGATGGTTATTCTAGTTTCTCTCAAATACCTGTCTCAGCGAAGGATCAATCAAAAACTACTTTTACTTGCCCTTTCAGTATTTTTGCTTATAGACGTATGCCTTTTGGTTTATGTAATGCACCTACTACCTTTCAAAGATGTATGATGGCTATATTCTCTGACTTTTCTGAAAAGATTTGTGAGGTATTCATGGATGATTTCCCCGTTTATGGATCCTCTTTTGATGATTGCTTGAGCAACCTTGATCGAGTTTTGCAGAGATGCGAAGATACTAGTCTCGTGTTGAATTGGGAAAAGTTCCACTTTATGGTTAATGAAGGCATTGTCTTGGGGTATAAGATTTCCGAGAGAGGTATTGAAGTTGGTAAAGCTAAAGTTGATGCTATTGAAAAGATGCCATGTCCCAAGGACATAAAAGATATAAGAAGTTTCCTTGGTCATGCCGGTTTTTATAGGAGGTTCATTAAGGACTTTTCTAAAATCTCTAGGCCTCTGACTAATTTATTACAAAAAGATATTCCTTTTGTCTTTGATGATGATTGTGTAGAAGCATTTGAAATACTTAAGAAAGCTTTGATCATTGCACCTATTGTTCAGCCACCTGATTGGAATTTACCGTTTGAAATTATGTGTGATGCTACTGATTATGCTGTAGGTGTTGTTCTAGGGCAAAGAGTTGATAAGAAATTGAATGTTATCCAGTATGCTAGTAAAACTCTTGATACTGCCCAAAGAAATTATGCCACTACTGAAAAAGAATTCTTAGCAGTTGTTTTTACTTGTGATAAGTTCAGACCTTATATTGTTGATTCCAAAGTTACTATTCACACTGATCATGCTGCTATTAAATGTCTTATGGAAAAGAAAGATGCTAAGCATAAACTTATTAGATGGGTTCTCTTGCTCCAAGAATTTGATTTGCATATTATTGATAGAAAGGGAGCTGAGAACCCCGTTGCAGATAACTTGTCTAGGTTAGAGAATGTTCTTGATGACCCACTGCCTATTGATGATAGCTTTCCTGATGAACAATTAGCGGTCGTTAATGCTTCTCGTACTGCTCCATGGTATGTTGATTATGCCAATTACATTGTTGCTAAATTCATACCACCTAGTTTCACATACCAGCAAAAGAAAAAGTTCTTTTATGATTTAAGACATTACTTCTGGGATGACCCACACCTTTATAAAGAAGGAGTAGATGGTGTTATTAGACGTTGTGTACCTGAGCATGAACAGGAACAGATCCTACGCAAGTGTCCCTCTGAATCGTATGGAGGACACCACGCTGGAGATAGAACTGCACATAAGGTATTGCAATCCGGTTTTTATTGGCCTACTCTCTTCAAAGATGCTCATAAGTTTGTCTTATCTTGTGATGAATGTCAAAGAATTGGTAATATTAGTAGACGTCAAGAAATGCCTATGAATTATTCTCTTGATTATTGAATCGTTTGATGCCTGGGGCTTTGATTATATGGGACCTTTTCCTTCCTCTAATGGTTACACACATATTTTAGTTGTTGTTGATTACGTTACTAAGTGGGTAGAAGCTATTCCAACTAGTAGTGCTGATCATAACACCTCTATTAAGATGCTTAAAGAAGTTGTTTTTCTGAGGTTTGGAGTCCCTAGATATCTTCTGACTGATGGTGGTTCACATTTTATTCATGGTGCTTTCCGTAAGATGCTTGCTAAGTATGATGTTAATCATAGAATTGCATCTCCTTATCACCCACAGTCTAGTGGTCAGGTAAAGTTGAGCAATAGAGAGCTCAAATTAATTTTGCTAAAGACTATGAATAGATCTAGAAAGAATTGGTCCAAGCAACTTGATGATGCATTATGGGCCTATAGAACTGCATATAAAAATCCTATGGGTATGTCTCCATATAAGATGGTATATGGAAAAGCATGTCACTTACCTCTTGAACTTGAACATAAAGCATATTGGGCTATTAAAGAGCTCAAGTATGACTTCAAACTTGCCGGTGAGAAGAGGTTATTTGATATTAGCTCACTTGATGAATGGAGAACCCAAGCCTATGAGAATGCCAAGTTGTTCAAAGAAAAAGTCAAACGCTGGCATGACAAAAGGATACAAAAGCGAGAATTTAACGTAGGTGATTATGTGTTATTATTCAACTCTCGTTTAAGATTTTTTGCAGGAAAACTTCTCTCTAAATGGTAAGGTCCTTACATTATTGAGGAGGTCTATCATTCCGGTGCTATAAAAATCAACAACTTTGAAGGCACAAGTCCGAGGGTGGTGAACGGTCAAAGAATTAAACATTATATCTCAGGTAATCCTATCAATGTTGAAACTAATATTATTGAGACTGTAACCCCGGAGGAATACATAAGGGACACTTTCCAAAATGTTTCAGACTCTGAAAAGGAATAGGTATGTGGTACGGTAAGTAAACCGACTCCAAAACAGTTCTAATGGTAATTTTCCTCAGTTTTGGAATATTTAAGAATTTTGGAAAGAAAGAAGTGATCCGGGAAGGACACGAGGCCTCCACGAGGGTGGAGGGCGCGCCCTCCCTTACTGGGCGCGCCCCCCTGTCTCGTGGCCACCTCTTGTGCCTCCCGGACTCCGTTTTCTTGCACGTTACGTATTTTGGTCGGTAAAAATTCATTATATAATCTCCCGAAGGTTTTGACACCGTATCACGCAATTATCCTCTATCTCGTTTCGAGCTGTTTTTCTGACAGATCTAGAGCACCATGACATCTCCAAGCGCTCCCAAGGACAAGTTTTTCAAGAGGGTTATCAACCCCTATCTCGCGGAGGTGCTGCAACACCCTCAAACCATTGAGATGCGTGAGGGGTGCTGCACATCCGGGATGTGGAGGGACCAAGGCGTACCGGAAGCATGGAGACAAAGCTCAAAGCCATGGAGCAACAAGTTTTCAAGTGCCAAGGGATGGTGGAGTGTGGACTCAACGGCAACCAGATGATGATCACGGAGTTCACCAACAACCACGAGCTAGATGCCAAGGTCATTGGGGAGACCATCTTCAAGCTTCAAGAGAAAATCGAGCACCTCCAAGCCCAGATCTATGACCTGCAAAACCAAAACTGTGAGTATGAATATAGATTCAAGAGGATGAGTTTGGCTGCAGATTTGAGGATCTCGGAGACTCGATCATCCTTCTATGATGGTGAGCCTATGCCTTGGAAGATGGACGACAAGCCTACATCATCAACAACTCCTACTTCACCACCTCCGAGGACATAATCACATGGGTATGGGCACTCCCCTTGGCAGCTGCCAAGCTTGGGGGAGGTGCCCCGGTATCGTATCACCATCACACTCCTATCTTTACCGTTTTACTTAGTTCGATCCTTTAGTAGTATCTTGATCTAGTAGATTGAAGTTTTGGTACCAAGTAGTTTCGAGTTTTTCTTTGTGATCTCTTTATGTAATCGAGTCTGTGAGCTATCTATAATAAAGATAAGTGTTGAGTCAAGGGCTTTGCTATCTTGCTATGATCTCGAGAAAGTAGAAAGAACAAAAATAATAAAAGAGTTCATATTAATCTTATGGATAGTAATGACTTCACACATAAAAAGTATGAGGCATAAAAGTTGTTGAGAGTTGACAAACGTAGTTTTGGTCATCGTTGCAATTAATAGGAAGTAATAAGGAAAGAGGGTTTTCACATACAAATATACTATCTTGGACATCTTTTATGACTGTGAGCACTCATTAAGTATGACACGCTAAAAGATTTGATGTTGGACAAGGAAGACAACGTAATGGTTTATGTTTTCTCACATCTCAGTTAAAGTGTATTGTCATTGATCTTCCCAACATGTTGAGCTTGCCTTTCTCCCTCATTCTAGCCAAATTCCTTGCACCAAGTAGAGATACTACTTGTGCTTCCAAATATCCTTAAACCCAGTTTTGCCATGAGAGTCCACCATACCTACCTATGGATTGAGTAAGATCCTTCAAGTAAGTTGTCATGTTGCAAGCAATAAAAATTTCTCTCTAAATATGTATGACTTATTAGTGCGGAGAAAATAATCTTTATACGATCTTGTTATGGAAGCAATAAAAGCGGCGGACTGCATAATAAAGGTCCATATACAAGTGGCAATATAAAGTTGCATTAAGATTTTGTGCATCCAACCCTAAAAGCACATGACAACCTCTGCTTCCCTCTGCGAAGGGCCTATCTTTTGCTTTATGTTTTTTTCTTTATGCTTGAGTCAAGGTGATCTTCACCTTTCCCTTTTTCATTTTATCCTTTGGCAAGCTCCTCGTGTTTGAAAGATCTTGATATATATATCCAATTGGATGTAAGTTAGCATGAATTATTATTGTTGACATCACCCAAAGGTGAATACGTTGGGAGGAAACACAATAAGCCCCTATCTTTCTCAGTGTTCGATTGAAACTCCATAACCAAAAGTATTGCGTGAGTGTTAGCAATTGTAGAAGACTATATGATAGTTGAGTATGTGGACTTGCTGAAAAGCTCTATTCTTGACTCTTTCTGATGTTATGATAAATTGCAATTGCTTCAATGACTGAGATTATAGTTTGTTAGTTCCCAATGAAGTTTCTGAACCATACTTGACATTGTGAATTGATTGTTACTTGAGCATAAGAAATCATATGACAAAATCTATATATGTTGTTGTTATAAGAATGATCATGATGCCCTCATGTTCGTAATTTATTTTTATCGACACCTCTATCTCTAAACATGTGGAAATATTTTTCGATTTTGGCTTCCGCTTGAGGACAAGCGAGGTCTAAGCTTGGGGGAGTTGATACATCCATTTTGCATCATGCTTTTATATCAATATTTATTGCATTATGGGCTGTTATTACAAATTATGTCTCAATACTTATGGCTATTCTCTCTTATTTTACAAGGTTTAACATGAAGAGGGGGAATGCCGGCAGCTGGAATTCTGGCTGGAAAAGGAGCAAATATTGGAAATCTATTCTGCACAACTCCAAAAATCCTGAAACTCCATGGAAGTCAGTTTTGGAATTAATAAGAATTATTGAGCGAAGAAAACAGCAAAGGGGGCCCACACCCTGGCCAGGAGGGTGGGGGCACGTCCACCCCTACTGGGCGTGCCCCCTGTCTCTTGGGCCCCCTGGTGGCCCTCCGGTGCCCATCTTCTCCTATATGAAGACTTTTACCCTAGAAAAAAAATCAGAAGCAAGCTTACGGGATGAAACTCCGTCACCACGAGGCGGAACCCTGGCGGAACCAATACAGGGCTCTGGTGGAGCTGTTCTGTCGGGGAAACTTCCCTCCGGGAGGGGGAAATCATCACCATCGTTAGCACCAATGATCCTCTCATCGGGAGGGGGTCAATCTCCATCATCATCTTCACCAGCACCATCTGCTCTCAAAACCCTAGTTCTTCTCTTGTATCCAATCTTGTATCAAAACCACAAATTGGTACATGTGGGTTGCTAGTAGTGTTGATTACTCCTTGTAGTTGATGCTAATTGGTTTACTTGGTGCAAGATCATATGTTCAGATCCTTAATGCATATTAATACTCCTCTGATTATGAACACGAATATGCTTTGTGAGTAGTTATGTTTGTTCCTGAGGACATGGGAGAAGTCTTGCTATTAGTAGTCATGTGAATTTGGTATTCGTTCGATATTAGGATGAGATGTATGTTGTCTCTCCTCTAGTGGTGTTATGTGAAAGTCGACTACATGACACTTCACCATTATTTGGGCCTAGAGGAAGGCATTGGGAAGTAATAAGTAGATGATGGTGTGGCACCCCGGCTTAGAGAAAACCGGAACGCCCCGTATTCCAGCCCAGAGATCGAGTAGAAGTCTTCTGGAATACGGCACTGCTTAGCTTAGAACAAACCAGCCTTCTATTATTACACGAATATGAATACAAGCACTAGTAGAAAACATGGCTACCGTTCGGCCCTGGCCAGCCCATTAGTCCCGGTTCTTCAAGAACCGGGACCAATGGGGGGTATTAGACCCGGTTCGTGAACCCAGGGGGCCGGCCGGGGCCTCGTGGGCATTGGTCCCGGTTCGTGTAGAACCATTTGTCCCGGTTCGATCCACGAACCGGGACCAATGGTCCTCGCTGCTGGCCCACAACCATTGGTCCCGGTTCGTGGCATGAACCGGGATAGAAGGGGTGGCTTTAGTCCCGGTTCATGCCACGAACCGGGACAAATAACTTGCCTATATATACCCACCGCCGTGGCAGAGCACTCCAGAGTGCTCTGTTTTTTCAATCCGGCGAGGAGAGGGCATTTGGGTGCTCTAGTTCACCTCCTATGCACAAGAGGTGTTCGATGAAATGCCCGAGCCACACTAGTTAAGCTTTCTCCTCTCGAAGCTCGACCTAGGAGCTCCATTTTTTCGAGATTTGTCTAGATTTAGGGGTCCGTCACGCCCTGTCCCCGTTTTCACCGCCGTTGATCGCCCGCGCCGATCTCGTCGCCGGCACCACCGTGGTGAGCCTCTTGTTCTTATCTTCTTTATGATACTTGTCTGATTTTCTTACTTTAGATAGATATTTGTCTGACTTTCTTAATTTTGACACACATAATTATATGTAATGCACACAGATGAACCGACAATGGATGTATGGTGACAGACACACCTCCGAGTACATTAAGGGCGTGCATATTTTTCTCGAAGTGGCTGAGGCAAACAAGCAGAATTGTTTTATGTGTTGTCCATGCAGTAAATGTGGGAATACGAAGTCTTACTCTGACCAAAAATCCTTCACACCCACCTGCTTTACAAGGGTTTCATGCCACACTATAATGTTTGGACGAGGCACAGAGAAATAGGGGTTATGATGGAAGACGGCGAAGAAGAAGAGGACAATGACAACTATGTGCCCCCTGAATACGGTGATGCTGCAACGGGGGGAGCTGCTGAAGATCAAGAGGAACCAAACGATGTGCCCGATGATGCTGCAACGGGGGAAGCTGCTGAAGATCAAGAGAAACCAGACGATGTACCCGATGATGATTCCGCCGGGTCATTGTCGATGCAAGAACGCAATGCGAAAGTCAAAAGGAGAAGCTGAAGTTCGGTCGCATGTTAGAGGATCACAAAAAAAAGTTGTACCCCAATTGTGAAGATGGCAACACAAAGCTGGGTACCATACTAGAATTGCTGCAGTGGAAGGCAGAGAATGCTGTGCCTGACAAAGGATTTGAGAAGCTACTGAAAATATTGAAGAAGAAGCTTCCAAAGGATAATGAATTGCCCGACAGTACGTACGCAGCAAAGAAGGTCGTATGCCCTCTAAGATTGGAGGTGCAGAAGATACATGCATGCCCTAATGACTGCATCCTCTACCGCGGTGCGTACGAGGATTTGAACGCATGCCCGGTATGCGGTGTATTGCGGTATAAGATCAGACGAGATGACCCTGGTGATGTTGACGGCGAGCCCCGTAGGAAGAGAGTTCCTTCGAAGGTGATGTGGTATGCTCCTATAATACCACGGTTGAAATGACTATTCAGAAACAAAGAGCATGCCAAGTTGATGCGATGGCACAGTGAGGACCGTAAGAAAGACGGGAAGTTGAGAGCACCCGCTGACAGGTCGCAGTGGAGAAAAATCGAGAGAGAGTACTGGGCTGAGTTTGCACGTGACCCAAGGAACGTATGGTTTGGTTTAAGCGCGGATGGCATTAATCCTTTCGGGGAGCAGAGCAGCAATCACAACACCTGGCACGTGACTCTATGTATGTATAACCTTCCTCCTTGGATGTGCATGAAGCGGAAGTTCATTATGATGCCAGTTCTCATCCAAGGCCCTAAGCAACCTGGCAACGACATTGATGTGTACCTAAGGCCATTAGTTGAAGAACTTTTACATATCTGGAATGGAAATGGGGTACGTGTGTGGGATGAGCACAAACAGGAGGAATTTAACCTGCACGCGTTGCTGTTTGTAACCATCAACGATTGGCCCGCTCTCAGTAACCTTTCAGGACAGACAAACAAGGGATACCACGCATGCACGCACTATTTAGCTGACACCGAAAGTATAAACCTGGGAAGCTACAGGAAGAATGTGTACCTGGGCCATCATTGATTTCTTCCGACCAACCATCAATGTCGAAAGAAAGGCAAGCATTTCGAAGGCGAGGTAGATCACCGGAAGAAGCCCACCATGCGTAACGGTGATCACGTACTTGCTATGGTCAATGATTTACACATAATCTTTGGAAAGGGTCCTGGCGGACTAGCTGTTCCGAGTGATGCTGGGGGACATGCACCCATGTGGAAGAATAAATCTATATTTTGGGACCTACCCTACTGGAAAGACCTAGAGGTCCGCTCTTCGATCGACGTGATGCACATGACGAAGAACCTTTGCATCAACCTGCTAGGCTTCTTGGGCGTGTATGGGAAGACAAAAGATACAGCTGAGGCACGGGAGGACTGCAACGTTTGCACGAAAAAGACGGCATGCCTCCAAAGCAGTATGAAGGTCCTGCCAGTTTCAGAACCTAAAGTCCTCTTTGAATGAAAACTTCTTTGAATGTCTGCTTAGTATGAAGGTCCCGACTGGCTTCTCGTCGAATATAAAGGGAATAATAAACATGGCAGAGAAAAAGTTTCAGAACCTAAAGTCTCATGACTGCCACGTGATTATGACGCAACTGCTTCCGGTTGCATTGAGGGGGCTTCTACCGAAAAACGTCCGATTAGCCATTGTGAAGCTATGTGCATTCCTCAATGCAATCTCCCAGAAGGTGATCGATCCAGAAATCATACCAAGGCTATATGTGGTGCAATGTCTTGTCAGTTTTGAGCTGGTGTTCCCACCATCCTTCTTCAATATCATGACGCATGTCCTAGTTCATCTAGTTGACGAGATTGTCATTCTAGGCCCCGTATTTCTACACAATATGTACCCCTTTGAGAGGTTCATGGGAGTCCTAAAGAAATATGTCCGTAACCGTGCTAGGCTAGAAGGAAGCATCTCCACGGGCCATCAAACAGAGGATGTCATTGGGTTTTGTGTTGACTTCATTCCTGACCTTAAGAAGATAGGTCTCCCTAAATCGCGGTATGAGGGGAGACTGACTGGAAAAGGCACGCTTGGAGGGGAGACAATAATATGCAGGGACGGATATTCTTGGTCTCAAGCACACTGCCCAGTTCTATAGAACTCCACCTTGGTGACCCCTTATGTCGATGAACACAAGAACAGTCTGCGCTCCAAACACCCGGAGCAGTGCGACGACTGGATTACATGTGAACACATCAGGACTTTCAGCAGTTGGTTGGAAACACGTCTCAGAGATGAAAACACTATTTGTGATGAGCTGTACTCATTGTCCAGGGGACCATCTTTGACTGTTACGATTTGGAAAGTATACGAGATAAATGGGAATACATTTTACACGATCGCCCAAGATCAAAAGAGCACCAACCAAAACAGCAGTGTCCGCTTTGATGCAGCCACCGAGAGGGGAAAGGACACATATTATGGTTACATAGTGGACATATGGGAACTTGACTATGGAGTAGATTTTAAGGTCCCTTTGTTTAAGTGCAAATGGGTCAATCTGTCAGGAGGCGGTGTACAGGTAGACCCACAGTATGGAATGAAAACAGTGGACCTGAACAATCTTGGGTACAATGACGAACCGTTCGTCCTAGCCAATGATGTGGCACAGGTTATCTATGTGAAGGACATTTCTACCAAACCGAGAAAAAGAAAAAAATAAGGAAGCGAATACATCATACGATGAGCCAAAGTGCCACATAGTTCTTTTAGGAAAAAGGGACATCGTGGGAGTGGAGGGCAAGACAGACATGTCCAAAGATTATGAAAAGTTTCATGAAATTCCTCCCTTCAAAGTCAAGGCTGACCCAAGCATCCTGATAAATGATGAAGATTATCCATGGTTATGGCGCAATAAGGAAAGGACACAAGCGAAGAAATAGTGAAGACTTTCTCCACAACTATTATGATGATACCATGCCAACTTTCAACCTTTTTGTAGTTCATTTGAAATGCATGTTGTAACAGACAAGTTTCCGTATGAAATCCTGATTGTCTATTTTGTACACGAAATGCATCCAGTTTTTGCCGTAAAACTAAAATTATATAGAATTTGGTTGCAAACTTTAATAGCAAAAAGAATTATCATAAAAGAAAATAAATAAGTAATTAGAATTTTGTTCAAAACATTAAAAGCAAAAAGAATTATCATAAAAGAAAATAAATAAGTAATTAGAATTTTGTTACAAACTTTAATAGCAAAAATAATTATTGTAAAAGAAAATAAATAAGTAATTAGAAACAAAAAAGAAAGCAAAAAAACTGGGAAAAAATTAAAAAAAGTGCCACCTATAGGGCCACCATGGCCTGCATACGACTAGAACCCCTTTACTAGGGCCAGGATGCAGGCCCACAGTAGGCCCAATAGGCCCACAAGCACAGAGAGTGATTTTAGGCCTGTAAGCCTACAGTAGAGAGGAGCTCGAAGTGGTTGGTTCGATAGGGCTTATAAACCACTACGAGCCCCTCTCGGCTAGCGAGGTGGGACTAAACATAGCACCGCACCGCGCCAGTTCCAGCACACGACCTTTGGTCCCGGTTGGTGGAACCAACCGGGACTAAAGGGACGCATTGGTACCAGTTGGTGGCACCAACCGGGACCAATGCCTCTCTTTTGTCCCGGTTTGTGGCACCGACCAGGACCAAAGGTCTCTGTTTCCCGCCCTTTGGGCTTCTGAAAAAAGGCCTTTGGTCCCGGTTGGTGCCACCAACCGAGACTGAAGGGGTGCATTGGTCCTAGTTGGTGCCATGAACCGGGACCAATGCTTTGCCTATATAAGTAGCACTCGCGAAAATTTGGTTCAGTTCGTTCTTCCCCGCCGCCCGACGCCGCCAGGCTGCCCGTCCGTCGCCGTCGTCGCCCATCGCCGCCCCGACGCCGCCCCGCGCCCCGACGCCACCCCGCGCCCCGCGCCCCGTGCCCCGCGACGCCGGCGGCCCCTGCCCTTCGCCACCCCGCCCCGGCCCGCACTGCACCGCCTCACCGTTGACCATCACCGCGCCGCCCCGCCCTGTGCTGCACCTCGCTGTCGCCGTCGGCGTCCCCGACACTGTTGCCATGAGCAAAAATTTTGCTAATTTAATTTGATGTTAGTAGTAGTTAATTTAGATGTGTAGTTAATTGAGTTAGATTTTTTTAGATTTTTTGTTAGATTTTTTTGTATTTCATAGATTTTTTTGTTAGATGTGTAGTAATTTAGATGTATAGTTCATAGATTTTTCGGTTAGATTTTTTTCATATTGTGTAATTAATTTGTTCATATCGTGTTAGATTTTTTCTGTTAATAGATTTTTTTGGTCATATTATTGTTAAATATGCATGTTTGTATGTTCATATATATGCAAAGATCGAATATGTCAAATGTTTATGATTTTTTCTGTTCATAGAATTTTTATGATTTTTTTCTGTTGTAATTTTGTTCATAGAATTTTAATGATTTTTTTGTTCATAGTATTTTCTTTGTCAATTTCTTGTGTATGTATAGGAAAATTGTGAATGACAGAAGTCATTTATGAATATGTTCATATTTAGAATAGAGGAAAAAGGAAAAAATAAGAAGAGAAAGTGTTTAATATAATTAGTTAGAAAAATAATAGAACTATAGTTAAACTAGTTTATTTTTAGTAAGTACTACTTTATTTTATTTATAGTAAGTGCTTCATATATAGTTGAACTAGCTAGTTGATTTAATAAACTACTTTATTTTACTATATATAGAAGTAGTTTGTTTTTAGTAAGTACTACTTTATTTATTTATAGTAAGTGCTTAGTAGTTGAACTAGTTGATTTAATTAATAAGACTACTTTATTTAACAATAAATAGAAGTAGTTCCCGCATCGACGTCGGCGATGTGTATCCCGCATCCTCGTCATCGTCGACTCGGCGGTGGAGGCCTGCTTGATCAGGGCCATGTTCAGGACTGGGCTCCGTCGGGCTGGTATTGGGAGGTGCTACCTTCCGGGGGACATAGGTTGGTGAGGAGGCAGCCCGTTGTTAACCCCGATCCTTGTTTGGTGGCGGTCGCATGGGCCAGTGACGGTGCTGAGGCTTCCGGACACCGCGGAGGTGGTACGTCACCGTGTCAGCGAGGAGGACGAGCACGTCTGTCACTACATGGTTGCATTGGAGGGCAGGTTCGACAATACCTGGCAGGTTCTTCAGGGATCTCACTGGAGCTATGATCCTGTGATGGTTCCTTATCTTTGGGTGTCCACCGCCCGTGACGATACTCGTCGGGCGCTACGGTTCTAGCTGTATTAGTGATGCTATATGTATGATAGTATTCGTGGAGTATAAGTGATAATATTCGACGATGTACGTACACAAGAGATGATGTACTTTTGCTTATAATTGAATGCATGCTAATTTGAATACTACTTTATTTTATGATTTGGTTTTGCTTATTGAATGCTCATATTGGAAAAGTACTCCTACTTTGAATGCTAAAATTGGAGGGCACTATGCAGAAATCTAGGAGCCCCCTCCATCATCCATGCCGTCATGGGGGTAGCTTCTCCTTCATTCCCGTGTGCTAGACAATTTTGTGTAATAATGCACTCGGGAATGAAAGGAGGAGCTATGTACCATCACCGATAGTCAACCCGTGATTAATAATAATGATCTAATTTATGTTTTTAGTACATATATTTAATTATACAAGTTTAATATTTGAATTATGAACATAGGCCGGAAATATCGTACTCGGACGACGAAAACCGCCCGGGGGAGTGTGACTGGTGCCACGACGACCGAGGTATGTGCGACAGGTTCATTGAGCTGGACGAAGATCGGCGCTTCAGCATTAAGCTCGAGGAGACCTTCGATGTTCATACGGTGCACAACGACGACAATAGTTTTTTTTGTAATTAAGCACGACTTCAACTATTTTAACGTGTATTTTTCATCTTTTCCAATTTGACTAGCTTATCCCATGCTATGCAAGATGCTATGTCTTGGAGAGGATGGGTTTTGAAGACCATGAAAGTATGGAAACCAAAAAAATTCTCCTAAGGACCCATCATGGTGTGGATTTTAAAGTAAAGTTGTACAATGCTGAGAGTGTAACCCATTTTGGTTGCAAAAATTGGGAAGCACTTTGCAAGATGTATGGTTTTGATGAGGGTATGCTTGTCACCATGGATCTTGGTGATCCTACAATCGAGCAAGACAATATGGACATTTGGGTCCTTGTGGATACACCTCCAATTCTTCCCCCATGTGAGCTTAACATAGTTATTAAGTAATTTATATTGTTTATTTCAAAATAGTTGACAGATTATTTCCATTGACAGCTTATTTTCATTCTTCAAAGAATGTGCGGAAGATGGTAGACAAAACCCACTACACCGATGGCTCCGAATTAACTTATAAGGAGAAAAATCATCTGATAGCATTTTGTACCGATCTTGAGAATTACAATGTCTACAATCGAACTCCTCAACATTATGGTCAATACGTGCCACTAGTGCACGTGTTGAACTACGGTAACTACCATGGAGATACCCTGGTAAGATTTTTTACTATTACGACATCCGTGCATCCTTTTGCATACTTCTAAAACTAGTACATCATTTCTAACTACGAAGTTATTACTATGTTTTTCAACAGATAATCCCAAATGATTGTGTGCCTCATCTGATGTATACGCATGGTCGCTTGATGTTTTGAACATACAACCAGGTCGTCCTACAAATCTCAACTGTCCATACTGGATTTCTAAAATAAGTGGAGACATGACAATCAAAGAATGGAAAAATGTATGGACAGTCGTAAGGAGCTTCTTGGAAGCAAAAGGAAGCGAAGCACAAGAATTGGAGACAGGATGATCTCCATTCTTCATAATGGAGAATCAGGGTCTATATTGTTTTATGCTATTTTACCTTAAGGGTGTTTAGGTCCTACCTGATACTGATGATCATGTGCTAAGAACAATTATGTAGGGTTGGGTTCAATGACTATGAGGATGATGATCATATGACTTATTATTAATAACGAGTAGAAGTTGTATGATGATGCATGATTAGTAGGACTTGTTATTATATATGATGATGTATGATGCAAGCATGCATGAGTTATTATATATCAGCGGGTGAAATGAACATAGCAGTAGCGTTGGTAAACCAAGGACGAAGATATAAGAGAGGACACTTCTCTCTATTAGCTAGCTCATAACAACCTAAAATTAACCCCCAAAACCCCTAAACCAGCCACTTTTTTTTAAAAAGGAAAACCTCAGCTCCAGCCAGCTGCTGACGCGTGGAAGCCTTTTGGTCCTGGTTTATGTCACCAACCGGGACCAAAGGCCCCCCCTGCCTGGGCTGCCCGCAGTGGCCACGTGGATGCCCATCTGTCCCGGTTCGTGTAAGAACCCGGAATAAAGGGGGGAGGCATTTGTAACGACCTATTAGTACCGGTTCAAGAACCGGGACTAAAGGCCCTTACGAACCGGGACAAATGCCCTGTTTTCTACTAGTGAAGGTCTCCGATATTACAATGAATAACATCGGTACGGCAACACTACGCAATCCTCAGTTGCTCTATGCAAGCAGTAGAATAACTCTAGCAGCGGAACAACGGCGACAGTGGTGAACTCCACTCCGCAGGGACTCTGGCTGGAACGCTTATCCTAGCTCGCACGAACGGAAACCACGAAAAGCAAGCAATCAAATTCGGCATGACCTACAAACTGGCATGACACGCCAGGTCAGTACATTGAATGTACTTGCAAGCTCACATTAACCAGAAGCATTCAAGACAAACAACAACATGGCAAATACAGGTTAAACAGGAATTAACATGAGATCATTAGAATAACATGGCATGACCAATATAAACATGATACAGCTAACACAACATGAACATATTTATTTGACAATACTAGCATGCAACATGATGACACTATATGCACCACTTATTCTGCTCGGGTTACCTCGTAACCAACACATGCATCACTTACCAACCTCGGACATCACACGATCATCTCATGATCAAATCAAGCTTGGTATAAACAATACCGTAGTAATCATTAAATGACCACAAGGAGCTTGACCTTTACCCATGATTCTCGCACAACATCACGAATATACAACAACTCGGTATCCTTGATACCACCGTGATCCTTATGGCGATCACAACCACGACCAACACTTGGTCCCAAACCGTGATCCTTACGGCAATCACAACCCGACCAATAAATGGCCTGTGATCCTTACGGTGATCACAACCCGACCACTAAATGGCCCGTGATCCTTATGGCGATCACAACCAACTTATCTCATTGTTATTAAGCACATTATTCTTATTACTGTTGACTCATCGTGTGACCTACTTTCGACTGGGCCCTTATCCGCAGGCGCGGCTATCGATAGATTTAATATACACTCTGCAGAGGTTAGTACGTTATACACACACTATGGAACCCATGGCCTCACACTCCCATTCGGGTGGACCAACGGTGTTCCGACAAAACCGTTCTACTGCCATGACACTCTCCCGGCCACTCCGACTCAGTCCCCACTAGGCTAAGTCATGGGTGGCCCCGTGTCTACCTCTAGACACAACGACCACCGTCGTGGCCCGTCCCGCACTGGGACCCGGATCCAAAAACTAACTCAACAATGGGCACACAAGGCTTATGTCCGCCTACATGATCGGGATAGCGCGCGCCCATAACCTTCCCTCGTTGGAGGCATCGATGAGAGGCACAACAATAGACCCAGTTAGGACCGTCCCATACCGGTAAGCATGGTTGCACTGGTCAGCATCGATTTAGCGGCACGATGACTCAGCCAACAGTTGTTCAAGTTTAATTTAATCCGGTTAACTTGAATGCAAATATGCTGAGCCATGATAAAATAACATGATGCCAATTATAATACATGAACAGGATATCAACATCATCATGAGGGTATCACATAACTATCCACCATATCAACAATAAATCATATCCATTGAGCATGGC
This sequence comes from Triticum timopheevii, assembly GCA_963921465.1. Classification (NCBI taxonomy): domain Eukaryota; kingdom Viridiplantae; phylum Streptophyta; class Magnoliopsida; order Poales; family Poaceae; genus Triticum; species Triticum timopheevii. The sequence goes on along the minus strand of OY997272.1, from coordinate 466,436,807 downwards.
ATACTGACTAGCATGACCATCACCAACATCAACATGTACCACTAGCAATCATAAAACATATGAAAGGTAATACTAGCAGGTAGAACATGATAACAGAGTACAAAACAACATAGCCCAAAAGTGAACATGCAAACCTAAACATCACCAGAACAACAATAACCATCTTTTCAACAAGCAAACATTTATTAAATATTCAAGTTGAAAACCATGGCTACTGCATGACTATCAAGTGGGTATTGTGGCTTGCATGGGGATGAAGAAGGCACCGGGGAGAAGTGCGGTGAAGCCGCGGAACGAATCGCCGGAAAACATTCTCTCTCGGAGGGGGCTGATTAAGGGCAGGGGAAAAATGGTCATTTTCACAATGTCAAACCATAGTGAAAATGAAACCAATAGAACGGGCTCGACGAAACGAAGAAGTGAGCGTTGGTTTCACCTCATTTGGAGCTACGGATAAAAAGATATGGAAGTTTTTCTGCCAGGCACCCATCTGCAATGAAAATAATTTCAACCAGGGGCCTAAACAGAAAAAAGTGAAAACGCATTCTGGGAAAATACGCTTTCACCTTATCCAAAGGAACAGTGGCGGGGCTGATGCATGCGGGTCCCACGGGTGGGGCCCGTCACTTATCCACGCTGGCCCGCGGGGTCAACGCCCAGCCACTGACTGGCGGGGCCCGCAGCCAGCTGGCAGGGTGGCTGGGTCATCATCTTCTTCTTCCCAATGCCGCCCGACGGAGCAGAGGACAAGGCAAGCTCCGGCGACGAGCTCCGGCGCCACAGACCGCCTCCGACGAGGCTACGGGCACCGGAGAGACCAGGGAGAGGCGCCACATCCATCCCGTCGGGGCACGGACGCCGAGAAGGACCGGAGAGATGAAGGAGCGGACTCCGGCGGAGATGCTTCGGGTGGGATTTGGCTACGGGGCTGTGGGGCACTCCGGTGAGGGGCAGGTAGGTGGGGAGGATCAGGGGGCCGAGGGGAGTTCTCTGGTGAAGGAATGAGGAAGGGAGGGGGCCGGTGTCGGTGTCAAAACCGGCGGATCTCGGGTAGGGGGTCCTGAACTGTGCGTCTAGGCGGATGGTAACAGGAGACAAGGGACATGATGTTTTTACCCAGGTTCGGGCCCTCTCGATGGAGGTAAAACCCTACTCCTGCTTGATTGATATTGATGATATGGATAGTACAAGAGTGGATCTACCACGAGATCAAGGAGGCTAAACCCTAGAAGCTAGCCTATGGTATGATTGTTGTAATGGTTGTTCGTCCTATGGACTAAAACCCTCCGGTTTATATAGATACCGGGGAGGGCTAGGGTTACACAGAGTCGGTTACAATGGTAGGAGATCTACATATCCGTATCGCCAAGCTTGCCTTCCACGCCAAGGAAAGTCCCATCCGGACACGGGACGAAGTCTTCAATCTTGTATCTTCATAGTCTTGGAGTCCGGTTGACGATGATAGTCCGGCTGTCCGGACACCCCCTAGTCCAGGACTCCCTCAGTAGCCCCTGAACCAGGCTTCAATGACGATGAGTCCGACGCGCATTTTGTTCGGCATTGCAAGGCGGGTTCCTCCTCCTAATAATTCATAGAAGATTGTGAACACCAGGATAGTGTCCGGCTCTGCAAAATAAATTCCACATTCCACCATAGAGAGAATAATATGTACACAAATTCGATCTGCTGACGTATTTTGTGGCGTGACGTCACACCACTACCAAGCCTTTACTTGAATCATTTTTTACTATACCACCTCAGTGCGTTTAGCGAAGCGGTTTCCTTGGCACGTCTTGTTGAAGCAGAGATCGTGTTCCCCTTATTCCGGGATTCTCATCAATACGGATGTGGGTAACCCAACCGCGCCCGTCGCCACGCCCCCTCTATCAAAGGTGAGTCCCGAACGATCACGGAGACGGCTCTCGGTATTCTCCCTCTTTATAACGGGACCAAGGCTCGTTTCTTTTCTTCAATCCTCCATCAAATCTTCTCCTTGCTCCAAGTTCCAACACCCAGAGCCCCAGATTCGAGCGCTTCGGACCTTCAACAATGTCCGGCTCCGACCTTCAGGGCCGGTGGATGCCCTCCTCCGTCATGGAGGAGGACGTGCTAAAGCTGCAAGAGGCCAAGTACCTGTCTTACGAGATTTCGCATAGGTTGCCCGCCGAAGGGCAGGCCATCCCCACCCCCGAGCCTGGCGAGTACGTCGTTTTTGTATCCCACCTCCGTCGGGGTTTAGGCTTCCCGATGGATCCTTTTGTGAGAGGGCTCATGTTTTACTATGGGTTGGAATTCCACGACTTGGCTCCGGAGTCCATCCTCCATATTTTTGCATTTATCGTCGTCTGCGATGCCTTCCTCCGCGTCACCCCCCACTTCGGCCTGTGGCTGAAGACCTTCAATGTGGAGCCGAAGATGATCGAGGGGCGTCAAGCAGAGTGTGGCGGGGCGGCCGTAAGCAGGAGGGCCGATGCCCCGTGGCCCGAGGGCTCCTTCCAAGAGGAGCTCGGCTTGTGGCAGCAGCAGTGGTTCTATATTACCGCTCCGAAGGGCAGCAGGCAGAAGCCGCCGCCCTTATTCCGCCCGGGACCTCCACGGCGGTTGATGTCGTGGGTCAACCAAGGGCTGAACTGGGGGCCGTCAAAGGACGTGCCCCTACTGCAGGGACGGATTCGAGACCTCCAAGCGAGGGAGATCGATCTGGTTGTGGTAATGCAGGTCATGCTGATTAGGCGTCTCCTGCCCTGCAAACGCCGCCCTCTCCGGCTGTGGGAGTTTAATCCGGAGGGACCACGGATTCTTCAACACTTCATGGGTATGACACCCGTGGAGATGTACAAATTATTCTTCAGATCACGAGAGGCGCGTCCGGAAGTGACCGAGGACGCTGGCCTAAGTTGCAATCGCCCGGATACACAAGTAAGTAGCTCCGAGTTCGGACATACCGTTTGTTTGCCTTTCTATGATTCGCCTTTTGACCGATTTCCTTCTAAACAGGAGTGGATAGCGCAAGCAAAGCTGATACGGTGTCCGGCCCCCCTCCCAGAGACCGCGCTGGATCCCGTGCTGGTCAGGATGCTGGAGGTTGCGCCTTCAGAGGAAGGCGAAGGGGAAAATAGAGGAGCTACCGCCTCGTCCAAGGAGGCTTTTGAAAGAAGGGGGATTGAGAATCCCTCCCTCCAAGGGGAGAAGAGGACCGCCTCCGAGGACCCGGGGGCCAAAGCCCCTAAGCGGGTGAAAAATCTTCACCAGAGGGTCCTGCGTCCGGGGAGGCCCCGGCCGCACAGTCTCCCCTAAAGAATCAGCCCTCCAGCGAGCCGTAAGTAGAAAAAAGGGAGTTTTATAATAAGGGACACCCCTATTTGTGCTTCTGAAGATAACTCAGGTGTTTACCTTGTAGTTCAGATCTCCTTCCTTCGCAAATGAGCTCGTCTTCGGGGGACCTTCGTCCGGAGATGATGGAGAGCGAGACGCCTCCATCTGCTGCGCCGTCGGATAGGGCGGACGAGCTTGAAGTGTCATCACGAAGGGTATCCCCGAGCCCGGCAGAGCCGAAGAGTTCGGCGCCGAATAGAGTTCGGCCGGGAGAGCTGAAGGATCTAATTGAGAGGGCGTCCATCTCAGAAGATCACCATGCATTGATGAGTATGGTGATTGGAAGGATCTCGTCCGCTGAAAGCGGATTGCATAATGCCGTCAGGAGTTTGCTGGCGGGGTTTGAGGTACGTAAAAACGACACACCTTTTTGACAGTTTTGCACATAAACGTGCGCCCTGTATGGATAGTAGCCCCTGAGACTCGGTATGTTGTCGAAAGTGACAGCATGCCGAGGATCAAAATCGCAGGTTTCAATTTTCGCCATTCCTATGCAGGTGGCGGATCGTCCGGGGGCCAGCCGGACTGATGGAGTTGCTGAACTAAAGCGGCAACTCGACGTTGCGGATGCGGACATCGTGCTAGTCAATAGGCGACTTGATTAATCGCAAGGTAAGTGTTTCTTGGCGGTCACTTAGTAAGGGAGCCGAAGCCCACTCCTTACAACATGTGTGTGAAATGCAGATGGTGCCGCTGCTGTGGAGAGCCTTCGGGCCGAACTTGCTCAAGCCAAGGAGCAAGCCAGAAGGAGTAATGCGGCGGCCTCGAAGGCGGCCGAGGAGTTAGAAGCCGAAAGGGCTGCACACTGCCGAAGCAGGGAAGAGATGGCCAAAATGGCCGTGAAGTTAAAAGATGCTACCGACCACAATGAGGCTCTTGAAAAGGAGCGCCTTGCGGGGCGAGAAGACCTGGGGAAGGCCACCACCGAAGCCAAGGATGCCCGTTCTGCAATGCGGGCTATAAAGGAAGAGCTGCGCCAGGCCGGGGACATTGTGGCTGGCAAGCCTTTTCTGCTGCGCCGAAGGTTTACGGATCCAAAGTATGCTCAGCTTGGCCAGCTGTGGGGTTCGGAGGATCCTTATATGGACCTAGCAGCGAGTGCGGCGGATGCCGTTGTGCACTTCCGAAGCCAGAAGGATCACAAGACGGAAGAGTTGTTTTGGTCTCAATTCCATAGTCCAGAGCGTTCACTTCCGCTGACCGACCGGTTGGCCGAGTGGGCTGAGCTGAATAGGTTGTCCGGGCTTGCCATGACGGATATCGTGACTCATGTCTGGCCGAATAGGCCCAAGACGAAGAGCTATTTTGGCTTATTGCAGCAATTTCTTGGGGCGGTGCCGCATATCAAGGCGATGAAGCGGTCGACCTGCATAGAGGGTGCATAGATGGCACTCGCGTGTGTGAAGACACATTGGACAGAGATGGATGCCACCGCTGTTGCGACCCAGGGTTCGGATGAGAGCCGGTTACCCGCCGAGCACTATTTTGGGGAAGTTCTGCGTGGTGCTCATATAATAGAGTCGCAGTGCTCAAAAAATGTCACGTTCAAATGAACGTTTTATTTTGTAAAACAATGTTTATGATTTAGGCGCTTTTTATACTTGTGCGTTCAAGTATTGAAATATCTCCTATGCGGCCGTTTATGTATATGTGTGCATAACCTGAAAGATGGCAGTCGTCGGCTTCAGCCCCCACGCACAAGGTGCGGGGGTGTTCGCAGAAATAGCGCATTTTCACACTTAATCCGAAGTCTCGGTCCTGTGAAGGAGGTGGTAGCGTAGCAAACGAGGCAACCGGACTATAATGCTTTATCACTTTCACTTAGCCATGGGAGTTCGAGGGTGGGGCTACGATATAGCCCCTGGGGGCACCACGCTCTCCGAATTCGGGGCGCGTATGTGCCTGACCGGGAAACGGTCCTTCGTCAAAGCGGAGGAATTCTAAACATTCCATTGGTCGATCGAGTGGTTGACCAGTCTCTCGCTGTGTCATGACAGTCAGTTTTCGGCTTTCTCTACTGAGGTGCTCGCCCAGCCGAACTGGGGCACAATCGCAGTAGTTCTCCTGGTGCCGCGTTAGCCAATGATACGGAACGTAAGGCAGCAAAACACAGGAGCCGGGCAAATCCAACATTTGACCAAAGACATGATTCGGAGCTGATGCATATAAGGCCTAACTCGAGACGCCGAACACTCCCGAAGGTGTTCGGTCTTTATAATAACGGGCAGAACAATGCCCTAAGCCCCTAGTGTCCAAGTACGGGCGAGGTCCTCTGACGCGGACGATGCCAAAACGCCAGTCTCCTCTCTGGTTATAATGTGAAACCAGGGGATTATAGCAACAAGAGACAGTAAGAAAGGTTTACGCAGGGTCTTAATCTGAAAAGAATCCTTGAAATGGGTCCCTACTGCACGTATGCGCCTGTGTCTCCGTTGTGCCGTATCCTGGACGGGTCTGCACGTTGTTCATCTGTAAAAAGAGAGGAACTTAGTTTGATAAGAAATCGTGCGAAAAGTGCATAAAGAATTGAAATATTAATAAATTAATAAAGTTGAGCTTATATTAACTCATTATTGCTTATATGCACAGCCCCTTGTGAAGGGGTGTGCGGCTAGGGAGCCCCTAGCTTATTTGTGCCGGACTCGTCTAGCCGTATCCGGGGTCTTTGAATGACCCTTTAATGAGATGATGCCACGTGGACCGGGCATTTTAAGTGTAAGAGACGGGTAATGTGGTATTGCGTTAAAGCGGACAAAAGCTTCACGTCCCAATAGTGCTTGATAGCTACTTTTAAATGGGGTGACATGAAAGATTAGCTTTGCGCGTCGGAAGTTGTCGGGTGACCCGAACACAACTTCTAGTAGTAAGGAGCCTGTGCACTTGGCGTAAGGGCCTGGCGCCACACCTTTGAAGGAAGTGCGGCTATGTCGAATTTTAGTAAGGTCTATCCCCAACTTGCGGATTGTGTCCGGATATAGCAGGTTTAAATCGCTGCCGCCGTCCATCATGACTTGTGTAAATTGCAGTCCATCGATTATAGGATTCAATATCAGAGCAGTCCATCCTGCGTTTCGAATACTTCTGGAATAATCCAGGTGGTCAAAAGTGATTGGTTTTGACATCCAATCTCGAGGTTCCGCTGGGGTGGACCGTGCGACACCTATCTTAGCGGGTGCCGCATTGTTTTTCCATACTATCACATGAAGTGAGTTTACTGCTTTGACTTCTTGAGGGAAAGTCTTTTGTTTTCCTGTGCTCTACTTGTGGGGTTCGTCATCGTCCTCGCTTGGTGCGTCGAGCCCCTTGTGTTTGGCGTTGAGTCTGCCGGACTGTTTAAAAACCCAACAATCTCGGTGGGTGTGGTTTTTAGGCCTTCCGGAGGTACTGTGGATTTGACATATCCGATCCAAGATTTTGTTTAAGTTGGATAGCTCATCACTGTTGTCCTTAAGAGGTAGTGTTTTATTATTTGGCCGCGAGCTTTTGAATCCGGCGTTGACCGCCGTGTTCTTTGGCCTTTTTTCTTTATTCCGGTGTTGATCCTTTCTGCGTCGTGATTTTCCGTTTCCATCTCTGATCTCGGATGTACTCGGGTCGCTGGTGCTGCATCTTGCTAGCCAGCTGTCTTCCCCCGTGCAAAAGCGGGTCATGAGGCTTGTTAGCGCGACCATTGTCCTTGGCTTCTCTTGGCCGAGGTGTCTGGCGAGCCATTCGTCTTGGACGTTGTGTTTAAAAGCTGCTAAGGCTTCAGCGTCCGGACAGTCGACTATTTGGTTCTTTTTAGTAAGGAACCTGTTCCAGAATTTGCGCGCTGACTCTCCGAGCTGTTGAGTTATATGACTTAGATCGTCTGCATCCGGAGGGCGGACATAAGTCCCTTGAAAATTTGCTCTAAACGCGTCCTCAAGCTCTTCCCAACTTCCAACAGTGTTTTCTGGGAGGCTTTTGAGCCAATGCCGAGCTGGCCCTTTGAGCTTGAGGGGTAGATATTTTATGGCGTGGAGATCATCTCCTCTAGCCATGTGTATGTGTAGTATGTAATCTTCTATCCAGACTCCGGGGTCTGTTGTTCCGTCGTATGCCTCTATGTTTATGGGTTTGAACCCTGCTGGAAATTCATGGTCTAGCACCTCATCGGTGAAGCATAGCGGGTGTGCGGCGCCCCTGTATTTGGGTGTGCCGCTGTCTTCGAACACTTGGCGTGTTGTGTTGCTTCCTGGGGCCCTCTTTTTTTGGCCTGTAGATGGACCTGGCTGGGCCATCTGTTTTCCCAGGATCATAAGTCGGCTTGTGTGCGGCGCCGCTTATCGCTTTTGGCATGTCATCTATCCGGCCAGGCGGCCTCTTTGTTCTTTGACTATGGGGGCTCTATGGCTTCCTCGTCAAATTCTGGCAGCAGCTTACGCTTCGGGTAGCTCTTTGTTTGGTGGCTATTGCCATATTTGTCTGCGGTCTTGAGTACTTTGCTCCACCTCATTCTGAGTATGTCTTCCGCTGTTTTGAGCTTTCGTTTTTCCTTCTTCAGACTTCTTGCAGTGGCGACGAGTCTTTTGTGAAGGTTCTTATGCTCCGGTGGTGTGTCCGGCGTGAGATCGTCCGGACTGTTGGTTTCGCTGGGCATGGATTGATTATCCGATTCGTCCTATTCGGACGGTTGCTTGGTTGCATGTTCATCGTCCACTGGTTTGCCCTGCTCTATTGCTGGGTCATTAGGAATGTTGTTTATGTCAAGGCGGGATTTAGGGCGGCGTCTGCGTCGCCGTTTCAGTTGTTTGTCGGCGGGATTATCCTTTGCCACGCCCCGTTGCTCCTCGTTATCGCTTTCTTTTGGGGTGTCCACCATATATACGTCATGTGTTGGGGTGGTCTTCCAGTGCCCTGTAGGCGCTGGTTCTTGATCGTCTCCGTGATCGTCGTCCATACCGTCGATGTCTTCGGAGTCATAGTCTAGCATGTCGGTTAGATCGTCGATAGTGGCTACAAAGTGGGTGGTGGGTGGGCTTTGAATTTCTTCGTCATCCGCATCCCAACCATCCTGGCCGTAGTCCGGCCAGGGCTCTCCGGATAGCGAGAGATGCTTTAGCGAATTTAGGATGTCGCCAAAGGGTGAGTGCTGAAAGATGTCCGCAGCGGTGAACTCCATGATCGGCGCCCAATCAGATTCGATCGGCAGGGGCACAGGAGGTTCGGAGTCCGGCAGGGAGTCCGGCACCTCGGAGTCATGAGCTTTATAAGGGACGAGGTCAGTGTTCGGCTCCATCACCGTGGAAGTTGCAGGTCTCGAGGCGGTGTCCAGCCACCCGTGGGTCGGAGCGGATTCATGTGCGGCCTCCAAGGTACTGTCCGGCGGCAGAGCTAGATCATACCCATCATGACAGTGCGGCACGCTCGGCTGCGGCTTGGATCCATCGAAGATCAAGTCTCCGCGGATATCCGCTGTGAAGTTTAAGCTTCCAAATCTGACCTGATGGCCAGGGGCGTAGCTTTCAATCTGCTCCAGATGGCCAAGTGAATTGGCCCGCAGTGCGAAGCCGCCGAATACGAAGATCTGTTCGGGGAGGAAAGTCTCACCCAGGACTGCGTTGTTGTTGATTGAAGAAGCCATCAAGCCTATCGGTGACGACACAGAGGAACTCTCAATGAAAGCACCAATGTCGGTGTCAAAACCGGCGGATCTCGGGTAGGGGGTCCCGAACTGTGCGTCTAGGCGGATGGTAACAGGAGACAAGGGACACGATGTTTTTACCCAGGTTCGGGCCCTCTCGATGGAGGTAAAACCCTACTCCTGCTTGATTGATATTGATGATATGGGTAGTACAAGAGTGGATCTACCACGAGATCAAGGAGGCTAAATCCTAGAAGCTAGCCTATGGTATGATTGTTGTAATGGTTGTTCGTCCTACGGACTAAAACCCTCGGGTTTATATAGATACCGGGGAGGGCTAGGGTTACATAGAGTCGGTTACAATGGTAGGAGATCTACATATCCGTATCGCCAAGCTTGCCTTCCACGCCAAGGAAAGTCCCATCCGGACACGGGACGAAGTATTCAATCTTGTATCTTCATAGTCTTGGAGTCCGGCTGACGATGATAGTCTGGCTGTCCGGACACCCCCTAGTCGAGGACTCCCTCAGCCGGCTTCGAGCTAATCTTGCCAGGCCGAGGCGGCGGCCATGGCGGCAATGGTGGTCGTGGAGGGCGCCTCGAGCTTAGGGAAGAGCTTGGGCGGGGCTAGTGGATGGTGGAGAGGCCAGAGGTGAGCTCGGGAGGCTCGGGGGATGGCCATTTATAGACGGGGCAAGGGAGGCCGAGCTGGCACCACCGGTGACGCGTGTCTGGCGCCGGGCTCAGGGAAAGGCGACGGCGACGCACAGGGAGGAGCTCGCAGGGAGGAGGAGGCCAAAGGAGGGGCAGAGGAAGAGGCCGAGCGCCATTAATGCGTTGTCGGCCACAGAGCTCCCGTGGGCGAGCGCTGACGGAGGGGCTGACGGAGGGGTAGAGGGCTCCAGGAGGACGGCGACGACGCGGGCCAGCTGTTAGACACACTCACGAGTGCGAAGACGACGAGAGGAGGAGGGGCCTGAGCAAGAAACCAATCTGGACGCGGCCATAGCATGCCAAAGCGGTGGTCACCACCAGTGCTGGCATGTCCGGGAGGCAAACAACTGGAAAACCTTGTCTGGTGGTAAGTCCTTCCTGGGTAAATATCAACTGAGGTGGTAACTTGGTTAAACAGGCTACGGTTAAAAAGTTAGTGAGCTTTGAAGTTTGCTGCAGTAAACTTTATCAGCTCAATGTGATTAACAGGGACATGCTATGGGCCAAATAAGATGTCTGGGATGTTTAGGCTAGGAAGGACTATGATCCTGGAGGTTTTGAGGGGAAATGGACCAGGCTTTAATATAGTTGCTTTGCAACTGAAAAAATGGTCCAGAAATGAAGATTTTGATGGTGCACTTGAGCTCAAATTGGGCAAGGCTTAGTCATATGGTCATATCAAGATGCTGTAAAGAGCTCATGCCAAATGGACAAACCAAAATAGCGCTTGCTTCACAAACATCACTGATGACCACAAACTTGGAATAATTATGGTGATCAAATGGATCATCAAAATGATGACAAAATGGGTGGAGAGATGTTTTATGGGTATAAGAATGATCAGGTAATTTATCAGGATTTTTGAAGTAACATAAAATATACTTGCTTCACAACCTGAAAATAATGCCAGAATCATAGATATGCTCATGTGCTCACATAGATGATTGTATGGGGCTGCAAATGGGTGGAAGGGGTTAATATGAGCGCATTAAGGAGTGTGCAAAAGTTCAACTTATTTGGGTACTCCTAGCTAGTACTTCCTTCACAAAGCCTTCCGTCTGACAGAAACTTTGAAAAATCACTGAGTGAGATTGGCTAGGCAAATAAATTTGAACTTGTGCATGGGGAAATTATTTGGACATATAAACATGCCCAAAAATGTTGGGAGTCAATAGGAGAAATATAAATGACACTTCCTTCACAAAGTGCCATTTAGGGCAGAATAGAAAAAGGAATATTGGGGAATTATTTTTGAACATGGCAAAGAAAAGTTTTGCCATATTTGATCATGATATGACCCAAACAATTTATGAGAATTATTTGGAAATTTTCTGAGTGATGGAAACATAGGTTGCTTCACAACCTGGGGCAATTTGAGTTATTCCTTTAATAGAAAAGGAGTATTCCCAATAAAAAGAATATTGGGATTTGGGCTAGGATGGAAATGACAGGGTCTAGGGAAAGATTTGGGAATGACAAGCCACTCTGGAAGCAAAGAAGAGGTCATCTTCTTCGGTTTCCAGACCACAAAGCCACGGAAAAGAAAAACTAAGGCAAAAACCTCGGAAAAACAAAAGAAAAAGAAAGGGCCAAAAATCAGGCTGTCACAGATGGGTTGCTGGAGTGACAGAAGCTTAAACCCTAGTTTATGCGTTGCTTCGTAAGGGGCTGATTTGGATCCATATGTCTAATTTTGTGGTTAGGTTTACCTTAATACTTCTTTTGTAGTTGCGGATGCTTGTAGTAGGGGTTAATCATAAGTGGGATGCTTGTCCAAGTAAGGGCAGTACCCAAGCACGGGTCCACCCACATATCAAATTATCAAAGTACCGAACGCGAATCATATGAGCGTGATGAAAACTAGCTTGACGATAATTCCCATGTGTCCTCGGGAGCGCTTTTCTCATTATAAGAAATTGTCCAGGCTTGTCCTTTGCTACAAAAAGGATTGGGTCACCTTGCTACACTATATTTACTTTCATTGCTTGTTACCCGTTACAAATTATCTTATCACAAAACTATCTGTTACCTACAATTTCAGTGCTTGTAGAGAAAACCTTACTGAAAACCGTTTGTCATTTCCTTCTGCTCCTCATTGGGTTCGACACTCTTACTTATCAAAAGGACTATGATAGATCCCCTATACTTGTTGGTCATCATCTATACACGCCCCGAAGTCTCCGGAGTGCCGCCCTTGGGCCTCGGGGGCTCACACCCACGCCTAGTGGCGGCACTTAGCTCCGCGCTGGTGAGAAGACGTCGAAGACTAGACTAGGTGCCGGACGCGGCTTTTCATTTGCTTTCTGCAGTTGGCTCGCTTTTCTTTGTTTGAACCTTGAGTGAAGTTGCTTCTGATGTTGTTTGCCGGCTCTGCTCGTCGTCTTCTGCCCCTGTTTTCTGTTTCCAGCCCTATTGTCTGGTTCGCTCTCTCTCTCGCAAACCTCGCGAGGGGGCTGCGCGGGCGCCCTCGTGAGCCTTTTCTCTCCTGATTTTCGCGAGGCTCTCTCGTTCGAGTTCGCAGTGGGAGCACCCCTCCCAGTCCGTGCCCCTCGGGCATCACGACACAAAGCGCCAGGCCATGGCCAACAACTCTCATGACCAAGGTTCGGAAATGATCCTCCCAATGAATTTTTTGCAGCTCTTAAGGCGCCCTGCGAGGCCTAAAGCAGACACCTCGCGAGGCGGAAACTACTTCGCATGTCCCAAGCTAAGTTGTTCCTACACGCAGACGCATAACGAGAACACCATAACATAGCATAGGAACAATAAATGCAGTACGGTAATTAGGGAATCATAGTCTGTTGCACGCCCCCACGGGGCCCCATGCTTCTCTCTCTCGATGCAGGAAAAGAAGGAAAACAAAACAAAAGCGGCACACACCTTGCAGCAGCTCGCGAGGAAGGACCCGCGATGTCCTCCTGAGCTCAGTCAGACTCCGCCTCGCGCTTCATGGGAGTGCGGCGACGGGACGACCCGCCACCGCCCTCAAGGCGGGCACGGCGACGTGGTGGTTGATCGTAGCCACCGCTGGAGGAGTTGTTGCTGGAGGAGGAGCCGCTGAAGCTCGGCGAGCTGCGGTCGCCACTAGGAGCAGCTTCGCCTTCGCCCTCGTCACAGCCGTCGCCAAGGCCGAGCACCTCATGGCCATCATCGTCTTCAGGGCAGCACCCAATACTGCGGCCATCTTCTCCAAACACCCTCACATAGAGGGCCGCGTTGCTGTCATACTTGAAGTGGAGGGTGCACCGCCTGCTCAGGCCACATGCACGGGCAAATGTCTGCCAGCCCCGGGCCAGGGGGACATTGCCGGCAACGGAGATCTCCAGCGCGACCTAGGAGGCCCGGCTACAGTAGCCATCCGCCTACAACCAGAGCCCACCAGGGCTAGCGGCCGGTAGTTTGCCGGGGAAGGAGCGAGGGAGCTAAAACCATTTTCCGGCCGGGTTATCTGACCATGCAACAAACTCCGGCAACACCCCCGCCGAATGGAAGCGCAGCCGGGGAGGCCGCACAGCCACGGCACGCCTTCCCCCACCAACTGGGCTGCCTCGACACGGGCGGCCACCACCGCGTGAAGGGTCGCCACCACGACCATGGGGAGCCACGGTAGGGGTCGTGGGATGCTTGTGAGGACGACCGCGGTCGCGCTTGGGTGGAGGAGAGCCAGGCCCTTCCTGGCGAGCCTTTCCCTTCTCCGCGGCAGAAAACCTCTTCATGGGCGCCATGGGGGGCGCAACAAGCAGCAGGAGCGAGAAATAAGAAGCGAGTAGGCAGAACAAGAAGAGATGGGCAACGGGGGCTCCCGCCTCTCCTTATTTATAGCCCAAGGGAGGCCGACCGTCGACCTCCACGATCTCAGCTAATCATGACTCTTTTTGCATGCAGCAGGGACTTGTCAAATCGGGCAGTTGCCGAGGCAGCGTGGGGAAGCGGAGATGCCCACGTCCAATCAATCGCCACGCGACGACCAAGGCCGCAGGCTGTTGGGGCCCGCAGCTCTCTGCACTTGCCCTTTGGCTTCGCTGCTAAGCCAACTCCAAGCACGCCTTGGGCCTGGGGGCTACTGTCGATGTTCTAGGAACGGGGGTCCCCAGACTTGCCTACCTGCGGCCTGCAGCGTGGCTCAACCAGTGGCCCAGTGCGGCCCGTCTTCATCAACCAAACACTCAAGAATCTCGCGAGGGACCAAGCCTCGCGGGGCGGATGACGCAAGGCCTCCTCAAGGGCGGCCTCACCGGGCGGGCTCGCGAGGAGGCAGAGAGATCAAGGCAAGGGGTACCTCGCGAGGTGCCCATGACGTAAGCCATGACGATCAAGACCAGGTGGGCACCAGGCAGGCGCCAGCCCACGCAGTGTCCTTGTTTCCTCTTTGCTACAAAGGGGGCAAGCGCAGGCGCGGAGTACTGAGGCATCAGGCAAAGGTTTCCTTATTGGTGCAATGAGACCAAGACCAGCAGGACAGGAGGATGGAGGTCACCGTGGAGCCCAAGACGGAGTCATCACCAGTGCCTTTGGCAGGAGAAGACCACCTTTAGTCAGGATAGCATGTACTAGTTGTCCCCTTTCAAAATGGCCGTTGTTGGATCCCTTCCCGCTCAATATTTGGGGAGAGGACCAGGGCCTCTATAAATAGGGCTAGCCACCACAATAGCTAGGACGGATCGATTCCCCCCCCCCCCCGAGCAAACTACCAAGCACAAGAACACCTCTCCTCGCGAGGTTGTTCTTCCCTTGTACTGTTCATCATCAGCCCAAGAGGCAATCCACCACACCACACACTAGATTAGGGTATTACACCACAACGGTGGCCCGAACCAGTATAAACCTTGTGTCTCTTGTGTTGTTCATCGATCTAGCTTAGGGATCGCGGCGAGGCTGAGGGCGTGTTTTGTTAGGGACAAATCTTCGTGCGCAGCCCAGAGTTCAAACCTTAAGGGTTTTGCCGGAACCCGATATCCGACACAGGTCTATCTTTTATCATATAGGTTTTCCATCTACTTTTATTTGCATCTTTACTTTTCCAATCTATATCATAAAAATACCGAAAATATTTATCTTATCATATTATCTCTATCAGATCTCACTTTCGCAAGTGGTCGTGAAGGGATTAACAACCCCTTTATTGCGTTGGTTGCGAGGTTCTTGTTTGTTTGTGTAGGTGCGTGGGACTTTTGTGGAGCCTCCTACTGGATTGATAGCTTGGTTCTTAAAAACTGAGGGAAATACTTACGCTAATTTGCTGCATCACCCTTTCCTCTTCAAGGAAAACCAACGCATGCTCAAGACGTAGCAAGGGGTCAGTTTCTTCCTGGGAGGAGATGCGCGGTCGCTTCATCGCTAACTTCCAGGGCACTCGCAACCCTCCGTCGGCCGCGGGTAACCTGTGTCGCATCAAGCAGCAACATAGAGAGATCCTGCAGAAGTATATCCAGCGCTTCAACAGCGTTCACCTCAAGATCCCCAAGGTGTCGGACGAGTCCATCATCTTAGCGCTCACTGATGGCATCCGCGATGTCAAGATGAAGGAGGAGCTCGCCATCCATGAGGATCTCTGCACCGCTCTGGAGATGTTCAACATGGCGAAGAAGTGCGCAAGGGCTGAGGAGGGACGCCTCTCCCTCCTTGAGCTCCTCGATGCTGGTCCAGAAGACAAGAAGACCAAGACCAAAGACATGAAGAGCAAGGGGCCAGCCGTGCTTGCGGCCAAACCAGAGACGAAGCGCGACTGCGACTACCCCGAGTCATCCAAGAGCAACCGGTCGTTCTGCGTCTTCCACGAGGTTCACGGCCACAACACCAATGACTGTTAGGAGGTCAGGGCCCTCCGTGACGGGCACCTCGGTCGACGCTCTGAGCGCAACGATCGAGGCTACGGTTGCGGAGGCGGCCGAGGTGGAGGACGCTGGGATGGACACGACCATCGTCAAGAGTGGCGCGACTAGCCTCGTGAGGACCGCTGGCAGGGCTAGCCTCGCGAGGGCGCCTCGAGGGAGCAACCTCGTGAGGAGTGCCCTCAGGGCAACACTGCTCTGCTTCCTCTGCCTCCACCACCAAGAAGGAATGAGGATCACCACCAAGACAAGGGGGCTGGGGGCTTCCAGGAGCCTCAAGCCATTGCCTGCACCTTGGGAGGCTAACAAGCCCCAGCTTCCCACCGCATCTTCAAGTAGTTCATGCGTGAGGTGAATGCGGGCGCTCCCCAAGCCTGAAGCAACTCACCATCTCAGGTGGTCAAGTGCGCCATCACCTTCAACTCCTCAGACCAGCTCAAGTGCGCGGCCACCGCCAACGCGCTCCCCATGCTCTGCTCCCCCATCGTCAGCAACGTGGTCGTCACCAAGACTCTCATCGATGGCGGAGCAGGGCTCAATGTTCTGTCTGTTCAGACATTCGACAGGCTTCAAGTGCCATACTGCCAGCTTCACCCAACCAAGCCATTTTCAGGAGTGAGTGATGGTTCTACGCACCCGATAGGGCAAGTTCGCCTCCCTGTCACCTTTGGCGTGCGGAACAACTACCACACTGAGCTCATCGACTTCGACATCGCTGACATCCGCTTGCCCTACAACGCCATCCTAGGTTACCCAGCACTGGCCAAGTTCATGGTGGCTATGCACCACGGCTACAACATCCTCAAGATGCCAGGTAGCGGCGGCGGCATCACGGTTGCATGCCAAGAGAAAGATGTGGTGTGCTCCCTCGAGCGCGCCTTCCAGGCTGCAGCGGTCGAGAACCCTAAAGACGAAGGCAGCGCCCTCCCTCCTGAGGTCGTCCCCAAGACGAAGAAGCTGCAGCTGGGACAGGGGTCTCGTGAAGGGGCATCGCTCATGGATGCTACAGCAGGGATACATCTGCAGCTGGGACACGAGACCCATGTCCCAGCTACGGCATGTATCCCTGCTGCATCTATCAAAGCTAGTTTACAATCCTTCGCAAGTTACTTTCAAATTATTAACTGCTTGATCGGTCCTTCGTCTCGCACCCTTGCAAGCCCTCCTGCGACCGCCTCATGATTAAGGACTGGCACGACGTCTGTGCTCGAGTCCGTCCCTACAGCATCGTTAAATCCAAGAGGCTGAGCTCTGGCTCACGGGCCAGTCCCCGTGTACGTCAGCTCCCATGGCCCTTGGTGCCTTGTTCTCACATGAGCTAATCGCGGGTGGACGAGTGAGGGTGCGTGGCCTGGTGCTCCTGTGGACACGGGAACCGCGCGCCGGTTGTTCTTCTTCGGGATCTTTGCATGAGAAGACTGGGCACGGCGTCTATGCTTGGGTCCGTCCCTGCAGCATCAATAAACCCAACAGCTGAGCTCTGTCTGGCGGGCCGGCCCCGTTCATGTCACCTCTTGGGGTCGTTGGTGTCTAGCCTTCTCATGCAATAACCTCAGGAGACTCATTCGGCGCAGGCTGCCTAACCATCTCACAGAATTAACGCAAGCATCCCCAATCAAGACCAGGCTCAACCCGCCTTGAGGTAGGGCCTCGTGAGTCCCGCACTGGCTTACGGGTGCCCATACACACCTCCTCCAGTCCTGCCGTGCAAGCCACGTGTCAGGGCGGGGCTGTACATGCCCCGGGAGCTCTCCTCAGAGGGAGCCCCCTCCCACACACCAGTGGAAGCACCATGCTTCGCGCTGGCCATTGACACTGCCGAGGAGCGCCTTTGCCCATGCAAGAGCGGAAGCGCTATGCTCCGAGATGGTGATAAACAACAGGGGGTGGCCTCGCGGCCGTATTAACCTCAGGGAGCCTCCGGGCTCAGTGACCAGCCTCACCGTGCTGCCCTCCCTCGGGAGGGTAGTGCGAGGGGGCTGAGCACGAGGGCTACGCTGAGGTCACGCCTGGCGTACCCCACCTCGCCGGGCCTCACGGTCCTGGTCTTCGCGCACCCCTCCCAAGCGAGAGCTCTGCGAAAGAAAGGTATGATGGTCGGTTCGTACGTCAAGGGGGACTCTTGAGCATCGCGTCTCAGGAGCCTAACTAGCCACGTAGCCCCTCACCCCTTGGGCTCGTCCTGGTGACCCGGACGACCCAATGGCGGCTCAGGTATGCGCGGGGCCGGGCCCTGCCGACGCAGAACACCAGGACCTAACTTTCACCCTTTCCTTTCAAGCCGTTCATACGTCAAGGGGGACTGCTGAACATCGCGCCTTAGGAGCCTAACTGGCCATGTAGCACCTCACCCCTTGGGCTCGCCCTGGTGATCCATACGACCCAACGGCAGCTAAGGAACGCGCGGGGCCGGGCCCTGCCGATGCAGAATGCCAAGGCTTGCTACTGCACCTTTTCCTAAGCTGTTCGCACGCCAAGGACTCCTGAGCATCACGTCTCAGGAGCCTAACTAGTCATGTAGCCCCTCATCCATTGGGCTCGTCCTGGCGATACGGACAACCCAACAGCGGCTGAGGTATGCGCGTGGTCGGGCTCTGCTGACGCAGAACAACAAAGCAAACAGAAAAGTCGAGGGAACATAATCTAATTATTACAAAACATATTGTTCCAAGCAAAAAGTTTTGACGCCTCCCCGAGGCATGCTACATGATACAGGACAAAAAGGGAAAAGCATAGTCACCAAGCCACCTCTTCAGACCTGGGCATCACCGTCGCCCGCAAACGGAGCCTCGTCGCCAGGCGCGTTGTCCGTTCCATCGACCTCGATCGGAGGACCGACAACTAGGAACTTACTCAGCATGGCATCCAAAAAGCTCTTCACGACGGTAGCAGCAGTGTCCTGGGAGTCAGAGTGCACTGGAGTAAGGAAGGAGGAGAGGTCGAAGCCGGCGTCCTGGAGATAAAGAGGGTTGAAGACACAAGTAAGAGCCGAGGAAGAAAGAGAGCGTGCCTCGCTTTCCACCAAGGAGGCAAACCCATCCACAGCATATTCGAGCACTGCCAAGACTTCAGGAAGCAGAGCAGCAGGGCTCTCCCTCGGGGTCGTCGCCATCGCATTCTTTGAGGAATCGTCCCCAAAGAGCGACTTCTGAGCCTTGTGGAAACGCGTCTCGAAGGAGGCAAGGGTGCTGAGCTCCATGGCGGTGTAACAACCCAAAAATTTAACCAGGTTTTTGTTATTAAAATTTTGCCAAGAGTTTAAAATTTTTGTCTGCAAGAATATCTTTGTTGATTTCAAAACTTTTCTTTTAATATTAAGGAGTTTTTCCCAAGTGGAATCCTTCCAAAACATATTGGACTTATTTTACCTCTCATTTAAAAACATCGCTCAATCAGGAGATTTAATTATAAAATTATTTCACCCTGAGCTTTATTCATTAAATGACTTGTTTTGAGTTTTGGAGCTCTTTTTGTACTACAACCATTTGACATATTTATCTAAAAATCCAACCAAAATTTGGAGATGTCATGTGATGTCTCTAAATCACTTTTGTGCAATAATATATTTAATTCATTGAATATTTTGAGCTCTACACCCATTTTTCTTCTCTGGTCCAGAGAGCAATTTTGCACTACAACCCTTTTAAATATTTATTTCTAGCCTCCACCAAAATTATGGGATGTTAGTACGAGCATATGATTCCATTATATGCAAAAATCCAGGGATGTTCTTTGAAGATTTTGAGTGAATCAACCTCATCTTCATTCTGGTCCAACATGATGGTTTGTACAGCAACGATATTTTTGCTTGCTCTTTAGCCCTTTATTCTTTTTCCTACTTGTAGCCCTCCCTACTAAACCCCTAAGTCCAGGAGCATGCACTTATTGGATCATTTTTAGTTCATGAAATGATGCCATCCATCTCCTGTGCAGAATTGAAGTTCTGCAAAACTTGCACTAGCAAGTTTATGCTTTTCACCAAATAACCTCACCACTCCCTCTTGCATCTAAGGAGAAACTGGCCTGGAATTTTTGACCCCTCCAAGACATGCCTAAATGCCCTTAGCATTTTGTCAAACACCTTATGGGCATGATCTATTTTGACATGAGTTTTTGTTTACACTGTGAACTTAATCCCCTGACCAGACCAGCTTGTCCAATGGTTTTAGCTTAGACTATAACCCCACCCTGCTAACTTTCTTGTGGTTTGGAGCCCCCTAACATGCCATAGCATTTCGTCGAGCACGTCCCGTGCGTGCACAGGGCGTGCCCAGAGCGTGCGTTTGGCACGCACGTGCGCCCGAGCCGCCGCGTCGCGCCCGCTTCGCGCCACCTACCCCCGCTCGCCCGCAGAGCCGCGCCCGACCTCATCCACTCGCAAGAACCGTCCAAAGCCGCACAGCGCCACCGTCAGGGCACTTTTGGCGGCACGCCGGCGTCGGCCGACAGCCTCTGCTCCGTTCGGCGCCGCCCAAGCCACCTCAGCTCGCCACCTGGCCCCTGGCACAGCCCGAGCTCATCCACAAGGGTGTCCCCTAGCTCTCGTCGCCGCCACGTCCCCTGCATCTATAGAACGGCGGTTCGCCGGCGTCCTCATCCACCGCCGCGGAACGGACATGGCCACGCTATAAAAAGGGACCCCGAGCCCCTCTGAGCACGCACGCAACCTTAGGTTACCCCCATGGAACCCAATCGTCAGGGAAACGCCGCCTTCTTCATCTCCGGCAACTACTGTCGCCGCCACTGTCTTGTTCACTCCAGCGCCACCAGGGCTTCCACCTCTCCATTCTCTTCACCAAGAACACCTCCTTCCTTCCAGGAACCCACCCCCTACTCGATTTTGATCGGGAACCACATTCGCCACAAAACCACTTTGCTCCCGAAGCCTTCTCTGCCGCGAAGCTCGCCGCCGGCAGCTCCCTCCGTCCCCACCTGCCTGGCGACCACCGGAAGGATCGCCCTTGCGTGGCGGATGGCCCCGCGAGGAGCCGCCAGTCGCCGGCGATGATCGCCGGAGCTCCGCCTCCGCTCGGGACAGAGGAAGGAGAGGGAGAAAGACTGGTCAAACCTGACCAGTGGGCCCCTGGACCCACTGTCAGTGACCCAGCCCCGCCTCCACGCGTTTAAGTGGAAGTGTAAAGACCCCGAGTACGTCTCCCATTTTCGAAGACGTATTGTGCCGAAACGTTTTCTTTTCTGTTTTATTATTAAAAACAGATTTTGACCAAATCTTTGACTGGCTTTATCTTTTTAAATATTACTCCAAATGAATTAATTCTTTTTCCTACCTCCCTCAAATTTGATCTAGTTTATTTTAAGATTTAATTGAAAAAATTTCCAAACAACTTTTTGTGCTGTTTTTATTTTATGTGTTAATTCAAATATATTCTTTAATAGGATTTTTGAAGATTTCAAGGTGTTTTGGAATGCACCCTGTTTTCCCATGACCTAAAGGCAAGCATTCTGAACCCTGGCATAATATTTTTGTGTGTTCGGTGACACGTTTATAACATCACCTCACTTTGGAGAAACTTGTTATTTCATGTGATATGATCATATGCATGGGTGCATGTTATTGATTTCCATGCTGTTGGAAATGAACAAACTTGTGATGATAATCATCCTCATGTGCCTTGCATGCATACCGGCAGGAACCCGGGAAAACCTCTGCCTTGAGTAGGCATGAGTTTGTCACCGGTGTCCGTCGGGACGGTTATGTCCGGTATGGCATGGTAAGGTGATATGAGCGGTGACTCTGTTGGTTGAAATATATTCGTTATGCTAATCATGTAGGGAATACTTAAACCTCCTGAGTCGACCGTAGATCGAGTCTTGTTCTAGTAACACCCATACTTGTTTCGTACTACCACTCGTCTCTACAGCAAGTAGAGTACGGTTCAGTAAGTTGTCAACCTCTTTCTAGCACACACCGTACAGAGAGGCCATGGTGGAAGATACCGGTTGTAGCTAGTAGGCAGGCCACCTGGTCCGGGGGCATGGGTGTTTCCGGTTGGGACCGAGAGGGGAGGCCACCCCTTAGAGCGCGCAATATAAATTTGATCCCATGCTACGCGAGGTTGTAGCCTCCCCACTTAGAGTTTGCGTGACAGGTGTCGTGGGTGATTCCAGACACGTGTGAGTTAAGCTGGTGTGTGCAAGTTAGGTGTGTTTTCAACAAAAAGACCGTAGACGGAATTAGTCCCGATGGACTAAAGAAATCCGTTACTCGTGGGCAAAGAGTACACCCTCTGCAGAGATTAAACCTATTCGAATAGCCGTGTCCATGGTTAAGGACTACAGTCTGGGATGGGTCAACTGTCGGTCTTAGTGTCGGTCTTCGGAGGTGAAACTGTTAAACCAGAAATGGAATTACTACTTGTGACTTGTGATAATTATGATTATTATTATTGTTGACTAACCCGTGATATTATTGTTATTATCGAGTATCTCTGGGATGGTTCTACCTCCGGGATATTCACTATGATTGTTTATTGTAAAGCCCTTTATGTGGTGTCGCTCGGACGCCCGACTGTGGCATTTCTTTTAAAGCCCTTTATGTGGTGTCGCTCAGACGCCCGACTGTGGCATTTCTTTGAAATCCCTTTATGTGGTGTCGCTCAGATGCCCGACTGTGGCATTTCTTTTAAAAGCCCTGTATGTGGTGTCGCTCAGACGCCCGACTGTGGCATTTCTTTTAAAGCCCTTTATGTGGTGTCGCTCAAACGCCCGACTGTGGCATTTATTTTAAAGCCCTTTATGTGGTGTCGCTCAGACGCCCGACTGTGGCATTTCTTTTAAAGCCCTTTGTGTGGTGTCGCTAAGACGCCCGACTGTGGCATTTCTTTTAAAAGCCCTTTATGTGGTGTCGCTAAGACCCCCGACTGTGGCATTGCTTGTTATTTATTTAATAAATTTCAATACTGCCATGTTATTGTATTTTTATAAATAACTTGCTTGCACGCATCAGAGTTTTTTTTTTGTGACTGACGTCATGAGCATAAAATATTTTCAGCACATCATTGTTATATTATACCTGTGTTCATAATTTTTGCGAGTACATCCAAAGTACTCACTGGCTTGTCCCTGGCTATTGTCTTGGCCAGGTTTTCTTGCACGGAGAGGAGCGACTCGATGACAGCCCCGGAACCAAAGCAATGGAGATAGCAGCCTCGCGAAGATAGGAGTTAACCTGGTCGGCTGTTCCTGTGGGAATTGGAGTCCCATAGACACTGATGATCCACAAACCGCTTCCGCCAGCAACCACTAGAAACCATTTGTTGTACTCACAGGCCAAAATGGTCTTGTACTACATATTTTGTATTTTTGCTTGGAATTTCTGTAGCAAGTTGGAGCCTCATCAGCTAACAGTAATCCTAGGGCTGATGAGCACGACGATCTTTTCTGGAAATTTATTACCCGGAAAACCGGTCGTGACAGACTTGGTATCAGAGCCAGGCTGACCATTGTCTAATCCTATCTTAGCCAGGTCGAAAATCTTAGGCAAACCAACCCACTAGACCTTAACCAAACCCCAGCCAAGCTTCTCGTGCAAGATAGCCACACAGTAATCCCGACACTTTTGGCAGTCGGTGCCCAACCTATCAGCCTAGCCTGTCGATCGCACACCAGTGACCGATGGCAAAAATGTCTCATTCGCAAGCGTGCGAAGGAAGACTCCGTTCCCTTTTCTATAAAAAGGGCACGCTAGCCCCAACCCAACTCAGCACAACCTCAAACCCAGTCACAATGCCAGGCCCCATCGTGCACAATGAGACCACAGCAACCAACCTTGGAGGTTTTGTGACCATCCTCGCAAACCTCACCCGTCGTGCCTATGCGTTAGAAGAGCCACCTGAATATGTTGTGTACCCAGGACCCATGAGCGATGAAGACCGTCAATTTTGGGCCACTGTGCACATCTACGATAGGGGACTGTCACCCGAGCGCCCCTACAGGTTCACTGGAAGAACAACTTCCTTTGAGCCACAAGCCATACAACTAGCTGCTCGAGAGGCTATAGTTCATCTCAGGCACTTGTCGCCCAGAGTTAACTTTCGCTCGTTCCACTACTATCCCAGACGCGAAGGGTATGGAAGACCACCCCAAGTTTCCAACGGAGATCACGAGACAGACCCCGCATTGTTGCACCTAGTGCGCTATGTAAGTGCACTAGAGGCACTGTTCGACCAGATCACCATTGATCTGATCGCAGCTCGAGGAGAGCTGGTTCGTCGAGCCCCAGCAAGAAGAGAAGACGAGCCTGACGCCGACAACCCAGTCGTGCTTTTCGGACAACCGATCGAGACCCTGAGATCAGCTCCAGCCATCAGCCGAGATGGTTTGATGACCCCAGAAGTGCTTCGTCGCCTTTTGGGAACACACTCCAACGGGGTTGTGGCCAACAATCCCCGTGATGGTCATCATCGCTACCCCGACCCTGCCGTTCCTCCGCCATCTCCGACTAATCCCGGCAGTGAGACACGTGGAAAAGCCTCGACATCCACCAGGCATGCCCGTTTAGACATAAACGAGGTAGACTAAGCCGTACGAGTAGTACCGAGTCTCAGTGTATCCTCGCTTTGTAATCGTGCGACCGTGTATATAAACGCAGCCTGTTGTCGTGCCTCTATTTTTTTTGTAGCCTTGCATATTTGGTCAGCGCATAGTTACATATTTTTTCGGGCACAACTACCAAAACCAACTCAACGACAACCACAGTAACACGTCTCTTTATGAGATATGTGTACCTCTGACACTGGCCCGACCTTTGGAGCTAAGCTGGCAAATTTATTACCTTTCACCACGGTAAAATGATCCAGCTCCATTGCTATATAAAGGCCACCTTGTGACCTTACCTAGCAACCCTCACCTCGTGCACCACTCTCACAACCATTTCTTGTCATGCCAAGCCCCAGCATTCATCTAAGAACCCCAGATGCAACCCCGGGTAGTTTTGTCAATATATTGCGGGACTTTACCCGCAGTACCATGGGTTCTACCCAGCCACCCCAGTACGAGCTGTTCAAATCAAGGATCACCCCTTCCACCTTGGAATATTGGGCAGCAGTACACATTCCTCCTGTAGACCCCAACCAAGATCCAACAGAAGTTTCCTTCATGGGGAAATCTATGCCAACCCCACACCTGGCCATAGAAGATGCTGCAAAAGAAGCGATTGCTCGCCTTCGATCCGCAGTACCCTATGCCCGCGAACGAGGATATTATTATTTTCCGAGTCGTGCAACACCCGGAGGAGTGACATCTTTTCCCAGTGGACGGATTGAGAAAGACCCAGTACTAGCCAATCTTATCCAGTACATTATCGCTCAAGAGCATTTGAACCAGCGAGTAATGGATTATCTCCAGAGTCTCACTGATTTAAATCCTCAGATTGCCATCGGCAGACCACTGAGGCCCGACCCGGAGAGATGCATACATCGACTGGTCAATCCACTCCCTCCGATAGAAGAAGAGTGTATCCCTTTACCAGAGACATTTTATCAGGACCCCACCCAATTACCGTTTTCATTTTAGACATCACTACTGTATTTGTTTTTGCAGCATTTATATTTGCATTGTAACTTATGCATGGTGCCTCAAATTGTGCGATGAGTCAAGTATTTAGTTTCTACTGGTATGAGTAATTGTCTTCGTGAATAACTTGTGTGACCGCGAAAAATACTAGTATGAGTTTTCTTCTTACTGAATTGCTGCATCGATTATCCCCTCACTACGTGGATTTTTTTTTCACGCAGCACCATGGCAGCAGTCTCACAACCGCTCGAACGTATATGGAGTATTTGTTTTTCTCAACGGCTCTTAGCAAATCTCGAGGACGAGATTTTTTTAAGGGGGGTAGTATTGTAACACCCCAAAAATTTAACCAGGTTTTTGTTATTAAAATTTTGCCAAGAGTTTAAAATTTTTGTCTGCAAGAATATCTCAGTTGATTTCAAAACTTTTCTTTTAATATTAAGGAGTTTTTCCCAAGTGGAATCCTTCCAAAACATATTGTACTTATTTTACCTCTCATTTAAAAACATCGCTCAATCAGGAGATTTAATTATAAAATTATTTCACCCTGAGCTTTATTCATTAAATGACTTGTTTTGAGTTTTGGAGCTCTTTTTGTACTACAACCATTTGACATATTTATCTAAAAATCCAACCAAAATTTGGAGATGTCATGTGATGTCTCTAAATCACTTTTGTGCAATAATATATTTAATTCATTGAATATTTTGAGCTCTACACCCATTTTTCTTCTCTGGTCCAGAGAGCAATTTTGCACTACAACCCTTTTAAATATTTATTTCTAGCCTCCACCAAAATTATGGGATGTCAGTAGGAGCATATGATTCCATTATATGCAAAAATCCAGGGATGTTCTTTGAAGATTTTGAGTGAATCAACCTCATCTTCATTCTGGTCCAACATGATGGTTTGTACAACAACCATATTTTTGCTTGCTCTTTAGCCCTTTATTCTTTTTCCAACTTGTAGCCCTCCCTACTAAACCCCTAAGACCAGGAGCATGCACTTATTGGATCATTTTTAGTTCATGAAATGATGCCATCCATCTCCTATCCAGAATTGAAGTTCTGCAAAACTTGCACTAGCAAGTTTATGCTTTTCACCAAATAACCTCACCACTCCCTCTTGCATCTAAGGAGACACTGGCCTGGAATTTTTGACCCCTCCAAGACATGCCTAAATGCCCTTAGCATTTTGTCAAACACCTTATGGGCATGATCTATTTTGACATGAGTTTTTGTTTACACTGTGAACTTAATCCCCTGACCAGACCAGCTTGTCCAATGGTTTTGCCTTAGACTATAACCCCACCCTGCTAACTTTCTTGTGGTTTGGAGCCCCCTAACATGCCATAGCATTTCGTCGAGCACGTCCCGTGCGTGCACTGGGCGTGCCCAGAGTGTGCGTTTGGCACGCACGTGCGCCCGAGCCGCCGCATCGCGCCCGCTTCGCGCCACCTACCCCCGCTCGCCCGCAGAGCCGCGCCCGACCTCATCCACTCGCAAGAACCGTCCAAAGCCGCACAGCGCCACCGTCAGGGCACTTTTGGCGGCACGCCGGCGTCGGCCGACAGCCTCTACTCCGTTCGGCGCCGCCCAAGCCACCTCGGCTCGCCACCTGGCCCCTGGCACAGCCCGAGCTCATCCACAAGGGTGTCGCCTAGCTCTCGTCGCCACCACGTCCCCTGCAGCTACAGAATGGCGGTTCGCCGGCATCCTCATCCACCGCCGCGGAACCGACATGGCCACGCTATAAAAAGGGACCCCGAGCCCCTCTGAGCATGCACGCAACCTCAGGCTACCCCCATGGAACCCCCATAGCCCGCAATCGTCAGGGAAACGCCGCCTTCTTCATCTCCGGCAACTCCTGCCGCCGGCACTGTCTCGTTCACTCCGGCGCCACCAGGGCTTCCCCCTCTCCGTTCTCTTCCCCAAGAACACCTCCTTCCTTCCAGGAACCCACCCCCCTACTCGATTTTGATCGGGAACCACATTCACCACAAAACAACTTTGCTCCCGAAGCCTTCTCTGCCGCGAAGCTCGCCGCCGGCAGCTCCCTCCGTCCCCACCTGCCTGGCGACCACCGGAAGGATCACCCTTGCATGGCGGATCCATCCCCGCCCTTGGGGCCCCGCGAGGAGCCGCTAGTCGCCGGCGACGATCGCCGGAGCTCCGCCTCCGCTCGGGACAGAGGAAGGAGAGGGAGAAAGACTAGTCAAACCTGACCAGTGGCCCCCCTGGACCCACTGTCAGTGACCCAGCCCCGCCTCCACGCGTTTAAGTGGAAGCGTAAAGACCCCGAGTACGTCTCCCATTTTCGAAGACGTATTGTGCCGAAACGTTTTCTTTTTTGTTTTATTATTAAAAACAGATTTTGACCAAATCTTTGACTGGCTTTATCTTTTTAAATATTACTCCAAATGAATTAATTCTTTTTCCTACCTCCCTCAAATTTGATCTAGTTTATTTTAAGATTTAATTTAAAAAATTTCCAAACAAATTTTTGTGCTGTTCTTATTTTGTGTGTTAATTCAAATATATTCTTTAATAGGATTTTTGAAGATTTCAAGATGTTTTGGAATGCACCCTGTTTTCCCATGACCTGAAGGCAAGCATTCTGAACCCCGGCATAATATTTTTGTATGTTCGGTGACACGTTTATAACATCACCTCACTTTGGAGAAACTTGTTATTTCATGTGATATGATCATATGCATGGGTGCATGTTATTGATTTCCATGCTGTTGGAAATGAACAAACTTGTGATGATAATCATCCTCATGTGCCTTGCATGCATACCGGCAGGAACCCGAGAAAACCTCTGCCTTGGGTAGGCATGAGTTTGTCGCCGGTGTCCGTCGGGACGGTTATGTCCGGTATGGCATGGTAAGGTGATATGAGCGGTGACTCTGTTGGTTGAAATATATTCATTATGCTAATCATGCAGGGAATACTTAAACCTCCTGAGTCGACCGTAGATCGAGTCTTGTTCAAGTAACCCCCATACCTGTTTCGTACTACCACTCGTCTCTACAGCAAGTAGAGTACGGTTCAGTAAGTTGTCAACCTCTTTCTAGCACACACCGTACAGAGAGGCCATGGTGGAAGATACCGGTTGTAGCTGGTAGGCAGGCCACCTAGTCCGGGGGCATGGGTGTTTCCGGTTGGACCGAGAGGGGAGGCCACCCCTTAGAGCGCGCGATATAAATTTGATCCCATGCTACGCGAGGTTGTAGCCTCCCCACTTAGAGTTTGCTTGACAGGTGTCGTGGGTGATTCCAGACACGTGTGAGTTAAGCTGGTGTGTGCAAGTTAGGTGTGTTTTCAACAAAAAGACCGTAGACGGAATTAGTCCCGATGGACTAAAGAAATCCGTTACTCATGGGCAAAGAGTACACCCTCTGCAGAGATTAAACCTATTCGAATATCCGTGTCCATGGTTAAGGACTACAGTCTGGGATGGGTCAAGTGTCGGTCTTAGTGTCGGTCTTCGGAGGTGAAACTGTTAAACCAAAAATGGAATTACTACTTGTGACTTGTGATAATTATGCTTATTATTATTGTTGACTAACCCGTGATATTATTGTTATTATCGAGTATCTCTGGGATGGTTCTACCTTCGGGATATTCACTATGATTGTTTATTGTAAAGCCCTTTATGTGGTGTCGCTCGGACGCCCGACTGTGGCATTTCTTTTAAAGCCCTTTATGTGGTGTCGCTCAGAGGCCCGACTGTGGCATTTCTTTTAAAGCCCTTTATGTGGTGTCGCTCAGACGCCTGACTGTGGCATTTCTTTTAAAAGCCCTTTATGTGGTGTCGCTCAGACGCCTGACTGTGGCATTTCTTTTAAAGCCCTTTATGTGGTGTCGCTCAGACGCCCGACTGTGGCATTTCTTTTAGAGCCCTTTATGTGGTGTCGCTCAGACGCCCGACTGTGGCATTTCTTTTAAAGCCCTTTATGTGGTGTCGCTAGGACGCCCGACTGTGGCATTTATTTTAAAAGCCCTTTATGTGGTGTCGCTAAGTCGCCCGACTGTGGCATTGCTTGTTATTTATTTCATAAATTTCCATACTGCTATGTTATTGCATTTTTATAAATAACTTGCTTGCACGCATCACAGTTTTTTTTGTGACTGACGTCATGAGCATAAAATATTTTCAGCACATCATTGTTATATTATACCTGTGTTCATAATGTTTGCGAGTACATTCAAAGTACTCACTGGCTTGTCCCTGGCTATTGTCTTGGCCAGATTTTCTTGCACGGAGAGGAGCGACGCGATGACAGCCCCGGAACCAAAGCAATGGAGATAGCAGTCTCGCGAAGATAGGAGTTAACTTGGTCAGCTGTTCCTGTGGGAATTGGAGTCCCATAGACACTGATGATCCACAAACCGCTTCCGCCATCAACCACTAGAAACCATTTGTTGTACTCACAGGCCAGAATGGTCCTGTACTACATATTTTGTATTTTTGCTTGGAATTTCTGTAGCAAGTTGGAGCCTCATCAGCTAACAGTAATCCTGGGGCTGATGAGCACGACGGTCTTTTCTGAAAATTTATTACCCGGAAAACCGGTCGTGACAGGCGGCCACCTTCTTGGCCTCGGCAAGGGCCGCTTGGGCTGCCTCAGCCTCCTCCTTCAGCTTTGTCAGGAGGTCACGCTCCGCAGCCTGCTCCAAGGCTATCTCCTTCACCTCAGCGTCTCGATCGGCGATGGTGGCCTCCTGAGCCTTCAGCTTCTCCTCATGCTCCTGGAGATGGCTGGCCTGGGCGGCCTGCTAATCCTGAAGAGCCTTCAGTTCAGCCTCCACCATGCAGCACCGACACTTAGCTTTTGCGGTCTCCTTCCACGCTAGGTTGCGCTCGGTAGCGACCACTCAGAGCACCTTCTGGGCTTCCTCTGTAGAGCCCCAGGCCGCACGGACAAACGCGTCGGCCTGGAGCCAACCAGAAATCAGCCCCAGGCGTCCTTGCGCCGAGCGATGATCCGGGCCCCGAAGTTCACCCTGGAGGAGGTCCAGCGCCGCCCTTGCCTCCTCCATGGCCCCGGAGGTGGCAGGAGCGCCATGGCTCGGCCACACGCTCAGCGAGCGAGGAGACGCCCTCGGCGCCAAGACAGAAGAAACCTCAGCCTCAGGAAGGACCGGGGGCTCCAGAGGCTGGGCGACCTTAGCGGCCGCAGCAAGGACAGGCGCCAGCGGGGCCAGCCCCACCGAAGGTGCCGACACCTCCTGAGGACGGGCTTCCACGCCCTTGGGAGACGACATCACCACCGGAGCTGTGGGGGCCACGGCATTCTCCTTTGCCAGGGTCGCGGTGGCCACTTCAGCGCCCACGGCCATGGCAACCTCGGTGCCCTCCTTCTACTTCTTTGACGGCTATTGCCTAATGACAGACGAAGGCGCTAAGCATCGCTTCAGGAATCAACAAACAAGGTTAAGGATAAGACTTACTGGCCGACGAAGACATAGTTCCGCTTCAGGCTCAGCAGCGGGCGCTAAGGCGGGGCAGCCGGTGCTGAACTCTTGGGAGCAGGAGAGTGTAACACCCCAAAAATTTAACCAGGTTTTAGTTATTAAAATTTTGCCAAGAGTTTAAAATTTTTGCCTGCAAGAATATATCTGTGGATTTCAAAACTTTTCTTTTAATATTAAGGAGTTTTTCCCAAGTGGATCCTTCCAAAACATATTGGACTTATTTTCCCTCTCATTTAAAAACATCTCTCAATCAGTAGATTTGTTTATTAAATTATTTCACCCTGAGCTTTATTCATTAAATGACTTGTTTTAAAATTTGGAGCTCTTTTTGAACTACAACCATTTGATGTATTTATCTAAAAATCCCACCAAAATTTGGAGATGTCATGTGATGCTTTTAAATCACTTTTATGCAAAAAGATATTTCATTCATTGGATATTTTGAGTTCTACACCAAGTTTTCAAATCTGGTCCAGTGGGCAATTTTACACTACAACCTATTTAAATATTTCTTTAAAACTTCAACCAAAATTAGGGGAGGTCAGTAGGAGCATATTATTCCACTTTGTGCAAAAACCCATTTATGTTCTTTGAAAAATTTGAGTGAATCATCCTCTTTTGCATTCTGGTCTAACTTGATGATTTGTACTGCAACCATCTTCTAACTTGCTCCTTTACCCATGATCTTTCTCCTGCTTGTTGTACACCTTACCAAACCCCTAATTCCAAGAGAGTGAACCCATTGGAGTAGTTTTAGTCCATGAAACCATATATTTTTATTTCTGACCAGATTTGGCTTTCTCAAAGTTTTGCACTAACAAGTTTCTAAATTCGGCCAACTAACCTTACCACCATCTCATGCATCTAAAGAGACTTTGATCTGAAGATTTGGGCCACCCCAAGAGTTGCCTAGATGCCATTAGCATTTTGTCAAACACCTGGTGTGCATGGCCGGTTTTGACATGATTTTGTCTTTGCATTGTGACCTTGCACCTCTGGGCAAACCAACAGGTCCACTAATCTCCTAGGGGACACTAGCCTACACCTGCTAATCCCTAGCTCCACCCTAGCCGCCTAGCATGCTCTGGCATTTCGCCGAACGCTTGGCGTGCATGCTCTGGGCGCGCCCAGAGCGCGCGTTTTGCACGTGCGTGCGCTCGGGTCGCCGCGTCGCGCCCCGGCCCTTGCTCGCCTACAGAGCCGCACCCTCCTGACCTCATCCGCTCGCAGGAACCAGCCAAGCCACCCTGGCAGCCTATAGCGCCGCCGATAAAACTTTTTGCGGCACACCGGCGACCGCAGCGCGCCTCTGCCGCGGTCGGCGCCGCCCAAGCCACCCCGGCTCGCCACCTGCCCCCTTGCATAGCTCAAGCTCATCCGCAGCCTTGTCCGCAAGCCCTCGTCGCCGCCACGACGCCCTGCGGCTATAGAAAGACGGTCGCCGACAAGCTCATCCGCGGCCGCCACTGAACCGACCTTGTTGCTCTATAAAAGGAGGCATCCGAGCACGTTGCGTTCGCGAGGCAGCCTCAGCGTGCTCCCATAATGCTTCTGTGACCGCCAATCAACCCAGGAAGGCCTCCTTCCCCAGCTCCGGCAACCACAGCCGCCACCACGGTCCTAGCCGTTCCGGCGTCACCAGAGCCTCCCCCTCTCCAATCTCTCCACTAGGAACCCCCACATCCTCCCGTGAGCCTTTTCCCCTACTTGATTTTGATCGGGAGCCATTGCCGCCACAAAATCACTTTGCTCCCGAAGCCACCGGCCGCCGCGAAGCTCGCCGCCGGCGATTTCCTCCACCTCCGACGACCCTACGACCACCGGGAGGACCTCCGCTGATCCGCGGATCCATCCCCGCCCTCAGCTCCCCGCGAGGAACCACCGTTCGCCGGTGATGAACGCCGGAGCCGCGCCTCTGCTCGGGCAGAGGAAGAGGAGAGGGAAGAGACTAGTCAAACCTGACTAGTGGGCCCCCTGGACCCACTGTCAGTGACTCCCCCCGCGCTCCACGCTGGATAAGTGGAGGCGTAAACCCTCAAGTACGTCTCCTCTGCCCAAAAGCGTAATCTCGTTTGAAACGTTTTCTTTTTCTGTTTTTATTAAAAACAAATTTTGACCAAATCTTTGACTGGCTATATCTTTTTAATTAAAACTCCAAATGAATTAATTCTTTTTCCTACCTCTCTCAAATATTGTCTAGTTTATTTTCAGATTTATTTGAAAAAATTTCAGAACAACTTTTTGTGCTGTTTTTATTTTGTGTGTTAATTCAAATATATTCTTTAATAGGATTTTTGAAGATTTCAAGATGTTTTGGAATGCACCCTGTTTTCCCATGACCTGAAGGCAAGCATTCTGAACCCCGGCATAATATTTTTATGTGTTCGGTGACACGTTTAAAACATCACCTCACTTTGGAGAAACTTGTTATTTCATGTGATATGATCATATGCATGGGTGCATGTTATTGATTTCCATGCTGTTGGAAATAAACACACTTGTGATGAAAATCATCCTCATTTGCCTTGCATGCATATCGGCAGGAACCCGGGAAAACCACTGCCTTGGGTAGGCATGAGTTTGTCGCCGGTCTTCGTCGGGACGGTTATGTCTGGTATGGCATGGTATGGTGATATGAGCGGTGACTCTGTTGGTTGAAATATATTCGATATGCTAATCATGCAGGGAATACTTAAACCTCCTGAGTCGACCGTAGATCAAGTCTTGTTCCAGTAACCCCCATACTTGCTCCGTACTACCACTCGTCTCTACAGCAAGTAGAGTACGGTTCAGTAAGTGGTCAACCTCTTTCTAGCACACACCGTACAGAGAGGCCAGGGGGGAAGATAACGGTTGTAGCTGGTAGGCAGGCCACCTGGTCCGGGGGCATGGGTGTTTCCGGTTGGGACCGAGAGGGGGGCACCCCTTAGAGCGCGCGATATAAATTTGATCCCATGCTACGCGAGGTTGTAGCCTCCCCACTTAGAGTTTGCTTAACAGGTGTCGTGGGTGATTCCAGACACATGTGAGTTAAGCTGGTGTGTGCAAGTTAGGTGTGTTTTCAACAAAAAGACCGTAGACGGAATTAGTCCCGATGGACTAAAGAAATCCGTTACTCATGGGTAAAGAGTACACCCTCTGCAGAGATTAAACCTATTCGAATAGCCGTGTCCATGATTAAGGATTACAGTCTGGGATGGGTCAAGTGTCGGTCTTAGTATCGGTCTTTGGAGGTGAAACTGTTAACCAGAAATGGAATTACTACTTATGACTTGTGATAATTATGATTATTATTATTGTTGACTAACCCGTGATATTATTGTTATTATCGAGTATCTCTGGGATGGTTCTACCTCCGGGATATTCACTATGATTGTTTTTTTAAAGCCCTTTATGTGGTGTCGCTCAGACGCCCGACTGTGGCATTTCTTTTAAAGCCCTTTACGTGGTGTCGCTCAGACGCCCAACTGTGGCATTTCTTTTAAAAGCCCTTTATGTGGTGTCACTCAGACGCCCGACTGTGGCATTTCTTTTAAAGCCCTTTATGTGGTGTCGCTCAGACGCCCGACTGTGGCATTTATTATAAAGCCCTTTATGTGGTGTCGCTCAGATGCCCGACTGTGCCATTTTCTTTTAAAGCCCTTTATGTGGTGTCGCTCAGACGCCCGACTGTGGCATTTCTTTTAAAGCCCTTTATGTGGTGTCGCTAAGACACCCGACTGTGGCATTGCTTGTTAGTTATTTCATAAATTTTAATACTACTATGTTATTGCATTTTTATAAATAACTTGCTTGCACGCATCAGAGTTTCATTTATCTTTTGTGACTGACGTCATGAGCATGAAATATTTTCAGCACATCATTGTTATATTATACCTGTGTTCATAATGTTTGTGAGTACATTCAAAGTACTCACTGGCTTGTCCCTGGCTATTGTCTTGGCCAGATTTTCTTGCACGGAGAGGAGCGACGCGATGACAGCCCTGGAACCTAAGCAACGGAGATAGCAGCCTCGCGGAGATAGGAGTTAACCTGGTCAGCTGTTCCTGTGGGAATTGGAGTCCCTTAGACAGTAATGATCCATAAACCGCTTCCACCATCAACCACTAGAAACCATTTGTTGTACTCACAGGCCAGAATGGGCTTGTACTGCATATTTTGTATTTTGCTTGGAATTTCTGTATCAAGTTGGAGCCTCATCAGCTAACAGTAATCCTGGGGCTGATGAGCACGACGGTCTTTTCTGGAATTTTATACCCGGAAAACCGGTCGTGACAGAGAGCTCGCGGTTGGTGCCGCTCGGGGCACCTCCATCGAGGGCGGAACGCTGCCTAGAGGAATCAGCGTGGTCCTGCCCTTCTTCGTGGCCGTCCGCTTGGGTTGCTTCGAAGAGGACACCCTGGACCTCGTGGTGACTCCAAAAGGGTGAGGCACCTCCACCACCAGAGGCGCGTCATCATCATCATCATCAGGGAAGTCACGGAGGAGCTCCCTCTGCCGCGGGGTGGAGGATTCCTCCACCATCTCATCCACGGTGGCCTCGGAGGAATGATCTCCGGAGGACAAATCCACCAAGGATGGAGGCAGCGGGGGAGGCCCCGCCCGCACAAGCCCAAACTCGTCAAAGACCAGCATAGCAGCGGCAACCTCCTCCCCGTCATCCCGGCAATACAGCGGGAGCCAATCTCCCGGAGGATCGCTCGGGTCCTTCCCCATCAAGTCGAGCAACACCTTGCGCAACTCGTCCTCGGGAAGGGCGTCCTGGTGTAGGCGGATCTTGTTGTGGATGCCCCCAAGCTTCCACAGGGGGCGGGAGCGATCTTGGAGCAGCGCTATGTCCTGCCTCAAGAACTCCTTAATGAACATGGCCCCCGTCAGCTTCTGACTCCTTAGGTCCTTCTCCATCTTATTCACCAACAGCGTTAGGGAAGGGTCGGTAATCTTCTCAGAATACCACCCCTTCTCGAAGACAGGGAGTTCGGTCGGCAGCTCCAACGAGCTCTGGGAGCACTTGGCATCCATCAGAACCCACCTCTTCACAGCATCTTCCACCTTCTTCCCGGCGCGGGAGATTGCGTTACCACCTCGCGCCGCAACAAAGCCGATGCACCCAACCGGATTTTCGCCAGTCATGCGAAGAAAGAAGAAGTGGCGGAGCATGGAAACGGAAGGCATCACCCCCACAAACGCCTCACAGTAGAAGGCAAAGATGGACAGGAGGAGGATGGCGTTGGCGTGAATGTGGAGCGTGTGGAGGCCATAGTGGTGAAGAACGGCAGAGAAGAAGAGGGAGAATGGGGGCACCAGCCCCGAATAGATGTTGTGCAGGAAGAAGGAGAAGAAAGTGCTGTCAGTAGGCTCCGGCGCAGCGGTGGTAACCCAGAGCGCCGTCCCCTTCCACTCGTTGTCCTCGCTCGCTGTCAGGAGGAGCATGGTCTGGAGTTCTCCCCGGCTACGCAGGGTGCAAGCAGCGCTGGCTCGTACCAGGCGGAGCCGGCAGCCGAGGCGGAGGCCTTGATCTTCTCGATGACCATTGAGCAAAGGATTGTAGGGGGAAATTGGCAGATCTGGTGAGTTCTTCCGCTACTGGGAGAAGGGGATTTGGAGCAAGACGAAGAAGAGGCAATGAGAGCCCGGCGGTGGACGGCAACCCTTTTGTCAGATGGAAACAGTTGCCGAGGCAGCATGGGAAAGTGGAGTCGCCCACATCCAATCAATCGCCACGTGTCATCAAGGCCGCAGGCGGTTAGGGCCTGCGGCGCTCCCCACTTGCCCTTTGGCTTCGCTTGGAAGCTAAGTCCGAACGCGCCTTGGGCCCGGGGGCTACTGTCGGCGTCCTGGATATGGGGGTATCCAGACCTGCCTGCGGCCCACCATGTGGCTCCATCGACGGCCTGGTACGACCCAGCTTCAGCATCCACAACACAAGACCCTCGCGAGGGGCCAAGCCTCGCGAGGCGGACGACGCCAAGACCCCCGAGGGTATCGGCCTCCTCAAGCTGGCTCCCGAGGGGCGGAGAGTTCTATGCAAGGTCAGCCTCACGAGGCTCCGCTGATGTGAGCCATGATGACCAAGGCCAGGAGGGCGCCAGGCGGGCGCAGAGTGCAGGTTTCTTCTTTGGTGCAAAGGAGGCAAGCCACAAGCAGAGTCCCGAAGAATCAGCCAAAGGTTTCCATTCTGGTGCAAGGAGACCAAGACCGCCAGGACGGCAAGACGGAGGTCATCGACGAGCCCACCGCAGCGTCACGACCAGAGGCTTTTCACAGGCGAAGAGAACTTTTGTCAGGATAAGCTGTACTACTTGTCCCCTTTCAAATCCGGCTGTTGTGGAATCCCTTCCTGCCAAAATTTGGGAAGAGGACCAAGGCCACTATAAATAGGACTAGCCACCACCATAGGGAGGAGGACAAGTCGAACTAGCTCACACCACACCAGCTCCCTTGAGCTCAAGAACACCTCACCTCCTGAGGCCAGTTCATCCACTGTACTAGTTCATCCTCAGCCCCCGGAGGCAATCCACCATAACGCTCGAGTAGGTTATTACACCGCAAGGTGGCCCAAACCAGGATAAACTGTTGTGTCTCTTTGTCTCTTTGAGCTTGACGTGCTAGGCTTAGGAGGATCGCAGGTAGGCAGGCTGGGTAGGTTGAGATCTCCGCACGCACCCCAGAGTTAGAACCTCTCAAGGGTTTGCGGATCCCTTAATCCGACAATACTCATCACTATAAGCCTTGCAAGCATTGTGACTAATGAGTTAGTTGTGGGATGAAGTATTACAGAACGAGTGAAGAGACTTGCCAGTAACGAGATTGAACTAGGTATGATGATACCGACGATCGAATCTCGGGCAAGTAACATACCGATGACAAAGGGAACAACATATGCTGTTATGCGGTTTGACCGATAAATATCTTCGTAGAATATGTAGGAACCAATATGAGCATCCAGGTTCCGCTATTGGTTATTGACCGGAGACGTGTCTCGGTCATGTCTACATAATTCTCGAACCCGTAGGGTCCGCACACTTAATGTTCGATGACGGTTGGTATTATGTGTTTATGTGATATGATGCACCGAAGATTGTTCGGAGTCCCGGATGTGATCACGGACATGACGAGGAGTATCGAAATGGTTGAGACATAAAGATTGATATATTGGACGACTATATTCGAACACCATAAGTGTTCCGGAGAAGTTTCGGATAAAACCGGAGTGCCGGAGGGTTATCGAAACCCCCGAGGGAACTAATGGGCCTCGATGGGCCTTAGTGGAGAGAGAGAGGGGCGGCTAGGGCAGGCCGCGCGCCCCTCCCCCTTGAGTCCAAATAGGACAAGGAAGGGGGCGGCGCCCCCCTTTCCTTCCCCCTCTCCCTCTCCTTCCTTCCCCCTCTCTCCCTTTAGGTGGAAACCTACTAGGACTTGGAGTCCTAGTAGGATTCCCTCTTGGGGGTGCGCCAAGGAGGGTCGGCCGGCCTCCCCTCTCCTCCTTTATATACTTGGGAGGGGGGCACCCCATAGACACACAAGTTGATCAAGTTGATCTTTTAGCCGTGTGCGGTGCCCTCCTCCATAGATTTCCACCTCGGTCATATCGTTGTAGTGCTTAGGCGAAGCCTTGCGCCAGTAACTTCATCATCACCGTCACCATGCCGTCATGCTGATGGAACTCTCCCTCGGCCTCAGCTGGATCTAGAGTTGGAGGGACGTCACCGAGCTGAACGTGTGCAGATCGCGGAGGTGTCCTGCGTTTGATACTTGATCGGTTGGATCGTGAATACGTTCGACTACATCAACTGCGTTACATAATGCTTCCACTTTCGGTCTACGAGGGCACGTGGACACACTCTCCCCCCCCCCCCCCCCGTTGCTATGCATCACCGAGATAGATCTTGCGTGATCATAGGATTTTTTTTGAAATTGCTGCATTCCCCAATAGTGGCATCCGAGCCACGTCTCTATGTAGATGTTATATGCACGAGTAGAACACAAAGAGTTGTGGGAGATAATAGTGAAAGTTCTAGTATCGACTAGAGGGGGGTGAATAGGCGATTTTTATGAAAGTCTTCAAAGCTTGGAAGTTTTGAAGACAAACAATAGAAATGACCTAGTTGATATGCAGCGGAAGATAAACTACCATAAGCAAACCATAGTCAAGTATGCAATGATGTGAAAGTACAGGACTAATAGCAGCTAAGTAATAAGGATCGGGATGGAAGATAGTATGAAGCCAATCAACAGTAGTAGTCAAGCAATGAAATCAAACAGATACACAGATAGGCAATGACTTCACGAAGACAAACTTAAGTAAAGGAAGGAAGAGGATAGAACCAGTCACTTTTTGAAGACACATGATTTTTTTGGACCAGTTCCAGTTGCTGTGACAACTGTACGTCTGGTTAGGGAGGCTGAGATTCAACTCAGAAGACCGCGTCTTCACCTTATTCCCCTTGAGCTAAGGACACACAGTCCTCGCCCAATCACTCTGGTAAGTCTTCAAGGTAGACTTCCAAACCTTCACAGACTTCGTTCACCGGCAATCCACAATGACTCTTGGATGCTCAGAACGCGACGCCTAACCGGCTGGAGGATACATAGTCCTCAAGTGTAATAAGTCTTCAGGTCACACAGACAGAAAGACTTCAGTGATGCCTAACACTCTTTGGCTCTGGGTGTTTGGGCTTGGTCCTCGCAAGGATTTTTCTCTCTCAAAGGCTTCGAGGTGGGTTGCTCTCAAACGACAAAAGCCGTGCACTAACTCTGAGCAGCCACCAATTTATGGTGTAGGGGGTGGGATATTTATAGCCACTGGGCAACCCGACCTGATATGTCTGAAATGACCCTGGGTCACTAAGGAACTGACATGTGTTCCAACGGTCAGATTTCAAACACACACGGCAACTTTACTTGGGCTACAAGCAAAGCTGACTTATCCAGCCCAGGATAAGATTTGCTCTCATTGTCTTCGCTCGAAGACATAGGATTTGGGTTGAGCATCACTTCGGTCATTCTGACTTAGTTCACTTGGACCCCACTTAACAGTACGGTGGTTCCTATGACTCAACAAAGAAGAAAAGGAAACAACGAAACAACACAGTCTTCGCGCTACATAGTCTTCACTCAATGTCTTCTCATGTCATAGTCTTCAATATGAATATCTTCACATACCACCATTGTCTTCAATGTCTTCATACATTTTTAGGGGTCATCTCTGGTAGGTAAACCGAATCAATGAGGGACACTACCTGCGTTATCCTGCAATTCTCACAAACGCATTAGTCCCTCAACCAACTTTGTCGTCAATACTCCAAAACCAACTAGGGGTGGCACTAGATGCACTTACAATCTCCCCCTTTTTGGTGATTGATGACAAACTGGTTGAAGTTTTCAACGGGGATAAAGTATGTGAAATTGTAAAGGATAGGGTATTGTCTTCATAAGTAGCAAGGGCTCGCCTTGAAGATGTGCATATAAGTAATTTGCTTTTGGAATGCAAATGCACATGGCAGGTTGTACTTGTGGAGATCCACTTCAACTTATGAAGATAATTCATCATGCATGAAATGATATAGCAAATAGAATGACATGCATAATGTAAAATGGACATCTGCAGAATGATCTAAGGGCGGAAGTTATCGTCGCACATGCGGAATTTATCATCGCATCACAGTAAAGCAAATAAGTAGCAGACGACCATCGAGTTTAAGTGTTACAACTCAAAGAACCAAATGTTTCAAAAGCGAGAGTTGTAAACACGAGGCAAAATATAAAGCAACCGCCCATCTGAACCCGCTTGAAGACTATCAAACTCATATGCTTCTCCCCCTTTTGTCAGTAAGGACCAAAAAGGTTTGAAGACATAGGGCATCTACTCGTCCTCATGAGTAGGTGAAGCAGCAGGGTTGTCGTTGTTGCTTGGCGGTGCAGACGTACTTGGTGCAGTGTCGATGCGTGCAGAAGTAGGAGGTGGTGAAGTAGCATCATCTTCATCATCGATCACTCTTGCATTCACAGTTGCCGCAGAGGAAGAATAGTCAGAGTCTTCAAGTGATGGAGTTCGACATAGGACAAGCAGTCCGTGGAGGAGTGGAGTCAAACTTGAATCTTTCAGTGAAGCCATCGTCTTGAAGATCTGCTTCAGCACTAAGCAGCGTCAAACTCTTCCATGATCGCCGGCAAGTCTCATGAGCAACAAATGCATTCTTGGTGGCAAGATTTCGAATACGATTAACGTCCACCAAGAGGCTTTGCATCTGTCTCTTGAGCCAATAGTGATGCTTATCTTGTTTCTGATGAAGTGCCACAAGAAGTTCTCGGTCATTTAGAACACGAGAGCGCTTCTTAGGCCTTTGGGCAATGGTGCTTTCAGTGGCTTCAGTTTGCGCATGATGAGGCAGACGAGTATTTCTAGCCATGGGATAGATACGTGATACTGCTTGAATGCCTTCCATGGACTGAGTGAAGCTTTGGTGATCAGCATTTTGAAGACAAAGAGGCTCCTTGGCAGGCTCAGGGTATATAGCTTCAACTGACATATCAACCTCTGGTAGAAAGATCAGATGATTGCGAGCAGAGGGCTGATAGTTGAGAGAAGAGTGTCGCTTGATGAGGCGCATGACCCATGGAGCATAAAACTTCAGACCAAAAA
The DNA here is from genome assembly GCA_963921465.1 of Triticum timopheevii. Classification (NCBI taxonomy): domain Eukaryota; kingdom Viridiplantae; phylum Streptophyta; class Magnoliopsida; order Poales; family Poaceae; genus Triticum; species Triticum timopheevii. The sequence goes on along the minus strand of OY997272.1, from coordinate 466,395,623 downwards.
GGTCAGATTCAGAAGTAGCAAGTTGCCTGATGAAGAATTCTTGGGAATTGAAGCTGATGCCATTGAGGATGTAAAATACCAAAGTCTTCATGGCTCCTTCAAGTTTAGCAGCTGATGAATGTCCTTTGATAGGCCATAGAGTTCGCTTGATGATGTGATATATGGTGCGAGGCAGATACTCAAGGTCACCAACAAAGAACTCCGTTGGATATTCAGCGTCAGATGGCAAGGGCTTCATCATGCTCAACATCTGGCTCATATTGGGTTTAGGCTTGTGGAAGATGCTCTCCAGTGCATTGCGGTGTAGTTGACAGTCAGGTTCATAGAGCTCTCCAGGAGTGGATAGGCCTGTAAGCTCGATGACATCAAGAGCTTTGGCTTCATGATGAACATTTCCGGTCATCCACTCAAGAACCCAGGTCTTGATATCTCTATTGTAGCCGCGAATGTGGAGGGTAGCATAGAATTGAAGCAAAAGTTCTTCATTCCAATGTTCTTTGTCAGTCACAAAGCTGAGCAGACCGGCATCACGAAAACAGTCAAGTGCTTCTTCTAAGCACGGCAGTCCAGCAATGGCTTCAGTGTCGAGGCGCATATGAGGGAAAATGCACCCTTGATCATACAGAACACAGGAGTAATAGCTTCGCTGTTGATAGCTCCAGAAATGATCTGATGATATCCTTGGCTTTGAGTAGGGGTTCTTGGCACTGTCAAAGAAGGTATTGTGGCTTTTGAAGCCATTTGCATTGAAGGACCCTGTAGAATTAGAAGTGCTTGGGAACCTTGGCAGTCTTGGCTTTGGTTTCTAGACCTGAGGCCTATGCTCAACATGATAATCAAATTGAGGTCCAGAGGCAGTAGGCAGAGGTACCAGAATGGGCCATCGGACAGTGGTTAGCTGACCATGATTGTATGCTTGCTCAATTGTATAGGGCCTTGGTGGCGGAACAAGAGCAGTGGTAGCAGCTGAGGCTTCAGGCTGCACAACAGGTGCTTCGGGAGCAGTTGCCTCATTGGCTTTAGGCACACTGGTTGGTTCAAGCTCCACATTAGCGTCAGCCATGACTACGTCATACGCTTCACTTGCGTTGGTAGTGGCAGCTTCAGGATTTTCAACCTCCACTTGACGAGCTGGAGGGTCGGGCACTAGCACGTTCACATCAGGAACAACTTCTTCAATAACTGGGGGAGTAGGGACACATACGTCTTCTTGTCTTTCATCGGCTGATGCAGCCGGATTGTCTTCAGCATCTTGGGCTTCAGACGCGGAGACATTCTCAGTTGGAGTGGCTTCAGGAAACACTTGATGTGCAACAGGTTGACGATGCACTTCTCCTTCTAGAACGCTCGAAAGAGGGACTTGAGGCTTTTGTCCTTTGCGAAGCCTGCGAAATGCTGGCAACGCCTTTGGAGATGGAGTTGGCTGGGCCTCAAAGTCTTCTTCTTCTTCATGCACGGGTGGTGTAACTTGTTGTTGTTGGGGAGTACTTGGGGAGTCTTGTTGCTGTGGGTGATTAGCCCATGATGCATCTTGAGCAATTGGCGTCAGAGGACGACCAATGCTGATGAGTTCGCTGTTCATGAGAACAGGCGATGATACCACGTTGTGTTCGATCTGAGGAAGAACTTCATCATCTTCAACATTGTCATCTTGACCAATGTCTTCAGCAGCGGTGGGTTCAGCTGCTGGAATATCTTCAGCTTCATGAGCCTCTGTGGGAGCAGGCTCATGAACTATCATCCGTCGTTCTTGATGTTCAGACGCAGGGCAAACCACTAAGATAGGTTCAACAACCAAGGGCTCTGTGGGAGCAGCCCAATTCTTCTTGGTTTTGCGCTTCTTTTTGGAGGGAGCGGCATCAGAGGCTTCAGTATTCTTTCTCTTTCTGGCTTCAGCCTCGACAGCCCTCGTCTTCTTCTGTTCTGAAGCGGTAGTCGTGACCTTTGGCTTCGAGCCAGTCATGCTGCTTGGGAAGATAATGCGAGGTGCTTCTTGACTTGAAGGTGCAGGTTGGGCAGTAGAGAGCTTCTTCTTCTTTGCAGCCATCCTGGGGTCAATGCCAGGACGGCGAAGAGACTTGCGCTTCTCCGCCTCATTGTAGGCAAGCACACACTTGTCAGCCAAACTCTTCACTTGGCGCTTCTTGAGAAAGGCTTCTTTAAGCTCATGCAGCATGACCTTGGAGTTTCTGACATCTTGCACGCTGAGCTTCGCCACATGCTTCTTGAACTGAGCCTTCTCATAATAAATTTTGTTTTTCAGCTCAACGATGCACTGAGCGAGTGCTAGCTCAGAAGCAATGGCGCCATTTAAAGGAGACGCTGAGGCCAATGGGAAGCTGCAAATCTTCAAAGCTGAGATTTGGTGTGTCAAACCACTCATCGATGAAGTTATGGATGATTGCCACATCAAAGAGAGGCAGGTTGTTGAAGATCTCTGCTTCTTCCTTGCTCTTGATCAGTTGCTCAAGGGCATCATCTGCAAGATCTTCATCGCTGGACAGCTCAATGGGTTCTTCACGCAGAATGGCAGCAGGAGTCAAGGTTTGATCAGTATGCCTGACTATTTGCTTTTTCTTCTCCGTCTTCTTGGAGATTTGGGATTGATCTTCAGACTGCACACTGTCTTCAGGAGGTGCAGTGGCCAGAGGCTTCGCACGTGAAGCTTTTGGAGCGGCTGATCTTGAAGCTTTTGGCTTCTGTTGCTTTTGCGGCTTTGGAGGAGGAGCTAGGGCTTCATCAATGTCAGCATCATTATCAGAATGATCCACTTTGGCACCATGGACCAAGATGTAAGTGATGAGGCCATCAAGGTTGGAGAAGGGGCCGATGACATTTGGTTCCGCATCACGTGAGCCGTCAGCACGGGGAGCAGAGGGACCAGTGTTGAAGTCTAATCCCAATGACTTCTTGTTTTCCTTGGCCGAAGCCTTTGCGTGCTGGAAGTTGCGCTTGAAGAGAGCATCATCATGACACCAGAGTAATGATGAGGGATCGGCATTCTCAGGCTGAGGTCCTCGGACCATGCAGGGATATAAACCTTGTGCAATAGCTTCAGCTCTGTTCTTGGGTTGAAGGCCTCGATAGAGAATATCACCCCAAGGACTCTTGATAGCATTCTTCTCTGCACATTCCTTGGTTACGAACTTGTAATTGAACCATTCTTCAGCCCAATAGCATCGAATCCATTGGATTCGTGTCTTGCGCTGATGATAATTCTCTTCAGGATCTGTCTTGTAGAGCTCTGCTAGGTCATCAGGCAGATCTTTTGATGTACCCCCTCGACGCTGTCTGCCACCCTTCCTTACTGATTTCTCTGCAGCCATGAACTTCAAACTAAATGGCTTCAATACGTTCAAAGGCTTCAGAGACTTACGCTTGCTGGTCAAGCAAGAGCTGGCTTCAGGAGAATTAATGTGATGTTGTATTGCAAACGAATGCAGACTATGAGGACCAAGGGATTCTCCCACGGACATGTACTTGTGACAGCATTAGAGATGCGAGGGAAGGGGAAGAGGTCATATGCATTCTCAGAAGGTTTTGAAGATAAATCAGTTTGAAGACATTGACCTCATGATGCGAAGACATTCACTTACATTTTGTGAGTTGGTTCCAGATTTGTATGAATCCGTGAATAAGTACAAGTGAGGAATCAAACTGGATATGAAATTTAAGTGAATAGACTAGGCAGTATGAGATGCAGACAATATAGATCTAACATTGTGTAGGCAGAAACCACTTTTGGTAAATAGGATAAATCTTGAAGATCAAAAAGGTGGTAAAAATAGAGTTATAATTACCGCACGAAGAACTGCTAGATGAGATGAATAGGAGACCGAGCAGTTCAGTCCACCGTGCCCTAACTTGGCGACGGAGGACACCTACGGCGACGGCGGAGAGGATGATGTCCGCGGCCGGCGTGAGGACGGCGTCGGAGAAGTCGCGGCAGCTAAGCGCTTCGTCGCTGGTGTCGTCGAGAGCTAGCGGTGGCGCTAGGGTTTTGACGAGGTGGAGAGGTGGAAGGAGGATTTCTTTACCGCAGGGGACAAGTATTTATAAGTAGGTGTGTGGCACATCGCAATTACGCTGGTGCCCCTGGCGGTTCACATCTGAGGGGCACGTGGCAAGAATGCAACATACTCAGAGTTGTCCCACGTTCCCACGCCCGCCTGGCATGTCGGATGGTTGTTCCGGCTTCTCCGGATTTCAACAATAAAGATGAGTTATTTAAAACAGACATAATGTTTTGTCTCTGTGCCTTCTGCTGACTAGGACGCAGAGAAGACATTCGACAGTTTCAATAGAATGCATATGATATGGACAGATAGAGTTTGAGATTGAAAGCATAGAGAGGTTAGGGTCCGATCACATTCACTTAGTTCAAAACATTCAACTTGAAGACATAGCTATAAGTGAATGCTGTAGAGGACAGAACACTAGTATATATATATATATATATATATATATATATATATATATATATATATCAAAAAGCAATCAAATCATCATAGTGAAGAGAATCAAGAAGATAAATTGAAACTGAAGACAAACCAAATGCAAAGTCATTGCAAAAATAACGCCATGAGTGAAACACTTCAAACAGAGAAATTTGGTGGTGGCGTTACCCACCGTATAGGAAGTATTAGACCCAGACACGATGCACAATTATCGTAGCGCTCCGAAGTCAAATTCCATGTTAATGTATTCACACTCAGAGTGTAAGTCTTCATTGATTGAAGATATACATTACTTTGTGTGTTGCACATCTAAGTCATCAACATGCATAAGTGTTAGGATGTGTGCCTGATCACAGGACATTAGAGGATTCCAAGATATTTAGCTCACACCGTAACTTGCAAAACCTTTTCTCATCCAAGGGCTTTGTGAGGATATCTGCCAGTTGCTCTTCAGTGTTGACATGAATGATGTCGATATCTTTCTTCATGACATGATCTCTGAGAAAGTGATGACGAATTTCAATGTGCTTTGTCTTCGAGTGCTGGACTGGATTGTTGGCTATCTTGATGGCACTTTCATTGTCGCAGAAGAGAGGTACTTGTTTTAGAATGATGCCATAGTCCTTGAGAGTTTGCTTCATCCAGAGAAGCTGAGCACAACAAGATCCAGCAGCAATGTATTCAGATTCAGCAGTTGAGAGTGATACACAGTTCTGCTTCTTTGAAGACCAACAGACAAGTGATCGACCCAGAAGGTGACATGTGCCTGATGTAGACTTGCGATCCACCTTTTCACCAGCATAATCAGCATCCGAAAACCCAACCAAATCAAATTTTGAGCCCTTGGGATACCATAATCCGAGTGTTGGGGTGTAAGCCAAATATCGAAGAATTCGCTTCACAGCTAACTGATGCGATTCCTTTGGTGCCGCTTGGAATCGAGCACACATGCAAACACTAAGCATAATATCTAGCCTAGATGCACATAGATAAAGTAAAGAACCAATCATGGAGCGATATACCTTTTGATCGAACTCTTTACCATTGTCGTTGGGACCAAGATGGTGTTTGGCTGGCATTGGCGTCGTGTAACCTTTGCATTCTTCCATTCCAAACTTCTTCAGACAATCTTTGAGGTATTTTTCTTGAGATATGAAGATGCCATTCCTTTGCTGACGAATTTGAAGACCAAGGAAGAACTTCAGCTCACCCATCATGGACATCTGATATTGCTCTTGCATCATGTATCCAAACTCATCAGTATACTTCTGGTTGGTGCGGCCGAAGATTATGTCATCCACATATATTTGGAACACAAACAGTTCACCATCATATGTCTTCGTGAAGAGTGTGGGATCGAGGGATCCAGGTTTGAAGCCTTTGCTCTTCAGGAAGTCTTTGATTGTATCATACCATGCGCAAGGAGCTTGTTTGAGGCCATGCAGTGCTTTGTTTAGCTTGTACACCGTATCAGGATGTTTTGGATCTTCAAAGCCAGGTGGTTGAGCGACATATACTTCTTCAATCTTGCCATTGAGAAATGCACTCTTCAAATCCATTTGATATAGCAAGATGTTGTGATGGTTAGCGTAGGCTAGCAGTATACGAATAGCTACAAGCCTAGCCACAGGAGCAAATGTTTCATCGAAGTCGATTCCTTCTACTTGAGTATATCCTTGAGCCACAAGACGTGCTTTGTTTCTGACGACTTGACCATGCTCATCTTGCTTGTTTCGATATACCCATTTTGTTCCAATAATGTTATGCTTGCGAAGGTCAGGTCGCTTGACAAGTTCCCAAACATTGTTCAGCTTGAACTGTTGAAGTTCTTCTTGCATAGCTTGAATCCATTCAGGTTCCATAAAGGCTTCAGCAACTTTCTTGGGTTCTGATATTGACACAAATGAGAAGTGCCCACAGAAGTTTGCTAACTGTGTTGCTCTTGAGCGAGTCAGTGGACCAGGTGCATTGATGCTGTCAATTATCTTCTCAATTTGTACTTCATTTGCAACACGAGGTTGAACAGGACGAAGACTTTGCTCTTGCTGATCATTGCCATCATTGGGAGGATTATCTTCGGTCTGAGCATTGTCTTCAGGTTGGTTAGGTGCAGAAATGATAAGTTCCTCTTCAGGCTGTGCTTCAGAGGGCATGATTTCACCAGTTCCCATCAGCTTGATAGATTCACTTGGAGGAGCTTCATCAAGTGTACTTGGCAGGAGTTCTCTTTGTGAACCATTGGTTTCGTCAAATCTCACATCCACAGTTTCGACGATCTTGTAGAGATAGAGGTTGAAGACTCTGTAGGAGTGCAAGTCCTTTCCATAGCCAAGCATGAAGCCTTCGTGAGCCTTAGGTGCAAATTTCGACTTGTGATGGGGATCCTTGATCCAGCATCTAGCTCCAAATACTCTAAAGTATCTTACATTTGGCTTCTTGCCAGTGAGGAGCTCATATGATGTTTTGTTCAGAAGATTATGGATGTAAACACGGTTGATGATGTGACATGCTGTATCAATAGCTTCAGGCCAAAACTTTCTAGGTGTCTTGTACTCATCGAGCATTGTTCAAGCCATCTCAATGAGAGTTCTGTTCTTGCGCTCAACGATGCCATTTTGCTGAGGTGTGTATGGAGCAGAGAACTCATGAGTGATTCCCATTGTATCCAGATAAAGATCAAGACCGGTGTTCTTGAATTCAGTGCCATTGTCACTTCTGATATGCTTGATCTTCACGCCATAATTGTTCATTGCTCGATTGGCGAAGCGTCTGAAGACATCTTGCACTTCAGTCTTGTAGAGAATTATATGCACCCATATCTTGAGTAGTCATCAACAATGACGAAGCCATAGAGACAAGCGGTTGTTGTGAGGGTGGAGTAGTGAGTAGGTCCAAATAATTCCATGTGTAACAGCTCAAAGGGTTGAGATGTTGTCATGATTGTCTTCGAGGGGTGCTTTGCCCTAGTCATCTTTCCAGCTTCGCAGGCACCACACAAATGATCCTTCTTGGACTTGACATCCTCGATGCCTACGACATGCTTCTTCTTGACGAGTGAGTGTAAGTTCCTCATGCCAGCATGCCCCAGCCTTCGATGCCAGAGCCAGCATTCTGAAGCTTTTGTGAGAAGACATACGGCAAGCTGTGGACCTGCTGAGAAATCTACCATGTATAGATCATCTTTTCGATACCCTTCAAAGACTAGAGACTTGTCAGATTCCATTAGTACAAGGCAGCGATATTTTCCGAATAGCACAATCATGTTCAAGTCACAAAGCATTGAGACAGACATTAAGTTGAAACCAAGGGATTCAACAAGCATCACTTTATCCATGTGTTGATCCTTTGAGATTGCAACTCTACCTAGACCCAATACCTTGCTTTTACCAGTGTTAGCAAATGTGATGTGACTCTTGTCGGATGGACGTAAGGTTGAGTCCATGAGAAGACTTCGATCACCAGTCATATGATTTGTGCATCCACTGTCCATAATCCATTCTGAAGCTTTTGGAGACATGCCCTACAGTGCAGTTAGGAGGATAGGCTTCACAAGGAGTGTTGTGAAGCATAGGCATTTGACACATACAAGGATTGTCAGAGCTTAGATCAAAGTTAGGACACATAGTATGACTGGTAAGCGATTCAGATGTGAAGTATATAGTAAGACATTTTATCATGCATCCTTAATGTGTTTTAGGTCCCCAGCAATAGCATCGAACGCCATTGACTACAGGCTGGAGACCTTTCTCTGCAAAAGAAAGTTAATTCTTCTTCGCCACCCACATCTTCAGGGGTGGCTTAGAAGCAATGAGTCTAAGTGCAGCATCTGAGAATTTTGGCTTTGGAGCCCTAGCAAATAGCCTTGCAGGAGATGAATGATACTCATATGAATAAGCAGAAAAGTTCTTAGTTCTATGAACATAGCGGTTTGAAGACACACGCTCATATTCATGAGTCTGAGTATGATTTCCCTGCAAAACATTGGCGTTAGGGTGACTCAGGTGAGTCCTGTATCTGTGTGAAGCCTTTGGGCCATATGAAGCCATAGGTCTGGGGTTTGCCATCTTCCTTGGTGGTGTCATGACGACATTCACGAGAAGATTCTCAATGTACTGCTTAGGTACCCAGATCTTCTTCATAGGTGGTCCATTCCTGCAGTTAGTACCAATATACCTGGCAAACACTTCACCATTCTGATTCTTGGACAGCTTATAGTTTGCATCAAAGGATTCATCAATGATAATAGGATTAGCACAGGTAAATTCTAATAAAGTGGATGGATCTACTGAAGATTCCTTTGCAGCAACCCATGTGGTTTTGGGGTACTGCTCAGGCTTCCAGTACGAGCCATCAACATTCATTTTCCTCTCGAACCCAACACCCTCTTTCCTAGGGTTTCAGTTCAGAATCTGCTTTTTGAGGACATCGCAGAGTGTCTGATGTCCCTTCAAACTTTTGTACATCCTTGTTTCAAGCAATGTCTTCAACCTAGCATTTTCATCAGCAATAGTAGTGGTATCCTCCGTAGAGGGGTTAGTTGCCACTTCAGTAGTTGAAGACAATGAAACAGTAGCAGCAGTGGAACATTCAGCAACAGATGTAGCATTATCACGCTCAATGCATTTTAGACATGGTGGTTCAAATCCATCCTGAGCGGGATTGATCCGTTGAGCGCGAAGTGACTCATTCTCTTTTTGAAGATCTTCATGAGCCGCTCTCAATTTCTCAAGCTCTTGTTTCCTTTGAAGATAATCATAGGAGAGCCTTTCATAAGTAGTTGAGAGCGTTTCATGAGGACTTTCAAGTTCTTGGTACTTAGCATGAAGATTTTTTATGTCTTCAACTAAGGACTGTGAACGTGTCATTTCCATGTCCAACAGGTCATCGCTTTTGTCTAACAGTTTTTGAGTATGTTCCATAGCCTTTTGTTGTTCAGTTGCAATTTTAGCAAGTGTTTTGTAGCTAGGTTTGGATTCACAATCAGAGTCATCTTCACTTGATGTTTGAAAGTAAGCATCACGTGATTTTACCTTGGCACCACGTGCCATGAAGTAGTAGGTGGAAGTAGGATCGTCTTCGTCATCAGCTTCAGCGTTGGTGTGGAAGTCATTGTCTTCAGTGTTGAAGATGGACTTGGCAACATAGGTTGTGGCTAGAGCCAGACTTGCAACGCCAGGGTCGGACTCCTCTCCAGACTCCACCTCCGCCTCCTCAGAAGCAGACTCCTCCTCTGAATCCATTTCCTTGCCAACAAAGGCACGAGCCTTGCCAGATGAGCTCTTCTTGTGTGATGAAGACTTGGAAGAAGACTTAGAAGAAGACTTTGAGGATTTCTTCTTCTTCTTGTCATCAGAATCATATTCCTTGCTCTTCTTCTTCTTCTTCTCATTGTCCCACTATGGACACTCAGATATGTAGTGACCAGGTTTCTTGCACTTGTGGCAGGTTCTCTTCTTGTGGTCATGGGTGGAAGCTTCATCATTCCTTGAGCTGGATCGTGAAGACTTTCTGAAGCCTTTCTTCTTAGTGAATTTCTGGAACTTCTTCACAAGCATAGCAAGTTCCTTTCCAATGTCTTCAGGATCATCAGAACTGCAGTCAGATTCTTCTTCAGATGAGGAAACAACTTTTGCCTTTAATGCACGAGTTCGGCCATAGTTGGGACCATAGATATCTATTTTCTCAGAAAGCTGGAACTCATGTGTGTTGAGCCTCTCAAGTATATCAGACGGATCGAGTGTCTTGAAGTCAGGACGTTCTTGTATCATGAGGGCAAGGGTGTCAAAGGAGCTGTCAAGTGATCTCAGTAGTGTCTTGACGATTTCATGCTTGGTAATCTCAGTTGTGCCAAGAGCTTGAAGCTCATTTGTGATGTCAGTGAGGCGATCAAAGGTGAGCTGGACATTTTCATTGTCGTTTCTCTTGAAGCGGTTGAAGAGGTTGCGAAGAACACTGATCCTTTGATCTCTCTGGGTTGAGACGCCTTCGTTAACCTTGGATAGCCAGTCCCAGACTAGCTTCGACATTTCCAGAGCACTCACACGGCAATACTGTCCTTTGGTCAGATGTCCACAGATAATGTTCTTCGCAGTAGAGTCCAGTTGAATGAACTTCTTGACATCAACAGGAGTGACACCTTCACCAGTTTTGTGAACGCCGTTCTTGACGACATACCAGAGGTCGACATCAATGGCTTCAAGGTGCATACACATCTTATTCTTCTAGTAGGGATATTCAGTTCCATCGAAAACGGGGCAAGCAGCGGAGACTTTGATTATCCCTGCAGTCGACATAGCTGAAACTCCAGGTGGTTAAACCGAATCACACAGAACAAGGGAGTACCTCTCTCTGATACCAATTGAAAGTGCTAGTATCGACTAGAGGGGCGTGAATAGGCGATTTTTATGAAAGTCTTCAAAACTTGGAAGTTTCGAAGACAAACAATAGAAATGACCTAGTTGATATGCAGCGGAAGATAAACTACCATAAGCAAACCATAGTCAAGTATGCAATGATGTGAAAGTACAGGACTAATAGCAGCTAAGTAGTAAGGATCGGGATGGAAGATAGTATGAAGCCAATCAACAGTAGTAGTCAAGCAATGAAGTCAAACAGATACACAGATAGGCAATGACTTCACGAAGACAAACTTAAGTAAAGGAAGGAAGAGGATAGAACCAGTCACTTGTTGAAGACACAGGATTTGTTGGACCAGTTCCAGTTGCTGTGACAACTGTACGTCTGGTTAGGGAGGCTGAGATTCAACTCAGAAGACCGCATCTTCACCTTATTCCCCTTGAGCTAAGGACACACAGTCCTCGCCCAATCACTCTGGTAAGTCTTCAAGGTAGACTTCCAAACCTTCACAGACTTCGTTCACCGGCAATCCACAATGACTCTTGGATGCTCATAACGCGACGCCTAACCGGCTGGAGGATACACAGTCCTCAAGTGTAATAAGTCTTCAGGTCACACAGACAGAAAGACTTCAGTGATGCCTAACACTCTTTGGCTCTGGGTGTTTGGGCTTGGTCCTCGCAAGGATTTCTCTCTCTCAAAGGCTTCGAGGTGGGTTGCTCTCAAACGACAAAAGTCGTGCACTAACTCTGAGCAGCCACCAATTTATGGTGTAGGGGGTGGGATATTTATAGCCACTGGGCAACCCGACCTGATATGTCCAAAATGACCCTGGGTCACTAAGGAACTGACACGTGTTCCAACGGTCAGACTTCAAACACACATGGCAACTTTACTTGGGCTACAAGCAAAGCTGACTTATCCAGCTCAGGATAAGATTTGCTCTCATTGTCTTCGCTCGAAGACATAGGATTTGGGTTGAGCATCACTTTAGTCATTCTGACTTAGTTCACTTGGACCCCACTTAACAGTACAGTGGTTCCTATGACTCAACAAAGAAGAAAAGGAAACAGCGAAACAACACAGTCTTCGCGCTACATAGTCTTCACTCAATGTCTTCTCATGTCATAGTCTTCAATATGAATATCTTCACATACCACCATTGTCTTCAATGTCTTCATACATTTTTAGGGGTCATCTCCGGTAGGTAAACTGAATCAATGAGGGACACTACCTGCGTTATCCTGCAATTCTCACAAACGCATTAGTCCCTCAACCAACTTTGTCGTCAATACTCCAAAACCAACTACAGGTGGCACTAGATGCACTTACAAATAGTCATATTGCTTACCAGCATGTCATACTTTGATTCGGCGGTATTGTTGGATGAAGCAGCCCGGACCGACATTACATGACCACGTTCATGAGGCTAGTTCTATCGACGTGCATATGCACATAGGTGGCTGGCGGGTGTCTGTTTCTCCAACTTTAGTTGAATCAAGCGTGGCTACGCCTGGTCCTTGTTGAAGGTTAAAATAGCACACTTGACGAAAAATCGTTGTGGTTTTCATGCGTAGGTAAGAACGGTTCTTGCTAGAAGCCCGTAGTAGCCACGTAAAACTTGCAACCACAAAGTAGAGGACGTCTAACTTGTTTTTGCAGGGCTTGCTGTGATGTGATATGGTCAAGGCATGATGTGATATAAATTGGTGTATGAGATAATCATGTTTTGTAACAAAGTTATCGGCAACTTGCAGGAGCCATATGGTTGTCTCTTTATTGTATGCAATGCAATCGCCATGTAATTGTTTTACTTTATCACTAAGCGGTAGCGATAGTCGTAGTAACAATAGTTGGTGAGACGACAACGATGCTATGATGGAGATCATGATGATGCTTCGGTGATGGAGATCATGAGCACAAGATGATGATGGCCATATCATGTCACCTATTTTGATTGCATGTGATGTTTATCTTTTATGCATCTTATTTTGCTTAGTACGGCGGTAGCATTATAAGATGATCCCTTACTAAATTTCAAGGTACAAGTGTTCTCCCTGAGTATGCACCGTTGCTACAGGCCGTCGTGCCAAGACACCACGTGATGATCGGGTGTGATAAACTCTACGTTCACATACAACAGGTGCAAGCCAGTTTTGCACACGCAGAATACTCGGGTTAAACTTGACGAGCCTAGCATATGCATATATGGCCTCGGAACACTGAGACCGAAAGGTCGAACGTGAATCATATAGTAGATATGACCAACATAGTGATGTTCACCATTGAAAAGTACTCCGTCTCACGTGATGATCGGACATGGTTTAGTTGATTTGGATCACATGATCACTTAGATGACTAGAGGGATGTCTATCTAAGTGGGGGTTCTTAAATAATATGATTGATTGAACTTTAATTTATCATGAACTTAGTCCTGATAGTTATTTTGCATGTCTATGTTATTGTAGATCAATGGCCCGTGCTACCGTTCCTTTGAATTTCAATGCGCTCCTAGAGAAAGCTAAGTTGAAAGATGATGGCAGCAACTACATGGACTGGGTCCATAACTTGAGGATTATCCTCATTGCTACACAGAAGAATTTCGTCCTGGAAGCACCGCTAGGTTCCAGGCCTGCTGCAGATGCTACTGATGACGTTAAGAACGTCTCACAGAGCAAAGCTGATGACTACTCGATAGTTCAGTGTGCCATGCTTTACGGCTTAGAATTGGGACTTCAAAGACGTTTTGAACGTCATGGAGCATATGAGATGTTCTAGGAGTTGAAGTTAAATTTCAAGCAAATGCCCGAGTTGAGAGATATGAAGTCTCCAACAAGTTCTACAGCTGCAAAATGAAGGAGAATAGTTCTGTCAGTGAACACATACTCAGAATGTCTGGGTACCATAACCACTTGACTCAGCTGGGAGTTGACCTTCTAGTTGATTGTGTCATTGACAGAGTTCTTCAATCACTGCCACCAAGCTATAAAGGCTTCATGATGAACTATAATATGCAAGGGATGAACAAGACAATTCCCAAGCTCTTCGCAATGCTAAGAGCTGCGGAGGTAGAAATAAAAAACGAGCATCAAGTGTTGATGGTCAACAAGACCACTAGTTTCAAGAAAAAGGGCAAAGGGAAGAAGGGGAACTTCAAGAAGAATGGCAAAAAGGTTGCTGCTCAAGAGAAGAAACCCAAGTCTGGACCTAAGCCTGAAACTGAGCGCTTCCACTACAAAAAAAAATACACTTCCGTGATGATACATGTTTGTCACATTAGGTCGCGTTTTTTGTCATGCATGTACATCCATGACAAATTTATGACAGAATCAAGATGGTCATACCTGTGCTGTCGTAGAAGTGTTCCATGACATTACCAAAATTATCATCATGGAAGTGTCCACTTCCATGACAATAAATCGCGCATCACAGAAGTGCTTTCGTCAAGGGTGACCGACACGTGGCATCCACCGTAACGGAATGTCATTAAGCTATCGGGTCGGGTTTTGGATCCGATAACCCGTTAACAGCCCCGTCCAATGGGGATTTTCCACGTGTAAAATCATCATTGGCTGGAGGAAACACATGTCGGCTCACCGTTGGGACAGATGTCATCCACTCATTGGACAGAAGGAGCCTATGATATGTTGACACGTGGCACGGCCCAAAAGAGGCCCATTCCTGTGAAAAGGCCGGCCCGTTTGACCTGGTCTAAAGGTGGCGGGCTGACCCATGGAAAGCCTATTAACGGCCTGTTCGCATATAGCCCATTTACAGCCCGCTAACCCAAGGCCCGTTACGCCCTATCCGAATTAGGCCTAGTAGCGTCATCTGGGCCATCCAATATGATTTCAGCCCATTTTCACTTCTGGCCCATGTATGGCCCATGACGTCTTTCGGCCCATATGAGGCCCTATGTAACTCTTGGCCTATTAACGGCCCGTGGTGAAACTGGCCTGCAATGAACAGTGTATCACTTTACACCCATTAACGGCCCGTGGTGAAACTGGCCCGTAATGAACAGTATATCACTTTATCCCCATTAAGGGCCTGTTATTCAGTTGGGTTGTTTCCAGCAAATGTTATCTTTCGGCCTTCTCTGAGCCCATTTATTCTTGGGCTCATTTCCAGCATTCGTTTACTTACGGCCTGTTACTGTCATTTTCTGCTTGTGGGCCAAATTCAGCCCGTGGTTACATCGGCCCGTTTGTGGTCCGTTAATACGTTGGGCCATTTTCATAGTGTCATCAAATATGGCCTATTAACGATGGCCCGTTATGGTCATACGGCCCGTATAAGGTCCATTGATGATACGGCCTGTAGAAGTCCCATTGTTTCTACGGCCCGTAGAAGGCCCATTGTTTCTACGGCCCGTAGAAGGCCCATTGTTTCTACGGCCCGTAGAAGGCCCATTGTTTCTACGGCCCGTAGAAGGCCTACTATCAGTGTCAAAACCGGCGGATCTCGGGTAGGGGGTCCCGAACTGTGCATCTAGGTGGATGGTAGCAGGAGACAAGGGACACGATGTTTTTACCCAGGTTCGGGCCCTCTCGATGGAGGTAAAACCCTACTCCTGCTTGATTGATATTGATGATATGGGTAGTACAAGAGTGGATCTACCACGAGATCAAGGAGGCTAAACCCTAGAAGCTAGCCTATGGTATGATTGTTGTAATGGTTGTTCGTCCTACGGACTAAAACCCTCCGGTTTATATAGATACCGGGGAGGGCTAGGGTTACACAGAGTCGGTTACAATGGTAGGAGATCTACATATCCGTATCGCTAAGCTTCCCTTCCACGCCAAGGAAAGTCCCATCCGGACACGGGATGAAGTCTTCAATCTTATAGTCTTGGAGTCCGGCTGACGATGATAGTCCGGCTGTCCGGACACCCCCTAGTCCAGGACTCCCTCAGTAGCCCCTGAACCAGGCTTCAATGACGATGAGTCTGACGCGCATATTGTTCGGCATTGCAAGGCGGGTTCCTCCTTCGAATAATTCATAGAAGATTGTGAACACCAGGATAGTGTCCGGCTCTGCAAAATAAATTCCACATTCCACCGTAGAGAGAATAATATGTACACAAATTCGATCTGCTGACGTATTTTGTGGCGTGACGTCACACCACTACCAAGCCTTTACTTGAATCGTTTTTTACTATACCACCTCAGCGCGTTTAGCGAAGCGGTTTCCTTGGCACGTCTTGTCGAAGCAGAGATCGTGTTCCCCTTATTCCGGGATTCTCATCAATACGGACGTGGGTAACCCAACCGCGCCATTGATGGTGGCGCTTGGGAGATAAGCGAGTTTTACCAGGCCGGTGGGGACGCATAGTTTTCGTCCGCCCATATATAAGGGGATAAGGATCCACCTTTTCACCTACGCCTTCTTCCTCCTTTGCTTATCCTTCTCCACGCACTCGAGCTCCAGCGCCCAAGTTCACGCATCTCGTCTTGACCTTCTCCGACCATGTCTGGAGCGGGAGGCAAATGGATGGCCTCCTCCGTTACGGAGGGGCACATCGAAAGACTGCGCAGCGCCGGATATCTGTCCAGCGACATCGTGCACCGGCTGCCCGACAAGGGGCAGCTCATCCCCACCCCCAGGCCCCATGAGAGGGTCGTATTCCTTCCTCACTTCCTCCGCGGACTGGGCTTTCCACTTCACCCCTTTGTCCGGGGGCTCATGTACTACTACGGCCTGGACTTCCATGATCTGGCGCCAAACTTCATCCTCAACATCTCGGCGTTTATCGTCGTGTGCGAGGCCTTCCTCTGCATCCAGCCCCACTTCGGTTTGTGGCTCAAGACCTTCAATGTCAAGCCAAAGGTGGTGAAGGACACTCAAGCGGAGTGCGGAGGTGCCATGTTGGGCAAGATGCCCAATGTCATCTGGCTCGAAGGGGCCTTCGTGGAGTCCGTCAAGGGGTGGCAATCAAGGTGGTTCTATATCACCGAACCGCGCGACCCTAAGTGGCCGGCGGCCCCCGAGTTCAGATCTGGCATCCCTATGCAGCTCACCTCTTGGAAAGAGAAGGGACTGCTATGGGGTAGTTCGGAGGAGCTGACCGGACTCCAAGCCTGTATCCAGAAGCTGGTGAACAAGAAGCTCAGGCTTGTCAATGTGATCCAGGTCATGCTCGTCCGCCGGATTCTCCCTTGCCAACAACAGGCTTTTAATTTGTGGGAGTTCGATCCGGCACGGCACCAGGCCTTGAGCGGGCTCTTCGACACGACGTACGAAGCCGCCTGGAGGGTGCTTTTCAAGGGCGGAGAAGCCCCCACGTCCACGACGGAAGACTGCGGATTTAGCACCAAGCGCCCGGCCGGCGAGGTAAGCTTTGTTATCCTCTATGGGACTTTTATTTTCTTTCATAGTTTGACTCTATGCGGGATCTAAAACTCCCAATGCCTTTGACAGGACTGACAGAGGACGTCCGGATAGGTAAACTGTCCGGCTCCCCTCCCCGAAGACCCAGCGGACGCCCGCTTGAGGGCTGCTGGTCCCGGCACTCTATGTGGTGCCGGAGAAGAAGGCCAAGAAGGAGACCACGGGTACTCGGAAGAGTTCCCGTTTTCAGGTGTCCGACGACTCCGAGGCGGACTCCTCCCCCGAAGGCGAGGAGGAGGAAGAAGACTCTCTCCCAGAGGAAGGAGAGAGGAAAAGGACTATTCCCCCGGACAGCTCCGCCAACGCCAACGTTGGCGACGAAGAGTGGCCCTCAAGGGCCAAGCCTCCAGCAAGATCGTAAGTATCCGGATTCCTGAATGATTTATAATTTTTCTTTTGTGTCACATAGTGTCCTTCTAATGCCGCACGCTGCCTGCAGTCCGGCCGATGATGATCTCCCCGCTTCATCGAGCGGGTCGTTGGCTCCATCGGATGTAGATTCCATCCCGACTGCCTCCACCCCTCGCGACGCTGAGGACGCCGAGGCGGGCTCCCGAGAAGGGACCCATCAGGAGGAGGCTCCGGAGGCGCCATAAGGCAGCCTCCCAGACTTTGCGCCGGACTCCACGCTGGAACCTGCAGTGGTTCCGGAGTCCGGCAGGCGGCCCCTTCGCAAGAAGGGCAAGACCGTGACGCCGGCGGCTTCCGCCAAACCGGAGGCGCCGGACAACTTGTTGGAGGCGCTCCAAGGCACTTCTATCGAGGAAGAACACCGCACTATTATGAGTGCGGTGATTCAGAAGGTTCAGCTCGCCAAGAGCGGGCTGACCGAAGCCTGTAGTAGCCTTCTAACAGGCTTTGAGGTAAGAAGTTAAAAATATGCAATGTAATACCGCATAGACAGTAGCCCCTGATGCTCGGTTTGGTGTTCGGAAAGAATAGCCGGACTGAGGATCTAAAAAAAGATATACGCAGGGTTGCTGAAAATTATGTCAATATGGGTTTGCAGGCTGCGCTGCTGACCTCTGCCGCACTGACTGCGGAGGTCGGTGCTTTGAAGCAGGACCTCGAGCAATCCGAGCAAGAGCTCGGCCGTGCCAAGAAGCAGCTCGAGGACAAAGAAGGTGAGTAACACCACTTTGAAATTTGTACCTTATAGAAAAGGATTTAGGTTGCAATAAAAATAATAAGGATAACGTGGGTACTGCAGGGGCCTCGAAGGAGGTGGTGACCCTGAAGGAGGCCGTGTCCGCGGC
Organism: Triticum timopheevii; assembly: GCA_963921465.1. Classification (NCBI taxonomy): domain Eukaryota; kingdom Viridiplantae; phylum Streptophyta; class Magnoliopsida; order Poales; family Poaceae; genus Triticum; species Triticum timopheevii. The sequence goes on along the minus strand of OY997272.1, from coordinate 466,377,163 downwards.
CGAATGCAATGCGGCCGCGGAACGAGCGGAGCGAGAGAGGCAGGAGGCGCGGGTGGCGGAGATGCGGCAAGAGCTCTAGGCTCTCATGGAAAAGCATGAGAGTTTGGAGCGTGACTCGAAGACTCGAGAGTCCGAGCTTGCCTCGCCTCTTGAAAGTGCCAAAGCCGCTAAGGCCGAGGCCCATAAGGCCCTCCAGGAGATTGAGGCGACGAAGAAGATAGCGGCGGGTAAGGCACTTTTCATGCAAAGCAAGCATGTGAATGTAAATTACCTGTTACTTACCCGAATTCGGAGCTCTCCAGGGGCGTTTGCAGATCTGCCTCGCAGTGTGTCCGATGCCGCCGCATTCTACCGGGCTGAGGAGGGGAGCTCGACGGAGAAGTTCTTCTGGTCTCAGTACGCTGAGGCTGGACATCCGGTGCCCCCTAGCGACCAGCTGAAGCAGCTGGTCGAGCTCCACAAGGTAGCCGAGCAGGCCATGAAGGGCCTCATAGTCCGGCTGTGGCCTGGAGAGGCCATGCCTGGGAGCTACTTCGGCCTCGTGCGGCGGCTGGTGGATGCGTGCCCCTGGGTGGAGGTCATCAAGCGCTCCACCTGCATTGAAGGTGCTCGTCGGGCCCGCGCAAAGGTGCTTTGGGGCAGGCTGGATGCGGAGAGGCTCCTGACGGACGCGCCGCCGCCGGGGAAAGAGTATCGTACGCCCGAGATGTATTATAAGACTGTCCTGAAGGGTGCCCGCAAGATTGCGGATGAGTGCCCCAAAGATGTAATTATTGAGTAGACTTGCTATGTGTTATCCTGTGCGCTGAAAACTTTGTTCATATGCACTAAGCAATGCATATTGATTTAAAATATTACCTTCTGTGCGGCCGTTTATTAAATCTGAGAGATGGAAAGTCGTCGGCTTCAGCCCCCATGCCACGAGTGCTGGGGTGTTCGGGATAAACTTGAGCACTCTTGTTCCCATTTTTGGGTCCATCTAGGGAGGCGCTCAACACAACGAACAAGGCAACAGGACTTATAGTGCTTGAACACTCTCACTTAGCCATAGAATTCTATAATTTTTAATTTCGGCGAAGCCCCTAGTATTCGGAAGACCGAGTTCGGGGCGCTATCCACGCCTTGGTCGGACATTATCCGGTTCTTCGCTCGAAGTGGCATAAGTCTTTAGGGACTCGAAAAGACCTCTCGAACAGCGACCAGTCTCTCGCCTTATCATGACAGTCAGTTTTAGCTTTCTCCACTGAGGCACTCGCCCAGCTCAACTGGGGCGCAATCGCAGTGGTTCTCCCAGTGCTACCTTAGCCGATAGAACGGAACGTAAGGTACCAAAACATGGGAGCCGGGCAAACCCAACTATTGACCCAAGACATGATTCGGAGCCGATTCATATAATGCTATTAGTTCGGGGTGCCGCACTTATGAAAGTGTTCGGACTTATCACACCATAATGCGGGGAACGTAAGCCCCTGGTGTATTCGCCGTACCAAATTGTACGGATGCAAGATGTCGTAAATGAACATATATGTAAAGTAATGCAATTATAGGCAAAAAGTGCTGCATTATTTATTCAAGGAATTCTGCTATGAGTGCGGAATGATACAAATGGTGCGGTAAGCCAGGGATTGGACTATTTTAAGCATGTCCCCCTCCAGGGGTGGGCTGCGGAATGTTGTAATAAACAGATTTAATGCTCGTAATGGAGACCACCTGAGTGTTCGTCGTAGCCCTCTGTTCCTCCCTGGCTGTTGCATCGTGAGTTCGGCCGATCTACTGCCAGATAGGACCTCTTGTAAACGGAGTCCTGAGTATAAAAAGAAGGAAAATAAAAATAAAAAGAGCGACACACTTGGGAGCCCCTGGTGTGGTCGAGCCGCACTCTGGGCCTGTTGTGGTTGTTCCCCTCCCCCTATGCCCATGGTATCTTCAGAGCGTAATGATGTACGCGGAGGGCTGGTCTTGCAATCATGCGAGGGCTGGGGTTGGGGCCGCATTGCTACGCTTGCTCGAAACATGCCAGGTGGTCTTGATTGATGTTGCTCCGGGCGCGTTTGGCCGTGTCCGGTCGTTTAACGACCGGACTCAAAAATTGCCTTAGAAGGCTGCTCTGTACTTCTGCCGCGAGAGCCGCTCTATGTTCCTCCATTCGGAGGGAGCGTTCCGTGTTTCCGTTGACCGTGATGACTCCACGAGGGCCTGGCATCTTGAGCTTGGGGTATGCATAATGCGGCACCGCGTTGAATTTTGCGAACGTGGTTCGTCCGAGCAGAGCGTGATAGCCGCTGCAGAACGGGACTATGTCGAAGATTAACTCCTCGCTTCGGAAATTATCCGGGGATCCGAAGACCACTTCCAGTGTGACTGAGCCTGTACAATTGGCCTCAACACCTGGTATGACACCTTTGAAGGTCGTCTTTGTAGGTTTAATCCTTGAGGGGTCTATGCCCATCTTGCGCACTGTATCCTGATAAAGCAGGTTCAGGCTACTGCCGCCGTCCATCAGGACTCTCGTGAGGTGAAATCCATCGATGATTGGGTCTAAAACCAATGCGGCGAATCCGCCATGGCGGATACTGGTCGGATGGTCTCTTCGATCGAAAGTGATCAGGCAAGAGGACCATGGATTGAACTTCGGGGTGACTGGCTCCATCGCATATACGTCCCTTAGTGCATGCTTCCGCTCCCTCTTGGGTATATGGGTTGCGTATATCATGTTTACCGTCCGCACTTGTGGGAGGAAGCCCTTCTGTCCTCTATTGTTCGGCGGCCGGGTCTCTTCCTCGTCATCGCTGTGCAGCCCCTTGTCATTGTTTTCGGCAATTAACTTGCCTGCCTGCTTAAATACCCAACAATCTATGTTGGTGTGGTTAGCTGGCTTTTCGGGGGTGCCATGTATCTGGCATGAGCGGTCGAGTATTCAGTCCAGATTGGACGGACCCGGAGTGGTTCATTTGAATGGCTTCTTCCGCTGACCGGGTTTAGAGCCTCGGAATCCGGCGTTGACTGTCGTATCCTCATTGTTGTCGCCGCTAACGCGGCGTTTGTTTTTGCTTCGACATGACCTGCCATTGTGGTCCTTAGTATCTGGACTGCCAGCATTCTTACTGAGGTTGTTGCTGCGAGCTAGCCAGCTATCCTCTCTCGCACAGGAGCGGGTCATTAATGATGTGAGGGCTGCCATGGATTTCGGCTTTTCCTGTCCTAGGTGCCGGGCTAGCCACTCGTCGCGGATGTTATGTTTGAAGGCTGCGAGGGCCTCTGCATCTGCACAGTCGACGATTTGATTTTTCTTGGTTAAGAACCGTGTCCAGAACTATCCGGCCGATTCATCTGGCTGCTGAATTATGTGGCTTAGGTCATCGACGTCTGGTGGTCGCACATATGTGCCCTGGAAGTTGTCGAGGAATGCGGCTTCCAGGTCTTCCCAACACCCAATTGACTCAGCGGGCAAGCTGTTAAGCCAATGCCGAGCTGGTCCTTTAAGCTTGAGTGGGAGATACTTGATGGCGTCGAGATCGTCGCCGCGGGCCATATGGATATGAAGGAGATAATCCTCGATCCAAACTGCGGGGTCTGTTGTGCCATCATAGGATTCAATGTTGACGGGTTTAAACCCTTCAGGGATTTGATGATCCATTACTTCGTCTGTGAAGCATAGTGGGTGTGCGGCGCCTCTGTATTGAGCAATGTCACGACGTAGCTCAAGAGAGCGTTGTCTGCTATGTTCGGCCCGGCCGGAGTTGCTGTATCCGGCACGATGGTATTCGTCGTGGGTTGTGGGGCGTCCACGTGATCCATAGATAGATCTGGATTGTCTTGCCTTATCCTCCAATATATCCCGCAAGTCCGGCGCGTTCCCCCGTGGCTTCATAGTTTTTGAGCGGTGTCGGGGTACGGTTCTGGTGGAGGGCCTAGATGCCTCTCTGTCGCGGCCACGAGGTGGTCGGTCTGCCGTATTGTGCGCTTGTGATGAAGGTTTGTATGCTTCCTCCTCTAGTCGGGGGAGCAACTTGCGTTTTGGGTAGCTTTTGGAGGGGCGTTCGAGTTCATACTCTTCGGCCGCAAGGACCTCGGTCCATCTGTTGGCCAGCAGGTCTTGATCAGCTTGAAGCTGTTGCTGCTTTTTCTTTAGGCTGTTCGCCGTGGCCATTAGCCTGCGTTTAAAACGCTCTTGTTCAACGGGATCCTCGGGCACGACAAATTCGTCGTCGTTGAGGCTTGCCTCGTCTCCGGAGGGAGGCATGTAATTGTCATCCTCTAACTCCTCATCTGCCGCTCTCTCTCGAGGGCTGGCTTCCCCGTCCTCCTGTGCTGAGTTGTACTGGAGGGGGTTGTCTTCGGCACTTTCTAGGGTGTTATTATCTCCGGTGCCGGAATCTCCATTCTTGCTATGGCAGGATTTAGAGTGGAGCCGCTGACGTTGGCGCTTGGGCTGTTTCTTTAAGGAATCTGCCTCCGCTGCTTCTTCGCTGTCCCCATCTTTTGGGGTGTCCACCCTGTATATGTCGTATGACGAGTTGGCTTCCAGTGCCCTGTAGGCGCTGGTTCTTGATCGTCTCCGGCATCGTCGTCCATACCGTCGATGTCTTCGGAGTCGTAGTCTAGCATGTCGGTTAGATCATCAACAGTGGCTACAAAGTGGGTGGTGGTGGGCTTTGAATTTCTTCGTCGTCCGCATCCCAACCATCCTGGCCGTAGTCCGGCCAGGGCTCTCCGGATAGCGAGAGATGCTTTAGCGAATTTAGGATGTCGCCAAAGGGTGAGTGCTGAAAGATGTCCGCAGCGGTGAACTCCATGATCGGCGCCCAATCAGATTCGATCGGCAGGGGCGCAGGAGGTTCGGAGTCCGGCAGGGAGTCCGGCACCTCGGAGTCACGAGCTTTATAAGGGACGAGGTCAGTGTTCAGCTCCATTGCAGTGGAGGTTGCAACTCCCGAGGCGGTGTCCAGCCACCCGTCCTCGATCTGCGCGATCGGCTCCGGATTATGGGTCGGAGCGGATTCGTGTGCGGCCTCCAAGGTACTATTCGACGGCAGAGCTAGATCATACCCATCGTGATAGTGCGGCACGCTCGGCTGTGGCTTGGATCCATCGAAGATCAAGTCTTCGCGGATATCCGCCGTGAAGTTTAGGCTTCCAAATCTGACCTGATGGCCAGGGGCGTAGCTTTCGATCTGCTCCAAATGGCCAAGTGAATTGGCCCGCAGTGCGAAGCCGCCGAATACGAAGATCTGTCCGGGGAGGAAAGTCTCACCCAGGACTGCGTTGTTGATTGAAGAAGCCATCAAGCCTATCGGTGACGACACAGAGGAACTCTCAATGAAAGCACCAATGTCGGTGTCAAAACCGGCGGATCTCGGGTAGGGGGTCCCGAACTGTGCGTCTAGGCGGATGGTAACAGTAGACAAGGGACACGATGTTTTTACCCAGGTTCGGGCCCTCTCGATGGAGGTAAAACCCTACTCCTGCTTGATTGATATTGATGATATGGTTAGTACAAGAGTGGATCTACCACGAGATCAAGGAGGCTAAACCCTACAAGCTAGCCTATGGTATGATTGTTGTAATGGTTGTTCGTCCTACGGACTAAAACCCTCCGGTTTATATAGATACCGGGGAGGGCTAGGGTTACACAGAGTCGGTTACAATGGTAGGAGATCTACATATCCGTATCGCCAAGCTTGCCTTCCACGCCAAGGAAAGTCCCATCCGGACACGGGACGAAGTCTTCAATCTTGTATCTTCATAGTCTTGGAGTCCGGCTGACGATGATAGTCCGGCTGTCCGGACACCCCCTAGTCCAGGACTCCCTCACCTACTGTTTCTATGGCCTGTAGAAGGCCCACTGTTTCTACGGCCGGTAGGAGGCCCAGTGTCACTATAGTAAATATTAGCCCATGGTTATTGTGGCCTAGTTTTAAAAAGAACTGCACCGACTACAAGCAAACAAATAAAGAAGACAACAAGGAAATAAATAAGCAAGCAACTTATGCTAGGCTATCACGGCTGTTACACATATTACATCCACTGGGCATCAAAGTTTGCCACCAGTGCAAATATAGGGAACAAAGCAGCATATCATATACACTGGTTGTCAAAGTTGGTGGCCAGCGCAAATAAACGCCACATCAAAACAAATCCAGAACTGAAACCACTTCAGAAGATCTCAAGAAACAATATCCTGGGTACCCATAATGCTGGCAAGATTCTTAGCAAGCTTATTAACTTTCTCTTGTTTGGCGCTTAAATCCTCCAGCGCTTGCTATTGCACCAGAAAATATGCATATGAATTCTGCAGGGACTTCCTTAGTCCTTCAGCTTCCTGTCGCAGCACATCTGATCAATGTCTTTCAACTTGAAATTGAGACTCAAGAAGATGAACTGATTCAGGCAGCGAGTTCGAAGAGCTTGTGCCAGCAGTAGTGGCCAGTAACTCGAACACTACATCAAGACAAGACTTTTGGGTTCCCTCACTGTCATCAAGATAGTTTTTATCAGCTTTCTTGGAGACAAACAGGGATGTCTCACTATCTTGAACCTTATCTGCATTACTTCCTTTACCATTGGATAACGCAGTACTGTTCTCTAATATTTTGTCCGTATTCTAAAAGAGAAACAAGCAGACACATCACATGTTTACCATGTTGTATATGAAACTCATTTTGGTAAATGAGTTTAGTAGTAAAGTGGACAGGATAACAGCATGAAATAAACATATATCTATGTACCATGGTCACTTTATGGTCTATATCATTCTAGTTTTTGTTGCCAAATCAAGATAGAGACACAGTTCAAATAATATTTGTTCAAGACAAAGCAGAATAGACAGAATATAAGTATGGTAACTATAGAGCAATAACAACACTTGTAATGTGCATGACATGAGAACATAACTGTTTATTCAATTGAAACTGAAATCAACATAGAGCAGGTTACAATAGCAAACCAGTTAAAGAAACAGGTTTAAAACATACCTGTTGCGCCATTGGAGTATCAATTCCATCCTTCAAATTTGAAAATAGTTGGTATGAGTAAATAAAGTAATGCAAGAGCAAAGGAGTATGAACCATAGCTACAGAACCTGACCTGAGAACAAATCTTCTTCTCCTTTAAGCGTTGAGTTGGGATCCGGAGTGGTGGTCCTCGTGCTTTGGGCACTGCAGTTCCCTTACTAACCGCTCATGTTTGGGTGCTCTGTGGTGGATACGGTGTTGTGTCAACTGGAACTGGGTTACTATCTGCCGGGGTTGGGGTTAGAAGGGGTGTAGCTGGTTCTCTGTCCAACTGGGTAGGGGTACAATCTGCGAGAGTCTGGGTTATGTGTGGGGGATCTGGTCCTTGGGCAAGTACAACCATGGTTCTATCTGCGTCAACTGGTAGCTCTATCTTTTCTGAAGACTGTGTTGTTACTCCCTTAGATACTGCCATCACGCTCTCCAATTCAAATGGCTGATAAACAAGAAAAGTAATTGGAAGTATAGACATTGTATGATAGACAGGTGCAATGGATAGTGGGGAATAAAAGAGGGCATGAAATAATTCATATTTATGTTGTCTAACCAAACAGGATAGCATGACACAATTTCACATATATGATGGCTAACTAAACAGGATAGCATGACACAATTTCACATTATGATGGCTAACTAAAAAAGATGGAAAGCCATAGTTCAAAATATGAGACTATGTAAACGGGATGACATGACATAACTATATAATGTGTTTATTAAATAGGTTGGCATGCCATAATTCACATACATTCATGGATAGAATGCCATAATTCTAAATATGATGACTGTAAACACTAAACAGGATGAGATGATATAACTATATGATGTCTTTATTAAATGGGTTGCCATGCCATAATTCAGAAAGATGATGTGTATGTACTATGTAAACATGATGGCATGATATAATTCAAATATATGATTTATATAGTAAGCAAGTAAGCAGATGGCAATCTATATATGATGTAAAAACTAAGCAATGCAAGACAACATGCATGACATGGGTAATATAACCCTGCCAAGTTTGAGCATAGAGCTCAGGGGGGAAATAGGACTGGTCATCAGTCTCTGAATTCTCCTCTGAGGAGCTCTCTGTAGCCAGCAAGATGTCTGCTTTAGCAAGTAGCATTGTCTGCTCTAAATACCTTGTTTTCACTCCAGATACTTCCATCACCGCTTCAAATGGCTGATGCACAGGAAGAGTAGTTGAATATACAAATGTTGTCGACAAATGGAACACGTAATACAAAAAAATGATAGCATGATATAATTCACATACATGATGATTGGCTAAACAGCATGGCATTGCATAATTCACATATATAATGCCTTTGCAACAAGATAGCATTGTATAATTCACATATATAATGTCTTGCAACAAGATGGCAATGCATAATTCACATATATGGTAATTAGACACTGAACAGGTGGCATTCACACAAAGCATGTCTAAACTAATCAAATGGCATAGCAATGCGAGACACCATACGCACGATATGAGCAACATAACCCTGCCAAGTTAGAGCATACACCTCGGGGGGGGGGGGGGATAGGACTGGTCATCTGTCTCTGAATCCTCCTCTGAGGAGCTATCCGTAACCAGCGAGATATGCGCTTCGTCAGATAGCATAGTCTGCTCAAAAGACCTTGTTTTCACTCCAGAATTTGCCATCACCGTGTCAAATGGCTGATGCATACGAAGAGCAGTTGAATGTACTAACATTATTGACAAATGTAATATGTAACGAAAAAAAGGATGGCCTGATATAATTTACATATAAGATGACTGGCTAAGCGGGATGGCATTGCAAAATTCACATATATGATGCCTGGCTAAACAAGGTGGCGTTGCATAATTCACATAAATGATGAATAAACTAAACAGATGGCATTCGCACAAAGGATGTCTAAACTAAGCAGATGACATATTTGATGTATAAAGTAAGCAATCCAAGACACCATATGCATGATATAACCAACATCAGCATGCCAAGTTAGAGCGAAGACCTCAGGGGGTAAATAGGAGTTATCTTCTCCTTCTGAATCCCCCTCAGAACAGATATCTTCCTCTCGGTTACAATCCGAAATGCGTGGAGGGGGGGCTACCTTTGCGCCTACCATGGAGCGACATCTGCATGAAATTATATTACCACGCAAGGCTCGCCTCTTTTTCTCTACATGTTCAGTTCCATTGTTTACAATAACTGTCATGCATAGGAATAAAACATAGTGAGATTATGTAAGGAGTGCATGCAGAAATCCAGAGTGATGGTAGCAATCTTTGGATAGACCCAAAACCAATAATAGCAGGCAGATAATGGCTTCGGTTAATAAATACAGATAATGGCTTCTTTACTGTTTGTTTCTCACCCAACATGAAACTCATAGTAGACACCAGAGATTAACCAGATAGTAGATAGATACTATTGATAGCGGCCCCGATATGTACCCCACAACCATTTAAAAATTCAAGTTTGACCATTAGTTTGGAGCTGACTCAGAGTCTAATCAGTGAACAGGACGATAAAGTAGCATGTAATATTAAGCGATGCATAACGTAAGCAGACACGAAAGAGTGCAACCTCTCTTGCGGACCCATGTAGTCCTCGAGGTCATCTGCTCGGTTGATGATGGTAATGCAGTTTTCATGGCTGCCAGCGGAGGGGAAGAAGATCTGGGGCGGTGAAAGACAGTCTGGAGGCTGGATCCCTGCTGTTCTGGACCCTTCTGTCGTTGGAGCAGCTGAGCTGGGGTGGACGATGGTGCAGCAGGAGCGGGACAAACCACGCAAGGTCTTCTTTGACAACTATCTGTAAGAGAAGTAATTCTGTAAGGGCTCATTTGAATTGGAGGATTCCAACAATGTAGGGATAGGAAATAGACAGGAATAGGATAGGAATGCATGTGCAAAACAGAGAATTTAAAAACACAGGATTTCTACCAATCTGGGTGTTTGATTCACAACAATTGGAAGATCACAGGATGCAAAGAAGCATGGTGAGATTAAGTCAAACCACAAGAAAATGTATGGTTATAATGCTATTATGCTACTATCTCTTAGTCTTGTGCTTCATGAATAGGAATTTGAAAAGGAGGAAAAGTGAAAATTAAAATTCCTACGTTTTTTCTTTCAAGGAGACACTAAAGGAACAAATCCGTGTGCTCAATGGACAATATATATAACATGTAGAGTAAAAAAGAGATGCAACAAGTGTACAACCTTTTTGGCGAAGCCATGTCGATCTCAGCGTGATTGGGTTGGCCGGTGAGGATGCTCCGGCTGACTTTTCTATCGGAGGAGGGGAAGGAGATCTTAGGAGTCTGGAGATGGAGCCTGAGGTACTGCTCCGCTGTGATGGAGGGTTTCGTTGTTGGAGCAGCTCCGGTGAGTTGTACGACGCCGAGGCTGAAGCAGGACAAGAGAGACAACGAACAACGTTAACCTGAGTGGAATTCTAATAGCATCTCCAATACATGACGTAAAATACATAACCACAAAGAGCTAGATGTAAAATACATCAGCCGCTCATCTCTAAACTTAACTATCAAAACTGAACTTAACTGTTGAAACTGAACTTAACTGTCGAAACTGAACCTAACTGTCGAAACTGAATTTTGCTGTCGAAACTGAACGCACTAGCAAGGTGAGGCTACATATCAAAACTGAACTTAACTGTCGAAACTGAACTTAACTGTCGAAACTGAACCTAACTGTCGAAACTGAATTTTGCTGTCGAAACTGAACGCACTAGCAAGGTGAGGCTACATGTCGGTCGACTGACTTTTTCATCTCTGGTCAGTCGATTTTGCAGCCGTTGGATACGAAATCAAGGGCCTGTGGTTCATCTTCAACCTCCACCCCCCTGAGCCGCCAGCCACCACCGGCCAAACAGCAACCCCTAGCCGCCCGTGGCCGGCGGTGCGCTGCCCCGCCCGCCCTGAAAACACTCCCCATCGCCGGTCCGCCGCCGCCTCGGCCATCCCTCTAGCCCTACCCCCCCCCCCCCCCATGCCGAGCTTTTTCTCGGGCGATCCCCAGGCCACCGCCCCGCCAACGCCCCGCCACCGCCGGCGACCACCACCCCCATCCTGAACCCTATGATAGATAGTGGGGTACCTCTCCGGCGAGCCCCCCTACCCGCTGCGGCTGGTTCTTCCTTCACCCCGGCGATCCCACCCCTTGAAAATCGACTGACCCAAAAGTCGACTCAGTCGACTGAAGTGTAGCCAAATCGGAGCAGCATCGCAAGCAAGAGCAAGAGCAGCAGCGCGAGCAAGAGCAATAGCAAGAGCAGACCAGGCAGGGGACCGAGAGCAAGAGCAGAGCAGCAGCGCAAGCGAGAGCTAAAGCAGCGGCAGCTCCTACTGATGTGGACGTCGCCGCCGAGGGAGCGACGCCGTGGAGGAAGTGGTCGGCGACACCGCCGTGGATGGAGTCGCGCCGTGTCAGCTCGGGACCGAGCGCCGGCAGCACCGTGAGATCGAATCAAGAAGAAAATACGGCGATTAGTGTACAACCTCTTTGGTGGCGCCGATTAGGCCACAGCTTCATCCGAGGAAACAGTGATGATGATGCTCTTCCGGTGGTGTAGGTGAAGATGGTGGTGTGGGAATGGAGGTGGCGTGAAAGACGAGGGGAACGTTGGGGCTGCTCCTTGGAGGTGGAGGACGGGGTGGCTGAACCGGCGGGACGATGAGATTGACAACAGATCCTCATCCGGTACGGTGGATGAGGGACATCGAGGTGTTGCTGTGGACGACGTTGTCGGGAAGAGGCTCCGGCTGGGTGGCGGATGGAGCAGGGTGTGGGGTTTCGTCGTGGTTTTTTGTGGCCTTGATGTACGAATGGGTGGGTGGATGGGATGGCAGTGGGGAACCATGGCTTAGAGACACGCTTGTCCGAAATGTGGGGAAAGTTATGAAAGTACCCCCCACCGATTTGAGGCGGTTCTTTCGGTTCAGGGGTACCACGGGCATTTCGCGTGTCGGGATTTCACAGGAGGTGGGAGTTTTCGCGCGCGTTGTAATTTTAGAATAGCAAGGCGCGGGTTGAGATGGAGGGAGTTGTCGGAGCACAACGAGACAAAGATATATCTTAAATATTTCAGGCTAACAAGGCGCGGGTTGAAATTTCCGGACAAGCCTAACGTGTACTGTACCAAATCAATGCGCACTACAAATGTCATTCAAAACTTTGAATTCATGTTATGTTAAATTAAAATATTTCGCTATGTGTATAATGCATGCAACCTACTACTCAAATGAACGTTTTAGTGCATTCCAAACGTATATACTACCGCTTCAATATGAACTAAATTTGAATAAGATCTACAGTAATGATTGTTGTGAAGTCAAAGCATTTGAATTTGTTTCTCTGTTTTAATAAGATCTACAATCATCATTATTGTCAAGTTAAACCATCGTTTGTGTATTATCTTCACAGCACACCACATGATTAGTCTCGAGTTACATATGAACTATGTGTACTATATGAACTCGAACTAGATTTTTTGAATCCACTTTATTTTGATTTCAAATCACATTACATTTCTAGCTCTAGCTAGATCTTCATAATCTACACCATATCTCATATGTATAATGTGTTTATCACATTATGTATGGTACCCCGCCCCCTACGCCTACAAGTATTTAGATGTGAGTTGCAAACACCACACATTACCACAAATTCAAATAAAATGTGAGAATGTTTGATATATAGTATTGTTTAGATTGCTCGATATTTAGTTGTAAGATGCAAACGCCGCACGTTATCACAAATTCAAATAAAATGTGAGATTGTTTGATGTATAGTATGGTTTGGATTGTTCGGCATTTAGCTGTGAGTTGCAAACGCCATGCATTATCACATTATGGTATAACATGTGCACAGCACGTGTATCACCACTATATTCATGCATGCAATGTTTAAAACACTATGATCTCCTATTCAAATATATGAATCCGCTTTCATATCAAATTATGATCTTTGTTAGTCTCTTACACCCGCACAATCCTCTAACCTTTGTAGCTACCACTAACTTTCTCTCGTGCATGCACACGCCCTCCTCGCCCTCCCCCTCCCTCGGCATTCTATCCACTGGGCAAATTCATTTTTTTCTTTAGGTCATTCTCCCAGAGTCTCCACAACTCCTTTCCGACACACACCGATCGATAAACCTCTCCAGCGATGCCTGCCTACAGCATACACACACAACTTCAATCTTCTCCTTTATATGTCCTTGCCTCGTGTCTCTCATATGGTCAAACACACATGTAAACTCTCTCCCCTCTTTTCACTGATCTCACAACCGCACACTCCTCCCCCTATCTAGGTAGTAGTTGGGCCTCTCGCACCACCTCCTAGCTCCATTCTCTTCGTCTATCCGTCTCGCTGGGCCTTATTTGCCTCTAACAAATGGACGTACACCGACCGATCTCTCGCTATACATATAGCCACCTAGGTCCTTATAACTCGTTTTTACCCACACATCGATCGATCTACCTCATTAGTTGTGTCTCTCCGTTCCTCCGACAAACAACAATTGATCTACCGATCTAGTTAGGTTTGCTTACCAAACACATGGTTCCCCTTCATCATCCATGGATGCATCCCGACAGATCTATCACGCACAGGCACACACAGAAACACATCCCCACTCTTATTGATAACATTGTAGTTCCACCCTCAGTTTGTCTAGTAGGCCTCTCCCAACATCTTCGAGAAGCAACTCCATCACCCATCCAGCACTCTACCCCTCTCCCTCCCTCTCCCTCCCTCTCTCTCTCCTCTCTCTCTCTGTCCCATCATATTTCCCGTCCTTCAGTTATGTATGGATGTCGACCGATCTCCCTCAAGACATAGCTGGGTCTCTCCTTCTCAACACATATACGAGTCGTTCTACCTCTATAGTTAGGCCTCTGCCTACCCCTCCCCCCCCCCAACACACACACACCGATACATCAAGCGCTCTAATCATGTCTCCCTGCCACACACAAACTTGACATGTGCCCTCTAACGTTTCGGTAGGCTAGTCGCCCTATATCTTTGACTTGCACACACACACAATTTTGATGGCTCTCTTCATCGATCTCGCACCCACCCACTTGATCCTCTCTTTGACTTTATCGATAGCTATGACCCCTCCCTCTCTTCTCGTGGATTGCCCGATCCTCTATGTATGATATGGATAGGCCTCCATTTCACATACATTGCATGCAAAATTTTGTTTGAGATGTCATCGACACATATTCCCACAAATAATTCATGAAATCAACCCCCCACCCCACCCCCACCCCCACCACAAAACAAAAAACACTCACGAAGGCGGTTTGTATCTCTCACACACACCCACGTAGGTGGGCGACATGCACGAAGAGAAGAGGTGCATGCACGGCGCGCGTACTCCCGTCTCTTTCCCAACCACACCCACGCAGGTACACGGTGGAGCTCATTTCTGTACGAAAAAGGCAGCCCACGTGGTAATTTGGCATGTGTACTGGTTGTCCACTTGGTGGAGGGAGGATCGTCTACCACGGGTGAACAAACAAATTGCGACTTGACGCGTTATGTTAAATTAAAAAAAGAGGCAAACCATGTGGGGCCTACCTTAGAGGCAAGGCTCTATACACTGGAGTACTTTTGATGTGTCCCGTCAACTCACAGAACGAGGAGAATCTTGCTTAGTACGCCGTCTCCCCCGCCCACGGGCGCGGTGGCTCGCAGGATGAGGTGAAGCTTGCTCCTCCCTCGCACATGCGTGCGGTGGCTCGCAGGACGAGGAGAAAAATTTACTACTCCCTCTGTTTACTCCTCGTCCCTACTACCTTGGTTATAGAGATTATATCATATTGTTTGGAATATATATGTCCTTTAGTAGATTTCAATATGAACTACTAGTACATACTCCAAACACTGATGTATATAGATGTATTTTAGAGTGTACATTCACTCATTTTGCTCCATATATAGTAGCACTCTCCCTCGCCCCTCGACCCTCGCCCACGTGGTGGACGTGCAGCAATTCATTCGGTCTCATATAGCCAGAACAATATATACTGTACCATTATTGCTCGACTTCCCGAAGAGGCGAAGAGCCAATCACAAGGTTAATATTTTGGAGATGCCAAGCGCAAGGTTATAGGAGAACGAGTAGTAGGTGCCGCGTCATTTATAAATAATTTTTTTTTCTTTAGTGGCACGTACGCAATATGATAGGTTCATATGGAGAGAAAAGGAAACCGCTCCACTATATACATAGTCAGGACGGGCCAGCCTACACGGTTGCTTGCTGGGGTTGCTCTCTTCACACTCTCTCGCACAAAACGACTGTGGCCACATCTCTAACATCCCAGCGGATCACGTCCGCTTGGGGAAGGGGTGGATGCTTAGTGTAGATGCAGTGGCCGTCGCCGACGGCGAAAACCCACTGTCGGCACGTCCCGATCAGGGGTCCCTGCTGTTCTCTCTCACAAAGCCGGTGAGGTTGCCTTCGTCCCTTGCTCACTGCTGCAACGTGGGCAGTTTCCGCCTCCCACCGCCCTCCTCAAGGTTGAGCTACGTCCCTCAGGTACAACTCCCTTTACAGCCGGCTTGCACCACTGCTCCAGCTGCCCACATCACTCCCTGTGGATATTTCTCTACTTCTTTGCCCCGCACATACCTGATACCTCTACTTGCTTCTACGTACTATATTTGTGAGGAGTTTATGTCTCAGCAACTAGTCCTAGTAATCTTATTCTAATCACGCTTCTTCAATTTCTTTGCCACAGGGATGCTCATCTCGATTTTGGTGAAACTGCACAAAATGATGCGATGGTCAAAAGGTTGCAAACTTCATTTATTAGGAAGCTCGAACGTTGCCAGCAAATTGAAGCTTAGTCAGGGTTCAAAGTTCAAGGGCTAGGGACTGCATGGATTGTTTTTTTCTTTAGCTGCCTTTGTTCCAAAATAAGTGTCAACTTTAGTAGTAGTACAACTTTGTACTAAAGTTTGCACAAAGTTGAGACACTTATTTTGGAACAGAGGGAGTACATATTTGCTATGATCTGTCAATCATTGAGATGCAATAGCATGCATGTTAGTCTCCTTTGAATTTGATGAAATGTTGCGACGGGCAACCTTGGATGCAAGATACATGTAACAGGAGCTGGAAGCTTCATAGCATTGTACAAATTTATCTCGATGATAAATTACAGTACGTACTAGTACTATACTAGTACTTCCTCCGTTCCTAAATATAAGTCTTTGTAGAGATCTCACCGTTAACCACATGTGGATGTATATAGATGCATTTTAAGTGTAGATTCATTCATTTTGTTCCATATGTTGTTCACCTAGTGGAATCTCTACAAAGACTTATCTACTAGTAATAGCTAGCCCCCACTACTAGGAATTCTCTATCCTCTCCTTGAGCCACATCATCAAAATTGACGTAGCCGTTAGATGAAGTAAATCAGTCATAATAGCCGTCTGATCTAGACGTTGAGAGGCTCCGCACTAAGCCACATGCAAGCATGCAGAAATACCGTGGCACATGCATGTGAGTGGGTTTTAAATCACATCAACATGTCTGCATGCAATCATGCACCGGTAGCATGCATGTAAGTGAGCTTTTAAGCCCATTAACATGTCAAAAAGAAAAATATAATCCCATTATGCAGTAGGAGTTGGTTGATCTTTTTTCCTTGCGTGGGATGATCTAAATGATGATGGGAGTTTATTTAGTTTGGCTACCACATTTGTCATGCGATTATAGATTTTTTTTAGTTCTATGAAATTGAGAATTTTGCACAGAGAGATATACCGTTGTTCCGCGGAAACGCGCGGGGACTCATCTAGTAATATTTAGGAACGGAGGGAGTACTATGTAAAGAGTTAGGTGCCGCACGGTGATAGTGTGAGGTGGGCCATGTAATCACTGAGCCTGTGTGTTTTCACTGCTCTTGCACTCCTCCGCTGTAAGAATGGAGAAAATTGTAATCTACTACCTCCTTTCACTGAAAGCGTGGGACATCCAGCAGTCCTACCACCTCAGTAATAAAGACCAATGAGCCGTCAAATCACATAGACCTAGCAGTAAGTTGGACGGACGGAGCAACCATCACTCTTGCGCTAGTGAGAGGTCGCGTCCGCTCTGCCCGGGCATGAATGCGGCACCGATTCTTTGGAGCAGCACTAACCGTTTCGGGCAGGAAGCGCGCGCGGGCGATGGAGAGGCTTTGGGTGGGCCAGGTTGGTCAGGAGCGGGCGTGGCAGCTGTCCGCATGTCCCTACCAGACACGCCCGGAAATGAGAGGATGCACCGACTCTCGCGGCTAAAATCGTACACTACACACCATATCTCTGTAGGAGTAGGTCGATCTGTGGCACTCTCTAACACACACATGCTGTTAAACACACACACACGCACACGCATGCACCTTGGTCCCGTTGCACCTTCTAACGTGAATTATTACACCTAGACGGAGGGAGTAGTAAGTATACGAGATACGATGGCACACTGACTTAAGTCGAATACAAGTGCCCAAAATTTGTGTGCATGTTATAATAAGGATTCACTTGAAATAGTACATGAGCGAACAGAGGGATCAATTGGACAGTGTTCCCGAGCAGTAGCGAGATGTGTGAGGTAGTAAGATACACCGCCGACGCTTTTAGTTTTTCTTATTAATTTTTTTGTTTCACCCTCTGACTGGTGGGACCCAACGTACTACGTGGAGAGGTAAGGTGACTAAGGTTGCATTATTTCTGCACCACTGTGGATAGTCTTACCACCAAAGCCACATGACACGATTATGATTCAAATCCTAATGACTCCCACACACAAAAAAACACGGCATGCCTGTCACACGAATGCAGGAGTGTATAAAAGGTTATTTTCCTCTCGTTGAACATAACGGGAGGGTTGTGTAGCTGGTTAGCCTGTTCGCTCATCAAACTTGAGCTCTTGGGTTCGATAACTACACTTGAGCATAATTTTTGCCAGGAGGATTCTTTGACTGGTCAAAATGTTTTCTAGGGTTTGCACGCTTCACACTCTCTCTCCAGTATATAAATACAAGCTGGAGCCTCAGCACTTGTAGTTGCTCTCTTCACACTCTCTCGCCCTCTCCCGCTGGAGCCTCAGCGCTTGTAGTTGCTCTCTTCACACTCTCTCGCCCTCTCCAGATCTAAACAAGACTTCGTTGGCCTCTCTCTCCCCTCACTGCTGCTCAAAGAGCCGACAGGATCCGTCCGTCGGGAAGGGAAGGAGGCTTAACGTTGTCGTCGTCGGCGAGGGAGGGAATCCACAACCGGCGCTGCTGTTCACTTTCCACCCAGCGGCGGTGCGGGAGGGCCTCCAACCCCTTCTTCTTCGCCGCCGTCCCGTTGCCCACCAAACCACGCCCCAAGAACCTTAAGGTATATTTTACTTACTCCACATGTATTGCTCTAGCTGCATGTATACCATGAATCTAGGACGTGGTTCAAAGAGGAAAGGAGTGGGGGAAAGTAGTGGGAAAAGTTGTATATAGCATGAATCTAGGACATGGTTCAAAGAGGAAATGAAGGGGGAAAGTTGTATAGCATGAATCTAGGACGTGGTTCAAAGAGGAAAGGAATGGGGGAAAGTAGTGGGGAAAGTTGTATCGCATAAATCTAGGACGTGGTTCAAAGAGGAAAGGAAGGGGCAAAAGTACTAATTCAAAAAGGAAAGGAAGGGACAAGGCTGTAGAGTTTGAGGAGGACTAGATTTGCTGCGCTCACATAGGGAAAGGTGTCTAAAGATAACAAAACTGGGACCAACACAAATATTCTCCTTGGTTGTTTGTTCTTTGTTGCAACAGATTGTGCATGACCACAGTACATTGGTAGATGCACATGGTGCTGGTGCGTCTATTGTCCCGTGCAACTCATTAGCTGTTGTTAATCTAAGGCCCTGTTTGGTTAAAAACTCCCTAGTCCCTACCTGCTTGGTTCCAGGGACTAAACATGGCCTAGAGGTTATTAAATGACATGATAAAAGACCATGTTGCCCCTAGTAATGAACTAATAGAAACAAGGTGCAATGCGTGGTAGGGGCAACTGTTGGAAAAAGTCCCAAAAAGACTCCCTCGGGGTCTTCTTTCTTTAGTCCCAAATGCCCACTTTTAGTCCCGAAAAGTCCCTCCTGTTTGGTTTAGATGTGACTGACATGGAGTTTTTTAGTCCCTACACCAAAATGTCCCTGTAAACAAACACCCTCTAATAATGCCGCTGGAAAATTGATGGAATGCCATAGTTAAAAGAAAATTACATGTTTAACGAATTTTATTTTTAATATAATCTCTATGTTAATATTAATCAATGCCACCGTTTGCGAAATGCTACTATCTTGCTTTCTTTCCCATTTAGATAAGGTAGATGCTTCTTTTTGTTGGCTTCTGTCTCATCCACCATTATTGACCACTAATTGTTTCCTTTGCACCTCTGTGTAAACAGGGTTATCTACTTCACCTCGTTGCCATTGTGATCTTTTGTTGCACTACACAAAACACTTTTGTTTTAAGAGTGTTTTGTGCAGTTCAACCAAAATGTCACTCAACCAATGTTGCTTGATTGCTTGATCTTAGTGGAACTGCATAACAGGAGATCTTACTTCCTATCCGTTAAGGCGAATTTGGTTCAGATCTTCTTCTTGTGAGTTGTTTGAATTCCGCATCATGAGAGGTCAGTACTAGCCTTCTTGCACATGATTTTGTAGTGTGCTTTCATCTGTTGTGCTACTTGTATGATAATGTTGCTTGATTTTAGTGAACTGCACAAATGGAGACAAGACTTCCAATCTGTATGTGCACTGTAATATCCCATCGAGGTAAGATAAGGATAGTTCACAATTGCTGGCCTGTATTTTGCCACTTTCATCAGAAAATTAAGTTTAGTACTATACTTGTGCTCCCTAATTGACATGCCAAATCTTACATTGAAGGCGAAGCTTGTCTGTTATTGAACCAAGTGATGAAGGGGAAGAACAAGCGGAAGAAAAACAAAAATCAACTCCCGGTGCTGTAATGAAGCACTGGAACTGTGATGACACAAGTAATGATATAGTTTTGCATCTTAATTTATTGCTATGGCTCGAATGAGCAATTGTTTTGCCACCGATTTGATGCCATACGTAATTATCTCTACTTGTGCAAACAGGGATCTTCTTTGAAGATACCATATATTTTAGTGGAACTGCACAAGAAGATGTTGGAAACATTAAACTAATCGAGGAGTATATAGTAAGCATGGCCACCCCCGTAGATAGCAACAGATGGTTCCGAAGAAGTGCTTCATCTGTATGCTCTACACAATCAGCCTCCTGACAAATGTTGGTACTCACCCACTGATTTCATCCATATGATTGAGCTTTGTCATCTCTGTTGGTGTTGTGCTACTGTTTAGATACTGTCATAAAAAAGTGGAATTGTCCTTGAGAAGTGCTTCATCTGTGCTATTTTAAATATTTCCTTTCCTTTTTATCAAGCAAACAGGGATCATCTTCCTCTGAAGAAGAGTATGGAGTACGTGAAGTGACTAGTTCCGATTATGCCAGGATGAAGAAGCCCTGTCTATCTTCTCATCAGAAGGAGCAGTTGAAGGATGGTTACATTACTCCCCACAAGACCAAACTAACTTCAGCTCGGAAGGACTGACAAATCTGCATTTTTTTGCTGTGATGCGCGAGTACAATGTTGTTCTAGGATTCTTTCTGGTGAGTTCCATTTTTCTAAAAGTATGCTCTACATGGACCATGTATGTGCCTATTGAAACTGTCAATTCATAGTATAGCTTGCTTTATACTAATCACTTTTTTGTATTTGTGCAAACAGGGGTGCTCAGCTTGATTTCAACGGGAACTGCACAAAATGTTCATGAATACATCGAATCATTCATTTCCAGCACAAGAAAGGAGGTGCCCATAAGTTCAAGGCGTTGCAACATATAAGGGCGAAATCATACAAGCTACGCGCGAATTTGGTTGATTTTGGTGGAACTGCACAAAAAGAACATCTGGTTTATTTAGCATGAGGTGCCATGTCATTGTCCGAACTGATGGCAAACCCTGCCCATTCCACAATCGTAGGCATTTGATATTTTGGAATGGGACAACCTTGTCAAATTTTGCTCATTGATTTTAGCAAGATATGCGTTTGATATTTTCGAATGGGACACCCTTTGCTGTCAGCAACGGCGATCAATTTTTTCTTTATTCTTTAGTTGTGAAGTAAATATTGCCTCTGACATGTGAGTCGCTGAGATGCATAATCATCGATTGTTTTGAATGTTCTCTATGAATTGCCAGGCCTGTGTATTTGATTGCAATGTACAGAAACGCTAAAAAGCTGCTCAAACTCCTTGTACTCCTTCTGTTCCTTTTTTACTTCGCACATTGTGAAAGTGCATACTTTTTTTTATAAGATTGGTCAAAGTAGAGATACTTTGACTGCAGACAAAACTTGTATGCAGACTAGAAAGGACCGGAGGGAGTACATGTGAAACTGCTGCAAACGTGGTGATCACCCTGGGAATAATGCTAGTACGTATTGTTTTGCATGTTCATCCAATGCCAGTGATACAGGAATTCGAACTAATCGAAATAAATTCATTCATACACGGTCGGATTTCATATAAACATGCCGGATTTCATTACATTTCATACATTCTTCAACTAAAAAGGGGTGTTTGTGGCCGCATGCATCTCCCAGATGCAGAGGCGGGGGGTCATCCTACTTTTCTAAAAAAACTAAAAAGGGGTGCGCGGGAGGTATAATTAATTAACCAAAGCTACCCACCTGTGTCCCGCTGAGCTGAACAGAAGCTTTAGTGACTTAACTGCAAGTGCAGTTGCATAACTGACATGTGGCCTGTTGGGCCCACGTGTCAGTCAGCCAACTGCACCAGCATTTAAGTAGAAGCAGCGTTCTTCTCCAGCGCAGCTCTCCGACTCCACGTCGCCGCCAAGAAGCTAACCGGCCGTCAATGGTCAACCCGCCTAGCTTGGCTTCAACCGGAGGGTAGCAGCGGTGGCCTTACTTGGACCCGAGCGGCGGCTGATGACCCACAAGTATAGGGGATCTATCATAGTCCTTTCGATAAGTAAGAGTGTCGAACCCAACGAGGAGCAGAAGGAAATGATAAGCGGTTTTCAGTAAGGTTTTCTCTGCAAGCACTGAAATAGTAGGTGATAGATAGTTTTGTGATAAGATAAATAGTAACGAGCAAAACGTAAATAAAGTGCAGCAAGGTGGCCCAATCCTTTATGTAGCAAAGGATAAACCTGGACAAACTCTAATAATGAAGAAGGAGCTCCCGAGGACACATTGGGAATTATCGTCTAGCTAGTTTTCATCACGTTCATAAGATTCGCGTTTGGTACCTTGATAATTTGATATGTGGGTGGACCGGTACTTGGGTACTGCCCTAACATGGACAAGCATCCCACTTATGATTAACCCCTATTGCAAGCATACGCAACTACAAAAAGGAGTATTAAGGTAAACCTAACCACAGCATTAAACATATGGGTCCATATCAACCCCTAACGAAGCAACGCATAAACTAGGGTTTAAGCTTCTGTCACTCTAGCAACCCATCATCTACTTATTACTTCCCTATGCCTTCCTATAGGCCTAAATAATGGTGAAGTGTCATGTATTCGACGTTCACATAACACCACTAGAGGAGAGACAACATACATCTCATCAAAATATCGAACGAATACCAAATTTACATGACTACTAATAGCAAGACTTCACCCATGTCCTCAGGAACAAACGTAACTACTCACAAAGCATATTCATGTTCATAATCAGAGGGGTAATAATATGCATAAAGGATCTGAACATATGATCTTCCACCAAGTAAACCAAATAGCATCAACTACAAGGAGTAATCAACACTACTAGCAACCCACAGGTACCAATTTGTGGTTTTGATACAAGATTGGATACAAGAGATGAACTAGGGTTTTGAGAGGAGGTGGTGCTGGTGAAGATATTGATGGAGATTGACCCCCTCCCGATGAGAGGATCGTTGGTGATGACGTTGGTGATGATTTCCCCCTCCAGGAGGGAAGTGTCCCCGACAGAACAGCTCCGCCAGAACCCTAGATTGATTCTGCCAAGGTTCCGCCTCATGGCGGCGGAGTTTCATCCCGTAAGCTTGCCCACAATTTTTTCCACGGGAAAACCCTTCATATAGCAGAAGATGACAGCCGGAAGCCCACCAGGGGGCCCAGGAGATAGGGGCGCGCCCTACAGGGGGGCTGTCTCCTGGACAGGGTGTGGGCCCCCTGGCCTATTTCTTTTGCCCAAAAATTCTTATTAAATCTGAAAACTTGTTTCGTGGAGTCTCAGGTCTTTTGGAGTTGTGCATAATAGGTTTCCAACGTTTGCTCCTTTTCCAGCCAGAATTCCATCTGCCGGCATTCCCCCTCTTCATGGTAAACCTTGTAAAATAAGAGAGAATAGCCATAAGTATTGAGATATAATGTGTAATAACAGCCCATAATGCAATAAATATTGATATAAAAGCATGATGCAAAATGGACTTATCAACTCCCCCAAGCTTAGACCTCGCTTGTCCTCAAGCGGAAGCCGAAATCAAAAAATATGTCCACATGTTTAGAGATAGAGGTGTCGATAAAAATAAAATACGGACATGAGGGCATCATGATCATTCTAATAACAGCAACATATATGGATTTTGTCATATGATTTCTTATGTTCAAGTAATAAGAAATTCACAATGTCAAGTATGGTTCAAAAACTTCATTGGGAACTAACAAACTATAATCTCAGTCACTGAAGCAATTGCAATTTATCATAACATCAGAAAGAGTCAATAATAGAGCTTTTCAGCAAGCTCACATACTCAACTATCTCGTAGTCCCCTATAATTGTTAACACTCACGCAATACTTGTGGTTATAGAGTTTCAGCCGGACACTGAGAAAGATAGGGGCTTATTGTGTTGCCTCCCAACATATTCACCTTTAGGTGATGTCAACAATAATAGCCTATTCCAACTTACATCCAATTGGATATATGCATCATGATCTTTCAAACATGAGGAGCTTGCCAAAGGATAAAATGAAAAAGGGAAAGGTGAGGATCACCTTGACTCAAGCATAAAGTAAAACATAAAGTAAAAGATAGGCCCTTCGCAGAGGGAAGTAGAGGTTGTCATGCGCGTTTAGGGTTGTTGATGCATAAAGTCTTAGTGCAAAAGAACGTCACTTTATATTGCCCCTTGTATGTGGACCTTTATTATGCAATCCGTCGCTTTTATTACTTCCACAACAAGTTCGTACAAAGTTTATTTTCTCTGCACTAATAAGTCATACATATTTAGAGAGCAATTTTTATTGCTTGCGCCGATGACAACTTACTTGAAGGATCTTACTCAGTCCATAGGTAGGTATGGTGGACTCTCATGGCAAAACTAGGTTTAAGGATATTTGGAAGCACAAGTAGTATCTCTACTTGGTGCAAAGAATTTGTCTAGCATGAGGGGGAAAGGCAAGCTCAACATGTTTGGAAGGTCAATGACAATATACTTTAACTGAGATGTCGGAAAACATAAACCATTACGTTGTCTTGCTTGTCCAACGTCAACTCTTTTAGCATGTCATACTTAATGAGTGCTTCACAATCATAAAATATGTCCAAGATAATATATTTATATGTGAACCCCTCTTTCCTTATTACTTCCTATTAATTGCAACGATGACCAAGGCTACGTTCATCAACTCTCAACAATTTTTATGCCTCATACTTTCTATGTGTGAAGTTATAACTATCCATAAGATCAATATGAACTCTTTTGTTATTTCTACTTTCTCAAGATCATAGCAATCATAGCAAAGCCCTTGACTCAACACTAATCTTTATTATAGATAGCACACGAACTCGATTACATAAAGAGATCACAAAGCAAAACTCAAAACTACTTGATATCAAAACTTCGAACTAAAAGATCAAGATACTACTAAAAGATCAAACTAAATAAAGTGGTAAAGATAGAGTGTGATGGTGATACGATACCGGGGCACCTCCCCCAAGCTTGGCAGTTGCCAAGGGGAGTGCCCATACCCATGTGATCATTTCTTCGGAGGTGGTGAAGTAGGAGTTTTTTATGATGTAGGCTTGTCGTCCGTCTTCCAAGGCATAGGCTCTCCATCATAAAAGGATGATCGAGTCTCCGGGATCCTTAAATCTGTAGCCAAACTCATTCGCTTGAATCTATATTCATACTCATAGTTCTGGTTCTGCAGGTCATAAATCTGGGCTTGGAGGTGCTCGATTTTCTCTTGAAGCTTGAAGATTGTCTCCCCAATGACTTTGGCATCCAGCTTGTGGTTGTTGGCGAACTCCATGATCATCATCTCATTGGCGTTGAGTCCATGCTCCACCATCCCTTGACACTTGAAAACTTCTTGCTCCATGGCTTCGAGCTTTGTCTCCACGCTCCCGGTACGCCATGGTCCCTCCACATCGCGGATGTGCAACACTCCCTCATGCATCTCAATGGTTTGAGGGTGATGCAACACCTCCGCAAGATAGGGGTTGATAACCTTCTCAAAAAACTTGTCCTTGGGAGCGCTTGGAGAAGACATGATGCTCTAGATCTGAAACAGAAACAGCTCGAAACAAAAACAGAGGATATTTGCGTGATACGGTGGTCAAAACCTTCAGGAGTATATATAATGAATTTTTACCGACAAAATACGTAACATACAAGAAAACGGAGTCCGGGAGGCACACGAGGTGCCCACGAGATAGGGGGGCATGCCCTACAGGGGGGGCGCGCCTTCCTCTCTCGTGGGAGCCTCGTGCCCCTTTCGGGCTACTTCTTTCTTCCTAAAATCCTAAAATAATCCAAAACTGATAAAAATTGCCATTAGAGTTGTTTTGGAGTCGGTTTACTTGCCGTACCACGTACCTATGCCTTTTCGGAGTCTGGAACATTCTGGAAAGTGTCTCTTATGTATTCCTCAGGGGTTATGGTTTCAATAATATTAGTTTCAACATTGATAGGATTACCTGAAATATAATGTTTAGTTCTTTGGCCGTTTACCACCCTCGGATTTGTGCCTTCGAAGTTGTTGATTTTTATAGCACCAGAACGATAGATCTCCTCGATAACGTAGGGACCTTCCCATTTTGAGAGAAGTTTTCCTGCAAAAAATCTTAAACGAGAGTTGAACAATAACACATAATCTCCTACGTTAAACTCACGCTTCTGTATCCTCTTATCATGCTAGCGTTTGACTTTTTCTTTGAAAAGCTTAGCATTCTCACATGCTTGGATTCTCCAGTCATCAAGGGAGCTAATATCAAACAACCTCTTCTCGCCGGCAAGTTTGAAGTCATAATTGAGCTCTTTAACAGCCCAATATGCTTTATGTTCAAGTTCAAGAGGTAAATGACATGCTTTTCCATAAACCATCTTATATGGAGACATACCCATAGGATTTTTGTATGCAGTTCTATAGGCCCATAGTGCATCATCAAGTTTTTTGGACCAATTCTTTCTTGATCTATTCACAGTCCTTTGCAAAATTAACTTGAGCTCTCTATTGCTCAACTCTACTTGACCACTAGACTGCGGGTGATAAGGAGATGCAATTCTTGATTGACATCATACTTAGCGAGCATCTTACGGAAAGCACCATGAATAAAGTGTGAACCACCATCAGTCATAAGATATCTAGGGACTCCAAACCTCGTAAAAATAACTTCTTTAAGCATTTTAATAGAAGTGTTATGATCAGCACTACTAGTTGGAATAGCTTCTACCCACTTAGTAACGTAATCAACAGCAACTAAAATATGTGTATAACCATTAGAGGCAGGGAAAGGTCCCATATAATCAAAGCCCCAAACATCAAATGGTTCCATAACAAGAGAAATAATTCATAGGCATTTCTTGACGTCTACTAATGTTACCTATTCTTTGACATTCATCACAAGATACGACAAACTTACGAGCATCTTTGAAAAGAGTAGGCCAATAAAAACCAGATTGTAGTACCTTGTGTGCAGTTCTATCTCCAGCGTGGTGTCCTCCATAGGATTCGGAGTGACACTTGCGTAGGATCTGTTCCTGTTCATGCTCAGGCACACAATGTCTAATAATACCATCTACTCCTTCTTTATAAAGGTGTGGATCATCCCAGAAGTAATGTCTTAAATCATAAAAGAACTTTTTCTTTTGCTGGTTTGTGAAACTAGGTGGTATATATTTAGCAACAATGTAATTAGCATAATCAGCATACCAAGGAGCAGTACGAGAAGCATTGACAACCGCTAATTGTTCATCAGGAAAACTATCATTAATAGGCAGTGGGTCATCAAGAACATTCTCTAACCTAGAAAAGTTGTCTGCAACGGGGTTCTCAGCTCCCTTTCTATCAATAATATGCAAGTCAAATTCTTGGAGCAAGAGAACCCATCTAATGAGTCTAGGCTTAGCATCTTTCTTTTCCATAAGGTATTTAATAGCAGCATGATCAGTGTGAATAGTAACTTTGGAATCAACAATATAAGGTCTAAACATATCACATGCAAACACAACTGCTAAGAATTCTTTTTCAGTAGTAGCATAATTTCTCTAGGCAGTATCAAGAGTCTTGCTAGCATAATGGATAACATTCAATTTCTTATCAACTCTTTGCCCTAAAACAGCACCTACAGCATAATCACTAGCATCGCACATAATTTCAAAAGGTAAATTCCAATCAGGTGGCTGGACAATAGGTGAAGTGATCAAAGCCTTCTTAAGTGTTTCAAATGCTTCTACACAATCATCATCAAAGACAAAAGGAATATCTTTTTGCAATAAATTAGTCAGAGGCCTAGAGATTTTAGAAAAGTCCTTAATGAACCTCCTATAAAAACCGGCATGACCAAGGAAACTTCTTATACCTTTTATGTCCTTGGGACATGGCATCTTTTCAATAGCATCAACTTTGGCTTTATCAACTTCAGTACCTCTCTCAGAGATCTTGTGCCCCAAGACAATGCCTTCATTAACCATAAAGTGACACTTTTCCCAATTCAGGACGAGACTAGTGTCTTCGCATCTCTGCAAAACTCGATCAAGGTTGCTCAAACAATCATCAAAAGAGGATCCATAGACGGAGAAGTCATCCATGAATACCTCACAAATCTTTTCACAAAAATCAGAAAATATAGCCATCATGCATCTTTGAAAGGTAGCAGGTGCATTACATAAACCAAAAGGCATACATCTATACGCAAAAGTACCAAAAGGGCAAGTAAAAGTAGTTTTAGATTGACCCCCCGTTGATACAGGTATCTGAGAGAAGCCAGAATAACCATCTAGAAAGCAAAAATGTGTGTTTTTGGATAGCCTTTCTAGCATTTGATCAATAAAATGTAAAGGGTAATGATCTTTCTTAGTAGCTTTATTTAACTTACGAAAATCAATTACCATCCTATAGCCTGTAATAATTCTTTGTGGGATCAATTCATCTTTATCATTAGGAACAACGGTAATATCTCCCTTTTTAGGGACACAATGGACAGGGCTTACCCATTCACTATCAGCAACGGGATAAATAATACCTGCCTCAAGGAGCTTTAGTATCTCCTTTCTTACCACTTCCTTCATTTTGTTTTAATCGTCTTTGAGGATCTCTAACTGGTTTGGCATCTTTCTCCACTGAAATTTTGTGTTGACATAATGTGGGACTAATGCCCTTAAGATCATCCAGAGTATATCCAATAGCAGCTCGGTGTTTCTTCAGAGTTTTCAATAATCTTTCTTCTTCTTTCTCTGAAAGGTTAGCACTAATAATAACATGATATATTTCCTTTTCATCAAGATAAGCATACTTAAGATTATCAGGTAAGGGTTTGAGTTCAAACACGGGATCACCCTTGGGTGGAGGGGGATCCCCAAGAATTTCAACGGGAAGGTTATGTTTCAACATAGGTTCTTGTTTAAGGAACACTTCATCTATTTCTTCCCTTTCTTCATAAACATATCGTTTTCATGGTCTAGCAAATATTGTTCTAACGGATCAGTTGGTGGAATAGCAATGGGAATAGCAATGGAAGCAAGACCAATAATTTCATCCTTACTAGGTGGTTCCTTTTCACGAGGTTGTCTACTAAACTTAGCAAAATTAAACTCATGAGACATACCATCTATGCCAACAGTGACAATATTCTTTTCAAAATTAATCTTAGCACTAGCAGTATTCAAGAAGGGTCTACCAAAAATAATGGGACAAAAATCATCTTGTGGGGAACCAAGAACAAGAAAATCAGCAGGGTATTTAATCTTCCCACACAATACTTCAACATCTCTAACAATCCCAATAGGTTTAATGGTATCCCTATTAGCAAGCTTAATAGTAATATCAATGTCTTCTAATTCAACAGGTGCAATATCGTGCATAATTTCTTTATAAAGATCATAAGGTATCGCATTAGCACTAGCACCCATATCACATAAACCGTGATAACAATGATCTCCTATTTTAACAGAAATAACAGGCGTGCCTACAACAGGTCTACGTGTCTTAGTATCTAGTCTAGCAATATTAGCAGTTTCACCACAAAAAGAAATAACATGCCCATCTAAGTCCTCATCCAAAAGATCTTTAATCATAGAAATACCAGGTTCAACATTAATTTGCTCAGGAGGTGTATAGGTCCTAGTATTACTCTTACGAACAATAGTCGAAGCTTTAACATGATCTTTTATCCTAACAGGAAAAGGAGGTTTTTCAACATAAGCAATAGGAATAATGGGATCACTATATGTAATAGTCTTCTCTTCGACTGTAATAGGTGCAACTACTTTAACTTCAACAGGAGGATTATATTTAAACCACTTCTCTTTAGGGAGATCAACGTGAGTAGCAAAAGTTTCACAAAAATTAGCTACTATCTCAGAGTCAAGTCCATACTTAGAGCTAAATCCACGGAAAGCATCGGTATCCATAAAAGATTTAACACAATCGAACTTAGGTGTCATACCTGACTCCTTACCATCGTTGGAACCCCAATCTTCAGAGTTGCATTTAATTCTTTCCAATAAGTCACATTTGAAATCAATAGTCTTCAGCATATAGGAACCAGCACAGGAAGTATCGAGCAGGTTGCGATTATCAAGAGAAAGCCGAGCATAAAAATTCTGAATGATCATTTCCCGAGAGAGCTCATGATTGGGGCATGAATATAACATTGACTTAAGCCTCCCCCAAGCTTGAGCGATGCTTTCTCCTTCGCGAGGCCAGAAATTATATATGTAATTACGATCATGATGAACAAGATGCATAGGATAGAACTTCTAGTGAAATTCCAACTTCAAACGCTTATAGTTCCAATATCTCATATCATCACATAGCCTATACCATGTCATTGCGTCTCCCTTCAAAGATAAAGGGAATACCTTCCTTTTGACAACATCATTGGGAATACCTGCAAGCTTAAATAATCCACAAACTTCATCCACAAAGATAAGGTGTAAGTCGGGATGCAATGTTCTGTCTCCTGCAAAAGGATTAGCTAGCTGTTTCTCTATCATACCCGAAGGAATCTCAAAGTGAATATTTTCATAAGGTTCAGTAGGTTGAGGTTCATCTATTGGCTCTTCTGGTTGGGGTGAAGATACCCCAAACAAGCCCCTCAAAGGATTAGTTTCCATAGTGACAAGTAACAGAAAATTTTAGCACACTATATAAATGTTTCCTTACCAAGTTCCACTCACCAAGAGCGCTACGCTCCCCGGCAACGGCGCCAGAAAAGAGTCTTGATGACCCACAAGTATAGGGGATCTATCATAGTCCTTTCGATAAGTAAGAGTGTCGAACCCAACGAGGAGCAGAAGGAAATGATAAGCGGTTTTGAGTAAGGTTTTCTCTGCAAGCACTGAAATAGTAGGTGATAGATAGTTTTGTGATAAGATAAATAGTAACGAGCAAAACGTAAATAAAGTAAATAAAGTGCAGCAAGGTGGCCGAATCCTTTATGTAGCAAAGGATAAGCCTGGACAAACTCTAATAATGAAGAAGGAGCTCCCGAGGACACATTGGGAATTATCGTCTAGCTAGTTTTCATCACGTTCATGAGATTCGCGTTCGGTACCTTGATAATTTGATATGTGGGTGGACCGGTACTTGGGTACTGCCCTAACATGGACAAGCATCCCACTTATGATTAACCCCTATTGCAAGCATCCGCAACTACAAAAAGGAGTATTAAGGTAAACCTAACCACATCATTAAACATATGGGTCCATATCAACCCCTAACGAAGCAACACATAAACTAGGGTTTAAGCTTCTATCACTCTAGCAACCCATCATCTACTTACTAATTCCCTATGCCTTCCTCTAGGCCCAAATAATGGTGAAGTGTCATGTAGTCGACGTTTAAATAACACCATAAGAGGAGAGACAACATACATCTCATCAAAATATCGAACGAATACCAAATTCACATGACTACTAATAGCAAGACTTCACCCATGTCCTCAGTAACAAACGTAACTACTCACAAAGCATATTCATGTTCATAATCAGAGGGGTAATAATATGCATAAAGGATCTGAACATATGATCTTCCACCAAGTAAACCAAATAGCATCAACTACAAGGAGTAATCAACACTACTAGCAACCCACAGGTACCAATTTGTGGTTTTGATACAAGATTGGATATAAGAGATAAACTAGAGTTTTGAGAGGAGATGGTGCTGGTGAAGATGTTGATGGAGATTGACCCCCTCCCAATGGGAGGATCATTGGTGATGACATTGGTGATGATTTCCCCCTCCCTGAGGGAAGTGTCCCTGGCAGAACAGCTCCGCCAGAGCCCTAGATTGATTCCGCCAAGGTTCCGCCTCGTGGCGGCGGAGTTTTGTCCCGTAAGCTTGCCCAAGATTTTTTTCCAGGGGAAAACCCTTCATATAGCAGAAGATGGCAGCCGGAAGCCCACCATGGGGCCCAGGAGATAGGGGGTGCGCCCTACAGGGGGGGCGCCCCCTGTCTCCTGGACAGGGTGTGGGCCCCCTGGCCTATTTATTTTGCCCAAAAATTCTTATTAAATCTAAAAAGTTGTTTCGTGGAGTCTCAGGTCTTTTGGAGTTGTGAATAATAGGTTTCCAATGTTTGCTCCTTTTCTAGCCCGAATTCCAGCTGTCGGCATTCCCCCTCTTCATGGTAAACCTTGTAAAATAATAGAGAATAGCCATAAGTATTGAGATATAATGTGTAATAACAGCCCATAATGCAATAGATATTGATATAAATGCATGATGCAAAATGGACGTATCAGCGGCGACCTACCGTGTTCTACTCTTCCTCGTTTTCTGTGTGGCGCGGCCTTGTTGGCAGCGGGGCGGGGCCTCGGCGGAGCCAGTGATGTCCTCTGTCTCGTTGCCGGCAGGCGGCGCCTCAGCGGAGCGGTGGAAATCCTCCCCCACGTTGCCGGCAGGGTGGGGCCTCGGCTGAGCCGGTGATGTCCTCTGCCTTGTTGTTGGCGGGCGGGGCCCGGTGTCCTCTGCCTCGTTGTTGGCGCCGCGAGGCCTCGTTGGAGCCGACGGTGTCCTCTTCCTCGTTGTTGGTGCCGCTGGGCCTCGGCGGAGCAGGGCATCATGAACGCCAGCGGAGCGGGGACTCGTCGGAGCCGGCATTGTCCTCTGCCTCGTCCTCGGTCTCGCCAAACAGCGCCTCACCCGCTTCATCGCCCTCTTTGCTAGCCACTTTGTAGGCGGCCGCAGCCTCTGCCACCCGCATGCGGTATCGCCAGTGCTCGAGGTGGCCCTTGCGGGCGGAGCGGTACGAGTCGAGCAGCGCCTCCTGCTCCGCCCGCTCCGCGGCGATCTGCTCCTCCGCCTGCAGGTGCTCCTGGAGGAGATGGTGGTTGTAGGCGGCGTCGGCCTGCGCCTCCCGGAACAGCTCCTCACGCGTCTGCCTCACCCTGTCCATATATTGGGCACGGGCCTCGCCGATGGTCATGGTGCAATGCACCGGCGAGGATGGCGCGGAGGAGGGGGTTGGCGTCGGATCATCGACTACCATGTTCTCCATTGGGACGTCGTCGTCCTCTGGCTGCCTGCCGGCCAGCCGGTCGGCAACAATGGCTGCCATCTCCTTGTGGTCCATCATCCACCCGTCCCGAAGAGTGCTGGAGCGCGAGGAAGCCATGGTGGGCAGTAGTGGTGTGGACAGGAGAAAGGGAACGGATGTGGATGACTGCGGCTATGGCCGGCGCAGCAGTTTATATAGCAATGGTGGACGGGTGAAGGGACGGACGTGTGGCACCGGAGTAGCCACCTCGGCAACCGCATATCATTAATGTGTGCGGCAGATGGACGGACGGACGGCACTTGTGTCATTTGAAGGTGGAGCAATCGCCTGCACCGGGAAGCGGG
Organism: Triticum timopheevii; assembly: GCA_963921465.1. Lineage (NCBI taxonomy): Eukaryota > Viridiplantae > Streptophyta > Magnoliopsida > Poales > Poaceae > Triticum > Triticum timopheevii. The sequence goes on along the minus strand of OY997272.1, from coordinate 466,343,740 downwards.
GCGACCGGCGCTGACTGTTTCGGGCGGAAAGCGCGCGCGGGCGAGGAGATGACTTTACTTGGATAGGATGACAATGGGGACCCACCAGGTCCATAGCCTCACGTACGCAAGTGCCTCCTTATTTTGCTTCCTCCTGGTTTCCTGACATCACGGTCCCACACCATTGTCAACCTATGTACTCCCTCCTTTCCGGTTCATAGGGCTTATCTCAAAATTTTAGTTTTTCCATTTTATAAGGCTCAATTTGGTTGTTTTCCATCACATGTTTAGATTCCAATGTGCATTAAATCATTGCATGCAAGTATTGAGAGAAAATTGACCAATGCATGTACTTTATGCATGCATGCATTGCAATTAATGCACTGATAAACATAATTTTTTGAGGATAACAAGAGCATTAATTAGGTGCTTTTGCAAAACTACAAAAAGTATTTCACCACTCGCCATCTACCTTGATTGGTGAGATTTTTGAATTGAGCATTATAAACCGGAAAGGAGGGAGTAGTCAATAAACGAGAGAATTGCACAAGAAGCGGGCGACAGCTGGGACCAAGCAGCTCGAGCGGTATTTGTGTTTTTGAGGTGTGAGCACTATAGAGTTTTTTGATGTTTACCCCAGATATTAATTTTTCTCCTCTGAACAACAACGAAAACATCGCTGCTGGTATTAACTGGGTGGGTTGTGGCCTGTCTAGCCCAGGCCAGATATCCAGCCCAGATATTAATTTTTTTCAAGCTGAAAATGGCTAGCCCAGCTATACTTTTTTTTAGGAATACCGAGGCAAGGTCAAGTTGTTATTCTCCGCCCCGCTGGGCTGCAAATCTTTCCTAGGAGGGATGCATTAGGCTTAACAAGAAAATGGGCTTTAAGAAATAATAAATGGGATGAAATTATAAAAACTGGGTAGTAACTATAAAAAATGCACCAAACAATGATTACTTTATAAAATATTATTTTTGGAATATTGAAAATTTTAATTTCATTAATTGTTGCGAGCGCAATGTTTCATTGGATTTTTATGTAATATAAATTTATATTGAAATTGTATTTAATCTGACTAGAAATTTCGGGATAAAAATATTCAGATCCCATCAAAATGTGGGAAATTTTATTGAATTCTATTTTGAACGGTTGGTTGAAATGGGCTGTACTTTAAACAAACTGTAAATGGGATGTAGTAAATTCCATTAGAATTCAAAAATAGGTTACACATTCTTACAAATCTCAAATGGGCTATAAGTTCTCTGCCACACACTTCTGGCCTTACTAAGTTGACGCGTCCCCTAAAAAAACAGAGTTGACGCGTATGCAAGGCTTTGTCAACTTATAGTCAACACATAGTTCTAGCAGCAGTGGCTGTTGGATGTCCATCCAACGGATGCCGTGCTTCTTCTTTAATCTCGGATATTCTAGCTTCACCCGCCCAAAAATGATTCCTCCCCCTGACATCTGGGGCGCACCGTTTCGAAAGCTGACCTGTGGGCCTACTAAGTTGACGTACCAAGGGCTTTGTCAACTTAGTCAATATAAACGATTCTAGCTGCAGTGACCATATGATCTCCATCCAATGGCCGTCGTGCTTCTTCAACCTCTGGTCTTCTTGCTCCAGCCGCCCAAAGCAACGCCGGTCGTGCCGCCTGCTCCTGCCTCCCGTGGCCGACTGTGCAGCCGCGGAGGCCTCACCGCCCCCTACTACTCCCACCGCTGGCCAGGCCATCCCTCCACTCACTCACACCCCCTGTTATTCTGTGGCGATGGCAGCGCAGCCGAACCAGTGAACCCTCGTACTCCTCTCTGCGTGTGCATCCACTGCCGCGTCTTCCCCGGCTGTGCGCCGTCCCCTTCCTAGGCCTCGCCGTCGTCCACCGCCGTGGTGCTCTCGGCGTGGTGTGGTCAACGTGGTCAAGGAACGACTTCCATCGGACGTGGACTATACGTGGAGAGGCTGACAGCTGGGTCCACGGCAGCCGCAAGGAACTGCCTCCTTATTACGCGCAAAATAATTATTCCTCCACCTGACAGCGGGGACCCACCGGACGGGCCACCGTATTTCGTGAAAAAATGATTCGCCCCCTGACTGCTGGGACCCACGAGCTACATCTTTGCACGCAAGGAAGTGCGTCCGAATAAAAACGATTCGCCCCCCTGACTGCTGGGACCCACCAGCTACATCGTCGCACGCAAGGAAGTGCGTCCGAAAAAAAAACGATTCGCCCCCCGACTGCTGGCACCCACCAGCTACACCTTCACACGCAAGGAAGTGAATCCGGGCAAAAAAACGATTCGCCCCCCTGACTGCTGGGACCTAGCAGCTACACCTTCGCAAGCAAGGAAGTGCGTCTGAAAAAAAATGATTCGCCCCCTGACTGTTGAGACCCAGCAGCTACACCTTCGCACGCAAGGAAGTGCGTCCGGGCAAAAAAAAGATTTGCCCCCCTGACAGCTGGCACCCACCAGCTACATCTTCGCAGGCAAGGAAGTGCCTGACAGTCGAGACCCACCTGGTCAAAGCGTACGTAGCGTTGTCATCCTGGTCGCGAACGTGTACGTACATACTGGTCGATGTAGAGGCGCACACGTGTCATAGTAGAGGCGCGCACATGTACACGTACGTACAACGGCCAGGGTGCAAGAAAGAAAATACGGCCACGTATGTGTACATATGGGCGGGGTCTCGTATGCCTAGTTGCGCATACGTATGGCGAGGGCTCGTGTTCATGGGGAGGCAACAGAATGCGTCGTGTTCATGGGGAGGCAACGGAACGCGTCGTGTTCATGGGGAGGCAACGGAATGCTCGTGTTCATGGGGAGGTAACGGAATGCGTCGTGTTCATCGGGAGGCAACGGAATGCGTCGTGTTCATCGGGAGGCAATGAAATGCGAGGGAGCCAACCGGATGGGTCGGAACGGAATGTGTGGTCGTGTTCATCGGGAGCGCTTGGACGGAACAAGCGACGGAAACGAGGCCTGGCGTACTGCAGAACGGAGGAAACGACCTTGTGTTCGACCAGCCACGTTAGGAACGGGGTGCTGTTGATCGGGAGGGGTGTGGCGTACCGCAAAACGGAGGAAATGGACCTCCTACGGTCGAAACGGGGGTCCTGTTGATCGGGAGGGGTGTGGCGTACCGCAAAACGGAGGAAACGGACCTCCTACGGTCGAAACGGGGGTCCTGTTCATCGGGAAGGGTGTGGTGTACCGCAAAACGGAGGAAACGGACCTCCTACGGTCGAAATGGGAGTCCTGTTCACTAGGAGGGGTGTGGCGCACCGCAAAACGGGACTCCACGAGATACTGTTCATCTCCATCGTCGACCTCCTCCAGCCTCCACGAGCTACCGTCGACCTCCTCCAGCCTCCACGGGCTCCTGTTCATCCAGCCTCCACCGCGCGCTACTCCACCGGCTACTATTGAACCACCCCTGCACCATCTACTGTTCATCCAGCCCTCCACACCATGGGGTCCTGTTCAACCACCCCTCCACGGCCACCCCTCCACCGTCTACTGTTCATCCAACCCTCTAGACCACGGGGTCCTGTTCATCCAGAGGCAACGCCACCGCTCACTGTTCATCCAACCCCCCTCCCCCCGCAATGTTCACTGTTCATGAATTGATCGGCTTCAGTTAGCAGCAGTAGCGAAGGAATCGCTCCATCTGGTTCAGTTAACAGCCATCGATCGATCGCTCAGGTTCAGTAACGCGTAGCCTGCAGTGCAATCACTCGGGTTCAGTTAGAGCCCAACGCCTCGCTCGGGTTCAGTTAGAGCCAACGCCTCGCACACACACGCGTACGTGTACGAGAGAAACGCGCATCGCTCGGCCCCCGACCTCCCACCGTAACCGGCAACTCCCTGAAATTTTCCTACCCCTCGCTTCTACCACAGTTTTTTCCGTCATTGACGGCCCAAAGAATGTCATGCAGCTGCGTCTCCGTCCCACCCAGGACGAAAAGCCCATTTTCTGTCATGATTTTTTGTCATAGAAGTAGGAGCCCACCACATCTATGATGATACCGGGTTCCGTCACAATTATCATCATAGAAGTGTCATATGTATGACAGAAAAAATTCGTTCGGCCCAAAATGTCATGGATGTGTCTTTTTTTGTAGTGTTCTACTCCAAAGGGACTAGTCACTGGAAGTGGACCTGCCCCAAGTATTTGGCGGATAAGAAGGATGGCAAAGTGAAAGGTATATTTGATATACATGTTATTGATGTGTACCTTACTGATGCTCATAGTAGCGCCTGGGTATTTGATACTGGTTCTGTTGCTCATATTTGCAACTTGAAACAGGGGCTACGGATAGAACAAAGATTGTCTAAGGACGAGGTCATGATGCACGTGGGAAATGGTTCCAAGGTCGATGTGATTGCCGTTGGCACGCTACCTCTACATCTACCATCAGGATTAGTTTTAGACCTGAATAATTGTTATTTGGTGCCAGCGTTGAGCATGAACATTATATCTGGATCTTGTTTGATGCGAGATAGTTATTCATTTAAATCAGAGAATAATGGCTATTCTATTTATATGAGTAATATCTTTTATGGTCATGCACCCTTGCTGAGTGGTCTATTTTTGTTGAATCTCGATAGTGATGATATGCATATTCATAATATTGAAGCCAAAAGATACAAAGTTGATAATGATAGTGCAACTTATTTGTGGCACTGTCTTTTAGGTCATATCAGTGTAAAGCGCATGAAGAAACTCATGCTGATGGACTTTTTGGAATCACTTGATTATGAATCACTTGGTGCTTGCGAACCGTGCCTTATGGGCAAGATGACTAAAACTCCGTTCTCTGGAACAATGGAACGAGCTACTGACTTATTGGAAATAATACATACTGATGTATGCGGTCCAATGAGTGTTGAGGCTCGTGGCGGGTATCATTATTTTCTTACCTTCACGGATGATTTGAGCAGATATGGTTATATCTGCTTGATGAAGCATAAGACTGAAATATTTGAAAAGTTCAAAGAATTTCAGAGTGAAGTGGAGAATCATCGTAACAAGAAAAATAAAGTTTCTACGATCTGATCATGGAGGAAAATATTTGAGTTATGAGTTTGGTCTTCATTTGAAACAACATGGGATAGTTTCACAAATAACACCACCTGGAACACCACAGCGAAATGGTGTGTCCGAATGTCATAATCGTACTTTATTGGATATGGTGCGATCGATGATGTCTCTTACTGATTTATCGCTATCATTTTGGGGTTATGCTTTAGAGACGGCTGCATTCACTTTAAATAGGGCACCATCAAAATCCGTTGAGACGAGGCCTTATGAACTGTGGTTTGGCAAGAAACCAAAGTTGTCGTTTCTTAAAGTTTGGGGCTGTGGTGCTTATGTGAAAAAGCTTCAACCTAATAAGCTCGAACCCAAATCGGAGAAGTGTGTCTTCATAGGATACCCAAAGGAAACTGTTGGGTACACCTTCTATCATAGATCCGAAGGCAAAATCTTTGTTGCTAAGAATGGAACCTTTCTAGAGAAGGAGTTTCTCTCGAAAGAAGTGAGTGGGAGGAAAGTAGAACTTGATGAGGTAATTGTACCTTCTCCCTTGTTGGAAAGTAGTTCATCACAGATATCAGTTCCAGTGATTCCTACACGAATTAGCGAGGAAGTTAATGATGATGATCATAAAACTTCAGATTAAGTTACTACCAAACCTCATAGGTCTTCCAGAGTAAGATCCGCACTAGAGTGGTACCGTAATCCTGTTCTAGAAGTCATGTTACTAGACCATGATGAACCTACGAACTATGAGGAAGCAATGATGAGCCTAGATTCCACGAAATGGCTTGAGGCCATGAAATCTGAGATGGGATCCATGTATGAGAATAAAGTGTGGACTTTGGTGGACTTGCCCGATGATCAGCAAGCCATAGAAAATAAATGGATCTTTAAGAAGAAGACCAATGCAGACGGTAATGTTACTGCTTACAAAGCTCGACTTGTTGCAAAAGGTTTTCGACAAGTTCAAGGAGTTGACTACGATGAGAGTATCTCACCCGTAGCGATGCTTAAGTCTGTCCGAATCATGTTAGCAATTGCTGCATTTTATGATTATGAAATTTGGCAAATGGATGTCAAAACTGCATTCCTGAATGGATTTCTGGAAGAAGAGTTGTATATGATGCAACCAGAAGGTTTTATCAATCCAAAGGGTGCTACCAAAGTGTGCAAGCTCCAGCGTTCCATTTATGGACCTGTGCAAGCCTCTCGGAGTTGGAATAAATGCTTTGATAGTGTGATCAAAGCATATGGTTTTATATAAACTTTTGGAGAAGCCTGTATTTACAAGAAAGTGAGTGGGACCTCTATAGCATTTCCGATATTATATGTGGATGACATATTGTTGATTGGAAATCATAAAGAATTTCTGGATAGCATAAAGGGATACCTGAATAAGAGTTTTTCCATGAAAGACCTTGGTGAAGCTGCTTACATATTGGGCATCAAGATCTATAGAGATAGATCAAGACGCTTAATTGGACTTTCACAAAGCACATACCTTGATAAAGTTTTGAAGAAGTTAAAAATGGATCAGTCAAAGAAAGGGTTATTGCCTGTGTTACAAGGTGTAAAGTTGAGTCAGACTCAATGCCCGACCACTGCAGAAGAAAGAGAGAAAATGGAAGTCATTCCCTATGCTTCAGCCATAAGTTCTATCATGTATGCAATGCTGTGTACCAGACCTGATGTGTGCCTTGCTATAAGCATAGTAGGGAGGTACCAAAGTAATCCCGGAGTGGAGCACTAGACAGCGGTCAAGAACATCCTGAAATACCTAAAAAGGACTAAGGATATGTTTCTCGTTTATGGAGGTGAAAAAGAGCTCGTCGTAAATGGTTACATCGATGCAAGCTTTAACACTGATCCGGATGACTCTAAGTCACAAACCGGATACGTATTTTTATTCAATGGAGGAGCTGTCAGTTGGTGTAGTTCCAAGCAGAGCGTCATGCCGGGATCTACGTGTGAAGCGGAGTACATTGCTGCTTCAGAAGAAGCAAATGAAGGAGTTTGGATGATGGAGTTCATATCCGATCTAGGTGTCATACCTAGTGCATCGGGTCCAATGAAAATCTTTTGTGACAATATTGTTGCAATTGCCTTGACAAAGGAATCCAGATTTCACAAGAGAACCAAGCACATCAAGAGACGCTTCAATTCCATCTGTCATCAAGTGTCGGAGGGGGACGTAGAGATTTGGAAGATACACACGGATCTGAATGTTGCAGACCCGTTGACTAAGCCACTTCCAAGAGCAAAACATGATCAGCACCAAAGCTCCATGGGTGTTAGAATCATTACTATGTAATCTAGATTATTGACTCTAGTGCAAGTGGGAGACTGAAAGAAATATGCCCTAGAGGCAATAATAAAGTTATTATTTATTTCCTTAATTCATGATAAATGTTTATTATTCATGCTAGAATTGTATTAACCGGAAACTTAGTACATGTGTGAATACATAGACAAAACATATAGTCCCTAGTATGCCTCTACTTGACTAGATCGTTAATCAAAGATGGTTATGTTTCCTAACCATAGACATGCACTAGTAGAAAACCACCCATTAGTCCCGGTTCGTAAGGGCCTTTAGTCCCGGTTCATGAACCGGGACTAATGGGTCATTACTAATGCCACCACCCATTAGTCCCGGTTCAAACACGAACCAGGACCAATGTGGCTCCACGTGGCCCTGTGCACCGAGCCCAGTCAGAGGGCTTTTGGTCCCGGTTGGCGGCTCCAACCGGGACCAAAAGTCAATTTTTTTTACAAAAGTAGCTAGCTAATAGAGAGAAGTGTCCTCTCTTATCTTCGTCCTTGGTTTATCAACGCTGCTGCTATGTTCATTGCACCCGCAGATATAACATGCTCATGCATGCTTTGCATCATACATCATCATATATGTATATAATAACAAGTCCTATACTAATCATGCATCATCATACAACTTCTACTCGTTATTAATAATAAGTCATACGATCATCATCCTCATAGTCATCGAACCCAACCCTACATAATTGTTCTTAGCACATGATCATCAGTACCAGGTAGGACCTACACCCTTAAGGTAAAATAGCATAAAACAATATAGACCCTGACTCTCCATTATGAAGAATGGCGGTCATCCTGTCTCCAATTCTTGCCCTTCGCTGCTTATTCCTTCCAAGAAGCTCCTTACGACTGTCCATGCATTTTTTCCATTCTTTGATTGTTATGTCTCCATTTCTTTTAGAAACCCGGTATGGATAGTTGAGATTCGTAGGACGACCTGGTCGTATGTTCAAAACATGAAGGCTACCATGCGTACACATCAGATGAGGCACACAATCATTCGGGATTATCTGTTGAAAAACATAGTAATAACTTCGTAGTTAGCAATGATGTACTAGTTTTAGAAGTGTGCAAAAAGATGCACGGATGTTGTAATAGTAAAAAATAATCTTACCAGGGTATCTCCATGGTAGTTACCGTAGTTCAACACGTGCACTAGTGGCACGTATTGACCATAATGTTGAGGAGTTTGATTGTAGATATTGTAATTTTCAAGATCAGTACAAAATCCGACCAGATGATTTTTCTCCTGATAAGTTAATTCGGAGCCTTTGGTGTAGTACGTTTTGTCTACCATCTTCCGTACATTCTTTGAAGAATGAAAATAAGCTGTCAATGGAGATAAGTTGTCAACTATATATTTTGAAATAAACAATATAAATTACTTAATAACTATGTTTAGCTCACATGAGGGAAGAACTGGAGGTGTATCCACAAAGACCCAAATCGAAGGTGTCTCTTGCTCGATTGTAGGATCACCAAGATCCATGGTGACAAGCATACCCTCATCAAGACCATACATCTTGCAAAATGCATCCCAATTTTTGCAACCAAAATGGGTTACACTCTGAGCATTGTACAACTTTACTTGAAAATCCACACCATGATGGGTACTTAGGATAATTTTTTTGGTTTCGAAATTTTCATGGTCTTCAAAACCCATCCTCTCCAAGACATAGTGTCTTGCAAAGCATGGGATAAGCTAGTCGAATTGGAAAAGATGAAAAATACACGTTAAAATAGTTGAAGTCGTGCTTAATTACGAAAAAAACTATTGTCGTCGTTGCGTACCATATGAACATCGCAGGTCTCCCCGAGCTTAATGCTGAAGCGCCGATCTTCGTCCAGCTCAATGAACCTGTCGCACATACCTCGGTCGTCGTGGCACCAGTCGCACTCCCCCGGGCGGTTTTCATCGTCTGAGTACGACATTTCCGGCCTACGTTCATAATTCAAATATTAAACTAGATCATTATTATTAATCACGGGTTGACTATCGATGATCGATGTACGTACATAGCTCCTCTTTCATTCCCGAATGCATTATTATACCAAATTGTCTAGCACACGGGAATGAAGGAGAACTTATCCAATATGAGCATTCAATAAGCAAAACCAAATCATAAAATAAGCAAAACTAAATCATAAAATAAAGTATAGTATTCAAATTAGCATGCATTCAATAATTATAAGCAAAAGTACATCATCTCTTGGTGTCCGTACATCATCGAATATTATCACTAATACAACTAGAACCGTAGCGCCCGACGGGTATCGACGCGGGCGGTGGACACCCAAAGATAAGGAACCATCACAGGATCATAGCTCCAGTGAGATCCTTGAAGAACCTGCCAGGTATTGTCGAACCTCCCCTCCAATGCAACCATGTAGCGACGGACGTGCTCGTCCTCCTCGCTGACACGGTGATGTACCACCTCCGCGGTGTCCGGATGCCTCACCACCGTCATTGGCCCACGCGACCGCCACCAAACAAGGATCGGGTCAACAACGGGCTGCCTCCTCACCAACCTACGTCCCCCGGAAGGTAGCACCTCCCAATACCAACCCGGCGGAGCCCAGTCCCGAACATGGCCCTGATCAAGCAAGCCTCCACCGCCGAGTCGACGACGACGAGGATGCGGGATAGGCATCGCCAACGTCGACGCGGGAACTACTTCTATATATAGTTAAATCTAACATAATATGAAGAAATTAAGTACTACACATATCTAATCTAACAAAAAAATCTAATTAATCTAACAAAAATATCTAACATAATATGAACAAATTAATTACTACACATGTAATCTAACAAAAGAATCTAATCTAACAAAAAATCTAATTAAATCAACTATCTAGTTCAACTACTAAGCACTTACTATAAATAAATAAGTAGTACTTACTAAAAACAAACGTCTTATTTTTTCCTTTTTCTAAATACTATGAACAAAAAAATCATTAAAATTCTATGAACAAAATTAATTACACAATCTAAATATCACCCAAAAAAATCTATTAACAATAATATCACCAAACATGCATATTCAATAATAATATCACCAAAAAAATCTATTAACAGAAAAAAATCTAACATAATATGAACAAATTAATTACTACACATGTAATCTAACAAAAAAATCTAATCTAACAAAAAAATCTATGAACTACATATCTAAATTACTACACATCTAACCTAACAAAAAAATATATGAACTACAAAAAGAATCTAAAAAAATCTAACAAAAATAAAAAAACGCTCACGTCGGCTTCGAGGCGGCGCGGTGCAGGGGCGACGACGGGGACGGCGGCGACGAGGACAGTGGGCTCGGGGGCGGCGACGGGGACGGCGGACTCGGGGCAGGGGCGACGGCTGGCGACGACGTCGGGGCGCGGCGGCGCAGGACGCGGGCGGCGATGACGGGGCGGCGCGGGACGCGGGCGGCGATGGGGGCGGCGACGACGGCGGGCTCGGGGCGGCGACGGGGACGGCGGGCTCGGGGCGGGCTCGGCGGCAACGGTGATGAGGAGCAGAGGCTCGGGGCAGGAGCGAGCAGATGGGATTTGGCGAAAACTGCTAAGTCCAGTATATATAGCAATAGCATTGGTCCCGGTTGGTGGCACCAACCGGGACTAATGCCACCTTTAGTCCCGGTTGGTGCCACCAACCGGGACCAAAGGCCTCTTTTCAGCCGCCCAAAGGGCGGGAAATGAAGACCTTTGGTCCCGGTTGGTGGCTCCAACCGGGACTAAAGGGGGGGGGGCATTGGTCCCGGTTGAAGCGACCAACCGGGACCAAAGAACGGCATTGGTACCGGTTGTTGCCATGAACCGGTACCAATGGACCCATGTAACTACTTTTTTTATTTTCTGCAGCTATTTTTTTTGTTGATTCTTCCTGCAGCTATTTTTTAGTCCCACCTCGCCAAGCGAGAGGCACTCGCAGCTGTTTATAAGCCCTGAGTGCAGAGACGATGACGAAGAGGCTCAATGCTCCTGCATGTTGGTTAGCTTCAAGCCTTGAGGAATACGGTAGACTGCACAGAGCTATGTGCAGTGCAGTTGACACTATTCCAAAAGGCTTGAAGCAAATTAACAAACATTGCGCCTCTTTTTTATTTTTAATGGCTTATTACAACTCAGAAATAAAAAGAAAAAAATAAATATAGCAGAAAAAGAAAGAAAATATAAAAAACCACTCAGAAATAAATAGAAGAAAAAATAATTTTGATTAACTTTACTAAAAAATAGCATAGATGCTTATTTTTAATGACTTATTACAACTCAGAAATAAAAACAAAAGAATAAATATAACAGAATAGAAAAATTTTTACAGAAAACTACTCAGAAATGAATAGAAGCAAAAAATAGTTGTGAATAACTGTACTAAAAAAGGAGCATATATGCTTATTTTTAATGGCTTATTACAACTCAGAAATAAAACGAAAAAAAATAAATATAGCAGAAAAAGAAAATATAAAAAACCACTCAGAAATAAATAGAAGAAAAAATAATTTTGATTAACTTTACTAAAAAAATAGCATAGATGCTTATTTTTAATGACTTATTACAACTCAGAAATAAAAACAAAAGAATAAATATAACAGAAAAGAAAAAAAATTGTAGAAAACTACTCATAAATGAATAGAAGCAAAAAATAGTTGTGATTAACTGTACTAAAAAGGAGCATATATGCTTATTTTTAATGGCTTATTACAACTCAGAAATAAAAAGAAAAAAATAAATATAGCAGAAAAAGAAAAAAACTATATAAAAAACTACTCAGAAATGAGCAGAGATGCGCTTATAGAGGAAATTCAACTTAAATTCATAACGAATTTCAAGAGAAATCCGTATGAATTTATGCTAAATTACCTATATAAGCGCATCTATTTTCATTTCAGAGGAGCTCAATAAGGTAGAGAGGGAGGGGCTTATAAACCGGTCCGATTCCCCTTCGGTTGGCGAGGTGGGACTAAACTCTGGTCGCAACGGGTACCAACCATTTAGTCCCGGTTGACGGCTCGAACAGGAACTAATGGGCAGCCCATTGGTCCCGGTTCTAGCCACCAACTGGGACCAATGGTGTTGGGCCAGGAGCGGGGCCCATTGGTCCCGGTTCGTCCCACCAACCGGGACCAATAGGTTCAGACGAACCGGGACCAATGGCCCACGTGGCCCGGCCGGCTCCTGGGGCTCACGAACCAGGTCCGATGCCCCCATTAGTCCCGGTTCTGGATTGAACCGGGACTAATGGGCTGGAGCGGCCTGGACCATTGGCCCCTTTTCTACTAGTGATGTGTTGTCATTTGATGAACGGGATCACATCATTAGGAGAATGATGTGATGGACATGACCCATCCGTTAGCTTAGCATTATGATCGTGTCAGTTTCATTGCTACTGCTTTCTTCATGAATTATACAAGTTCCTCGGACTATGAGATTATGAAACTCCCGAATACTGGAGGAACTCTTTGTGTGATACCAAATGTCACAACGTAAATGGGTGATTATAAAGGTGCTCTACGGGTGTCTCCGAAGGTATTTGTTGGGTTGGCATAGATCGAGATTAGGATTTGTCACTCCGTGTTTTGGAGAGGTATCTCTGGGACCTCTCGGTAATACTCGTCACTATAAGCCTTGCAAGCATTGTGACTAATGAGTTAGTTGCGGGATGAAGTATTATGGAGCAAGTAAAGAGACTTGCCGGTAATGAGATTGAACTAGGTATGATGATACCGACGATCGAATCTCGGGCAAGTAACATACCGATGACAAAGGAAACAATGTATGCTGTTATGCGGTTTGACCGATAAAGATATTCATAGAATATGTAGGAACCAATATGAGCATCCAGGTTCCGCTATTGGTTATTGACCGGAGACGTGTCTCGGTCATGTCTACATAGTTCTCGAACCCATAAGGTTCGCACGCTTAACGTTTGATGACGATTGGTATTATGTGTTTATGTAATATGATATTCCGAAGACTGTTCGGAGTCCCGGATGTGATCACGGACATGACGACGAGTCTCGAAATGGTCAAGACATAAAGATCGATATATGGGACGACTATATTCAAACACAAGAAGTGTTCCGAAGAAGTTTCGGATAAAACCGGAGTGCCGGAGGGTTATCAGAACCCCTGGGGGAACTAATGGGCCTCAATGGGCCTTAGTGGAGAGAGAGAGGGGTAGCCAATGCAGGACGCGCGCCCCTCCCCCTTGAGTCCTAATAGGACAAGGAAGGGGGGCGGCGCCCCCCTATCCTTCCCCCTCTCCCTCTCCTTCCTTCCCCCTCTCTCCCTTTAGGTGGAAACCTACTAGGACTTGGAGTCCTAGTAGGATTCCCCTCTTGGGGGCGCACCAAGGAGGGTCGGTCGGCCTCCCCTCTCCTCCTTTATATACGGGGGAGGGGAGCACCCCATAGACACACAAGTTGATCTTTTAGCCGTGTGCGGTGCCCCCCTCCATAGATTTCCACCTCGGTCATATCGTCGTAGTGCTTAGGTGAAGCTTGCGCAGGTAACTTCATCATCACCGTCACCACGCTGTCGTGCTGACGGAACTCTCCCTTGGCCTCAGCTGGATCTAGAGTTTGAGGGACGTCACCGAGCTGAACGTGTGCAGATCGCGGATGTGCCGTGTGTTCGGTACTTGATCGGTTGGATCACTGTCGGTGTCAAAACCGGCGGATCTCGGGTAGGGGGTCCCGAACTGTGCGTCTAGGCGGATGGTAACAGGAGACAAGGGACACGATGTTTTACGCAGGTTCGGGCCCTCTTGATGGAGGTAAAACCCTACGTCCTGCTTGATTAATATTGATGATACAGGTAGTACAAGAGTGGATCTACCACGAGATCAAGGAGGATAAACCCTAAAGCTAGCCTATGGTATGATTGCTGTAATGTATGTTGTGTCCTACGGACTAAAGCCCTCCGGTTTATATAGACACCGGAGAAGGCTAGGGTTACACAGAGTCGGTTACAATGGTAGGAGATCTACATATCCGTATTGCCAAGCTTGCCTTCCACGCCAAGGAAAGTCCCATCCGGACATGGGACGGAGTCTTCAATCTTGTATCTTCGTAGTCTTGGAGTCCGGCGGACGATGATAGTCCGGCTGTCCGGACACCCCCTAGTCCAGGACTCCCTCAGTAGCCCCTGAACCAGGCTTCAATGACGATAAGTCCGGCGCGCATAATGTTCGGCATTGCAAGGCGGGTTCCTTCCTTGAATAATCCAGAGAAGATCATGAACACCAGGATAGTGTCCGGCTCTGCAAAATAAATTCCACATTCCACCGTAGAGAGAATAAAATGTACACAAGTCCAATCTGCTGACGTATTATGCGGCATGACATCACACCGCTACCAGGCTCTTACTTGAATCGTTTTTTATTATACCACCTCAGCACATTTAGCGAAGCGGTTTCCTTGGCACGTCTTGTCGAAGCAGAGATCGTGTTCCCCTTATTCCGGGATTCTCATCAATACGGACATGGGTAACTCAACCGCGCCATTGATGGTGGCGCTTGGGAGATAAGCGAGTTTTACCAGGCTGGTGGGGGCGCATAGTCTTCACCCGCCTATATAAGGGATAAGGATTCACCTTTTCATCCACGCCTTCTTCCTCCTTTGCTTATCCACCTCTGCGCACTCAAGCTCCAACGCCCAAGCTCGCGCATCTCGTCTTAACCTTCCCCTACCATGTCCGGAGGGGAGGCAAGTGGTTGGCTTCCACCGTCAAGGAGGAGCACATCACCAAGCTGCGCAACACCGGATACCTTTCCGGCGATGTTGCGCACTGGCTGCCCGACAAGGGGCAGCTCATCCCTACCCCTGGGCCCCATGAGAGGGTCGTCTTCCTTCCCCATTTCCTCCGCGGACTGGGCTTTCCACTGCACCCTTTCGTCCGGGGGCTCATGTTCTACTACGGCCTGGATTTCCACGATCTGGCGCCGAACTTCATCCTCAACATCTCGGCGTTCATCGTCGTGTGTGAGGCCCTCCTCTGCATCCGGCCCCACTTCAGCTTGTGGCTCAAGACCTTCAACGTCAAGCCGAAGGTAGTGAAGGGCACGCAGGCGAAGTGCGGAGGTGCCATGTTGGGCAAGATGCCCAACGTCCTCTGGTTCGAAGGGGCCTTTGTGGACTCCGTCAAGGGGTGGCAATCAGGGTGGTTCTATATCACCGAGCCGCGCGACCCTACGTGGGCGGCGGCCCCCGAGTTTAGATCTGGTATCCCCATGCAGCTCACCTCCTGGAAAGAGAAGGGCTTGCTGTGGGGTAATCCGAAGGAGCTGACGGGACTCCGAGCCTGTATCCAGAAGCTGGTGAACAAGAAGCTCAGGCTCGTTGACGTGGTCCAAGTCATTCTCGTCCGCCGGATCCTCCCATGCCAAGAACGGGCATTTAATCTGTGGGAGTTCGATCCGGAATAGCACCAGGTGCTAAGCGGGCTCTTCGACACGACGTACGAAGGCGCCAGGAGGGTGCTGTTTAAGGGCGCCGAAGCCCCCGCATCCGCGATGGAAGATCGCGGATTTCACTCGCAGTGTCCGGCTGACGAGGTAAGTGATTCTACCCCTTTACGGGACACTCGTTGTAAATAGATTGGTTCTAAGAGGGTTTCAATCTCCCTTTTCTTTTGACAGGAATGGATGGAGAAGGCTGAGCAGCTCATCTGCCCGGCTCCTATGCCAGAAGACCCAGTGGATGCCCGTCTAGCGGGGCTGCTGGTTCCGGCACCGCACGTGGTGCCGGAGAAGAGGGCCAAGTAGGTGGCCACGGGGACTCGAAAGAGTTCCCGTGATCAGGCGTCCAACGACGAGGCGGACTCCTCCCCCGAAGATGAGGAGGAGGAAGAAGACTCTCTCCTGGAGGAGGGAGAGAGGAAGAGGAAGGCTTCCCCAACAAGGGAGGCCGAAGGGTCCAAGAGGGGGAGAACTATTCCCCCGGACAGCTCCGCCAACACCTACGTTGGCGGCGAGGAGTGACCTTCAAGGGCCAGGCCTCCAGCGAGATCGTAAGTATCCGGATCCCTGATATGCAATTTCTTGCGTGCCACATAGTGTCCTACTAATGCCACATACTGTCCGCAGTCCGGCCGATGATGATCTCCCCGCTTCTTCGAGCGGGTCATTGGCCCCGTCGGATGTGGATTCACTTCCGACGGCCTCTACCCCCCGCGCCGATGAGGACGCCGAGGTGGGATCCCGAAAAGGGGCCCATCAGGAGGAGGCTCCGGAGGAGCCGCAAGGCAGCCTCCCGGACTTTGCGCCGGACTCTACGACGGAACCTGCAGTGGTTCCAGAGTCCGGCAGGCGGCCCCTTCGAAAGAAGGGCAAGACCGTGACACCGGCGTCCTCCGTCCAACCGGAGGCGCCGGACAACTTGCTGGAGGCGCTCAAAGGCGCTTCCATTGAGGAAGAACACCGCACTGTTATGAGTGCGGTGATTCAGAAGGTCCAGCTCGCCAACAGCGGGCTGACCGAAGCCTGCAGCAGCCTTTTAACAGGCTTTGAGGTAAAAAGTTAAAATTGTGTAATGTAATACCGCATAGACAGTAGCCCCTGATGCTCGGTTCGGTGTTCGGAAAGAAAAGCCGGACTGAGGATCTAAAAAGATATTCGCAGGTTGCTAATAAATTATGTCAATATGGGTTTGCAGGCTGTGCTGCTGACCTCTGCCGCACTGACTGCGGAGGTTGGTACGTTAAAGCAGGATCTCGAGTGGTCCGAGCAAGAGCTCGGCCATGCCAAGAGGCAGCTCGAGGACAAAGAAGGTGAGTAGCACCGCTT
Source organism: Triticum timopheevii (assembly GCA_963921465.1). Lineage (NCBI taxonomy): Eukaryota > Viridiplantae > Streptophyta > Magnoliopsida > Poales > Poaceae > Triticum > Triticum timopheevii. The sequence goes on along the minus strand of OY997272.1, from coordinate 466,326,583 downwards.
TGAATTCTTACCTTACAGAAAAGGATTTTGGTCGCAATAAAATTAACAAGGATAATATGGGTATTGCAGGGGCCACAAACGAGGTGGCAGCCCTGAAGGAGGCTGTGTCCGCGGCCGAACGCAGTGCAGCCGCGGAACGGGCAGAGCGAGAGAAGAAGGAGGCACAGGTGGCGGAATTGCGGCAAGAGCTCCAGGCTCTCATGGAGAAGCATGAGAGCTTGGAGCGCGACTCCAGGACTCGAGAGTTCGAGCTTGCCTCGGCTCTCGAAAGTGCCAAGTCCGCCAAGGCCGAGGCCCGTAAGGCCCTTTAGGAGGTTGAAGATGTAAAGAAGATAGCGGCGGGTAAGGCATTTTTCATGCAAAGCAAGCATGTTAATGTAAACTACCTGACACTTACCCGCATTCGGAGCTCTCCATGGGCGTTTGCAGATCTGCCGCGTAGTGTGTCTGATGCCGCCGCATTCTACCCTGGCGAGGATGGGAGCTCGACGGAGAAGGTCTTCTGGTCTCAGTACGCTGAGGCCGGCCATCCGGTGCCCCCAAGCGACCAGCTGAAGCAGCTGGTCGAACTCCACAAGGTAGCTGAGGAGGCCATGAAGGGCCTTATAGTCCGGCTGTGGCCTGGACAGGCCATGCCTGGGAGCTACTTCGGCCTCGTGCGGCGGCTGGTGAATGCGTGCCCCTGGGTGGAGGTCATCAAGCGCTCCACCTGTATTGAAGGTGCTTGGCGGGCCCTTGCCCGCACAAAGGTGCACTGGGGCAGGCTGGATGCGGAGAAGCTTCTTACTGATCCGCCGCCACCGGGCAAGGAGTATCGTACACCCAAAATGTATTATAAAACTGTCCTGAAGGGGGCCCGCGATATTGCGGATGAATGACCTAGAGATGTAATTTTTGAGTAAACTCGCTATGTATTATCCTGTGCGCTGAAACTTTGTTCATGTGCGCTTTAAGCAACGCTTGTTTAATTTAAAATATTACCTTCTGTGTGGCCGTTTATAAAATCTGAGAGATGGCAAGTCGTTGGCTTCAGCCCCCAAGCCGCAAGTGCTGGGGTGTTCGGGATAACTTCAGCACTCTTGTTCCCACTTTTGGGTCCATCTAGGGAGGCGCTCAACACAACGAACAAGGCAACCAGACTTATAATGCTTGAATACTCTCACTTAGACATAGAATTCTATAATTTTAAATTTCGGCGAAGCCCCTAGTATTCGGAATACTGAATTCGGGGCGCTATCCATGCCTTCGTCGGACATTATCCGAAACTTCGCTCGAAGCGGCATGGGTCTTTAAGGACCCGAAAAAACCTCTCGAACAGCGACCGGTCTCTTGCCTTATCATGCCGGTCAGTTTTAGCTTTCTCCACTGAGGCGCTCGCCCGGCTCAACTGGGGCGCAATCGCAGTGGTTCTCCCAGTGCCACCTTAGCCGACGGAATGGAACATAAGGCACCAAAACGTGGGAGCCGGGCAAACCCAACTATTGACCGAAGACATGATTGAGAGCCGATTCATATAATGCTATAAGTTCGGGGTGCCGTACTTGTGAAAGTGTTCGGACTTATCACACCATAATGTGGGGAACATGAGCCCCTGGTGTATTAGGCCGTATCAAAATATACGGGTGCAAGATGTCATGTAATGAACATATATATGTAATAACAAGCAAAAAGGTGTTGCATCATTTATTAAAGGAAATCTGCTATGAGTGCGGACTGATACAAATAGTGCGGTAAGCAAGGGTTTTGGACTAGTTGAACATGTCCCCCTCCAGGGATGGGCTGCGGACTTAGTGTATATAATCAAATTTAATGCTCGTAATTGAGACCACCTGAGTGTTCGTCGCCGCATTTTTTACTCCTCGGCTGTTGCATCATGAGTTCGGCGGGTTCACCGCCGGACAGGGCCTTTGGCTAACGGAGTCCTGTGTACATAAAGAAGGAAAATAATAATAAGAAAGAGTGGCACACTTGCGAACCCCTGGTGTGGTCGAGCCGCACTCTGGGTCCATTGTGGTCGTGCCCCTTCCCCTGCGCCCATGGTATCTCCAAAGCGTAATGATGTACGCGGAGGGTTGTTCTTGCAATCATGCAAGAGCGGGGGTTAGGGCCACATTGCTACGCGTGCTCGGATCGTGCCAGGTGGTCTTGGTTGGTGTTGCTTCGGGCGCGTTTGGCTGTATCCGGCCGTTTAACGGCCGGACTCGAAAATTGCCTTAAGAGGCTGCTCTGTACTTCTGCCGCAAGAGCCGCTGTATGTTCCTCCGTTCGGAGGGAGCGTTCCGTATTTCCGTTGACCGTGATGACTCCACAAGGGCCTGGCATCTTGAGCTTGAGGTATGCATAATGCGGCACCGCGTTGAATTTTGCAAACGCGGTTCATCCGAGCAGAGCGTGATAGCCGCTGCGGAATGGGACTATGTCGAAGATTAGTTCCTCGCTCCGGAAATTATCCGGGGATCCGAAGACCACTTCCAGTGTGACTGAGCCTGTACAATTGGCCTCCACACCTGGTATGACGCCTTTAAAGGTTGTCTTTGTAGGTTTAATCCTTGAGGGGTCTATGCCCATCTTGCGCACTGTATCCTGATAAAGCAGGTTCAGGCTACTGCCGCCGTCCATCAGGACTCTCGTGAGGTGAAATCCATCAACGATTGGGTCTAAAACCAATGCGGCGAATCTGCCATGGCGGATGCTGGTCGGATGGTCTCTTCTATCGAAAGTGATCGGACAAGAGGACCATGGATTGAACTTCGGGGCGACTGGCTCCATCGCGTATACGTCCCGTAGTGCACGCTTCTGCTCCCTCCTGGGTATATGGGTTGCGTAGATCATGTTCACCGTCTGCACTTGTGGGGGGAAACCCTTCTGTCCTCTATTGTTCGGCAGTCGGGTCTCTTCCTCGTCGTCGCTGTTTAGCCCCTTGTCGTTGTTTTCGGCAATTAACTTGCCTGCCTGCTTGAACACCCAGCAATCTCTGTTGGTGTGATTAGCTGGCTTTTCAGGGGTGCCATGTATCTGGCATAAGCGGTCGAGTATTCGGTCCAAATTGGACGGACCCGGAGTGGTTCTTTTGAATGGCTTCTTCCGCTGACCGGGTTTAGAGCCTCGGAATCCGGCGTTGACTACCGTATCGTCCTTGTCGTCGCCGTTAATGCGGCGTTTAGTTTTGCTTCGACGCGACCTGCCATTGTGGTCCTTAGTATCTGGACTGCCAGAATTTTTACTGAGGTTGTTCCTGCGAGCTAGCCAGCTATCCTCTCCCGCGCAAAAGCGGGTCATTAATGATGTGAGGGCTGCCATTGATTTCGGCTTTTCCTGTCCCAGGTGCCGGGCTAGCCACTCGTCGCGGATGTTATGTTTGAAGGCTGCGAGGGCCTCTGCATCCGGACAGTCGACGATTTGGTTTTTCTTTGTCAAGAACCGTGTCCAGAATTGTCTGGCTGATTCGTCTGGCTGCTGAATTATGTGGCTTAGGTCATCGGCGTCTGGTGGCCGCACATACGTGCCCTGGAAGTTGTCGAGGAATGCGGCTTCCAGGTCTTCCCAACACCCAATTGACTCTGCGGGCAAGCTGTTAAGCCAATGCCGAGCTGGTCCTTTAAGCTTGAGTGGGAGATACTTGATGGCATGGAGATCGTCGCCGCGGGCCATATGGATGTGAAGGAGATAATCTTTGATCCAAACCGCGGGGTCTGTTGTTCCATCGTAGGATTCAATGTTTACGGGTTTAAACCCTTCGTTAGTGAAGCATAGCGGGTGTGCGGCGCCTCTATATTGGGCAATATCGCGACGTAGCTCGAGAGAGCGTTGTCTGCTGTGTTCGGCCCGGCCGGGGTTATTGTATCCGGCGCGACGATATTCGTCATGGGTCGTGGGGCGCCCACGTGATCCGTAGATGGATCTGGATTGCCTTGCTTTGTCCTCCAATACATCTTGGCTTCGTACTTTTGGAGCGATGCCGGGGTACGGTCTTGGTGGAGGGCCTGGATGCCTCTCTGTCGCGACCACGGGGTGGTCGGTCGGCCGTATCGTGCGCTGGTGATGAAGGTATGTATGCTTCTTCCTCTAATTGGGGGAGCAACTTGCGTCTTGGGTAGCTTTTGGAGGGGTGTTCGAGTTTATACTCTTAGGCCGTGAGGACCTCGGTCCATCGATCGGCCAGCAGGTCCTGATCAGCTTGAAGCTGCTGCTGTTTTTTCTTTAGGCTATTTTCCGTGGCGATAAGCCTGCGTTTGAAACGCTCTTGTTCGACGGGATCCTCGGGCACGACGAATTCGTCGTCATTGAGGCTTGCCTCGTCTTCGGAGGGAGGTATATAGTTATAGTCCTCGGCCTCTTCGTCTGCCGCCCTCTCGTGAGGGCTTGCTTCTGCATCCTCCTGCGCTGAGTCTTGCTGGAGGGGATTATCTTCGGCACTCTCTGGGGTGTTATTATCTCCTGTGCCCGAATCTCCATTCTTGCTGTGGCGGGATTTAGAGCGGCGCCGCTGACGCCGGCGCTTGGGCTGTTTCTTTAGAGAATCTGCCCCCGCTGCTTCTTCGTCGTCCCCATCTCTTGGGGTATCCACCATGTATATGTCGTATGATGAGGTCGTCTTCCAGTGCCCTGTAGGCGCTGGTTCTTGTTCGTCTCCGGCATCGTCGTCCATAGTGTCGATGTCTTCGGAGTCGTAGTCTAGCATGTCGGTTAGATCGTCGACAGTGGCTACAAAGTGGGTGGTGGGTGGGCTCTGAATTTCTTCGTCGTCCGTATCCCAACCATCCTGGCCATAATCCGGCCAGGACTCTCCGGATAGCAAGAGATGCTTTAGCGAATTTAGGATGTCGCCAAAGGGCGAGTGTTGGAAGATGTCCGCGGCGGTGAATTCCATAACCAGCGCCCAATCAGATTTGATTGGCAGGGGCGTGGGAGGTCCGGAGTTCGGCAAGGAGTCCGGCACCTCGGAGTCACGAGCTTCGCGAGGGGTAAGGTTAGTTTTCGGCTCCATCGCCATAGAAGTTGCAGCCCCCGAGGTGGTGTCCATCCACCGGTCCTCGATCTGGGTGATCGGCTCCGGACTAAGGACCGGAGCGGGTTCTTGTGCGGCCACCCAGGCACTGTTCGGTGGCAGAGCTAAATCATGCCGATCGTAACAGTGCGGCACACTTGGCTGTGGCTCGGGCCCGTCGAAGATCAAGTCCCCGCGGACGTTGGCCGTGAAGTTTAGGCTTCCGAATCTGACCTGATGGCCAGGGGCATAGCTTTCGATCTGCTCCAGATGGCCAAGTGAATTAGCCCGCAGTGCGAAGCCGCCGAATACGAAGATCTGTCCGGGGAGAAAAGTCTCATCCCGGACAGCGTCGTTGATTGAAGATGCCATCGAGCCTATCGGTGACGACATAGAGGAACTCTCAATGAAAGCACCAATGTCGGTGTCAAAACCGGCGGATCTCGGGTAGGGGGTCCCGAACTGTGCGTCTAGGCAGATGGTAACAGGAGACAAGGGACACGATGTTTTACCCAGGTTCGGGCCCTCTTGATGGAGGTAAAACCCTACGTCCTGCTTGATTAATATTGATGATATAGGTAGTACAAGAGTCAATCTACCACGAGATCAAGGAGGTTAAACCCTAAAGCTAGACTATGGTATGATTGCTGTAATGTATGTTGTGTCCTACGGACTAAAGCCCTCCGGTTTATATAGACACCGGAGAAGGCTAGGGTTACACAGAGTCGGTTACAATGGTAGGAGATCTACATATCCGTATTGCCAAGCTTGCCTTCCTCGCCAAGGAAAGTCCCATCCGGACACGGGACGGAGTCTTCAATCTTGTATCTTAGTAGTCTTGGAGTCCGGCGGACGATGATAGTCCGGCTGTCCGGACAACCCCTAGTCCAGGACTCCCTCAATCACGAAGACGTTCGACTACATGAACCGCTTTACATAGCGCTTCCGCTTTCGGTCTACGAGGGTACGTGGACACCCCCCCCCCCATTGCTATGCATCACCTAGATAGATCTTTCGTGATTGTAGGAATTTTTTTGAAATTACTGCGTTCCCCAACAGATTTGTGGTAGTTTACTTTGATGACATATTGATTTATAGCAGATCTTTGGAGGAACATTTGGAACATTTACGTGTTGTTTTCATTTCTCTATGTGACGCACGTTTGTTTGGTAACCTTGGGAAGTGCACCTTTTGAAGGAAATATGCCCTAGAGGCAATAATAAAGTTATTATTTATTTCCTTATTTCATGATAAATGTTTATTATTCATGCTAGAATTGTATTAACCGGAAACATAATACATGTGTGAATACATAGACAAACATAGTGTCACTAGTATGCCTCTACTTGACTAGCTCGTTTATCAGAGATGGTTATGTTTCCTAGCCATGGACAAAAGAGTTGTCATTTGATTAACGGGATCACATCATTAGGAGAATGATGTGATTGACTTGACCCATTCCGTTAGCTTAGCACTTGATCGTTTAGTATGTTGCTATTGCTTTCTTCATGACTTATACATGTTCCTGTAACTATGAGATTATGCAACTCCCGTTTACCGGAGGAACACTTTGGGTACTACCAAACGTCACAACGTAACTGGGTGATTATAAAGGAGTACTACAGGTGTCTCCAAAGGTACATGTTGAGTTGGCATATTTCGAGATTAGGTTTTGTCACTCCGATTGTCGGAGAGGTATCTCTGGGCCCTCTCGGTAATGCACATCATTATAAGCCTTGCAAGCAATGTGACCAATGAGTTGGTTACAGGATCATGCATTACAGAACGAGTAAAGAGACTTGCCGGTGACGAGATTGAACTAGGTATTGGATACCGATCCATCGAATCTCGGGCAAGTAACATACCGATGACAAAGGGAACAACGTATGTTGTTATGCGGTTTGACCGATAAAGATCTTCGTAGAATATGTAGGAGCCAATATGGGCATCCAGGTCCCGCTATTGGTTATTGACCGAGAATAGTTCTAGGTCATGTCTACATAGTTCTCGAACCCGTAGGGTCCGCACGCTTAAGGTTTCGATGACAGTTATATTATGAGTTTATGAGTTTTGATGTACCGAAGGAGTTCGGAGTCCCGGATGAGATCGAGGACATGACGAGGAGTCTCGAAATGGTCGAGATGTAAAGATCGATATATTGGACGACTATATTCGGAGTTCGGAAAGGTTCCGAGTGATTCGGGTATTTTTCGGAGTACCGGAGAGTTACGGGAATTCACCGGGGAGAAGTATTGGGCCTTATTGGGCCCTGCGGGAAAGAGAGAGGGGCTGCCTAGGGCAGGCCGCGCGCCCCCCCATGGCCTAGTCCGAATTGGACTAGGGGGAGGGGCCGCACCCCCTCCTTCCTTCCCTTCTCTCTTCCCTTTCCTAGTCTCCTACTCCTAATACATGGAAGGACTCCTAGTTGGACTAGGAAAGGGGGAATCCTACTCCCGGTGGGAGTAGGACTCCCAAGGGCGCGCCATAGTAGACTGCCGGCCCTCCTCCTCCCTCCCTCCTTTATATACGGGGGCGTGGGCACCCCATAGACACACAAGTTGATCTACGGATCGTTCCTTAGCCGTGTGCGGTGCCCCCTTCCACCATATTCCACCTCGGTCATATCGTCGCGGAGTTTAGGCGAAGCCCTGCGCCGGTAGAACATCATCATCGTCACCACGCCGTCGTGCTGACGGAACTCATCTCCGGAGCTCGGCTGGATCGGAGGCCGGAGATCGTCATCGAGCTAAACGTGTGCTGAACTCGGAGGCTCCGTACGTTCGGTGCTTGGATCGGTCGGATCGTGAAGACGTACGACTACATCAACCGCGTTGTGATAGCGCTTCCGCTTACGATCTACGAGGGTACGTGGACAAACACTCTCCCCTCTCGTTGCTATGCCATCACCATGATCTTGCGTGTGCGTAGGAAATTTTTTGAAATTACTACGTTCCCCAACACCTTTTGCACCGACCGAGTATTTTTTCTTGGCTATGTTGTTAATCCACAGGGAATTGAAGTTGATAAAGCCAAGATTGAAGCTATTGAGAGTTGGCCGCAGCCCAAAACGGTCACACAAGTGAGGGGTTTCCTTAGCCTCGTTGGTTTCTATAGGCGTTTTGTGAGAGATTTCAGCACCATTGCTGCACCTCTCAATGAGCTTACAAAGAAGGATCTGCCTTTTGTTTGGGGTACCACACAGGAAGAAGCCGTCACGGTGTTGAAAGATAAGTTGCCACATGCTCCTTTACTCCAACTTCCTAATTTTAATAAGACTTTTGAACTTGAATGTGATGCTAGTGGAATTAGACTAGGAGGTGTGTTATTATAAGATGGCAAACCTGTTGCATACTTTTCTGAAAAATTGAGTGGGCCTAGTCTGAACTATTCTACTTATGATAAAGAATTGTATGCTCTTGTTCGGACCTTAGAAACATGGCAACATTATCTATGGCCCAAAGAATTTGTTATACACTCTGATCATGAATCTTTGAAACACATTAAATGTCAAGCAAAACTGAACCGTAGACATGCTAAATGGGTTGAATTCATTGAGACTTTCCCTTATGTCATTAAACACAAGAAGGGTAAAGAAAATGTTATTGCTGATGCATTGTCTCGTTGTTATACTATGCTTTCACAACTTGACTTTAAAATATCTGGTTTGGAGACCATCAAAGATCAATATGTGCATGACACTGAATTTAAAGATGTATTGCAGAATTGTAAAGAAGGGAGAACATGGAACAAGTTCGTCGTTAACGATGGATTTGTGTTTTGTGCTAACAAGCTATGCATTCCAGCTAGCTCCGTTCATCTTTTGTTGTTGCAGGAGGAGCATGGAGGAGGATTAATGGGACACTTTGGCGTGAAGAAGACGGAGGATATACTTTCTACACATTTCTTTTGGCCAAAGATGAGACGGGATGTTGAGTGTTTTGTTGCTCGCTGCACTACATGTCAAAAAGCTAAGTCATGACTCAACCCTCATGGTTTATATATGCCTTTGCCTGTACCTAGTGTTCCTTGGGAGGATATATCTATGGACTTTGTTTTAGGTTTACCTCAAACAAAGAAGGGGAGGTGTCGTGGATTTGTCACGGCAGATGTCCTAGTGAAAGGACTTAGTCGTGGAGCCATCGCTACGGGTTAACTTGAAGGGGTTAAAGCGGACACAAAGACACGAGGGTTTATACTAGTTCGGCCCCTTCGATGAAGGTAAAAGCCTACATATAGTTGTGATGGAATTGATGTGGTCTCGATGGCTAGGGAGCAAACAAGCTTCGCCTAGGCTCGAATTGTAGTTGTCTGTCTTGAACCGCCGCCGAGTCGTCCCCTTATATACACGGGTGACGCCCGTCGGTCCATAGAATCCCAACCGGTTCATACTCGTATCCCGGTTGGTATCTCTCTATTCCTAACTTACAACACAAGTTTATACATCAGGCCGGTTTACGGCTACAGGTTCTAAACCGACTACAGGCCTTGGCCTTCATCTGCTTTATACTACTAATGAGGTTAACCCGGCCCAAGTAGGCCGGTTCACGCCCAGTGGTAATATCCCCAACATTAGGCCCCATATTGATTTGAACTGGTTCATGTCAATCCTTCACAAAATCTTTGTCTTGGACATCTTCTGGTAATTGGTAAACTGCCATGTCGTCATCGTCTCTGGTTGCTGTAAACCGGCATGACGTCATCACGAAGTTAACATTTATGACGCCCTCCTTTATTAATAGATCTGCGATACTCAAGTCATCAGCCCCACTTCCGAAGTTTTGGCTCCTGGATTCGCGTGCCTGACCCACGCCTGTTGCCTTATAAGTAGGACTGAAGGGTCATTTCCTTTTCTCCTCTTCGTCTCCTTCTCTTCGTCTTCCTCGCGTCGCCAGCCTTGGAGCTACGCCGCCGCCGTCGACCTCTGCATCATCTTGGGCCGCTGCATCAACTTGAACTCACCAGAGCATTGCGGTATCCTTCCGCGTCTTCTTCGTTTCCGGTAAGCCTTCTTCTCTTCTTGACATAGATCTGTTCTTAGGGTTTCATGGTCGCGCCGTGTTCGTCGCTTGTTCATACTCGTACCCTAACTCTTGAATGAACCTGTGAACCCCTGCTCTGTTTAGTAGTAATCTTTTAGCATCCGCCTGTAATTTCCCGCCTAAGTGCATAGATCTCATTTACATATCCGCTCATTGGTTCACTTCCGTTCTGCTTTACTCTTTTAAATATTTTCTGTTTTTCTGAACTTGCTTCAGATCCACTACTGCAATAGGACCTTGTGAAACCTGTTTGTGCATACTTAGCCATCCACAACTTCGTTTGCTTCCGATGTTTAGATCAGGCGGTTTAACTTAATATAGAAAAAAGTTAGTAACCGGTATACACCATTAGTCCCCTTGTTGAACCGCCAGAATCCACATGATGCCACCTCGTAGAAATCCGGTTTATGTGTACTACCTCCAGTTTAGCATTGTTCAGATCAGCACCTTCTTTTATCCAACATATTCTTGAACCGGAATTACCTATTTCTTGTAGATCTCACCATGGCCAAACAAGTATATGAGTGCAATTGGGTTCCTTCTCGCGTCACAGAAACTCAGTTGGATGATTTAGTCCTGATCGGCGCTTTAGACAGCAAAAATACGATCCACTAGAGGGTTCCTGGAAATGAATGTCCTCCCACACCTCAAGAGGGAGAGGTTGTGGTTTTTGCATATCACTTGGCCCGGGGCTTCAAACCGCCTGGTTCTAAATTTTACCGGGATGTGTTAGCCAATTTTCAGCTCCGTCCGCAAGATATTGGCCCCAATTCTGTTACCAACCTATGTCACTTCCAAGTGCTCTCTGAGGTACACCTTCAAGAGGAGCCTTCAGTCGAATTGTTTAGAGACTGCTTCCACTTAAACCGCCGCACTGAATTTACTGACGGCCCCAATACCGAATTGGGCGGTATGGCAATTCAGAAAAGAAAAGAAATCACTTATCCCCACGTCAATCTACACACTCACCCCAAGGAGTGGAATGCAACATGGTTTTATTGCAAAGACACCTCCCCTGACAATGAAAATCCCTTGCCTGGCTTTCTTCCGGAGCGGCTCAGCAACACTCACCCCTTTCCACAAAGATTAAGTGCCAAGGACAGAAGTAAATATGCTCCGCAATTGTCCAAGCTCCGAGCCTTCATGGCCAACGGTTTAATGGGAATAGACCTTGCACGCTGTTGGATATCATGGAGCATACTGCCTCTCAGCCGGCGCTCCGGTTTGATGTGCAAGTATACTGATAGCGTCGATGACCCACTCCGACACACTAAAATCCAACTCTCTGATGATGAAGTCACAGATTCTGTGAAGAAAATGTTGAATGAACGGGAGCACCTCTGTGCTCAAACCGGCATGCTCCCTTTCTGCGCTACCAACAAACCGCCAGCTGTAAGATTTTGATTGTTCTTTTATTGAACCTGTTACTGCTATCTCCATCTGACATCAATTACTGCTTAACCAGGGTCATAATCCGTTTTGGAGCAAGAAGCTTCCACAAGACAAAACAGAGAAAGCAGGACGGTCAACCCGGCCCAAGACCAAGGTTATCAAGAAGCCAGCTCACAAAAGGAAAACCACCGCTTCATCTGATCCAGCTATTGATGATGATGTGGGTAATCCGGACCTTGAGGTAAAACTTGATTCACTAGGCTTACTTTTTACATGCCTTATTGATGATGATACTTGTCAGGACGATGCTGAAGCCAGTAATGCTGAAGTCGCTGAGGTAACTATTCTCTCTTCCGATTCAGAAATTTTGCCTTTGCCAAAATTTCGCCAGGCAAACCGGAAAGTTAAATTTTCTCATCCTCTTGCTTACTTGGATCCCAAATTTCTTATGAAGACTCAGCAACATGAAGCTCGCCGCACAACCTGGCACAGTGGCCAGGTAGTTACCTCCGCCGGTTTACCAAACAGTCCGGTTCGAAAACGCCGCTCCGAGGTCTCCGACCTTTTTATTAATTTATATCCTAAAGCGGGTTTCATCCGTCAACCTCTTAATCCGTCCGACTCCGATTATCAGGTTACTTCTCATTCTTCCTCTGGTGAATCATCAGCCACTCAGCCGCCGCCACTGAAAACGGTTCTTGGGTAAGCTAGGCTGAACATATGCCTCCGGTATACTGTGTAATAACTTATGATGTTCCTTGACTCTTTGTTTTTCTTTCAGGGCCAAACCGAAACCGAGCAAGAAAGCCCGCCTGGACAAAGCGGCCGAAGAAGATATCGCCCCTGAACAGGATAAAGCACCAGATCTTGAAGCGTTTGTCAATGAGGATATTCCCAATGATCCTCCTCTGCAAGACGATGCTGTTCCTGAGGAAAGGCCTATTAATACCTCAGTCCCTGCCGACCCGCCTGCCAGCTCCGTCCGGATTGAAAGATCCCGCAGTCCTGCTGACAAACCGACCACGCCAACGCAAACTGGTGAGTCCAAGGATGATGATGTTGTAATTACCGGCATAGGTCGCTTTGAACCAGGGAATCCTGTCAATTTAACCAAGCATACAGTGAAAGAGGATTTTTCTGCCAAGAACAAAGGCAAATGGGATGTAGAACTGGAAACATATGCTGCTCTGAGTGCCCAAGATCTGCATTCTGGTTACTTGAACCGGCTATATACTAGCCGCGACTGTGAACCTGGCCTGGTAAAGATGATGAGAGACAAATTTGAGGTAACTACCTTGTGCTTCTTCTTTCTTTACTTACTGCCACTGTATTAAGCCTCCTAGCCCGCAAGGGCTGGTTTGTAACCTTCTTCAAACCGGGACTTCAATATAATCCTCAGTACTTTGAAATCCGTCAATATAGCCCCCAAGGGCCAGTTCAACTTAGCATAGTTAAACCGGGACTCCAATAAAGATTGCAACATCAGAACATAATTGAGCAAATAGCCATTAGCCCCCAAGTGCCAAGTTGAATACATGTATTGAGCTTGGGACTTTGTGATTTAGTAATAGATGAAAATTGAAGGTGCATTAGCCCCCAAGTATCAAGCGTATAACTTGTTATGTGGTTGATACTTCAAATTCTCGTACCGTTTTGTTTAAAGCCAAGCGCTGTCTGTATGTAGGCTGAAGTGAGGGTCAAAGAGGACCGGATTACTGATCTGCAAGAAACTCTGAAAACCCAACAGATCGAAACTGATAAAGCAAGGGAGGAATTGACCAACGCTTTGAGCATCACGGAACAGCTGAAGGAGGGCTTCAAGAAGGAGCGAGCTGATTGGGCCACTGAAAAGGCCGCTTTAACAAAAAGAGCTGAAAACGTTGAAGCTGCCCTTAAACCGGTGGTAGACGAGCTGACTGCCGTAAAGCGGCAAATACACTCCATGACCGCTGCTATCTTTGGTAAGCTCTTTTTGTCTTCTCTGACAATTCTGGCCTGCTTATAATAGATCCGGTTTGAGACTGGCCCTGTATTGTTGCAGGTACACGCATTGGGCACTGAGGGTCAGATGTGCGGAAGAAGCTGAAGGCTGCCTGCACGTTAGTTGAACAATTGTATACCGGAGCGCAGCGGATTATCACCATAGCTTCTCATAACAATCCGGCACCCTCTTTAATCCAGGACACTCTTAATAGGTTGTCAATGCTTCTTTCCCGTATTGAAGAGCTGAAAAATCTGCTGCTCGAACCGGAGCCATTAATGCCTTGATCCGGGCAAAAGCATGGGTGTCGGATTTCGATCCTGTGGAGGCAGCTCAAGGCTATCCCAGCCTGAAGGAAGATGGCTCCGAGTTTAATGAAGATGATTTGAGGGCAATAATAAACCGTGCAGTGCGCCCTCTGGCTTGTCAATTAGCCGAAGAGGCAGACTTGACGCATTATCAAGCTCAATACAATGATCAGAACAAGCGAGTGTCTGCCCCAACTTTTGAAGCGGAGAATCTGATTCCTCCAATCCGTAAGCATACTTATGCTCCTGATATTGAATCGTCTTCTCTGATCCATGAAGAGGCTGTCTTTCAAGCTTTAATGGGAATCGACTGGACCACTGTTGATTTCCAGCCAATGGATAGAGACGAGGAAGCTGAAGTGGCGCAGGATGATGAGCAGGCTTGAACCGGAAGCCGGTTTAAATAGCTGTCTTACGATGATCCGCCAGAATAACAATGACCTTATTTGGGCACCGTGTTGCCTTGTAATAGGATAGTTAATACTTCTGCCTTGAATATGCCTTCGTGCATAAGTACTGATGCTTTTGCTTGAAAAACCTCAATTTATATTTCCTGCAATCAGAAAAACTTGAACTTCGGTGGCGGTTATACCGCCAGACGGTTTATGATCTTGATATATATATATCAGCAATGTATTTAAAACACATAACCAAATAAGCGATACAAAGTACCTGCCATCGCTGGGCATGAAGTTGGCTTAGCCAGGTTTAAAGTGGAGGTTTTATAAACCATTACCGTCAAAGGGGGAGAAAACAGCTCCCATGTAAACCGTGTTGGGTCATTACAAGCCCCCCTGTTACTCCATGATGTTAACAGGAAAGGTAAACCGGGCATACTTCTCCGGAAAAAATGAACCAAATCCGTCAGCTGAACCGGAAAAATTGTTGTGGGTTGAAGTGAAAACACAAAAAAAAATTAAGAAATAGCCATAAAATACATATGGAAGCAAAGGCAATGATAAAAACCGTTTGCAAAAAACATGCTATACTGAGCTGATCAGATGGTGTTACCATGGTCGGACAGGACCAAGCCCCCAATAGGAGTGACAATGGTTCAAGTCAGCCAGGTCCCCAAATGAAACCGTGGCATATATGCCAATCAAAAGGCGTGGCAATGGTTCGGGTTCGACCAAGCCCCCAAGTGATTTTGTGGCCTTAGGCCGATCAAGAGGCGTGACTCGTTCAGACTTGACCATGTCCCCAAGTGATCTAGTGGCTTTCGCCTATCAAAAGGTGTCGCGTTGGTTCGGACACGACCAAGGCCCCAAGTGATATAAAAAAGCAAATTTCAAGGGGTAAACCGGAGGCCGCTTTAAAACAGAACCACTCCATGTAACCACGCATGATAAGAAAAGACAGAGACCCTGCTTTAGCTGAGGCTCCGGTTTTATTATATCAAAGATAATATATACACTGTCATAATATGTACATAGATAGAGCCAATGGCTCAGGTGTAATAAGGCCGAAGATGAGCTATGTTCCACGGCCTGTTGGTCTCCTCCTCTGATGTGCGTGAGTCTTTATGCTCTCGAAGATCAATCAGATAGTATGACCCGTTATGCAGATTCTTGCTGACCATGAAAGGTCCCTCCCAAGGTGGGGATAACTTGTGCATATCTGTCTGGTCTTGGATGAGTCGAAGCACCTAATCTCCTTCTTGAAAAGTTCTAGTTCTAACCCAGCAACTGTGATAGCGACGAAGATCTTGTTGATAAATCACCGAACGGGCAGCCGCTATATCGCGCTCCTCGTCCAATAGGTCCAAAGCGTCTTGTCGTGCTGTCTCGTTGTCCGCTTCGACATAAGCTACCACACGAGGCGTATCGTGCCAGATATCACTAGGGAGAACCACCTCCGCTCCGTAGACCATTAAAACGGCGTGTATCCTGTGGATCGGTTGGGCGTAGTATTGATACTGCATAGCAGAGATGGTAGTTCTTCAACCCAACATCCTGGTGTTCTTTGCAATGGAACCATAAGCCGGGGTTTGATGCCTCGCAAGATCTCTTGATTAGCCCGTTCTGCCTGCCCATTGGACTGGGGGTGAGCCACTGATGATACGTCAAGTCGGATGTGCTCACATTCACAGAACTCCTTCATAGCACCCTTGGATAAATTGGTACCATTATCAGTAATGATACTGTGTGGAAAGCCAAACCGGAAAATCACCTTTTTGATGAACTGCACCGCTGTCGCTGCATCACACTTGCTGACAGGCTCCGCTTCAACCCACTTGGTAAATTTGTCAACTGCCACCAAAAGGTGGGTTTTCTTATCCTTGGATCTTTTAAAAGGTCCGACCATATCCAGCCCCCAAGTTGCAAACAGCCAAGTGATTGGGATCATCCTCAATTCTTGAGCCGGCACATGAGCACGCCTTGAAAATTTCTGACAGCCATCACACCGTTTAACCAAGTCCTCCGCATCAGCATGCGCTGTCAACCAGTAGAACCCATGACGAAACGCCTTTGCCACCAGAGACTTTGAACCGGCGTGGTGACCACAATCCCCTTCATGGATTTCTCGTAAGATTTCACAGCCTTCCTCAGGATAAACACAACGTTGAAAAGCCCCTGATACACTGCAATGATGCAATTCGTCATTGACAATCGTCATAGACTTGGATCGCCGGACTATCTGCCTGGCTAAAATCTCATCCTCTGGCAACTCTCCCCGGTTCATGTATGCAAGATAAGGAACTGTCCAATCCGAAATGACATGCAGGGCTGCCACCAATTGAGCCTCCGGATCAGGAATAGCCAAATCCGCTTCACCTGGGAGCTTGACTGACGGGTTGTGCAACACATCAAGAAAGACATTAGGCGGGACCGGTTTGCGCTGAGAACCCAACCGGCTTAAAGCGTCCGCCGCTTCATTCTTTTGACGGTCCACGTGATCCACTTGATAACCCTTGAATTGACCCGCAATATTATCCACCTCACAACGATATGCGGCCATGAGCGGGTCCTTAGAATCCCAAGTGCCAGACACCTGTTGAGCCACGAGGTCCGAGTCACCGAAGCACTTAACCCGGCTTAAATTCATCTCTTTAGCCATCCGGAGACCATGGAGCAAGGCTTCGTACTCAGCTGCATTATTAGTACAAGGGAACATTAAGCGGAGAACATAACAAAACTTATCACCTCGTGGGGAAGTTAATACGACTCCAGCCCCCGAGCCTTCCAATTGCCTGGATCCATCAAAATGGATAGTCCAATATGTGTGATCCGGCTTCTCCTCTGGTGCTTGCAACTCCCTCCAATCATTGATGAAATCAACAAGTGCTTGAGACTTCACCGCCGTCCAAGGCATGTATTTCAATCCGTGCGGTCCAAGCTCTATAGCCCACTTGGCAATCCGGCCAGTCGCCTCCCAGTTCTGTATGATATCGCCCAAGGGAGCTGAACTGACCACTGTGATAGGGTGCCCTTGAAAATACTGCTTCAACTTCCGGCTTGCCATGAAAACTCCATATACCAGCTTCTGCCAATGCGGATACCTTTGCTTGGATTCAATAAGCACCTCGCTGATATAATAAACTAGCCGCTGAACCGGATATTCCTTGCCTGCCTCCTTGCGTTCCACCACAATAGCCACGCTAACTGCCCGAGCATTGGCCGCTACGTATAACAATAACGGCTCCTTGTCGACCGGAGCCGCAAGAACGGGCGGATTGGCTAATTGCCGCTTCAAGTCCTCCAATGCTTCATCATCAGCCGGACTCCAGATGAATTGATCTGTCTTTCTCAGCATCTGGTACAAAGGGATAGCCTTCTCTCCGAGGCGGCTAATAAACCGGCTCAGTGCGGCGATCCGGCCCGCCAAACGCTGAACATCGTTGATACACTTCGGTTTAGCCAGGGAGGTGATAGCCGTAATCTTCTCCGGATTAGCCTCAATTCCTCTGTTGGACACAAGAAAAC
The DNA here is from genome assembly GCA_963921465.1 of Triticum timopheevii. Classification (NCBI taxonomy): domain Eukaryota; kingdom Viridiplantae; phylum Streptophyta; class Magnoliopsida; order Poales; family Poaceae; genus Triticum; species Triticum timopheevii. Next base: position 466,308,953 of record OY997272.1, on the reverse strand, counting down.
CCAGTAACTTGCCTGCCGGAACACCAAAGACACACTTGGCCGGGTTAAGCATCATCTTGTAAACTCGCAAGTTGTCAAAGGTTTCCTTCAAATCATCCACCAGTGTCTCCTTCTGCCTTGACTTGACTACAATATCATCCACATAGGCGTGCACATTGCGGCCGATCTGTTTATGCAGGCAATTCTGTACACACCGTTGATAAGTGGCTTGGGCACTCTTGAGCCCAAAGGGCATAGATACATAGCAGAAGGCTCCAAAGGGAGTAATAAACGCCGTCTTCTCCTGGTCCTTAACCGCCATTTTGATCTGATGATACCCTGAGTATGCATCTAAAAAACTCAAACGCTCACAACCCGCCATGGCATCAATGATCTGGTCAATGCGGGGAAGGGCAAAAGGTCCCGATTCTCACGGATGAACTCGATGAGCGCGCTTTCCTATTTAGGGTCCAAATTGGCACTGATAGTGAACTGCTTGGACGAATCGGTGGGCACGAAGTCAACAAGCTTGGTCTCAGCTGCTGATTTGAACTTCAGATCCGAATCATGCTCTGTGGTTGGCTTCTTCAAATGGGTCATGTCCGCCGGATCAACATTGTCCTTATAATATTTCAACTCCTCCGTGGCACAAACCGACTCTGCATAAGCCGCATCACCTTACTCACATTCCAAAGCAACCTTACGGCTCCCATGAACCGTTATTGTCCCCTTGTAACCCGGCATCTTGAGCTGCAAGTAGATATAACAAGGCCGCGCCATGAATTTGGCATAAGCCGGCCACCCAAACAAGGCGTGATACGGGCTCCGGATCTTCACCACCTCAAAGGTTAGTTTTTCGGATCGGGAATCATGCTCGTCCCCAAAAGCCACGTCCAGGGCTATCTTACCAACAGGATATGCTGATTTGCCAGGCACCACACCATGGAACACCGTATTAGACGATCTGAGATCTTTGTCTGTTAGCCCCATGCGGCGGAATGTCTCATAGTATAGGATGTTAATACTGCTCCCTCCATCCATGAGTACCTTGGTGAATTTATAACCTCCCACCTGAGGGTCTACCACTAATGCTAGCTGGCCCGGATTATCAACCCAGGGTGGGTGGTCCTCCCTGCTCCACACGATAGGCTGCTCCGACCAGCATAAGTAACGTGGTACAGCCGGTTCAACAGAGTTCACTGCTCGCTTGTGGAGTTTTCGGTCGCGCTTATCCAAGCTAGTTGTGAAAACATGATATTGTCCGTTGTTCAACTGTTTTGGCTGGCTCTGATAACCCGACTGCTGCTGCTGCTATTGACTGTTCTGATTATTCTGGTTGTTGTGACCGCCCTGATTGAAACCTGAACCGGAAGCTCCATCGTGACCCGGCCCATGGAAACCGGATCCTGAACCGCCCCCTGACCCGCAGTCATACCGGAAGGCATTAGAGTTTTTGAACTCCTGCATAATGTAACAATCCTTCCAAAGGTGGTTAGTTGGCGCCTCCTTCGTCCCGTGTTTTGGGCAAGGCTGATTCAACAAATAATTCAAACGATCCGCGTTAGGATTTGGAGCCCCATTACGATTTGCCGCTTTACCTCTGCGCCGCTGACCCTTGTCATGTGCGTTAGTGTTAGCCACAAAGTCCATGCTGCCATCTGCCTTGCGCTTGCCTCCGTTTCCATGGCCCACCGGTTTGTACTGATGCCCCTTGGAGTTGCTATTCTTCTTTCCCTTCCCTACTTTGTCATCGTCAGTCTCGGGATCCTTGCTACTATCCGAATCAGCATACTTCACTAAAGCGGCCATGAGAGTTCCCATGTCATTACAAAACTGCTTCATGCGCCCCAATTTCAATTTTAAAGGCTTAAACCGGCAGTTGCCCTCCAGGGTTAAGATCGCAGAGTCAGCATTGATCCTGTCAGACGAGTGCAAGACTTTCGAAACGCGGCGTACCCAATGGGTTGTTGATTCTCTGTCCCCCTGAACACAAGCCGCCAGGTCTACTATGGACTTGGGCTGCTTACACGTATCTTTGAAATTCTGGATAAACCGGGCCCGCAACTGGGCCCATGAGTTGATAGAATTAGGCGGCAGGCTCTTCAACCAAGTACGGGCCGTGCCTTCAAGCATCATGGTGAAGTACTTGCACACGCGGTCTCATCCACATCTAGCATCTCCATGGCCATCTCATAACTCTCTACCCACGCTTCCAGAGATAAATCAGCGGTGTAATTCGGCACCTTGCGCGGACCCTTGAAATCTTTGGGCAGGCGTACATTGCGTAAAGCGAGGACTAAACAAGGCACTCCCAAAGCGGATGCGTCCCCTGGCCCGGCAGAGGTGGTAGGACGAACCGGTGTAAGCTGACCCGCCTCGTTCTGTGCTGCTAACTCGGCCTCCCTTCGTGCCCGGGCCCGGTCCACCACATCCTGAGCATCGCGGCCACCACCTGCCGGGTTATTGCCACGGGCCGCTTCACGGCCTCGCGCGTTGCTCGATATGGCCGGTTCATCCAGGCACCTGCTATAGCTCCGGCTTGGACGAGGCATGGAGTGAATCCGATCGCGGCTGTATGAATATGCCTCCTGTTGAATCAAAGCGGTCCAGAGGAGTTCCTTAACTCGGCGCGTCTCTATTGCTTGCGGAGTATCTCCTTCCACCGGGATAGCTTCTAACCACGCAGCAGCTGCGACAAGATTGTCCATAGGATTAGAATAATGACCCGGAGGTGTCTAGACCAGCGGAGGAATCACAATGTTCTGTCGAGGAGGTTCCATCAGGTGGGGTTGGATCGTTGCTCCTGGCCCTGGTGCCTCGATCCGGTTTGCCTCCAGGTGCCCTGGCGGATTACTGGTTCCAGCTCCTGGAGTGTGAAAGAGATTCCGAGGGTCGAACCCTAATGGCAGGCGTGATCTGTGCTTCCACTTCAAGACCTCCTGCGATGCGTTCTGGTCATGGGCGTCCAAAGCGGCCCGATCTGCGGCCATCCTATCCTTCTCTGCCGCCAGGTCGGCTTTGGCCTGTACAATCTGCTCTCTCACCTTTGCAATCTCTGCGTCATGGGCCTCTTGGTCCGCCGGATTGGCCTCCGCCATAAGTGCAGCTAGTGCATTAAACAGATCCAATAGAACTTGAACCGGCGGGCGCACAAGGCCTCCTGCCCCTGCTGCCACTGCCGCTGCTGATCCGGAGTGCATTGCTGCTACGGTCGAGGAGTGGTTTGCCGCCTGTGTACCGGCCATGAATATTCCAACCCGGTTGATCTGATCTGGGGGGTCCAGAATACTGTCGCCATCGGAACAGCCCCTGATCTGGTCATCTTGCAATTGGTACAATGATTCGGTCTCTCCGGTTGAAGACTCGTCGACGGAATAGACGACGGTCTCACTGCCGAACTCTGACTCGTCCTCATGCTCTCCTCCGTGGATGACTCCCACGAAGGCACGCTTCACGGCCGGTTTAACCTGGGTAGATCTCGCACGCTGAGCCGTCTCGACGAGGTCGGTGCAGATGTCTGGCTTAGGCCCAGGCTCGCCAATCTTGCCGATGAAAACGTGTATGCCACCGAAGGGGACCCGGTACCCGTACTCGATCGAATCGGCTTAGGGACCCCATCCTGCATCGTCGATGTAGATCTTGCCCCGGTGACTCTTGGTCATCCGGCCCACAGCATAGCCTTCGAGTCCTTTGAGTTTTCCCTCCAAGATCATCAAACCGTCGCGCGATAGCCCCACGGTGGGCGCCAACTGTCGTGGATTTGTCACGGCAGATGTCCTAGTGAAAGGACTTAGTCATGGAGCCATCGCTACGGGTTAACTTGAAGGGGTTAAAGCGGACACAAAGACACGAGGGTTTATACTAGTTCGGCCCCTTCGATGAAGGTAAAAGCCTACGTCTAGTTGTGATGGAATTGATGTGGTATCGATGGCTAGGGAGCAAACAAGCTTCGCCTAGGCTCGAGTTGTAGTTGTCTGTCTTGAACCGCCGTCGGGTCGTCCCCTTATATACACGGGTGACGCCCGTCGGTCCATATAGTCCCAACCGGTTCATACTTGTATCCCGGTTGGTATCTCTCTATTCCTACTTACAATACAAGTTTATACATCAGGCTGGTTTACGGCTACAGGTTCTAAACCGACTACAGGCCTTGGGCCTTCATCTGCTTTATACTACTAATGAGGTTAACCTGGCCCAAGTAGGCCGGTTCACGCCCAGTGGTAATATCCCCAACAGGAGGGATAGCATATTTGTTGTCGTGGATAGATTCTCGAAAATGGCACACTTTATACCATATCATAAAAAGCGATGACGCTATTAATGTTGCTGATTTGTTCTTTCGTGAAATTATTCACTTGCATGGTGTGACAAATACTATTGTTTCAGATCGTGATACTAAATTTCTTAGCCACTTTTGGAGATGTTTATGGGCTAAGTTGGGGACTAAACTGCTTTTTAGTACTACTTGTCACCCCCAAACTGATGGACAAACTGAAATAGTCAATAGAACATTGTATACTATGCTTAGGGCTGTTTTGAAGAATAATAAAAAAATGTGGGAAGAATGCTTGCCTCATATTGAATTTGCTTATAATCTTTCATTGCATTCTACTACTAAGATGTGCCCTTTTGAAATTGTGTACGGTTTTCTACCTCGTGCACCTAATGATTTGTTGCCTCTTCCATCTTCAGAGAAGGTTAATTTTGATGCTAAACAACATGCTGAATTGATCTTAAAAATGCATGAGTTAACTAAGGAAAACATTGAGCGTATGAATGCTAAATATAAACTTGCTGGAGATAAGGGTAGAAAGCATGTTGTCTTTGCACCTGGAGATCTTGTTTGGTTACATTTGCGTAAGGATAGGTTTCCTAATTTGTGCACATCAAAGCTAATGCCACCTATTGATGGTCCTTTTAAGGTGTTAGAGAAAATAAATGATAATGCATATAAACTTGAGTTGCCTGCAGATTTTGGGGTTAGTCCCACTTTTAACATTGCAGATTTGAAGCCTTATTTGGGTGAAGAAGATGAGCTTCCGTCGAGGACGACTTCATTTCAAGAAGGGGAGGATGATGAGGACATCAATACCATTGTTACACCCATAGCCCCTACTGCTACATATACTGGACCAATTACTAGAGCTCGCACACGCCAATTAAATTATCAGATACTTCCATTTCTTGGTAATGATTCTAATGTTCATGAGAATATGATGCTGCCTAAATTGGATACATTTGTTTTGCTTACAAATGAAGGGCATGGCATGGATAAGAGGGATGAACACTGGAGCAAGACCAATCATGGAGATGATGGCATGCACAAGGGGAACAAGAACGGAGTTACAAGTGATGATTTCAGGACTTTGAAACCACCATAATGAGTGCATGAACCCTTGGACAAAATTCACAATATGCCACTTCATAAATTTCGTCCAGAGGCTATTCTAGGTGTTGCGTCACCTTATTATTGGGTCAGGCCCATGTAATTTCGAAATACATAAGTATAGGTTGTTTTTCGAGTTCGTATGTGTGGGGAAACAAGAGATAGGGTTGGTTTCGGACCCCTCCCCCAAGGGCCACGAAATTCCCCCTCTTCCTCCATATATACAGCCCTTAGGACACCGTTTAGACTTTGGGTTTTGTTTAGATTAAAAGTTCATCATAGCTACAACTTCGCGTACTTCGTTTGTGTTCAACGACCACACCAAGACGTCACAGAACCCCACCTTGATCAATAAAGCTTTCATCTTATATTCGCAATATCCAAATTGCAATCTTAGTTTCTTGCTTGTTCTTCATTTGCTTGCAGGAAATAGACCTTTGTGGTCAGGTTGATCGTGCTCCGGTGTGGTCAATAACCTCTCAGAGTTGGTTTAGCGATTGCTAAGGCGCGATGTCCTCGCACGTTCGTAGTTAGATCGTCAAAGTCGACTTCCACCAAAGCGATATCCGTCATCTCATCAAAAGACAGGACACCTTTGCCTCTATCAAACATTGTGTCAACAGCAGCTGGATTGCGTTTCACCATCATTGGATAGTTTTGTCCAAGGAAGAGCGAGTTTTCTCCAAGACTATCAATACTGAACCAGGGAGAAGGTGTTGGCACTACCACACTAGTATCCATCCCGAATACCATGCAATGGATGTTGGCATAGGTCCAGAGAGTGTGACCATGCGATACAACACCTGCTTCCTTACTAACATCAGAAGTGCCCTGTATATAGACAAGAAGAGGTGATCCATCGGAATAAGTTGCCAGGCTTCACTGAGTATATGGGTCCTGCTCGCCCTCATGCTCATGATCATCACCATCGTCATCTCCCCCAAGGTTGATGTGATCGCCGTCGGCACGCTACCTCTACATCTACCTTCAGGATTAGTTTTAGACCTGAATAATTATTATTTGGTGCCAGTGTTGAGCATGAACATTATATCTGGATCTTGTTTAATGCGAGATGGTTATTCATTTAAATTAGAGAATAATGGTTGTTCTATTTATATGAGTAATATCTTTTATGGTCATGCACCCTTGAAGAGTGGTCTATTTCTATTGAATCTCGATGTGGTGATACACATATTCATAATATTGATGCCAAAAGATGCAAAGTTGATAATGATAGTGCAACATATTTGTGGCACTGCCATTTAGGTCATATTGGTGTAAAGCGCATGAAGAAACTCCATGCAGATAGATTTTTGCAATCACTTGATTACGAATCATTTGATGCTTGCGAAGCATGCCTCATGGGCAAGATGACTAAGACTCCGTTCTCCAGAACAATGGAGCGAGCCACTGACTTATTGGAAATAATACATACTGATGTATGTGGTCCGATGAGTGTTGAGGCTCGCGCCGGGTATCATTATTTTCTGACCTTCACAGATGATTTGAGCAGATATGGGTATATCAACTTAATGAAACACAAGTCTGAAACATTTGAAAAGTTCAAAGAATTTCAGAGTGAAGTGGAGAATCATCGTAACGAGAAAATTAAGTTTCTACGATCTGATCGCGGACGCAAATATTTGATTTATGAGTTTGGCCTTCATTTAAAACAATGTGGAATAGTTTTGCAACTCACACCACCTGGAACACTACAGCGTAATGGTGTGTCCGAACGTCGTAATCGTACTTTATTAGATATGGTGCGATCTATGATGTCTCTTACTGATCTACCACTATCATTTTGGGGTTATGCATTAGAGACAGCTGCATTCACTTTAAATAGGGCACCATCTAAATCCGTTGAGACGAGACCATATGAACTATGGTTTGGCAAGAAACCTAAGCTGTCATTTCTTAAAGTTTGAGGTTGCGATGCTTATGTGAGAAAGCTTCAGCCTGATAAGCTCGAACCCAAATCGGAGAAGTGCGTCTTCATAGGATACCCAAAAGAGACTGTTGGGTACACCTTCTGTCACAGATCCGAAGGCAAGATCTTTGTTGCTAAGAATGGATCCTTTCTAGAGAAGAGTTTCTCTCGAAAGAAGTGAGTGGGAGGAAAGTAGAACTTGATGAGGTAATTGTACCTTCTCCCTTGTTGGAAAGTAGTTCATCACATAAATCAGTTCCAGTGATGCCTACACCAATTAGCGAGGAAGCTAATGATAATGCTCATGAAACTTCAGATCAATTTACTACCAAACCTTGTAGGTCAATCAGAGCATGTTCCGCACCAGAGTGGTACAGTAATCCTATTCTGGAAGTCATGTTACTAGACCATGACGAACCTACGAGCTGTGAGGAAGCGATGATGAGCCCAGATTCCGCAAAATGGCTTGAGGCCATGAAATCTGAGATGGGATCCATGTATGAGAACAAAGTATGGACTTTGGTGGACTTGCCCGATGATAGGCAAGCCAATGAGAATAAATGGATCTTCAAGAAGAAGATTGACATTGATGGTAATGTTATTGTCTACAAAGCTCGACTTGTCGCGAAAGGTTTTCGACAAGTTCAAGGAGTTGACTACGATGAGACTTTCTCACCCGTAGCGATGCTTAAGTCTGTCCGAATCATGTTAGCAATTGCCGTATTTTATGATTATGAAATCTGGCAAATGGATGTCAAAACTGCATTCCTTAATGGATTTCTTAAAGAATAGTTGTATATGATGCAACCAGAAGGTTTTGTCAATCCTAAAGGTGCTGACAAAGTGTGCAAGCTCCAGCGATCCATTGATGGACTGGTGCAAGCCTCTTGGAGTTGGAATATACGCTTTGATGAGGTGATGAAAGCATATGGTTTTATACAGACTTTTAGAGAAGCTTGTATTTATAAGAAAGTGAGCGGGAGCTCTGTAGCATTTCAATATTATATGTGGATGACATATTGTTGATTGGAAATGATATAAAATTTCTGGATGGCATAAAAGGATACTTGAATAAAAGTTTTTCAATGAAAGACCTCAATGAAGCTGCTTATATATTGGGCATCAAGATCTATAGAGATAGATCAAGACGCTTAATTGGACTTTCACAAAGCACATACCTTGATAAAGTTTTGAAGAAGTTCAAAATGGATCAGTCAAAGAAAGGGTTCTTGCCTCTTTTACAAGGTGTGAAGTTGAGTCAGACTCAATGCCCAACCACTGCAGAAGATTGAGAGAAAACGAAAATCATTCCCTATGCTTCAGCCATAGGTTCTATCATGTATGCTATGCTGTGTACCATACCTGATGTGTGCCTTGCTATAAGTATAGCAGGGAGGTACCAAAGTAATCCAGGAGTGGATCACTGGACAACGGTCAAGAACATCCTGAAGTACCTGAAAAGGAATAAAGATATGTTTCTCCTTTATGGAGGTGACAAAGAGCTCATCGTAAATGGTTACATAGCTTTGACACTGATCCGAATGACTCTAAGTCACAAACCGGATACGTATTTATATTGAATGGTGGAGCTATCAGTTGGTGCAGTTCCAAGCAAATCGTCGTTGCGGCATCTACATGTGAAGCGAAGTACATAGCTGCTTCGGAATTAGCAAATGAAGGAGTCTGGATGAAGGATTTCATATCCGATCTAAGTGTAATACCTAGTGCATCGGGTCCAGTGAATATCTTTTGTGATAATACTGGAGCAATAGCCTTGGCGAAGGAATCCAGATTTCACAAAAGAACCAAACATATCAAGAGACGCTTCAACTCCATCCGTGATCAAGTCAAGGAGGGAGAAATAGAGATTTGCAAAATACATACGAATATGAATGTGGCAGACTCGTTGAGTAAGCCTCTTCCACGAGCAAAACTTGATCAACACCAAGACTCCATGGGTGTTAGAATCATTACATTGTAATCTAGATTATTGACTCTAGTGCAAGTGGGAGACTGAAGGAAATATGCCCCAGAGGCAATAATAAAGTTGTTATTTATATTTCCTTATGTCATGATAAATATCTATTATTCATGCTAGAATTGTATTAACCATAAACTTGTTACATGTGTGGATACATAGACAAAATAGTGTCCCTAGTAAGCCTCTACTAGACTAGCTCGTCAATCAAAGATGGTTAAATTTCCTAACCATATACATGTGTTGTCATTTGATGAACGGGATCACATCATTAGGAGAATGATGTGATGGACAAGACCCATCCGTTAGCTTAGCATAATGACCGTTAAGTTTTTTTTGCTATTGCTTTCTTCATGACTTATACATGTTCCTTTGACTATGTGATTATGCAACTCCCGAATACCAAAGGAATACCTTGTGTGCTATCACATGTCACAACGTAAAAGGGTGATTATAAAGATGCTCTATAGGTATCTCCGAAGGTGTTTTGTTGGGTTGGCATAGATCGAGATTAGGATTTGTCACTCCGAGTATCGGAGAGGTATCTCTGGGCCCTCTCGGTAATGCACATCATAATAAGCCTTACAAGCAATGTGACTACTGAGTTAGTTACGAAATGATGCATTACGGAACGAGCAAAGAGACTTGCTGGTAACGAGATTGAACTAGGTATGAGGATACCGACGATCGAATCTCGGGCAAGTAACATACCGATGACAAAGGGAACAACGTTTGGTGTCATAACGGTTCGACCGATAAAGATCTTCGTAGAATATGTGGGAACCAATATGAGCATCCAAGTTCCGCTATTGGTTATTGACCAGAGAGGTGTCTCGGTCATGTCTACATAGTTCTCGAACCCATAGGGTCCGCACGCTTAATGTTCGATGACGATTTGTATTATGAGTTATGTGTTTTTGGTGACTGAAGATTGTTCAGAGTCCCGGGTGAGATCACGGACATGACGAGGAGTCTCGAAATGGTCGAGAGGTAAAGATTGATATATTGGACGATAGTATTCAGACACTGGAATGGTTTCAGAGTGTTTCAGATATTAATCGGAGTACCGAGGGGTTACCGGAACCCCCCGGGAAAAGTAATGAGCCACATGGGCCATAGGGGAGAGAGAGGGAAGCCCATAAGGGGTGGCGCGCGCCTCCCCCATGGGGAGTCCGAATTGGACAAGGGAAGGGGGCGCAACCCCCCTTTCCTTCTCCCTCTCCCTCTCCTTTCCCCTTTCCCCCTCCGAAAGAAGGAGGGGGGCGACTAGGACTAGCAGTCCTAGTGTGTTCCTCCCCCCCACTTGGCATGCCTCCTAGGGCCAGCCTCCTCCCTCTCCTCCTTTATATACTGGTGCAGGGGGCACCCCAAGGCACATCAAATGTTTCTTAGCCGTGTGCGGTGCCCCCCTCCACCGTTTACTCCTCCAGTCATATTGTCGTAGTGCTTAGGTGAAGCCCTGCGTGGATCACATCACCATCACCGTCACCATGCCATCGTGCTTGCGGAACTCTCCCTCGACACTTTGCTGGATCAAGAGTTCGAGGGACATCATCGAGCTGAACGTGTGCAGAACTCGGAGGTGTCGTACGTTCGGTGCTTGATCGGTTGAATCGAGAAGACGTTCGACTACATCAACCGCGTTAAACTAACGCTTCCACTTTTGGTCTACGAGGGTACGTGGACACACTCTCCCCCTCTCGTTGCTATGCATCTCCTAGATGGATCTTGCGTGATTGTAGGAAATTGTTTGAAATTGCATGCTACGTTCCCCAACAATTTATGCCACATATTGTTATACAATGATGTGTTGCCATCCTATGATGTTTGAGTAGATTCGTTTTGTCCTATGGGTTGATTGATGATCGTGATTGGTTTGAGTTGTATGTTTTATTTTGGTGCTGTCCTATGGTGTCCTCCGTGTCGCGCAAGAGTGTGGGATTACCGCCGTAGGGTGTTGCAATACATTTATAATTCACTTATGGTGGGTGGCGAGAGTGACAGAAACTTACACCCTAGTAAGGGGGTTGTTGCGTATGGGAGTAAAGAGGACTTGGTACTTAATGTTATGGTTGGGTTTTACCCTAATGATCTTTTTGTAGTTGCAGATGCTTGCTAGGGTTCCAATCATAAGAGCATATGATCCAAGTACGGAAAGTATGTTAGCTCATGCCTCTCCCTCATATAAAATTGCAATAACGATTACCAGTCTAGTTATCGATTGCCTAGGGACAAATCCTTCTTTGTGTTACAAAAGCTTTCTACTAAACAATTAACTTATATTATCTTGCAAATTACTCGTAGTTTTATTCTCTCTATGTACATCTAGTTTTATTCTTGCAAACTTATCCTTACATTTACAAAATAGTTTCATACTTGTTCTAGGTAAAGGGAACGTTAAGTGCGTAGAGTTGTATCGGTGGTCGATAGAATTTGAAGGGAATATAAATCCTACCTTTAGCTCCTCGTTGGGTTCGACACTCTTATTTATCGAAAAACTACAATTGATCCCCTATACTTGTGGGTTACAATATATAGGAAGTCATTTTTAGGGTACCAAAAAAGTTCGGAGGAATACCGACATCGTATCGGGGGACCACCAGTGGGTCCCACCACCCCCAGGGCCACCATGGGCCGAGGAGGCGCCCTGGCCTAGATGGGCAAGGCACACTAGCCCCCTAGAGTCCATGTGGCTTTGGGGGAAGATTTCTCCTTTAAAGCTAGCCATGATGATGGACTACGAAAAAAAAAATTCAGAAACTCCGTCCAAGAAAAGGAAAAATCGAAGCCCTAACGTCGCCGCCGCCCCCGCCCTTGCCCCTCATGCCGCCGCGCGTGCCGCCCCGCTTGCCGCCAGGCCGTCGCCGCCGCTACGACCACCACTCGGCTCCCACCACCTACCCGCCGCCTCCGCCGTCTCCCATACCGCCCAGATACCGCCGCTCTGATGGACACGGATTTGAAGACGAAGTCGACTCCGACCGCTGGACGAGGCCCCGCGATGGATCTGAAGGCGGGCAGCCACGAGTCGAGGTCGACTCCAACCTCCGGACGCCCGCACACCACCGCCACCACCCGGCTCCCTCCGCTCCCTTCGCTCCCGTGCAAAGAAACACCTACCCGCCGCCTGTCATGCCGACCGGACGCCGCCCTGACGGATCTGAAGGCGGGTCGCGACAACTCGAAGTCGACCCCGACCCCCGGACGAGGCCCCGTGACGGATCGGAAGGTGGGCCGCCACGACTCGAAGTCGACTCCGACCTCCGGACGACGAACCGTCATCTGTCCCGTGCGCAATACATTGAAGAATTACTCGATAAAGCCCAGCTGCCTCAACTGTACGTTGTTTATGTATCTGCTATGATGATAAGGAATGGTATGAAAAATATATTGAGCCGTGAAACGAAAGGTTAATGATTCACTATAAATTACTTAGGGCCTCTTTGATTCAAAAGATTTTTTAGAGGCTTAGAATCCTTAGGAATTGTTCTTACTTTGGTCTTTCGATTTGCATGGTTGAATCATGTACTCCCTCTATCCATATATGACATGCAAGTTACAGAAAGCATACCATCAAATTCGTACGTGATAGGAGCTTCCAACAATATAATTTTCACATCATACATCTCATATACTATTAATCTTATCAATAGTCAAAGGGAGTCTCGAAAAATGCATTAGGCCCTATATATATGGATGGAGGGAGTAGGAATTTTTCCGAAGGAATAAGTTTACTATGTTCCATAGGAAATCTAGCATTCACTCAAAACCTCTTGAAAAATCCTTTACTTTTTTGTGATGTAATCAAACAAACTCAAATTTTATAGGATTGAATGGCACGACATTCCAATCTTGTGTTTTTTCTATTCGTGCGTTTTTACAATCCTAAGAATCCAAGAGGCTCTTAATTGAAAATGTACGAGAACTAAGAATCCTGTTATAGAGAAAAAAGTAACTATAATTCCTTTTTTCCAACGAATCACGTATCTCTTGTTTTCTACTTTAGGCGCGAGGTCACGGACCAGACAGTGAGTGGTACCGATGCAATATTCCCACCATCACGCCCCGTCTTTGCACTCAGCCCTACTCGCCTGACTATCAAATATTATGTCAGAGTTGATATGTGTGGTTTTTTCCACACATATCCTACTCTGTCCGGGCCATTTCAGAGCTTACAGGAGGTCCAAGATGCTATCAACTCTGAGCATGCTAAACAGTGTGAAATGATGTAAACTTCCTGAGCTAGATCTCTATTACATTTCTTCATATTTTCAGTTGATTATATTCAAATATGTTATGCAGTCCGAATCATTTTTTTATCTCTGAATTTCTGGAGTGGTGCATAAATCATAAGCATATATGAAATATCAGTGAAGTTTATGTATTGATGCTATGCTATCATGTTATTTGTAAGTATATTTTTTTACTCGACTTGCTACTTGTTCAATTGGGTAGCATTTAGTGTGTCTCGTCCACGTATGCTCCTTTTCTTCTGATAAGTACGCTGATAGCCAGAATAATAGGTTTCATATAACTGGTAAAAATAGTGTCATTTTGGTAATCATATGTTTTTCTTATAACGCTAAAATAGTATGTAGCATTCTCCAGCTAAAAAATAAACAAATTTACTAACCATATACTTCAGGTGCATGGATGGGCTTTCCATGATTGAAAGGAAAGTACGCCGTGCCCTTTACTGGCCTGATGGCATAAGGAGAAATACTTTGGAAGCGCAAGCTTTTGAGAAGAGCCGTAGGCCTGAAGTATGGATGCTTAAAGCATTACTGGACAAGTACAATGATGATAACAATCTGTCAGAGGTTTGCTCTCTCCTTTTTTCTTGTCTGCCCTCAATCTCACCAAGCAGGGTCTACAGCTGCTGATGCTATTAATGCTTCTAATTTCAGGATATTGCATATGAACTCGTAGACATTCTACGTGCTAAAGCAATTCGTGAGCCAAAAGGTTCCCTATATAGGTTTTATTATCATATCAACTTGATGATAAAGACTAAAGGGGATGATGATGACCTTGGCAATCTTTTCTTTGCTGAAGTAACACGTAAGGATCACAAAGATTACGCCCTCAGCCGTATCTGCATGCTTCAGTCTGATGATAATGGTATTATTTCTTTAAGGTTATGCTAACTTGTATTCATACAATTTGTGAGCTTTACAACGCACATCCATGAGTAGTGATTCTGGACTTCGTCTTTACGTACCGAGTTCCTATGCTTTTAAGTAGCTTGCATGGTTAATCAGTACTACCATAGTTGAACCTAAGTCCCACATATATATGAACAATGGGTAAGTTATTCCTTGCGCTTGGCAGCTACCGCGTGCGTGAGGCAAGCGCACAATGGCTCTGGCAGGACCTGAGTCGATTGACGATTTTGCCATGCGCATCACAGGCGTGGCGAATTCCTTGCGCTCCCACAGTGACAAGATCGTGCAGAAATTCCTTCGCATCATTCCCACCAAGTTTGTTCAAATGGTGATCTCAATTGAGATGCTGCTGGACCTGCACACCATCACCATTGATGATGTCACCGACCACCTGTGAGTTGTTGAGGAGTGCCTGGACTTGATTTGAGACGGCGGTGGTGGTCTTCTCCTCATAGAAGAGGTATGGGAGGTGCGCAACCATCAGCAGAGCAGCGACGGTGCTTTGGGGAGCCGCGGTAGCCATGTCCGCGACACAAAGAACAACCGCCGGTCGCAAAACCGTTGTGCGGCGCACAAAACTTGTGACTTTTCTGTTTCCTTTCTCATCTATTTATTCATGCTACAAGCAACGTGCAAGCCCACAATCCACTACGTTCGTGGTATTCCACAAACAGATGGTGCCACACATAAAACTCGCTCCAAGTTGTTTTAAACTTGGAGCCAATGTCAAACAGAAACTGAAAAAACAGGAAACGGGAAACGCTGCCATGGCAGCCTAGAACTGCTTCCATGACAGTCAAAACACACTGCCATGGCAAACGACCGAAAACGCTGCCATGACACGATCTGAGCTGCGGCTAGACTATTCAACATTTGATCAAGATCTTGAACATGACAATGTGGTTAAACTCATATGGGGGGTTCAAAAGGATGAAATATGGCTTGGGTAAATATTTGAGAGGAAAATATTTTTTTAACGGTACAAATACCATTTTTGGCCTTTTCAAAAAGGATTCTTAATAAGTGCTTAAATATCCTTTAAAATATTATATCCCATTATAATTGCACTTGCACTTCAGTTTGCTCTTATACTTGTACTGATTGTCTCTTGATTTTATGAAGATTATATTTTGATTTCCAAAACAATTAGTATTTGAATCTTAGTTTGAACTAGTGGCATGGATTTTTTATACCCTAAATTCATCAGTTTTTAGGAAGATTTAAACGTTTAATTTAAGTTAGGAGCCAAACCAAATGTTTTCTTATCCTTGAATTACTTGATTCCTTTATTTTTTTAATCCAAGTTTTGAATTCCGTAATTCATATGAATTCGATTCGATTTGACCAGTTCATTTAGGTACTTAGGCGAATGTTTGAATGTTCAAAACGCATGCTTTGAGTCTGAAAATATTTGAAATGACCGTATTTGCTTTATGTGCTAGTACTGGTACTTTTCACATGAAGCCACACTTTAAAATTTGGGGTTGCGAAGAAAAAATGATAGTTGAATGACTGCTTGTGACACTCTTAAGTTGCTCCTGCTCATGACTCTAATTTTTACGACTTTCTGTAAATTGCTTTATAAGGATATGATGAAGATTAATTTGCATGACCCTAATTCTCACGTAGCCCGTCCTTTTGTAGGTCAATGCTATGGTTGTACCTGTACTGGGCGTGTTGATATGAAACATCCCAGTGATGAAAACTACAGGCATGGTGATCCGAACACACCTTTGCCATGCATGGGTTTCATCAATGCAGATCTTCTAACCAGTATATCAGAGTGGACTGCTATATATAACGAAGATGAGCTGAAAGCACAAGAGGATAGGGTGAGGCTTGAATGCAAGGTAGTGCCACCACATCTTGTGCATTTAGTTGTATTATTATTAATTAACGTGCTGTTACTGAAGTAGTTATTCTTCTCACATATTTGTTTCTTTTTAGATGCTTTATGATCCGGATTCTGCAAGAGGCAAGGAAGATACTGATGAAGACTTTGATGGCCAGAGAAGGACGGCGAAATATGTTGTACCATCTAGGCGCTTACTAATTTCGGGCGGTGGTGTGTGATGCGCTACCCATTTGCTTATATTATTTAAGTTATACATTGAGAAGAAACGATATAACTGTATAATCTGCTAGTTATTTGAAGCTTTGGCTGATTTGAATATGTGAGTGTTCTATACTTTGATAGTAAAAATCAACCCAATCAATCACCGGCTGTGGTGTTATGGTGTGTGATGTGCTACTTTTTTTTTTGGAGTAACTCGCAATTTGTTGCCGATATTATTAAAAAGGAGCAAACACATACAAAATCTGGGTGTTACAAGAGGTTGCGGTTAAGGTGACCCACGCAAGCTAACCTAAAGAGACCTTGTTGCATGCAAGGGAGTCTTTGTTTTTGCCCAAATTCTTCAAAGTGCATGGAAACGAACGGGCGCCGCTTTGCGCAGCCACTATTTCCAGGCGCTACCTGGTCTGGAGTGAGGCTGCTTCGCGCACGTGGCCCTTGACCCCTGTGCGGAATTTTTTTCCGAGGCGCTGGCGGTAGTGACCGAGTCAACATCGACGGCGTGGCTACCGCCACAGACTGTGATGGTAGGGTTAGGCAGCCTACCGCCAAAGACAGTGGCGGTAGCGTGCTGAATGCACAAAACCAATGGCTGGGGGTTTGGTGGGCCCCACAAGCCACCCATTCGTCCCCAAATCCTTTCTTCCTCGACCTCAGCCACTCTCCCCCCTCTGTCCCCCATCCTACGGCTCCATCAAATTCATCTTCATTGCTTGAGTTTTCTCCAGTGGATTGAGGCAATTTTCATCACTCAAGGTACCTCGCTCACTCTCTTCGTTTTGGTTGGTTGGAATCAACTTATTTGATGGCATTGATTACTTTTATGCAAACCCTAGTTGTGCTTCTTTTTGTGTGAAATCAATGGATTTGATGGATGGTAGATCTAGATCTAGGGTTGTATATGTGTGATTGACCATGTGTAGTGTGCTAACTTTGTTGTTTGTAGCTAGATCTATGGTTATTGTTTGGGTTATTTCTAGGGTTAGGGTTAGTGTTAAGAAAAGTCATTATTTAGTTGTTAGGGTTAAGCCATGATATTTTGTTCTTTAGTTGCTATTTGTTTTGTTGCTTAAATGTATCACATAGAACTTTTATCGATCCATGGGATGCACAATGGATATTGACCTATATTATGTTGCCGCCTATCGTTGACATTTTCTAAAATTTATTTAGATGGGTAGTCTCGTGAATCTTCATTATTTGGATAAGGAGACATTTATGAATGGCAATGACGATGAAGGGGAAGAATACTTGGTATTCGAGTATAGTCCAACCTATGAGGATGTAGTTGTGAAAGTTAGAAGTGTGTTACATTGGATGGACCCACATGATGAGATTAAACTTATTGGAAGGTATGATGTTGGAGTGGGGGTGAAGTTTCGGTTGAACAGTATGCCTATCACCTTAGAATTGCATTGGAAGGTGTACAAGGGTAAAGTAGAGCAATCAGAAGACAACTCACTTGAATTATTTGCCACCAAGGTTGATGCTCCTCTGCTACAAATTGACTTGAACCGGCATGCCTCCTCCCCAATAAATGATGCTAGGGTCGAGGTGTATGTCCCCAATTCTTATAGCCAACCACCAAGTAGTCAATCAAATGAAGCGGAGATGAATGATAGATCCATAATCAAGACCCGAAGATTCATGCTATGGCTCACGTTGATGATGACGATATTGGTCATGATGAAGATGATGCTTATGCGGAAGAAGAAGAGATTCATTACAATCCAATAGGTAACTTGGATGTCATTGTCCATCAACAAGACATGGATCGTAGCCTCCCTTATAACCGTATGTGTGGTTATGGCTCGGATGACGAGGGTCCTGAGGAAGAGTTGGACGAGGATGGATTCACGGTGCAAGAAAATCAATTCTTCAAGGAGGTGCACGGCAAGGAAAGAGGAACCCCATTGTTTCGTGATCTTAGCCTTGCCGACCATGCCATTGTTGATGGTGGCATGAGACTGGGGTTGGTTGAACGAACACTGTGCCCGAGAGTCGGCGATCCAAGGCCGAAGGGTGAGGACAAGAATGCTCATTTGAAAAAAGGCATCAAGTTTGGGTGCTTCCAAGAGTTTAAGATGTGGTTGAGTGACTACGCCAGTCGAAGCCATAGGCCATTTGTTGTTGGTCATTCGAACCAAGAGGTGCGTTACACCGTGAAGTGTGACAAAGAAGGTTGCCCATGGAAGGTTCGTGGAAGCAAAATTCATGAAATGGGGCAAGGGGAGTTGAAAAGTTGTGTAGCTACTCACGAGTGCATATCGCCAGACAAAGCTGACCGAAGCAAGGGCCACCGTCAACTCATGTCAGAGTTTCTCGGCTACAAATTATTGAATGAGATATCCCATGACCCAACCGTGAAGGTGAAGTTTCTGATGAGTATTGTTGAAAAAATGTACGGATACAAGGTCAATTATGGGAAGGTATGGAAGGCCAAGGAAAATGCTATTAGGATGTTGCATGGTGATTATGCGGCCGCATACAATATTCTTTCGAGGATGTTGGGAGCCATTGCACATAAGAACCCAGACATGCGACATGGGGTTGAGGACATTGACAGAGTGTTTCATCATGCCTTCTGGAGTTTTGGGCAATGCATCAAGGCATTTAAGCATTGTCGTCCGGTGTTGTCTATAGATGGCACTTTCTTGACCAACAAATACAAGGGGACACTAATCGTGGCAATGGCTCATTCGTCCAATGATAACGTGTTGCCGGTGGCCTTTGCTTTAGTTCATTCTGAGCATGACGACAATTGGGAGTGGTTCATGGGGCATGTGAGGACCAAGGTGATTGGGAAGAGGGGTGTATGCATCATATCGGACCGACACCATGGCATTCTCAAGGCCATAGAAGTTGTCATTCCCGGCCTTCCAAAGCTTCATCACCGATGGTGCATATGAGGCATTTCGTGGCGAACTTTTACCGGGCATGCAAGAGCAAGGAGTTTTGCAAAGACCTTACCCATGTTTGTGTGGCATTCACATCGATGCATTCAAAATCCGGTATGATAAACTCTTCAAGGCTTTGGCAAAGAACAAAGGGGGAAGAACATTCTTGGAAAGGAATTACGGGGAGAAGCATAAGTGGTCACACGCTTATGATGAAGGAGGTTGGAGATACAGTGAAATGACGAGCAACATGGTTGAATGCTTCAACAATGTGCTTAAGGGCGTCCGTTCTTTGCCGGTGATTGCAATACCGAAATACACCTTCTTCAAGATAAATGAGTATTTTTTACGCATTCCCAAACCACCGCCAAATGGATAGGTGAGAAAAAAGAGTATCCTGGCAAGGTTGATGATTGGTTAAGGTTTCAAGCAGGCAAGTCCTCGAATCAACAAATCATTAGATTCAATGACAAAGAAATGAACTACCAAGTGGACGAGCCAGGTGGCACAACACGAGACGGTGTGGCTTACGGCGGTGTTGCGTATGAGGTGCACCTCAAGAACCGGTGGTGTCACTGTGAGAGGGCTCATAAGTACCACTGGCCGTGCTCGCATTTGATGACGGTGGCCAAGGCAAGAAACTTGCATGTTTTGAAGGAAATATGCCCTAGAGGCAATAATAAAGTTATTATTTATTTCCTTATTTCATGATAAATGTTTATTATTCATGCTAGAATTGTATTAACCAAAAACATAATACATGTGTGAATACATAGACAAACATAGTGTCACTAGTATGCCTCTACTTGACTAGCTCGTGAATCAAAGATGGTTAAGTTTCCTAGCCATGGACAAAAGAGTTGTCATTTGATTAACGGGATCACATCATTAGGAGAATGATGTGATTGACTTGACCCATTCCATTAGCTTAGCACTTGATCGTTTAGTATGTTGCTATTGCTTTCTTCATGACTTATACATGTTCCTATGACTATGAGATTATGCAACTCCCGTTTACCGGAGGAACACTTTGTGTGCTACCAAACGTCACAACGTAACTGGGTGATTATAAAGGAGCTCTACAGGTGTCTCTGAAGGTACATGTTGGGTGGGCGTATTTCGAGATTAGGATTTGTCACTCGGATTGTCGGAGAGGTATCTCTGGGCCCTCTCGGTAATGCACATCACTATAAGCCTTGCAAGCAATGTAGCTAATGAGTTAGTTACGGAATGATGCATTACGTAACGAGTAAAGAGACTTGCCGGTAACGAGATTGAACTAGGTATTGGATATCGATGATCGAATCTCGGGCAAGTAACATACCGATGACAAAGGGAACGACGTATGTTGTTATGTGGTCTGACCGATAAAGATCTTCGTAGAATATGTGGGAGCCAATATGAGCATCCAGGTTCCTCTATTGGTTATTGACCGGAGACATGTCTCGGTCATGTCTACATAGTTCTCGAACCCGTAGGGTCCGCATGCTTAAGGTTTCGATGACAGTTTTATTATGAGTTTATAAGTTTTGATGTACCGAAGGTTGTTTGGAGTCCCAGATGTGATCACGGACATGACGAGGAGTCTCAAAATGGTCGAGACATAAAGATTGATATATTGGAAGCCTATATTTGGATATCGGCAACGTTCCGGGTGAAATCGGGATTTTACCGGAGTACCGGGGGGTTACCGGAACCCCCCCGGGGGTTAATGGGCCTACATGGGCCAGGGCAGGCCGCACGCCCCCTCCCCCCTAGTCCGAATAGGACAAGGAAGGGGGGGCGGCGCCCCCCTTTCCTCTTTCCCCTCCCCCTTTCCTTCTCCACCAAGGCAAGAGGAGGGAGTCCTACTCGCGGTTGGAGTAGGACTCCTCTAGGCGCACCCCTAGGGGGCCGGCCGCACCTCCCCCCTCCCTCCTTTATATACGGGGGCAGGGGGACACCTCTAGACACACAAGTTGATCTTCGTGATCGTTCCTTAGCTGTGTGCGGTGCCCCCCCCCCCCCACCATATTCCACCTCGGTCATATCGTAGCGGTGCTTAGGCGAAGCCCTGCGTCGGTAGAACATCATCATCGTCACCATGCCGTCGTGCCGACGGAACTCATCCCCGACACCCTGCTGGATCGGAGTCCGGGGATCGTCATCGAGCTGAACGTGTGCTGAACTCGGAGGTACCATACGTTCGGTACTTGGATCGGTCGGATCATGAAGACGTACGACTACATCAACCGTGTTGTCATAACGCTTCCGCTTTCGGTCTATGAGGGTACGTGGACAACACTCTCCCCTCTCGTTGCTATGCATCACCATGATCTTGCGTGTGCGGAGGAATTTTTTTTGAAATTACTACGTTCCCCAACAGTGGCATCCGAGCCTAGGTTTTATGCGTTGATGTTATATGCACGAGTAGAACACAAGTGAGTTGTGGGCGATACAAGTCATACTGCTTACCAGCATGTCATACTTTGGTTCAGCGGTATTGTTGGATGAAGCGGCCCGGACCGACATTACGCGTACGCTTACGCGAGACTGGTTTTACCGCCATGCTTTGCACACAGGTTACTAGCGGGTGTCTGTTTCTCCAACTTTAGTTGAACCGAGTGTGGCTACGCCCGGTCCTTGCGAAGGTTAAAACAGCACTAACTTGACGAACTATCGTTGTGGTTTTGATGCGTAGGTAAGAATGGTTCTTGCTCAGCCCGTAGCAGCCACGTAAAATTTGCAACAACAAAGTAGAGGACGTCTAACTTGTTTTTGCAGGGCATGTTGTGATGTGATATGGTCAAGACGTGATGCTATATTTTATTGTATGAGATGATCATGTTTTGTAACCGAGTTATCGGCAACTGGCAGGAGCCATATGGTTGTCGCTTTATTGTATGAAATGCAAACGCCCTGTAATTGCTTTACTTTATCACTAAGCGGTAGCGATAGTCGTAGAAGCAATAGATGGCATAACGACAATGATGCTACGATGGAGGTCAAGGTGCCGCGCCGGTGACGACGGTGATCACGACGGTGCTTCGGAGATGGAGATCACAAGCACAAGATGATGATGGCCATATCATATCACTTATATTGATTGCATGTGATGTTTATCCTTTATGCATCTTATCTTTCTTTGATTGACGGTAGCATTTTAAGATGATCTCTCACTAATTATCAAGAAGTGTTCTCCCTGAGTATGCACCGTTGCGAAAGTTCTTCGTGCTGAGACACCACGTGATGATCGGGTGTGATAGGCTCTACGTTCAAATACAATGGGTGCAAAACAGTTGCACACGCGGAATACTCAGGTTAAACTTGACGAGCCTAGCATATACAGATATGGCCTCGGAACACGGAGACCGAAAGGTCGAGCGTGAATCATATAGTAGATATGATCAACATAGTGATGTTCACCATTGAAAACTACTCCATCTCACGTGATGATCGGACATGGTTTAGTTGATTTGGATCACGTGATCACTTAGATGACTAGAGAGATGTCTGTCTAAGTGGGAGTTCTTAAGTAATATGATTAATTGAACTTAAATTTATCATGAACTTAGTCCTGGTAGTATTTTGCAAATTATGTTGTAGATCAATAGCTCGCGTTGTTGCTTCCCTATGTTTTTACTTCCCTATGTTTTTATATGTGTTCCTAGAGAAAACTAAGTTGAAAAATGTTAGTAGCAATGATGCAGACTTAGTCCGTGATCTAAGGTTTATCCTCATTCCTGCATAGAAGAATTATGTCCTTGATGCACCGCCAGGTGACAGACCTATTGCAGGAGCAGATGCAGACGTTATGAACGTTTGGCTAGCTCAATATGATGACTACTTGATAGTTTAGTGCACCATGCTTAACAACTTAGAATCGGGACTACAAAGACATTTTGAACGTCATGGACCATATGAGATGTTCCAGGAGTTGAAGTTAATATTTCAAGCAAATACCCGAGTTGAGAGATATGAAGTCTCCAACAAGTTCTATGGCTAAAAGATGGAGGAGAATCACTCAACTAGTGAGCATGTGCTCAGATTGTCTGTGTACTACAATCGCTTGAATCAAGTGGGAGTTAATCTTCCAGATAATATAGTGATTGACAGAATTCTCTAGTCACCACCACCAAGTTAGTAGAACTTCGTGATGAACTATAGTATGCAAGGGATGACGAAAACGATTCCTGAGCTCTTCGTGATGTTGAAATTGATGAAGGTAGAAATCAAGAAAGAGCATCAAATGTTGATGATAGACAAGACCACTAGTTTCAAGAAAAGGGCAAAGGGAAACTTCAAGTAGAATGGCAAACAAGTTGTCACTCCCATGAAGAAGACCAAAGCTGGACCAAAGCCTGAAACTGAGTGCTTACACTGCAAAGGAAATGGTCACTGGAAACGGAAATGCCCTGAATATTTGGTGGATAAGAAGGATGGCAAAGTGAACAAGGGTATATTTGATATACATGTTATTGATGTATGCCTTACTAGTGTTTATAGTAGCCCCTGAGTATTTGATACTTGTTCGGTTGCTAAGATTAGTAACTCGAAACAGGAGTTACAGAATAAACAGAGACTAGTTGAAGGGGAAGTGACGATGAGTGTTGGAAGTAGTTCCAAGATTGATATGATCATCATCGCACACTCCCTATACTTTTGGGATTAGTGTTAAACCTAAATAAATGTTATTTGGCATTTGCGTTGAGCATGAATATGATTTGATCATTTTTATTGTAATGCGGTCATTCATTTAAAATCAGAGAATAATTGTTGTTCTGTTTACATGAATAAAACCTTCAAATGGTCATACACCCAATGAAAATAGTTTGTTGGATCTCGATCGTAGTGATACACATATTCATAATATTGATGCCAAAAGATGCAAAGTTGATAATGATAGTGCAACTTATTTGTGGCACCACCGTTTGGGTCATATCGGTGTAAAGCGCATGAAGAAACTCCATAAAGATGGACTTTTGGAATCACTTGGTTATGAATCATTTGATGCTTGCGAACCGTGCCTTTTGGGCAAGATGACTAAAACTCCATTCTCCGGAACAATGGAACGAGCTACTGACTTATTGGAAATAATACATACCGAAGTATGCGATCCGATGAGTGTTAAGGCTCGCGGCGTGTATCGTTATTTTCTGACCTTCACAGATGATTTGAGCAGATATGGGTATATTTACTTAATGAAACACAAGTCTGAAACATTTGAAAAGTTCAAAGAAATTCAAAGTGAAGTGGAGAATCATCGTAACAAGAAAATAAAGTTTCTACCATCTGATCATGGAGGTGAACATTTGAGTTATGAGTTTGGCCTTCATATAAAACAATGTGGAATAGTTTCACAGTTCACGCCACCTGGAACACTACAACATTATGGTGTGTCCGAACGTCGTAACCGCACCTTACTGAATATGGTGCGATCTATGATGTCTCTTATCGGTTTACCACTATCGTTTTGGGATTATGCATTAGAGACAGCTGCATTCACATTAAATAGGGCACCATCTAAATCCGTTGAGATGACGCCGTATGAACTATGGTTTGGCAAGAAACCAAAGTTGTCGTTTCTTAAAGTTTGGGGCTGCGATGCTTATGTGAAAAAGTTTCAACCTAATAAGCTCAAGCCCAAATCGGAGAAGTGCGTCTTCATAGAATACCCAAAGGAAATTGTTGGGTACACCTTCTATCACAGATCCGAAGGCAAGTTATTCGTTGCTAAGATGGATCCTTTCTAGAGAAGAAGTTTCTCTCGAAAGAAGTGAGTGGGAGGAAAGTAGAACTTGATGAGGTAATTGTCCCCTCTCCCTTATTGGAAAGTAGTTCATCACAGAAATCAGTTCCAGTGACACCTACACCAATTAGTGAGGAAGATAATGATGATGATCATGAAACTTCAGATCAAGTTACTACCGAACCTCGTAGGTCAACCAGAGTAAGATCCACACCAGAGTGGTACGGTAATCCCATTCTGGAAGTCATGTTACTAGACCATGATGAACCTACGAACTATGAAGAAGCGATGGTGAGCCCAGATTCCATGAAATGGCTTAAGGCCATGAAATCTGAGATGGGATCCATGTATGACAACAAAGTGTGGACTTTGATTGACTTGCCCGATGATCGGCAAGCCATAGAAAATAAATAGATCTTCAAGAGGAAGACGGACGCTGATAGTAGTGTCACTATCTACAAAGCTAGACTTTTCAAAAAAAGGTTTTTGACAAAGTTCAAGGTGTTGAATACAATGAGATTTTCTCACTCATATCGATGCTTAAAAGTCTGTCCAAATCATGTTAGAAATTGCCACATTTATGAAATTTGGCAAATGGATGTCAAAACTGCCTTCCTTAATGGATTTATTAAAGAAGAGTTGTATATGATGCAGCCAGAAGGTTTTGCCAATCCGAAAGGTGCTAACAAAGTGTGCAAGCTCCAGTGATCCATCTATGGACTGGTGCAAGCATCTCGGAGTTGGAATATACGCTTTGATGAGTTGATCAAAGCATATGGTTTTATACAGACTTTTGGATAAGCCTGTATTTACAAGAAAGTGAGTGGGAGATCTACAACATTTCTGATAAGTATATGTGAATGACATATTGTTAATCAGAAATAATGTAGAATTATTCTGCAAAGCATAAAGGAGTATTTGAAAGGAATTTTTCAAAGAAAGACCTCAGTGAAGCTACTTACACATTGAGCATCAAGATCTATATAGATAGATCAAGACGCTTGATAAGATTTTTCAATGAGTACATACCTTGATAATTTTTTTTGAAATAGTTCAAAATGGAACACTCAAAGAAGGAGTTCTTGCCTGTGTTGCAAGGTGTGAAGTTGAGTAAGACTCAATACCCAACCATGGCAGAAAATAGAAAGAGAATGAAAAGTCATTCCCTATGCCTCAGTCATAGGTTCTATAAAGTATGCTATGCTGTGAACCAGACCTATTGTATACCTTGCTTTGTGTTTGGCAAAGGAATACAATTTTGATCTAATAGTAGATCACTGGACAGCGGTCAAGAATATCCTTAGTGAGGACTAAGGAAATACTTCTCGATTATGGAGGTGATAAAAGAGCCCGTCGTAAAGAGTTACATTGGTGCAAGCTTTTACACCGATCTAGATGACTCTAAGTCTCTATCTGGATACATATTGAAAGTGGAAGCAATTAGCTAGAGTAGCTCCATGTAGAGCATTGTAGACATAGAATATTTGCAAAATAGATACGGCTCTGAATGTGACAGACCCGTTGACTAAACTTCTCTCACGAGCAAAACATGATCATACCTTAGTACTCTTTGGGTGTTAATCACATAGCGATGTGAACTAGATTATTGACTCTAGTAAACCCTTTGGGTGTTGATCACATGACGATGTGAACTATGGGTATTAATCACATACAGATGTGAATAGTGGTGTTAAATCACATGGTGATGTGAACTAGATTATTGACTCTAGTGCAAGTGGGAGACTGAAGGAAATATGCCCTAGAGGCAATAATAAAGTTATTATTTATTTCCTTATTTCATGATAAATGTTTATTATTCATGCTAGAATTGTATTAACCGGAAACATAATACATGTGTGAATACATAGACAAACATAGTGTCACTAGTATGCCTCTACTTGACTAGCTCGTGAATCAAAGATGGTTAAGTTTCCTAGCCATGGACAAAAGAGTTGTCATTTGATTAACGGGATCACATCATTAGGAGAATGATGTGATTGACTTGACCCATTCCATTAGCTTAGCACTTGATCGTTTAGTATGTTGCTATTGCTTTCTTCATGACTTATACATGTTTCTATGACTATGAGATTATGCAACTCCCGTTTACTGGAGGAACACTTTGTGTGCTACCAAACGTCACAACGTAACTGGGTGATTATAAAGGAGCTCTACAGGTGTCTCCGAAGGTACATGTTGGGTTGGCGTATTTCGAGATTAGGATTTGTCACTCCGATTGTCGGAGAGGTATCTCTGGGCCCTCTCGGTAATGCACATCACTATAAGCCTTGCAAGCAATGTAGCTAATGAGTTAGTTATGGAATGACGCATTACGTAACGAGTAAAGAGACTTGCCGGTAACGAGATTGAACTAGGTATTGGATACCGACGATCGAATCTCGGGCAAGTAACATACCGATGACAAAGGGAACAACGTATGTTGTTATGCGGTCTGACCGATAAAGATCTTCGTAGAATATGTGGGAGCCAATATGAGCATCCAGGTTCCGCTATTGGTTATTAACCGGAGACATGTCTCGGTCAAGTCTACATAGTTCTCGAACCCATAGGGTCCGCACGCTTAAGGTTTCGATGACAGTTTTATTATGAGTTTATAAGTTTTGATGTACCGAAGGTTGTTCGGAGTCCCGGATATGATCACGGACATGACGAGGAGTCTCGAAATGGTCGAGACATAAAGGTTGATATATTGGAAGCCTATATTTGGATATCGGAAATGTTCCGGGTGAAATCGGGATTTTACCGGAGTACCGGGGGGGTTACCGGAACCCCCCCCCCCCCCCCCCGGGGGTTAATGGGCCTACATGGGCCATGAGGGAGAAGAGGAGGGCCGGCCAGGGCAGGCCGCACGCCCCCTCCCCCTAGTCCAAATAGGACAAGGAAGGGGGGGGGCGGCGCCCCCTTTCCTCTTTCCCCTCCCCCCTTTCCTTCTCCACCAAGGCAAGAGGAGGGAGTCCTACTCCCGGTGGGAGTAGGACTCCTCTAGGTGCACCCCTAGGGGGCCGGCCGCACCTCCCCCCTCCCTCCTTTATATACGGGGGCAGGAGGACACCTCTAGACACACAAGTTGATCTTCATGATCGTTCCTTAGCCGTGTGCGGTACCCCCGCTCCACCATATTCCACCTCGGTCATATCGTAGCGGTGCTTAGGCGAAGCCCTGCGTCGGTAGAACATCATCATCGTCACCACACCATCGTGCCGACGGAACTCATCCCCGACACCCTGCTGGATCGGAGTCCGGGGATCATCATCGAGCTGAACGTGTGCTGAACTCGGAGGTACCGTACGTTCGGTACTTGGATCGGTCGGATCGTGAAGATGTACGACTACATCAACCGCGTTGTCATAACGCTTTCGCTTTCGGTCTATGAGGGTACGTGGACAACACTCTCCCCTCTCATTGCTATGCATCACCATGATCTTGCGTGTGCGTAGGAATTTTTTTGAAATTACTGCGTTCCCCAACATGTTTCTGATGGGAGGACCGTGCGGTTGTAGGAGTTCACATTGGAAGCCACGAGGTTGACATGGGCGCCTCGATTTCATCCTTTCCTTGACCAATCACAGTGGCCTGAGTATGATGGCCCACATATCATGCCTCACCCTGAACTCATGGTGCCTACAAAGGGAAGAAGAAGAAAGAAGAGGTTTAGCAGTGACATGGATGATCTTGCTGGATACACCAGAATGAAACAATTTGGTAGCGGTCATTTCATGGAGCCATCGGACATCAACAAATGTGGACAATGTGATGATCCGGGACATAATGTTAGGAGATGCACCAAAAAACCAAGGATCGATGCCAACACGAGATCCAGCCAAACAGGTATTCATAGAGGAGGTTCCGGTGGTACATGAGGAGGTAGGACTAGTGGCCGTGGAGGACGGACTAGTCTTAGAGGTAGTGCATGAGGTGGGACTACTATTGGTGGGCGTGGAGGACGGGTGAGTCTTAGAGGCGCCGGTGGAGGTGGTCGTGCTTCCGGTCTTACTAGGACGAGGAGGATCGATAGAGGAAGGCCTATTGACGTTTTGCTTAATCCCGATGGTTGAAATAATTTGAATGGTACTTGTTGTTTTTTGTAATCACTCTTATTTCATTTCCTCTATTTATTATGTTGATATCTTTCACTAACAACCACTCTTATTTTTGTAGGCATGGCTTCATCCAGTTCCTTGACGAGGCCGTCGTGTGCTAACCGTGAAGACATGCCGAACAAGTGGGAGAATGCCAATTTGGACGAGATGAAGGAAAAAGATATGAAAACCCCATCATGTTGGTGTGGAGATGTTTGCAAGGTGAAGGTGTCCACCGACTGCAAGAAGTCATGGACGGAAGGGAGAAGATTTTTTGTGTGTCCCAACTATGCACATGATCGGGCGCTTCCAACAAACGCCTATGACGTACCGCCGTTATGGTCAAAGAGTAATCTCAAATATTGTCCAACTTCAACTCATAATCCTAACAACAAATTTGTTTATCCTATGCAGTCACCGCCTCCTCTTTGCAAGTACTTCACATGGATAGATCAAGATGTTCCAGAGGATGTTAAAAAGGACCAATATCGAGATTGTCTTAGGAGGCAACGGCTGTACGAAGAAGCATTCCAGAGAGGCTTGGATGAAGAGCGTCATCAGAAGGAGAAGATGGAACGAAAGAAATGCGAGCAGGAGAGGGCACACAAAGAGAAGGCTTCTCATGAAGAAGAGAGGGCAAGAAAGCTTGCAAGGGCTCGTGATGCACAAGAGAAGGATGAGACACGTTACAAGAAGGGAAAAGGGCCCATGTTTCCTTAGTGATCTTGAGATGCATCTATTGAAGTTGTATGTCTGAGACTATTCGATGGTATTTCGTATGTCGGATACTTGATGATATTGCGATGCTTGAGACTATTTTATGCCACTCTGTATGAACTATTTGTGATCTTTAGTGTTGAACTATTTGTGACTGAAAAATTATCAGACAAATTGTTACTGAAATATTGTCAGCTATATATGAATGTTGTTTGTTTAGTTATCTACTTTGTCTAACATGTTGCTTGTTTTCCATTTTGCAGAGATTTCATCCCTACCACCATAGCCTGTGGCGGTAGGGTGTGGTGGCTTACCACCGGAGGCAGTGGCGGTAGGACCTGCATCTCACACGCCGAGCCAGACACATTGTCTGATGGGACGCAACAGGAAGAGATCCTACCGCCAGAGCCTGTGGCGGTAGGGTATGGTGTCCTACTGCCGGAGGCAGTGGTGGTAGGCCCTGCATCTCACGCGCCGAGCAGGACAATTTTCTGATGGGGAGCGACAAGAAGGGATCATACCTCCAGAGCCTATGGCGGTAGGGTGTGGTGTCCTACCGCCGGAGCCTGTGGCGGTAGGACCTGCATCTCACGCGCCGAGCCAGACACATTATCTGAGGGGGCGCGACAGGAAGGGAACCTACCGCCACAAGCTACGGCGGTAGGTTGTGGTTGCCTATCGCCAGAGGCAGTGTCAGTAGGGGTTGATCCCTGCAAAACAACACAAGCAACAAGTTAGAGATGGAAATGAAAAACAATATGTATAATTTCGTTGTCAACTTTGTTGCACAGGGCAAAATGAATAAAATAAATGAGATGCAACACCCGGTACTAGTTCAAATGACATATATCACGTCCGATAATTGAAATAAGAAGCAACACCCGGTACTTAGTTCAAATGACATATATCATGTCCGATAGTTCAAATGACACACATCATTTCCACAAGTTCAAATAACCAACATCATGTCCAGTAGCATCCTAAGTACCCGAAAGGAGCCCCTAATAAGCCGGAAAGTAGGCCCTAACCGCCTTAATACGTTCAATTTGTGCCGCACGCTTTGGATTAGGCTTCGGTTCATACTCAACAGAACCCGCACAATGGATCATCGAACCCTTTTTCCTCGTGGAACCAGGCCATCAAGAACATCGGGTTGGATTCTCCGACACTCCTTGTTTGATTGCCCATCCAATGATCTGCCCGGGCGTTGCCATGTCCACCTCCTTGAATTCATGAATGCTTACGGAGAACCCTATCTCCATTGCCAAAGTCCATCTACACTCTTCCTTCTCCTGTAACTCATTAACTATCTTCCATTTTTCTCTCTCGAGCTCTTCAGGGAACTCACAAAACACATACTTGTTGAAATAACTCATACCCGCGTTTGCCTCTTCAAAAATCTTAATCCATTTTGAAGCTCCCTCAGCATCCTACGGCGTCGTTCTCCTTCACACTTCTCATATGCTATCTGCACCGCCGGGGTCCTGTTTTCCATGCTACATTAAATGGAACAAACCAAAATTTCAATACAAAAAAATACACTTCCATGATGATACGTGTTTGTCACAGTAGGTCACGTTTTCTGTCATGCATGTACATCCATGACGATTTTATGATAGAATCAAGATAGTCATACCTGTGCTATCATAGAAGTGTTCCATGACATTACCAAAATTATCATCACGGAAGTGTCCACTTCCATGACGATAAATCGCCCGTCACAGTAGTGCTTTCATCAAGGGTGACCGACACGTGGCATCCATCATAATGGGTCGCCGTTAAGCTATCGGGTTCCAGTTTGGATCCGATAACCCGTAAATAGCCCGGACCAATGGGGATTTTCCACGTGTAAAATTATCAATGGCCAGAGGAACCACGTGTCAGCTCACCGTTGGGACAGATGTCATCCACTCATTGGACCGAAGGAGCCTATGATTTGTCGACACATGGCAGGGCCCAACAGAGGCACATATAGGTTAAAAAGGCCGACCCAGTCAAAGGCCCATAGTATTTACTCAAGTACTAGTGGGCCAGCCCAATAACGGGCTGTTTAAACATGGACCATTTACGGCCCGAAGCCAGATCTGGCCCGTTAATTGTTCTCCAAATATTTGGGCCCAATTACAGCCCAGTGACATTTCGGCTTGTTAGAGGCCCAATGTAGACATGGGCCCATTTCAGCCCGGTGTGTCTTTCAGCTTGGGAATGGCCTGTGCTGCCCATGGGCCATATATGGTGCGACGCGACATCCAGCCCTCTAACGACCCGTGATAAAGGTGGCAATAGTTCAGCCCAACGTGACTTTGGGCCTATTAAAGGCCCATCGTATAATTCGGCCCGTTGATGCCTGTACTAAGCTTTCGACCTCTTAAAGGCCCATGATATCAGTTGTCCAACTAAGGCCCAAGATATGTTTCGGGCTGGTAATGGCCCGTCATATAACTGGGACAAAAAAGGCCCAGTCTACATTTCAGCCCGCTGAAGGCCCATCGATGACTAGTGAAAATTGAGGCCCAACATGCATTTCGGCCCGCTAAAGGCCCATGGTTTCTTCTGGGTCATAACAGGTCAGCAGAATATTCAGCCTGTTAATGGCCCAAAGTACATGGGCCCAACTAAGAACTGGGTCCACTAAAGGCCCAACTAAACTTTGGGCCGAATATAGGCATGTGTAAGTTTTGGGCCTAACGCAAAGTGTGAAGGCCCCAATAGCCTTTCAGGCCCAAGAAAGTTGCAGCCCGGCCCAATTGTGGCCCGCTAAAAAGTAGGCCCATTAGAGGCGAATGTTTCGGCCCGGTCGACTACATCAGATTTTTTTTAAGATAGCGAATGATGGCAGTAACTAGTAGGAATTAAGAACAAACCTACTCTATACAATAAAGAAATTATGGCATAGTAACTTGGAATAAACCTACACTATACAATAAAGGATTTATGGTATATTACATCCACTGGGCATCAAAGTTCGCCACCAGTGATCATAAAGCGCAACGAAGAAGCAGATTACAAAAACTGGGCACCATTGCAGCGTAAAAAAATAATACTGAACCAAGACCACTTCCAAGATAGTTCAAGAAAGGTTAGCCTTGCACGGGAACTACTGCGCACGCTGCTGAGCAAGGCTGTGAGACCGACCTAGCATGTCATTCATAGCTTCCAGGTGTAGCCGTTTAGCAATGAGGTTCTCATTGGTGTTCTCCGCAATCTTTCTTAGAGATAGGACTTCAAGTCAAAGTAGAGTTGCAGAATGCCTTTCTGCTAGAACATGGGACTGAAGAAATCGAACTGATTCAGACAATGAATTATGTGAGCTTGTTTGACTACTAGTCTCGAGTAACTTGAACACTGCATCAAGACAAGACTTTGGGGTTGTCTCGCTATCTTTGAGATGTTTTGCCTTCTTTTGCTGCAATATATGTTGGGTTTGTCTCACAGCCTTCAGCAGACTTGTGCATGCCATCAGGCATATCACCCTAAAAGAAGTAGAGAGATGACATGTTTTGCACGTGTATAAACAAAGATGATAACTGTGCTGTCAATTCCATCCAATTTCAAATTAGAAAATAAAGAGTAAGTTCAAAATATCAATAGCATAATTTGGCATTGTTCATAATGCGGGGAGCTTCACCACACTACTGGATTACCATGTCAACATAACAAGCATATATGAAGGGCAAAGACAATCATTGTATCTATTTTGTTTAATGTGCATGGCATGTTTTTCATATCATCATCCACATCAGTAAGATAAAACAGGAGATGACAAGGTGCAAACGTGGGCTGCTTCACCACACACTGGATGATAGATCCATAAAACAAGCATACATATAGGGAGTATTGAGTAATGTGCATGGTATGAATAAGGAATTTGGTTTTACAAGTAAAACTTGGAACTTACGATTCTTGCGAACATGCATTTTGATAGAAACACCAAACTAAACAGCAGTTAACGATAGAGAGTATGAGCAAATTAAACAACAGTTGAGGATAAAGGCTTTAGAAGGACTGAGTTACATTAACAGTTAACACCGGCTTTATAATGCCCTTCTCCATGTCAAGGGAAGGATAACTCAAGAATTTCAACATAGAATCTTCTTCATAAGCATTGCCTATACTCTACATTTTGTAGAGAGTAATTATAGATATGATAATACTGGAAGGGATAGAGGATAATGAAGATAAGATGCAGATTGATGCTACATAATCAACTACCAATCCCTGGAAGTACAAGCGTTACAGGACAAAATGTACTGACAAGAGCAATGGGCTACACTTCTGCACTGGCATTGTCTGTGTATTCAACTTTTTGGTAAGATAAAATATAGATCTGATATTTTTTTAGTAAATGGTGGGCGAGGGAGATAAGATGCAGAATGCTACACAATGAACCAATCCCTCTTCCCATAATATAAGAGTGTTTTGAACACTGGTGTACTGTACAAAACATTCTTCTATTATGGGACAGAGGGAGTAGGTATTAATGTAAGTAAAGTGATAGACGATGTTCAATCCTTACAAGAGGACTGCAGAGCTAAACCTCTTCAAAAGCATTGGGTTGATTCTAAATTTATGTAAGAGTCCATACAGATCTTATAATGTCCACCAAATGGACGATAACGAGGCTAACATGTGCAGTGATGCTACATAATCAACCAGCTATGAAAGTTAGTATGGTCATACAGGGCAAGAGGTACTCACAAGAGCAATGCAGTGTGTAGTACAGTTGCGAGATTCGGTGGTCCCTTGAGAATGAATGTTCTTCTGCAAACAGTTTTCGTATAAGTGAGATGTTAAGGCACATGTAGAAATGTAGTTCAAATTGTGATGTGATATCATAGACAGTACCTTAAGCTGCAGACGAGACCAATGTGTAACAAGATTATTCCAGTCACTGTCTGATAAATGTAGCACCGGAGACTTATAGAAATTTCATTTAGAGGCTTGCCATTGAAGTGCGCTTGCCTCAGGTAGGAACGATACTTCATCAATGAGTGCTTGAAAAGCGCAACCAACCGTTGCTCGTCTTGACGATCCAGTTTGGTCCTCGCATATTTAAAAGAATGAAATGTTGTGTCTTCTGTCAGGAACATTACTTACGCGTAAGTTGCGGAAGAAGACTGGAAATTGTTCTTTGTCTGCGGTATAATCTTTCCATGAAGGAAAGGTGCGCGCAAAGTTCCTGACAACAATATAAGCTTCGTCTTCTAAACTAGGAAGAAATGGAACAGGGGTACTATTTGCTGCAATTGGGGCTCTCTCTCGTTCGAAAAGAGATTTGACAACTGGATTTGCACTGGTACGCATCGGTGCTATACAAACAGTTTTTAACCCCTTTTCGCGACGGCATTTGGGACCGTCGCCAAGTGAGTGTGGGTGATAGGGTGTCCTTCCCACACGACCCAGAAACCGTTAGGGATATGGAGCAATGATCCAGTGGCCTTCCAAAATGTAATCGTGTGCGATGCAGCACACACTAAATTCTTTTGCACGTGTGGTATCAGTGATTAAACATTTTTAATGACGCAGTGAAATCATACGGTCTGTCATAATGAACCGTTTGGGAAACAATATGTAAGGCACACGGGCCAATATATGAACTGTGTGCAATTTGTGCCCCATCACAGACGAGTTTTCTGCATAACCCGTTTGGCATGCAACACTCCATCACACACGTTTCCCAACAATTACTATTGGGGATATAACTATTAGGTATGACCCGCCCAGGAGGGGCTGGGTTGTCAGGTCGTGGCCGACACCCTCGCCAGGCTTCCGCTTGAAGGTTGCCGAGATACATGACGTGTACATGGTGGTAAGTGGCGAGAGCGTGTGTGAAGAAGTACACCCCTGCAGGGTTAACATCATCTATTCGAATAGCAGCGTCCGCGGTAAAGGACCTCTGGGTTGCCTATACGGTTCATAGACAAGTGAAAGTGGATACTCTAAAATGCGCAAGATAAGCGTGAGTGCTATAGATGGCTTTCTCGTAGGGAGACGGGAGCAGATCCATAATGGTGTATTGATATGGTGAATATGTGGACTCGTGTGCGCCACCTCAAAAGAGTTACTTGCAGTCGTAGTTCAGGATAGCCACCGAGTCAAAGCTGGCTTGCTGTAGTTAAACTCTACCACCCCCTTTGTTGATAATGATGCATGTGTAGATAGTTCTGATGTAAGTATTGCTGGGTACATTTGTACTCATGTTTGCTTAA
Source organism: Triticum timopheevii (assembly GCA_963921465.1). NCBI lineage: Eukaryota > Viridiplantae > Streptophyta > Magnoliopsida > Poales > Poaceae > Triticum > Triticum timopheevii. The sequence goes on along the minus strand of OY997272.1, from coordinate 466,272,790 downwards.
TTTATGTTTTTGCAGAGAGACTTCAGTCTCGCTAGTAGTTCCGCGTGGAGTTTGACGTTTAGCTTGTTACCTCAGCTACGATCTTGTGCCCTCGGCAGGATCTTATAGATAGTCAGGCTTCTCAGCCCCTTTTCATTTGTAGTTGTCTGTACTCAGACATGTTATTCTTCCATTCTTTGTATGCTCTGAATGTTGGGTCATGAGACCCATGTTTGTAATAATTGGCTTCACGGAGCCTAATGAATAAATACTTGACTTGTAGAGTCATGTTGTGATGCCATGTTGTATTTGCACATACCAAGTATATTGTGTGTATGATTATTGAAATGCTTGGTATGTGTTGGATCTGACAACCTAGTTGTTTATTCTTGGTAGCCTCTCTTACCGGGAAATGTCTCCTAGTGCTTCCACTGAGCCATGGTAGCTTGCTACTGCTCCAGAACACTTAGGCTGGCTGGCATGTGTCCTTCTTCGTTCCTTTGTCTGCCCCTTTGGGGAAATGTCACGCGTTGTTCCTTTAAGTCCCTGTAGCTTGCTACGACTTGGGTTCATATGTTGTTGATCGACATGTTCGTTGTTGGGTCATGTATGCCTGTCCCTGTAAGTTAGCACCACCTTGGGTTTACAACTAGTCATGTCAGCCCGGGTTCTTTGTCATATGGATGCTAGCGGCACTATCATATACGTGAGCCAAAAGGCGCAAACGGCCCCGAGCCAGGTAAGGTGGCACCCATGGGAATACCGTGTGTCAGGCCGCAAAGTGATATGGTGTGTTACATGCTAGATCGGTGTGACTTAGTATCGGGGTCCTGACAGCTTATTATGCGCAAAATAATGATTCCTCCACCTGACAGCAGGGACCCACCGGACGGGCCACTGTATTTCACGAAAAAAACGTTTCCCCCTGACTGCTGGGACCCACCAGCTACATCTTTGCATGAAAGGAAGTGCCTCCTTATCCTCCCTTATAGTCGGGACCCACCTGGTCGAAGCGTACGCAACATTGTCATTCTGGTCGTGAACATGTATGTACATACCAGTCAATCGGTCTGTCTGCAGGCTGTAGCGTTGAACCGTGGCCGAGTAAGGAAGGGCACGTGTCGTACTAGAGGCGTGCACGTAGCATGTACACGTACATACAGCCAGGGTTCAAGAAAGTAAATACGGCCACATACATACATGCGGGCGGGGTCTCGAACGCCTACTCACGCATACGTACAGCCAGGGCTCGTGTACATGGACAGGCAGCAACGACGTCCTGTTTATTGGCAGCCAACCGACTAGGTCGGAAAGGAGAAATTTTGTCGTCGTGTTCATCGGAAGGCAACGGAACGCGTTGTGTTCATCGGGAGCCAACCGGCTTGGACGGAACAGACAAAACGAGGCCCGGCGTACCACAGAACGGAGGAAACGGCCTTGTGTTCGACCGCCTATGATCGAAATGGGATCATGTTCAACGGGAGGGGTGTGGCATACCGCAAAATGGAGGAAACGAACTTCTCTTCGACCTCCTATGGTCGAAACAGGGTCATGTTGATCGGGAGGGGTGTGGCTGTTGGGGAACGTAGCATGCAATTTCAAAAAAATTCCTACGATCATGCAAGATCTATCCAGGAGATGCATAGCAATGAGAGGGGGAGAGTGTGTCCACGTACCCTCGTAGACTGAAAGCGGAAGCGTTATGTTAACGCGGTTGATGTAGTCGAACGTCTTCACGATCCAACCGATCCAAGTACCAAACGTACGACACCTCCATGTTCAACATACGTTCAACTCTATGACGTCCCTCGAACTCTTGATCCAGTAGAGGGTCAAGGGAGAGTTCCGTCAGCATGATGGCGTGGCGATGGTGTTGATGATGTGATCCGTGCAGGGCTTCGCCTAAGCACTATGACGTTATGACCGGAGGCGTAAACTGTGGAGGGGGGCACCGCACATGTCTAAGAGAATTCTTGGTGTGTCTTTGGGGTGCCCACCGCCCCTGTATATAAAGGAGAGGGGAAGGAGGCGCGCCAAGGGGGGGAGTCCTACTAGGACTCCACTCCTAGTAGGATTCGCCCCCCTTCCTTCCAATGGGGAGGGGGAAAGGGGAAAGAGGGAGAGGAGAAGGAAAGGGGGGGCTGTGCCCCCACCCCTTGTCCAATTCGGATTGGGCAAGGGGAGGCGCGTGCCACCTCCCGTGGCGTGCCTCCTATTCTCTACCATGGCCCATGAGGCCCATTAACTTTCTCGGGGGGTTCTGGTAACCTCCCGGTACACCAAAAAATCCCTGATCTTCTTCAGAACCATTCCGGTGTCCGTATATAACCTTCCAATGTATGAATTTTTACCTCTCGACCATTTCGAGACTCCTTGTCATGTCCGTGATCTCATCCGGGAGTCCGAACAAACTTCGGTCACCAAAACACATAACCCATAATAGAAATCGTCATGGAACGTTAAGCGTGCAGACCCTATGGGTTCGAGAACTATGTACACATGACCGAGACACATCTCCAGTCAATAACCAATAGAGGAACCTGGATGGTCATATTGGCTCCTACATATTCTACGAAGATCTTTATCGGTCAAACCGCATAACAACATACGTTATTCCCTTTGTCATTGGTATGTTACTTGCCCGAAATTCGACCGTGGGTATCATCATACCTAGTTTAATCTCGTTACCGGGAAGTCTATTTACTCATTCCGTAATGCATCATCCCGTAACTAACTGATTAGTCACATTGCTTACAAGGCTTATAGTGATGTTCATTACCGAGAGGGCCCAGAGATACCTCTTCGATACACGGAGTGACAAATCCTAATCTCGATCCATGCCAACCCAACAAAACACCTTCGGAGATACCTGTAGAGCATCTTTATAATCACCATTTTACGTTGCGACATTTGATAGCACACAAGGTATTCCTCCGGTATTCGCGAGTTGCATAATATCATAGTCAAAGGAATATGTATAAGTCATGAAGAAAGTAGTAGCAATAAAACTTAACGATCATTATGCTAAGCTAACGAATGGGTCTTGTCCATCACATCATTCTCCTAATGATTTGATCTTGTTCATCAAATGACAACACATGTCTATGGTCAGGAAACTCAACCATCTTTGATTAACGAGCTAGTCTAGTAGAGGCATACTAGGGACACTTTGTTTTGTCTATGTATTCACACATGTATCAAGTTTCCAGTTAATACAATTCTAGCATGAATAATAGATGTTTATCATGATATAAGGAAATATAAATAACAACTTTATTATTGCCTATATATAGGGCATATTTCCTTCAGTGGCGTACCGCTAAACGGAGGAAACATACTTGTGTTGGAGCGCTACGGTCGAAACGGGGGTCCTGTTTATCGGGAGGGGTGTGTGTAGGATCGAAAGTATGTCTAGAGGGGGTGATTAGACTACTTGACCAAATAAAAATCTATCCTTGTGCCAGTTTTCGTTCTTGGCAAATTTTAGCAACTTCGCACAAGTCAAGCAATCTTAACACAATTCAAGCAAGCATGCAAAAAGTATATGAGCAGCGGAAAGTAAAGCATGCAACTTGCAAGAATGTAAAGGGAAGGGTTTGGAGAGTGCAAACGCAATAGGAGACACGGATGTTTTTGTCGTGGTTCGGATAGGTGGTGCTATCGTACACCCATGTTGATGGAGACTTCAACCCACGAAGGGTAACGGCTGCGCGAGTCCACGGAGGGCTCCACCCACGAAGGGTCCACAAAGAAAAAACCTTGTCTATCCCACCATGGCCGTCGCCCACGAAGGACTTGCCTCACTAGGGTAGATCTTCACGAAGTAGGCGATCTCCTTGCCCTTACGAACTCCTTGGTTCAACTCCACAATCTTGTCGGAGGCTCCCAAGTGACACCTAGCCAATCTGGGAGACACCACTCTCCAAGAAGTAACAAATGGTGTGTTGATGATGAACTCCTTGCTCTTGTGCTTCAAATGATAGTCTCCCCAACACTCAACTCTCTCTCATAGGATTTGGATTTAGTGGAAAGAAGATTTGAGTGGAAAGCAACTTGGGGAAGGCTAGAGATCAAGATTCATATGGTAGGAATGGAATATCTTGGTCTCAACACAAGTGTAGGTGGTTCTCTCTCAAAAATATATGTTGGAAGTGTAGGCATGTTCTGATGGCTCTCTCCACAAATGAAGAGTGGGTGGAGGGGTATATATAGCCTCCACACAAAATCTAACTGTTACACACAACTTACCAATCTCGGTGGGACCGAATCGTGAAACTCGGTCGGACCGATTTAGCAAATAATGTGACCCTTAGGATTTTTGGTGGGACCGACATGCAACTTGGTAGGACCGATATGATTAGGGTTAGGGCATCACGTAATCTTGGTGAGACCGATTACACAAACTCGGTGGGGCCGATTTTGGTAATGGACACATAGAGGGTTGGTCAGGCAAACTCGGTGGGACCAATTCGCTCATCTCGGTAAGACCGAAACGTTATGAAAAGGAAACAGAGAGTTTGCATTGTAATCTCGGTGGGACCGATCGCTCATCTCGGTTTGACCGAATCGTTACGAAGGGAAACAGAGAGATTACAACCCCATCTCGGTGAGACCGAGATCCCTATTGGTGAGACCGATTTGCCTAGGGTTTGTGGCAGTGGCTATGACATTTGAACTTGGTGGCGCCGGATAGGAAGAATCGGTGGGGCCAAGTTTGACTTTTGGTTTAGGTCATATGTGGATATGAGAAAGTAGTTGAGGGCTTTGGAGCATATCACTGAGCACTTTGAGCAAGAAAGCCATTAAGCAACACCTCATCCCTCCTTGATAGTATTGGCTTTTCCTATAGACTCAATGTGATCTTGGATCACTAAAATAGAAAATGTAGAGTCTTGAGCTTTGAGCTTGAGCCAATCCTTTTGTCCTTAGCATTTTGAGGGATCCACTTTTCTCATCCATGCCATGCCAATCATTGAGCTTTCCTGAAATTTTTATCTTGAAGTGGCATTAGCTCAATGAGATATATGTTGTTAGGAATTACCAAAACCACCCAGGGATAGTTGCACTTTCAATCTCCGCCTTTTTGGTAATTGATGACAAAATATAGATCAAAGCTTCGACAAATGATAATAAGATTAAAAAACATTGTCGCTTTGAGAAGTATGTGAAAAGTAAGAGCTCCCCTTAAATTTTTGCATTATTTAAAATTTGCTTTGGACTGCAAATGCACAATGAGTTAGGATCATGGGTTACTCTTCCATGTCACATACATCTTGGTGGAGCACTCAAAATGATAATAACTAAATACATGCACTCATCACCAAGCAAAGTGAATGATCATATAGGGATATAAGAAGATAATGTCATCCAACAAGCATTAAGGTAGCATGTGATCAAACACATGATCATCCAAGTATTTCACACAAGGCATAGAGTATCAAGCAAACAGGAAAATAACGAAGTTCAACCACCAAAAAAGACAAGAGAGACCAAAAGCAACACACTCTCTCGAAGCCTATGATCTATACATTTTCTCCCCCTTTGGCAACAAGTTACCAAAAAGTTCATAAAAATGCATAGTGCTAAACGACTCTCAGGCTTGGTCATCATGTGATGGTGTAGAGATGGCTCCTTGGACGAAGACTTCTGTTGATGTAGCTGGAGCTGGTGGAGAGGGTGCTGGAGCTGGATGCACTGAAGCTATAGCTGGTGCAGATGATGTAGCTCTGGTGTCTGGAATAGGCACTGCAGCAGATCTCTGTCCTCTGGGCACTCAAGCAAAAGCATCAGTAGTTGACTTGCCCTTCTTCTCCTCCACATCCTCCTGAAGTTGCTCAACCGCAGTCTGGATCTCAGTCACTTTGACATCAAGAGCATAAAACTTCTGCTCTATGATTCTCTCCAAGCTCTCTGGTTTTGAGTTAGGGTGGCCAAGCCCTTCTCAATCCTCAGAGTGGAGGAAATCAAGTAGCCAAGCTAATCTTGCTTGCTCTTCAGGAAAATCTGAGATGCCTCTTCAGCAGTTGGCATCTTTGCAGCCTTCTCAGCCCTTGCCTTCTCCTTCTTCTCTTGTGCTTGCACAAATGATGGTTCATTTTCATCCATCACAATGGTGTTGTCCTCAAAGTCAGGGTAGATGGGAAGGTGTTCCTATAGGATCGAAAGTATGTCTAGAGGGGGGGTGATTAGACTACTTGACCAAATAAAAACTTATCCTTTTCCCAATTTTAGGCTTTGGCAGGTTTTAGCTATCTTAGCACAAGTCAAGCAATCTTAACACAATTCAAGCAAGCATGCAAAGAGTATATGAGCAGCGGAAAGTAAAGCATGCAACTTGCAAGAATGTAAAGGGAAGGGTTTGGAGAATTCAAACGCAATTGGAGACATGGATGTTTTTGTCGTGGTTCCGATAGGTGGTGCTATCGTACATCCACGTTGATGGAGACTTCAACCCACGAAGGGTAATGGTTGCGCGAGTCCATGGAGGGCTCCACCCACGAAGGGTCCACGAAGAAGCAACCTTGTCTATCCCACCATGTCTGTCGCCCACGAAGGACTTGCCTCACTAGCGGTAGATCTTCACGAAGTAGGCGATCTCCTTGCCCTTACAAACTCCTTGGTTCAACTCCACAATCTTGTCGGAGGCTCCCAAGTGACACCTAGCCAATCTAGGAGACACCACTCTCCAAGAAGTAACAAATGGTGTGTTGATGATGAACTCCTTGCTCTTGTGCTTCAAATGATAGTCTCCCCAACACTCAACTCTCTCTCACAGGATTTCGATTTGGTGGAAAGAAGATTTGAGTGGAAAGCAACTTGGGGAAGGCTAGAGATCAAGATTCATATGGTAGGAATGGAATGTCTTGGTCTCAACACATGAGTAGGTGGTTCTCTCTCAGAAAATGTAAGTTGGAAGTGTAGGTTCATTCTGATGGCTCTCTCCACGAATGAAGAGGAGGTGGAGGGGTATATATAGCCTCCACACAAAATCTAACCGTTACACACAACTTGCCAAACTCAGTGGGACCGAATTGAGAAACTCGGTCGGACCGATTCAGCAAATCTAGTGACCGTTAGGATTTTCGGTGGGACCGACATGCAACTCAGTAGGAACAATATGGTTAGGGTTAGGGCATAACGTAATCTCGGTGAGACCAATTACACAAACTCGGTGGGACCGATTTTGGTAATAAGCTAACCAGAGAGTTGGTCAGGTAAACTCGGTGGGACCGGTTCGCTGATTTCGGTGAGGCCGAAATGTTACGAAAAGGAAACAAAGAGTTTACATTGCAATCTTGGTGGGACCAATCGCTCATCTCGGTGGTACCGAAATGTTACGAAGGGAAACGGAGAGATTACAATCCCATCTCGATGAGACCGAGATCCCTATCGGTGAGACCGATTTGCCTAGGGTTTGTGGCAGTGGCTATGACATCTGAACTCGGTGGCGCCAGATAGAAAGAATCGGTGTGGCCGAGTTTGACTTTTGGTTTAGGTCATATGTGGATGTGAGAAAGTAGTTGAGGGCTTTGGAGCATATCACTAAGCATTTTGAGCAAGTAAGACATTAAGCAACACCTCATCCCTCCTTAATAGTATTGGCTTTTCCTATAGACTCAATGTGATCTTGGATCACTAAAATATAAAATGTAGAGTCTTGCGCTTTGAGCTTGAGCCAATCCTTTTGTCCTTAGCATTTTGAGGGATCCACTTTTCTCGTCCATGCCATGCCAATCATTGAGCTTTCCTGAAATATTTAACTTGAAGTAGCATTAGCTCAATGAGCTATATGTTGTTAGGAATTACCAAAACCACCTAGGGATAGTTGAACTTTCAGTTCCTTGTCCAAGAGATATGTGCCAGTGCCCATCTTGGAGTTTATAAGCTCCTGAATCTGCGGGGCATACCCACAACTCCTCTTCTGATCAGCCGCAGTCCTTTTGATTGTTTCCACAATCAGGCTCATGACTTTGAACTTCTGAGGCACATCAAATATATGAAGCAAGTTAATTGCATGGCCTATGATCATCTTGTGATCACCTGACTTGGGCAGCAAAGTGTGCCTTAAAATCCAGTTGATAGTCGGCAGTCCTGACAACAGATAATGTACAGATCCAAACTTGTGTGTCTCTAGTGCAGCATCTGGGATCTCTCTGTACATGTGAGCCATGGAGTTGTGATCTTTCTTCTTCTTGGCATAGACATCCAAGTCATCCTCATTCTCCTTTGGAGCGTTGATCAATTCAGACCATTCCTCAACTATTGATTGGTACCTGGTACCCTCAGACATCCAGACTATCCTCCCATCTGGGTAGAAATGAGTTGTGGAGTAGAACTGCATAATGAGCTCATCATTCCACTTTGTGAGCTTCTGCCCAACAAAGTCGACTCTCCACAAGACTTGAAACTGTCATAAACTCCAGGATAGTGCTCTTCATTCTTCTTGATATAGTCCCAGTCAACCCATCTCATATCACAAACTATGGGCTTCTTGTCAAGCAGCACTGTCTCATAGAAATCCTACTGTTCCTTAGTATGGAACCTGTAGTCCACAACAGTTCTTCTCCTGATAGCATAGGGGTCAGTCAGTCTCCACTGTCTAAGACCTGCATCCTTCCTGAGCTTCATGTCTTCTGCAACTGGGTGAGCATCATTATGATATGGGATCTTGGGCTTCAGCTTTCTCAAGACAAGCGAGTCTTCATCTTTTTCATCAGCAGCTTCAGGCACTGGGGCCTTGTTCTTTTCTGCAGCTGGAATACTCCTGGTGCTCCTCTTGGGTGCAGGCTTGGGCTTAGGAGCAGCAACCTTGGGAGCATCTTTGGGCTTAGATGGAGCAGCCCCTGACCTTATAGCATCTCCCATCAGCTTCTAAGCTTTAGGTGCTGGTGCAGCAACCTCTTCCTCTTCATCTTCAGAGTCTCTCCTCATAGAGGGCTTGCCAAGTACTTTGGTAGTAGTGGTTCTGACTCTCTTCTTTTTCTTGTCTTGGCCAGCAGCTTCATTATCAGACTCAATGGTGAACTTCATGGTTTCACCAGTGGCAACCTTCCTAGGTTTGGAAGTGGGAATCCTTCTTGCAGGTGCCTTCTTCTGCATTCCTGGCTTAGTGGATGCAGCTGAGCCATATTCCTTCTTCAGCACCTTCTTCTTGGAAGTGGCCTCATCCTCAACAGCCACATAGTCCTCATCCTCAGGATCTGAGGTCTTCTTCTTTCTAGCCCTGGTGGCTGCCTTTGGCAAGTTGTTGGGTGTGCTCCTGCTGCCATCATCATAGCTTCTAGAGGGACTAGTGCCCTCACTCATCTAAACTTGCTCCTCAGACTTGTCCTGACTATCACTCTGATCTGACATGGTGCAAACTCTGACAGCAGACCCTGTGAATAGATATAGATGAGGTAGAGTGGATGATCATCACAAAGCACAAAGGGTTTTGCAAAAAAAATGAGTCAAAAACTTAGTTTTAGTTTTCCACAAAAAGCATTTCGGAGCTACCGATTTGTAAACTTGGTGATACCGAAGCAGCTTTTGGAACCTAAACTAGTGAACTCGGTCAGACCAAGTCACAGTTCGGTGGCACCGAGACTGCTAGGGTTTCACAAAGTCCTGAACTCGGTCACACCGATTTGCAGTTCTCAGTCACACCGAGAATCACATGTGCACTGGCCTGAGCCAAATCGGTGGGACCGATTTCTACAACTCGGTCGGTCTGAGATGAGTTCGGCGGAAACCTAACCCTAAATTTTCAATCCAAAACTAATCTACGGAGTGATTTCGCTGGATAGGAAGATCTCAATAGTGGCAAGATACATGGAAACGCAATGTGCTAGGAATTGGAGTTGGGAATAGCACAAAGATTCAAATCCATACCCCTAATGCGGTGACGGACTTGCTACGGCGGCAACGGGAGAGCAGAATCCCGTTGACAGCGGTAGAGACCAGCGGCTGGAGGTCGCTAGCGACGAGGAGGACAATCCGGAGACCCGAGGAGGCAGAGCAGGCTGTGCGCGGGCGAAGAGGTTCGGAAAAATTTCCAAATTTTGGCCCGGGGGTATATATAGCTTGACCCTGTCGGTGTGACCGAGTGGAACAATTTGGTGGCACCGAGATGCATAACTGCAAGCAGTTACTGCAACTCGGTGTGACCGAAAAGTTCAAACTGGTTGCACCAAGATTGAAAACCTAGATCAACTTAGTGATCTCGGTATGACCGAAATGGATGGATTGGTCAGACCGAAATGCACAAAGAGGTTTTGGAAGTTTAAGTCTATGACGAATCGGGGACTCCGAGTGCTCCTCACACAGAGTGGTTCGAATCTAACTTGATCAAACTTTGTGATGTAGCATGAATAGAGTTTGAGACAAGAAAAGCATAGATAGCTAGAGAAGGTTCTTAGGCATTCTTGTCCATCCACTTGGCAAAAGAAAAGAAACCAAACAATCAAAACTACAAGTGGATGTCCTCGAATGAGTAAATTATGCAACCAACATGCTCACACAATAAAATGGCAAATGAAATATGTGTCAAAGCATGCACAATCATTCTAGCATCTATCAAGCAATTGGCGATGACTAGGTCATCTATATATGAGTATATTGACTTAGGAGTCAAATGAGGACATTTGATCATAGGTCATACTCATCATTGTGTTCACACCATTAGAGTTGCTTTGACTCAATTCTTAGAGTAAAGCTCCCCCTAGATGTGAGATACCCCTTAAGAGGGATGAACTAACCTTGGGTTTTGTCGATGATGACTTCATGTAGGTGTTGAAGATGTGGATGCTCAATGTTGATGTAGATCATTTGGAGCAATCCTTTTGGAGTGAGTTGCACTTTCAATACCTACACGGGTTAGTCCCACACGGAACAAACAAGGATATCCATAGACATAGAGTGATGCACACACAAGATGATGTCCATGAAAGCATCAGGTTACCTTGTCCCTTCTCTTACCAACAAGAGGGATTGTGACTCCTTGAAATAGTGCAAGATGTGGAAGTTGATTGCACTTGTCCTTGCCAAAATGATATGAGTGAAATATGTTGGCGGAGTCACCCTCAAAAACTCTCTAGTTCTTCATCTCCGGGATCCACATCATCTTGATGGGAATCCTTGGAGTTGTAGTTGTACTCGATGAAGTAGAACTTAATGTAGTCTTGGGAACCCACTTAACCAAGGCCTTAGGAGCTTCTTCAAATGCATCAATCTCCTCTTGAAGCTTATCCTTGCCTTTTTGCTTGTGATCTTGTGGTGGAAGATCATCTTGAGCTTGTGTCCCTTTGAAAGAAGTAGGATCATACTTCTCTTGTTGAGGAACAAACTTCATTTTGGGGTATTGATCTTCTTCCCACTCAAATCCATTGGCATTGAACTTTCGTTCAAAACCAACACCTTGGTTCTTCCGGTGCCTTCCTTGCTTGCATACAATTTCCTCGAATTGCTTACTCCCGGCAAGGCTCTTGTATACACCTTTCTCTATAATTCCCGTCAATAAGCTATTTTCTTGCTCAAGTGTAACTTGGCTAAGAGAATCATTAGTGGAATCAAGAGAACTACTAGAAGCAGCAACATTGGATTTAGCATGATTATTGTTACTACTAGAGGAAGAATCTTTCTTGTTCTTGTTACTAGACTTGACTTGAGGCATGTAAGTAGATAAGAGTAAACGCTTGGCAATGTAAGAAGAACTTTTCTTGCAAAGATCATCATTGATTGCTTTTAAAAACTCATGTTCTTGCTCAAGGTTGAGCTTTTCAAAGCGTAACTTCTCATGAGTCCTTAAAAGTTCTCGATGATCTCCTAAGATAGTTTCATGAGCTAACTTAAGAGTGTTTAGTTCTTTAGTTAGGAGCTCAATCTTCTCCTTATCATTGTCATTCGTTTTATCTTCATTAGCATGATTAATTGACGTTTCATCATAGTGTTCATCATTAGAGTTGTCAACAACTAAATCATCATCACCTAACAAGTCATCTTCATCACTATTGAAATCAACATACTCGGGGTGTGATACCTTTGGGCCTTTAGCCATGAAGCATCTTCCAAGTCCTTCATTTGGTGAATCAAATATGTCGTAGGAGTTGGTTGATACAAGTGCTAGACCGGCAACACTTTCATCTTGAGTATATTCAGAGTCGGAGTGATAGCTTCTCTCGGAGTGATTGTCGGAGTCGGAGCCGGATACCCATTCACCAACATGAGCTTGATGTCTTTGTTTTGTGTAGCTCCTTGATGACTTGTCCTTCCTTTCCGAATCCTTGCTTCTCCGGGATGTTCTTCGTTCATAACGATCATCTCTACTCCATCTCTCTCTTGATGGTGATTCTTCTCTTATACTTCTTCTTTTTGGAAAATCTTCTCTTCTTTTGTAGGGTGTCGTACACTCATTGGAATAGTGTCCGGGTCTTCCACAATTGTAGCAATTATGCTCACGACTAGAAGATCTTTTGTCATTGTAGGACCTCGACTTGGAACTTCTTTCCTTGCTTCTACTCTTGTAGAACTTGTTGAAGTTCTTCACCATTAGGCTCAATTCTTCATTGAAGGTTTGTTTCTCACTTGATGATGTGGGAGCTTCACATGAGGCTTTGTGCGGCCACGCGCCTCCGTCCTTCTGGCGAGGGAGGAAGACGACAGGGAGGAGGCGGTGGTGGGCTGGGCCGGCCAGCAGCAGTGCTGGGCCGGTTGGTGGCGCCAGGTAATATTCTTCTCTCTCTCTTTTATTTTTCTTTTCTATTTCTGTTATTTTGTTTTGATTTGATTTAGAACATCAAATCATTTTTATAAACTTTCTGTAAATTGTTGTGTGAGCTCAGGACTAGCCCAAGGTCACATGCAACTTACAAAAATGTTTGAGCTTTATTTCTTATATAATATAAATAAATCCAACTCAAATATGTCATTGATTAATTCAAAAGGCCCAAAATAAATATTTCAGTCACTCCAAAAATATTGGTTTGCATTTTACCTCATGCCAATATTTTTACAGAATAACAGGAACATTTTCTTGGACTCATTTGATGAGATTTAAATGTTGGTTATTTTTAGAGGTCTTCTGAGGCTTTTGAAAATTCCTCAATTCAAGTTTCATTTGAATTTAAACATGACGCTCACATGGAAGCTAGCATAGGTCAGGACAGAATTAGGGATGTGACAGTATGTTTGAGGAAAGACGGAATAATGATCTGATTGAAATATTGAGAAGTGTGCAAGCTATGGTTGGAAAGAATGGAAATCAGAATGGTCACCATTCCAAGCTGTCAGATTTTCAATGGACCAAGCGTCCCAGTTTCAGTCAGGTTATTGATCCCTTGGATGCAGACGATTGGTTGCGAACTATTGAGAGGAAACTTGAGATTGCTTGTACTAAAGAAAATGATAAAGTTCCATTTTCAACTCATTATCTTGAAGGCGCTGCTACCATATGGTGGGAAAATGAAAAAGCCATGTGGCCTGCTGATGAAGAAATCACCTGGTCAACATTCAAGGATCATTTCTGGAAATATCATATCCCTACTGGAATTATGAAGACTAAGCAGCGTGAATTTCTCGCGCTCCTTCAAGGAAATCAGTCAGTAGGTGAATATTTGCAAAAATTCAATCATCTATCACATTACTCCCTTTATGACATGGCCACTGAAGAAAGAAAGATTGATAGGTTTCTTGGTGGATTAAACCCGCAACTCCGGTGTACTCTCAGTATGTTTGATTTCCCAGATTTCCAAACTCTGGTGAACAAGGCTTTCATTGCTGATGTTGGAGATATGCCCTAGAGGCAATCATGTATGATGATATTTTCTATGTTTTATGAATAAAGATAGTCCTTGGACATTATCAATGATGTGTATCGGCAAGTACGTGACTTGTTTGTGGGACTATGCATTGTATGGTGACTGTCGTAAAAGGTCCCTAGTCGAAAGGGTTGTGTGGGCGCGGAACCGACTAGACTAGCATATGACATGGTCGATGGCTTGGTCTCACTGGCCATGGAGCATTGGATGCCAACCGGATAATATGGACTTGGAAAGGTCTGGTCGGATTCGACGTAGTCGGATCCGAGTCGAGATAAGGTCCGGGTCGGACAGACCCAACTATGAGACGCAGCGATATGTCATCTGTGAGTCTCTAGTACAACATACGTTCTATGTCCTAAGACCTGAGCTGACGCATGTACTCGGGATGGTGACAGACTTGCTTTGGGCCGACCAAATGCTACTCCGTGACTGGGTAGTTACAAAGGTGGGTTTCGGGTTTGTCCAGTCCCATGCTGCGAGACATGGTCGAGCAAGATGGGATTTGCCCCTCCGATCAGGAGAGATATACTCTGGGGCCCTTGTGTGATCCGACCAGGATAAGCATGGCCATGCGACAGGGATTATGAGATAATCCGGTTTGTGGTTGGTATCACTGGAACGAGAAAGAGGTCGGGCTAGCACAAGGATGACAGTCTCGCCTTGAGCCCGACAACATATATCATGTGACAAAGGGAACAGAAGTGTGACACGTTGTACAGGTTTGCCTAACCTGCTTCATAGTTTGCTTGGTGGTCGGCACGCCTTGCTAGAGGCCGCTACCAACCGTGCAGGTCGGAGGTGATCCGAACTTTGACCAAGTCGACTTGAACCTAAGGAGTCGTGCGCTTAAGGGAAGAAACCTACAAGGTCGGTTCGTAGGACACTGGTCGGATGTGATCCGAACTGGACTAGGAACGTGACCGAGTAGACTTTGGGTTTAGGGTCTGTGCGAGGCCCAAGTGTTGAGCCTGCGACGGACACCTATATAAAGTGGAGGTGCGGCACACTCATGTGGTTGATCACTTTGGCACTGCGACTAGGGTTTGCATGTGTTGCAAATAGCCACCTCCACTCGCTGACGATTGTGTGATCGGACCTAGCAGTCCGCCGCACGACGTTCCTCCTGCACGTGCGGATACCGTTAGAGGCGGTGCACTTGTGCCACTCCAGCGAACCTGTATGAGGGATCGAACGACCGGCTGTTTGAGGGAGATCGGACGAGGAGGAGACGATCCACGCGAACATGCTGCCCCAACTCTTCTTCCGCTGCACGGCACTGCGCATCTAGTGGTAACGAACTATGATCCATCTCCTGTAGCATGTTCTTGCTTGTTCTGCGCGTAGGAAATTTTAATTTGCAGTCGACGCACCCTACCTTAGAGCCCAACAGCTGAAAGGGAGCACAAGCTTGTATCGGATAATAAGTCTTCTAACAACGACCACAAGCGCAAGTTTGAGCCAAGGAAGGAAGGACAACCCGTGCAAAAGGCTCATACCTGGCAGCAGACTCAGGTGGAATACAAGCCTAATTGGCAACAGAATGTTAACAAGACCACCACCCAAGTCAAGAATGTCGTGACCAACCCAGTGCACGAGGAGCGCCAGTGCAACAATTCTTGCTTCAGTTGTGGGCAAACCAGACATTATGCTAGACAGTGTCCCAAGAACAGCAAGGCGAATGCTCTATTCAGGCCACAAGTCAATTTTATGGAGTCATGCACAAACCAGCAAAACATCACTGGGCACGTTCATCACCTCTCGGTCAATGAAGCCCAAGAGAACCCCGAAGTCATCATTGGTATGTTTTTTGTTAATAACATACCTGCAGTGATTTTATTTGACTCTGGGGATTCCCACTCTTTTATTTCTTAGAGTTTTGTTGCACAAAACAAATTTCCTTGTTCGCTTTTGGGCAAGAATATACTAGTACAAACCCTAGGATCCTTAATCAGGAGCAATCTGGTCTGCCGTAATCTGGTAGTCAATATCAACGGAGTCTGTTTTCCAACGTCTTCGATAATTATTGAGTCTGCTAAGTAGGATGTTATCTTGGGTATGAATTGGCTGACTCAATATCAAGTATGCATAAATTGCGCAACCCGAGAAGTCACTTTGACCAGTCAGAAGGGGCAGACTACCAAATTCTATGCTCGCAGAAGTATACCCAAGAAAGAAATGGTCTTCGCCATTGTGGCTGACTTGGAATTAATTCCTGTGGTCAGTGAGTTTCCTGATGTATTTCCAGAAGAGTTGCCAGGCATGCCACCAGATCGAGTGCTTGAGTTTGCAATAGATCTTGTGCCCAGAACCGCACCGTTATACAAGAAGTATTACCGGATGCCCTCATCAGAATTAGTGGAGCTAAAGAAACGTCTTGATGAAATGCTCCAGAAAGGATATATCTGTCCCAGTTCTTCACCATGGGGATCACCTGCTGTCTTCGTGGACAAAAAGGATGGCAGCCTCTGCATGTGTGGATTACCTTCAGCTGAATGATGTCACAATCAAAAACAAATATCCACTGTCAAGCATTGATGACTTGTTTGATCAGCTCAGTGGGGCCAAGGTATTGTCCAAGATTGATTTACGGACTGGATATCATCAGCTCAAGATTAAAAAGGAAGATATTCCTAAGACCGCATTCACCACTCGATACGGTCTTTATGAATATACAGTTATGTCCTTTGGTCTCACCAACGCCCCTGCTTTCTTCATGCATATGATGAACAAGGTATTCATGGACTTCCTCGATAAGTTCGTGGTAGTCTTCATCGATGACATACTTATTACTCAAGAAGTGAAGAAGAGCACAAAGACACCTCCGAGCCGTGTTACAATGACTCAATGAACATCAGTTATATGCCAAATTCAGTAAATGCAAATTTTGGCTCAAGAAAGTTGGATTTCTTGGACATGTGCTATCCACCGAAGGTATAGCCGTGGACCCGAGCAAAGTAAAGGATGTGCTCGATTGGTTGCCGCCCACAACCGTATCTCAGATCCGAAGTTTTCTTGGATTAGCCGGATATTATCGTTGTTTCATTGAAGGTTTTTCCAAGATTGCTAACCCATGCCGGAGCTGCTCAAAAAGGATAAGAAGTTTGAATGGACAGAGGACTGTGAGAAAAGTTTCAATGAGCTAAAGATACGGCTGACAACTGCACCTCTATTGACTCTTCCAGATATCTACCACAGTTTTGATGTGTACTGTGATGCCTCCAGACAAGGACTTGGATGCGTACTTATGCAAGACGGCAAGGTAGTAGCCTATGCATCACGGCAGCTATGACCTCACGAGGGGAATTATCCTACTCATGATTTGGAAATGGCCGCGGTGGTTCATGCTCTAAAAATTTGGAGACGCTATCTCATCGGTAAGAGGTGCCAAATTTTTACCGAGCACAAAAGTCTCAAGTACATATTTACTCAGCCAGATTTAAATCTCCGTCAATGAAGATGGCTTGAGTTAGTCAAGGATTATGACCTCGGAATAAATTACCACCCGGGTAAGGCCAATGTGGTTGCCGATGCACTCAGTCGAAAGCCTATCAGCCTAAATGTCATATCAGAATCCCTGCCTCCTGAACTTTAAAAGGAGATTGCTCAGCTCAACTTGGTCATAATTGATGCTGGCCTTGCTAATATTTTGGAAGTTACCCCCACACTTGAGGAAGAGATCTGCAAGGCCCAGCCAGCTGACACCGTTCTGCAGAAACGTGCCAAGCATATGGTAGCAGGACAGACTTCAGATTTCTCGAATGGTCAATTTGGTACCCTCCAATTCCATGGAAGGATTTGTGTACCCAATCAAGCGGATTTAAAGCAGAAAATCCTATCAGAAGCACACGAATCCTCATACTCTATTCACCCTGGAGGTACGAAAATGTATGAAGACCTTTGACAAATATTTTGGTGGAATGGAATGAAGAAAGACATTGCCTATTTTGTGGCCTGTTGCGATACATGCAACAAGGTGAAGGTAGAGCATCAGAAGCCAGCCGAACTTCTTCAACCGTTGCCAGTTTCAAAATGGAAATGGGATGATGTCTGCATGGATTTCATCACAGGGCTGCCGAAGACTCAGCGAGGCAATGATGCAATCTAGGTCATAGTGGACACCTTAACCAAGGTTGCTCACTTTATCTCGATCAGAAGCACATATCGAGAGGATTAACTTGCACAGCTATATGTATCCAGAATAGTCAGTCTGCATGGAGTACCCCGAACCATCACTTCTGACTGAGGTTCACTTTTTACCTCCGCTTTTTGGTCACGTCTCCATCAAGCCTTGGGGACAGCACTGAAATATAGTACCGCTTATTATCCTCAGACTGATGGACAGACAAAGCAGGTAAACCAAATACTCGAAGATATGTTGCGAGCATGTGCTTTGGCCCAAGGACCTAAATGGGAAGACTGTGTGCCGTATGCTGAGTTCCCTTACAATAACAGCTTCCAGACCAGTTTAAAGATGTCATCATATGAGGCTTTGTATGGCCGTAAGTGCCGCACTACTTTAAATTGGTCCCAAACTGGAGATAGCCGTATTTTCAGAACGGATCTCATGATGGAAGCTGAGAAACAAGTCAAGGAAATCAGAGACAGATTGCAGTTGGCCAAATCTCGACAGAAGAGTTATTACAATGCAAAGCACCGACCGATTAGTTTTGAACCCGGAGAACACGTATACCTCCGAGTCACTCCTATGAAAGGAATCAAGAGATTCCAGACTCGTGGAAAGTTGGCACCCAGATTTATTGGTCCATTTCCAGTTATGTCACGAGTGGGTACTTTTGCATATCAGTTGGAACTACCCCTTGAATTGTCGGACGTGCACAACGTGTTTCATGTTTCACAGTTGAGGCGATGCATATCACCACCTGAGAAAAAGACTGCTATCACTGAAATAGAGCTGGCAAAGTATTTAACATACGAAGAGAGGCCGGTTAGAATTTTGGTTCAGATGGAAAGGGTCACTCCTAGTAAAGCAAGGAAGTTCTACAAAGTCCAGTGGGAGCATCATATGGAGTCAGAATCAAATTGGGAACAGGAAGAATTTCTAAGGGCACATTACCCAGAATGGTTTTCCCAAGCAACCGAATCTCAAGGACGAGATTCATTCTAAGTGGGGGAGGTTTGTGACAGCCTGGTTTTTGCCCTCTCTTCTTTGCCTGATATTCAGTTGGTTTGAATTTGAAATTTGGAGTTTTGAATCTTTTCATATGGACTTAAACACTTGGGTACCCCTTGGCTTTCACCCAAGTGCCCCATTTCCCTCTCTAAGCATCATTCCCTCTCTGGTTCATCTCAAAATATTATTCACTTAATGAAAAATATTCATTTCCATCTCTTAAACCCTAGCTAGCTCAATGTGTTCCAAAGCAAGCCCATTTTTTTATTGCCCACAAAAATCTGAGAAAAATCCCAATTATTCTTTGAACCCTAGGGCACCTTTCTGAGCAAAAATATTTCATCACTTTTTGGAATATTTTGGCTACAGACAATAGTTTTTGTTCTGGACAGAAATGGTAGTTTCTACAGCAACTAACATTTTACTTGCTGCATTGTAGTTGGTTTTTCTTGTGCATCATCACCTTAGTAGATGATTGCTAACCTCCAAAGCCCAGCCCCCAACTCCTAGTGGTTTGACCATAGTAAGCTCTCAAAGTTACTGTCCAGAAACTTACCAGGAGTGTGAAATCATTTCTACTGAACCTGAGACCAAACCCAAGCGTGGTAACCTTAAAAACTACCATGAACAACAACCCAGACATGAACTTTTGACAAAGGCGGCCTGGGGGCAAAGTTCACATGGTGACCACGTTCATCCAGGCGTGCTGGCATGCAGCCGACGCGCTCTGAGTGCCACCGAGCGCTCTGTTGCGCGTGTGCTCGCTTCCCCGCCTGCCTGAGCATGCCAAACAGTGCCACAATCTTCGTCCAAGCCTTCTTAACTCCCCCTGGCACTCGCCGACGCTGCAGCTCGCCGCAGTAGGCACGGGCATGGTCCGGCCAACGCAACAGTGCGTGGTGCGCTGTGCTCGTCGCCTTCCTCTCGCCCCTGTGCTCGTCCCCGTTCGCCAATAGTCCCCGCGTGAGCTGCGTCTTCTTCTCCCGCTCTCACTGACGCCATTCGTCGCCAGGCGCCGTGGCTAGGTGTCCACCGATGGAGCTCAAACCCCCTCGGTGCTCGGATATAAATAGCGCTCTCCCCAGCCTCCTCGAGCACCATCCACCGCTCCCACACACTCCACAAGCGCGTAGATAGCCGTAGCCCGGCCGAGCAGGCCGCGGGCCGCCGTCCCCGAGCTCGAGCTCGCCGGTGATCCCCTTGGGTCGTCTTCACGGTTCCAGCCCCTCCTAGGCCTGGGCAACCCTTCCAGGGCCTCCGGGACTCTCCGCTGGTGCCGTTCCGCTTGGTTGGAGCCCCTCGAGTCGCCTCCTTTCGTCGTCGTCTTCGTCTCCGGCGACCTCCGCTCTCTACCTCCGCTGGAGAGGCTGATTCCGGCACCGTCCAACCACCCCTAGCTACTCTACTGGTACGGGCAGGTGCGCCTCCGCCTCCTCTCTCGATCCCTCCCTCTCGTTTTGGCCAAGGAGCCCTCGTCGCCGGCGTGCGCTCCGCCGAAGACGCTCCGTCATCTGTTTCCCTCTCTCTCTCCCCCTCACCTGACTAGCGGGGCCCGCTAGTCAGCCACTCAGTACACGCGTGAAGGGTACGAGTGGTGGCGCCCCGAGGCTTTACTCCTTCGACGTCGCCCCCCCTCAGTTTGTTTATTTAAATTTAAGTTTTAATTTATCCAGAGAAATTCAAACAGCCACAACTTTTTAACCATAAGTCCAAATGAATTGATTCTTTTTCCATTGTGTTCTTTGTACAGAAATCTAGCAGATCACCAAAGATGGGGTTTTTCCCTGCTTTCTAGATTTTCTGGTGAATTTTAGAAGGGTTATTGATATTTTCTTCTTGTGTTTAAATTTATTTCCAGAGGGTGAGGCTTGTCTTGAGGATCACCGGGAGGCTTGTGAACCTCATCTGCACTAAGGCAAGCCACAACAACATTTTCATGGTGCCATTTCAATATTTGTGATTTTCTTACTTGAACAAATGATTTAATCCATGCATTTAAATCATTCTTATGTTATTTATATTCTGTTAATTGCTTGTTCTAGTTAATATGTTGGATTTACAGAAAGTTGAAGTTAACTTAGTTGGTAAAGAAACTAGGATTTATTTTGAGTGATCAAAGAATGATATGGTTATGGATATAAATAATTAGTGGAGTTATTTTCTTGCATGAGTAAAAATGGTAAAAATTGCTAGAAAAGATTCTGTTTAAAGTGAGGTTTAATCTTAACCAGAGAAGTATCATGAGTTGTGATGTTGATGCTTAGTGTGGATATAGTTGACTCACTCATTTCCATTGACATGTGATGCATATGTTAGTGTTGCATGTCATGGCATTATGACGCCGGTTACTTTCACTTTAAGTTGAACCTGATAATAACTCAACTTGAATATATTGTTGACCGGGTCATGGTGCCACTGAATTGAGTTCTTCCCAGTGCAACCACATTTGCCTTTATGGGAAGGCCTTTATTCCGTCCGTTGTCATGCCTCTGGACGGTGCCTCCAATGAGGGAAGGTTATGGGCATGCGGTACCCTGGCCCGGTAAGCAGTCATAACCTTGTGTCCCCGTTGTTGAGTTTATGGTACTGGGTCCCCGTGTGGGATCGTTTATATTTTGGCCACGACGGTGGTCGTTGTGTCTTTGGTAGACACGGGGCCACCCAGGACTAGCCCAGTGGGGAGTGAGTCGGAGTGGCCGGGAGAGTGTCATGGCAATGGAGGGGTTTCATCGGAATGTCGTTGGTCCACCCGAATGGGAGTGCGAGGCCATGGGTTCCGTGGTATGGGTACAGTGCGCTACCTCTGCAGAGTGTATTAATATATCGATAGTCGAGTCCACGGTAACGGACATGCTTGAAAGTAGGCCACACCATGGGTCAATGTTTAATAAATTTTGCACACTAAGTTATGAACTTTGCACTGTTGATGATGACGGAAAGGTCATCTGGTTGTTTTAGACCAAGTGTTGGTCGTGGTTGTGATCGCCGGAAGGATCACCGTTCAAGACCAAATATTGGTCGAGGTTGTGATCACCGGAATGATCACGAGATGTCTCTAGTTTATACTTTGAGGTTGGTACGTTCGTGATCCAAGAGCGATCACCATTGGTAAGCCAGTCCGAGGGACTTCTATCACAAGAGCATGATCACAGCATGTTGGATATATTGTTGCATTATTATGAATTGGTTAACTATCATGATATCGTTTTTCATTATGTTTATGCTTGTTGTGAGCTTGCAAGTACATTCAATGTACCGACCTGGCGTGTCATGCCAGATTTCAGGAAAGTCTCGTTGGAAAGGAGAGCTGCCCGAGTCTAGATCGTGTCCACATCGGTGTCCCTGTGCTATGTAGTTCCGCTACGACGTTGTTCCGCTGTCGAGTAGTTGTTATGATCGAGGCCCCTTCATATTCACTAAATAATGTACATATTGTTCAGCTGCACCGTGTGTGCCGCTTGGCCTCGCCACCTGTTGTAATATGAACTTTGATCTACTAGCATCAATAAAGCAGTTGTTTTCTGTACCGAGATGTTGTGTGTTGCCAGAAGACAAGGTCTCTGGGCTGGCAATGCATGGTAAACTGGTTGCTCTGAGCCGGGGTGCCACAAAGTTCATTTAATTCGGAGCTACGGCCTAGAAGATATGAGCAAAACAAGTTAAATATGGCATTGATGCAAAATGCATTCAAACATCAAGAAAACACACTCCAAGAATGGATTCAACATGATAATATGAAACTACATGCAATTCTAATCAAGTTTCATATAGAGCATGCTCAAAACGGAGCAACGGTGCAACACATACACTCCAAACAAGATATAACAACAATCTGCCCAACACAGCAACTAGGCACTTTGCAGACATCAAAACAACATGCTACAGGAATCATATGAGCACAAACTTGACATGCACTTCATGTACAGATAACATACTTCAAATATCATTAAGGTTCAGGTTCTAGGCATCAAGATTAAACCAATATGATCAATGCAAAATACAACTTTATAACACAGGAGCATATACATGAGCAGAGTTAATATGATGGCATGTTGGAGGAATGAAACAAACATGAATGCAATGAGATTCACATGATGACATAAGACGTAATGCATGACATGAACAAAATGCAAAACGAAGGACAAAACCCAACCACGAAGGAAATATCATATCACATAGCCAGAAATGGCAAGAGTTGGAGTTACAAATATGGAAAGTTACATCCGGGGTGTTACAAGCTAGCTGTAGCACGGACGTTGTTATCAGATGGGACTCGTGTTGATAGAATAGGAGTACTGAGCACTCGTACCTCTTTTTTTAGGGAAAAAGTAGTCGTATGTCTGGTACCACTAGTTGGGTGCGTGCGACCTATACCTGTCATCACTTTAGGTCTCCTTTTCGAACCGCAGCTACGCTTCACAGTACATATTTTTTTCATGCATTTTTCCTCCTATATGTACTCCTAGGCTATTCCCACATGCTCCCTTTTGCCGACATGTGGGACATAGAGAATCTAGGTCGTAGTGCATGCACGACTCGGAGCATATGCCGGGGTACTTTACATTTTAGACCTCATGAATTACATGCAAACACCCCGCAGAAGAATAATTAAATAAATGAATTACTACATGAAACCGTATTATTTTTGTAGAAACTGGAGCACATTCATTAAATTTTGGACATAACATATTTATAAAAAAACGACCGGACCTAAACCAGTCTAAGGGCCTCTTTGATTCACAGGATACTGAAACCACAAGAATGGGGAAAGTATGATGGCGATGAATCGAGACAAGGAGAACTCTAACTCAGTTGGAGGTTAGAGTTAGATTCTAACCCTGAACTAACTCTAAACCAAAGAGGTGTATGGATGGCAGGGTTAGATTGACAGCATATGCTCTTTCTCAATCATTTGACTACTTTGGACCCTATTTCCTGCCGGATTTGGTGTGGCCGGCTCTTGTATGGCATCCTCCCGCTCACAATTGACCTAAACGAACCATCTTTACAAATCAAGCATGCAAAACATGATAAATTTTACTTTGTCCATACAAATGAGACATCCCACTTAAACATACAAGTCGTCAATCAACCTTCACAAAAAAATACAATCCATGAAACAAAGCATGAGCTAACTCATCACGGAAGTCATTCACGATAGGGAGGGAGCCCGGAGCCCCTCACGCACCCAGGGAGGAGCTCGTCATCGTCGCTCGGGAGGAAGGCTCTGTAGAGCCCAAGCCCCGGGAACCCCTCCGACGCTGGCGCTTGCGAGTTAAGATCGACACTGGCAGGAGTAGCAGGGCCGCATGCCGATGACTGCCAACCGAATCTTTGGGCCTCTAGAAATAATGCAGGCCTGAAACTGAAATACCTATAAAGGTGAACTGAATCTTTGGTCCTCTAGAAATAATGCAAGCCTGAAATTGAAATACCTAGAAAGGTCAACTGAATCTTTGGGCCTCTAGAAAGATTTATTTCCTCCTCAAGCAGCATCAAACAATTCCATGTGTGCACCACAAATCTATACCAAGTTTAATCAGGATCTACTTTTCCAAATTAGAATTAGTGCTAGAGCGAGCAAGATCAATGATATGGCTGTGAGATAGAGAAGGAACGAACAAACTCACCCCTCTCGTGACCTTCCTAGTAGATGTGCCGCCACCGCACACGGCAGAGGGAGAAAAACGGTCGGTGAAGGGGGAGCCGGGCGAGCTGATACGTCTCCAACGTATCTATAATTTTTGATTGCTCCATGCTACTTTATCTACTGTTTTAGGCAATATTGGGCTTTATTATTCACTTTTATATTATTTTTGGGACTAACCTATTAACCAGAGGCCCAGCCCAGATTTGCAGTTTTATGCCTATTTCAGTGTTTCAAGGAAAAGGAATATCAGACGGAGTCAAAACGGAACGAAATCAACTGGAGAAGTTAATTTTGGAAGGAAACCAACCAGATGGGCTTGGAGTGCACGCTAGGGGAGTCCCGGGCTGCCCACGAGGGTGGAGGGCGCGCCCCTCCCCCTTGGGCGCGCCCCCCTACCTCGTGAGCAGCCCGGAGGTCCACTGACATACCCCCTGCACCCATATATACCTACGTACCCTAAAACTTTCAAAACAGAAAATAGATCGGGAGTTCCGCCACCGCAAGCCTATGTAGCCACCAAAAACCAATCGGGACCCTGTTCCGGCACCTTGCCGGAGGGGGATCCCATCACCGGAGGCCATCTTCATCATCCCGGAGCTATCCATGACGAGGAGGGAGTAGTTCACCCTCGGGGCTGAGGGTATGTACCAGTAGCTATGTGTTTGATCTCTCTCTCTCTCTCGTGTTCCTCGATGGCACGATCTTGATGTATCCCGAGCTTTGCTATTGTAATTGGATCTTATGATGTTTCTCCCCCTCTACTCTCTTGTGATGAATTGAGTTTCCCCTTTTGAAGTTATCTTATCGGATTGAGTCTTTTATGAACACTTGATGTATGTCTTGCGTGGGATAACCGTGGTGACAATGGGTTATTCTGTTGATCCACTTGATGTATGTTTTAGTGATCAACTTGCGGGTTTCGTGACACTTAGGGACCTATGCATAGGGGTTGGCACACGTTCTTGACTCTCCGGTAGTAGCTTTGGGGCACTCTTTGAAGTACTTTTATGTTGGTTGGATGAATCTGAGATTGTGTGATGCATATCGTATAATCATGACCACGGATACTTGAGGTGACAATGGAGTATCTAGGTGACATTAGGGTTTTGGTTGATTTTTATCTTAAGGTGTTATTCTAGTATGAACTCTTTTATAGATCGATCCGAAAGAATAGCTTTGTGACGCCCCCGATTCAATCGTACACTAATCATGCACGCAAACGTGTACGATCAAGATCAGGGACTCATGGGAAGATATCACAACACAACTCTAAAAACATAAATAAGTCATACAAGCATCATAATACAAGCCAGGGGCCTCAAGGGCTCGAATACAAGTGCTCGATCATAGACGAGTCAGCGGAAGCAACAATATCTGAGTACAAACATAAGTCAAACAAGTTTGCCTTAAGAAGGCTAGCACAAACTGGGATGTAGATCGAAAGAGGCGCAGGCCTCCTGCCTGGGATCCTCCTAAACTACTCCTGGTCGTCGTCAGCAGCCTTCAAAGATCAACACACTTTACTGGGTCATGCCCGGCCTTCGAAGATCAACACGTCGCAGCCCCACCTAGGCACAACAGAGAGGTCAGCACGCCGGTCTAAATCATATGCGCGCAGGGGTCTGGGCCCATCGCCCATTGCACTCCTGCACATTGCGTACGCGGCCGGAAGCAGACCTAGCAACCTCCATTACAAAGGAAGTCACGTTACGCGGTCCAATCTGGCGCGCGCCGCTCAGTCGCTGACGTCAAGAAGGCTTCGGCTGATACCACGACGTCGAGTGCCCATATCTTTCCCACGTAGTTCGTTAGTGTGTATAGACCAAATGGCCAGACTCAGATCAAATACCAAGATCCCGTTAAGCGTGTTATTATGAAGCAACCGCGGACGCCGATCAGGGCCAGGCCCACCTCTCGCCTAGGTGGTCTCAACCTGCCCTGTCGCTCCGCCACAAAGATCCACACAGAGGGCCGTCGGGACAAAGGTCCTTTCAACCCCCAATCCGTGAATCACTCGCGGGTACTCTTCGAGCGGACCCGACTTTAGTCACCATCCGTATAGTATGTATATATGTATAGTATATACCCGTGATCACCTCCCGAGTGATCACGGCCCAATAGTATAGCAAGGCAGACTGACAAGAATGAAGGGCCAATGATGATAAACTAGCATCCTATACTAAGAATTTAGGATTGCGGGTAAGGTATCAATGACTGTAGCAACAATGACAGGCTATGCAACAGAATAGGAGTAACCAAACAGTAACATGCTACACTATTCTAATGCAAGCAGTATAGAGAAGAATAGGCGATATCTGGTGATCAAGGGGGGGGGGGGCTTGCCTGGTTGCTTTGGCAAGAGAGAGGGGTCGTCAACTCCATAGTCGAATGGGGCGGCAGCAGCGCCGGTCTCGTAGTCTACCGGAGAGAAGAGGGGGAAGAAACAATGAATACAATGCAAACAGATGCATAACGATGCATGACAAAGCAATGTGTGATGCTAGGCATGCCCTAACGTGGTATGAGGTGATACCGGTGAAGAGGGAAAACATCCGGGAAAGTATTCCCGGTGTTTCGCATTTTCGGACAGAGGAACCGGAGAGGGAAAGTTGCGTGTTCGGTATGCTAGGGGTGTGTGGCGGACGAACTGGCTGCAAATCCGGATTCGTCTCGTCGTTCTGAACAACTTTCATGTTGAAAATAATTTAATCCGAATTATGGATTAAAAGATATGATTTTCTAAAGGTTTTATTAATTTCTGGAATTTAATTAATTATTTAAATTAATTTGAAAATGGATTTACGACATCAGCATGATGTCATGCTAACATCAGTAGTCAACGGGGCTTGACTGGTCAACCTGACCAGTGGGTCCCACTGGTCAGTGACACATTTTAATTAAACAATTTAATTAACCTAATTAGTATTAATTAGGAGGTGGGCCCCACTGTCATTGAGTAATTAATTAATTGACTAATAGTTTAATTAGTTTAGTTATCGGATTACTTTAATTAATCAAAATTAATTAAGTTAATTAATTCTTTAATTAATTAATTTTATTTTTATTTTTATTGTTTTTTTTAAACATTCTGTGGGGTGGGGCCTGTATGGCAGTGGTCCATCTAGCCTAACGGGCGCTGGGCGCGTGGCTAATGGGCATGGCCCGAACGGGCGCATGCCCGAGGGGCGCTGGGCACGCACACGGCGCACGCCGGCGGCCAGGGCCACGGAAGGTGGCGGAGGGGTAGCCTCGGACTGGCAGGGGGAGGCGCTCGATAGTAGGCAGCAGCAAGCGAAGCAACAACGACAGCAGTTGCAGGCGAGCAGCAGGGGACGAGGCCGCGTCGGGGGCTCGCGCGCGAGTTGCCAACGGCGCCGGCGAGCGTGTGTGAGGGGGGGACGCCGGGTGGCCGCGGTGACTGCGGCTGGTGCGGGCACATGCGGGGAAGAGAGGAGGAGGGGGCCTCACAGGGGGTGTGTAGGGACCGTGGCAGCGGGGGTCGAGGAGGGGGACGGGGACGTCGTCGGTGTCGAGGAGGCAGGCCGGTGGGGGAGGGTGCCGGCGAGGTCCAGGCGGCGAAGGGCGACGGCGGGTGGTCCGGCGATGGGGAGGCCTTCG
This sequence comes from Triticum timopheevii, assembly GCA_963921465.1. Taxonomy (NCBI): domain Eukaryota; kingdom Viridiplantae; phylum Streptophyta; class Magnoliopsida; order Poales; family Poaceae; genus Triticum; species Triticum timopheevii. The sequence continues at coordinate 466,244,616 of OY997272.1, read as the reverse complement.
GGCAGCGGCGAGGGGCGATGTAGTCCAGCGCGGATGTGGACGAAGAGGCGGGCGACAGGAAGCACCAGCGACGATGGGGCAGCGAAGGACGTGGGCGGGGGCTGGCGAGGCGGCACCGGGCGATGGCCAGTGAGCCCCGATCCGATCTGGATCGGGGGGGGAGAGGGAGAGATCAGGGAGTGGGGGAGTGGGGCGCGTGGGGGTTAGGGTTCGGTCGCCCCAGGGGGTTGTAGGGGTTCGGCGGGCCAGGGGAGGGAGCTGGGCTGGCTGGGTGCGCGACCAGTCGGGCCACCTGGTGGGCCGAAGCCCAAGGGGCCGGGGGGGGCTTTCTCCTTTTCTTTGTCTCTTTGTAACTTCTTTTCTTTTATTTATTTTCTTTTCTGTTTTATTTCATTTTAAATCATTTAGGCATTTTACAAAAATGTGTTTGCTTTATTATAATTACCGTTGTAATACCCGGCACCCACCGAACATTTTTGTTTCAACTTTTGAAAACTTTTATTTTTGACATTAATTTGAGTTTGAATTTTGAAGCGGTTTCGAATTAACGCGAGGTTAGCAACAGTAATCTAGGTGACGTGGCATCATTAGTAGAGGGTTACTGTAGCTTAATTATCCGGGCGTCACAATTCTCCTCCACTGCAAGAAATCTTGTCCCGAGATTTCAGAGGTAGTGAAAGGGGGAAGGTTTGGTAATGAAAACCTAACGAGTCTTCTCGATCTTGGCTGCCCTTTCGAAGAGGTTGATCCCTTTCGTTGATGTCTTCATTTCTCTGCTTCAAGTCACCATAGTCAATTTGTCATCCTTTCTTCGGGATCTCCATCGTCCTATGTACGTGACCAAGGGGAAAAACTCCGGAAGAACGCATCTCCATAAAGCTGGGCATCTGATGGTGAACTCAATGCGAAATACACAAGGTACCCCACGAGTTGTATTTCAGTGAATTCGTTGAGTGTAATATACGATGGTACCAAAGTTTCAAACGGGTAGGCAATCATTCGATGACTAGACAGAAGCTGGAATGGGGTTTGAACAACGAGAATAACATGGTGTTTGATTCCAGAATGATTAATGGTATAGAATTTAGCTCGTGAATCACATACGAAGCCAGGTGCAAAGGATACATTAGAATCCGGGTTGTAAAGAAGAGTCAAGTTTCGATCCAGTGGACCTGTGGGTTATGGGCCCAACATGTGGGTTGAAAGTAGGAAGGGTGGTGACATCTTGCACAGCCGCGACGGGGAGGCATGTCAGTGGATAGCTTGTCAGGTATGCCGGCAACAATGTCCGTACCAAGGACGAGGAACGAAGAGAACCATTTTCCTGCTCGTTGAACAAGGCAAACCAATTAGCAAAGTTCTGACCCATCAGTGGTTACCGGAATGCCATCAACAATAGAAACGGGGTCTTACAAATAGAGTGGTACAACAAGGTGCCTACCTAAGCAGGGAATTATGTCTGCTCAGTTAAGTCAGATTCAGGAAAGGTTAAACAAAAGAATGGAAAGGAAAACGCGATTATCAGATTAAACAGAACAATGGAAAGGAGAATTGTGATTACACACAATTATTATGAGTATATCCTTCCCATGGACAAGCAAAGCAAGATATCCATGATAGGATATAATGTAAGGGGAGAGAAATTTCATGGCATTAACCATACAACGGTGTTTGGATAATTGAGCAAGAAACATTTAGCATTGGGCCAAATGCTCTTATTGAAAATCAGATTACCACAGACATGCTTCGAGATAGCAATGATATGGTGTTTCAATCAAGGGCCGGACTTTGGATACACAAATTATCCATCAGGAGCAACTTATAAAATAAGTCCTACAATTTCCTCCAGGAAGAATTGTTATCCTTGCAAAAGAAATTATAATGATAGGTCCTCCAGCCAGGGATGCTAGGCATGACATCATATTACCGGGTCATCAAAGGACCAACATCATAACTCCTGGAAAGTTGTCCCAACCATCATATCTGACCGAGATTTCGATCTGATTGGTGTCAGGATACCTCAGACTCAGGACATCTGAGAAGAAAATGTGCAACACAAATTGACGAGATGACATTGTAAGATTCTCGGAAAATGAACTATGGAAGCGAATTCCGAAACAAGAGTTCAACATTAAACCAAGGAGAAGACGAGGAGCTGGCTGATGGACTCAGCGACTATTCATCGAGATTAACAAAAGATGGATTTCCACAATGATGTGAACAAGGTGACAACACTTGTCAGATCAAACGATATAATGATGTATGCTCGATGAAAATATACACTATTAAATATTGATTGAAAGGGGCACCCGAAATATGGGCTGGGTTGCACGACCAATGTCGGAATGGAAATTTAGCAACCAGCACACTACATTGGAATTATTGTCCATTAACTCTGAAGTAACAAGGTTGCTAGAGATATTAAATTCTCATAACAGAGTTCACTCAACACGGGGACCAAGAGAAGAATTATGATGGTGAGAAGCATCACTGTATCAAGAATTCCTTCAGAGGTGGTGAAACTCTCACGACATTCTTGACATAAAAGATGGTAATATTCCAATGTAAAGAAGAACAATTGCTGGATAGCAAGGAACTCAAGGTATAGCACAAAACAAGAACAAGTTTGTGTTGGAGGAAAGGTAGCAGAGTGGTCGATGATAACACTAATCATCGAGGGCAAGGATTGTCTTTCTCATCATGAATTCCATTGATATCCTGGAAGAGCTCAGAATGCTGATGATGAGCACGACACATTTGTCGAGAGAATTCATGAAGATGTAATCAATTGGCGATGAAATCAAGTCAAAGGAATTATGAAGCAAAAAGTTATTGAAACCATGGGTACGACACAAACTCCATAGCAAGCTTGTTGTCCAAAGCGAAATGATATGAGGAGGAAGATCGACGTAAGCTTAGCTCATCGTCAAAAATTGTGGTCTGGGAAGAAGGACCAGGTAACGCAGTTAAAATTGGGACAACAAGGATATAGCCAAACAGGCTAGGAATGACGTGATTGAGTTCAAACTCGTAAGTAATGAAGGTTACCAAGAGTTGTTTAAACGCGACGCGGACTCGAGTCAGTTATCGGTGTCTTTGAGTGTTTAATAACTCGGAGCCCGTGAAAAATTGGAATCAATGAGAATGTAGCACTTGATGAAGAACTCATAAGAAGTTATGTAGTTCCGTGATAATCTTGAGATACCAGAGTGTAATACTCGACGACAGATCAAAGTAGAGGTTGGACCGGGGTATTGATCCACAGAAGACAAGTGCTTAAACTTGCGCGAGAAACGGGATCAAAGAAGAACATACGGTCGGAAGCACGATTGCCAAGGATCAATTCACCGATACCAAAGCATATTATATCAAGGAAATAGTTGTTATTACAAGAAGCTTTCATGATAGGATCTACATCGTGTCCATGGGCATGAACACAAAGTTCAAGGTCGACTCCCACTTCTTCCAATGCATGACCATCCAATCACTTCTCGTTATCGAAGTGGTAGTGTTGAAAAGTTATCTGACGAAGCGGCAGTAGTGTATAACCCGTATAACTTTTGGGTTCACACAGATTAGGGAAGGCATAGGTTCAACCCAATGGGGCTTCTTAGGAACATATACCACGAACTTCAGAAGTAAATAACACAAGCTCAAAAGTAGAGCATGGTTGTCAAAGCATAGGATACAATTTACCAAAGGCGTTATATACCCGTGGAAAGGCTCACAAGGTTATTGAATATGAAGGACGATGTCGGATGAAATCCAACAATGGATCGGGCGATCCACAACGAAGCTGATGTGAGTACCGGTACTCAACCAGAGGAAGAAGAATGCGAGGAGATCTGATTATAGAAACATCTGACTAATTCAAAGTCCAAATGCAAAAGAATTATGATTTCCAAATCAGGGGATCAGAAGCAACGCTCTGGTCAAGGATGGATAAGTTGAATAGACTTCGGGCACAATCGATGGTAATCTGATTGGCCAAGAACCAGCTCATGTTCGAAAGACGTCTGAGCCGAAAATATAATTTAAAAGGGTCAACTGATGATTGCGTGCATTCGCACTCATGTTGAATCCATAGGATCAAAATCATAATGACAAGAGATGCCAATAAGATTACGAGACTTATGGGATTAACCATAATGCAAGCAAGCAAGAATATCAAGAGCAAGAGGATGCTCAGGATTTTTGGAAGATCGAATGGTATTTCGAAAACTTTTGTGAAACACATGAACAACTGGGAAAGAGCAGATACTCGATAAGTGCGAAGAATTATCCGTAAGGGTATTCATGAGGCAAGAATTGTAAAGCAGTAAGCTCAAAGGATTCTTGGGACAATGGAGAGCGGTTCGGGACATCTTGTATTAACAAGATCAACTTGGAATAAAATTAAAAACGACAGGTGTAAGTATTTACCCATAGGGATAAATCAGTGGTAGGTAATTGCAAGAGCAACGAGCACGAAGTCTCGAGAGCATCGGAGAGTATCTTCGAAATCCTTCGATACACCAAGCAATCATCTGGAGTGAGGGGCTCTCCGGGAGTAAGTAGTTACGAGAACCTAGAGTCAGAGTTAGTAAAATCATTTCACCCGAATAGAAGAGAGATCAGAGTCCCGGAGTAAAGGTCGAGGAATACAAGATCCTAATACCACCCAATGGCGACGCGCGCCCGTAAGCCACACAGCCATGTTAGTAAAGTTTAGCAATGACTAGACTCAACTTCGGCCAAGGAGTTGGAAAGGGGGATTCCTACAGGAAGTCGGCTCTGATACCAACTTGTGACGCCCCCGATTCAATCGTACACTAATCATGCACGCAAACGTGTACGATCAAGATCAGGGACTCACGGGAAGATATCACAACACAACTCTAAAAACATAAATAAGTCATACAAGCATCATAATACAAGCCAGGGGCCTCGAGGGCTCGAATACAAGTGCTCGATCATAGATGAGTCAGCGGAAGCAATAATATCTGAGTACAGACATAAGTCAAACAAGTTTGCCTTAAGAAGGCTAGCACAAACTGGGATATAGATCGAAAGAGGCGCAGGCCTCCTGCCTGGGATCCTCCTAAACTACTCCTGGTCGTCGTCAGTAGCCTGCACGTAGTAGTAGGCACCTCCAGTGTAGTAGTCATCATCGACAGTGGCGTCTGGCTCCTGGGCTCCAACGTCTGGTTGCGACAACCAGAAAGAAAGGAAAGGGGGGAAAAGGGGGGAGAAAGCAACCGTGAGTACTCATCCAAAGTACTCGCAAGCAAGGAGCTATACTACATATGCATGGGTATATGTGTAAAGGGCCATATCAGTGGACTGAACTGAAGAATGCCAGAATAAGAGGGGGATAACTAATCCTGTCGAAGACTACGCTTCTGGCAACCTCCGTCTTGCAGCATGTAGAAGAGAGTAGATTGAAGTCCTCCAGGTAGCAACGCATAGCATAATCCTACCCGGCGATCCTCCCCTCACCGCCCTATGGAAAAGCGATCACCGGGTTGTCTGTGGAACTTGTCTGGGTGTGTTTTATTAAGTATCCGGTTCTAGTTGTCATAAGATCAAGGTACAACTCCGGGTCATCCTTTTACCGAGGGACACAGCTATTCGAATAGATAAATTTTCCTGCAGGGGTGCACCACATAACCCAACACACTCGATCCCATTTGGCCAGACACACTTTACTGGGTCATGCCCGGCCTTGCAAGATCAACACGTCGCAGCCCCACCTAGGCACAACAGAGAGGTCAGCACGCCGGTCTAAATCCTATGCGCGCAGGGGTCTGGGCCCATCGCCCATTGCACTCCTGCACGTTGCGTACGCGGCCGGAAGCAGACCTAGCAACCTCCATTACAAAGGAAGTCACGTTACGCAGTCCAATTTGGCGCGCGCCGCTCAGTCGCTGACGTCAAGAAGGCTTCGGCTGATACCACGACGTCGAGTGCCCATATCTTTCCCACGTAGTTGGTTAGTGCGTATAAACCGAATGGCCAGACTCAGATCAAATACGAAGATCTCGTTAAGCGTGTTATTATGAAGCAACCGCGGACGCCGATCAGGGCCAGGCCCACCTCTCGCCTAGGTGGTCTCAACCTGCCCTGTCGCTCCGCCACAAAGATCCACACAGAGGGCCGTCGGAACAAAGGTCCTTTCAGCCCCCAATCCGTGAATCACTCGCGGGTACTCTTCGAGCGGACCCGACTTTAGTCACCATCCGTATAGTATGTATATATGTATAGTATATACCCGTGATCACCTCTCGAGTGATCACAGCCCAATAGTATAGCAAGGCAGACTGACAAGAATGAAGGGCCAATGATGATAAACTAGCATCCTATACTAAGAATTTAGGATTGCGGGTAAGGTATCAATGACTGTAGCAACAATGACAGGCTATGCAACAGAATAGGAGTAACCGAACAGTAACATGCTACACTACTCTAATGCAAGCAGTATAGAGAAGAATAGGCGATATCTGGTGATCAAGGGGGGGGGGCTTGCCTGGTTGCTCTGGCAAGAGAGAGGGGTCGTCAACTCCGTAGTCGAATGGGGCGGCAGCAGCGTCGGTCTCGTAGTCTACCGGAGAGAAGAGGGGGAAGAAACAATGAATACAACGCAAACAGATGCATAATGATGCATGACAAAGCAATGCGTGATGCTAGGCGTGCCCTAACGCGGTATGAGGTGATACCGGTGAAGACGGGAAACATCCGGGAAAGTATTCCCGGTGTTTCGCGTTTTCGGACAGAGGAACCGGAGGGGGAAAGTTGCGTGTTCGGTATGCTAGGGGTGTGTGGTGGACGAACGGGCTGCGTATCCGGATTCGTCTCGTCGTTCTGAACAACTTTCATGTTGAAGATAATTTAATCCAAATTACGGATTAAAAGATATGATTTTCTAAAGGTTTTATTAATTTCTAGAATTTAATTAATTATTTAAATTAATTCGAAAATGGATTTACGACATCAGCATGATGTCATGCTAACGTCAGCAGTCAACGGGGATTGACTGGTCAACCTGACCAGTGGGTCCCACTGGTCAGTAACACATTTTAATTAAACAATTTAATTAACCTAATTAGTATTGATTAGGAGGTGGGCCCCACTATCATTGAGTAATTAATTAATTGACTAACGGTTTAATTAGTTTAGTTATCTAATTACTTTAATTAATCAAAATTAATTAAGTTAATTAATTCTTTAATTAATTAATTTTATTTTTATTTTTATTTTTATTATTTTTTAAACGTTCTGTGGGGTGGGGCCTGTATGGCAGTGGCCCATCTAGCCTAACGGGCGCTGGGCGCGTGGCTAATGGGCATGGCCCGAACGGGCGCATGCCCGAGGGGCGCTGGGCACGGACACGGCGCATGCCGGTGGCCAGGGCCAGGGGAGGTGGCGGAGGGGTGGCCGCGGACCGGCAGGGGGAGGCGCTCGATAGTAGGCAGCAGCAAGCGAAGCAACAGCGACAGCAGTTGCAGGCGAGAAGCAGGGGACGAGGCCGCGTCGGGGGCTCGCGCGCGAGTTGCCGATGGCGCCGGCGAGCGTGTGCGAGGGGGGTACGCCGGGTGGCCGCGGTGAGCGCGGCCGGTGTGGGCGCATGCGGGGAAGAGAGGAGGAGGGGGCCTCACAGGGGGTGTGTAGGGACCATGGCAGCGGGGGTTGAGGAGGGGGACGGGCACGTTGTCGGCGTCGAGGACGCAGGCCGGTGGGGGAGGGTGCTGGCGAGGTCCAGGCGGCGAAGGGCGACGGCGGGTGGTCCAGCAATGGGGAGGCCTTCGGGCAGCGGTGGGGGGCGATGTAGTCCAGCACGGAGGTGGACGAAGAGGCGGGCGACGGGAAGCACCGGCGACGACGGGGCGGCGAAGGACGTGGGCGGGGGCTGGCGAGGCGGCACCGGGCGATGGCCAGTGAGCCCCGATCCGATCTGGATCGGGGGAAGAGGGAGAGATGAGGGAGTGGGGGAGTGGGGCGCGTGGGGGTTAGGGTTCGGTCGCCCAGGGGGTTGTAGGGGTTCGGCGGGCCGGGGGAGGGAGCTGGGCTGGCTGGGTGCGCGACCAGTCGGGCCGCCTAGTGGGCCGAAGCCCAAGGGGCCGGGGGGGGGGGGGGCTTTCTCCTTTTCTTTGTTTTTTTGTAATTTATTTTCTTTTATTTATTTTCTTTTTTGTATTATTTCATTTTAAATCATTTAGGCATTTTACATAAATGTGTTTGCTTTATTATAATTACCCTTGTAATACCCGGCACCCACCGAACATTTTTGTTTCAACTTTTGAAAACTTTTATTGTTGACATTAATTTGAGTTTGAATTTTGAAGCGGTTTTGAATTAACGCGAGGTTAGCAACAGTAATCTAGGTGACGTGGCATCATTAGTAGAGGGTTACTGTAGCTTAATTATCCGGGCGTCACAAGCTTTGTGGTGGTTTTGTACCCGACCATAATCTCTACGTTTGTTCTCCGCTATTAGTGTCTTTGGAGTGACTCTTTGTTGCATGTTGAGGGCTTGTCATATGTTCTATCTATGTTATTATTGTTGAGAGAACTTACACTAGTGAAAGTATGAACCCTAGGCCTTGCTTCCTATCATTGCAATACCATTTACGCTCACTTTTACCACTTGTTACCTTGCTGTTTTCATTACTTCAGATTACAAAAACCCATATCTACTATCTATTTTGCACTTGTATCTTCATCTCTTCACCGAACTAGTGCACCTATACAATTTACCATTGTATTGGGTGTGTTGGGGACACAAGAGACTTTTTGTTATTTGGTTGCAGGGTTGTTTGAGAGAGACCATCTTCATCCTACGCCTCCTACGGATTGATAAACCTTAGGTCATCCACTTGAGGGAAATTTGCTACTGTCCTACAAACCTGTGCACTTGCAGGCCCAATAACGTCTACAAGAAGAAGGTTGTGTAGTAGACATTAAGCTCTTTTCTGGCGCCGTTGCCGGGGAGGTTAGCGCTTCAAGGTATATCTTTAGATCTTGCAATCGAATCTTTTTGTTTCTTGTTTTAGCACTAGTCTAGTTTATAAAATAAAAACTAAAAAATGGAATTGAGTTTGTCTCAAACGCTTCACCTTTTTAATATCTTTCGTGAGTATGATGGAAAGGAAAATTGTGCTCAAGTGCTAGAAGAAGAAATCTATAGAATGTTTTTATATGATGAGCATGATTGCAATGTCGTTAGTATGAATTCCTTGAATATCCATGATGCTAATGATATGCAAAGCCACAAGCTTGGGGAAGCTATGTTTGATGGAGATGATATTTTTTTGTCCCCCAAGCTTTGATGAGCAAATTTACTATGATGAAAGCATGCCTCCTATCTATGATGATTATTCTGATGATACGTATGCCATAAAGAAGAAGTTTGCTTATGTGGAGAGTAGTGAAATTTCTATGCTAGTAGATCATGAAAAGAATGCTTTAGGTGCTGGTTATATTGTTGAATTCATTCATGATGCTACTGAACATTATTATGAGGGGGAATATATGCTTGTAGGAATTGCAATAATATCAAGTTTTCTCTCTATGTGTTTAAAATCTTGAAGCTATGCTTGTTTTACCTTCCTATGCTTGTTGATTATTGTTCCTGTAAGTTGTTTGTTCACAAAATCCCTATGCATAGGAAGTGGGTTAGACTTAAATGTGCTAGTCATATGCTTCATGATGCTCCTGTTATGTTTCAATTCTTATCTTTTATGTGAGCATCATTGTCATCATCATGCCTAGCTAGAAAGGCATTAAAGAAAAGCGCTTATTAGGAGACAACCCAATATTTATCCTTACTGTTTTTTGTGTGTCCACATGATTATTCTACTGTAGTAATAATGCTTTATAGCTTTTTGTTTCAATAAAGTGCCAAGTAGAACCTTTGGGAAGACTTGGGTGAAGTTTATATGATCTTGCTGTGAAAAACAGAAACTTTAGCACTCACGAGATTAGCTGCCATTTTTTACTGGAGAGTGCTTTTAGGTTGATTCTTTTTGCAGATGATTAATGAACAAATTTCTCAGGTCCAGAACTTTATTTCATAATTTTTGGCGTTCCAGAAGTATACGTTTTATACAGATTACTATAGACTGTTCTGTTTTTGACAGATTCTGTTTTCTATGTGTTGTTTGCTTATTTTGATGCATCTGTGGCTAGTATTAAGTGGTATGAACCATAGAGAAGTTAGAATACAGTAGATACTACACCAATATGAATTTAGAATGAGTTCATTACAGTACCTAAGTGGTGGTTTTATTTTCTTATACTAACGGAGCTTACGAGTTTTGTGTTGAGTTTTGTGTGGTTGAAGTTTTCAAGTTTTGGGTAAAGATTCGATGAATTATGGAATAAGGAGTGGCAAGAGCCTAATATTGGGGATGCCCAAGGCACCCCAAGGTAATATTCAAGTACAACCAAGAAACTAAGCTTGGGGATGCCCCGGAAGGCATCCCCTCTTTCGTCTTCGTCTATCGGTAACTTTACTTGGAGCTATATTTTTATTCACCACATGATATGTGTTTTTCTTGGAGCGTCATTATAATTTTGTTAGTTTTTGCTTGCTGTTAGTTAGAATAATGTTTTGCATCTTTAGTTTCAATAAAAAAGTCAAGGATAGCCTTTGCCATGCTTATTTTGCTAGTTTGCATGTTGCTGTTTGAAAACAGAAAGTTTATCGCTGTTGCAAAAATTCACTAGAAAAGTCAGAGCATGGTATAACGTTGAATATTTTTGAATATTGAGCTCTGATAAATTTATTACAGTGGGAATTTTAGTTCATAATTTTGGTGTCAGGGAAGTATTTATACTCTTGCATTCTTTACAGACTGTACTGTTTTGACGGATTGCTGTTATGGTTGCATTGTTTGCATATGTTTGCTTGTTTAATGATTCTATTTGAGGATAGGAGTATTAAATATGCAGAGGCATTTAGTATGAAATGTTGAATAATAATTTAAGTGATTTGTTACAGTAGAATATGATAAGGTTTTGCATTGGTTTATACTAACCTATCTCATGAGTTCTTGTTGAGTTTGTTGTGAATGAAGGTTTTGATAAAAAGAGAAACCATGATATGAGAGGAATTAAGGAGACACAAAAGTTCAAGCTTGGGGATGCCCAAGGCACCCCAAGATAATATTTCAAGAAGTCTCAAGCATCTAAGCTTGGGGATGCCCCGGTAGGCATCCCACCTTTCTTCTTCAACAACTATCGGTTAGTATCGGTTGAGCCTAAGTTTTTGCTTCTTCACATGAGTTGTGCTATCCTTGCATTGTAGTTTTCTTTAGCTTTGCTTGCTGTTTGAATAAAGTATCCAGATCTGAAATTCTTTAATGAGATAGAGCCTTCATTTAGTTGCATAATTATTCGACTACTCATTGATCTTCACTTATATCTTTCGGAGTAGTTTTTGTTTTTGCTCTAGTGCTTCACTTAGATCTTTTAGAGCACGGTGGTGGATTTGTTTTAAAGAAACTATTGATCTCTCATGCTTCACTTAGATTATTTTGAGAGTCGTTAATAGCATGGTAATTTGCTTAATGTTAATATACTTAGTATTCAAGATATGTGAAGCTTTCTTTTGAGTGAATTGAATACTAAGATAAGTTTGATGCTTGATAATGGTTTTGAGATATGGAGGTGATAATATCAAAGTCGTGCTAGTTGGGTGATTATGAATTTGATAAATGCTTGTGTTGAAGTTTGCAAGTCCCATAGCATGCACGTATGGTTAAAGTTGTGTAACAAATTTGAAACATGAAGTGTACCTGGCTTGTGCATCCTTATGAGTGGCGGTCGGGGACGAGCGATGGTCTTTTCCTACCAATCTATCCCCCTAGGAGCATGCACGTAGTACTTGGTTTTTTATGACTTCTAGATTTTTGCAATAAGTATATGAGTTCTTTTGACTAATGTTGAGTCCATGGATTATACGCACTCTCACCTTTCCGCCATTGCTAGCCTCTTCGGTACTGTGCATTGCCCTTTCTCATCTTGAGAGTTGGCGCAAACTTCGCCGGTGCATCCAAACCCCGTGATACGATATGCTCTATCACACATAAACCTCCTTATATCTTCCTCAAAACAGCCACCATACCTACCTATCATGGCATTTCCATAGCCATTCCGAGATATATTGCCATGCAACTTCCATCATCATCATCATCATCATGACATACATTACTTTTGTTATATTGCCATTGCATGATCATGTAGTTGACAACGTATTTTTGGCAAAGCCACCAGGCATTATTTTCCATACACGTCACTCTTGATTCATTGCACCATCTCGGTACACCGCCGGAGGCATTCATATAGAGTCATATCTTGTTCTAAGTTTCGAGTTGTAATCCTTGTGTTGTAATCAAAAGAAGTGTGATGATCATCATTATTAGAGCATTGCCCAATCAAAAAAAGGGAAGGTCAAAAAAAGGCCTAAAAAAGAAAATAATAAAATAAAAATAATAAAATAAAAAGGGCGATGCTACTATCTCTTTTTCCACACTTGTGCTTCAAAGTAGCACCTTGTTCTTCATGTAGTGAGTCTCATATATTGTGCTTCAAAGTAGCACCTTGTTCTTCATGTAGTGAGTTTCATAAGTTGTCTTTTTATACTAGTGGGAATTTTTCATTATAGAACTTGGCTTGTATATTCCTACGATGGGCTTCCTCAAATGCCCTAGGTCTTCGTGAGCAAGCAAGTTGGATGCACACCCACTAGTTTTATTTTGTTGAGCATTCATAGCTCTAGTGCATCCGTTTCATGGCAATCCCTACTCCTCATGTTGACATCAATTGATGGGCATCTCCATAGCCCGTTGATTATCCTCGTCAACATGAGACTTTCTCCTTTTTTGTCTTCTCCACACAATCCCCATCATCATATTCTATTCCACCCATAGTGCTATATCCATGGCTCACGCTCATGTATTGCGTGAAGATTGAAAAAGTTTTGAAAATGTTAAAGTATGAAACAATTGGTTGGCTTGTCATCAGGGTTGTGCATGATTTAAATACTTTGTGTGGGGAAGATGGAGCATAGCTAGACTATATGATTTTGTAGGGATAACTTTCTTTGTCCATGTTATTTTGAGAAGACATAATTGCTTTGTTAGTATGCTTGAAGTATTATTATTTTTGTGTCAATATGAACTTTTGTCTTGAATCTTTCAGATCTGAATATTCATATCACAATTAAAAGGATTTACATTGAAATTATGCCAAAGTATCACTCCGCATCAAAAATTCTTTTTTATCATTTACCTACTCGAGGACGAGCAAGAATTAAGCTTGGGGATGCTTGATACGTCTCCAACGTATCTATAATTTTTGATTGCTCCATGCTACTTTATCTACTATTTTAGGCAATATTGGGCTTTATTATTCACTTTTATATTATTTTTGGGACTAACCTATTAACCGGAGGCCCAGCCCAGATTTGTTGTTTTATGCCTATTTCAGTGTTTCAAGGAATAGGAATATCAGATGGAGTCAAAACGGAACGAAATCAACTGGAGAAGTTAATTTTGGAAGGAAACCAACCAGATGGGCTTGGAGTGCACGCCAGGGGAGTCCCGGGCTGCCCACGAGGGTGGAGGGCGCGCCCCTCCCCCCTGGGCGCGCCCCCCTACCTCGTGAGCAGCCCGGAGGTCCACCGACGTACCCCCTGCACCGATATATACCTACGTACCCTAAAACTTTCAGAACAGAAAATAGATCGGGAGTTCCGCCGCCGCAAGCCTCTGTAGCCACCAAAAACCAATCGAGACCCTGTTCCTGCATCCTGCCGGAGGGGGATCCCATCACTGGAGGCCATCTTCATCATCCCGGTGCTATCCATGACGAGGAGGTAGTTCACCCTCGAGGCTGAGGGTATGTACCAGTAGCTATGTGTTTGATCTCTCTCTCTCTCTCTCTCTCTCGTGTTCCTCGATGGCACGATCTTGATGTATCCCGAGCTTTGCTATTGTAGTTGGATCTTATGATGTTTCTCCCCCTCTACTCTCTTGTGATGAATTGAGTTTCCCCTTTTGAAGTTATCTTATCGGATTGAGTCTTTTATGAACACTTGATGTATGTCTTGCGTGGGATAACCGTGGTGACAATGGGTTATTCTATTGATCCACTTGATGTATGTTTTAGTGATCAACTTGCGGGTTTCGTGACACTTAGGGACCTATGCATAGGGGTTGGCACACGTTCTTGACTCTCCGGTAGTAGCTTTGGGGCACTCTTTGAAGTACTTTTATGTTGGTTGGATGAATCTGAGATTGTGTGATGCATGTCGTATAATCATGACCACGGATACTTGAGGTGGCAATGGAGTATCTAGGTGACATTAGGGTTTTGGTTCATTTGTATCTTAAGGTGTTATTCTAGTACGAGCTCTTTTATAGATCGATCCGAAAGAATAGCTTTGTGGTGGTTTCGTACCCGACCATAATCTCTATGTTTGTTCTCCGCTATTAGTGTCTTTGGAGTGACTCTTTGTTGCATGTTGAGGGCTTGTCATATGTTCTATCTATGTTATTATTGTTGAGAGAACTTACACTAGTGAAAGTATGAACCCTAGGCCTTGTTTGCTATCATTGCAATACCATTTACGCTCACTTTTACCACTTGTTACCTTGCTGTTTTTATTATTTCAGATTACAAAAACCCATATCTACTATCTATTTTGCACTTGTATCTTCATCTCTTCGCCGAACTAGTGCACCTATACAATTTACCATTGTTTTGGGTGTGTTGGGGACACACACTAGTAGAAAACCACCCATTAGTCCCGGTTCATATGGGCCTTTAGTCCCGGTTCAGGAACCGGGACTAATGGGTCGTTACTAATACCTCAAACCATTAGTCCCGGTTCAAACACGAACCGGGACCAATGTGCCTCCACGTGGCCCTGTGCGCCGAGCCCAGTCAGGGGGCCTTTGGTCCCGGTTGGTGGCTCCAACCGGGACCAAAAGGCATACATGCGTCTGCATTCCAGTGGCTGGGGGTTTTTTTTGAAAGGAGGAGGATTGGGGGTTTTGGGGGGTTAATTTAGGTGTTTCGTATATTGTGTTAGCTAGCTAATTAATAGAGAGAAGTGTCCTCTCTTATGTCCGTGCTTGGTCGACGCTACGTAGTATATATACATAAGTGATCGAGAGAACCATTCAGTACAGAAGTTCGTCATGCATACCGAGAGAAGTGATCGATCGACCTCTCCTTCTCCGAGAGATTGGTCGAACAACAAGTTTTTTACTGGCTACATACATGTACAATATGTATAAGATCTCTTAATTACAAGCCCCTAGCATTTGAAATCAACTTCCACATGGTATTCTCCGGCTTTACTGATGATGTGTTCAAGAAAGAATCCCGCCAATTCCTCTTGAATTGCTTTCATGCGATCTGGTGGTAGGAGTTCATCCCGCATCTGCCACGTCTAATTAATTTGAAGAAGGGGGTTAATTAATACATATATATGAATGAAACTCAACAGAAATGATGGTGTAATAAAATGAAATTGTGAATATTATTGCTTACGCACTTCATATTGTCTTCTAGAGTAGCCCCGCTTGTTTTTCAAAGTCGCGTTGTGGAAGAACTCGCACACGTAGTATCCACAGAAATCATTACCTTCCTCCTGCCACAAGCACTTTACGAGAAATAGAGGTCAATCAAACTGATAATGAAGCATTATAAATGGCATTGATGAAAGTATAGCTATAGAATCAACGGGAGATGCGCGCAACTAGCTAGCCAGTAGTACTTACTTTCGGGCATACATATCGCAGCTCCTTCGGCAGTCCCGGAGCTTGTGCGGTGAACTGTTTCCAAACCCTGCAAGACAAAGAAAATAATAATTATTACTTGAGATATCAGGAAATGAACAAAAAGTTGCCGATATGGTGCGATAATGATCGATTGAACTTACTTGCTGAGCATTTCAGTCATGTCCGCATAGGTGTTGGGATCTTTCCGTCTGGAGTCTAAGACGGTTACTAGTCCACGCTCAAGCTTAATCTCCAGAAGAATATAGTGGTACCTGCACACGCATGCATAACTCACCAATTACATTAACCTCTTGCTCAAGTAATAAGGGAAACTGAATATGCACACGACAGTAACACTCACGGGCCGTTGTAAGGAAAGAGTATGGTATCTTTGTTTTGATTTTTGATCAACGATTGTAGCAAGTTGTCCTCAGCCTCTTCGACGTTCTTTTCAACCAGAAATACATCTATGATATTTGTGTTAATGAACCCAATATCATAGATTTCATTTTTTTTTGCACTCGACGATCTTCAATCTGCATAATATATTGAGGATAATTAATTATAAATACATGCAATGAAAGAGCCGAGCTATATATAGAGACTTAATGACAGAAATAGTGCTTACAGGCAGTAGCAAAAGACCATTAATTTATCGAGGGCCTTTTGATTGAAGAACTCGAAGAACTCCTCAAATGGAACACACAACAGATCATTTGAAACGAGGTCGTGCTCCTCTTTAATGTTCAGATACAAACTGTTCGTCCCCTCACACTCTCTGCAGGTTTTCATGTACCAACTATGGAATCTTCGCATCATTGTTGTCAAAGATTTTTCATCTTTGACGAGAGGCTTCCCGTACTCGTATCTGAATACGTCCACCTCCATGAAATCAGGAAGTGCATCGTCAGGCAGGTAATCTTCAAGATTGCCATAACCGGCCACCGTCCCCGGAGGATTAGACACATTGAGCGGGGGGCACGATTGTTGTGCTTGTTCGCCGAGCTGGGCAATTTTTTTCCCCTTTGCTCGTTGTTCTTTTGACCTTTTATCACTGACAGTAGTTCCCGACCGCTTGGCTTGGAGATATGTCTGTTCAGTAATGCGCTCATAGTTGGTTCTCGGCGGAGACTTTGCTGGTTTCCTCAGGGCATCGAGGGTGCGCTTTGCTTTCACCGGATCTACCTTCTCCTCCGGAGGTGGATGTCTCTTTGCTTTCACCCCATCAAAGAACTCCTTCACATGGGCCTGCACGATCGTATTGTTTTCCTCCTTGGTCCTCTCATACGGTAACTTCTCTAGAGGCTTTAGAGGTGGACCGTATCTGTATTGCCTCTCTCTTCTCGTGCTGCTAGACGCTGGAGCAGATGGAGCGGCTGCGGCGTCTGTCTTCTTTCGTGCTTGCTTACGAGGCGGAGGAGAAGGACTACGATGCGCCGGAGCAGCCGGGGCGGCAGCGGGTCTCTTCCGCCCTTGCTGGCGAGGCGGAGAAGAAGGAGGCGGAGTGCCGCCACGCGCCGGAGAAGGAGGCGGAGTGCCGCCACGCGTGCCCTGATCGTCACTCGCCGGAGGAGGAGGCGGTGGAGGAGGCGGAGTGCCGCCACGCGTGCCCTGATCGTCACCCGCCGGAGGAGGAGGCGGTGGAGGAGGCGGAGTGCCCTGACTCGCTGGAGGAGGAGGAGGAGGCGGAGGCATCCAGTTCAGAAGGTTGATGAGCTCCTTCCACCATAGGCATGGAGTCTTCAAAGCAGAACCCAGCCTAGTCTCCCCTTCGCCGGTAGGGTGCTCAAGCGCGAGGTCCTCAAATCCCTCCGTTATTTCATCAACCATCACCTTAGCAAATCCTTCTGGAATCGACTGGAAGTGATAAGTTGTGCCGGGTCCACTAGGATAAACTTGGCCAACAGCCGCCTTGACCTTGAAATTCATCCATCGCGCCATAATGTGGCAATTTTGAGACTCCGTGATACCATCCACGGGATAGCTGGCAGGAGCCGTCAAGACATGCTCCGGCTGAAGCAGCTCGGTGGAAGCCACGCTACTTCTCCGCTGAGATGGCGGGGTAGTTTCGGGGGAAGCTTCGGCATGTCGTTTGTTGCGATCTGCTGCTTCTTGTTCCTCTTCTTGATCGTCTAGCCCCATTACCCTTCCAAGCAGCGCCTGCATTTGGTCTTGCTCCAGTTTCTTCCTCCTCTCGTGGGTTTTGTAACCCCCTGCGTCCGAAAAACCAACCTTCCACGGAATGGAGCCTGGTGTGCCTCGTGTCCGTCCAGGGTGCTCGGGATTTCCAAGGGCCATTGTGAGCTCGTCCTTCTCCCTGTTTGGAAGGAACGTCCCTCGCTGCGCTGCATCGATATAGTGTCAAAGGTTCTTGACTGGTGTTTGCAGTTGCTCGTCCGTCCACTGACACTTCCCTATTACAGGGTCCAAGGTTCCGCCAGCCCCGAAGAACCAAGTCCGGCAATGGTCTGGCCAGCGCATTGTCTCTGGTTCGATCCGTTTTTCAAGCAGATCATGCTCAGCCTTGGACCACTTAGGCCGGGCTTTGAGGTAGCCACCTGACCCCGTGCGATGGTGAAGCTTCTTCTTCGCAGCATTTTTCTTGTTTGTCTCCGACATCTTCTTACTCTTTTCCGATGTCTTGTGGGCCACAAATGCGGGCCAGTGATCTTTGATCTTCTCATATTTGCCGATGAATTCTGGTGTCTTTTTTTCCTTGACAAACTGGTTCAGCTCTTTCCTCCACCTCCTCATTAGGCCTGCCATCTTCTTAAGAGCACAAGACTTGATTAATTGCTCTTTAACTGGCTTCTCCGGATCCTCCTCTGGCGGTAGGGTGAAATTTTCCTTCAGCTCAGTCCAAAGATCTTCTTTCTGCATATCATTGACATAAGACACCTCAGGGTCTTCATCCTTAGCAGGCTTATACCATTGCTGGAGGCTGATCGGGATCCTGTCCCTAACAAGAACCCCGCACTGAGCAGAAAATGCCTTCCTTGTCCGGATGGGTTCAATCGGTTCGCCGTCGGGCGCGATTTCTATGATCTCAAACTTTTCATCCGAGCTCAACTTTTTCTTCGGGCGTCGTCTCCTTACCGAAGTTGTGCTCGATCCGGAGGGCTAGAAATTATAAGGAAGAAAGACGACAGTAATTAATATGTGTACATATACCAAAACAATGGATGCATCAATTAACTAGTCAGCACGAGCTTAACTAATATATATATATATACCTGGCCGGACTCGGTTCGGTGACCGGAGCAGCCAGCACGGTCTCCTTCGTCTTGTACCTCCATTGTGTCACCGGAGCCATCATGAACATAGTCCTCCTCTTGTACCGGCATTAATGGGTCGAAGCCATCATAAACATAGCCCTCTTCTTCATCCAGCTGACCAACGGTGTCGATGAGAAATGACGCAACATCATCACTTCCATTTGCGATTATGTCCCCCAACATCGCTTCTGTTTCTTCGTCTCGGGAGTGCTCCATAGTTTCTGCAAATATTTACAACATGTCAATTATTATTCAAACATGGTTCAGATGGATATATATATATATATATATATATTAGTGGCAAACGTAGAACTAGCTAGCTAATCACAATAAGGAATCATGTTAGTGGCCTCGACGCTGCTTCTCTAGGGTTTGGGGTCGCCTCGACACAACACTTCAAGGGTTTGGGGTGGCCTCGACGACAATGCTCTTTTAACTTGATAAATTTGGGTGGCCTCGAGAGAGTTAATTTGTCGGGTAGGGGCACGGCGGGAGGGGGTAGGAGACCAACATCGTTTTCTCTCTAGGGTTTGGGTGTCCTCGAGAGTTATCGGGGAGGGGGTGTCGGTACCACCCCCTAGCTTGTGTTGAAGTTTCTTCTTTCTCCTCTATTCCTTTCTTTCTTCTTCTCCTCTTCTTTTTCTTCTTCTCCCTCGAGAAAGGAAAATAATTAAGGAAAAGGAAGAAAAGAGAAAGAAGGAAGAAGGAAGAAGAAGAAGAAAAAAAAGAAGAAAAAAAGAGGAGAAGAAGAAAGGAATAGAGGAGAAAGAAGAAATTTTTTTTCTTCTTTCTCCTCTATTCCTTTCTTCTTCTCCTCTTCTTTTTCTTCTTTTTTCCTCTTCTTATTTATTTCTCCTCTTCTTCCTCTCCTCTTTTTCTCCTTTCTTCCTCTTCTTATTTTCCTTTTTCCTCTCATTCTTTTAGTATTGCTTGTTTTTAAAAAAATGTTCAAATAGAAAATTTCGAAAAAAAACAAAGGTTTTGCCTAATGCATTGTTCATACAAATATACAAACATTTGCATATTCTACAATAATTAATATCACCAAAAAAAATCTATGAACAGAAAAAAAAACCTAACTTTTCTAAAAATCTATCTTTTGCATATATGAAAACATTAATACACATATGAACAATAAATACATATATGAACAAAAACATGCTCTGAACAATTTTTGAACATTACATACACATAGCCACATACATACACATATACATTATATATATATGAACAAAAAAACTAAACTAATAAAAATGGAAAAAAAACAGAGCCGCATATATATATATAGCCACATACATACACATATATATATACATTGAACAAAAAAATTAAACTAATAAAAATGAAAAAAAATAGAGCCCGTGCGGCGTGACGGCTCACAGCGATGGCGGCGCGCGGGGGCGGGCGACGGCGACGGGGCAGGGGCGCGGCGCGCGGGGGCGGGCAATGGCGACGGGGCAGCCTGGCGGCGACGACGGCGGGCGCGGGCTCGGGGAGGCCGGCGACGACGACGCGCGCGGGCGACGGCGACGGCGACGGCGGGGGCGGCGGGCGGCGTCGGGGCAGCCTGGCGGCGTCGATGTGCTCGGCGTCGTCGGGGGGCAACTGGTGGCGATGAACTCTGCAAAACTGCAAAGTGCTACTTATATACAGGGAGCATTGGTCTCGGTTGGTGGCACCAACCGGGACTAAAGCAATAGTCCCGGTTGGTGCCACCAACCGAGACCAAAGGTCTCTTTTCGGCAGCCCAAAGGGCGGGAAGCTGCGGCCTTTAGTCCCGGTTGGTGCCACCAACCGGGACCAATGCCCCCCCCTATAGTCCCGGTTGGTGCCACCAACCAGGACCAATGCCCCCCCCCTATAGTCCCGGTTGGTGCCACCAACCGGGACCAAAGGTCCCTGTGCTGCCCGCATCGGGGCGAAAGTTTAGTCCCACCTCGCTAGTTGAGAGGGGCGCGCAGTGGTTTATAAGCCCCACTGCCACACCCCTCTCGAGCTCCTCTCCATTGCAGGCTTACGGGCCTACTAGCTACTGGTTTGCCTGATGGGCCTTCTGGGCCTTCTGCGGGCCTGAATCCTGGCCCAAAATAGGGATTCAAATCGTATTCAGGCCGTGTGGGCCTAGTAGGTGGCATTTTTTTGTTTTTTGTTTTCTTTACTTATTGTTGCTATTTTTATTTTTTTCTAGTTTTTTTGTTTTGTTTTCTGCATTATTTATTTTCTTTTGTTTTTTGCTTTATTTTTTAATTCTTTTTGCTTTTAGTTTTAGGAAAATTATAAACTTTCTGTTAGTGCCATTACTTTTCAAATTTGAAAACACTTTTTTTTTCTTTCTTGCTTTATTTATTTTACTTTGTTTCTACTTACAACAAAATACTTATTGTTGTTTTTTGTTTCGTTTTCTACATTATTTATTTTCTTTTGTTTTTTGCTTTTTTTAATTCTTTTTGCTTTTAGTTTTGGGAAAATTATAAACTTTCTGTTAGTGCCATTACTTTTCAAATTTGAAAACACTTTTTTTGTTTTCTTTCTTGCTTTACTTATTTTGTTTTGTTTCTACTTACAACAAAATACTTATTGTTGTTTTTTTGTTTTGTTTTCTGCATTATTTATTTTCTTTTGTTTTTTGCTTTATTTTTTAATTCTTTTTGCTTTTAGTTTTAGGAAAATTATAAACTTTCCACTTTTTTGTTTTTTTTTCTTTCTTGCTTTATTTATTTTATTTTGTTTCTACTTACAACAAAATACCTATTGTTGCTATTTTTAATTATTATGAGGGCCGAACCATAAGACATTAAAGCATTTCAAATGAACTCTGAAAAAGTTGAAAGTTGGCATGGTATAATAAATTGACCCACACATAGCATGTGCATGTACAAAACGGACAATGGTATCATACTCGTCAGTTACAAAGTTGGCATGGTATCATCATAATAGTTGCGGGAGAAAGTCTTCACTTTTTCTTCGCTTGTGTCATTTGCTTATTGCGCCATAACCATGGATAATCTTCATCATTTATCAGGATGCTGGGGTCAGCCTTGACTTTAAAGGGAGGAATTTCATGAAACTTTTCATAATCTTCAGACATGTCTGTCTTGTCCTCCACTCCCACGATGTCCCTTTTTCCTGAAAGAACTATGTGGCGCTTTGGCTCATCGTATGATGTATTCGCTTCCTTATCTTTTCTCTTTCTCGGTCTGGTAGACATGTCCTTCACATAGATAACCTGTGCCACATCATTGGCTAGGACGAACGGTTCGTTAGTGTACCCAAGATTTTTCAGATCCATTGTTGTCATTCCCTACTGTGGGTCTACCTGTACCCCGCCTCCTGACAGATTGACCCATTTGCACTTAAACAAAGGGACCTTAAAATCATGTCCGTAGTCAAGTTCCCATATGTCCACTATGTAACCATAATATGTGTCCTTTCCCCTCTAGGTTGTTGCATCAAAGCGGACACCGCTGTTTTGGTTGGTGCTCTTTTGATATTGGTCACTCGTGTAAAATGTATTCCCATTTATCTCGTATCCTTTCCAAATCAATACAGTCAAAGATGGTCCCCTGGATAACAAGTACAACTCATCACAAACAGTGTTGTCACCTCTGATACGTGCTTCCAACCAACTGCTGAAAGTCCTGATGTGTTCACATGTAATCCAGTCGCCGCACTGCTCCGAGTGTTTGGAGCGCAGACTGTTCTTGTGTTCATCGACATACGGGGTCACCAAGGTAGAGTTCTGTAGAACTGTGTAGTGTGCTTGAGACCAAGAATATCCGTCCCTGCATATTATTGAGTCCCTTCCAAGCGTGCCTTTTCCAGTCAGTATCCCCTCATACTGCGATTTAGGGAGACCTATCTTCTTAAGGCCAGGAATGAAGTCAACACAAAACCCGATGACATCCTCTGTTTGATGGCCCATGGAAATGCTTCCTTCTGGCCTAGCGCGGTTACGGATATATTTCTTTAGGACTCCCATGAACCTCTCAAAGGGGTACATATTGTGTAGAAATACGGGGCCCAGAATGACAATCTCGTCAACTAGATGAACTAGGACGTGCGTCATGACATTGAAGAAGGATGGTGGGAACACCAGGTCGAAACTGACAAGACATTGCACCACATCACTCCTTAGCCTTGGTATGATTTCTGGATCAATCACCTTCTGAGAGATTGCATTGAGGAATGCACATAGCTTCACAATGGCTAATCGGATGTTTTTCGGTAGAAGCCCCCTCAATGCAACCGGAAGTAGTTGCATCATAATCACGTGGCAGTCATGAGACTTCAGGTTCTGAAACTTTTTCTCTGCCATATTTATTATTCCTTTTATATTCGACGAGAAGCCAGTTGGGACCTTCATACTAAGCAGGCATTCAAAGAAGATTTCCTTCTCTTCTTTGGTAAGAGCATAGCTGGCAGGACCTTCATACTGCTTTGGAGGCATGCCGTCTTTTTCGTGCAAACGTTGCAGGTCCTCCCGTGCCTCAGCTGTATCTTTTGTCTTCCCATACACGCCCAAGAAGCCTAGTAGGTTCACTCAAAGGTTCTTCGTCACGTGCATCACGTCGATCGAAGAGCGGACCTCTAGGTCTTTCCAGTAGGGTAGGTCCCAAAATATAGATTTCTTCTTCCACATGGGTGCGTGTCCCCCAGCGCCACTCGGAACAGCTAGTCCGCCGGGACCCTTTCCAAAGATTAAGTGTAAATCATTGACCATAGTAAGTACGTGATCACCGGTACGCATGGCGGGCTTCTTCCGGTGATCTACCTCGCCTTTCAAATGCTTGCCTTTCTTTCGACATTGATGGTTGGTCGGAAGAAATCGACGATGGCCCAGGTACACATTCTTCCTGCAGCTTGCCAGGTATATACTATCGGTGTCAAGTAAACAGTGCGTGCATGCGTGGTATCCCTTGTTTGTCTGTCCTAAAAGGTTACTGAGAGCGGGCCAATCGTTGATGGTCACGAACAGCAACACCTTTAGGTTAAATTCCTCCTGTTTATGCTCATCCCATGTACGTACACCGTTTCCATTCCACAGCTGTAAAAGTTCTTCAACTAATGGCCTTAGGTACACATCAATGTCATTGCCGGGTTGCTTAGGGCCTTGGATGAGAACTGGCATCATAATGAACTTCCGCTTCATGCACATCCAAGGAGGAAGGTTATACATACATAGAGTCACGGGCCAGGTGCTGTGATTGCTGCTCTGCTCCCCAAAAGGATTAATGCCATCCGCGCTTAAAGCAAACCATACGTTCCTTGGCTCACTTGCAAACTCATCCCAGTACTTTCTCTCGATTTTTCTCCACTGCGACCCATCAGCGGGTGCTCTCAACTTCCCGTCTTTCTTACGGTCCTCACTATGCCATCGCATCAACTTGGCATGCTCTCCGTTTCTGAATAGACGTTTCAACCGTGGTATTATAGGAGCATACCACATCACCTTCGCAGGAACCCTCTTCCTGGGGGGCTCGCCGTCAACATCACCAGGGTCATCTCGTCTGATCTTATACCGTAATGCACCGCATACCGGGCATGCGTTCAGATCCTTGTATGCACCGCGGTAGAAGATGCAGTCATTAGGGCATGCATGTATCTTCTGCACCTCCAATCCTAGAGGGCATACGACCTTCTTTGCTGCGTATGTACTGTCGGGCAATTCGTTATCCTTTGGAAGCTTCTATTTCAATATTTTAAGTAGCTTCTCAAATCCTTTGTCAGGCACAGCATTCTCTGCCTTCCACTGCAGCAATTCCAGTACGGTACCGAGCTTTGTGTTGCCATCTTCGCAATTGGGGTACAACCCTTTTTTGTGGTCCTCTAGCATGCGATCGAACTTCAGCTTCTCCTTTTGACTTTCGCATTGCGTCCTTGCATCGACAATGACCCGGCGGAGATCATCATCATCGGGCACATCATCTGCTTCCTCTTGATCTTCAGCAGCTTCGCCCGTTGCAGCATCATCGTGCACATCGTCTGGTTCCTCTTGATCTTCAGGAGCATCACCATATTCAGGGGGCACATAGTTGTCATCGTACTCTTCTTCTTCGCCGTCTTCCATCATAACCCCTATTTCTCCGTGCCTCGTCCAAACATTATAGTGTGGCATGAAACCCTTGTAAAGCAGGTGGGTGTGGAGGATTTTCCGATCAGAGTAAGACTTCGTATTCCCACATATAGGGCATGGACAACACATAAAACCATTCTGCTTGTTTGCCTCAGCCACTTCGAGAAAATCATGCACGCCCTTAATGTACTCGGAGGTGTGTCTTGAACCGTACATCCATTGTCGGTTCATCTGCGTGCATTATATAATGAAGTGACCAAATTAATAGAAGTTCATCATCACATTAAAACCAAAGTACATACATAGTTCTCATCTAACAACATAAAGCTCTGCAGAGCATCTAAATTAATTAAACCATACACTGAAACTATGTAGAACATTTCAATGCGAAAACAAATGCGATCATAATCGCAACCAATGTAACAACTGATCCAACGGCATAATGATACCAAGCCTCGGTATGAATGGCATATTTTCTAATCTTTCTAATCTTCAAGCGCATTGCATCCATCTTGATCTTGTGATCATCGACGACATCCGCAACATGCAACTCCAATATCATCTTCTCCGCCTCAATTTTTCTAATTTTTTCCTTCAAGAAATTGTTTTCTTCTTCAACTAAATTTAACCTCTCGACAATAGGGTCGGTTGGAATTTCCGGTTCAACAACCTCCTAGATAAATAAAATCTACGTCACGTTGGTCGGCATAATTGTCATAAACAATAAATGAACCAATAGTTATGAAAAGATAATATATACCACATCCGAATCATAGACAAGACGAGGGCCGACGGGGGCGGATACCAAAACCATCGCACTATATAAGATGCAATAATAAAAGTAAGAAAATAATACAAGTATCTATCTAAACATACAAGTAAGAATATTTTTCGTTTCAGAAAGAAGATAAGAACAAGAGGCTCACCACGGTGGTGCCGGCGATGAGATCGGCGTGGGTGATCGACGACGGTGAAGACGGGGACGGTGCGTGACGGACCGCTAAATCTAGACAAATATTGAGGAAAATGGAGTTTGAAGGGGAGAAAGCTTAAGTAGTGTGGCTCGGGCATTCCATCGAACACCTCGTGTGCATAGGAGGTGAGCTAGAGCACCACAAAGCTCTCCCCTCGCCGGCCACGAAAAACAGAGCACTGGGAGTGCTCTGCTCGCGAGCAGGGGGTATATATAGGCACCACCATTGGTCCCGGTTGATAGCAAGAACCGGGACTAAAAGGTTAGCCTTTGGTCCCGGTTGGTGGCACGAACCGGGACCAATGGTGGTGGGCCAGGAGCGAGGCCCATTGGTCCCGGTTCGTCCCTCCAACCGGGACCAAAAGGTCCAGACGAACCGGGACCAATGGCCCACGTGGCCCGGCCGGCCCCCGGGGCTCAAGAACCGGGTCCAATGCCCCCATTGGTCTCGGTTCTGGATTGAACCGGGACTAATGGGCTGGACCGGCCTGGACCATCGCCCCCTTTTCTACTAGTGACAAGAGACTTTTTGTTATTTGGTTGCAGGGTTGTTTGAGAGATACCATCTTCATCCTACGCCTCCTACGGATTGATAAACCTTAGGTCATCCACTTGAGGGAAAGTTGCTACTGTCCTACAAACCTATGCACTTGCAGGCCCAACAACGTCTACAAGAAGAAGGTTGTGTAGTAGACATCACGAGCTTTGAAGGCTGGAGGGAGAGGGCGACTGGAGGAGGGCGACAGAGGCCGGAGGGAGAGGGCGACCGGATGAGAGAGAGAGGGCGAGCGGTGGAGCGGTGCTTGAGCGGGCGACCCGATGGGGAACAGAGAGGAGTCGTGCAAGGGGGCGCAGGGAGCGATCTGGTGCGGGCAGGGGAGGTTTTTTTAGTTCTCTTTTAGTGGGCCGGAGGAGAACTAACCCAATTAGAACCTCTCCACCAGGCTAGTTTTTTTTAGCTTGGTTAGAGTAAACTAGCTCAAACTAACCCCTCCTGTTTGGATAATTTGAGGCTATTTCAAGCCAAACTAGCTCCAACTCAGGGATCCAAACAAAGAGGAGTAGTACTGTACATGCTACAGTCTAGACCGTAGCACATTGTTTTTTATGGCCATATCACCACATTGTTTTCTACTACTGGTTTACTGGGCTGCCATGGTTCGCACTGCTGGTTCACTGGGCTGCTGTGGTTCGCACTCCTCCGACGTGAGTGGTAGTACTAGTATATACCGCATGATTCTTTGCTCCTTCTTACTATGTACTTCGCCGACATGTGGGAGAGCTAGCATCCGGGTCGACGTGTCATGCACCAGATTAGAGTGCGGAATGGAAGGGGGGCCATCACCCCGGTCATAGCGCCAGTAATTCATGACTATAGTGAGTAGTCATATCACAAGTCTTTCCAGCAGTAACGCGCCGTCAAATCACACAGCTCGACCTTTCCAGCAGTAAGTTGAATCCGCTACTCCCTCACCCTCCTCGCCTCTCTATCAAACCGCCTACGCGAAAACTGCCGTGCGTACTATCCGGGAAAAGCCCCGCCCTCAACTTTTAACTACGCGAAAATAGTTCGAGCTTGTTCGTTTTATATACTAGTAAGTGGTACGTGCATAGCACGTAGGAAGTAGGAACTAAGTGCACAAGAATTTATAGGACTCAGAACAGTTACGTGTGTGTTTCTTGGAATGTTTTTCTAAGGTTAGCATACCAGTTTGGCGTTTTTTTCTTTTGCAAGTAATACTATAGATCAGTGTAGGTGTACACGGCCAAGCATAGCGCAACACTGTCGTTATATGCATGTACCAAGGGGTTTGTAATCCGATGCACTAGAGAGCTTTTGGCCGGCTCATGCTGGGCTATTTATTTATTTAACTATTAGCTACTCCATGTGGGCCAGCAAGACAGCAAGCACAATGGACAGTTCACTTGTGGAGTGGGCCTGTCGGTCTGGTAGCTTCTACTCGTTTCCACTGCCGTTTCTGCATCTACAGTGGGCTCCATTGCTCTACGTAAACATGAGCCGTCGGATGAAACAAATACACGGCTTATGTTGCAGGGATTCGCTCGTGTTTGCACTATCTGATTCATTCAATCAATGGCTAGAACTGCTCAGCCTTTGGTGGGAACACTGTACACGCGGGGTAAATCCAGATTCAAAAACTGGTGTACTATATAGGGGTTATAGTATATCGTAAATACTAGTACTGTATGTTTATTCACCCGTGGGGTTGTTCAATGAATGGAGGGTCGGGGAGCATAAGTGAACGAATACTACTACTAGTAGTTAGTAGGGGTCGTACAGTTAGTCACCTTAAATAGAGAGTTTTTTTTCTTTAATGCCACGTACACAAATTGAAGCGCTTGTTGTGGAGAGAAAAAGATAATCACTCCACTATATATGCACGCAGGGGCCTGAGCGCTTGCTTTACTAGGGTTTCTCTCTTCATTCTCTCATCCTCTCCAGATCTAAACAAGACAGCGGTAGCGACATTTTCTCTCTGCTCAACGCTGGTCACAGATTCGGCCGGATCCCTTCAGTAGGTGTGTGTGTAGAGGACTAAAAGGTGCATCGTTCACGCGGTCATCATAGGCGAGAGAGGAACCCCACAGCTGCCGGCAGGGCCCGATCCTCTGCCCGTGTCGTTCTCTCCAACACAGCACCGGCTTGGGAGGTCCTCTGACCCTTCTTCCTTCTTGCCGTATTGTGCACAAATCGGACCTGCCGCCACCGACATCCCGACAACCCTCACGTACAAGTTCTTCGAGAGCGACCTTGCTCTACTGCCCCAGCTCCCCACGTGTCAGCATGTGCATCTTTTTATACTTCCATCGGCTCTTCCAAATCCACCTAAATTTTTAGTATTATTATAGGTAAAGCTACTTCATGCATTCAAATATAGGACTTGGTTCAAACAACAAAGAAGGGGGGAACACAGAATCTTAGCAGCAGTGCGACACAAAAAGAAGCGCTACTGCTAATTAGCAGTAGTGCGGGTACAAAACACTCGATACTGATACAAATTTAGCAATAGCGCGTGCGGGCAAAATCACGCTGCTACAAAAATCGACCGACGGTACACTCCAACCTAAGTTTAGCAGCACTGTGGTGTCACGACACGCGCTACTACTAGTTGAATAGCTATAGCGCGGTCAGACACCCCATGCTACTACTGAGGGACTGCCGCAGCACCCACCACCCGATCCACTCCCACCCCACCAATCTCTTCGTGAACCTCACGCCACCCCTCGGTCGAATGCCTCTTCTCCCCCACGATCTCGTCGCGGCCACCACCACCCATGCTGGGACGAGATTGGTCGCCGCCGTGTCCCCCGTCTTCTTCTTCTTCACCTCCTTGTCCCCCTTCTTCTCTAGGGACGCTGCCATCTCTCCTTTCTCCTTCTTCTTCTTAGTAGCAGCCTTCTCCCCCTTCTCCTTCTTCTCCGGCGCTGCCGCCTTCTCCCCCTTCTCCTTCTTCTTCAGGGTGGCCGCCTTCTCCATCCCACCCTTCTTCTTCTTTGGGATGGCCGCCTTATCCCCCTTCCCCTGCTTCTTCGGGGTCGCCGCCCCCACCTCACTCTTCCCGGGATCCGGAGAAGAGCCCTCGCTGGACCCGGCGTGGCGGCGACCATCTTAGGCCTCCCGGCCCCGCACTTGGCAGTGGATCCTGGACTCGCGGAGGCAGCGGTGGGGACGGGATCCTTCTTAGGCCTCCCAGGCCCATGCTTAGCAGTGGAGTCGGGGCTGGCACTGGTGGCGGCGGTCGGGACGGGTCCTTCTTAGGTCTGCCAGGCCCGCGCTTGGCAGTGGAGTTGGCAACGACGGCGCTCTCCTCGCCCTTGGAAGGCGCGGTGCTCACCTCCGCTGGATTCTTCCTGGCCATGCCCACCTCTCTCCTCCTGCACATTATTAGGTGTCTCTCTTCCCGGATTTAAACATTTTTTTAACCATGTGGTACATGTGCCTGCACATTCTTGTTTATCTAAGTGATGTGTGCACGACGCTTCCATGTTTGTCATCTTTAGCTACAAACTATGTCTGTCAAGTACAGTAGCTTCAGACATCGGTTGGGCTCTTTGTTGAAAGCAGGAAAGAGGTTTCTGTCATTTTACTAACGGACTACACAATTTGGTAGTATCTTTGGATGATATACTGAAAAGTGAAAACTATGCTCTGTTCATTCAGTTAAGTTTGGAATGCACATGGATTTGAGTGTGTCACATTGTCTCTAGTCATTCTGATTTTTGCGTTAAGACTTGAGAGAACTTCTGAGAATACTGTCGGCATCGTGTTTTCACCTGAAGATTTTGATATGCAACTAGATATTAAAATGGCAATAAAATGATGAGATCCTTGTACATAATACTTTGAGGATTTGACTGTTCTTAGATAAAAATGTATCTACAACTTGCAAATAATAGCTGTTTCCCATGAATTTTGTAGCAAGGGCATGTGACAGAGCTGCAGCCAGAGACATTGTTTCTGGGAATTAGACTGATGGACCGCTCCTTGACACGTGGATACCTAAAGGGCTCTAGGAATGTGCAGTTGTTGGGCATTGCCTGCATCACCCTAGCCACCCGCATTGAAGAGAACCAGCCATACAATAGGTATTGAGCTCCCTTGTGCTACATGTTCGTTCTGTTTCAGTAAAATGTGTGCATGGCATATTTTCTTATCCCCCCCTTTCAGTATGAGTACTACTGCAGGTTGTTGGCATATGGTAGTAAGATAGGATTGCATGTTCGCTGTTATGTGTTGCTAACTGAAATAATGCTTCAAGTATCCCTACAACAAAAGAAGCCTCAGATAAACGCATCCTTTTAATTCAGGTCGAAGTTCCAGTAGGTTTTCTGTGGCACCCCGGCTCAGAGAAACCGGAACGCCCCATATTCCATCCTAGAGATCGAGGAGAAGTCTTCTGGAATACGGCACTGCTTAGCATAGAACAAATCAGCTCTTTATTACAATCTATATGGGTACAAGGGGGTTAGAACGGCACGGAGAAACTACGCGTGCCATGGTTGCTCCATGCAAGCAGCAGAACATCACGACGCAGCGCAATGACTACTGGCAGCGGAACAGCAACGACGGTGATGAACTCCACTCCGCAGGGACTCTGGCTGAAACTACGTGTGCCACCGTTGCTCCTCACACTCCCATTTGGGTGGACCAAAGCGTTCCGACAAAACTGTCCCACTACCATGACACTCTCCCGGCCACTCTGACCAACTCCCCTTTGGGCTAAGTCCTGGGTGGCCCCGTGCCTACCAAAGGCACCAATGGCCACCGTCGTGGCAGAACGGTCCCAAACGGGGACAAGGATCCATACTCAACAATGGGCACACAAGGCTTATGCCGTCCTACCTGATCAGGGTAGCGCCCGCGCATAACCTTCCCTCGTGGGAGGCACCGGTGAGAGGCATAACAATAGACCTAGTAAGTGATGGGGAACGTTGCAGAAAATAAAATTTTCCTACGGTTTCACCAAGATCCATCTATGAGTTCATCTAAGCAATGAGTGAGAGGAGTGCATCTACATACCTTTGTAGATCGCGAGCGGAAGCGTTCAAGAGAACGGGGATGATGGAGTCGTACTCGCCGTGATCCAAATCATTGATGACCAAGTGCCGAACGGACAGCACCTCCGCGTTCAACACACGTACGGAGCGGATGACGTCTCCTCCTTCTTGATCCAGCGAGGGGGAAGGAGAGGTTGAGGAAGAAGGCTCCAACAGCAGCATGACGGCGTGGTGGTGGTGGAGAGGCAGTACTCCGACAGGGCTTCGCCAAGCACTTAACGGAGGAGGAGAGGTGTTGGGGAGGGGAGGGGCTGCGCCTTGGATGTTGTGTGCAGCCCTCCCCTCGCCCCTCTATTTATAGGGGAAGGGGGAAGGGGGCCGGGCCCCTCTAGATGAGATCTAGAGGGGGGCGGCGGCCAAGGGAGGGGGCTTGCCCCCCAAGCAAGGGGGGCGCCCCCACTAGGGTTCCCCCACCCCCAACCCTAGGCGCATGGGCCCAAGGGGGGGCGCGCCCAGCCCTCCAGGGGCTGGTTCCCTGCCCCCTATGGCCCATGAGGCCCTCCAAGAGAGGTGGCCCCTCCCGGTGGACCCCCGGAACCCCTCCGGTGGCCCCGGTACAATACCGATATGCCCCCGAAACTTTCCGGTGAACGTATGACAACTTCCCATATATAAATCTTCACCTCCGGACCATTCCGAAACTCCTCGTGACGTCCGGGATCTCATCCGGGACTCCGAACAACATTCGGTAATCACATACAAGTCTTCCTAATAACCCTAGCGTCACCGAACCTTAAGTGTGTAGACCCTACGGGTTCGGGAGACATGCAGACATGACCGAGACGGCTCTCCGATCAATAACCAACAGCGGGATCTGGATACCCATGTTGACTCCCACATGCTCCTCGATGATCTCATCGGATGAACCATGATGTCGAGGATTCAATCAACCCCGCATACAATTCCCTTTGTCAAACGGTACGTTACTTGCCCGAGACTCGATCGTCGGTATCCCAATACCTCGTTCAGTCTTGTTACTGGCAAGTCACTTTACTCGTACCGTAATGCATGATCCCGTGACCAAACACTTGGTCACTTTGAGCTCATTATGATGATGCATTACCGAGTGGGCCCAGAGATACCTCTCCGTCATACGGAGTGACAAATCCTAGTCTCGATCCGTGTCAACCCAACAGACACTTTCAGAGATACCTGTAGTGCACCTTTATAGTCACCCAGTTACGTTGTGACGTTTGGTACACCCAAAGCACTCCTACGGTATCCGGGTGTTACACGATCTCATGGTCTAAGGAAAAGATACTTGACATTGGAAAAGCTCTAGCAAACGAACTACACGATCTTGTGCTATGCTCAGGATTGGGTCTTATCCATCACATCATTCTCCTAATGATGTGATCCCGTTATCAATGACATCTGATGTCCATAGTCAGGAAACCATGACTATCTATTGGTCAACGAGCTAGTCAACTAGAGGCTTACTAGGGACATATTATGGTCTATGTATTCACACGTGTATTACAATTTCCGGATAATACAATTATAGCATGAATAAAGACAATTATCATGAACAAGGAAATATAATAATAATCCTTTTATTATTGCCTCTAGGGCATATTTCCAACAGTCTCCCACTTGAACTAGAGTCAATAATCTAGTTACATTGTGATGAATCGAACACCCATGGAGTTCTGGTGTTGATCATGTTTTGCTCGCGAAAGAGGTTTAGTCAGCGGATCTGTGACATTCATATCCGTATGTACTTTGCAAATATATATGTCTCCATCTTGAACATTTTCACGGATGGAGTTGAAACGACGCTTGATGTGCCTGGTCTTCTTGTGAAACCTGGGCTCCTTGGCAAGGGCAATAGCTCCAGTGTTGTCACAAAAGAGTTTGATCGGCCCCGATGCATTGGGTATGACTCCTAGGTCGGTGATGAACTCCTTCACCCAAATTGCTTCATGCGCTGCCTCCAAGGCTGCCATGTACTCTGCTTCACATGTAGATCCCGCCACGACGCTCTGCTTGCAGCTGCACCAGCTTACTGCTCCACCATTCAACATATACACGTATCCGGTTTGTGACTTAGAGTCATCCAGATCTGTGTCGAAGCTAGCGTCGACGTAACCCTTTGCGACGAGCTCTTCGTCACCTCCATAAATGAGAAACATGTCCTTTGTCCTTTTCAGGTACTTCAGGATATTCTTGACCGCTGTCCAGTGTTCCTTGCCGGGATTACTTTGGTACCTTCCTACCAAACTTACGGCAAGGTTTACATCAGGTCTGGTACACAGCATGGCATACATAATAGATCCTATGGCTGAAGCATAGGGGATGACACTCATCTCTTCTTTATCTTTTGCCGTGGTCGGGCATTGAGCCGAGCTCAATCTCACACCTTGCAATATAGGCAAGAACCCTTTCTTGGACTGATCCATTTTGAACTTCTTCAAAATCTTATCAAGGTATGTGCTTTGTGAAAGACCTATGAGGCGTCTCAATCTATACCTACAGATCTTGATGCCTAATATGTAAGCAGCTTCTCCAAGGTCCTTCATTGAAAAACACTTATTCAAGTAGGCCTTAATGTTGTCCAAAAGTTCTATATCATTTCCCATCAAAAGTATGTCATCTACATATAATATGAGAAATGCTACAGAGCTCCCACTCACTTTCTTGTAAACGCAGGCTTCTCCATAAGTCTGCATAAACCCAAACGCTTTGATCATCTCATCAAAGCGAATGTTCCAACTCCGAGATGCTTGCACCAGCCCATAAATGGATCGCTGGAGCTTGCATACTTTGTTAGCATTCTTAGGATCAACAAAACCTTCCGGCTGCATCATATACAGTTCTTCCTTAAGATGTCCGTTAAGGAATGCCGTTTTGACATCCATCTGCCATATCTCATAATCATAGTATGCGGCAATTGCTGACATGATTCGGACGGATTTCAGCTTCGCTACGGGAGAGAATGTCTCATCGTAGTCAACCCCTTGAACTTGTCGATAACCCTTAGCGATAAGTCGAGCTTTATGGATGGTAACATTACCATCGTAGTCAACCCCTTGAACTTGTCGATAACCCTTGAACTTGTCGATAACCCTTAGCGATAAGTCTATCGCTCGCCGATCATCGGGCAAGTCTGTCAAAGTCCATACTTTGTTTTCATACATGTATTCTATCTCGGATTGCATGGCTTCGAGCCATTTGTTGGAATCTGGGTCTTCCATCGCTTCTTCATAGTTCAAAGGTTCACCGTTGTCTAACAACATGATTTCCAGGACAGGGTTGCCATACCACTCTGGTGTGGAACGTGTCCTTGTGGACCTACGAAGTTTAGTAGCAACTTGATCCGAAGTACCTTGATCATCATCATTAATTTCCTCTCCAGTCGGTGTAGGCACCACAAGAACATTTTCCTGAGCTGCACTACTTTCTGGTTCAAGAGGTAGTACTTCATCAAGTTCTACTTTCCTCCCACTTACTCCTTTCGAGAGAAACTCTTTTTCCAGAAAGGATCTGTTCTTGGCAACAAAGATCTTGCTCTCGGATCTTAAGTAGAAGGTATACCCAATGGTTTCCTTAGGGTATCCTATGAAGACGCATTTTTCCGACTTGGGTTCGAGCTTTTTAGGTTGAAGTTTCTTGACATAAGCATCGCATCCCCAAACTTTGAGAAACGACAGCTTAGGTTTCTTCCCAAACCATAATTCATACGGTGTCGTCTCAACGGATTTAGACGGTGCCCGATTTAAAGTGAATGTAGCTGTCTCTAGAGCGTATCCCCAAAATGATAGCGGTAAATCGATAAGAGACATCATAGATCACACCATATCCAATAGAGTGTGATTACGATGTTCGGACACACCGTTACACTGAGGTGTTCCGGGCGGCGTGAGTTGTGAAACGATTCGACATTTCCTTAAGTGTATACCAAAATCGTGACTTAAATATTCTCCTCCACGATCTGATCGTAAGAACTTTATCTTTCGGTCACGTTGATTCTCTACCTCATTCTAAAATTCC
This sequence comes from Triticum timopheevii, assembly GCA_963921465.1. Taxonomy (NCBI): domain Eukaryota; kingdom Viridiplantae; phylum Streptophyta; class Magnoliopsida; order Poales; family Poaceae; genus Triticum; species Triticum timopheevii. The sequence continues at coordinate 466,208,959 of OY997272.1, read as the reverse complement.
TTGAACTTTTCAAAGGTCTCAGACTTGTGTTTCATCAAGTAGACATACCCATATCTACTCAAGTCATCAGTGAGAGTGAGAACATAACGATATCCTCCGCGAGCCTCAACGCTCATTGGTCCGCACACATCGGTATGTATGATTTCCAATAAGTTGGTTGCTCGCTCCATTGTTCCAGAGAACGGAGTCTTGGTCATTTTGCCCATGAGGCATGGTTTGCACGTGTCAAATGATTCATAATCGAGAGACTCTAAAAGTCCATCAGCATGGAGCTTCTTCATGCGCTTGACACCAATGTGACCAAGGCGGCAGTGCCACAAGTATGTGGGACTGTCGTTATCAACTTTACATCTTTTGGTATTCACACTATGACTATGTGTAACATTACGATCGAGATTCATTAAGAATAAACCATTGACCATCGGGGCATGACCATAAAACATATCTCTCATATAAATAGAACAACCATTATTCTCGGATTTAAATGAGTAGCCATCTCGTATCAAACGAGATCCAGATACAATGTTCATGATCAAACTTGGCACTAAATAACAATTATTGAGGTTTAAAACTAATCTCGTAGGTAAATATAGAGGTAGCGTGCCAACGGCGATCACATCGACCTTGGAACCATTCCCTACGCGCATCGTCACCTCGTCCTTCGCCAGTCTCTGCTTATTCCGCAGCTCCTGATGTGAGTTACAAATATGAGCAACGGCACCGGTATCAAATACCCAGGAGTTACTACGAGTACTGGTAAGGTACACATCAATTACATGTATATCAAATATACCTTTAGTGTTGCCGGCCTTCTTGTCCGCTAAGTATTTGGGGCAGTTCCGCTTCCAGTGACCATTCCCTTTGCAATAAAAGCACTCAGTCTCAGGCTTGGGTCCATTCTTTGACTTCTTCCCGGCAACTGGCTTACCGGGCGCGGCAACATTTTTGCCGTCCTTCTTGAAGTTCTTTTTGCCCTTGCCCTTCTTGAACTTGGTGGTTTTATTGACCATCAACACTTGATGTTCTTTCTTGATTTCTACCTCTGCTGACTTCAGCATTGAAAATACTTCAGGAATAGTTTTCACCATCCCCTACATATTGTAGTTCAACACAAAGCTCTTGTAGCTCGGTGGGAGCGACTGAAGGATTTTGTCAATGACCGCCTCGTCCGGGAGGTTAATGTCCAGCTGGGACAGGCGGTTGTGCAACCCAGACATTTTGAGTATATGCTCACTGATAGAACTGTTTTCTTCCATCTTACAACTATAGAACTTGTCGGAGACTTCATATCTCTCGACCCGGGCATGAGCTTGGAAAACCATTTTCAGCTCCTCGAACATCTCATATGCTCCGTGTTTCTCAAAACGCTTTTGGAGCCCCGGTTCTAAGCTGTAAAGCATGCCGCACTGAACGAGGGAGTAATCATCAGCACGTGACTGCCAAGCGTTCATAACGTCTTGGTTCTCTGGGATGGGTGCTTCACCTAGCGGTTCATCTAGGACATATGCTTTCTTGGCAGCTATGAGGATGATCCTCAGGTTCCGGACCCAGTCCGTATAGTTGCTGCCATCATCTTTCAGCTTGGTTTTCTCTAGGAATGCGTTGAAGTTCATGTTGACATGAGCGTTGGCCATTTGATCTACAAGACATATTTGCAAAGGTTTTAGACTAAGTTCATGATAATTAAGTTCATCTAATCAAATTATTTAATGAACTCCCACTCAGATTAGACATCCCTCTAGTCATCTAAGTGTTACACGATCCGAGTCGACTAGGCTATGTCCGATCATCACGTGAGACGGACTAGTCATCATCGGTGAACATCCCCATGTTGATCGTATCTTCCATACGACTCATGTTCGAACTTTCGGTCTCTGTGTTCCGAGGCCATGTCTGTACATGCTAGGCTCGTCAAGTTAACCCTAAGTGTTTTGCATGTGTAAAACTGTCTTACACCCATTGTATGTGAACGTAAGAATCTATCACACCCGATCATCACGTGGTGCTTCGAAACGATGAACTTTAGCAACGGCGCACAGTTAGGGGGAACACTTTCTTGAAATTATTATAAGGGATCATCTTATTTACTACCGTCGTTCTAAGTAAACAAGATGCATAAACATAATAAACATCACTTGCAATTATATAATAGTGACATGATATGGCCAATATCATATAGCTCCTTTGATCTCCATCTTCGGGGCTCCATGATCATCTTTGTCACCGGCATGACACCATGATCTCCATCATCATGATCTCCATCAACGTGTCTTCATGAAGTTGTCACGCCAACGACTACTTCTACTTCTATGACTAACGCGTTTAGTAATAAAGTAAAGTAATTTACATGGCGTTCTTCAATGACACGCAGGTCACACCAAAATAAAGACAACTCCTATGGCTCCTGCCGGTTGTCATACTCATCGACATGCAAGTCGTGATTCCTATTACAAGAACATGATCTCATACATCACAATATATCATTCATCATTCATCACAACTTCTGGCCATATCACATCACATGACAATTGCTGCAAAAACAAGTTAGACGTCCTCTAATTGTTGTTGCATCTTTTACGTGGCTGCAATTAGGTTCTAGCAAGAATGTTTTCTTACCTACGAATAACCACGACGTGCTTTTGTCAACTTCTATTTACCCTTCATAAGGACCCTTTTCGTCGAATCCGCTCCAACTGAAGTGGGAGAGACAGACAACCGCTAGCCACCTTATGCAACTAGTGCATGTCAGTCGGTGGAACCTGTCTCACGTAAGCGTACGTGTAAGGTTGGTCCGGGCCGCTTCATCCCACAATACCGCTGAAGCAAAATAAGACTAGTAGCGGCAAGCAAGTTGACAAGATCTACGCCCACAACAAAATTGTGTTCTACTCGTGCAATAGAGAACTACGCATAGACCTAGCTCATGATGCCACTGATGGGGAACGTTGCAGAAAATAAAATTTTCCTACGGTTTCACCAAGATCCATCTATGAGTTCATCTAAGCAACGAGTGATAGGAGTGCATCTACATACCTTTGTAGATCGCGAGCGGAAGCGTTCAAGAGAACGGGGATGATGGAGTCGTACTTGCCGTGATCCAAATCAACGATGACCAAGTGCCAAACGGACAGCACCTCCGCGTTCAACACACGTACGGAGCGGATGATGTCTCCTCCTTCTTGATCTAGCAAGGGGGTAGGAGAGGTTGAGGAAGAAGGCTCCAACAGCAGCACGACAGTGTGGTGGTGGTGGAGAGGCAGTACTCCGACAGGGCTTCGCCAAGCACTTAACGGAGGAGGAGAGGTGTTGGGGAGGGGAGGGGCTGCGCCTTGGATGTTGTGTGTAGCCCTCCCCTCGCCCCTCTATTTATAGGGGAAGGGGGAAGGGGGCCGGCCCCCTCTGGATGAGATCTAGAGGGGGGCGGCGGCCAAGGGAGGGGGCTTGCCCCCCAAGGAAGGGGGGCGCCCCCACTAGGGTTTCCCCCCCAACCCTAGGCGCATGGGCCCAAGGGGGAGCGCACCCAGCCCTCCAGGGGCTGGTTCCCTGCCCCCTATGGCCCATGAGGCCCTCCGAGAGAGGTGGCCCCTCCCGGTGGACCCCCGGAACCCCTCCGGTGGCCCCGGTACAATACCGATATGCCCCCGAAACTTTCCGATGACCGTATGACAACTTCCCATGTATAAATCTTCACCTCCGGACCATTCCGGAACTCCTCGTGACGTCTGGGATCTCATCCGGGACTCCGAACAACATTCGGTAATCACATACAAGTCTTCCTAATAACCCTAGCGTCACCGAATGTCGTGGTGGCTGGGAGCACGAGCACCTATGGGGCAGGAGGGCCCCTTCTTGTTCGGCAAGGGAGCAGAGGGCGCACGCAGAGCGGATCGAGGCGGGAGCGCGCGGGGGGTTTTTACCCAGCTTCGGAGCTCTCCGGAGAGATAAGACTCCTACTGTTGCTTTGTGTGTTTGTATTCTGTTCTTGCTCGAGAGAGCGGGTGTGGCGTAGCTGCGGAAAAACTCCGAACCCCTTCTACGTGCGCATGGGCCTCCTTTTTATAGGCTAAAGGGGTCACCGATAGCTGGCAGCATAGAAAGAGGGGTAGAAAGGTAAAAACGCGGGTTGGTACAACTGCTACCAACAGTGTCCCCTACCTAACTCTGACGGCAGGGGACAGGGGCATTTAATGCCCGTCCGGTCGCCCCAACAGTGCAAGGAAACGATCGTTAGAGGTGCCATCGATCGCCACGATGGCCTCCTTGTCAGCTCCTCTTGCCACCTCGCACCGCATGGTTGCACAGCGCCTTGCCACGTGCTCCTGGGATAGTCCTGTGGTGACACGTCGTTGGATGCGCTGGAGCTCGGGTGCATAGTGGCAGCCTTGCCGCGGCAAGCGCCTTGCCGCGGCCCTTATCTTATCGCACCAGCAAGCTTGCCGCTCGCCGGGCCTTGCCGGGATGCGCGGGGCGTCGCGGCAAGTTTACTTGGAATGCCTTAAGTGGCCTTCCCGGCAAGATTCTCTTGCCGGGGTCTTGTCTTCTTCCCGGCCAGCTTCTCTTACCGGGGCCTTGGTTGGCCTTCCCGGCAAGCTCCTCTTGCCGGGGCTTTAGCTTGAGTACTCTGTTCTTGAATGGCATCGAAGTAGCCGTTGAGGATCTTGGCGGACGCCCGGCAAGCCCTGCCGCGGGTCGCTACGACTGCCCGTGCCCAAGTTCGGGGTACTAAAGGTACCCCTACTTTAGTACACCGACAGGAGCCCCTGGGCCTAGGCCATACACGGTGCCGAGCGCTGTTGGGCCAGGCCCAAAACAGGGCACGGGCACACGCGGCCTGGGCCCGCACTGAATCTGGCTCCGCATCCACCGCGCTCCCTTGTAACGGCGCGCGTCAATCGCGACGTCGTGGGAGACGTGGATGGCATGCGCGACTTTCGAGGCGTCCACCCCCCCCCCCACCCGTGACCGCGGGGAGGGGCGAGGTCACCTCATCTGTCGCCTTGGCTCTGCATCCCCGCCGCGCGGCTCCCATGCACTTGGGGTCATGGACGGTGGAGGTGGGAAACCGAGCCGTCACAGGCGGAGGCAGCGGGTCGGCCCAGATTCCCTGCTTCTCCCGTGCCTTGATTCGCTGAGCGGGGCGGTCGAGCCCCCACCTCGCTCCTTTAAGAAGAGGGGGAGGGGGCGCCGAAGCCCGCACTTTCTCATCTCCTCCTTTCTTCAGCTTCTGTTCCCCTTTCTCCCATCCGCCATGGAGAAAGGGAACCCTGGTCCTTCATCGGTGGCGGCGAGGGTCGCCGCCAGACTGCGCATCCCTCCCTATTCCACGCCCGTGGTGGCAGAGCCAGCCACAAGGGGAAGAGGGAGGGGGCGAGGTCGTGGACGAGGTCGAGGACGAGGCCGAGGCGCTCGGGGAAGAGGTGGTCGGGACGGCGCAGTATCTCCCCCTCCGTCGGCGGTTCCTCCCGTCGCGGCGGTCCATACGGGGGACGACCCTTGCGAGTTCTTCGTCAAGCTGCGCCGGGCGCCTCGTCGTCGCCTCCGGCTTCCAGCTCCGTTTGCGAGCGCGATGGAGCCGGAACCGCCCGAGACGTTGAGATTGCACATGAGGGGCTGTGGGATCAGCGGCACGCGAGTCCACGTTGTATCCCCAGCCCCTAGCGTGATGTATCTTGATCGTGGATGGAAGACGTTCGCCCGCATCCACAGCCTGACGGCGGGGTTTACCCTCCATTTTAAGTTAATGGAGGGCGACCTCCTCTCCGTCAAGGTCTTCGGGGACTCCGGCATCCGGGCGCGGTGCTGCGTGGACAGCTCCTCTGATAGCGAAGACTCCCCCTCGAGCGAGAGTGACGAGGAGGAGAGCGACAGCGACGACGAGGGTAGCGGGCGACGGGGTGGCGAGTCCGGCTAGGTGTCGGGCGCCGCTCCGCGCGTCACCGGCGACCCCATCATCCGCGTCGCCGGCACCTTGAACTCCCCGGGGTCGTCTCCTTGGGCGGCTGGCGTAGGGAGGCTGCGGAAGAGGAAGAGGGCTGGCGGCAAGGCCGTCAAGTCGGAGTACGAGGGCATAGTGCCCTCGACAGCGTGCTGACGTCCTGCCGCCCCGTCTTCGGGCTCTGCTTCCGGCACCGCCATCACAATCCAGCCTTCGGACGGCCCCGGGGATGTTCTCTTGGTGTCTTCTGGCACCCGTAGTTCGCCTAGGTGCCCCTTTTGCCCTCCTCGCCTCCTTGATCTACCTCCTGAAGAGAGGGACAGGAAAAGGATTACGGGCATCTTATCTTTTTAATTTGTAAGCCTTCGGGCCTTAGCTGCATTTAAAACTTGTAATCCTCTCTTTCATGTTTTTCATCCTCTATGGACTGTACCCAAGTGGGATGTTTTTTAAATGAAAAGGGGAAGCTTGCTATGTCCTTTACTTGATTTTATGTCTTGTATGTTTTTACCCTACGCTTTGAGGGAACTTGCCGGCACGGGCACGCTTGCCGCGAGTGCTGAGTGCGGAACGTCAGCAGCTTGCTGGCGGTGCCGGTTCCGGCAAGAAACCTTGCCGCAACTAGTTGCAGCGCACTTAAGTTGTTGAGCGGGTTCGAAAACAACGTAAGGGCGCTTAGCGGCTCACTTAAGTTGCTGAGCGGACTCGAAGCAAAGTAAGGGCGCTTAGCGGCTCACTTAAGTTGTTGAGCCGACTCGAAACGAAGTAAGGGCGCAACTAGCTACGAGGAGGTTCCTCCACGCACAGGTTTTTCATACAAGGCACAGTCGTTCAAGGACGCGGCTTCGCGCTCCCCAGTCCATAAGAGGATGCATGATGAGGGATGAAAAACTTATCTGATATCGCAGCCCCCGGCAACCCTGGCTTGCCGCAGATGAATCTTGGTATTCGCGGCCCCTGGCAACACTGGCTTGCCGGGGTCCAGGTGCCGGCGCGCCCTTCTTCTTCTTCCTGGTCGCTGTCATTTTAGTTATGAGAACATCTTAGCCAGTGCCGCGACAAGTTACTTTTGCAATATAACTCTATCCTGGGCACTATCTGCTATGTTACTTCCTTTACTTGATTCCGCCCCTTGTATGTTTTCACCCTACGCTTTGAGGGAAACTTGCCGGCGCAAGCACACTTGCTGAGTGCGGGACATCAGCAGCCCGCTGGCGGTGTTGCATCCGGCAAGAAACCTTGTCGGGGCTAGTTGCAGCGCGCTTGTATTGTTGAGCGGACTCGAAACAAATCAAGGGCGCAACTTAGCCACGATCCGGTTCCTCCGCGCACAGGTTTTACACACAAGGCACGGTCGTTCAAGGAATATAACTTAAAAATTTAAAACTTGATCATGCTCAAACTTTGGCAACTTATCTTTTCTGTCGTCTGTGTTCCAGCGAGGCCATGATCCTTTGAACGACACCCGGCCCACACCTCTATCCTCTCCTCCTTGAAGCTTCTGGCGTTAGCTTTGCAGCTATGGTAGCGGCGCAAAGCTTGCCGGTAGCGAGCAGCTCGTATCGCAGCCTGAAGACGATCTTCCTCGAGGAGCAGCGCGTCATCCTGCCGCAGCTGCTCTTGCTCAAACTCATCATAAGCGAGCACTCGAGGTGATCCGTATACGAGGGGAAAGGGGTCGAGAATGTCGAGCCCCTTGGTTACTTGTGCAGTTGCATCCTGGAGGGCTGTCGGCCAGAAGAAACCTTGCCGGAAGGCTTTGCCGGCGAGCACTCTTGCGCCAATGTGGTGACCACATATGCCTCCATGTATCTCCGCCAACAGCTCCTATCCATCTTCCCGGGAAATGCACTTCAATTTCACTCCGTTGAATCTTTTTCTGTACAGTACATCATCGACAAACTGGTACATACTTGATTGCCGGGCTACTTTTTCCGCTTCTTCCTGTTCCTCGGGAAGTTCTCCTGTCTGAAGGAAATGGACGATCTGCTGTGCCCATGCCGGAGCTTGTGGCTCGATGACAAGGACTAAAGGCGTGAATGCTGCTGCGGGAACATCCACTTCTACGGCACGAGTCTGGGATCTTGCCGGAGCGTGATGCTCCCCGGCAAGCGTGTCGGGACACAACTTGTCGGGAGCGTCTGCTTCAACGAAACAAGCCCTGGGCTTGTCGGAGCAGACTGCTCCTCAGCACTTTTTACGTTGATCCTGGGGACTTTCTTGGCGGCGGCTCCGGGGAGCTCTGCCGGAAAGTAGTCGCCGGCAACCAAATTTCTCTTCTTGTTCTGTCCAGTTGATGGTGTCACAGATGGCCGAGTCAGCTTGAGCACAAAAATCACTGGTTCCACAGGCAACTTGAGTGCGACGCACTTTGACAGTTCATCTGCAATGTCATTCTGAGCTCTCGGAACATGCTCCATTTGCAGGCCATCAAAATGCTCTTCTAGCTTCCTTACTTCATCGATGTAGGCTTCCATCAACGGACTCTGATAATCTTTGTTAACTTGGCGGACGACAAGCTGTGAGTCACCCCTGACAATAAGCTTCTTGATCCCAAGTTCTGCCGCGATCCTGAGTCCGGCAAGCAAGCCTTCATACTCTGCAGTATTATTTGTTGCTTGCTCCTTGGGAAAGTGCATCTGGACCACGTACTTGAGGTGCTCTCCGGTGGGTGCGACAAGTAGTACGCCCGCACCGGCGCCTTGCAGCGAGAAGGCACCATCGAAGTACATGATCCATTCTTTGCTAGCTTCCTTGACGGGGATGCTCCTCTCCGGAGTTCCTTCATCAGGTGTTGGTGTCCATTCTGCTATGAATTCTGCCAATGCTCGGCTCTGTATAGTTGAGGTACTCTCGAACTTGAGGCCAAAGCTTGACAATTCCAGTGCCCACTCGACAATCCTGCCCATTGCCTCTGGATTCTGCAATATCCTCTTCAACGGAAAGCGAGTGACCACTGTGATCTCATGTGCTTGAAAGTAATGGCGCAGCTTCCTCGAGGCCATTAGGAGGCCGAAGAGCAATTTCTGCACACCAGAGTACCTTGATCTAGCCCCCTGCAGAAGGGAACTGACGAAGTAAACTGGGCGTTGCACCATATTTTTCTGTCTCTCTTCCTGTGGCTGCGCAGAGCCATCCTTGCCGGAACCGAAACTTGCCGGATTAGGGCTTGTCGGGCCAGAGCTTGTCGGAGAAGCCCCCTGCTTGTCGCTGGACTCACTTGCCGCGGTCGCTGGCTCACCTTCTGCCTCCCTCTCCGCTACTAACGCAACACTAACCACTTGATTGGTTGCCGCCAGATATAGCAGCAACTTCTCTCGTGGCTTAGGTGCGACAAGTGTTGGAGTAGAGGATAGGTATCTCTTCAGGTCCTACAGCGCAGCCTCCGCTTCCGGAGTCCATTTCATTGGACCTGCCTTTTTCAAAATTTTGAAAAATGGCAGGGCGCGCTCAGCAGACTTAGAGATGAACCTACTGAGAGCAGCAACACAGCCGGCAAGCCTTCGCACGTCCTTGACGCGCTTTGGTGCTTCGATTTGCTCGATGGCCTTGATCTTGTCGGGATTAGCTTCAATCCCCCTCTGGGACACAACGAATCCAAGAAGCTTGCCGGAAGGAACTCCAAACACACACTTCTCGGGATTCAACTTGAGGTTGATCCTGCGCAGATTTGCAAAAGTCTCGTCCAAATCTTGGATCAAAGTCTCTTTGTCCTTGCTCTTGACCACTATGTCATCCATGTAAGCTTCTACATTTCTGTGCAGCTGTGGCTCAAAAGCATGACTGACTACTCTTGCAAATGTTGAACCAGCATTCTTTAGTCCGAAGGGCATTCGTACAAAGCAGTACGTGCCACATGGAGTAATGAACGTTGTTTTCTCTTCATCCTCTTCTGCCATGAAGATCTGATGATATCCTGAATATGCATCAAGGAATGAAAGCAGATCACATCCTGTCGTGGAGTCGACAATCTGGTCAATGCGCGGCAAGGGAAATGGATCCTTGGGACAAGCTTTATTAACATCGGTGAAGTCAATACATAGCCTCCACTTCCCGTTTGCTTTGCGCACGACTACTGGATTGGCTAACCACGTCGGATGGAGTACTCCTCGGACCAGGCCCGCTGCTTCCAACTTCCTGATCTCCTCTGCAATGAATTCTTGACGCTCTACTGCTTGCTTCCTAACTCTCTGCTTGACGGGCCGCGCGTGAGGACAGACGGCAAGGCGGTGCTCAATTACTTTGCTGGGAACACCGGGGATGTCGGATGGTTGCCATGCAAACACATCGACATTCGCCCGCATGAAAGCAACGAGCGTGCTTTCCTATTTAGGATCAAGCGTGGCACTGATGGTGAAGGTGCCACCAGTGCCGTCCTCCTTGGCGGCCACTTTCTTGGTCTCTGGTGAAGCTGTCTTTGCCTTCTTGCACTTGCCGGTGGAGCTCGATGGTGCGTCCTCGACGGTAGCGCAGCACTCCGAAGAGGTGCGCTTGCCGGAGTGGGCATCAGAGCTACTCTTGCCGGACTTGGTCTTCTTCTTCCCCCTGGGAGCTTCAGCGGCAAGTGGTTTGCGTTCTGCTGCGGCTGCTGCTTCCCGGTAGATCTTGTCGGTACAGATGAGTGCATCCTTCTTGTCGCCTTGGACAGAAATGACACTTATCGGACCAGGCATCTTGAGCACATTATAAGCATAGTGAGAGGCTGCCATGAACTTAGCGAGCGCTGGACGGCCAAGTATCCCATTGTAGGGCAATGGGAAATCAGCAACGTCGAATGTGACTCTCTCTGTCCTGAAATTCAGCTCGCTGCCAAACGTTACTGGCAGTGTGATCTTCCCCTTCGGCTTGCTCCTTCCCGGGTTTATTCCTTGAAAGGTACCAGTCTCTTCGAGCTCGCTATCGGGGATCTGGAGCTTCTTGAGCACTGCGGAGGAGATTAGATTCAGGCCGGCCCCGCCGTCAACCAGCATCTTCGTGACCCTGAGGTTGCGGATTGTTGGCGAAACCAACATCGGCAAGCACCCGACCGCAGTGATGCGATCAGGGTGATCTTCAATGTCGAAGATGATGGGCGTGCTGGACCATTTCAGGGGCTTGCGCGACTCAACGGACGGTTCTGCTGCGTTCACTTCCCGCACCAATTGTTTGAGTTGGCGGTGCGAGGTGTGCAGAGAAGCACCGCCGTCGACGCACAACACCTCTGTCGCCTTCTGGAACTCCTGCTCATCAGTCTCATCTTCCTCCATCTCATCATCCTCATCTTCGTCTTCATCTTTGTCGCGGCCGCGGGGAGGCCTGTCTCCTTGCCGCGGCTTGGCCTTGCCGCGGCGCCCTCCCCGGGCGGGATACTTCTTGCCGGATCCTCCGCCACCTTGCCGGGCCTTCTCCTTGTCATGGCGCTCGTATTCAGCTCTCTGTAGCTCCACCATCTGCTCAACTTTCTTGCAGGCTTGGAGGTCATGGCCCTTGGTGCGGTGGATCTTGCAATACTGCTTGCCGGAGCCATCCTGCTTGTCGGCAGCCACCACAGCCTCGCCGGTGCTACCAGCTCTAGCTTTCTCGGAACCGCCTCCGCTGCCGGATTGCTCAACAACTAGCACATCCTTAGCCTTTCTCTTTCTGTTATTCCGCCTCCGGTTCCTCTTTGCCGGAGGGGCGTCCTCACTGTCAGATCCTTCTGGTCCTGCATTCTCTCCGGGGAGTCTCCTCCCCTCTTCAGCCCGTGCACACTTGTCGGCCAGGGCATATAGCTCGCTGACATCTCTGATTTTGCACATCGCCATCTCCTCCCTCATCCTGCGGTTACGCACGTTCTGATGGAAAGCGCTGATAACCGCGGCAGGGTGGACGTCTGGGATGTTGCGCTGCACCTGACTGAATCTCTGTATATACTTGCGCAGGGGTTCTCCTTCCTTCTGGGCGAGCAGGTGAAGATCACTCTCCTGGCCAGGGGGTTTGTGGCCGCCTGTGAAAGCGCCAACAAACTGATGGCACAGGTCCGCCCACGAAGAGATGGAGTTGTCCGGCAAGTGCATGAGCCAAGATCTAACGTTGGGCTTGAGTACCAGCGGGAAGTAGTTGGCGAGGATCTTCTCGTCGCGCCCTCCGGCAGCCTGCACCGCGATGGTGTAGATGCTGAGGAACTCTGACGGATGTATCCTGCCATCGTACTTCTCGGGCACGTTTGGCTTGAAGTTCTTGGTACTGGGCCACTGGACCAGCCGTAGCTCACGGGTGAATGCAGGGCAACCTGCCGCGTACGGCAAGTCGCCTGGTTCCCCTGGCGCATGCATGTCGACAGTGGGCCCAGCGCGCCGGTCAGATTGACGTCGCGCCTCTCTTCGACGCTCGATGCGGGTGCGAGCGTCTTCGTGTCGTCGTTCTTGGAGAACTTGGCGTTGATCGCGGCGAGCTCGCGGGTCCGACGACGCGGTGGAGTCGGTGTCGAGGTTGGCCCGGCGAGTCGGCGATCTTGGCCTTCGGGGTGGGGAGTGCGCAGTGGTGGCACCCCCAGCGGTCTTGTCGGCATCGGCTTGCGCCTGGGCGTCTTGCCGGGGCTTCGATGTGCTCGGTCGCTGGGGCTTGTCGCCGTTGGCGAAGCCAATGAGGCTATAAATGGCGGCCCTCTAGTCGTCGATCTTGTCCGGCACTGGAGGGTAATCTAGAAGCAGCTGGGCTCAGGCCAGTGCTTCTTCTGGAGTCTTGGGTGGTGGTGGCGAGCGACGCGAGGTGCGAGACATGCTCAAACTTCTAACAGTGTTAGAAGGAGTAACATCTCGCCCAGGCGACCGCACTACGCTCGTGCCAGCGTGTTGATGTGCATGTTGGCCCTGAGCGTCCCACGACCCACCAGCTCGGCCTTGTTCCAACGCGAGTACGGTGCTAGGAGCACCGTGGCGTTGTCGATCCTGCACCTCCTGGGAGGGGTGCGGTGGTTGTGCAGATGCTGAACCTTGCGGGGCCTTGTCCTTGGACCGGGTGACGATGCGCGTCCCCCCGCCGGCGCCCGCTCCTCCGCCGGCGTCCACCCCACCGCCCGTTTGCTCCGGTGGCGGTAGGGAAGTCGCAGATGGAGCGGCCACCTCCGAAGTCTTCTTCTTCGGTGGCATGTCGAGGAAGATGTTGATGTAGCGCGCGTAGATGCCGGATCAGATACGCACGACTTTGACGCTCCCCTACCTGGCGCGCCGGAGATGTTGTGGTGGCTGGGAGCACGAGCACCTATGGGGCAGGAGGGCCCCTTCTTGTTCGGCAAGGGATCGGAGGGCGCACGCAGAGCGGATCGAGGCGAGAGCACGCGGGGGGTTTTTACCCAGCTTCGGAGCTCTCCGGAGAGATAAGACTCCTACTGCTGCTTTGTGTGTTTGTATTCTGTTCTTGCTCGAGAGAGCGGGTGTGGCGTAGCTGCGGAAAAACTCTGAACCCCTTCTACGTGCGCATGGGCCTCCTTTTTATAGGCTAAAGGGGTCACCAACAGCTGGCAGCATAGAAAGAGGGGTAGAAAGGTAAAAACGTGGGTTGGTACAACTGCTACCAACAGTGTCCCCTAACTAACTCTGACGGCAGGGGACAGGGGCATTTAATGCCCGTCCGGTCGCCCCAACAGTGCAAGGAAACGACCGTTAGAGGCGCCACCGATCGCCACGATGGCCTCATTGCCAGCTCCTCTTGCCACCTTGCACCGCATGGCTGCACAGCGCCTTGCCACGTGCTCCTGGGATAGTCCTGTGGTGACACGTCGTTGGATGCGCTGGAGCTCGGGTGCATAGTGGCAGCCTTGCCGCGGCAAGCGCCTTGCCGCGGCCCTTATCTTATCGCACCAGCAAGCTTGCCGCTCGTCGGGCCTTGCCGGGATGTGCGGGGCGTCGCGGCAAGTTTACTTGGAACGCCTTGAGTGGCCTTCCCGGCAAGATTCAATTGCCGGGGTCTTGTCTTCTTCCCGGCCAGCTTCTCTTACCGGGGCCTTGGTTGGCCTTCCCGGAAAGCTCCTCTTGCCGGGGCTTTAGCTTGAGTACTCTATTCTTGAATGGCATCGAAGTAGCCGTTGAGGATCTTGGCGGACGCCCGGCAAGCCCTTCCGCGGGTCGCTGCGACTGCCCGTGCCCAAGTTCGGGGTACTAAAGGTACCCCTACTTTAGTACACCGACACCGAACCTTAAGTGTGTAGACCCTACGGGTTCGGGAGACATGCAGACATGACCGAGACGGCTCTCCGGTCAATAACCAACATCGGGATCTGGATACCCATGTTGACTCCCACATGCTCCTCGATGATCTCATCGGATGAACCTTGATGTCGAGGATTCAATCAACCTCGCATACAATTCCCTTTGTCAAACGGTACGTTACTTGCCCGAGACTCGATCGTCGGTATCCCAATACCTTGTTCAGTCTCGTTACCGGCAAGTCACTTTACTCGTACCGTAATGCATGATCCCGTGACCAAACACTTGGTCAATTTGAGCTCATTATGATGATGCATTACCGAGTGGGCCCAAAGATACCTCTCCATCATACGGAGTAACAAATCCCAGTCTCGATCCGTGTCAACCCAACAGACACTTTCAGAGATACCTGTAGTGCAACTTTATAGTCACCCAGTTATGTTGTGACATTTGGTACACCCAAAGCACTCCTACGGTATCCGGGAGTTACACGATCTCATGGTCTAAGGAAAAGATACTTGCCATTGGAAAAGCTCTAGCAAACGAACTACACGATCTTGTGCTATGCTTAGGATTGGGTCTTGTCCATCACATCATTCTCCTAATGATGTGATCCCGTTATCAATGACATCTGATGTCCATAGTCAGGAAACCATGACTATTTGTTGATCAACGAGCTAGTCAACTAGAGGCTTACTAGGGACATATTATGGTCTATGTATTCACACGTGTATTACGATTTCCGGATAATACAATTATAGCATGAATAAAGACAATTATCATGAACAAGGAAATATAATAATAATCCTTTTATTATTGCCTCTAGGGCATATTTCCAACAGTTAGGACCCCCCCCCCATAGGGTAAGCGCAGTTGCACTGCTCAGATCGATATGGTGGCACCATGACTCAGTCAACAGTTGTTCAAGTTCAATTTAATCAGGTTAAACTTGAATGCAATATGCTGAGCCATGATAAAATAACATGATGCATGAACATGATATCAAAATAAGCATGGAGGTGCAACATAATCAACGAGCATAGCAACAACATTTAATCATTTATCCAGATGAGCATGGCATACTCATGAGCATGAATATCACAACTAGAACACTAAGCATAACATGACCACTAGCATCAATAATAAATACCATGCAATAACATAACGACAAACTACCATGCAAGCATTTAACCAACTTGGTGCAAAGTAACATGCATAACAATGGTACTCGGGACAGACGATAGTCATGCACCAAAGACCATCCCCAACATGTACTATTACCAAGCATTGCCAATATTAACTTAACACTAGCATGAAGAACATAATAACAGAGTGCACGAAAACATGATGGTAAACACTGATCCATAAACATAACCGAAATAACGATAGCAGAAGCAAAACAATCAAACAGTTATTAAAGATTCAAGTTGGAAACCAATGCTTCTGCATGGCTATCATGCAAATGGTGGTTGTGGCTTGCCTGGGGATGAAGAAGGCTCCGGTAAGAAGTGCGGAACGATCGCGGAAAGAATCGCCGGAAAGGGTACTCTCTCGGAGGGGGCTGATTAGGGACAAGGGTAAAATGGTTATTTCCAGTGTGTAAACCAAAGTGAAAATGGTACCAAAAGTTCGGGCTTGAAGAGACAAAGACGTGGGCGTTGGATTCACCTCAATCGGAGTTACGGTTGTGGAGATATAATGTGTAGAAGACCAGGGACTTTTCTATAAAAATATCATCACAAACAAGTCCCTGAGTGGATAAGGCGGAAACGCATATAAGGAAATATGCTTTCAGAAGTTTAAAACGTACTTACCAGAATATGTGTCCACTTTCCCTCAAAAAAAGAATATGTGTCCACTTATCCACGTCATCAGAGGCGGGACCGAGTGCGTGCGGGTCCCACGGGGTGGGGCCTGTCACTTATCCACGTCTGCGTGGACGGGGTCAACCCCCTGGGTCACTAACTGGTGGGGCCGCGAGGTCCACGTGCTTGGTTAACTCCCTCCTCCCGCTCCTCCTCTTCTTCCTCCCGAGGCGGGCGCAGAACAGAGGGAGGGGCGCCGGCGCCGGCGCTCGTCTGGCCGTCTCCGGCCATCGTTCAGGGCGCCGCGACCACCGACAAGCTCGGGGGAGGATGCCGCCTCCATCCCGGCTGGACACGGACGTCGAGGAGGATCGGAGCGACAAGGGCCAGGGCTCTGGCGGAGATGGCTTCGGATGGGGTTGGGCATCGCGGCCAGGGGCTACCAGAGGAGGAGTTAAATGGCATGGAGGCTCTAGGGGACATGGGGAGGCTACTGGTGGTGGTAGAAGAGAGGGGGAGGGCTCGGCTCGGGCGGATATAGCCGAGGCTATGCGGTGGCCATGGAGGCAAAGGAGGGTAACGGGAGCTCCTCGAGCTCGGGCTAGTGGCTGGGCGGGACCAGAGGAGGGCGGGGAGGAGCTTGGTGAGATCGGGAGGCGAGGGGAGGGGCTTAAATAGCCGCGGCGTCAAGGCCGTGGCCATGGACGCGTGTCCGCGGCTCGGGCATGTCCACGTACGCGTGTGCACGCCAGGGAGCTCGACCGACGGTGACGAGGAGCAACAGGGAGAAACACGGGGTAGATGAGGTCAGGAAGAAGCAGCCAGGGCGCCATTAAAGCCTTGTCGGCAATGTGCGCCCGTGGACGCTCACTGTTCGGCGACGGGGACGGCTCACTGGGGAAGAAGACGGAGGGGGAAAGCGCTCCAGAGGGATGGCGACAACACGGGGAACACGCTGGACATGGCTAGGCTCCGAGGGAACGAGTGCACAGACGGGGAGAAAGAGACAGAGGCGCCAGAGCGTGATTACTGCAGCCAGAGCGCGTGCACGGGGAAAAATCCATGCGGTCACCACGCGACATGGCACAGGGAGGTCACGATGGGCTGGCAAGACTTGTCTGGTGGCTAGTCCTTGATCCCCAAGGCATCCTAGAAGTTAAATATAACGAGAAGGAGCCAAGGAGATGAATGATGGATCGTCTGAAGTTTGTTGTATCAGTTTTGGATGAGCACTGGTGATCAACAGCAACTTGACTGGGTCAAATGGGGTTGTCTGAGATGATTGACTACGGAAGGAAAAGAATCCTGGGGGTTTTTGAAGGAAATGGGCCAAGGATTAATATGGTTGCTTTGCAACTGACTAAAATGGTCCAAAATGAAGATCATGATGATGCTCTCTCATGTAGTATCAACTTAAGCTCAACTTGGGCAATGCATAGTTATTTGATCATATGAAGATGCTGAAAAAGGTTTCATACCATTTGGATAAACCAAAATGGTACTTGCTTCACAAGCATTTCCACTGACCAGAAACTTGCAGAAATTCTAGAGGGAAAATGGCTAGATGACATATGGCCAAATTGGGTGGAGATAAGTTATATGGATAACAGAAGGCCTAGAAAAATTTACAGCCATAATAGAGCAAGGAAAAATATACTTGCTTCACTAACTGAAATTTTGGACAGAATACAAGAATTGAAGATGAGCTCACATGGAGGCATGACATGAGCTCTACTTTGGTGGAAGGCTATGATTTGATGATATTGAGAACCATGAAAAATTGCAACTCATTTGGATATGCCTATCTTGTACCTCCTTCACAAAGTTTCTTTCTGGACAGAAACTTTGGAAAATCCTAATTAAATAACTACTTGGTAAATGAGGTTGCATTTTGGCATGTGGCAATGATATGGACAGTAAAAGGTGTCCAAGGAGTTTGAGGCAAATGGGCAAAGGAAAATAGCACTTGCTTCACAATGTGCCATTTAGGGCAGACTAGGAAATGAATTATTTGAGGATGATGGTAAACATGGCAAATGAAATATTTTGCCATATTTGGGGAAGATATGACCAAAACAATTTATGAGAATTGTTTGGGAATTTTAGGAGTGATGGAAATATAGGTTGCTTCACAACCTAGGGCAAATTGAGTTATTCCTTTAATAGAAAAGGAATATTCCCAATAAAAACAATATTGGGATTTGGGCTGACAGGTATGGGTAAGGGTGATGGGTAAGCTAGGAGCGGATGGTTAAAGGTATGGGGTAGCTCCACCCCTACCCAAACCCTACGGGTGCCATACCTAACCAGAATCGGTGTCGGCTGTTTAAAAAATCCAAATCATCCATTGCTAAGAAATTAAACCGATTTATGACAGGTTGGGCTCGCGCCTAAACAAACCGTCTTTTGGCCGTTAACTGACATGTGGGGCCCACATGTCAGTGTCTCTTACACTCTAACAAAAATTCTCAAAATATATGGCGTCATTTTTTACAGAATAACCCATGTAAGTTTTTTAAAAAGCAATTGGGTTCCTATAAGTTTTAAAAAAAGCAATCGGGTCCCCTAGGAGTAGTTGCATCCGCCATGAGGAATGGCGCCAGCGGCTCTGCAACGTCTAGGTCGCGGGCAGCAGCATGGCAGGCGGTGGAGCAGCTCAAGGCGTCGGCAGCTCGACGATGGCAGGTTGCGGGAAGCAGCGTGGCCTGTGGTGGAGCAGCTCGACACGTCGGCGGCCAGATCTCGGGCAATAGCGTGGACGGCGATGGAGCAGCTCGACGCATCGGTCCATGGCGGTGCCGGCTGAAGGTGGTGGGGGTGCGGCCGGCCTCGGCGGGCGGTGGGGCTCGCCAAGTGTAGAAGGGTTGGCATGGGTAGCAGCGAGGGCCGCACAGCAATGGTCGCGCAAAGGAGGCGGCGACGTGGGCAGCAGCATGGCCAGTGGCCATGGCCGGGCGAAGGAGGTGACGTCATGGCAGTAATGTGGCCAGCGGCCATGGCTGGACTTGTGTTGGCGCAGGCGCAACTTCGTGGAGGGAGGACAAGAAGGAAGCCAGAGAGAAGGAGAAGAATATGAGGAAGAGGCACGGACGTGTGGGCCCCACATGTTAGGTAATAGTCAAACTAAATGATCAAACAAACGGTTTGTTTAGGCGCGGGCCCGGCCTGTCATAATCATGATCAATTGCAAAGCACTCGGTGATTTGGGTTTTTTGAAACAGCCGATGCCGATCCTGATAGTTAACAGTCAGAAACAAAGTTTTGGTAGTTTTTTGGAACCATAACACGAATTATGGTAGTTTTATGCTATTCACACACATTTGTCGCGCATTTCTATTAGTTTCTAGTAGTTGAAACTTCATGTAATTCTAAAAATCTCTCAAAACGTATTTAGAAGTGGTCTTATTCCTAATACCTCGTCATAAGAAATACGGATATACAAACGAAATTTAAACCAAACTTTTAGTTGAAAAGATATAATAGATTCAAATATGAAAGTACAAAAATGGGATCTATGCCTTCGCACCTGCATGCCCACAAATCGGCTCCCTTTAGAGTATGGACTATGTACGAAGCAAAATAAATGAATCTATACTTTAAAATACGCCTACATACATCCGTATGTAGTCTATATTGAAATGTCTAAAACTATTTATATTTAGAAATAGAGGGAGTACTTCCTTGACTTTCAAGGCCACTATGTATTTTATTGGATCTTAAGTAACTGTAGATTTTGTAGTGTTGAATATATGGTTTGTGCATGTATATTATATAGCCTGGCCCACCTCCTAATCTTTGTATAGTTGAGGTTGTGGCCCACCTTGTCCTTCATATATATGTGCGCTATGCACCGATCAATACATCATGAAGCATTGCCAAAACTCTCGTTTCCAACATGTTATCATACCTTAGATCCTAAGCCGAACCCGTGTGCCGCCGCCGCCGCCACCCACCACAGCTGCCGCCGCCACCACCCGCCGCCGTCACCGCCGCGATCCCACGCCGCCGCGACTGCCGCCCCTGCTTCCGCCTCCACCCTTGTGACGCCCCCGATTCAATCATACATTAATCATGCACGCAAACGTGTACGATCAAGATCAGAGACTCACGGGAAGATATCACAACACAACTCTAAAAACATAAATAAGTCATACCAGCATCATAATACAAGCCAGGGGCCTCGAGGGCTCGAATACGAGTGCTCGATCATAGACGAGTCAGCGGAAGCAACAATATCTGAGTACAGACATAAGTCAAACAAGTTTGCCTTCAGAAGGCTAGCACAAACTGGGATATAGATCGAAAGAGGCGCAGGCCTCCTGCCTGGGATCCTCCTAAACTACTCCTGGTCGTCGTCAGCAGCCTGCATGTAGTAGTAGGCACCTCCAATGTAGTAGTCTTCGTCGACGGTGGCGTCTGGCTCCTGGGCTCCAACATCTGGTTGCGACAACCAGAAAGAAAGGAAAGGGGGAAAAGGGGGGAGAAAGCAACCGTGAGTACTCATCCAAAGTACCCGCAAGCTAGGAGCTATACTACATATGCATGGGTATGTGTAAAGGGCCATATCAGTGGACTGAACTGCAGAATGCCAGAATAAGAGGGGGATAACTAATCCTGTCGAAGACTACGCTTCTGGCAGCCTCCGTCTTGCAGCATGTAGAAGAGAGTAGATTGAAGTCCTCCAAGTAGCAACGCATAGCATAATCCTACCCGGCGATCCTCCCCTCGCCGCCCTGTGGAAAAGCGATCACCGGGTTGTCTGTGGAACTTGTCTCGGTGTGTTTTATTAAGTATCCGGTTCTAGTTGTCATAAGGTCAAGGTACAACTCCGGGTCGTCCTTTTACCGAGGGACACGGCTATTCGAATAGATAAACTTCCCTACAGGGGTGCACCACATAAACCAACACGCTCGATCCCATTTGGCCGGACACACTTTACTGGGTCATGCCCGGCCTCGGAAGATCAACATGTCGCAGCCCCACCTAGGCACAACAGAGAGGTCAGCACGCCGGTCTAAATCCTATGCGCGCAGGGGTCTGGGCCCATCGCCCATTGCACTCCTTGTTGGAAATGTGCCCTAGAGGCAATAATAAAAGCATTATTATTATATTTCTTTGTTCATGATAATTGTCTTTATTCATGCTATAATTGTATTATCCGGAAATCGTAATACATGTGTGAATAACAGACACCAACATGTCCCTAGTAAGCCTCTAGTTGACTAGCTCGTTGATCAATAGATAGTCATGGTTTCCTGGCTATGGACATTGGATGTCATTGATAACGGGATCACATCATTAGGATAATGATGTGATGGACAAGACCCAATCTTAAGCATAGCGTGAGATCGTGTAGTTCGTTTGCTAGAGCTTTTCTAATGTCAAGTATCTTTTCCTTTGACCATGAGACCGTGTAACTCCCGGATACCGTAGGAGTGCTTTGGGTGTATCAAATGTCACAACGTAACTGGGTGACTATAAAGGTGCATTACAGGTATCTCCGAAAGTGTCTGTTGGGTTGACACGGATCGAGAGTGGGATTTGTCACTCCGTATGACGGAGAGATATCAGTGGGCCCACTCGGTAATGCATCATCATAATGAGCTCAAAGTGACCAAGTGTCTGGTCACGGGATCATTCATTATGGTACGAGTAAAGTGACTTGCCGGTAACGAGATTGAACGAGGTATTGGGATACCGACGATCGAATCTCGGGCAAGTAACATATCGATTGACAAAGGGAATTGCATACGGGGTTGATTAAATCCTCGACATCGTCGTTCATCCGATGAGATCATCGTGGAGCATGTGGGAGCCAACATGGGTATCCAGATCCCGCTGTTGGTTATTGACCGGAGAGCGATCTCGGTCATGTCTACATGTCTCCCGAACCCGTAGGGTCTACACACTTAAGGTTCGGTTACGCTAGGGTTGTAGGGATATGTATATGCAGTAACCCGAATGTTGTTCGGAGTCCCGGAATAGATCCCGAACGTCACGAGGAGTTCCGGAATGGTCCGGAGGTAAAGATTTATATATGGGAAGTCCTGTTTCGGGCATCGGGACAAGTTTCGGGGTTATCGGTATTGTACCGGGACCATCGGAAGGGTCCCGGGGATCCACCGGGTGGGTCCACCTGTCTCGGGGGGCCACATGGGCTGTAGGGGGTGCGCCTTGGCCTACATGGGCCAAGGGCACCAGCCCCACATAGGCCCATGCGCCTAGGGTTTGAAGGGGGAAGAGTCCTAGGAGGGGAAGGCACCTCATAGGTGCCTTGGGGGGGAGGGAAACCCCCCTTGGCCGCCGCCCCCCCCCCCCCCCTAGGAGATTGGATCTCCTAGGGCCGGCCACCCCCGTTGGCCCTCCTATATATAGTGGGGGAGAGGAGGGACTTCATACCTTGGCCTGTGGTTGCCTCCTTCTCCCTCTCCAACACCTCCTCCTCCTCCATAGTGCTTAGCGAAGCTCTGCCGGAGTACTGCAGCTCCATCAACACCACGCCGTCGTGCTGCTGCTGGTGCCATCTCCCTCAACCTCTCCTCCCTCCCTTGCTGGATCAAGAAGGAGGAGACGTGGCTGTTCCGTACATGTGTTGAACGCGGAGGTGCCGTCCGTTCGGTGCTAGGATCTCCGGTGATTTGGATCACGTCGTGTTCGACTACATCATCCCCGTTCTTTGAACGCTTCCGCTCGCGATCTACAAGGTACGTAGATGCATCTAATTACACGTTGCTAGATGAACTCATAGATGGATCTTGGTGAAACCGTAGGAAATTTTTTGTTTTCTGCAACGTTCCCCAATAGTGGTATCAGAGCTAGGTCTATGCGTAGTTCTCTTGCACGAGTAGAATACAATTTGTTGTGGGCGTAGATTTGTCAACTTTCTTGCCGCTACTAGTCTTATCTTGCTTCAGCGGTATTGTGGGATGAAGCGGCCCGGACCAACCTTACACGTACGCTTACGTGAGACCGGTTCCACCGACTAACATGCACAAGTTGCATAAGGTGGCTGGCGGGTGTCTGTCTCTCCTACTTTAGTTGGAGCGGATTCGATGAAAAGGGTCCTTATGAAGGGTAAATAGAAGTTGACAAATCACATTGTGGCTTTCACATAGGTAATAAAACGTTCTTGCTAGAACCCTACTTCAGCCACGTAAAACTTGCAAACAACAATTAGAGGACGTCTAACTTGTTTTTGCAGCAAGTGCTTTGTGATATGATATGGCCAAAGTTGTGATGAATGATGAATGATCTATATGTCATGTATGAGATGTTCATGCTATTGTAATAGGAATCACGACTTGCATGTCGATGAGTATGACAACCGGAAGGAGCCATAGGAGTTGTCTTTATTTTTTGTATGACCTACGTGTCATTGAAGAATGCCATGTAAACTACTTTACTTTATTACTAAACGCGTTAGTCATAGAAGTAGAAGTAGTCGTTGGCGTGACAACTTCATGAAGACACGATCATGGAGATCATGATGATGGAGATCATGGTGTCATGCCGGTGACAAGATGATCATGGAGCCCCGAAGATGAAGATCAAAGGAGTTATATGATATTGGCCATATCATGTCACTACTTTATATAATTGCATGTGATGTTTATTATGTTTTATGCATCTTGTTTACTTAGGACGACGGTAGTAAATAAGATGATCCCTTACAAAATTTCAAGAAGTGTTCTCCCCTAACTGTGCACCGTTGCTACAGTTCGTCGTTTCGAAGCACCACGTGATGATTGGGTGTGATAGATTCTTACGTTCACATACAACGGGTGTAAGATAGTTTTACACAGCGAAAACACTTAGGGTTAACTTGATGAGCCTAGCATGTACAGACATGGCCTCGGAACACGGAGACCGAAAGGTCGAACACGAGTCGTATGGAAGATACGACCAACATGAGAATGTTCACCGACGATGACTAGTCCGTCTCACGTGATGATCGAACACGGCCTAGTCGACTCGGATCGTGTAACACTTAGATGACCAAAGGGATGTCAAATCTGAGTGGGAGTTCATTATAATTTGATTAGATGAACTTAATTATCATGAACTTAGTCTAAATGTTTTACAATATGTCTTGTAGATCAAATGGCCAACGTAGTCCTCAACTTCAACGCGTTCCTAGAGAAAACCAAGCTGAAAGACGATGGCAGCAACTATACGGACTGGGTCCGGAACCTGAGGATCATCCTCATAGCTGCCAAGAAATATTATGTCCTACAAGCACCGCTGGGTGACGCACCTGTTCTCCCTGCAGAACAAGACGTTATGAAAGCTTGGCAGGCACGTTCCGATGACTACTCCCTCGTTCAGTGCGGCATGCTTTACAGCCTAGAGCCGGGGCTCCAAAAGCGTTTTGAGAGATATGGAGCATATGAGATGTTCGAAGAGCTGAAAATGGTTTTCCAAGCTCACGCCCGGGTCGAGAGATATGAAGTCTCCGACAAATTCTTCAGCTATAAGATGGAGGAAAATAGTTCTGTCAGTGAGCACATACTCACTATGTCTGGGTTACATAACCGCTTGACTCAGCTGGGAGTTAATCTCCCGGTTGATGCGGTCATTGACAGAATCCTCCAGTCGCTTCCACCAAGCTACAAGAGCTTTGTGATGAACTTCAATATGCAGGGGATGGAAAAGACCATTCCTGAAGTATTTGCTATGCTGAAATCAGCAGAGGTAGAAGTCAAGAAGGAACATCAAGTGTTGATGGTCAATAAAACCACTAAGTTCAAGAAGGGCAAGGGTAAAAAGAACTTCAAGAAGGACGGCAAGGTAGTTGCCGCGCCCAGCAAGCAAGCTGCCGGGAAGAAGCCAAAGAATGGACCCAAGCCCGAGACTGAGTGCTTTTATTGCAAGGAAAATGGTCACTGGAAGCGGAACTGCCCCGAATACTTAGCGGACAAGAAGGCCGACAAAACCAAAGGAGCTGCGGAATAAACGGAGACTGGCGAAGGACGAGGTGACGATGCGCGTCGGGAATGGTTCCAAGGTCGATGTGATCGCCGTCGGCACGCTACCTCTACATTTACCTACGGGATTAGTTTTGAACCTCAATAATTGTTGTTTTGTGCCAAGTTTGAGCATGAACATTGTATCAGGATCTCGTTTAATTCGAGATGGCTACTCATTTAAATCCGAGAATAATGGTTGTTCTATTTATATGAGAGATATGTTTTATGGTCATGCTCCGATGGTGAATGGTTTATTCTTTATGAATCTCGAGCGTAATGCTACACATATTCATAGTGTAAGTACCAAAAGATGTAAGATTGATAGTGATAGTCCCACATACTTGTGGCACTGCCGCCTTGGTCACATAGGTGTCAAACGCATGAAGAAGCTCCATGCTGATGGACTTTTAGAGTCTCTTGATTACGAATCATTTGACACGTGCGAACCATGCCTCATGGGTAAAATGACCAAGAATCCATTCTCAGGAACAATGGTGCGAGCAACCAACTTATTGGAAATCATACATACTGATGTGTGCGGTCCAATGAGTGTTGAGGCTCGCGGTGGCTATCGTTATGTTCTCACCCTCACTGATGACTTGAGTAGATATGGGTATGTCTACTTAATGAAACACAAGTCTGAGACCTTTGAAAAGTTCAAGGAATTTCAGAGTGAAGTTGAGAATCAACGTGACAGGAAAATCAAGTTTCTACGATCAGATCGTGGAGGAGAATACTTGAGTCATGAGTTTGGTACACACTTAAGAAAATGTGGAATAGTTTCACAACTCACGCCGCCTGGAACACCTCAGCGTAATGGTGTGTCCGAACGTCGTAATCGCACTCTATTAGATATGGTGCGATCTATGATGTCTCTTGCCGATTTACCACTATCTTTTTGGGGCTATGCATTAGAGACTGCCGCATTCACTTTAAATAGGGCACCGTCGAAATCCGTTGAGACGACACCGTATGAATTGTGGTTTGGGAAGAAACCTAAACTGTCGTTTCTAAAAGTTTGGGGATGCGATGCTTATGTCAGGAAACTTCAACCTGAAAAGCTCGAACCCAAATCGGAAAAATGCGTCTTCATAGGATACCCTAAAGAAACTGTTGGGTATATCTTCTACCTTAGATCCGAAGGCAAGATCTTTGTTGCCAAGAATGGGTCCTTTCTGGAGAAAGAGTTTCTCTCGAAAGAAGTAAGTGGGAGGAAAGTAGAGCTTGATGAAGTATTACCTCTTGAACCGGAAAATGGCGCAACTCAAGAAAATGTTCCTGAGGTGCCTGCACCGACTAGAGAGGAAGTAAATGATAATGATCAAGATACTTCTGATCAAGCTCCTACTGAAATTCGAAGGTCCACAAGGACACGTTCCGCACTAGAGTGGTACGGCAACCCTGTCTTGGAAATCATGTTGTTAGACAACAGTGAACCTTCGAACTATGAAGAAGCGATGGCGGGCCCGGATTCCGACAAATGGCTAGAAGCCATGAAATCCGAGATAGGATCCATGTATGAAAACGAAGTGTGGACTTTGACTGACTTGCCTGTTGAACGGTGATCCATAGAAAATAAGTGGATCTTTAAGAAAAAGACAGACGTGGATGGTAATGCGACCATCTATAAAGCTCGGTTTGTCGCTAAGGGTTATCGACAAGTTCAAGGGGTTGACTACGATGAGACTTTCTCACCGGTAGCGAAGCTGAAGTCCGTCCGAATCATGTTAGCAATTGCCGCATTCTACGATTATGAAATATGGCAAATGGACGTCAAAACGGCATTCCTTAATGGTTTCCTTAAGGAAGAATTGTATATGATGCAGCCGGAAGGTTTTGTCGATCCTAAGAATGCTGACAAGGTATGCAAGTTCCAACGCTCGATTTATGGGCTGGTGCAAGCATCTCGGAGTTGGAATATTCTCTTTGATGAGATGATCAGAGCATTTGGGTTTACACAGACTTATGGAGAAGCCTGCGTTTACAAGAAAGTGAGTGGGAGCTCTGTAGCGTTTCTCATACTATATGTAGATGACATACTTTTGATGGGAAATGATATAGAACTCTTGGACAGCATCAAGGCCTACTTGAATAAGAGTTTTTCAATGAAGGACCTTGGAGAAGCTGCTTATATATTAGGCATCAAGATCTATAGGGATAGATCGAGACGCCTCATAGGTCTTTCACAAAGCACGTACCTTGATAAGATTTTGAAGAAGTTCAAAATGGATCAGTCCAAGAAAGGGTTCTTGCCTGTTTTGCAAGGTGTGAAATTGAGCTCAGCTCAATGTCCGACCACGGCAGAAGATATAGAAGAGATGAGTGTCATCCCCTATGCCTCAGCCATAGGTTCTATTATGTATGCCATGCTGTGTACCAGACCTGATGTAAACCTTGCCGTAAGTTTGGTAGGAAGGTACCAAAGTAATCCCGGCAAGGAACACTGGACAGCGGTCAAGAATATCCTGAAGTACCTGAAAAGGACTAAGGAAATGTTTCTCGTGTATGGAGGTGACGAAGAGCTCGTCGTAAAGGGTTACGTCAACGCTAGCTTCGACACAGATCTAGATGACTCTAAGTCACAGACCGGATACGTGTATATTTTGAATGGTGGGGCAGTAAGCTGGTGCAGTTGCAAGCAGAGCATCATGGCAGGATCTACATGTGAAGCGGAGTACATGGCAGCCTCGGAGGCAGCACATGAAGCAATATGGGTGAAGGAGTTCATCACCGACCTAGGAGTCATACCCAATGCGTCGGGGCCGATCAAGCTCTTCTGTGACAACACTGGAGCTATTGCTCTTGCCAAGGAGCCCAGGTTTCACAAGAAGACAAGGCACATCAAGCGTCGCTTCAACTCCATTCGTGAAAATGTTCAAGATGGAGACATAGAGATTTGTAAAATACATACGGACCTGAATGTAGCGGATCCGTTGACTAAACCTCTCCCTAGAGCAAAACATGATCAACAACAGAATTCCATGGGTGTTCGATTCATCACAATGTAACTAGATTATTGACTCTAGTGCAAGTGGGAGACTGTTGGAAATATGCCCTAGAGGCAATAATAAAAGCATTATTATTATATTTCTTTGTTCATGATAATTGTCTTTATTCATGCTATAATTGTATTATCCGGAAATCGTAATACATGTGTGAATAACAGACACCAACATGTCCCTAGTTAGCCTCTAGTTGACTAGCTCGTTGATCAATAGATAGTCATGGTTTCCTAGCTATGGACATTGGATGTCATTGATAACGGGATCACATCATTAGGATAATGATGTGATGGACAAGACCCAATCTTAAGCATAGCGTGAGATCGTGTAGTTCGTTTGCTAGAGCTTTTCTAATGTCAAGTATCTTTTCCTTTGACCATGAGATCGTGTAACTCCCGGATACCGTAGCAGTGCTTTGGGTGTATCAAACGTCACAACGTAACTGGGTGACTATAAAGGTGCATTACAGGTATCTCCGAAAGTGTCTGTTGGGTTGACACGGATCGAGACTGGGATTTGTCACTCCGTATGACGGAGAGATATCACTGGGCCCACTCGGTAATGCATCATCATAATGAGCTCAAAGTGACCAAGTGTCTGGTCATGGGATCATTCATTACGGTACGAGTAAAGTGACTTGCCGGTAACGAGATTGAACGAGGTATTGGGATACCGACGATCGAATCTCGGGCAAGTAACATATCGATTGACAAAGGGAATTGCATACAGGGTTGATTAAATCCTCGACATCGTGGTTCATCCGATGAGATCATCGTGGAGCATGTGGGAGCCAACATGGGTATCCAGATCCCGCTGTTGGTTATTAACCAGAGAGCGATCTCGGTCATGTCTACATGTCTCCCGAACCCGTAGGGTCTACACACTTAAGGTTCGGTTACGCTAGGGTTGTAGGGATATGTATATGCAGTAACCCGAATGTTGTTCGGAGTCCTGGATGAGATCCCGGACGTCACGAGGAGTTCCGGAATGGTCCAGAGGTAAAGATTTATATATGGGAAGTCCTGTTTCGGGCATCGGGACAAGTTTTGGGGTTATCGGTATTGTACCGGGACCACCGGAAGGGTCCCGGGGGTCCATCGGGTGGGTCCACCTGTCCCGGGGGGCCACATGGGCTGTAGGAGGTGCGCCTTGGCCTACATGGGCCAAGGGCACCAGCCCCACATAGGCCCATGCGCCTAGGGTTTGAAGGGGGAAGAGTCCTAGGAGGGGAAGGCACCTCCTAGGTGCCTTGGGGGGGAGGGAAACCCCCCTTGGCCGCCCCCCCCCCCCCCCTAGGAGATTGGATCTCCTAGGGCCGGCCACCCCCCTTGGCCCTCCTATATATAGTGGGGGAGAGGAGGGACTTCATACCTTGGCCTTTGGTTGCCTCCTTCTCCCTCTCCAACACCTCCTCCTCCTCCATAGTGCTTAGCGAAGCTCTGCCGGAGTACTGCAGCTCCATCAACACCACGCCGTCGTGCTGCTGCTGGTGCCATCTCCCTCAACCTCTCCTCCCTCCCTTGCTGGATCAAGAAGGAGGAGACGTGGCTATTCCGTACGTGTGTTGAACGCGGAGGTGCCGTCCGTTCGGTGCTAGGATCTCCGGTGATTTGGATCACGTCGTGTTCGACTACATCATCCCCGTTCTTTGAACGCTTCCGCTCGCGATCTACAAGGTACGTAGATGCATCTAATGACTCGTTGCTAGATGAACTCATGGATGGATCTTGGTGAAACTGTAGCAAAATTTTTGTTTTCTGCAACGTTCCCCAACACTCCTACACGTTGCATACGCGGCCGGAAGCAGACCTAGCAACCTCCATTACAAAGGAAGTCTCGTTACGTGGTCCAATCTGGCGCGCGCCGCTCAGTCGCTGACGTCAAGAAGGCTTCGGCTGATACCACGACGTCGAGTGCCCATATCTTTCCCACGTAGTTGGTTAGTGCGTATAGACGAAATGGCCAGACTCAGATCAAATACCAAGATCTCGTTAAGCGTGTTATTATGAAGCAACCGCGGACGCCGATCAGGGCCAGGCCCACCTCTCGCCTAGGTGGTCTCAACCTGCCCTGTCGCTCCGCCACAAAGATCCACACAGAGGGCCGTCGGGACAAAGGTCCTTTCAGCCCCCAATCCGTGAATCACTCGCGGGTACTCTTCGAGCGGACCCGACTTTAGTCACCATCTATATAGTATGTATATATGTATAGTATATACCCGTGATCACCTCCCGAGTGATCACGGCCCAATAGTATAGCAAGGCAGACTGACAAGAATGAAGGGCCAATGATGATAAACTAGCATCCTATACTAAGCATTTAGGATTGCGGGTAAGGTATCAATGACTGTAGCAACAATGACAGGCTATGCAACAGAATAGGAGTAACTGAACAGTAACATGCTACACTACTCTAATGCAAGCAGTATAGAGAAGAATAGGCGATATCTGGTGATCAAGGGGGGGGGGCTTGCCTGGTTGCTCTAGCAAGAAGGAGGGGTCGTCAACACCGTAGTCGAATTGGGGGTCATCGGCAGCCTTGGGGTCTACCGAAAAGAAGTAACGGAGGGGGAACACAATAAATAACAGAGCAATCAAAGTATCACAAAGTGTAGCATGGCAATACGCGGTGCTAGAGGTGACCTAACGCAGTAGTAGGTGATACCCGCGAAGTGGAAAAACATCCGGGAAAGTATCCCCGGTGTTTCACGTTTTTGGACAGATGAACCGGAGGTGAAATGTTGCAGGTTTGCTATGCTAGGGATGTGTGGCGGACGAACGGGCTGCGTATTCGAATTCGTCTCGTCGTTCTGAGCAACTTTCATGTAGAAAGTATTTTCATCTGAGCAACGGTTTATTTTATATTAATTTTAAAAGATTTAAAATCATTTTAGGATTAATTTAGTTATTTTAATACAACATTATCCAGAACAATGTGTGCTGACGTCAGCATGACATCAGCAGTTGACCTGCTCAACCCGACATGGGGGTCCTGCATGTCATTGCCTAACTAACTAACTATTTAGTCAAATTAATTAGCAGGTTAATCTGGTTTAATAGTTAGTTAACAGAATTAATTAAGTTAATAATTCTTTAATTAATTAATTAATTAATATTATTTATTTATTTTATTATTATTTTTAATTCTTTTCTCTAACATTCTAGGATGGGCCCCGGCTGTCATTGGGCCAGGGGCCATAATGGATTTGGGCGCTAGCGGGCGTTGGGCGCAACCCAAACTGGCGCAGCGGGCGCCCGTCCGCTGCCTCAGGCGTGGCCAACGGGGGGGATGGCGAGCCGGGGCGCACCCTCGCCGGCGGGCGGCGACGACACAGACCGGTGCGGGACTGTGTCCACAGGGCGACGCGTGGCGGAGTGGGAGCAGGGGCGACGGAGCCAAGGACCGGGCGGTGCGGCCACAGGTGCGGTGGTGCGGGCGAGGTGAGGTAGCCTGGGCGAGGCGGGGCATCGGACCGAGCGAGGGACGGAGCCCCAAGGCGGCAAGCAGCCGGCAGGGATGGATGCGGTCAGGGCCGGCTAGCAGGGGCGCGCGCGGACACGGCGAGCGCGCAGCCATGGCAAAACGGCGGCGGAACAGAGGGAGGAATGGGGGAAGCGTGCTCACGGGGCCCTGTAGTTGTGCTAAAATGAGCTCGGGGAGGCGCCGGAGCTCGGGGTCGCGATGATCGATGACGAGGACGAAGACGGCGCGATGCAGTCGCTGGGGAGGAGGAGAAGGAGGCAGGCCGGCGACGTGGTGGTGGCGACGACGGGCGACGGCATCGGGTCGAGGAGGAGCTTGAGGAGGCCGGCGGGGATGCTTCCGGCGAGGGGCGTTCCGAGCGACAGCGATGGGATCCAAGGGCGACGGGGTCGAGCAGTGGGCATCGGCGGCGTGTTCCCGGCGACGGCGCGGGTGCAAGGCGTCGGGGGCGGCGGTTGCCACCGACGGGATACACACGGGGGGGGAAGGGAGAGAGAGGTGGGCGAGATCGAGGGGAGAGGGGGGTTTGCCTCGATCTAGATTGGATCGGGAGGGGGGAAGGTGGCGACGTGGGGGGGGGGGGGTGGGAGCGAGTGGGTTAGGGTTTGGTTTGGTGGGGGGATAAGGGGAGAGGGGTGGACCGGATGGGCCAATTGGGCTGCAGTGGGGTCGGTTGGCCCAGGGGATTAGAGGGTTTTCCCCTCTATCCTTTTGTTAGTTGTGTTTTCTGCCTTTTTTGTATTTTCTTTTCTTTTTATTTAATCTTTCAAATTGTTTTTGCTTTGTAAATCATATAGTTAGCATCAAAATTAGTAATAGTAGTTATACCACTAGCATAATTATGTTTGTAGTTATAAAAATAGGTTTTCAATAATTTAATCATTTAAGAGATGTTTAAATAATCGTTTCAGCTACTGTTTTACTTATCTTAGAACAATTAGTTACTTTATAAAAATGTGGTTTCTTCACCAAAATAATGTATGGATTATTTGTCGCAAACGGACATTTTAGTTTTAATGTTTTGAAACTTTTGTTGTTTAACTTGATTTTCAAATTTGAATTTGGATCGGTTTTTGAACTAACCCAAGATCAACTACTGTGACAGAGGTGACGGGGCATCATTAACGGGGTTTACTGTAGCCTAATTATCCGGGCGTCACAACCCTGCCCGCCGCCCTCCAGGCCGCGCCTCCACCCCTCGGCCGTGCCACTCCCCCGCGAGACGCTGCCACCCCCCATCCCCTCATGGCCTCCCCGGCTCCTCCAGCACCACCCGCAGCCGCCGCACTAACCCATTCGAAGGTCCCGATCCCGTCGTCATCCGCGACCTCAACATCCTCGCCCGGGTTCCCGTCGTCCTCAACCACCTCACCTCCACGTACTATGCATGGAAGGCGTACTTCTCCCTTTTGTTCTGGGAGTACAACATCCAACATCACATCGATGGCTCCATGGACTCCCGCTTCATGGAGGACGATGAGGAGTGGATGTCCATCGACGCCACTCTCATCCGTTGGTTCTACACCACCATCTCGAAGGACCTCTTCCACACAGTGGTCTCCGCCGACGATGATGCTCACGCCGTTTGGACCAAGCTCAACGGCCTCTTCACTGACAATGCGCTCCAACGCAAGGTTTTCTTGCACGGTGAGTTTTTTGGGTGCCAGCAGCTCGACACATCTGTTGATGATTACTACATGCGCCTCAAGAAGCTTCTTGACGAGCTCCTCCTCAGCAACCTCATCACCGGCATGAACGACAATTTGGGAACGCCGCCTCCAACTTCCCGCTCATCACCAACCCAATGTTCTCGAAGATCGTTGCGTACCTGAAGTTGGAGGAGCGGAGGATGCGGATGTCACGCACCCGGGCCACCCACACCGCCCTCACCGCGGGTACCCGTGGCGGTGCGCTGCCCACCACCCCGTTGAGGCCCGCCGCGGGCCCCTGCCAGGCGCCACCGCTGCCCGGGTTCCCGTACCAGCAGCAGCCGCCGGCCCCGCCGCAGCCCCCCGCCGAGCAGCAGCAGCAGCAGCGCCGCGGGGGCTGCTGTGGCTGAGGCGGCCGCAAGCAACAGCAGCAGCAGCCGGCTGCGCCCGGCGGCGCGCGGCGCCACCAGCAGCAGCAGCTCCCACCGGCGCCCTGGCAGGCCGGCCAGAACCCCTGGACCGGGGTTGTGCACGCGTACTCCATGCCTGTACCGCGTGCCCCCGTTCCGGGCCTCTTCGGCGCCCGCCCGGCCGCTCATCGGGCGCTTCATGCGTCCCCTCAGCCGTACCCGCCTGTGCTTCCCTACGGCCCCTCCGCGGCCTATGGGCTGCCTTCGACCGGTGGGTTCGTGGCGCCACCGCCTCAGCCGGCGTCGTACGCCCCAGCTCTTCCGCCGGCGCCTTGGGACCCCGCACTCCTAGTGGCCCTCCACACCGCCCCCACGCCACAGCAGTACACTAGCGGTGGCGACTGGTATATGGACACCGGAGCCACTACTCACATGGCCGCCAACCCCGGTAACCTTCTTGCCGCTCACCCAGTTCACACTGCTGCTCGCATTACGTGGGTGACGGTTCTTCCATGCCTATTACTCATGTCGGCCATGTTGCTTTTCCTTCTAACTCCATGCCGTTATATCTTTCTAACGTACTTGTCTCTCCTGACATCATTAAAAATCTTGTTTCCGTTCATTCTCTTACACGTGAAAATCATGTTACCGTTGAATTTGACATGTTTGGCTTTTCTGTTAAGGATGCCCGTACCCGGATGGTGCTCCACCGATGTGACAGCCCCGACGAGCTCTACCCTGTCCACTCCTCCACCTCCTCTATCGCTGCACCCATGGCGCTTTCCTCCGGAGTGGACCTTTGGCATGCCCGTTTCAGTCATCCCAACACCTCCACCCTTCGTCATATTCTTCAGAGTTTTTCATTCATGTGTAATAAGATCGACGATCACACTTGTCATGCTTGTTGTCTCCGCAAACATGTTCGTCTTCCTTTTAGCAATTCCTCGCATGTCGGATCATACCCGTTTGAGTTAATTCAAGTGATGTTTGGACCTCTCCTATTGCAAGTAACATGGGCTATCTTTATTATCTTGTCATACTTGATGATTTTTAGCACTATGTGTGGACCTTCCCGTTGCGGCGAAAGTCAAACTCTGTTGCCACTCTCACCGCTTTCTACTCCTATGTCTCCACGCAGTTTGGACGTCCCATTCATGCGTTGCAAACAGACAACGGGAAAGAGTTTGATAACCTTGCGATCCGCAACCTTCTCACCACAGACGGCATGATCTTTCGTCTCACTTGCTCGTACACTTCGCAACAAAACGGCCGCGCTGAGCGTGTGCTTCGCACTCTTAACGACTGCGTTCGCACCCTCCTCTTTCACACCAATGTGCCACCACGTTTTTGGCCCGACGCGCTCGCCATTGCATCACTACTCATCAACATTCGTCCTTGTCGCACTCGCGGGAATTTTGCACCTCATCACCTCTTGTTTGACACGCCACCTTCCTATGCTGAGCTCCGCATTTTCGGTTGCTTGTGCTACCCCAGCATCGCTTCCACTACTCCTCACAAGCTCGCACCTCGGTCTGTGGCCTGCATATTTCTCGGCTGTCCCCCCAACACCAAAGGCTACCGCTGCTATGATCCTATCTCACATCGGGTGATCACTTCACGACACGTTTACTTTGATGAGATGGTTTTTCTGTTTCAGCAGGTACCTTCGGATGTTGCGGCTTTGCCCCCTCCCGGTGACGGCCGCTCACGTGCTTCTCTTGGGCCGCCCCTCGGCTTTGAGGGTGCCCCCACGCCACAGGTTGAGTTTCTCCCTGGTCGGCTGCCCTGGAGGCTGCACCTCCCTCGGCGCCCGTGACGCCCTTGACGTCCCCGGCCCTGACCACGCCATCGGCCTCCCCGGCGGTCTTGCATGCCGCCTCGCCCACAGCCTTGCCTATGGCCTCGCCCGCGGCCTCGGAGGAGGCGGGCTCTTCCTCGTCGTCGCCCGTCTCCGCTCCGGACCTGTTGCCCCGCCCGATGACTCACTCTCGGGCTGGCACCCTCCGCCCGAGCACACGGTACCCCAGCGATGAGTACCTTCTCGCTGCTTCCGTCTCTGAGCCGTCCCATCTCCCATCGTCAACTCGAGCCGCCCTTCAGGATCCTCATTGGCTCGCTGTGATGCAGGAAGAGTTCAATGCGCTCCAGCGGAACCGTACCTGGCAGCTCGTCCCTCAGCTGCCCCATGCCAACATCATCACGGGCAAGTGGGTCTTTTGGCACAAGACTCGTCCGGGTGGCACTCTCGAGCGCTATAAAGCTCGCTGGGTGGTTCGGGGCTTTCGGCAATGTGCGGGCATGGACTTCACCAACACATTTTCCCCGGTTGTTACACTGGGCACGATCCACGCCGTGCTCCAGCTAGCCATGTCCCGAGCTTGGCTTGTGCTTCAGTTGGACGTGTCCAACGCCTTCTTGCATGGTCACCTAGTTGAGCAGGTGTTCTGTGAGCAGCCCACTGGCCTCATCGACGCCACGCATCCAGATCATGTGTGCTTGCTCTCCCGTTCTCTTTACGGGTTGAAGCAGGAACCTTGGGCCTGGTACCAGCGCATCACCGCCTTCCTGCAGACGCTCGGATTTACATCGACTCGCTCCGATGTGTCCCTCTTTGTGTATCATCACGGAGTTGACACGGCCTACTTGCAGATGTACATCGATGACATCATTCTGACGGCATCCACTGTCGCGCTCCTCCAGCGACTAACTGCTCGTCTTCGCGACGAGTTTGCCCTGAAGGACTTGGGTTCCCTGCATTACTTCCTTGGCATTGAGGTGGTTCGACGGCCAGATGAGTTCTTCCTACACCAGCAGCGCTACGCCCATGAGCTTCTCGTTCGAGCTGGCATGCTTAACTGCAAGCCCGCTTCTATGCCCGTCGACACCAAGGCCAAGGTTTCCGCTTTGGATGGTTCGCCTGCATCTAATGCGGCCTTCTACCACTCCATTGTGGGTGCCTTGCAGTACCTGACCCTGACGCGCCCCAACTTGTAGTATGTTGTTCAGCAGGTCTGCCTTCACATGCATGCTCCATGCGACTCTCACTGGACTCTGGTGAAGCGTATCCTCCGATACATACGCGGCACCCAGTCCTTGGGACTTATGCTGATGGCCTACGCCTCCACCGACGTCGTCGCCTACTCTGATGCGGACTGGGCCGGCTGCCCGGACACACGACGCTCCACCTCGGGGTACTGTGTCTACCTTGGGCCATCCCTGATCTCTTGGTCCTCCAAGCGACAGCCCACCGTGTCCCGCTCCAGTGCCGAGGCTGAGTATCGAGCAGTGGCTAACGCCGTTGCTGAATGCTCTTGGCTCCGTCAGCTGCTTCAGGAGTTGCTTTGTGACATTCACAAGGCCACACTCGTCTACTGCGACAACGTCTCCGCCGTCTACCTCTCCGCCAACCCGGTCCATCATCGTCGAATGAAGCATATTGAGCTTGATATACACTTCGTTCATGAGCAGGTGGCTCTTGGGCGCATCCAGGTCCTCCACGTCCCAACGGCGCAGCAGTTCGCTGACGCCATGATGAAAGGACTGCCTACTTTTGTCTTCCAGGAGTTCAAGTCTAGTCTTTGCGTCTCCGGTGACACTTCGACTGCGGGGGGTGTTGAATATATGGTTTGTGCATGTATATTGTATAGCCTGGCCCACCTCCTAGTCTTTGTATAGTTGAGATTGTGGCCCACCTTGTACTCCATATATACGTGTGCTATGCACCGATCAATACATCGTGAAGCATTGCCAAATCTCTCGTTTCCAGCATGTAGGTTTCAAGCAATCATGTTCTTCCTTGACTCTCAAACCGTGAACATTTGGTTGCATTGCCGGGTGAGATATAGCTACCCTAGCCTAGCTGGCCTAGCTCGGCTTTGCCACTCTTGCTGTAAGATGTGCGTTTGGATTCGTTGGTTTTGCTAGCAGTTACGAGATGGAACATGCGGGGCCTCGGGTGGAATTTTTTGCGCCATGAGATTTGTTGTCGAGAGCCGATTTGGCTCTCCCTAACGGGCGAGTTTTTCCTGGCCTAGTGAGGCTAGGTGGCCCTTAAAAGCCAGTTTTTTTCTTCGGTACCAAACACTGGTCCTTGCCTAGCGAGGCTATAACTGATTTTACGGAGGAATCAAACGCAAAACTTCTTGGCTCTAGAGTAACTATGGATTCTTTAGCTCTCAAATCACAAGTGACCATGTGCTTATTTAACTCTTGAACAACATCTATATTTTAGTCCAGGTGTATACTCCCTAATTCTATCATCAATAAACATTAGTATCATCAATAAAGACTAATTAGTGATCTATAAACGCTCTCATATTTCTTTACAGAGGGAGTAGTAATAATTTTATTCATCCATCTCTTTATGAGATAAGTCCATATTACAACCTCGAACTACCATCGAAGTCTAAATGCAACCCTGAACTACAAAACCGTCTAATTAACAAGCCCAAACTTTCAGAACTGGACAAAAAACAACCGTGGGTTGGTTTTTGACTGATTTTGACTGGTTTTGACCAGTCAAATGCCTAGTCAGCGCCAAGTCATTTTTGGGTCAAATTTTGACCAAAAAAAGTTCTTAGAAAAAAAATGAAAAATCTTCAAAAATCCGCACAACCATTATATTCAATCAGGGAAAGTCTCAACAATTTCTAAGTATAAAAAACCTAGAGCAAAAATTCAAATTCAGGGCCTTTTTGTTTCAAATTTTGGCCAAAAAAAGTTTTCATAAAAAAATTGTAAAAATTCTCAAAAATCCACACAACCCTTAGATTCAATATGTGGAAGTTTAAAGAAGTTTTGCCCACTGTATAAAAAAATAGAAGCAAATTTTAGATTTAGGAGATGGTGACATGGCGTATGACTTGGCACTGACTAGGCTGTTGGCTGGTCAAAACCAGTAAAAAAACAGGGTTGATTTTTGTCTAGTTTTGAAAGTCGAAGGTTGCATATTAGACGGTTTCATAGTTTAGGGTTGTGCTTTAGACTTCGGTGGTAGTTCGAGGTCGTAATATGGACTTATCTCTTACTTTATCACTTCACTAGTAAGATGCCCGTGCTACGCTACGGGATCACACCAGATTAGGTGGATTCAAGCTATAGTCAAGAACCCATATATTGCCATATATAGTCAATAAAAAATATACTGAGAC
This sequence comes from Triticum timopheevii, assembly GCA_963921465.1. Lineage (NCBI taxonomy): Eukaryota > Viridiplantae > Streptophyta > Magnoliopsida > Poales > Poaceae > Triticum > Triticum timopheevii. The sequence goes on along the minus strand of OY997272.1, from coordinate 466,170,394 downwards.
ATTGAGTGAAGTGTTGTCTTGTTGACGAGTACATATCAAGCATGATCAAACATGTGCTTTCCAGTCGATAAACCCTGTCACCGAAGGCAAACATTATCTTCTTCATCTTCGCCTTGAGACAACATTGGTTGGATTTGGCCTACTACCTACGCTCACACCAAATCTCCCAAACCACAAGCACATCCAGCGATCTCAAATACATATTACCATGTCCAACATTAAGACTACTATACCATAACTGCTTCTTTCCTTGGAAAGGTTGTAGAAAGCGAACAAGCTATTCTATTAGTGCCCATCTAAGAAGTCAACATTGCTTATTTCATGACAGTATATTAGGGACACCAGACTTTAAATGTGCAGATAAATCGAAGCAATTAATATATCCAAATAACATACATACTATAGCTTGAGCCACACTTATAAATGGTTCAAGGACAAACAAGAATGAAGTAGAAGTGGTTAACAGAGTGCTTTGCCAAATATGCACAAGAAAAATGAATCTGGATACAACGCCACCATGAAGAGAAGAAATATTCCAGACTAACTTACACACACTACAAAAAAATACACTTCCGTGATGATACGTGTTTGTCACAGTAGGTCACGTTTTTTGTTATGCATGTACATCCATGACGATTTTATGACAGAATCAATATAGTCATACCTGTGCTGTCGTAGAAGTGTTCCATGACATTACCAAAATTATCATCACGGAAGTGTCCACTTCCATGACGATAAATCGCGTGTCACAAAAGTGCTTTCGTCAAGGGTGACCGGCACGTGGCATCCACCGTATCGGAACGCCATTAAGCTATCGGGTCCAGTTTTGGATCCGATAACCCGTTAACAGCCCCGACCAATGGGGATTTTCCACATGTAAAATCATCATTGGCTGGAGGAAACACGTGTTGGCTCACTGTTGGGACAGATGTCATCCACTCATTGGACCGAAGGTGCCTATGATACGGCGACATGTGGCACGGCCCAACAGAGGCCCATTCCTGTGAAATGGCTGGCCCGTTTGACTTGGTCAAAGGGTGGTGGGCCGGCCCACGGAAAGCCTGTTAACAGCTTGTTCGCATATAGCCCATTTACAACCCGCTAACCCAGGGCCCATTACGACCTATCCGAATTAGGCCTAGTAGCATCATCTGGGTCGTCCAATATTATTCCATCCCGTTTTAACTTCCAGCCCATGTGTGGCCCATGACTTCTTTCGACCCATATGAGGCCCTTTGTAACTCTTAGCCCACTAACGGTCCATGGTGAAACTGGCCTGTAATGAACAGTGTATCACTTTATACCCATTAACGACCCGTTATTCCATTGGGCCGTTTCCAACCCAAGTTATCTTTCAGCCTTCTCAGGGCCCATTGATTCTTGGGCTCATTTGCAGCATTCGGTTACATACGGCCCGTTACTGTCATTTTCTGCTTGTGGGCCAAATTCAGCCCGTCGTTACAGTCGGTCCGTTTGCGGACCGTTAATACGTTGGGTCGTTTTCATGTCAAAAAAAACCATTGGGTTGTTTTCATAGAGTTATCAAATACGGCCTATTAACGGCCCGTTATGGTCCACGAACAGTATGGCCCATGATTGGCGAAATGATGATACGCCCCGTAGAAGGCCCATGGATCCTACGGCCCATATGAGGCCCATGGATAGTACGGCCCGTAGAAGGCCCATGGATTGTACGGCCCGTAGAAGGCCCATGGACCCTACGGCCCGTAGAAGGCCCATGAATCCTAAGGCCCATATAGACGGCCAATGGATCCTACTGCCCGTATAGAAGGCCAATGGATCCTACAGCCGAAAGAAGGCCCATGGATCATACGGCCTGCAGGAGGCCCATGGTTACAACAGTCCGTGTGTTGCCATGATTATTTTGGCCTAGTTACCAAAAATAGGCTATTGTGGCCACTAGAAAAACACAGAAAAAGAACTGCAGTGACTACAAGCAAACAACTAAACAAGACAATAAGGAAATAAATAAGCAAGCAATTAATGCTACCTATTACCGCTATTACACATATTACATCCACTAGGCATTAAAGTTCGCCACTAGTGCAAATATAGGGAACAAAGCAGCATATTACATACAATGGCCGTCAAAATTGGCCACCAGTGCAAATAAACGCGGCAGCAAAACAAGAGCATAACTGAAACAACTTCAGAAGAGCTCAACAAACGTTATACTGGGTATCCACCATGCTGGCAATAAGTTTAGCAAGCTTATTAGCTTTGTCCTATTTGGCGCTAAAATCCTCCAACGCTTGCTGTTGCACCAGAAAGTATGCATCTGCATGCTCCAGGGACTTCCGCAGTCCTTCCGCTTCTTATCGCAGCACAGCTGATCGATGTCTTTCAGCTTGTAGTTGAGACTCAAGAAACTGAACTGATTCAGACAGTGAGTTTGAATAGCTTGTGCAAGCGGTAGTGGCCAGTAACTCGAACACTAAACCAAGACAGGACTTTGGGGTTGTCTCGTTGTCTTCAAGATAGTCTTCCTTGGCTGTTTTATCGGCTTTGTTGGAGACCAACAAGGATGTGTCACTATCCTGAACCTTATCTGCATTACTTCCTTTACCATTGCTTAATAAGGCACTCTTCCCCAATATTTTGTCAGCATTCTAAAAGAAGAAACAAGCAGACACATAACAAGTTTAGCATGTACTAGTATATGAAACTCATTTCGGTGAACCAGTTCATTAGTAAGGTGGACAGGATTAAACTACCAAGTCTTCTATTGCCAAGTACTAGTACATAATAAAAGCATCAAAAAAACATATATCTGTGTCCTATGGTCACTGCATTATCTTGCCAAATCAAAATAGAGACATGGTTCAAATCATATCAGTTCAAGACAAAGTAGCAGTGAAAGAATACAAAGCATGGGAAACTACACAGCACAACAAGATTTCAGATGGGTACCACGGGTCTACATGTACAACAACACTATTGGCTTTGTTGTGATGCTAGTAATGTGCATGATATGGAAGTCAACTATATACACAATTGAAATTGAAATCAACAGAGCTATTGATAAGAGCAAACCTGTTAAAGAAACATGCGTGAACATACCTGCTGTGCCATTGGAGTTTCGATTGGATCCTTCAATTTAAAAATAAGTTTGTATGAGTAAATACAGTGATACAACACTACTAGGGAAAACCCTAGCAGTAGCGCGTGTTTTGTGCCCACTAGTAGCGCGGGAAGCCGTGCTACTAATAAGGCGCTACAGCTATTGCTTAGCAGTAACGCGTGCCATCACGCGCTACTGCTAGTACAAATAGTTGCAGCGCTTGTTCAGTACCGCGCTACTGCTAAGTTATCTACTTGCAGCGTGTTTCCTTTCCATCGCTACTAGTACTTTTTTTATTTTTTTTTATTTTTAGTGTATTTATGCGCCATCATACAAATATTGGTACAATACCAGCTGTTATGAGGTTTACATCATTATGTCCATAACAGTGTATTAAATGAAGGTGGATTAGGTTCAAGTGGACGCAATATGTGGTGCATGTCAAAAGTATACTACTAATCCAGACTTGATCTACTTTGGATTAGTAGTACTTTTGATGTGCACCACATGTTGCCTCCACTTGAATCTAATCCGCCAGTACAAGATATTTAATCATCATCATGGTCATTACCACCAACATTATTTATTTAATCACCACTAACACTAGCTAATAATAATCATCATAGTCATTACCACCAACACTAGCTATTTTATCATCATAGTAATAGTGTAGCACATCATCATCCTGAAACTCATTTCTAGCCAGCTACTCACTCCTGCTACTCACTCCTGCTGCTCTCTCTTAGGTAAAAGAACATAAAACATGTGTAGCTCTCCTCCTTGATCAAGTTGGAGCATGCAGATGAACCTGTCTCCTAATCGTGGAAGGCGCCTCTGGTTGCTGCTCCCTAGTACTTCTCTGCGCTCCCCCAACACATATTTGGTCCAGTCTTGCACTATTAAGCATCCGTCGCTAATCTTGAATGCACTAAAGTAAGCTGTAGGATATCTTGGCCGTAAGTTGATAATACTCATGATACCTTTAGTCTCGATCCCATAAGGCACAACATTCATCGGGAGTCCCTGTTGAAGAACATCGTATGGTAAGATACTTAGCAATGAAGTTTAGCTTCAAAAATAATGTATGGAAAAGATGCAATGAGGATAAAAAGTAAAAATCTTAATCTTACCATCCTTCCTAAATGGATGTGACCGTAGTTCATTACGAACACTATTGGTCGCACATTTTCAGTACTAAGATTTCTAAATGCAGGAAGAAAATTTGTCTTGACAGTATCAAGATCCTCAAGCCATGAAACATAATGACTGAGCTCCTCGCAGTTGAGTTCAGCCCCAGGACAGTATACGGTCCTGTCTACCAAGCGCTGGACATGTTTGCTTGCACGGAAATAAGCTGACAATACAAATTAGTTGTCAACTATTTTTGAATAAACAATATCAAAGACATAAATATGGTTGAGAAACTTACATAATGGTATAACTGGAGGCATTTGCACATTGACCCAGATGTCGGTATTACCTTCAATATCATCTTCCGGACGAATATCAAAGGTGATAACCATATCAGGCTCAAATGCATAAGTCTTGCATAGTGCTCGCCATGTTTTGCATCCAAAATAGGTGTAGTCGTCTGAATTGTATAACTTCGCATGGAAAATATAACCATGCTCGGTCTTCAAGTAAACTTTCTTTTCCTCCATACTATGACTGAAACCTATCTTATCCAATACAAAAACTCTTGCATGGCAGGGGATACGCTAGTAGAATAGTAAAAAATATAAGTTGAAGCAAATGAAGTAGATGTCATGCTTAATTACGAAAAAAGACTTGTCGTTGTGACTTACTATATCCACTTCGAAGTTCTCGTCCAGCTTGATGCTGAAGCACCTATCATCATCTAGGAAGATTCCGTCGCACAGGTTGCGCTCTTCTTCGCAGTATTTGCAAATACCGAAATCCTTCTCGTCGTCAGACATTTCCTATGTTCATAGTTAAAACATTAATTGAAAATCGATCGAAGACAACTACCAAGATACTCAACACACAAATCCGGGGCACTCGATATTTCCTACATATTCTAGCACAAGTCATGCCAAAATTCACGGAAAAATCCGGCATGACCTTTGCTAAAATAGGACATATCGAGCGCCTGAAATTTGCCGGAACGGAAATGAATCAACACTCCGGCAAAACATAGGCCACTCGAAGGTATAACCTGCAAACATGACCGGCCACTTGGATATTGAGCAACACAAGATATACATTTCAAAATATCTTATAGGACTCAAATTAGCAGCATTCAATAAGCAAAAGTAGATCATCTCATGCGTCAGTGCATCGTCGAATATTATCACTAATACATCACGAATAGCGTCATACATATAACATCACTAATACAACTAAAACTCTAGCACACGACGGGTATCGGTGCGGGCGGTGGACACCCACAGAGAAGGCGCCATCACGGGATCATAGCTCCAGTGAGATCCCCGGAGAACCTGCCAGGTATTGGAGAACGGCCTGTGCTCCAACGCAAATAAGTAGCGACGGACGTGCGCGTCCTCCTCACTGACACGGTGACGCACCACCTCCGCGGAGTCCTCGAGCCTCTGGATCGTCACTGGCCCACGCGACCGCCACCAAAGAAGGTTCGGGTCAACGACAGGCTGGCTCCTCACCAACCTGCGCCCCCCGATAGGTAGCGCCTCCCAGTACCACCCCGGCGGAGCCCAGTCCCGGACATGGCTGATCTGGTCAAGCAGGTGTCGTCCTCCGCCGACTCGACGACGAGGATGCGGGATAGGCATTGTCCACGTCGAGACGGGAAAAATTGCTTTAACTAAAAAATAGAAACAAGTTCTTACTAACTAGTTCTATTAATTCAACTAGTTCTTACTAAAAATAAACTTACTATAAATAAAAATATTCTAGTACCTAATTAGTACCTAATTCTTACTAACTAATTAGTACCTAGGAACTACTGCCCTAATTACCATCTAAGTAATTAACTAACTAGCACTAAAAATAGCCTAGGGTTCATACTAACTAGCACTAAATACCTAGGGTTCATACTAAGCAGAGAAGAGGGATCGAAAGGGGAGAGAGGGATCGGAAGGGGAGAGTGCTTACAGAGGGCGGGGAGAGAGATGGGGTCGGGGGAGACGGCGGCACCGAGGCATGGCGAGGCGGGGTCGGGGGAGACGGCGGCGAGGCGGGGTCGGGGGAGACGGCGGCGAGGCGGGGTCGGGGGAGACGGCGGCGAGGCGGGGTCGGGGGAGACGGCGGCGAGGCGGGGTCGGGGGATACGGCGGCACCGAGGCGCGGCGAGGCGGGGTCGGGGGAGACGGCAGCGAGGCGGGGTCGGGGGAGACGGCGGTGGCGAGGCGGGGTCGGGAATTGGGGGAGGAAGCAGAGGAGAGGGAATCAGGCCGCGCGGGGGGTTAGGTGAAAATAGCTTTAACAGTAGCGTGGGAAGGAAAAACGCGCTGCTGCTAAAATCCGTAGTAGTAGCGCTGTCCGTAGAAGGGTGCTACTACTATACCTAGCACGCCGGGAACGGTATGGCAATTATAGTAGTAGCGCTTTCTGCAAGGACAGCGCTACTGCTAAGCTGCTAACTGTAGCGCAGTTCTGCCAAACGCGCTACTGCTAAGTAGCAGTAGCGCCTCATTTTAACAAGCGCTACTGGTAACATTCTGTGTATAAGGTTTTCCCTAGTAGTGCAAGAGCAAAGAAATCATAGTTAAAAAAGGCGCGCTTAAGCGCGCCTAGGCTCTAGGCGTTGGCAAAACGCATTGCGCATAACTACGCTTAATCTGTGCATAATTGCGCATGAGCATGCGCTTTGGTCAGTAAAGCGCAAGGCGGTGGCAAAACGCACAATTAACGCCTAGCGCTATTTTGAACTATGATAGCAATGGAATCTTAAATTAGAACAGTTGTTCTTCAGGTTTAGGCACTTGTTCTACATGAACAGAGTACAGTAAGACGCAAGAATATAATACTTAAAAATAGAAAATGAGCTCATAGACCTAGCCACATTCTTGGTTCGGGACCAGTACAGAACAAGGCGTTCCCAGTCATCGTCCAATAAATGTGTCTCAGGAGAACATAAGGGAATTTGATGAGTTTCTTTGCCGGTGAAGTATGTTTTCTTCAGATAATTCCGATACTGCCACCAAGCATTCTTGAAGATAGCAAAGGTATTAGCACAGGTTACCTCATCCTGAGTTTCCAAATCGGTCCTTCTCTATAGAGAAAAATGGGAAAATTTGTTGTATTACAACCATCATGGAGGTAGGATGTATGGGACGAAGCAAAGTAATTGCCATGAATAACATTACTTACACATAACTCCTGGACAAACACCTGCAACTGGCATTTTCCTTCATCTTCAGTATAATATTTCCAAGATGGGAAGATACGCACATACGATTTAACAACATCAAATGCGGTAGATGCTAAACTACGACTAGTTGGTTGTGCTTCCTCCGCCGGAATAGGCATACTAACTGGTGGAGTTGGGGTTCGCCGTGATAGTTCTGGCCCTTTGGGCACTGGAGCTGCATTACTTACTGCTCTTGTTTGGGAGCTCTGTGGTGGAGATGGTGCTGTGTCAACATGAACTGGGTTACTATCAGCTCGGGTTGGGGTTAGATTGGGTGAAGCTGGTTATCTGTCCATCGCAGTAGGGGTACAATCTGCGAGAGTTTGGGTTATGTGTGGTAGGGCTGGTTCTTGTGCATGTACAACCGGGGTGCTATCTCCACCAAGAGGTAGCACTGTTTTATTTGAAGACCGTGTTTTTAGTCCGCTAGATACTGGCATCACCCACTCCAATTCAAATGGCTGATAAACAGGAAACATAGCTGAATGTACAAACATTATATGAGAGACAGATGCAATAGATAGTGTGGAAAAAAGAGGGCATGAAATAGTTGACATGTATATTGTTTAACTAAAACAGATAGCATGACATAATTTCACATATATGATGTCTATCTAAACTGGATAGCATAGCATAACATAATTCAAAGATATGATGAATAACTAAATAGGATCGCATGACATAATTCACATACATGTTATCTAAGTAATCAGGATCGCATCATTTAATTCACATATGCGATTTATATGCTAAACAGAGGGCATTCGATATGATGTCTGAACTAAGAACATGGTGTTGAATATTGTGTATATGATGTCTAAACTATGCAATGCAAGACACCATATGCATGATATGAGTAGTATAACCGTGCCAAGTTAGAGCATACACCTCAGTGGGGGAATAGGACTGGTCATCTGTCTCTGAATCCATCTCTGAGGAGCTATCGGGACCCAACAAGAGATCTACTTCGACAGGTAGCACTGTCTGCTCTGAAGGCCTTATTTTCACTCCAGCTTTTTCCATCTCCCACCCAAATGGCCGATTCACAAGAAGAGTAGTTTAATGTACAAACATTATTGACAAATGGAAATGTAATGAAGAAAAGGATGGGCAAGATATCATTCAAATATATGATGCCTGGTTAAACTGGATGGAATTGCACATTTCACATATATTATGGCTGGCTAAAAGACATGAGACTGCATAATTCCCATATATGATATAGAAACTAATTAGGTGGCATTACAGAACATGTCTAAAATAAGCAGATGACATATATGATGTCAAAAGTAGGCACTGCAAGGCAACATATGCATGATATGACTAACATCATCATGCCAAGGTAGAGCAAACACCTTGGGGGGTAAATAGGAGTGGTCAGCGGCGTCTGAATCCGCCTCAGAACAGATATCTTCCTCTGGATTACAATCTGGAGAGGGGTGGGGAGGGTTCATCGGGAGGGAAGGAGATCTGAGGCGCCGAAAGACGGTCAGGAGTCGTGATGTTTGGTTTGGTGGATGCTTCTGTTGATGGAGCAGCTCAAGTGAGGTGGACGACGTCGTGGTAGGAGTAGGACAAACCACACAAAGTTCCCTTCGACACGTACCTGTAACTGAAGTAATTCTGTAAGGGCTCATTTGGCTTGCATGATTCTTAAAAATCAGGGATAGGAAAAACACCGGAATAGGATAGGAAAATGCACATGGTAAACAGAGCATTTGTAAACACAGGATTTCTGTCAACTTGGGTGTTTGGTTTACAGGAATTGGAAGAGCAGAGGAATGCAAGGAAACATGGCAAAAATAAAGTGAAACCATATGAAAGCGTGTACAGGTAGAATGTTATTCTGGCACTAATGCACTTGGTCTTGTTTTCATGCATAGGATTTTGAAAAGTAGGTCCAGATGGATTTTTGCTTCATTCCTTTCAACAAAATGCATGAATAATTGAATAGTAGAGTGCCATTGGAAAATTCCCTATTGCTATGTTTTTCGATTGAACCAAAATAGCCCTAATGGATCGACGTGAATGTATAGTAATAAGTGATGCAACAAGTGTACAACCTCTTTGTCGTAGCCGTGTCGACCTCAGCATCATTGGGTTGGTCGCTAAAGCAGTTGACGCAGAGGTGGCTGTCGGAGGTGCGGAGGAAGATCTGAGGAATCTGTAGACAGCGTCCAGGGCACTGCTCTGTTGTGATGGATCATTCTGTCGTTGGAGCAGCTCCGGTGAGCCGTAAGACGTCAAGGCTGAAGCAGCACAAGACAGACATCGTCATTCTCAAGTGGGATTCTAATAGCATCTCCAATAGATGATGTAAAATGGATGTAAAATTTACATCACCAAAAACCACCTGACTACCAACAGATGAGGTAAAAACTATTGACTCTGAACTTAACTGTCGAAACTGAAATTTACTGTGGAATCTGAATGCTACTGTCGAAACTGAACGCAATGGTAGCAGAGAGGCACTTGACATGTAGTTTAGGGAGGGCATGCAGTTCATCTTCAACCTGCACCCCCCCTGAGCTGCCAGCCACCACCGGCCGAACCGCCGGCCCCAGCGTCGCCTCGCCGCACTGAAACAACTCCCCACCGCCGCCCCGGCAAGCCCTCTAGGCCACCCCCCCACCCTGAACCCTAAGATATATAGTGGGGTCCCTCTCCAGCGAGCCCCCGTCCCCGCTGCGGGTGGTTCTTCCTTAACTCCGGCGAGCCCCCCCAACCCCTAAAACTCGACTGACCCAAAAGTCGATTCAGTTGATTGAAGTGTGGCTAAATCGGAGCAGAGCAGCAGCACGAGCGAGGGTGAGAGCAGCAGCAGCAGCTGGGCCAGCAAGCGATCGAGCGAGAGCCGGAGCAGCAGCAGCAGCGCGAGCGAGCGAGAGCCGGAGCAGCAGCAGCAGATCCGACTAGTATGGCCGCCGCCGCCGAAGGGGCCTCGCACTGGGGGAGAGCCACCGTGCAGGCCGGCCAGAACCCCTGGACCGGGGTTGTGCACGCGTACTCCATGCCTGTACCGCGTGCCCCCATTCCGGGCCTCTTCGGCGCCCGCCCAGCCGCTCATCGGGCGCTTCAAGCGGCCCCTCAGCCGTACCCGCCTGTGCTGCCCTACGGCCCCTCCACGGCCTATGGGCTGCCTTCGGCTGGTGGGTTCGTGGCGCCACCGCCTCAGCCGGCGTTGTACGCCCCAGCTCTTCCGCCGGCGCCTTGGGACCCCGCACTCCTAGCGGCCCTCCACACCGCCCCCACGCCACAGCAGTACACTGGCGGTGGCGACTGGTATATGGACACCGGAGCCACGACTCACATGGCCGCCAACCCCGGTAACCTTCTTGCCGCTCACCCGGTTCACACTGCTGCTCGCATTACGTGGGTGACGGTTCTTCCATGCCTATTACTCATGTCGGCCATGTTGCTTTTCCTTCTAACTCCATGCCGTTATATCTTCCTAACGTACTTGTCTCTCCTGACATCATTAAAAATCTTGTTTCCGTTCATTCTCTTACACGTGAAAATCATGTTACCGTTGAATTTGACATGTTTGGCTTTTCTGTTAAGGATGCCCGTACCCGGATGGTGCTCCACCGATGTGACAGCCCCGACGAGCTCTACCCGGTCCACTCCTCCACCTCCTCTATCGCTGCACCCATGGCGCTTTCCTCCGGAGTGGACCTTTGGCACGCCCGTTTCGGTCATCCCAACACCGCCACCCTTCGTCATATTCTTCGGAGTTTTTCATTCATGTGTAATAAGATCGACGATCACACTTGTCATGCTTGTTGTCTCCGCAAACATGTTCGTCTTCCTTTTAGCAATTCCTCGCATGTCGCATCATACCCGTTTGAGTTAATTCATAGTGATGTTTGGACCTCTCCTGTTGCAAGTAACATGGGCTATCTTTATTATCTTGTCATACTTGATGATTTAGCACTATGTGTGGACCTTCCCGTTGCGGCGAAAGTCAAACTCTGTTGCCACTCTCACCGCTTTCTACTCCTATGTCTCCATGCAGTTTGGACGTCCCATTCATGCGTTGCAAACAAACAACGGGAAAGAGTTTGATAACCTTGCGATCCGCAACCTTCTCACCACACACGGCATGATCTTTCGTCTCACTTGCTCGTACACTTCGCAACAAAACGGCCGCGCTGAGCGTGTGCTTCGCACTCTTAACGACTGCGTTCGCACCCTCCTCTTTCACACCAACGTGCCACCACGTTTTTGGCCCGACGCGCTCGCCATTGCATCACTACTCATCAACATTCGTCCTTGTCGCACTCGCGGGAATTTTGCACCTCATCACCTCTTGTTTGACACGCCACCTTCCTATGCTGAGCTCCGCATTTTCGGTTGCCTGTGCTACCCCAGCATCGCTTCCACTACTCCTCACAAGCTCGCACCTCGGTCTGTGGCCTGCATATTTCTCGGCTGTCCCCCCAACACCAAAGGCTACCGCTGCTATGATCCTATCTCACATCGGGTGATCACTTCACGACACGTTTACTTTGATGAGATGGTTTTTCTGCTTCAGCAGGTACCTTCGGATGTTGCGGCTTTGCCCGCTCCCGGTGACGGCCGCTCACGTGCTTCTCTTGGGCCGCCCCTCGGCTTTGAGGGTGCCCCCGCGCCACAGGTTGAGTTTCTCCCTGGTCGGCTACCCTGGGGGCTGCACCTCCCTCGGCGCCCGCGACGCCCTTGACGTCCCCGGCCCTGACCACGCCATCGGCCTCCCCGGCGGTCTTGCACACCGCCTCGCCCACAGCCTTGCCCGCGGCCTCGGAGGAGGCGGGCTCTTCCTCGTCGTCGCCCGTCTCCGCTCCGGACCTGTTGCCCCGCCCGATGACTCACTCTCGGGCTGGCACCCTCCTCCCGAGCACACGGTACCCCAGCGATGAGTACCTTCTCGCTGCTTCCGTCTCTGAGCCGTCCCCTCTCCCATCGTCAACTCGAGCCGCCCTTCGGGATCCTCATTGGCTCGCTGTGATGCAGGAAGAGTTCAATGCGCTCCAGCGGAACCGTACCTGGCAGCTCGTCCCTCAGCTGCCCCATGCCAACATCATCACGGGCAAGTGGGTCTTTTGGCACAAGACTCGTCCGGGTGGCACTCTCGAGCGCTATAAAGCTCGCTGGGTGGTTCGGGGCTTTCGGCAACGTGCGGGCATGGACTTCACCAACACATTTTCCCCGGTTGTTACACTGGGCACGATCCACGCCGTGCTCCAGCTAGCCATGTCCCGAGCTTGGCTTGTGCATCAGTTGGACATGTCCAAAGCCTTCTTGCATGGTCACCTAGTTGAGCAGGTGTTCTGTGAGCAGCCCACTGGCCTCATCGACGCCACGCATCCAGATCATGTGTGCTTGCTCTCCCGTTCTCTTTACGGGTTGAAGCAGGAACCTTGGGCCTGGTACCAGTGCATCACCGCCTTCCTGCAGACGCTCAGATTTACATCGACTCGCTCCGATGTGTCCCTCTTTGTGTATCATCACGGAGTTGACAGGGCCTACTTGCAGATGTACGTCGATGACATCATTCTGACGGCATCCACTGTCGCGCTCCTCCAGCGGCTAACTGCTCGTCTTCGCGTCGAGTTTTCCCTGAAGGACTTGGGTCCCCTCCATTACTTCCTTGGCATTGAGGTGGTTCGACGGCCAGATGAGTTCTTCCTACACCAGCAGCGCTACGCCCATGAGCTTCTCGTTCGAGCTGGCATGCTTAACTGCAAGCCCGCTTCTATGCCCGTCGACACCAAGGCCAAGGTTTCCACTTTGGATGGTTCGCCTGCATCTAATGCGGCCTTCTACCACTCCATTGTGGGTGCCTTGCAGTACCTGACCCTGACGCGCCCCAACTTGCAGTATGCTGTTCAGCAGGTCTGCCTTCACATGCATGCTCCGTGCGACTCTCACTGGACTCTGGTGAAGCGTATCCTCCGATACATACGCGGCACCTAGTCCTTGGGACTTACGCTAACGGCCTACGCCTCCACCGACCTCGTCGCCTACTCTGATGCGGACTGGGCCGGCTGCCCTGACACACGACGCTCCACCTCGGGGTACTGTGTCTACCTTGGGCCATCCCTGATCTCTTGGTCCTCCAAGCGACAGCCCACCGTGTCCCGCTCCAGTGCCGAGGCTGAGTATCGAGTAGTGGCTAACACCGTTGCTGAATGCTCTTGGCTCCGTCAGCTGCTTCAGGAGTTGCTTTGTGACATTCACAAGGCCACACTCGTCTACTGCGACAACGTCTCCACCGTCTACCTCTCCGCCAACCCGGTCCATCATCGTCGAACGAAGCATATTGAGCTTGATATACACTTCGTTCATGAGCAGGTGGCTCTTGGGCGCATCCAGGTCCTCCACGTCCCAACGGCGCAGCAGTTCGCTGACGTCATGACGAAAGGACTGCCTACTTTTGTCTTCCAGGAGTTCAAGTCTAGTCTTTGCGTCTCCGGTGACACTTCGACTGCGGGGGGTGTTGAATATATGGTTTGTGCATGTATATTGTATAGCCTGGCCCACCTCCTTGTCTTTGTATAGTTGAGATTGTGGCCCACCTTGTACTCCATATATACGTGCGCTATGCACTGATCAATACATCATGAAGCATTGCCAAAACTCCCGTTTCCAACATGTAGGTTTCAAGCAATCATGTTCTTCCTTGACTCTCAAACCGTGAACATTTGGTTGCATTGCCGGGTGAGATATAGCTACCCTAGCCTAGCTGGCCTAGCTCGGCTTTGCCACTCTTGCTGTAAGATGTGCGTTTGGATTCGTTGGTTTTGCTAGCAGTTACGAGATGGAACTTGCGGGGCCTCGGGTGGAATTTTTTGCGCCATGAGATTTGTTGTCGAGAGCCGATTTGGCTCTCCCTAACGGGCGAGTTTTTCCTGGCCTAGTGAGGCTAGGTGGCCCTTAAAAGCCAGTTTTTTTCTTCGGTACCAAACACTGGTCCTTGCCTAGCGAGGCTATAACTGATTTTACGGAGGAATCAAACGCAAAACTTCTTGGCTCTAGAGTAACTATGGATTCTTTAGCTCTCAAATCACAAGTGACCATGTGCTTATTTAACTCTCGAACAACATCTATATTTTAGTCCAGGTGTATACTCCTTAATTCTATCATCAATAAACATTAGTATCATCAATAAAGACTAATTAGTGATCTATAAACGCTCTCATATTTCTTTACAGAGGGAGTAGTATTTATTTTATTCATCCATCTCTTTATGAGATAAGTCCATATTACAACCTCGAACTACCATCGAAGTCTAAATGCAACCCTGAACTACAAAACCGTCTAATTAACAAGCCCAAACTTTCAGAACTGGACAAAAAACAACCGTGGGTTGGTTTTTGACTGATTTTGACTGGTTTTGACCAGTCAAATGCCTAGTCAGCGCCAAGTCATTTTTGGGTCAAATTTTGACCAAAAAAAAGTTCTTAGAAAAAAAATGAAAAATCTTCCAAAATCCGCACAACCATTATATTCAATCAGGGAAAGTCTCAACAATTGCTAAGTATAAAAAACCTAGAGCAAAAATTCAAATTCAGGGCCTTTTTGTTTCAAATTTTGGCCAAAAAAGTTTTCATAAAAAAATTGTAAAAATTCTCAAAAATCCACACAATCCTTAGATTCAATATGTGGAAGTTTAAAGAAGTTTTGCCCACTGTATAAAAAAATAGAAGCAAATTTTAGATTTAGGAGATGGTGACATGGCGTATGACTTGGCACTGACTAGGCTGTTGGCTGGTCAAAACCAGTAAAAAAACCAGGGTTGATTTTTGTCTAGTTTTGAAAGTCGAAGGTTGCATATTAGACGGTTTCATAGTTTAGGGTTGTGCTTTAGACTTTGGTGGTAGTTCGAGGTTGTAATATGGACTTATCTCTTACTTTATCACTTCACTAGTAAGATGCCCGTGCTACGCTACGGGATCACACCAGATTAGGTGGATTCAAGCTATAGTCAAGAACCCATATATTGCCATATATAGTCAATAAAAAATATACTAAGACATTGAGTGAAGTGTTGTCTTGTTGACGAGTACATATCAAGCATGATCAAACATGTGCTTTCCAGTCGATAAACCCTGTCACCGAAGGCAAACATTATCTTCTTCATCTTCGCCTTGAGACAACATTGGTTGGATTTGGCCTACTACTTGGATTTGGCCTACTACCTACGCTCACACCAAATCTCGCAAACCACAAGCACATCCAGCGATCTCAAATACATATTACCATGTCCAACATTAAGACTACTATACCAGAACTGCTTCTTTCCTTGGAAAGGTTGTAGAAAGCAAACAAGCTATTCTATTAGTGCCCATCTAAGAAGTCAACATTGCTTATTTCATGACAGTATATTAGGGACACCAGACTTTAAATGTGCAGATAAATCAAAGCAATTAATATATCCAAATAACATACATACTATAGCTTGAGCCACACTTATAAATGGTTTGAGGACAAACAAGAATGAAGTAGAAGTGGTTAACAGAGTGCTTTGCCAAATATGCACAAGAAAAATGAATCTGGATACAACGCCACCATGAAGAGAAGAAATATTCCAGACTAACTTACACACACTACAAAAAATACACTTCCGTGATGATACGTGTTTGTCACAGTAGGTCGCGTTTTTTGTTATGCATGTACATCCATGACGATTCTATGACAGAATCAATATAGTCATACTTGCGCTGTCGTAGAAGTGTTCCATGACATTACCAAAATTATCATCACAGAAGTGTCCACTTCCATGACGATAAATCGCATGTCACAGAAGTGCTTTCGTCAAGGGTGACCGGCACGTGGCATCCACCGTATCGGAACGCCATTAAGCTATCGGGTCCGGTTTTGGATCCGATAACCCGTTAACAGCCCCGACCAATGGGGATTTTCCACATGTAAAATCATCATTGGCTGGAGGAAACACGTGTCGGCTCACTGTTGGGACAGATGTCATCCACTCATTGGACCGAAGGTGCCTATGATATGGCGACACGTGGCACGGCCCAACAGAGGCCCATTCCTGTGAAAAGGCTGGCCCGTTTGACTTGGTCAAAGGGTGGTGGGCCGGCCCATGGAAAGCCTGTTAACAGCTTGTTCGCATATAGCCCATTTACAGCCTGCTAACCCAGGGCCCGTTACGACCTATCCGAATTAGGCCCAGTAGCTTCATCTGGGTCGTCCAATATTATTCCAGCCCGTTTTAACTTCCAGCCCATGTGTGGCCCATGACTTCTTTCGACCCATATGAGGCCCTTTGTAACTCTTGGCCCATTAACGGTCCGTGGTGAAACTGGCCTGTAATGAACAGTGTATCACTTTATACCCATTAATGACCCGTTATTCCATTGGGCCGTTTCCAGCCCAAGTTATCTTTCAGCCTTCTCAGGGCCCATTGATTCTTGGGCTCATTTGCAGCATTCGGTTACATACGGCCCGTTACTGTCATTTTCTGCTTGTGGGCCAAATTCAGCCCGTCATTACAGTCGGCCCGTTTGCGGACCGTTAATACGTTGGGCCGTTTTCATGTCAAAAAAAACTGTTGGGTTGTTTTCATATAGTTACCAAATACGGCCTATTAACGGCCCGTTATGGTCCACGAATAGTATGGCCCATGATTGGTGAAATGATGATACGCCCCGTAGAAGGCCCATGGATCCTACGGCCCATATGAGGCCCATGGATAGTACGGCCCGTAGAAGGCCCATGGATCGTACGGCCCGTAGAAGGCCCACGGACCCTACGGCCCGTAGAAGGCCCATGAATCCTAAGGCCCGTATAGACGGCCAATGGATCCTACGGCCCGTATAGAAGGCCAATGGATCCTACAGCCGGAAGAACGCCCATGGATCATACGGCCTGCAGGAGGCCCATGGTTACAACAGTCCGTGTGTTGCCATGATTATTTTGGCCTAGTTACCAAAAATAGGCTATTGTGGCCACTAGAAAAACACAGAAAAAGAACTGCAGTGACTACAAGCAAACAACTAACAAGACAATAAGGAAATAAATAAGCAAGCAATTAACGCTACCTATTATCGCTATTACACATATTACATCCACTAGGCATTAAAGTTCGCCACTAGTGCAAATATAGGGAACAAAGCAGCATATTACATACAATGGCCGTCAAAATTGGCCACCAGTGCAAATAAACACGGCAGCAAAACAAGAGCATAACTGAAACAACTTCAGAAGAGCTCAACAAACCTTATCCTGGGTATCCACCATGCTGGCAATAAGCTTAGAAAGCTTATTAGCTTTGTCCTATTTGGCGCTAAAATCCTCCAACGCTTGCTGTTGCACTAGAAAGTATGCATCTGCATGCTCCAGGGACTTCCGCAGTCCTTCCGCTTCTTATTGCAGCACAGCTGATCGATGTCTTTCAGCTTGTAGTTGAGACTCAAGAAACCGAACTGATTCAGGCAGTGAGTTTGAATAGCTTGTGCAAGCGGTAGTGGCCAGTAACTCGAACACTTAACCAAGACAGGACTTTGGGGTTGTCTCGTTGTCTTCAAGATAGTCTTCCTTGGCTGTTTTATCAGCTTTGTTGGAGACCAACAAGGATGTGTCACTATCCTGAACCTTATCTGCATTACTTCCTTTACCATTGCTTAATAAGGCACTCTTCCCCAATATTCTGTCAGCATTCTAAAAGAAGAAACAAGCAGACACATAACAAGTTTAGCATGTACTAGTATATGAAACTCACTTCGGCGAACCAGTTCATAGTAAGGTGGACAGGATTAAACTACCAAGTCTTCTATTGCCAAGTACTAGTACATAATAAAAGCATCAAAAAACATATATATGTGTCCTATGGTCACTGCATTATCTTGCCAAATCAAAATAGAGACATGGTTCAAATCATATCAGTTCAAGACAAAGCAGCAGTGAAAGAATACAAAGCGTGGGAAACTACACGGCACAACAAGATTTCAGATGGGTACCACGGGTCTACATGTACAACAACACTATTGGCTTTGTTGTGATGCTAGTAATGTGCATGATATGGAAGTCAACTGTATACACAATTGAAATTGAAATCAATAGAGCTATTGATAAGAGCAAACATGTTAAAGAAACATGCGTGAACATACCTACTGTGCCATTGGAGTTTCGATTGGATCCTTCAATTTAAAAATAAGTTTGTATGAGTAAATACAGTGATACAAGAGCAAAGCAATCATAGTTAAAAAAGGCGCGCTTAAGCGCGCCTAGGCTCTAGGCGTTGGCAAAACGCATTGCGCATAACTATGCTTAATCTGTGCATAATTGCGCATGAGCATGCGCTTTGGTCAGTAAAGCGCAAGGCGGTGGCAAAACGCACAATTAACGCCTAGCGCTTTTTTGAACTATGATAGCAATGGAATCTTAAATTAGAACAGTTGTTCTTCAGGTTTAGGCACTTGCTCTACATGAACAGAGTATAGTAAGACGCAAGAATATAATACTTAAAAATAGAAAATGAGCTCATAGACCTAGCCACATTCTTGGTTCGGGACCAGTACAGAACAAGGCATTCCCAGTCATCGTCCAGTAAATGTGTCTTAGGAGAACGTAAGAGAATTTGATGAGTTTCTTTGCCGGTGAAGTACGTTTTCTTCAGGTAATTCAGATACTGCCACCAAGCATTCTTGAAGATAGCAAAGGTATTAGCACAGGTTACCTCATCCTGAGTTTCCAAATTGGTCCTTCTCTATAGAGTAAAATGGGAAAATTTGTTGTATTATAACCATCATGGAGGTAGGATGTATGGGACGAAGCAAAGTAATTGCCATGAATAACATTACTTACACATAACTCCTGGACAAACACCTGCAACTGGCATTTTCCTTCATCTTCAGTATAATATTTCCAAGATGGGAAGATACGCACATACGATTTAACAACATCAAATGTGATAGATGCTAAACTACGACTAGCTGGTTGTGCTTCCTCCGCCGGAATAGGCGTACTAACTGGTGGAGTTGGGGTTCGCCGTGATAGTTCTGGCCCTTTGGGCAATGGAGCTGCATTACTAACTGCTCTTGTTTGGGAGCTCTGTGGTGGAGATGGTGTTGTGTCAACATGAACTGGGTTACTATCAGCCGGTGTTGGGGTTAGATTGGGTGAAGCTGGTTATCTGTCCATCGCAGTAGGGGTACAATCTGCGAGAGTTTGGGTTATGTGTGGTAGGGCTGGTTCTTGTGCATGTACAACCGGGGTGCTATCTCCACCAAGAGGTAGCACTGTTTTATTTGAAGACCGTGTTTTTAGTCCGCTAGATACTGGCATCACCCGCTCCAATTCAAATGGCTGATAAACAGGAAACATAGTTCAATGTACAAACATTATATGAGAGACAGATGCAATAGATAGTGTGGAAAAAAGAGGGCATGAAATAGTTGACATGTATATTGTTTAACTAAAACAGATAGCATGACATAATTTCACATATATGATGTCTATCTAAACTGGATAGCATAGCATAACATAATTCAAAGATATGATGAATAACTAAATAGGATCGCATGACATAATTCACATACATGTTATCTAAGTAATCAGGATCGCATCATTTAATTCACATATGCGATTTATATGCTAAACAGAGGGCATTCGATATGATGTCTGAACTAAGAACATGGTGTTGAATATTGTGTATATGATGTCTAAACTATGCAATGCAAGACACCATATGCATGATATGAGTAGTATAACCGTGCCAAGTTAGAGCATACACCTCAGTGGGGGAATAGGACTGGTCATCTGTCTCTGAATCCATCTCTCAGGAGCTATCGGGACCCAACAAGAGATCTACTTCGACAGGTAGCACTGTCTGCTCTGAAGGCCTTATTTTCACTCCAGCTTTTTCCATCTCCCACCCAAATGGCCGATTCACAAGAAGAGTAGTTTAATGTACAAACATTATTGACAAATGGAAATGTAATGAAGAAAAGGATGGGCAAGATATCATTCAAATATATGATGCCTGGTTAAACTGGATGGAATTGCACATTTCACATATATTATGGCTGGCTAAAAGACATGAGACTGCATAATTCCCATATATGATATAGAAACTAATTAGGTGGCATTACAGAACATGTCTAAAATAAGCAGATGACATATATGATGTCAAAAGTAGGCACTGCAAGGCAACATATGCATGATATGACTAACATCATCATGCCAAGGTAGAGCAAACACCTTGGGGGGTAAATAGGAGTGGTCAGCGGCGTCTGAATCCGCCTCAGAACAGATATCTTCCTCTGGATTACAATCTGGAGAGGGGTGGGGAGGGTTCATCGGGAGGGAAGGAGATCTGAGGCGCCGAAAGACGGTCAGGAGTCGTGATGTCTGGTTTGGTGGATGCTTCTGTTGATGGAGCAGCTCAAGTGAGGTGGAAGACGTCGTGGTAGGAGCAGGACAAACCACACAAAGTTCCCTTCGACACGTACCTGTAACTGAAGTAATTCTGTAAGGGCTCATTTGGCTTGCATGATTCTTAAAATGTGGGGATAGGAAAAACACCGGAATAGGATAGGAAAATGCACATGGTAAACAGAGCATTTGTAAACACAGGATTTCTGTCAACTTGGGTGTTTAGTTTACAGGAATTAGAAGAGCAGAGGAATGCAAAGAAACATGGCCAAAATAAAGTGAAACCATATGAAAGCGTGTATAGTTAGAATGTTATTCTGGCACTAATGCACTTGGTCTTGTTTTCATGCTTAGGATTTTGAAAAGTAGGTCCAGATGGATGTTTTGCTTCATTCCTTTCAACAAAATGCATGAATAATTGAATAGTAGAGTGCCATTGGAAAATTCCCTATTGCTATGTTTTTCTATTGAACCAAAATAGCCCTAATGGATCAACGTGAATGTATAGTAATAAGTGATGCAACAAGTGTACAACCTCTTTGCCGTAGCCGTGTCGACCTCAGCATCATTGGGTTGGTCGCTAAAGCAGTTGAGGCAGAGGTGGCTGTCGGAGGTGTGGAGGAAGATCTGAGGAATCTGTAGATAGCGTCCAGGGCACTGCTCTGTTGTGATGGATCATTCTGTCGTTGGAGCAGCTCCGGTGAGCCGTAAGATGTCAAGGCTGAAGCAGCACAAGACAGACATCGTCAATCTCAAGTGGGATTCTAATAGCATCATCAATAGATGATGTAAAATGGATGTAAAATTTACATCACCAAAAACCACCTGACTACAACAGATGAGGTAAAAACTATTGACTCTGAACTTAACTGTCAAAATTGAAATTTACTGTGGAATCTGAATGCTACTGTCGAAACTGAACGCAATGGTAACAGAGAGGCACTTGACATGTAGTTTAGGGAGGGCCTGCAGTTCATCTTCAACCTGCACCCCCCCCCTGAGCTGCCAGCCAATACCGGCCGAACCGCCGGCCCCAGCGCCGCCTCACCGCCCTGAAACAACTCCCCACCGCCGCCCCGGCCAGCCCTCTAGGCCCCCCCACCCTGAACCCTAAGATAGATAGTGGGGTACCTCTCAAGCGAGCCCCCGTCCCCGCTGCGGGTGGTTCTTCCTTAACTCCGGCGAGCCCCCCCCCCCCAACCCCTAAAAATCAACTGACCCAAAAGTCGATTCAGTCAATTGAAGTGTGGCTAAATCGGGGCAGAGCAGCAGCACGAGCGAGGGTGATAGCAGCAGCAGCAGCTGGGCCAGCAAGCGATCGAGCGAGAGCCGGAGCAGCAGTAGCAGCGCGAGCGAGCGAGTGAGAGCCGGAGCAGCAGCAGCAGCAGATCCGACTAGTATGGACGCTGCTGCTGAAGGGGCCTCGCACTGGGGGAGAGCCGCCGTGGAGATGTCGCCCACGGCGCCGGCTTCAAGGTAGCCGCTCCATGGGGTGCGGGATGGAGCACCGTCATCGCCAAGAGGTCGATTTAAGGAGAAGGTGCGATGCGATGAGTGTACAACCTCTCTGGTGGCGCTGAGTAGGCTTTGGCTTCGTCCGAGGAGTCGGTGAGGATGCTGCGGTTCCGGTGGAGCAGGTTATGGCGGCGCTATGGGGATGGAGCAGCCGCGATAGACGAGGCGATCATCGGAGCAGCTCCTTGGAGGTGGAGGACGGGGCGGCTGAGCCGGTGGGACGACAAGATGGACGACGGATCCTCATCCGGGGAGGTGGACGAGGGATGTCGAGCTGTTGCGGTGGACGACATCGTCGGGGAAGAGGCTCCGGCTAGGCAGTGGTGAGGTGGCGGATGGAGGAGGGTGGGGTTTCATGGCTGGAGCAGAGAGGTTATGGCGGCCTGGGATTTCGAATGGCGAAAAGGGGGCGATGGGAGGGGGTGAAGCATGACTTAGGGACGCACTTGTCCAAAATGTAGGGTGTGTTACAAAAGTACCCCCCACCGATTTGAACTAGCGGCCCTTTCTGCTCAGGATTAGAAGGGGGATTTCGCGTGTCGGGATTTGGCAGCTGGAGTGAGTTTTCGCGCGCGTTGTAATTTCAGAATAGCAAGGCGCGGGTTGTGAAGGCGCCAGTTTTGGGAGCACGATATCTGAATTTTCGAGATATAACAAGACGCGGGTTGAATTTTAGGGACAAGCCTAACGTGTAGTAATATTGTACTTGTACGTACCAAATCAATTCGCACTTCCCTCAACCAAAAAGAAAACGAAAAAAATAAAACTATTCACACCACACAAAGAGAGAGTCTTGCCCCATTTTACTATACAAATGCTATTCAAAGCTACTCCCTCCTTCCATCTATATAGGGCCTAATGCGTTTTTCGATGCTAACTTTGACCTAATATTAGAGCAATAATATATGACATGCAACTTACACAAAGCACACCGTTAAATTCGTCTGTGAAAGGTTTCACATTGTGCATGTCATGTACTATTAATCTTGTCAATAGTCAAAGGCGGTCTTAAAAATCTCATTACGCCCTATATAGATGGAAGGAGGGAGTATGAATCCATGTTATGTCCGATTAAATTTTTTCGCTTGCTGTATAATGCATGTAACCTACTCATACCAACATTTTAGTGCATTCCAAATGTCTATACTACCGCTGCAATTGGAACTAAACTTGAATTTGTTTCTCTATTTCAATAAGAATCTACAATCATGATTGTTGCCAACTTCAACCATCATTCGTGTATTACCTTAATAACACACCACATGATTACTATAGAGATAGATATGAACTATGTGTCCTACATGAACTCGAATTCTATTTTTTGAATACACTTGATGTTGATTCCAAATAATAGTACATTTGATGTACTAACTATATATTCATAATCTAAACCATGTTCCATACGTACACCGTGTTTATCACACAAAGTATAGTGCCCCGCTCCCTATATTATGACAAGTATTTAGACCTGAGTTGCAAAAGCCAGACATTAGCCCAAATTATAATCAATGTTCTACATTATGATATCTACTTCAAGTATCCGTATCCACTTTTTCATAATGAATTATGATCTTTGTTCGTCTTTTACACCTTCACGATTCTCTTCTATTTGTAGCTAGCTAGCGCTAACTTTCTATCGTGCATGCACACGCCCACCCCCCTCTCACCCACCCTTAGTGTCCCCTCCATCGCGCACGTTCATTATTTCTCTTTAGGTCGTCCACCAACGGTGTGTGTAGCCCCCCGGCTCCCTCTTTCCGGCACACACTGGTCGATATACCTCTCTACTTCCCCTCTTCTCTTCTCACCATCCATGCCCCCCTATGTCCAATACGATTCCACGTAGGTGCACACTCCTGCAACCATCATTTCTCTGTTCCTTGAATCCGCTGGTACTCCCATATTCCCACAGTCATCAGTTGCTCGGGCGAATCAACCATCACTATATACGCTCATGTGTGATGACCACAGGAGCTATCCATTCAGATTCCATGTTAAAAAAATAAAGGTCGATAACTAATGCGACAAACTTTCAAAAAAAAACTAATGCGGCACCTCGGGCCAATGCGGCCAGATCACATTTTGCACGAGAAATTACACACCATGTTTCGTTGACATGTGGTCCCGTTCCAACATATCAGTGAGACGACGGTGAGTCCTTTTCTACTAGTATTTCCTAGCGGACGTGTAGGCCGGGGCGCCTCTTCGTGAACCGTGGCAAACTAGCAACCGTCCACCAACTCTTCGCCTTTCCCTCTCGATTTGGAACTGTTGTCGCACGCTCTTCCTCTCCCTCCTCCATTTTCCTTCAGCCCTTCACCCTTCCTTCTGCCATTGTTCGATCGTCTTCTCCATGGAGGGAACAGGCCGGAAACGACGTCGTTATTCTTGCCCCGGTCTGAAAGATGATGTGGTGGAGGAACTCATTGATCGGTGCGACATCATCACCTCGTCTAGCATGGCAGGTAAGTTCAAGACCATTCTCGACTCAACTAATAACATCATTACAAGGAACCCAAGAGTTAAGGAGCAGTTTGATCTCCCCTATCTTCTTCGCCGTGACCCTGATGACTACTGGCGCGGGGGCGACGGAGGCCTCGCCTTGTGCAAGTTGATGCCACTTGATAATGATACGTATGATGTTAAGATGCCATCGCTTGAGGGCAAGGATTGGGTAGGCGCAAATGGAGATTGGGTTGTTTACATTGGGTCCAACTGTGAGTGGGAACTTGTCAATGTGTACACTCATGACCGGGTTCCACTTCCAAAAATCTTAGCAGACTGCCCAGAGGTTGAGCACACCGGTATTGTATGCACATTCAAATATGATCATGGTGACTGTCTTCTACGGAAGATAGCAATTTGTCGAGTTCCCAACCACTCTTGGAATTACAACAACTATGAAGTTGTTGCTATCTTCGACAAGCTTGTTGCCATCCTTTGTGGTTCGACTAGATGGGTATTGCTCAAAAATCAGTTTCTATACACGGATGTGTACTGTGATGCAATTCAATACGAAGGCCTTGTGTTTGCTGCCACCACTCGTGGCACTGTTTTTGCATGGAATCCTTATGCTTTCGGTACGTTTGTCTTCCACCGTAATTATAATTGTTTCATCCACATGCATGTGGGTTAGCATGTTTCCCTTTACTAATTAACCTTCTTCTTGTGTTTTCAAGGTCCTGTGAACATTCCACCACCTATACTTGAAAATTTTTATAACCAAGGGGGAGATGAAGATGGTGATGATCACGAGCATGAGGACGAACAGAACGTATATACACAGTGGCGCCTGGCAACTAATTCCAATGGATCACCTCTTCTTGTGTGTATACAGCGCACTGAGTTTGTTACTACTGAGGGAGCACGTGTTGTCTCCCATGGTCGCACTCTCCAGACCTATTCCAACACCCGTTGCATGGTATTCGGGATGGATACTAGTGTGCTAGCGCCAACACCTTCTCCCTGGTACAGAATTGATAGTCTTGGAGAAAACTCGCTCTTCCTTGGACAAAACTATCCGATGATGGTGAAAGGCGATCCAACTGCTGTTGACACAACGTTACTAGTACCATTTATGAGAAGCAATTGTGTCTATACCTCGGACATTTGGGTGGTTCCCTACCCTGGTACTGATATAGTAGGCCGCTTCAGCCTGGATGATCAGTCCTGCGTTGGTCTCAAGATCGACAATAGGTGGCCCGTCCCAGAGAATCACTTGTGGTTCAAAGCAAGCGTTTCCAACGCCGAGGAATGGTTGAGTTGAAGTACATTTCATTGCTTGTTATTTGTTGTGTGGTGAAAACTTTAGTATTTATAATGTATCCTCGTTGTCGATGTGGGTTGATGACCTGTTGTATGTAATAAAATGATATGCCTGTGATAAACTTACTAAATTTATGAATGGCTTTCGAGTCGCTTCTCTGAGTGAGTGGTGCGATGAGACAAAAAAATATTTTCTGAATACATAATTGTACATGCATTGCAACAAGTTATCGGATGAGGCCAATCAACAATACTAGTACACTATTTGTACTAGCTTCACATGCTTCACGCATCGGGCGGGTGTTTTTACTGTAGCCATATGTTAATGTGTTCGCTGTACGTAACCAGCACCTCGAATCCTCGATACTAGTACTATATAGTAAGTAGTAGGAGTAGTAGGGTGGCATGGGCCAGAACAAGCATTCGTGTCCAGGAGTACGGCACACGCCACCAGCACGACTTCCATCTGACACCATATTTCTTGGAGTCCGTGCTAGAGCAATCTCTTCAACCTCATCGTTTCTCTAACTCAGCCATCACGCGGTGGGCGAGGTGGGGGTTTGCCGATAGTCGGTTTCCTCAACTGCGGTCCCACTTGTAAGGCCAACTCCAACGCTCTATCAATATATGGATGTACTCTTCTTCCCAATACCAAAACTTGCATCCATTCTACTCCCTCTGTTCCACAATACATGCCTTCTATTTGTCAAAATATAGATGTATCTAGGCATTTTTTATTATATAGGTACATCCATTTTTGGACAAATGGAAGTCAAGTATTTTGGAACGGAGGGAGTACACAATAAATTTTTTATGTTAGCACAACTAGTCTAATCCGAGAGCACAACCGAAGATTTGGTCGGGTTCCTCCTTCTTTTGCCGACATGTGGGACATCCAGCATCCAGGTCGTGTCATGCAAGAAAATAGAGTGGTAGTTGAAGCCACGTGATGTGCATCTTGGGTTAAACTGTAAATAGAATCTTACTACTCTTGAGTAACTCCAAAAGCGGCCACCGAAGATCTTTATTGAATTTGTTTTTCATCACCAGCACATCGAGGTGAAAGATGTGCAGGTTCAGTGGGTCCTCTTGCGTTTTCACTGGCATGTGGGACCGCATGTGATCAAATAGACGATGGGCTACGTGCGTCCGCTGGCTGGCTGAGAAGAGAGATAGAGGAGGGTTGAGCATGGACTCCAGGAAATTTGTTCTACGTAACCAGCACCTTGATATTCCCATGTGGTTGTTTCTAGAATAAAAAAACGAGGTACCCCTACTTATGTTACTCCCACTACGCCTAGCGTAAGGTTAGTAGGTGACCTTGCGCTTGGCTCTTCGCCTCTTCCGGAAGTCGATAGTTCTACAGCAGTGCTTCTGGCAATCTGACACCAAATGAACTGATGCACGTCCACCGCTTGTAAGCAAAAGTTTCTCCTCGTGCTGCAAGCCACCGCGCACGCATTAGCGAGGGAGAAGGAGTAATCAAGCTTCTCGTCGTTCTGCGAGTTGATGGGACACATTAAAGTTATTTAGTACATACTCTCTCCAAAAAAAGGGTTGACCATGTCATTGCTACCATCCCGTGTTCCGTCGTTTAGTACATGCACTATTCACGTGCCATCGAGGAGAAAAAATATTGCGTAGGTGCCATCGAAGTGCACGACTCACTTACGAAAAAGGGTTTCCCCCCGCTTTCCCCCTGCACGACTCACTTACGCACTGCTTATCTGATTATCTCCATTTTCTTGCATGACACATACACCTTGATGCTAGATGTCTTGCGTGTTGGGAAAAGGATGAACAAAGCTCACGTAAAAGAAAAATTTGAAGAGCATAGATTCCCGACGACCGAGGAGGAGCAAGGAACCTCGCGGTGGAGCGTCTGCAAGGAACCTTGCACGTTTTCCCCTGTTTTTTGCCGCCTGCCCACCTATAAACAAATAAAAGAACATGAACTTTTCGCTAACCACTAGAAACGGTATATCAGGATGCTAAGTTGAAGATGTTTTATACTCCTTCTGTTCCCAAATATAAGTCTTTTTAGATATTTCAATAAGGGACTACATACGAAACAAAATGACTGAATCTACACTCTAAAATATATCTACAAACATCCGTATGTTGTAGTCTATTTGGAATGGCTAGAAAGACTTATATTTAGGAACGGAGGGAGTAGTTTATATTGAATTATTGATAACCACGCAACAAGCCACGCATGTACAGGACGCATGCAACCATGCATGTACACAAGCCAACGCACTAACTCCATCCAATCCAACTCATGCACATACGCGCACAACATGGAGCACACAACGCACGTACACAACACGTGCATGCACACACGCTCGGCCGTAGAATGCACGTGAATAACACATGCATGCGCACACACTCGTCTGCATGGAGGCGTGCACCATACGCAGCGACGTCTGGTTCGTCATGCTACGGTGAAGCTCGCATGCAACGGTGCATATGCATCTTTTGCAGCACCTCTTTGTCGTTGTTGCTCAACTACTAGTCGGAGACAAAGATGACCGTAGCCTCGGCCTTAGAGCTAGCACCAATGGAAAAACACGCATGATGCACGCACATGAGCACATACGGAGTGCCCACGACGTGGTGGTGGTGTGTCCCCAGTCGCCTCTACTCCTTCTGCGCACGTTTTCTATCAAGGCGGATGCATGCTAATGATGATGTAGGTGAGATCTTCTAGGACTCAGATGATGACAAGGAAAATTATGAGACACAAGGTGACATACACCGTCAAGGTCCATGGTCAAGAGGGTGCTAGTAAGTGCTTAGATGTGCTTAGAGCAAGTACAATAGAGTTGAGTCAGCGGGCTATAAGGAATAAACTAGTATATTTCTGCTTAGTTGGAGGAAAGAGAAGAGGAGAGAGAAGGTAAGTGGGCTCTTCGTGAAGAGCCAGCTTTAGCACGTGCTCCTAGGCACTTTGTGAGAATGAAAGGTGGGCCACATAATAAAAAAGTAGTACACTCTTTTGATCTACTATTGTACAGGTTGACTATAAGATGGGCTGTAAATGACATGGCACTGGCTTATAGCCAGTAGCTGGCTATACTATTAACCATGCTCTTAGATGAGGTGCTAAGTGCATTAAATGGCTTAGTAACTCAAGTCTTCAATGCATAGGTGCTTAGTTTATTGGTGCCACATCATATTTTATGCCTACGTGGCAGGCTTAGCAGCTATACATGGTGGAGCACTGGGAGAGGCCAAGGCTGGTCATAGTGGGGAGTAACTTATACTGTAACATATTACTATGTTACTCTAAACATCTCTATAAACCGGAAAGGAGGGAGTAGTAACATAGACTAGTGTCATATGCAGAGTATGGGAGCACATGATATTTCCCTGTCCGGACCGATCCCAAGTTGGCTTCTCACCTTCTTGGCCCAACAAAAACCCCTCCACTGCTTCCGCCGTTGAAGCGGCCCGCCGATCGAGGGCATCGCCCGCTGCACGCCCGGCATTTCAGACTACACAGTGGAGAGTAACTTTAGAGCAAGTACTACAATTAGATGACATAAGCAGGCTATAAGGATTTAAATATAGTATTTGCTTAGTTGAAGGAGAGAGAAGAGGAGAGAGAAGAGAAGCGGATTGTAAACGTGTAGCCGGTTGTACTCCAACATACTTTGTGAGACAAAAGGTGGGGCCATTATTAATGATATAGTATTTATACTAAAGGGACTATTATTTTGAGACAAACCTTGGTGGGGCTATTATTGACTCTTTTTTTGAGCTATTATTGACTTGGACGTGGGGTTTGGGGGCCAAAGGCCTACTATTATACTCGCACGACTGACCTGACATGCTCTATCCTAGTCGCCATTGTATCATATGGTTCGCACCATTCCAGATCTTAGCGCCGCCACGCAATTCTTCTCCAGACCTCCTTCCGGCGTGCACCGCAAGAAGGGACAGCAGTCCTCTGAACCAAGCCTTTCATGATCCTGTACGGGAGAGGGGCGATCAGGTTCTTGGGGAGCACACTCCTGTGACTGCTGCCAGTGACGACTTCCTCAACGGCAGCCTTCTTCCCCGACCTCGGTAACCTCTTCATCAACGACATGAGTGACAACATCAACCACATCGGTTCTGCTCCCGCTGTATAGTATGTGATTCTTTCCTCCTGGTTTAGTCCGTATCATTACTTTGATGTTTTCAATTGTCGTCATGATCTATTTACTGCTGATTCGGATTAAATCTCATACTAAATTGCTCATATATTCAACAATCCAATCCAAAAACCTGATTACAGGCAATTTACTCCGAGTGGTTTTGCTGCGCTTTTGAAGCCGCCTACTTTTAAGGGGGTGCAATATAAAAGGTGGCGCACAAGAGCAGTATATTGGTTTCAGATCATGTACTGCTATGACGCCACTAAGGGTAAGCCTGAGGGCGATCTTAATCCTACACAACAGGAAGCTTTTCAGAATATGGATACCCTCTTCAAAGCCGCCCTACTGAGTGTTCTTGATGATTCCATTGTGGATTCATATATGTCGTTTGACAGCGGCAAAGACATGTGGGCTGTGCTCGAGGCCACGTTTGGGCCCTCAGGCGCTAGCAACGAGTTGTACGTCATGGAGCAATTCTGTGACTACAAGATGACTGATGAGCGCTCTGATGTTCAGCAGACTCATGAGATACAGTCACTCTCTAAGGAATTTGAGTACTTTAAGTGTGTGTTGCTGGACAAATTTGTTGTTGGGACCATCATTGCCAAGCTTCCACCTTCGCGGAACGATTTTGCTACTTCTCTGAAAAACAAGAGAGATGAGTTTTCTGTTTTGGATCTCATTAGCACTCTTGATTTTGAGGAGAAGGTGGGAGCAAAAGCCACACGTGATCCGGTCGCTGAGGGAGCTTCTTGTGCCCACATGGTACACGAGAAGAACTTCCAGCCCAACCAGCCCCAAAACAACAAGAACAAATCTCAGGGCAAAGGCAAGTTTGATGCAAAGAACAAGCGGTCACATTCTACCAACTTCAAGAAGAATTCTCATAATGGGAAGGGATACAAACCTCAATTTTGGTAGCACCACACAAAATTTATATGGCTGCATCTACCTGCTGTCAGCTAACCTCATGGTGCTCCAGGTATTCCTACATTCGTAACTAGGTACAATGACCACCGCAAGATGAAATTAGCTTATTCGTACGTTGACTTGCTGAATGCAGTGCAGAACGATCCTGTCATGTGTGGAGGAGCAAACAAGCAGTGCAGCCGAAGGTGGAAATCAACCAAGGACTTATGAAATTATATATAATCTTCCTCAGGCAGGTCAGTATCCCCTTCGTCCAGACGATCGTGTTTTGTCATGCCAAGCTATTGATATGTGCTACTGTTTTGCAACACCTTTCAAGTATAGCTACTGTTTTCCTATCTTTTCAGATTCAGGACAATGAATATGATTTTAGGGGAACTGCACAATATGGACCCATGTTGAGTCATCTCTATTGCCTACAAATGTGTCAGCATCAATTACAAGATGAGGCAGCTAGCTAGTTGTGGAGTTGCCAACATGCTCAGAGTGCTCGCAACATTGAGAAGAAACAAGCATGCCCAGGAAATTAATGCGTGCGCAGGGAGGCCCTTTGCTCAGAGAAGCATCGACCGATTTTCTTTATTTCCACACCTTCTCACAGCTTTGTATTGGTTATACTAGTATGGTGAATCATTGAGATGCATAGACATGCTGAACTTTTGTTCTTCTGAATGTCAGTTTAATGTGAGTGTCTGCATCCAGTACCGCATCCTCTAATTTGGTGGATACACACAGAGAAAATAAATCTCCTTAATTTACTCCATAACCACCCTATTAAATAGGCCTAGTAACAAACCAGGCGCATGCAGTGGCCGGCGGGCACATGCATCCTGCATGCATGGCCAGTCAGCCAAGTCCATGCGCCAGCTCCAATGCAGCAATGCAAAAGAAGAGAGCGGTTCTTGGGAAAAAGCGAGTAGTTAGTGCAGCGGGCCTTATAAACACGAACATCTCGCTCTCCCGCTTCCGTCTCCCCCCCCCCCCCCCCGAATCCCCCCGCTCCCCAATCTTCCTCACTCATCCAGAAAACCCCGCTTACCTTCTTCCTCACTCATACAGAAAACGCCTGCTCCTCTTCTTCCACTCCTACAAAAATCCCCAGCCCTCCTTCTTCCCCACTCGCACTGCCACTAGGCTCGTCTCTGGCTACTCTGCTCAAACCCGTGAGCTCGGCGTGATGCCCACACGGAAAATGGAGTCGGCTGGCCCCAGCGCCAAGAAGATGAGGCTCCCGCCAGCAGCGACGCCGGTTGTAGATCCCGCACCCGGTAGCGTAGGGAGAAGCGGCGAGCCCCCCCCCCCCCCCACCAGGATCTGAGGAACCGGTAGAATCTCCGGTAGACCGCATCAGCAATCTCCCGGGCTTCATCCTTGAGGAGATCATCTCGCTTCTCCCTACCAAGAATTGCTGCCGCACACAAGTCCTCTCAACTCGGTGGCGCCCTCTATGGTGCACCGCGCCCCTCAATCTCAACTGTCGTCAGATATCTGTCCTTCCTGAATTTGATATCCTCAGAGCCATCGTCTCTTCTCACCAGCAGGTCCCCGTTCAATGCCTCTGCATCCTGACAAGCTACCTGCTGTCCATACCCGGCAAGGTGGACGCTTGGCTGACATCCCCTGAATTCGAAAAACTCCAGCAGTTTGAGTTGTACCATTACCACAAAAGTTTCATACCACGAACACACCAAGAATTCATGCCCATGATGTCTACTACACAACCTTCTTCTTGTAGACGTTGTTGGGCCTGCAAGTGCACAGGTTTGTAGGACAGTAGCAAATTTCCCTCAAGTGGATGACCTAAGGTTTATCAATCCGTAGGAGGTGTAGGACTAAGATGGTCTCTCTCAAGCAACCCTGCAACCAAATAACAAAGATTCTCTTGTGTCCCCAACACACCCAATACAATGGTAAATTTTATACGTGCACTAATTCGGCGAAGAGATGGTGATACAAGTGCAATATGGATGGTAGATAAAGGTTTTTGTAAACTGAAAATATAAAAACAGCAAGGTAACAAGTGGTAAAAGTGAGCGTAAACGGTATTGCAATGATAGGAAACAAGGCCTAGGGTTCATACTTTCACTAGTGCAAGTTCTCTCAACAATAATAACATAGATAGATCATATAACAAGCCCTCAACATGCAACAAAGAGTCACTCCGAAGCCACTAATAGCGGAGAACAAATGTAGAGATTATGGTAGGGTGCGAAACCACCTCAAAGTTATTCTTTCGGATCAATCTATAAAAGAGTTCGTACTAGAATAACACCTTAAGACACAAATCAACCAAAACCCTAATGTCACCTAGATACTCCATTGTCACCTCAAGTATCCGTGGGCATGATTATACGATATGCATCACACAATCTCATATTCATCCAACCAACACAAAGTACTCCAAAGAATGCCCCAAAGTTTCTATCGGAGAGTCAAGAACGTGTGCCAACCCCTATGCATAGGTTCCCAATGTCACAAAACCCACAAGTTGATCACCAAAACATACATCAAGTGGCACATGATATCGCATTGTCACCACAGATAATCATGGCAAGACATACATCAAGTGTTCTCATAAAAGACTCAATCTGATAAGATAACTTCAAAGGGGAAACTCTATTCATCACAAGAGAGTAGAGGGGGAGAAACATCATAAGATCCAACTACAATAGCA
The DNA here is from genome assembly GCA_963921465.1 of Triticum timopheevii. Taxonomy (NCBI): domain Eukaryota; kingdom Viridiplantae; phylum Streptophyta; class Magnoliopsida; order Poales; family Poaceae; genus Triticum; species Triticum timopheevii. The sequence continues at coordinate 466,136,561 of OY997272.1, read as the reverse complement.
AAGCTCGGGATACATCAAGATCATGCCATAGAGGGAACACGAGAGAGAACACGAGAGAGAGAGAGAGAGAGAGAGATCAAACACATAGCTACTGGTACATACCCTCAGCCCCGAGGGTGAACTACTCCCTCCTCGTCATGGATAGCATCGGGATGATGAAGATGGCCACCGGTGATGGGATCCCCCTCCGGCAGGGCACCGAAAAGGGCTCCCGAGAGGTTTTTGGTGGCTATAGAGGCTTGCAGCGGCGGAACTCCCGATCTATCTTCTGTTCTGGAAGTTTTAGGGTACAAAAGTATATATGGGTGCAGGGGGTATGTCGGAGGAGCTACGGGGGCCCCACAAGGCAGGGGGCGCGCCCGGGGTGGGTGGGCACGCCCCCACCCTCGTGAGCACCTCCCGTATCTCCTGACATGCACTCCAAGTCCATCGGGTGGCTTTCCTTCCAAAAATAACTTGTCCAATTGATTTCGTTCCGTTTTGACTCCGTCTGATATTCCTTTTCCTCGAAACACTGAAATAGGCATAAAACAACAAATCTGGGCTGGGCCTCCAGTTAATAGGTTAGTCCCAAAAATAATATAAAAGTGGAAAATAAAGCCCAATATTGCCCAAAACAGTAGATAAAGTAGCATGGAGCAATCAAAAATTATAGATACGTTGGAGACGTATCAAGCATCCCCAAGCTTAATTACTGCTCGTCCTCGAGTAGGTAAATGATCAAAAGAGAATTTTTGATGTGGAGTGATACTTTGGCATAATTCCAATGTAAATCTTCTTAATTGTGATATGAATATTCAGATCCGAAAGATTCAAGACAAAAGTTCATATTGACATAAAAATAATAATACTTCAAGCATACTAATCAAAGCAATCATGTCTTCTCAAAATAACATGGCCAAAGAAAGTTATCCCTACAAAATCATATAGTCTGGCTATGCTCCATCTTCCCCACATAAAATATTTAAATCATGCACAACCCCGATGACAAGCCAAGCAATTGTTTCATACTTATGACATTCTGAAAACTTTTTCAATCTTCACGCAATACATGAGCATGAGACATGGATATAGCACTATGTGGAATAGAATGGTGGTTGTGGAGAAGATAAAAAGGAGGGAAGATAGTCTCACATCAACTAGGCGTATCAACGGGCTATGGAGATGCCCATCAATAGATATCAATGTGAGTGAGTAGGGATTGCCATGCAACAGATGCACTAGAGCTATAAGTATATGAAAGCTCTACAAAAGAAACTAAGTGGGTGTGCATCTAACTTGCTTGCTCACGAAGACCTAGGGCATTTTGAGGAAGCCCATCATTGGAATATACAAGCCAAGTTCTATAATGAAAGATTCCCACTAGTATATGAAAGTGACAAAATGAGAGACTCTCTATCACGAAGATCTTGGTGCTACTTTGAAGCACAAGTGTGGTAAAAGGATAGTAGCATTGTCCCTTCTCTCATTTTTTTGTTTTTTTTGTTTGGGCCTTTCTCTTTTTTTTGGCCTCTTTTTTTTCTCTGGAGTCTCATCCCGACTTATGGGGGAATCATAGTCTCCATCATCCTTTCCTCACTTGGGACAATGCTCGAATAATGATGATCATCACACTTTTATTTTTCTTACAACTCAACAATTACAACTCGATACTTAGAACAAAGTATGACTCTATATGAATGCCTCCGGTAGTGTACCGGGATATGCAATGAATCATGAGTGACATGTATGGAAGAATTATGAACGGTGGCCTTGCCACAAATACGATGTCAACTACATGATCATGCTAGCAATATGACAATGATGGAGCGTGTCATAATAAACGGAATGGTGGAAAGTTGCATGGCAATATATCTCGGAATGGCTATGGAAATGCCATGATAGGTAGGTATGGTGGCTATTTTGAGGAAGGTATATGGTGGGTGTATGATACCGGCGAAAAGTGCGCGGTATTAGAGAGGCTATCAAAGGTGGAAGGATGGGAAAAAGTGCGTATAATCCATGGACTCAACATTAGTCACAAAGAACTCATATACTTGTTGCAAAAATCTAGAAGTTATCAAAGCAAAGTATTACGCGCATGCTCCTAGGGGGATAGATTGGTAGGAAAAGACCATCGCTCGTCCCCGACTGCCACTCATAAGGAAGACAATCAATAAATAAATCATGCTCCGAGTTCATCACATAACGGTTCACCATACGTGCATGCTACGGGAATCACAAACTTCAACACAAGTATTCTTTGAATTCACAACTACTTAACTAGCATGACTCTAATATCACCATCTTCATATCTCAAAACAATTATCAAGCATCAAACTTATCTTAGTATTCAACGCACTCAAAAGAAAGTTTCACATATCTTGGACACCAAGTATATTAATATTAAGCAAATTACCATGCTATTAACGACTCTCAAAATAATCTAAGTGAAGCATGAGAGTTCATCTATTTCTTCAAAATAAAACTACCACCATGCTCTAAAAGATATAAGTGATGCACTAGAGCAAATGACAAACTACTCCGAAAGATATAAGTGAAGATCAATGAGTAGTCGAATAATTATGCAACTATGTGAAGAATCTCCCATTTAATAATTTCAGATCTTGATACTTTATTCAAACATCAAGCAAAGCTAAAGAAAACTACATTGCAAGGATAGCACAACTCATGTGAAGAAGCAAAAACTTAGGCTCAACCGATACTAATCGATAGTTGTTGAAGAAGAAAGATGGGATGCCTACGGGGGCATCCCCAAGCTTAGATGCTTGAGACTTCTTGAAATGTTATCTTGGGGTGCCTTGGTCATCCCCAAGCTTGAACTTTTGTGTCTCCTTAATTCCTCTCATATCATGGTTTCTCTTTTTATCAAAAGCTTCATCCACAACAAACTCAACAAGAACTCGTGAGATAGGTTAGTATAAACCAATGCAAAACCTTATCATTTTCTACTGTAACAAATCATTAACATTATTATTCAACATTGAACACTAAATTCCTCTGCATATTTAATACTCCTATCCTCAAATAGAATCATTAAACAAACAAACATACGTAAACAACGCAAACATAACAGCAATCTGTCAAAACAGTACAGTCTGTAAAGAATGCAAGAGTATCAATACTTCCCTAACTCAAAAAATTATGAACTAAAATTCCCACAGTAGTAAATTTATCAGAGCTAAATATGAAAAAAGATTCAACATTATACCGCTCTCTGACTTTTCTATGGAATTTTTGCAACAGCGGTAAACTTTCTGTTTTCAAACAGCAACATGTATACTAGCAAAATAAGCATGGCAAAGGCTATCCTTGACTTTTTTATTGAAACTAAAGATGCAAAAAATTAATCTAATTAACAGAAAGAAAATACTAACAAGATTAAATGAAGCTCCAAGCAAAACACATATCATGTGGTGTATAAAAATATAGCTCTAAGTAAAGTTACCGATGAACGAAGACGAAAGAGGGGATGCCTTCCGGGGCATCCCCAAGCTTAGGCTCTTGGTTGTCCTTGAATATTACCTTGGGGTGCCTTGGGCATCCCCAAACTTAGTCTATTTCCACTCCTTGTTCCATAGTCCATCGAATCTTTACCCAAAACTTGAAAACTTCACAACACAAAACTTAACAGAAAACTCGTAAGCTCCATTACTGATACAAAACAAAACACCACTTCAAGGTACTGTAATGAACTCATTCTAAATTCATATTGGTGTAATATCTACTGTACTCCAACTTATCTATGGTTCATACCCTCCAATACTACTCATAGATTCATCAAAATAAGCAAACAACACATAGAAAACAGAATCTGTCAAAAACAGAACAGTCTGTAGTAATCTGTATCAAACGTATACTTCTGGAACTCCAAAAATCCTACCAAATTAGGAAGTCCTAAGAAATTCGTGTGCAAATCCAAAGCAAAAATAATCATATCAGAAGAACGTTTCTGTGAATTAACAAAACTAATTTACTGGGTGCAAAAGTTTCTGATTTTCAGCAGGATCAAGACAACTATCACCGTAAGCTATCCTAAAGGTCTTACTTGGCACTTTATTGGAACAAAAGCTATAAAACATGATTACTACAGTAGCATAATCATGTGGACACACAAAAACAGTAAGGATAAATATTGGGTTGTCTCCCAACAAGCGCTTTTCTTTAATGCCTTTCTAGCTAGGCATGATGATGACAATGATGCTCACATAAAAGATAAGAATTGAAACATAACGGGAGCATCATGAAGCATATGACTAGAACATTTAAGCCTAACCCACTTCCTATGCATAGGGATTTTGTGAACAAACAACTTATGGGAACAATAACCAACAATCATAGGAAGGTAAAACAAGCATAGCTTCAAGATTTTAAGCACATAGAGAGGAAAGTTGATATTATTGCAATTCCTACAAGCATATATTCCTCCCTCATAATAATGTTCAGTAGCATCATGAATGAATTCAACAATATAACCAGCACCTAAAGCATTCTTTTCATGATCTACAAGCATAGAAAATTTACTACTCTCCACATAAGCAAAATTCTTCTCGTTCGGAATAATAGTGGGAGCAAACTCAACAAAATAACTATCATATGATTGAGAATTAAGATCAAGATGACAAGTTTCATAGTTATCATTATTCTTTAAAGCATATGTGTCATCACAATAATCATCATAGATAGGAGGCATGCTTTCATCATAGTAAATTTGCTCATCAAAGCTTGGGGGACAAAAAATATCATCTTCATCAAACATAGCTTCCCCAAGCTTGTGGCTTTGCATATCATTAGCATCATGGATATTCAAGGAATTCATACTAACAACATTACAATCATGCTCATCATTCACATATTTTATGCCAAGCATTCTATGTAATTCTTCTTCTAGTACTTGAGCACAATTTTCCTTCCCATCGTTTTCACGAAAGACATTAAAAAGATGAAGCACATGAGGCATCCTTAATTCCATTTTTTGTAATTTTCTTTTATAAACTAAACTAGTGCTAAAACAAGAAACAAAAAGATTCGATTGCAAGATCTAAAGATATACCTTCAAGCGCTAACCTCCCCTGCAACAGTGCCAAAAAAGAGCTTGATGTCTACTACACAACCTTCTTCTTGTAGACGTTGTTGGGCCTGCAAGTGCACAGATTTGTAGGACAGTAGCAAATTTCCCTCAAGTGGATGACCTAAGGTTTATCAATCCGTAGGAGGCGTAGGATGAAGATGGTCTCTCTCAAGCAACCCTGCAACCAAATAACAAAGAGTCTCTTGTGTCCCCAACACACCCAATACAATGGTAAATTGTATAGGTGCACTAGTTCGGCGAAGAGATGGTGATACAAGTGCAATATGGATGGTAGATAAAGGTTTTTGTAAACTGAAAATATAAAAACAGCAAGGTAACAAGTGGTAAAAGTGAGCATAAACGGTATTGCAATGATAGGAAACAAGGCCTAGGGTTCATACTTTCACTAGTGCAAGTTCTCTCAACAATAGTAACATAGATAGATCATTTAACAAGCCCTCAACATGCAACAAAGAGTCACTCCGAAGCCACTAATAGCGGAGAACAAACATAGAGATTATGGTAGGGTACGAAACCACCTCAAAGTTATTCTTTCAGATCAATCTATAAAAGAGTCCGTACTAGAATAACACCTTAAGACACAAATCAACCAAAACCCTAATGTCACCTAGATACTCCATTGTCACCTCAAGTATCCGTGGGCATGATTATACGATATGCATCACACAATCTCATATTCATCCAACCAACACAAAGTACTTCAAAGAATGCCCCAAAGTTTCTATCGGAGAGTCAAGAACGTGTGCCAACCCCTATGCATAGGTTCCCAATGTCACGAAACCCACAAGTTGATCACCAAAACATACATCAAGTGGCACATGATATCCCATTGTCACCACAGATAATCATGGCAAGACATACATCAAGTATTCTCATAAAAGACTCAATCCGATAAGATAACTTCAAAGGGGAAACTCAATTCATCACAAGAGAGTAGAGGGGGAGAAACATCATAAGATCCAACTATAATAGCAAAGCTCGGGATACATCAAGATCGTGCCATAGAGGGAACACGAGTGAGAGAGAGAGAGAGAGAGAGAGAGATCAAACACATAGCTACTGGTACATTCCCTCAGCCCCGAGGGTGAACTACTCCCTCCTCCTCATGGATAGCGCCGGGATGATGAAGATGGCCACCGGTGATGGGATAACCCTCTGGCAGGGCTCCGGAAAGGGCTCCCGAGAGGTTTTTGGTGGCTACAGAGGCTTGCGGCGGCGGAACTCCCGATCTATCTTCTGTTCTGGAAGTTTTAGGGTACAAGAGTATATATGGGTGCAGGGGGTACGTCGGAGGAGCTACGGGGGCCCCACGAGGCAGGGGGCGCGCCCGGGGGGTGGGCGCGCCCCCCACCCTCGTGAGCACCTCCCGTATCTCCTGACGTGCACTCCAAGTCCATCGGGTGGCTTTCCTTCCAAAAATAACTCCTCCAGTTGATTTCGTTCCGTTTTGACTCCGTCTGATATTCCTTTTCCTCGAAACACTGAAATAGGTATAAAACAACAAATCTGGGTTGGACCTCCGGTTAATAGGTTAGTCCCAAAAATAATATAAAAGTGGAAAATAAAGCCCAATATTGCCCAAAACAGTAGATAAAGTAGCATGGAGCAATCAAAAATTATAGATACGTTGGAGACGTATCAGCCCACACCACCATTGTCCATCTCGCGGTTTTCCTCCTCTCTCCACACCGCCACCTTCGCCCGGTGCCATCTACCAGACGATCTGGTACAAATGCTTCGACTCCCACTGCTACAAAAACTTTTTCTTGTGGTGGTTTATCCGTCGGAGGCCTCACTGCACAGCATCATCCACTCCAGTTGCTCTGCCCTGGAGCGCTTGCTGATTATTTTGGGAATAGAAATCGGTATCAGTTGTCTCCAAATAAAGTCGCCTCACCTTAAAAGCATTGGAATTTGTTTTAAAGGACAGCAGCTCATCATCGAAGATGCCCCTTCACTTGAAAGGTTGCTCCTTCATAATTGTTATACACCTTCAGAAATAATTGTCGTCTGTGTGCCCAAACTGGAGACCTTGGGTGTAATTCGTGACCCGTTTAATAATCACAAGGAGTTGGTGTTTGGCTCTTCACTTTTTCAGGTACCGTATATTATCATCTACACATTTGTAATCATATGCCGCATTTTTCATTTGTGTTCATAAGTTTTATATCATCTTGGAGTACACTTTGGGTACTAATATTATGTTATATGCTCAATGAAGAGTTCGTCCATTGATAGCCTATCTATGCTGCTGGATTCTGTCAAGATCATATATATCAGACTGTATAGTTTTGATCTGGACATAATTATTGGCTTGTTGCGATGCTTTCGATCTCTGGAGAATTTATACATAGAGGTGATGATTTCATGCACATTGAAAGCCCGTATATATTGTACTAGAATTAACTGTTCAGTTGTCGTTCTTTTGACATACTCTTTTTTTAGACCTTAACTATTTTCAATCTTCATGTCTACTTAGGCAGAAGCACATGGAGAAAAACATATAACCAATCGTTGGCTTAATAAGCACAAGGATTTTCTTAGTTCTCATGACATTCATTTGAGGACAATAACGATGGGACGATATGCATCCAACCAGGCAAACAGAAGCTTTGTCACATTCTTCCTGTTGAATGCGAGGTTACTATTGTCCATGAGGCTTAATTTTTACAACAAGAGATTTCTCATGGACGAACATGTTGAACAGCAAAAAAAGAAGTTTCAGGTGGACAAATGGGCTTCTAAATGTGCCCGACTTCTATTTACAACAAGTTGTAGACATCCTGAAATAAATTTTTTTGCACAGGATGATGATTTTATGTATCAGACCAATCCATTTGTTTGTGACTGCAAAAAAGAGTGGTTGGGTTAGATGTTACTGTCATGTTCAATCTGGGTTTTGTCTAAAAATTTGATGAACAATTAATCCTTGGGCTTTTTGTACCATTTGTATGCTTGACTTGCATGTTGTTGCCCTCGTACTCCCCTCCACCTGCCACTACACTACCGCATCTTCCATGGCTGCTGTCTGTTCCCGTCCGAGGCCTTGCCGTCGTTCTCTGCCTTGGTTCGCTCGCTGTGCCCGCCGTCATCTGGCATTGTCAACATGGTCAATGACCAAGAGGAATCAGGAGATGACTGTACGTGGAGATGCTGACAGTAGGGACCCACCAAGGTCATTGCATTTCGCAAGCAGGTGCCTCGTTATTACAAGCCAAAAACATACTTCCTCCTAATTGTTTGACAACTAGGTCCCACGCCATTGTCAATGTAGTCAATAAACGAGAAAATTACACAACGAGCGGATAACACCAGGGACCCAGAAGCTCGCCCAGTTGTTTTTCACTTTCAGAGATGGAGCTCAACTGCGCGCTGTGTGGGGGTTGTGGCCCATCTAGCCCACGCTTACGCTTTTATTAAGCACATGACGAGCCCAGTTGATATATTTTTTTTTCTGAAATTGGCTAGCCCAGTTCTTTTTTTTGGAGAATACCAAAACCGAGGCCTACTTGATTTTCTCAGCCCTGCTGGGCTGCAAATCTTTCAAGACGAGGAGGGATGTAAGTAGTAAGAAATGGGCTTCCCCAGAAAACAGGCTATAAGTTGTAAGAAATGGGCTATAAATTTTTAAACCAAAACCAACTGGCAATTGCATTAAAATATCATTTTTTTCAGGATTTCTCTACTCTCTACTCTTATAAAAACCAAAGCCAACTGGCAATTACATTAAAATAACATCTTTTCTCCCACAAGATAAACTACTCATACAGATGCATCTTCATGTTCCGTGCAACGAACGGGCATCCTGCTAGTTAAGATTCTAAATTTCATTCATTTTCTTTGTGGAGAATTGTTTTTTGGATTTTATTTTGATATAATTTTTTGAAAATTATTTTTAATGTGACTCGAAATTTCGTGATTAAAAGAGTTCGGACCCCACCGAAATATGCAAAATTTCATTGAATTTTTTAGCAGTGCCCAGAATATATGGTATGTAATACTAATAAAAAGAATATGGGCTTCAAATATCATTAAGAATTAGCAAATGGGCTGTAAATTATTAAAAATAATGGCTAATGGGTTGTATGTTGTTTTCCATAGATTTGGAGGCTGACTTCTAGGCCTACTAGGTTGACGATGACGCTGTCCTAAAAAAAATTTGACGCATACGCAAGGCTTTGTCAACTTAGTCAACACATAGCAGTGACTGTTGGATGTCCATCCAACGGTCACCGTGCTTCTTCAATCTCTAATCTTCCTGCTCCAGCTGCCCAAACCAGCGCCGGCGGGACTGCCTGCTCCCTCCTCCCGTGGCTGGTTGTGCTTCCGCCAGGCCATCCCTCTAACCACCCACACATCCTGTTATTTTCCGGTGACGTCAGCCTCACCCCGCAGCCGACCAGTCAGCGCTCATACTCCCCTCAGCGTGGGCATCCGCTGTGGTGGCTTCGCCAGCTCCCGGTGGTTCTCTTCCTGGGCCTCGCCCTCGTCCACCACGTTTGTGCTCTCGGCGCGGCGAGGTCAACATGGTCAACAAACAACAGCCATCGGAAGAGGCTGACAGTAGGGGCCCACACAGGGAAATGCCTCCTTATTACGCGCAAAATAATGATTCCTCCACCTGACCCATCGGAAGGGCCTCTATATTTCGCGAAAAAAATGTTCTCCCTGCTGTCAGCTCGGACCCATCGGAAATGCGGCGTGGCGTGGTAGAGGCATGTACATGTCGTAGTAGAGGCGCGCACGTAGCATGTACACGTACGTACAGCGGCCAGTGTGCAAGAAAGAAAATACGGCCATGTATGTGTACATACGGGTGGGCTTGGACGGAACAGGCGATGGAAACGAGGCCTGGCGTACCATAGAATGGAGGAAACGGCCTTGTGTTCGACGGCCACATTCGAAACGGGATCCTGTTCATCGGGAGGGGTCTGGCGTACCGCAAAACGGAGGAAATGGACCTCCTACGGTCGAAATCGGGGTCCTGTTGATTGGGAGGGGTGTGTCGTACCGCAAAACGGACGAAACGGACTTGTGTTGGAGCGCTACGGTCGAAACGGGGGTCTTGTTGATCGAGAGGGGTGTGGCGTACCGCAAAATGGACGAAACGGACTTGTGTTGGAGCGCTACGGTCGAAATGGGGGTCCTGTTCATCGGGAGGGGTGTGGCGTACCGCAAAACGAGACTCCACGGGATATTGTTCATCTCCACCGTCAACCTCCTCCAGCCTCCACAGGCTACCGTCGACCTCCTCCAGCCTCCATGAGATACTGTTCATCCAGCCTCCACCGCGCGCTACTCCACCGGCTACTGTTCAACCACCCCTCCACGGGCACCCCTCCACCATCTACTGTTCATCCAGCCCTCCACGGGGTCGTCCTATTCATCCAGCCCTCCACAAGGTCTTGTTCATCCAGCCCCAGCTGGCTCGATCGAGACAACGCCACGGGGTCCTGTTCATCCACCCCCACCGCTCAATGTTCATCCAAACCCCCCGCAACGCTCACTGTTCATCCAGAGAGGCAGCATCGATCGGCTTCAGTTAGTAGCAGTAGCGAAGGAATTGCTCGATCGGGTTCAGTTAACAGCCATCAATCGATCGCTCGGGTTCAGTAACGTGTAGCCTGCAGTGCAATCGCTTGGGTTCAGTTAGAGCCCAACGCCTCGCTCGAGTTCAGTTAGAGCCAACGCCTCGCACACACGCATATGTGTACGAGGGAAACGCGCATCGCTCGGCCCCCGACCACCCACCGTAACTGGGAACTCCCCAAAATTTTCCTCGCCCTCGCTTCTACCATGGTTCTTTCCGTCATGGACGGCCCAAAGAATGTCATGCAGCTGTGTCATACGAAGAGCCCATTTTCTATCATGATTTTTTGTCATAGAAGTAGGAGCCCACCTGTCTATGATGATACCGGGTTTTGTGACAATTATCGTCATAGAAGTGTCATATGTATGACAGAAAAAAGTTTCGTTCGGCCCAAAATGTCACGGATGTGTCTTTTTTTGTAGTGACAGCTAGTTCCAATTAATTAGTTAATTACCATAGGCATCTATCAGGCCATGGAATCATCTGTAAAGCAGTGTACCTTCCTTACAATTGTTTGCTCAAAACATATGTTCCAACAATATTAGTTCTGGTTATTTTGCTTCATCCATCTGCTCACCTAAGAGGACAATAAAGGAGAAAAACTGAGCATGTAGAGAGTCCATACTACATTTATACAATGAAAAACAATGAACAAGAGCTGCAATACATTTTGTACCCAGCAAAGAAATGAAATGTACAGTAAAAATGAAATCATGTGTATATAGAACGGGCGAGTGCACATGTACACACACGCACAAATAGCACTGGACCTCTTGTAACTCTAGGTCGTAGGTGACAGAGACAACCATAAATAACATACAATTATGCATTTGTGCCGTTTTTCAAAAAGAAGCCAACTTGTCTTCTATTAGCGGTTTGGCACCACCCAAACGGACAAGAATTTTGTGCAAAAACCTAGGTAATGATATGGTGATATAATGTTTGGCTAAGTTACAGAGATATTCTGTTTAGTCAGAGCAACAGAAAATTGTCCATGAAAATACAGCTGGTTCTAGATCGGTAGTCTTCCCTGAAGATAGCTCCATCACTAATTTCTCTGTAGAGACAAGAGAGATTAGTCTGATTTCTTTGATACAAACTAACACAGTAATATACTTAATGGCCTCACCTTGCTCGTGAGTGACCCCTCTGCGAAGCTGCACTTATATCATGAAATCTGCACAAAAAACAAAATCAGAGACATGTTGGAATGAGATAATCTCATGAAATATGCACCTAATCGAACAAGAAGCAAACTTAAAAAATATCTTGCCCATCTTCTATTGTCAGCTTAGTGTCGGAGCCACCGGAAACGAGTAGTTCACCTGTCACGCCCAATATGCGATTCTATCCCAATCACGTGATGAATTCATGATTGGGGCACAATCACATTTTGAGCACATAGCACGGTGGATATCATCACAACATACCATGTACTGAATAGATGAGGATACAAGATAAAGGCTTACAGTCACCACAAGCTACAACATTCATACAATAGTTCATCAATACATAGCAATCATCATACAGAAGAGCAGGATCCGACTACGGAAGAAATCAAACGAAAAAGAAGAATGACATCCACCCTGCTAGCTCAGTCTGCCGACCAGGAACCTAACCCCTGAATGAAGAAGAAGCAGAAGAAGAACTCCAAAACAAGAAAGCATCGCTCTTACGTCATGAACATCGCGTTACCTGTACCTGCAACTGTTGTTGTAGTAATCTGTGAGCCACGAGGACTCCGCCATCCCATTACCATGGGTATCAAGACTAGCAAAGCTTAATGGGTAAGGAATGGATAAGTGGTGAGGATGCAGCAAGCGACTAAGCATTGTGTGGTGGCTAACTTACGAGTACAAGAGTAAGATGAGAAACTACGCAAATGGTCGCAAACTAGTAATGACCAAGAAGTGATCCTGAACTACTTACGTTCAAACATAACCCCACCGTGTTCTCTTCTCAACCCACTCGAAAAGAGACCGTCACGGTTAGACAAGCGGTTGGGTATTTTAGTTCAAATCTGGTGTCAAGTTTGCTACAACCGGATATTAAAACTCCCATCTGCCACATAACAGTGGGCACGGCTTTCGAAAGATCAAACCCTGCAGGGGTGTCCCAACTTAGCCCATTACAAGCTCATGATCCGCGGAGACAATCCTCCATCGCGGGACATCCGATCAGACTCGGGATCCCGGTGCACAAGACATTTCGAGAATGGTAAAACAAAACCAGCAAGACCGCCCGAATGCGCCGACAAATCCCGATAGGAGCTGCACATATCTCGTTCTTAGGGCACACCAGATGAGACATCCTACGAGTAAAACCAACCCTCAAGTTTCCCCGAGGTGGCCCGCATTCTACTCGGTTCGGACCAACACTCAGAGGAGCACTGGCCCTGGGGGTTGATTAAGAAATATTAGGGGTCCGGAGAAAATCCCCTATTTAAGTTTTAGTTGATAATAGGAAAATGGAAAACCAATGTTGGGCCTTGCTTGAAGAGTTTTATTCAAAGTGAACTGTCAAGAGGGTCCCATACCCCTCACCATGTTAGGGATGCAAAATCAAGGAACATAACACCGATATGACAGAAACTAGGGCGGCAAGAGTGGAACAAAACACCAGGCATAAGGCCGAGCCTTCCACCCTTTACCAACTATATAGATGCATTAATTAAAATAAGAGATATTGTGATATCCCAAGATATCCATGTCCCAACATGGAACAACCTGCAGCTACACCTGCAACTAGCAACGCTATAAGAAGGGCTGAGCAAAGCGGTAACATAGCCAAACAACTGTTTGCTAGGAAGGGTGAAAAAATTTAGAGGCTGTCATGGCAATTTGGGAGGCTCGATAAACAAGTGGTAGGCAGTGCGACATAGCAATAGCATCGAGACAACTAGCATAGCAATGATAGTAGTGAGATCCAGGGTAACGGTCATCTTGCCTGAAATCCCGCTAGGAATAAGAACGAGTCCATGAAGAAGACAAACGGGCGTAGTCGAACGAATCCTCACAATTCGCAGCGCTACCGGAACTAAGAAACAACACCGGAAAGAAGCAAACGACATGGTAAACAAGCAACACATGAACAAGGCATGATGCACAACAAAGAATGATGCATGTCCGGTTTAAATATGCATGGCATGGTAAAGTGCAACAACAACAACACTACAAATTAAGTGGAGCTCAATATGCAACGAGTTGCATATTGACGAAACACCACATGCAATTATTTAGTTCGCTCCCGTTTATGAACAAGACAAGACAAAATGTTGGTTAACATGGCAAGAGGTGAAGCATAATTAAACTAACCATTTAGGCAAGTTTAAATGAGGCCGGAAACACAAACAACAATTCCGGAAAATCCCCATATGTTATTTAGCAATTTAAAGCAACAACAATTTTAAACATTTTAAATGTTGTTATCATGATGCGGATGACAGATGCAAGTTTTATGCAATTTTTACGAAAATGTTGACATGAGCATGTTATGAAGCATTTGTCACCGTGGCGGAACGAAAGGGGTGCCACAGCAACGACAACGGAAATGGTGCCACGGAAACATTTCGATGATATGACAACTCATCGAGATGTCGGTGCAAAAGAAAGTGTGGATTTACGGAACATGCAAAAGATGGTGGGGTGATCCCGGTTACCAGGTTCCCACGTATCGATGGCAAGGCAAACGAGGCATGTGCACGAAACAATTTGGACATGATTCAAACATGAGCGTCTCATACAACATGCATTCGTTCTCAAAAGGTCGTCTCGGCGGTTATACCTTTGAAGCATGCGTTTCGGGGTGGTTCGAGCTCGTCGAGTGAAGTAGGGGTACACGGCGAGGAACTAGAAGCAGTGGTTCACGGATCTTGTCGGATCCACGGTGACGGTAGTAATACACGGTTCATAGATGTTCGGGTCGACGGTAGTGATACACGTTTTCGTAGATGTTCGGTGTCATCGGTAGAGGTACTTGGTATCTTGTGGAACTTCACGGTTCATCGTGGTACTTGGTGGTCTCGGTCGGGGCAGCAACACGTAGTCGAACTTGGGGTCTCGGTCCTGGTGATCCAAAGGGTACTTGGCGATCTTGACGAACCGTATTGGTACTGGGCGAGATACACGGCCACGGTAGTCTCCGGACTTGGTTTTCCTGTACATGACTCCACGGGTCCTGGGGGGACTCAGCGATGGCCATGGCAAAGAGGCAGCGGCGGCGCACGAAGGCAGCAAGGCATTGGTCCTAGTGGATGGACGAAGCATGCAGAGGTGGTCGTAGTAGCACCAGCTCATGGGGACAACGACGACGAACATTGGTACTCGGAGAGGTGATGGCAGGGATGGCCTGGAGCCCTGGACAAGGCCAGAGGTCGGGGAGGGAGCAGCCGACAGCGGTCGGACCGGTAGTTGAGGCGGCGGAGCTCCTGTTCAGCGACAGGCGAAGCAGCAAGGAGTAGGCGCTCGGGGACGGCTCAGGTGAGGTACGAGGAAGGGAGACGTGAGGACGCGGTGGGTCAACGGGGCAGCACGATGCAGAGGCGAAGCAGGGTCAAGGCAGGGGTGACGCGGTGTAGGCGACGGAGGGCGGAGGAGCTTGGCGGCGGGGCCGGCGTCGAGGAGGAGCGAGGCCGTGACCCTATGGCACTCGAGATGGAGATAGGGCCGGTCGGGCAGGGGGGGCTAGAGCGAGGCAGGAGGATGGGATCGAGGAGATAGGAGGAGAGCGGGGTCGAGCGTGGGGTGGCCCTCCTGATGGCGATGAGGAGGGGATCGGGAGCAAAGGGAGGAAGAGAGATGGCTACGCGTGGGAGATCGAGAGGGTGGAGATGGGTTCGAGTGGGAGTCGAGGCAGGTGGCGGCGGAAGGGAATGAGGAGGAGGGATCGATAGATGGGGATCGGGCTCCCTGGCGGCTAGGGTTAGGAGGGGGCCGACGGGGCCTTGGGCCATTTCGGTGGGAACGAAAAGGCTAGGAGGCCTGCTTGGATGGCCCAAAGAAAGAAAAGGATTTATTTTCCATATTTCGGTAAAATAAAGGAGGAGCCAAGGAATTTATTTGGAGGGCCAAATAAACCCAAAGTTAACCGAAATGGCATGTGACTACTTTGACATAATATCAAAGCTCCACAACTAGATTTGGAGCAAGAGGAGAAAGATGGAGGATTTAAATAATTTAGAGACTAAAGGAGTTTGAAATGCAAGTGTGTTATGGTCAATTCCAAATAATGGAATATTTTATAATAGCTCCCTAATATTGGGAGGATATGTTATAAAGAGAAGTCACCCTTCCCTCGATTTAAATGGATCAAAGATCCATACAGTTTATTAAAAGAGTTATAAAATTAAGGATATGATGGTATGATGACATGATGCAATGAAAGAGATGACATGATAAATGCAACAAAGCAGTTGAAACACACGGCGAAACTCGGAATAAATGGAAGGCATCTGGAGCGTCGGTCTTGGGGCGTCACATCACCACTGGCAAATATCCTCTACACCTACAACTCTTGGGCCTACTCACGGCGGTTCTGCCTTGGGTAGCCTTCAATCCTCCATGTCCAACATAGACAAAAGTGAAAGCACAAGTGCTCCCTAGGTGGTTTCGGTAATTAATGTCAACATATCTCTTGTTGGACTAACACTTTTATCTAGTATGTTTCAGATAAGTTCAACATTGGAGTGGCATGGACCAAAGGATGTGGGAACTCCTTCAAGATGCTAAGGACAAAGGATTGGCTCAAGCTTCAAGCTCAAGACTCTTCATTTTACATTTTAGTGATCCAATATCACATTGAGTCTATAGGAAAAGCCAATACTATCAAGAAGGGATGAGGTGTTGCTTAATGAGTTTCTTGCTCCATAGTGCTTAGTGATATGCTCCAAAACCCTCAACTACTTTCCCACTTCCACACATATGTCCTAAACCTAAAGTCAAACTCGGCCATACCGATTCTTTCTATCCGGCGCCACCGAGTTCAGATGTCACAGCCACTACCACAAACCCTAGGCAAATCGGTCTCACCGAGATGGGATTGTAATCTCTCTGTGTATGTCCATTATCAAAGTCGGTCTCACCGAGTTTGAGCAATCGGTACTACCGAGATTACAATGCAAACTTCCTGGTTGACTCATTACCAAAATTGGTCCCACTGAGTTTGAGTAATCGGTCCAACCGAGTTTGCCTGACCAACTCTCTGGTTAGCTAATTACCAAAATCGGTCTCACTGAGTTTGTGTAATCGGTCTCACCGAGATTACGTTATGCCCTAACCCTAACCATATCGGTCCTACCGAGTTGCATTTCGGTACCACCGAAAAGCCTAACGGTCACTAGGTTTACTGAATCGGTCCGATAGAGTTTGTTGATTCGGTCCCACCGAGTTTGGTAAATTGTGTGTAACAGTTAGATTTTGTGTGGAGGCTATATATACCCCTCCACCTCCTCTTCATTCGTAGAGAGAGCCATCAGAACATACCTACACTTCCAGCATCCTATTTCTAAGAGAGAACTACCTACTCATGTGTTGAGGCCAAGATATTCCATTCCTACCATATGAATCTTGATATCTAGCCTTCCCCAAGTTGCTTTCCACTCAAATCTTCTTTCAACCAGATCCAAATCCTATGAGAGAGAGAGTTGAGTGTTGGGCAGGCTATCATTTGAAGCACAAGAGCAAGGAGTTCATCATCAACCACCATTTGTTACTTCTTGGAGAGTGGTGTCTCCTAGATTGGCTAGGTGTCACTTGGGAGCCTCCAACAAGATTATGGAGTTGAACCAAGGAGTTTGTAAGGGCAAGGAGATCGCCTACTTCGTGAAGATCTACCGCTAGTGAGGCAAGTCCTTCGTGGGTGACGACCATGGTGGGATAGACAAGGTTGCTTCTTCGTGGACCCTTCGTGGGTGGAGCCCTCCATGGACTCACGCAACCGTTACCCTTCGTGGGTTGAAGTCTCCATCAACGTGGATGTACGATAGCACCACTTATCGGAACCATGCCAAAAACATCCGTGTCTCCAATTGCGTTTGAATCCTCCAAAACCCTTCCCTTTACATTCTTGCAAGTTGCATGCTTTACTTTCCGCTGCTCATATACTCTTTGCATGCTTGCTTGCTATATATTGTGAATGTTAAACTTGTGCCTAAACCAAGGTTGGAAAAAGCGGTAGGCATAAGCGAGGCAGTTGGCCTTCGCCTAGTGCCTAGGCGGTGCCTAAGCGCCCTAGGCGTGGCCTAGGCGGTAATATAGTTTTGCTCGCAGTGTATTTGCGATTATTATATGGGTGTTGATATTCATTTAGGGCATATAAATAAGTTAATAATCGTCTACTGCCATTGGAATATAACCCGTTTGGCATATCAGTGTAGTACGTGGCATGATTTCTTGCTTGGGTAGGCAATTCCCTGCTTGCCCTGCCTAGACCTCCATTTATGCCCTAGGCGAGGCGTTTGGCCATTGCCTAGCGCCTAGGCGTGCCTAAACGCCTCCTTGGCACTGCCTTTTCCAACAGAGGCCTAAACTCCACTTAAACTTAAAAAGGTTAAAAACTGCAACTTTAGTACTTAGTGTCTAATCACCCCCCCCCCCCCCTCTAGACACCTCTTCTCAAGGTCCTACAAGTGGTATCAGAGCTTTGGTCTCCATTACCATGGTTTAATCACCATTGGAGGAAGATGGATGAGTCTACTTTGGGAAGTCTTAGACATAGAGTGCCTATTCTTGATGGAGAGTATTTTCATGAGTGGAAAAATGAGATGCTTGTAATTTTCAATCGATATCATTTGAACAAGTACATTGATAGCCCTTGTGCACCTCATGTTGATCCTATGCATCCTACTCTTGATGAGTCAATTGACATGATTAGGAATTTTAGAACTGTTAATCTTATCACTAGAGGCTTGCCTAGAAACTTGATTATAAACTTGCCTACTCTTGAGTGTGCCTACAATATATGGAAATTTCTTGAGGAACGCTTTCCAAATTATTCCTTGAAAAATCTAGATGAAATTCTCCATAAGTCTATTGCTTTGAGTAAGATGAATACTAGTGATCCTATGTTTGGTGATCGTCTATTTGAACTTACAAACCTTATGCGTGCCAAAGGAGATGTTGGAATTATTGGTGATATTATTTCCGAAGCTATAAGAATTCATAAGCAAGATCATTGTCAAAATCACTCTTACGAATCACCCTCTCTAGGATTTGATCCACCACATGACGATGTTGAACATGGATACTATGATGAGGATGATGATAGTGACTTCGACCTTGATGATGCAATGAGACACTTTGGTCTTATGGCAAATCTTCGGGGATATATGTCAGGAGGAAAGGAATGGTTTCTTGATAGTGGATGTACCGATCACATGACTGGAGATAAAGACATGTTTCGTGAGCTTGCTGAAAACGATGGTCCTCGACAGTATGTCACTTTCAGTGACAACTCAAAGGGTAAGGTGGTTGGCCTCGGTAAGGTGGCCATATCACATGATAGCTCCATACAAAATGTTATGCTCGTCGAATATCTTGGTTACAACCTACTTTCAGTATCTAGACTTGCTGATTTCGGTTTCAATGTCCTATTTACTAAAGTAGACTGCCAAGTGTTTCATCGAGACAATCATAGAATGGTCTTTACCGGTATACGTAGAGGTGATCTATACATTGTTGATTTCACTAAAAGGGCTCGACCTGAAACTTGCTTCATTGCTAAATCCTCAAAAGGTTGGTTATGGCATAGACGACTAGGTCATGTTGGTATGAGAAACCTTGACAAGCTTATTAAAGGAAATCATATCCTTGGTGTTAACAATGTCATATTTGATAAGGATAGACTTTGCAGCACTTGTCAAGCAGGTAAACAGGTTGGAGGAAGGCATCTCGTGAAGAACATCATGACCACAAGGAGGCCACTTGAGCTACTTCACATGGATCTCTTTGGTCCCAACTCTTACAAGAGTCTCGGTGGAAATTCTTTTGGTCTAGTTATAGTTGATGATTTTTCAAGATTTACGTGGGTGTTCTTTCGCGATGATAAATCGCAGGTCCAAAAGATCTTCAAAAACTTCGCTAGGAAGGCCCAAAATCAATTTGAAGTGAAGATCAAGAAGGTTCGCAGCGACAACAAAACGGAGTTCAAGAATGCAAATGTGGACACCTTTCTTGACGAAGAAGGGATTTCACATGAGTTCTCGGCTACGTACACACCTCAACAAAATGGAGTTGTTGAGAGGAAGAACCGGACGCTCATCGAAATGGCGAGAACGATGCTTGATGAGTACAAGACGCCAAAGCACTTTTGGGTAGAAGCGGTTGAGACAGCTTGTCATCCAACAAATCGCTTGTATCTTCACAAGCTACTCGGCAAGACGGCATACGAGCTCCTCACCAGTAACAAACCCCAAGTTGGATACTTTCGAGTATTCGGCTCAAAGTGCTACATTCTTGATAAGCATCGTCCTTCTAAATTTGCTCCTAAGTCTCATGAAGGTTTCCTACTAGGTTATGGCTCAAACTCTCACACTTACTGTGTTTACAACAATTTCACCTGAAAGGTTGAAGATACGGTAGATGTGAAGTTTGATGAATCTAACGGCTCGCAAGTAGAGCAATTGCCAATTGATGTAGGAGACAAAGATCCTTCGGAAGCAATCCAAGACTTGTCTATTGGCAAGGTCCGTCCAACGGAGGTGAAGGAGAGTACCTCGTCCGTCCAAGTGGAAGCTTCTACTTCACAACGAGGTGAACCAAGAGTTGATACGGAAGCATCCACAAGTGGGACACACCAAGATGAAGAAAACGAGGAAGTGCATCAAAATGAACGTCAACAACCTCCTTCTCCACCACGACAAGAGAACGACAACGCCAATAATGAAGAAGGCCAAGAAGAAGAACAAGATGAAGAAGAAGTTCAACCAAGATCCAAGCAAAAGCTTTCACGAGTTCGAGCAAGAATTGCTAAAGACCATCCCGTCGAGCAAATCTACAATGATATTCAAACTGGGAGAATCACTCGCTCTAAAACTCGTTTAGCTAACTTTTGTGAAAAATGTTCTTTCATCTCTAGCATTGAACCTATGAAGGTCGAAGAAGCATTGGAAGATCCGGATTGGATAAATGCTATGCATGAAGAGCTACACAACTTTGAGAGGAACCAAGTTTGGACATTGGTTGAGAAGCCCGACAACAACCACAACATCATTGGTACTAAATGGGTGTTTCGCAACAAGCAAGATGAAGATGGACAAGTAGTTCGCAACAAAGCATGTCTCATCGCCCAAGGCTACACACAAGTCGAAGGTATGGACTATGGTGAGACTTATGCTCCCGTTGCTAGACTTGAGTCCATTCGCATCTTACTTGCCTATGCTAATCATCATGATATCACCTTGTACCAAATGGACATTAAAAGTGCTTTTCCAAATGGTGAAATAGAGGAGGAAGTTTATGTTAAGCAACCTCCCGGCTTTGTCAATCGTAAGAAACCAAATCATGTTTACAAACTTCACAAAGCTCTTTATGGTCTTAAACAAGCTCCTAGAGCATGGTATAAATGCTTGACCAAGTTCCTTATTGAAAAAGGCTTTGAAATTGGGAAAATTGATTCAACACTTTTTACTAAAAGGGTTAATGGAGAACTCTTTGTGTGCCAAATTTATATTGATGATATTATATTTGGTTCAACTAACCCTCATTTTAGTGAAAAGTTTGGGAAGCTAATGTCAGAGAAGTTTGAGATGTCTACGATGAGTGAACTCAAATTCTTTCTTGGGTTGCAAATCAAGCAAACTAAGGAAGGTACTTTTGTCTCTCAAACAAAGTACACCAAGGACTTATTCAAGAAGTTCAATATGCAAGAATGCAAAGGTATGACTACACCCATGCCTACTAGTGGACTTCTTGACTTAACCAAAGATGGTAAACCGGTTGATCAAAAGGTTTATCGCTCTATGATTGGTTCATTGTTATATCTATGTGCTTCACGTCCCGATATTATGCTAAGTGTGTGCATGTGTGCACGATATCAAGCTGCTCCTAAAGAATGTCATCTTAAGGCCGTGAAAAGGATAGTGAGATACTTAATCCATACACCAAATTTTGGCATTTGGTATCCTAAGAGGGCCTCTTTCGATCTTGTTGGCTACTCTGACTCGGACTATGCCGGAGACAAGGTTGATAGAAAATCCACTTCGGGTACTTGTCAATTTCTTGGTAGATCTATTGTGTCTTGGTCCTCCAAGAAACAAAACTCGGTATCCTTATCCACCGCCGAAGCGGAATACATTGCCGCTGGTTCATGTTGTGCTCAATTACTTTGGATGACCCAAACTCTTAAAGATTATGGGATATATGTGAAACATGTTCCATTGCTTTGTGACAATGAAAGTGCTATCAAAATTGGTCATAATCTCGTGCAACATTCTCGAACTAAGCATATTGAAGTTCGTCATCATTTCATTCGAGATCATGTTGCTAAGGGTGACATTAATCTTAAGCATGTTCGCACCGAAAAGCAATTAGCGGATATATTCACTAAACCTCTTGATGAGAAAGTGTTTTGCAGGTTAAGAGGATAATTGAACATCATTGATGCCTCAAACTTGGAGTACAAACTCCATTGGATACATGCAAGACATGAGCTTATAACTAATCCTTGATATTTCTCTTATGATGAAAATCTTGTGTCTTGGATATATTTGTAACTTGCATGTTATCTAACCCATGTAGGTACTTGGATGGATCTAATTCCATGAGGTTATAACCTACTCATATCTTGAGCAATCTCTACATCACCAAGTCTCTACACAAAGGTGGTTGAAGACAAGGAAGCATGAAACCATTCAAACATATCCTTTGACAAATCCTATGTTGAGCTTCATGATTGTCATTTTTGGATACACAAGTGCTCTTCCTTGCAAAAACTAACCCATGTAGGTAGATGGACTCAAATTCCAAGTGGTGCTCCAAATTCTTGATGAGCTACATCAACCTTGAGCAACCCACACAAGTTCAACTACATGGTCAACACCACCAACCAAGGTATGTCATTCCACCTTAGAGAAGCTTTACTCTGAGTCATGAGCTAAAGCAACTCGACAAGATGTGAATACATCAAGATGCTTAAATGAAAAATGGTAACCCCATTTTGACCTTAAACGATGAGTATGACCTATGATCAAGTGATCTCACTTGACTCCTAAGTCACTCTAACATAGGTGACTTTGTCGTCGATCATCTCTAGATGAAGTTCTCTTGTGTTCTTCTCTGTGTTTTTGCATTTATCTCATGCATATTTGTTTCCCCTTTCAAAAAAACACTTCATCTAGATTTCTTTCTGGTTGCTCTGCATTTTCTGCATTCCAATTCATTGCATATCATTCAGTTAATTCCTTGCAAATTTTTGTGAGATCTTATTAGTCTAGTGAGCTGAGGTGACAAGTATTTTCTCTGCGACGAACTCGGCTACATCGAGTTGTTATTTTCGGTCCAACCGAACCCTTTCGGTACAACCGAAGCATACCACTCGGTGCCACCAATTTCACAACAGGAAAAAAAGTTTGCCACTTACTCTGTGTTTCTTCTGATCCAGCTCCACTCAATGAATCTTGTCCTCTACAAGCATCACATTTTTATAAATGCCTTGTGCTGTGACTCAAGGACCAAACCCATTCGACAGATTCCAGAAAACCCTTCTTGGAAATTGATGTCAAAGGGGGAGAGAGAGATCACATCAAAGCTTATCTTTTAGAGAGAGATCACATCAGAGAAAGAGTATATCACCTCCTCAGGGGGAGAGAGAGATCTCCAGGGGGAGAGAATACTCAAGTAGAAAGTATTTCTCAAGGATCCCAGATGCTTGGTGTTCAAGAGGAGAGATGCCACATGTCTTCTTGAGGGGAAAGACATGTTCATATGTGCTTATTTGCATTAGCTTGCATTAGCTGTATTCATTTTATATCTTTCAGCTCTGATTTTCTGTTCCCTATCTTCTCCCAGTATCCTATGCTAGATTCAGGGGGAGCAAGACATCTAAGGGAAAGAAATCATTTAAATTCATTGCATATCTTTATTCTTGGGGACATGTCTAATCCAATGTGGTACTTAGTACTCACTCTCTACATGTCATCCCAGTCTTGGTATTCTTGTGGTTTCTTCTATTTGCTCTGGCTAGTAGATGTACCTGTGTTATCTAACCTTGTTTATGCAGGTTCATTCCATCCTAAGCCAACTCAAGACTACAAGGTAAGTATATGCATCACAATCATGTGTATGAGGAATTCTTGCTGATGTACATACTGTTTGCAAGAAGGACTCATGGGCATGAAGGTATTTTCTTCAATATTCTTTGCTCTGATGCATGTGGCCAAGATACATGTAACACATTGCCTGCTCTAGCATGGTTATGCTCTCACATGCTTCTACATTCCATATTCACATGATTTCATACATGTAGGGGAGCCTATGCTTGTTACATGTCTTTCCAAAGCTTTACTTGCCATTCTTTATATCTTCATCTAAATCTTTGATGTATGTTGTCATCAATTACCAAAAAGGGGGAGATTGAAAGCACAAGTGCTCCCTATGTGGTTCTGGTAATTAATGTCAACATATCTCTTGTTGGACTAACACTTTTATTAGTATGTTTCAGATAAGTTCAACATGTGAGTGGCATGGACCAAAGGATGTGGGAACTCCTTCAAGATGCTAAGGACAAAGGATTGGCTCAAGCTTCAAGCCCAAGACTCTTCATTTTATATTTTAGTGATCCAAGATCACATTGAGTCTATAGGAAAAGCCAATACTATCAAGAAGGGATGAGGTGTTGCTTAATGAGTTTCTTGCTCCACGGTGCTTAGTGATATGCTCCAAAACCCTCAACTACTTTCCCACTTCCACACGTGTATCCTAAACCTAAAGTCAAACTCGGCCATACCAATTCTTTCTATCCGGCGCCACCGAGTTCAGATGTCACAGCCACTGCCACAAACCCTAGGCAAATCGGTCTCACCGATAGGGATCTCGGTCTCACCGAGACGGGATTGTAATCTCTCTGTGTATGTCCATTATCAAAGTCGGTCTCACCGAGTTTGAGCAATCGTACTACCGAGATTACAATGCAAACTTCCTGGTTGACTCATTACCAAAATCGGTCCCACTGAGTTTGAGTAATCGGTCCAACCGAGTTTGCCTGACCAACTCTCTGGTTAGCTAATTACCAAAATCGGTCTCACCAAGTTTGTGTAATCGGTCTCACCGAGATTACGTTATGCCCTAACCCTAACCATATCGGTCCTACCGAGTTGCATTTCGGTCCCACCGAAAATCCTAACGGTCACTAGGTTTACTGAATCGGTCCGACCGAGTTTGTTGATTCGGTCCCACCGAGTTTGGTAAATTGTGTGTAACGGTTAGATTTTGTGTGGAGGCTATATATACCCCTCTGTTGGAAATATGCCCTAGAGGCAATAATAAAGTAGTTATTATTATATTTCCTTGTTCATGATAATCGTTTATTATCCATGCTATAATTGTATTGATAGGAAACTCAGATTCATGTGTGGATACATAGACAACACCATGTCCCTAGTAAGCCTCTAGTTGACTACCTCGTTGATCAATAGATGGTTACGGTTTCCTGACCATGGACATTGGATGTCATTGATGACGGGATCACATCATTAGGAGAATGATGTGATGGACAATACCCAATCCTAAGCCTAGCATAGAGATCGTGTAGTTCGTATGCTAAAGCTTTTCTAATGTCAAGTATCTTTTCCTTAGGCCATGAGATTGTGCAACTCCCGGATACCATAGGAATGCTTTGGGTGTACCAAACATCACAACGTAACTGGGTGACTACAAAGGTCCACTACAGGTATCTCCGAAAGTGTCTGTTGGGTTGGCACGAATCGAGACTGGGATTTGTCACTCCGTGTGACGGAGAGGTGTCTCTGGACCCACTCGGTAGGACATCATTATAATGTGCACAATGTGATCAAAGAGTTGATCACGGGATGATGTGTTACGGAATGAGTAAAGAGACTTGCCGGTAACGAGATTGAACAAGGTATCGGTATACCGACGATCGAATCTCGGGCAAGTACAATACCGCTAGACAAAGGGAATTGTATACGGGATTGATTGAGTCCTTGACATCATGGTTCATCCGATGAGATCATCGTGGAACATGTGGGAGCCAACATGGGTATCCAGATCCCGCTGTTGGTTATTGACCGGAGAACGTCTCGGTCATGTCTGCATGGTTCCCGAACCTGTAGGGTCTACACACTTAAGGTTCGATGACGCTAGGGTTATAAAGGAAGTTTTTATGTGGTTACCAAATGTTGTTCGGAGTCCCGGATGAGATCCCGGACATCACGAGGAGTTCCGGAATGGTCCGGAGGTAAAGATTTATATATGGGAAGTCCTGTTTTGGTCACCGGAAAAGTTTCGGGTTTTATCGGTAACGTAGCGGGACCACCGAGAGGGTCCCGGGGGTCCACCAAGTGGGGCCACCATCCCCGGAGGGCTGCATGGGCCAAGTGTGGGAGGGGACCAGCCCCAGGTGGGCTGGTGCCCCCCCCCCACAAGGCCCAAGGTGCAAGGAAGAGTGGGGGGGGCAAACCCTAGGGCAGATGGGCCCTAAGGCCCACCCCAGGTGCGCCTCCCCTCTCCCCCCTTCTGGCCGCCACCCAGATGGGATCTGGGGGCTGCCGCCACCCCTAGGAAGGGAACCCTAGAGGGGGCACAGCCCCCTCCCCTCCCCCTATATATACTTGAGGATTTTGGGGCTGCCAACACATGAGTTTCTCTCCCTCTTGGCGCAGCCCTACCTCTCTCCCTCCTCCTCTCCTGCGGTGCTTGGCGAAGCCCTGCAGGATTGCCACGCTCCTCCATCACCACCACGCTGTTGTGCTGCTACTGGATGGAGTCTTCCTCAACCTCTCCCTCTCTCCTTGCTGGATCAAGGCATGGGAGATGTCACCGGGCTGTACGTGTGTTGAACGTGGAGGTGCCGTCCGTTCGGCACTAGGATCTCCGGTGATTTGGATCACGACGAGTACGACTCCTTCAACCCCGTTCTCTTGAGCACTTCTGCTTAGCGATCTACAAGGGTATGTAGATGCACTCTCCTTCCCCTCGTTGCTGGTTTCTCCATAGATAGATCTTGGTGACACGTAGGAAAATTTTGAATTTCTGCTACGTTCCCCATCAGTGGCATCATGAGCTAGGTCTATTGCGTAGATTCTTTGCACGAGTAGAAAAACAAAGTAGTTGTGGGCGTTGATTTTGTTCATATGCTTACCATTACTAGTCCAATCTTGTTTCGACGGTATTGTGGGATGAAGCGGCCCGGACCGACCTTACACGTACTCTTACGTGAGACAGGTTCCACCGACTGACATGCACTTGGTGCATAAGGTGGCTAGCGGGTGCCAGTCTCTCCCACTTTAGTCGGATCGGATTCGATGAAAAGGGTCCTTATGAAGGGTAAATAGCAATTGGCATATCACGTTGTGGTTTTGCGTAGGTAAGAAACATTCTTGCTAGAAACCCATAGCAGCCACGTAAAACATGCAAACAACAATTAGAGGACGTCTAACTTGTTTTTGCAGGGTAGGCTATGTGATGTGATATAGCCAAGAAGAATGTGATGAATGATATGTGATGTATGAGATTGATCATGTTCTTGTAATAGGAATCACGACTTGCATGTCGATGAGTATGACAACCGGCAGGAGCCATAGGAGTTGTCTTTATTTATTGTATGACTTGCATGTCATTGAACAACGCCATGTAATTACTTTACTTTATCGCTAACCGGTAGCCATAGTAGTAGAAGTAATAAGTTGGCCAGACAACTTCATGGAGCCCCGAAGATGGAGATCAAAAGGAGTAAATGATATTGGCCATATCATGTCACTTTTTGATTGCATGTGGTGTTTATCATGTTTATGCATCTTTTTTACTTAGAACGACGATAGTAAATAAGATGATCCCTCATTAAAATTTCAAGAAAGTGTTCCCCTAACTGTGCACCATTGCGAAAGTTCGTCGTTTCAAAGCACCACGTGATGATTGGGTGTGATAGATTCTTATGTTCACATACAACGGGTGTAAGCCAGATTTATACACGCGAAACACTTAGGTTGACTTGACGAGCCTAGCATGTACAGACATGGCCTCGGAACACAAGAGACCGAAAGGTCGAGCATGAGTCGTATAGTAGATACGATCAACATGAAGATGTTCACCGATAATGACTACTCCGTCTCACGTGATGATCGGACACGGCCTAGTTGACTTGGATCATGTAATCACTTAGATGACTAGAGGGATGTCTATCTGAGTAGGAGTTCATAAGATGAACTTAATTATCCTGAACATAGTCAAAAGATCTTTGCAAATTATGTCGTATGCTCGCGCTTTAGTTCCACTGTTTAGATATGTTCCTAGAGAAAAATATAGTTGAAAGTTGACAGTAGCGATTATGCGGACAGTAGAAAGCTTATGTCCTTAATGCACCGCTCAGTGTGCTGAACCCCAAACGTCGTCTGTGGATGTTGCGAACATCGGACATACAAGTTTTGATAACTACGTGATAGTTCAGTTAAACGGTTTAGAGTTGAGGCACCAAAGACGTTTTCAAAATGTCGCGGAACATATGAGATGTTTTGAGGGCTGAAATTGGGATTTCAGGCTCGTGCCCACGTCAAGAGGTATAAGACCTCCGATGATTTTCTTAGCCTGCAAACTAAGGGAGAAAAGTTCAATCGTTGAGCTTGTGCTCAGATTGTCTGAGTACAACAATCACTTGAATCAAGTGGGAGTTGATCTTCCAGATGAGATAGTGATGTTTCTCCAAAAGTCATTGCCACCAAGCTGCTAGAGCTTCGTGATGAACTATAACATATCAGGGATAGATATGACGATCCTTGGATATTCGCGATGTATGACACCGAGAAAGTAGAAATCAAGAAGGAGCATAAATTTTTGATGGTTGGTGAAACCACTAGTTTCAAGAAGGGCAAGGGCAAGAAGGGATACTTCATGAAACAGCAAATCAGCTGCTGCTCTAGTGAAGAAACCCAAGGTTGAACCCAAACCCGAGACTAAGTGCTTCTGTAATAAGGGGAACAACCACTGGAGCAGAATTACCCTAGATACTTGGTAGATGAGAAGGCTGGCAAGGTCGATAGAAGTATATTGGATATACATTATGTTAATGTGTACTTTACTAGTACTCCTAGTAGCACCAGGGTATTAAGATACCGGTTCGGTTGCTAAGTGTTAGTAACTCGAAATAAAAGAGCTACGGAATAAACGGAGACTAGCTAAAGGTGAGCTGACGATATATGTTGGAAGTGTTTCCAAGTTTGATGTGATCAAACATCGCACGCTCCCTCTACCATCAAGATTAATATTAAACCTGAATAATTGTCATTTGGTGTTTGGTGTTTGCGTTGAGCATAGACATGATTGGATTATGTCTATCGCGATACGGTTATTCATTTAAGGAGAATAATGGTTACTCTATTTATTTGAATAATACCTTCAATGGTCTTGCACCTAAAGGAATGGTTTATTGAATCTCGATCGTAGTGATACACATTTTCATGCCAAAAAATATAAGATAGTAATGATAGTACCACTTACTTGTGGCACTGCCATGTAAGTCATATTGGTATAAAACGCATGAAGAAGCTCCATGTTGATGGATCTTTGGACTCACTCGTTTTTGGAAAAGTTTGAGACATGCGAACCATGTCTATTGGTTTATATGCATGAAGAAACTCCATGCAAATGGACCATTTGGACTCACTTGATTTTGAATCACTTGAGACATGCAAATCATACCACATGAACAAGATGACTGAAAGCCTCGTTTTCAGCAAAATGGAACAAGAAAGCAACTTGTTGGAAGTAATACATTTTGATGTGTGCAGTCCAATGAGTGTTGAGGCACGCAGTGGATATCGTTATGTTCTTACTTCACGGATGATTTGAGTAGATGCTAAGTATATTTACTTGATGAAACACAAGTCTGAATTATTGAATGGTTCAAGTAATTTCAGAGTGAAGTTGAAGATCATCGTGACAAGAGGATAAAATGTCTATGATATGATCATAGAGATGAATATCTGAGTTACGAGCTTTGACGCAATTAAGACATTGTGGAAATTGTTTCACAATTAATACCGCCTGGAACACCATAGTGTGATGGTGTGTCCGAACATCATAGTTGCACCCTATTGGATATGGTGCGTACCATGATGTCTCTTATCGAATTACCACTATCGTTCATGGGTTAGGCATTAGAGACAACCGCATCACTTTAATAGGGCACCACGTAATTCCGTTGAGATGACACGTATGAACTATGGTTTGGAGAAACCCAAGTTGTCGTTTCTTAAAAGTTTGGGGCTGCGACGCTTATGTGAAAAAGTTTCAAGTTGATAAGCTCGAACCCAAAGCGGATAAAATGCATCTTCATAAGACATCCAAAACAGTTGGGTATACCTCCTAACTCAGATCCGAAAGCAATAGGGATTGTTTCTTGAATCGGGTCCTTTCTCGAGGAAAAGATTGTCTCGGAAAGTTGAGTGGGAGCATGGTGGAGACTTGATGAGGTTATTGAACCGTCACTTCAACTAGTGTGTAGCAGGGCACAGGAAGTTGTTCCTGTGGCGCCCACACCAATTGAGGTAGAAGCTTATGATAGTGATCATGAAGTTTCGGATCAAGTCACTACCGTACCTCGTAGGGTGACAAGGATGCGTACTACTTCAGAGTGGTACAGTAATCCTGTCTTGAAGGTCATGTTGCTAGACAACAATGAACCTGCAAGCTATGGAGAAGCGATGGTGGGCCCATATTCCGACAAATGGTTAGAAGCCATGAAATCCGAGATAGGATCCATGTATCAGAACAAAGCATAGACTTTGGTGGCCTTGCCCGATGATCGGCAAGCCATTGAGATAAATGGATCTTTAAGAAGAAGACGGACGTGGATGGTAATGTCACCGTCTATGAAGCTCGACTTGTGGCGAAGAGTTTTTCACAAGTTCAAGGAGTTGACTACTATGAGATTTTCTCATCCGTAGCGATGCTTAAGTCCGTCGGAATCATGTTAGCACAAGCTGCATTTACGAAATCTGGCAGATGGATGTCAAAACGAGTTTCCTTACCAGTTTTCGTAAGGAAAGGTTGTATGTGATATAATCAGAAAGGTTTTGTCGATCATAAGGATGCTAAAAGGTATGCTAGCTCCAGCGATCCTTCTAAGGACTGGAGTAAGCATCTCGGAGTTGGAATGTACGCTTTGATGAAATGATCAAAGATTTTGAGTTTATACAAAGTTTATGAGAAACTTGTATTTCCAAAGAAGTGAGTGGGAGCACTATAGAATTTCTGATGAGTATATGTTGTTGACATATTGTTGATCTGAAATGATGTAGAATTTCTAGAAAGCATATAGGGTTATTTGAAAGGTGTTTTTCAATAGAAAACCTAGATTAAGCTACTTAAACATTGAGGATCAAGATCTATAAGGATAGATCAAAATGCTTAATAATACTTTCAAATGAGTACATACCTTGACATGATCTTGAAGGTGTTCAAGATGAATCAGTCAAAGAAGGAGTTCTTGCCTGAGTTGTAAGGTATGAAGTTAAGAGTTAAAGCTCGACCATGGCAGAAAAGAGAGAAAGGATGAAGGTCGTCCCCTACGCTTTAGACGTAGGCTCTACAGTATGCTATGCTGTGTACCGCACCTGATGTGTGCCTTGCTACATATCTGGCAAGAGGGTACAAAGGTGATAAAGGAGTGGATCACCAGATAGCGGTCAAAATTATCCTTAGAGGAATAAGGATAGGTTTCTCGATTATGGAGGTGATAAAGAGTTCAACGTAAAGGGTTACGTCGATGCAAGCTTTAACACCTATCCGAATGACTCTGAGTAGCAAACCGGATACGTATAGTGGAGCAACCATTTGGAATAGCTCCAAGTGGAGCATGAAAGCATCATTTACAATATGACCTAGAGATTTGCGAAGTACATACGGATCTGAATGTTGCAGACCCATTGACTAAAACTTCTCTCACAAGCAAAACATGATCAAACTCCAGAACTCATTGAGTCTTAATCACATGATGATGTGAACTAGTTTAATGACACTAGTAAACTCTTTGGATGTTGGTCACATGGCGATGTGACGTGTGAGTGTTAATCACATGGCAATGTGAACTAGATTATTGGCTCTAGTGCAAGTGGGAGACTGTTGGAAATATGCCCTAGAGGCAATAATAAATTAGTTATTATTATATTTCCTTGTTCATGATAATCGTTTATTATCCATGCTATAATTGTATTGATAGGAAACTCAGATTCATGTGTGGATACATAGACAACACCATGTCCCTAGTAAGCCTCTAGTTGACTAGCTCGTTGATCAATAGATGGTTACGGTTTCCTGACTGTCGGAGTAATGGGCCATGGGTAGGCCGACCCGGGACCCAGGATCTTTCAAGACATCGGGGCAGGCCGCGCCCCTCTGGCCGAGTCCCAGCTGGCGACCTTCGGGGAGGCCGAGTCTCAGAGGGCGATCCCCTGTGAAGCCGAATCCCAGACGACGGCTTTGAAGCAAGCCGACTCCCGGCTTGCGACCTCCAGAAGTGCCGACTATGGGAGTCGGCCCGTGACCTTTCACGAAGACTGATGCAGGGCATGGCCTCGACGTGGCCGTCCCTTCCTGCCTACGAGGGGTTGGCATGGCTACAGTGAGTCGTATCGCCGGGAGATCTCCGGCGAGGCGCGGCACTGTTGCCATGCCTCCCCTGACCTCAGCCACAGTGCGTGATGCACTGTGCCCACGACGCCGGCCTGTACGGCCCGAAGATCGCAGGGCCACCTGTCAGTGGGAGAATCCAAGACGGCCAGAGCGCCTGAAGACGGCCCTGTGGGAGTCGGCCTCCTCGGAGTCGGCCGCCTCCCCGCCAGGGCCCCACAAGCCATAAACCAGATTGGATGGGGAGTGGCGACAGTGATCGCCTGACAGACGACGGCACTGTTGCCACGACCCAATGACCAAGCATGCATCATCGAGAGTGCTGCACAGTGTTCGGCTTGTCCGCGGGACCCGCCAGTCGGCGGGCCCCAGAAGCCGGCAGGAAGGACAGCGGCATGAGAGACAGACGGCTGGGGGCCACGCCCAGTCAGATTACTATTGTACCCCCGGGGTGTAGGCCTATATAAACCCCCTGGGGCACCCATGCAAAGGGTTCGGCCTTTGATAGAGTTAGACACTTAGACAGGGGAGGAGAGAGCCAGCCTAGCTCCCTCCTGCCTCCCGATACAGCTCCCGGAGCACCCTTGTAACCTTTTTCGCCATAGTGACCATGCGGAGACCCCGCTGAGCAGCAGTAGGGGTGTTATCTCCCCGGAGAGCCCCGAAGCTGGGTAAGATTCGCCGGCATGCATGTCTGCGCCTCATCCCGTTTCCAGGCACCGGCGACGTTCTACTCGCCCCCACCATCATAAGCCATCCGTTGGCATATGTCGCACCCAACCCCCGACATTTGGCGCCCACCGTGGGGCCTGGTGCACCGTCGTCCGAAGATCTGTTCTGGACGGGAACCCTTTTCCTCCCTGGCGAGCGCAGCCAGCCAGGCTTGCCAGATGGAGTCTGCATCGACACGCTGCGCGGTGCCGAAGCCGCCTGCGCCGCGAGCGGCCTCGCCGAACTTATTGGCGAGGTGCGCCTCTCCGACGAGCCTGCATCCGACGTAGGCACGGGTGGCCCCGAGAACCTTCTTGCGGGCCTCCTCGACGAACTCCACGTCACCGGCGAGCCATCCGTAGACTTGGAGTCCGTAGGCTCCTCCAACCCGATGCTGGTCGACTCCGACGCCGTATCGCTTGACATCTTCCCCACCAACGTGGTGGTCTACGACGAGCCGCTTCCACACGAGGAGATTGGCGGAAGCGACATCACGGAGGTGCTCGTCATCAGCCACGGCGAGCACTCCGGCGAAGAAATCAAGGACCCGATAGCCGCGGCCCTGCAAGACCTA
Organism: Triticum timopheevii; assembly: GCA_963921465.1. Lineage (NCBI taxonomy): Eukaryota > Viridiplantae > Streptophyta > Magnoliopsida > Poales > Poaceae > Triticum > Triticum timopheevii. The sequence goes on along the minus strand of OY997272.1, from coordinate 466,102,800 downwards.
ACCGCGCCCATCCCAGAGGACGCGGACGCCGAGACACTGGAGGCACGCCGCCTTCAGATCGTCGAAGGCGCCAAGAAGTTGGCAAGCATGAGACACTTGTCAGAAGCATACCAGCGCGAGATGGATCACGCCGTAGGCGGCTCGCCGGCTCCAACTGGGTCGAGCCGTCTAGGTGCGGTCCGACAGCGTGGCGCAGCCATTGCCACTTGCTCGGGGCGAAACGCCCCGTGTACGCCACCCCAGCGGAGAATATCCGCGCCGCCCAAGCGGCGACTGACGAGCTGAAGAACTTTGAGGGCGAAGAGCGCCGTGTGATGACGGAGCGAGTCCAGCAGCTCCTTGATGCGGTTGCTGCGCAAAACGCGGCCGGCGGCCGCGCAGATGTGCTGCAGCAGCCAAACGACGACTTACCTCCCTGCCGAGATCAAGGCGCGACCTCCCGGACGCCGACTAGCGGAGTCCGCGGAAGGAAAGAGAAAGAGCCGGCTGCTAGTCACAGCCGGACTCGTATCACCATCGAGCGCGACCAAGACGGCCGCCCAAGAGCAGTAGAACGGCAGGACGATTATCTGCCTCCCCCGCCCAGAAGAGAGCGGCGAGTTTCTCCGCCACCTGTTGAGCATCCGACTCTCGGAGGTCGCCTTGGCCGCCGAGAGGGAGTCGGAGAGAATGACGCCCGCCATCGGATCGACCGGCTCCACCGATCCCTGGCGCTGGAAGAAGAAGATGAGTTGGGTCCGCCTTGCTTCGGGCCCCGCATCAGAGACGAGCCCTTCCCCAAAGGGTTCACGCTTCCCCGAGACACGCCCAAGTACACCGGCTCAATGAAGCCGGAGGACTGGCTGATAGACTACTCCACAGCCGTCAACATAGCAAACGGCAACAAGCGGGTTGCCGTGAAGTATGTTCCTCTCATGCTCCAGGGCACGGCCCGGACGTGGCTGAACAGCTTGAAGCCCCGCAGCATCAACAGCTGGGTCGACTTCACCGAAGCCTTCATTCGCAACTTCACCAGCACGTACAAGCGACCTCCCAAGCCGCGCCAGCTCTCCTTGTGCATGCAAGGTCCTGAAGAATCAACGCGCGACTACCTCACACGCTGGGGCGAACTTCGAAACTCCTGCGAGGGCGTGCACGAGGTGCAGGCCATTGAGTACTTCACCGCCGGGTGCCGAGAGGGCACCCTCCTCAAGCACAAGCTCCTCTGCGACGAGCCTAAAACCCTTGACGAACTGCTAGTTATAGCGGATAAGTACGCCACGGCCGACTCTTCTATGAAGACGGAGATTCAAGTCAACGCGGCTGGCAAGGTGACTCCCCAAGCTCCCAGAACCCCAGCTGGGGATGCCAGTCGGCGACAGTAGCAAAACGACAACAAGCGCAAGGCCCCACAGCCGACTTCCAGCAGTCGGCAAGTCGCAGCGGTAGAAGATCAGCAGCCGGAGGGGCAGCCTCCGGCAAAGCGGCAGAAAGGCGGCAAGTCCAATTGGTTGCCAGCTTTCTCCTATGAGCAGACTTTGGATGGTCCTTGCAAGTTCCACAGCGGCGCGAAGCCGTCGAACCACACCACCAGGAAGTGCCATTGGCTCGCCAGAATCGCCAAGGGAGACGGCCTCACTCCTCCGCCGCCTGCAGGGCCACCGCCTCCGCCGCCGCCCCAGCAGCCGGCGGCTCGGCCGGTCGGTGCAGTACAAGACGAGTTTCCAGAAGAGCACGGAGCCTACATAGTATTCACCAGTGTGGCAGATGACCGGTGCAGCAGGCGCCAACAGCAGCAAGAAGTAAATTCGATAACAACAGATGCTCCATAGTTCATGCATTGGTCCGAGAGGCCTATCAGTTGGAGTCGGGCGGATCACCCCGAGGTGATGCCGAGTCCAGGCTCCTACGCCCTGGTCCTAGGCGCGACCTTGGCCACTGATAGGCGGGCCGCCCGTTTCTCGCGGGTCCTGATAGATGGAGGCAGCAGCATAAACATCCTGTACAAGGACACCATGGAGAAGCTCGGAATCAGGCGAAGGCAGTTGCAGAGCAGCCGCACCATGTTCCATGGAATCGTACCCGGCCTCTCCTGTTCACCGATCGGCAAGATCCTGATAGACGTCCTCTTCGGAGACAAAGATCACTTCCGCCGAGAGCCGGTCTGGTTCGAGGTGGTGGACTTGGAGGGCCTGTACCACGCCCTGCTTGGCCGGCCTGCCTTGGCCAAGTTCATGGCGGTTCCACACTACGCCTACCTCAAGATGAAGATGTCGAGTTCCAAGGGAATCCTGACCATTGCTGGCGACTACAAGAAATCATCCGCTTGTGCGGCCGAGAGCAGTCGGCTGGCCGAGTCCTTGGTGATCGCAGCCGAGAAACGGCTCCTTGACTGGGTCGTGGCGATGGCCGGAAAGCAGCCAGAGATGTCGCCCGACCCCAAGGAGTCGGAGGCAGAAGGATCATTTAAGCCGGCTAAAGAAACCAAGAAGATACCCTTGGATCCAGAGCACCCAGAGAGATACGCTGTCGTAGGCACAGGCCTTGACAGCAAATAGGAAGGCGAGCTCGTCGAGTTCCTCCGTGAGAATCGGGACATCTTTGCATGGTCCCCCAAGGACATGCCGGGTGTACCGACGGAATTCGTCGAGCACAAGCTACACGTCAGGCCAGATATGAAGCCCGTCAGGCAGCCCTTGCGTCGCCTGTCAGAATAGAAAAGAAGAGTTGTTGGAGAAGAGATAGCCCGGCTCCTGGCAGCCGGTTTCATCATGGAAGTGTTTTTTCCATTGTGGCTAGCAAACCCGGTGTAGGTACTGAAGAAAAACAAGCAGTGGCGGATGTGCATCGACTACACAAGCCTCAATAAAGCCTGCCCAAAGGACCCGTTTGCCCTGCCAAGGATTGATCAGGTGATAGACTCCACAGCCGGATGCGAGCTATTGAGTTTCCTAGACGCGTACTCAGGGTATCACCAGATCAAGCTGAATCCTGCAGACAGACTGAAGACCGCATTCATCACACCGTTTGGAGCCTTCTGTTACCTGACTATGACGTTCAGCTTAAGGAATGCCGGCGCCACCTTTCAGCGTTGCATGCAGAAGTGCCTCCTCAAGCAACTCGGCAGGAACGCCCACGTCTATGTGGATGATGTGGTCGTGAAGACGGAAAAACGTGGGACGCTGCTGGAAGACCTCAAAGAGACCTTTGAAAATCTGCGCCGATTCCGGATCAAGCTTAACCCTGAGAAGTGCGTTTTCGGAGTCCCAGCCGGCCAGCTCCTTGGCTTCCTGGTCTCCGAACGCGGCACAGAGTGCAACCCCATGAAGATCAAGGCCATTGAGAGAATGGAGGTACCCAGCCGACTGTTGGATGTGCAGAAGTTCACCGGCTGTTTGGCTTCCATCAGCCGATTTATCAGTCGGCTGGGCGAGAAAGCTCTGCCCTTGTATCAACTAATGAAGAAGACCACCTTTTTTGAGTGGAACCACAAGGCGGATGAGGCATTTCTCCAACTGAAGAAGATGTTGGCTACTCCCCCTGTGTTGGCGGCTCCGACTCCCAAAGAGCCCATGCTCTTGTACATCGCCGCCACCAGCCGAGTAGTCAGCACAGTCATCGTAGTCGAGCGCAAGGAGGAAGGCAAGGCGCTCCCAGTGTAGAGACCGGTATATAACCTGAGCGAGGTACTGTCGACCTCCAAGCAAAACTATCCTCACTATCAGAAGATGTGTTACGGCGTGCATTTTGCCGCCAAGAAGCTGAAGCCCTACTTTCAAGAGCATCCAATCACTGTGGTTTGCACCGCTCCACTCGCCGAGATCATTGGAAGCCGAGACGCCTCCGGCCGAGTGGCCAAATGGGCTATAGATCTAGCCCCTTACACCATCTACTACCAGCCCCGCACCGCCATCAAGTCGCAGGCGCTGGCCGACTTCCTCGTCGACTGGGCCGAGACCCAGTACCTGCCGCCGGCGCCCGACTCTACTCATTGGCGGATGCACTTCGACGGCTCCAAGATGCGCATCGGCCTTGGAGCCGGCGTCGTCCTCACCTCCCCCAAGGGCGACAAGCTCAAATACGTGCTGCAAATCCACTTCGCCGCCTCCAACAACGTCGCCGAATATGAAGCGCTCATCCACGGGCTCCGGCTTGCCAAAGAACTTGGCATTCGCCGGATCCTGTGCTATGGCGACTCCGACTTGGTGGTTCAGCAATCATCCGGCGACTGGGACGCCAAAGACGCAAACATGGCAAGCTACCACTTCCTGGTGCAGCAACTCAGCGGATATTTCGAGGGGTGCGAATTCCTTCACGTGCCAAGAAATGACAACGACCAAGCAGATGCCTTGGCACGAGTCGGCTCCGCTCGCCAAGCGATACCTTCTGGCGTCGCCCTTCAGCGCCTCCTCAAGCCGTCTATCAAGCCTTCACCAGAGTCAGACTCCATCTTCGTGCCGGCTCCGCCAGAAATAGTTGGATCCGACTCCAAGGCCCCAGCAGGCGACCTCAAGAAATCCACAGTTAAAGCCAGCCCGGGGACTGCGCCAGTCGGCCCGGGGACTTCAGTGCCCGGCCCGGGGACTGCGCCAGTCAGCCCGGGAACTGCCCCAGTCGGCCCAGAGATTCCCTCAATCCAGCAAACGGCGGCAGACTCCAACCCACCGCCTCCCAGCCCAGCCACCCTTATCCAAGTCGTTGTGGTAGCAGTTGAAGAGATAGCAGCACCTTCATGGGCGCAACCCATCCTTAAGTTCCTAGTGAACAAAGAATTACCAACAAACGAGATCTTGGCTTGGCAAGTGCAGCGCCGAGCAGCAGCATACACCATAGTCAACAGAGAGCTAGTCAGGCGCAGTGTCACTGGTGTCCACCAGCGCTGCGTAGAATCGGAGCAAGGCCAAGCGATCCTCAGAGACATCCATCAGGGTGAGTGCGGCCACCACGCGGCTTCAAGGGCGCTCGTGGCCAAAGCCTTTCGGCATGGTTTCTTTTGGCCGACTGCCCTAGAAGAAGCTAAAGAGCTAGTCCAAAAATGCAAGGGGTGCCAGATGTTCCGCTCCAAGCCCCTTCAGCCGGCTTCCGCGCTGAAGACAATCCCCATTGCCTGGCCCTTCGCAGTCTGGGGCCTAGACATGGTAGGACCATTTAAGACGGCCCGAGGCGGCCTAACTCATTTGCTTGTCGCGGTGGACAAGTTCACCAAGTGGGTGGAAGCAAAGCCCATCAAGAAATTAAACGGGCCTACAGCAGTAACCTTCATTGCCGACATCACGGTGCGGTACGGCATACCGCACAGCATCATCACCGACAACGGCACCAACTTCGCCAAAGGCACCTTGGCTCATTTCTGCGCGATGCAGGGCATCCAACTGGACTTAGCGTCCGTTGCCCATCCGCAATCAAACGGCCAGGTGGAACGAACCAACGGCCTCATCCTATCCGGCATCAAGCCTCGATTGGTCGAACCACTCGAGCGGTCGGCCGGCTGTTGGGTCGAGGAGCTGCCTGCCGTCCTTTGGAGTCTGCGCACAACCCCAAACAAATCAACCGGCTTCACGCCTTTCTTCCTCGTCTACGGTGCCGAAGCCGTCATCCCGACGGATATAGAGTTCGACTCTCCGCGAATCTCCATGTACACCGAGGAGGAAGCCGAAGAAGCACGCCAAGACGGCGTCGATCTGCTGGAAGAGGGTCGACTGTTGGCACTCAGTCGGTCCGGCATCTACCAGCAGAGTCTGCGCTGATACTATAATCGCAAGGTCAAGCCAAGATCGTTCCAAGAGGGCGACCTTGTGCTCCAGCTGATTCAGAGAACAGCCGGCCAGCACAAGTTGTCAGCGCCTTGGGAAGGTCCCTTCATCATCAGCAAGGTGCTAGGGAACGACGCCTACTATCTGATCGACGCTCAGAAGCCTCGAGCGCGCAAGAGAGACGACTCCGGCAAAGAAACAGAGCGCCCATGGAACGTGAATCTTCTTCGAAGATTTTACAGTTGATGCAGTATGTATCGCACTACCCTCTTTGTATTAAAGTACTAAGACCTTAGGCCCCCCGGGACGAGCTCGGGGACTGCCTTTTTGATTATCTGTATGATAAGAACTATGCTTCCGAATATGCTGTTCCTTTTTATCATACTGTCTGGCACCGGGTCCGACTAGTCGGCCCGGGGACTCGCCGTCTTGCGCTATGAAATGCTCCCTGCGGTCAGACAAGTAATGTGTTGCGCTCAAAGTCGTCTCCTGTCGAAAGCCGCAGCTCGCAGAGCGACTCTCGGTAGGCAGGGGACAAGCAAGAACGAGCGCACACATGAAAAATGGCTAAGGACCTAAAAGCTACGCATAGCCCAAGCCGGCTACCAGCCTCCCCCCACCGAGCCGACTCATGAGCAGTCGGCTCACCGTCTCAACTTTTATCAAGGACAGCCGACTCTCGAATAGTCGGCCTGTCATTCCCTAGCCGACTTGCTGAAGACACTCTAAATGACTAAGTACTTGCCTTCCTCAAGTAGCCAAGCACTTGACCCGGCGGCAGTCCGCAGAAGCGGCTGCCCAGCCGGCAAGGCGGCAACTAAAGGAAGGCGGCAAAGGAAAAAGTCTGAGGAGCAATAAGCAAGGAAAGGCGGAAATTAGATAAAATATTTACATAGGCCCTTGGCCGAATCACCGAATAAGAATTCAGGATACACCCAGTGGGTGGAATTGTTCGAATCTAACAAGTCTTGCAAAAAGTTAAAAAAGACAGATAAACAGAAGCAATCTAGGAGGCGGCCTCCGGGGCCGGAGGATTGGAGGTGACGGCGGTGTCGGATGCCGGGGCAGTCGGCTGCGCGGTATCAGCCTGGTCACCTCCGGCGGCGGGCGCCTTGTCCCTGCGCGGCTCATTGCTGGAGGCGCGGTCGGGCTGAGGCTGGCCGCCTGCTTCGTCTTCTGGCGCCTCCTCCTCGCCTCCGTCCTCCGACTCGTCCTCCTCCTCCGCGCTGGAGTCGATCACCTCCGCCGAGTCCTCCTCGTACTCCGGGTTCATCCCGAACCAGTTCGGCGGTGCCTCCTCGCCGCCTTCAGTCCGCTCGGGCACGAAGACGCTGGTGTCCGTGTACTCGGCGATGGCCGCCGCGCGCTCGACAAGGGCGCCTTCTGCGGCCTCCAGCTCGGCCTGGGCCTCTGACCAGAATGCGGCCAGACGGTCCAGGTCCAGCCCCGGATACCACCCCTTGACGAACTCCAAGGCTCGGCGTGCTCCAGCCCGAGCCGAGGAGCCCTTCCAAGCCTCAAAGCGGTCGGGGGCGACTTCCAGCTAGTCGGCGGTCCGACTGGCGGTGCGAAGAGCCGGCACGTCCGGCCACAGGGCGGCAACCACTTGGGCATCGGCACGCTGAAGACGGCGCAGCAGACGGTGAGCAGGACGAAGACGAGCCTCGATGCTCAGAAGCTGCTCGTCGATGGTTCGGGGGGCGTTGGCGGCAATCACTTCACCCTTCGCCCTTCGCTCCTCCCGAGCCGCCTCGATGGCCAGAGGGACGGCTTGCGAATGACCGGGAAAGAAGTCTGCCAAGGCAGAAAAGAAGATAGTCAGAAAATCAGGAGTTAGCACGACACAGGGTCGGAAGACCAAAGAAGCGAAAAAGACTTACCATCGACGATGTCCTCAAGCTCGTGGTAGCCGGAGGTCAGCATCGCCTCCCGGTCGGTCCAGGCGGAGCGTTCGACCTCGAACTCGGCCATAAGGGCATCCTCCCGCGACTTGGCGTCATCCTGCACCTTCCGGAGCAACTCCTTCTGCTCGGCCAGCTGCGCCGCCAGCAGGTCGCGCTCTTTGGTGAGCCTGTCGCACTCCTCCTCCTTGGCATGACGAGCGGTGTTGGCCTCGCCCAGCTGCTCCTGGAGGGCGGCATTGGCGCCTGAAGAACAAAGAAGAAGACAAGAAAGTCATCAGTAAGGTAGATTGCCGGGGAGATCCGGCCCGACTACTCAGCAGTCGGCCCGAATCTCGGGGACTACAGCCCGCGGGCGCGCCAGCGCGCCCCCGCGGAAAAGAAGGAAGGTAGATCGCCGGGGAGATCCGGCCCGACTGCTCAGTAGTCGGCCCGAATCTCGGGGACTACAGCCTGCGGGTGCGCCAGCGCGCCCCCGCGAAGAAGGAAGAAAATAACTCACCTCGGCTTTCCGTAAGGTCGGCGGTCCGCTTCTTCAGCTCCTCAACGTTGCGGTTGAAGACAGTGGCGCGGAGATTATGATATTCCTGCAAAAAGCCGAAAAAGACAAAAGTTAGTACTCGGAGCTCACTAGAGGGAGTTCCGAACCGCCTGCTCAGTAGCCGGCCCCGAACTCGGGGACTACACCTAGTGGGTGCGCAGGCGCGCCCCCACAGAAAAAGACAGAAATCGAACAAGAGAAAGGAAGCTTACTCGGACGGATGTCCTCAAGGCGAGATGCGCTCTGGTGCTGACCTAGAGGGCGTCGCCTTCCGCGTGCAGCTTTGCCTGGACGTCCAGGAGGGCCTGGTTCAGCGGGCCGGTGCCGCCTCCGCGCAACCAGCCGGTGGGCGCGGCACTGGAGGCCTCGACGTCCAGACTCGCCGAGCTGGCCGCACCAGTCTCCCGAGCTCGCGGCGCCGAGCTCGTCCTCTCAAGCCGGCGGCGCGTCGGCATGGCGACCTGAAGAAGCAGCCGCGCCTCGGCGTCGTCCGTGGCCGGTGGATCCTGCGGGCCCACCGGCTGCTTGCCGTGCGGCCTCCCAGACGGTGGCGGAGGCGGCGCGTGAGTGTCTGAGCCTGAAGCGTCGCCGCCCTCCTCCAGGAGAGGGTTCGCGGTGCCGACCTCCCCGGTCTGCCCAGTGAACTCAGGAGCCGGCGGCGCCGACGACAACGGAGGGACGAGCATCGCCGAGCGGCGACGCGCGTCCTCCTCAGCACGCCGCTTCGTCGCGGCGGCAGTCTCGGCCTCCTCCAGACTCCTCTGGGCGTTGGCGGCCGCCTTGTCAGCCTCCGCCTTCTCCAGGCGGTCGGCCTCCTCCTCCTCGCGCTTCTCCCGCGCGTTCCGTTCCGTCGCCTCCCGAAGGTCGGCGGTGGGATCGACCCACCGAGTGTTGGCGGATGTCTCTACCGACCCCATGACAGAGGGGACGGCGGCTCTCTCAAGGGAGAGGGGAGCTCTGGAGAAGATCGGAGGGAAAAAAATCAAGGAAGACTCGGATAAAATCCAGCAAAGAAAATGAAAGAGTAGAAGGACTTACGAGGAAACTAGCGGCGGCCTTCTCACTTCCTTTCGGAAGCGGTTGGCCTTTGCGGCCGCCTCCTCCCGCTTGGTCGCGGCGGCGGCCCCCTTGAACTTCTTCTGCTTGCCGCCGGGCGCACTCGGCCCGGCGTGGCGCCTCTTTGCGCCGACTTGGCCGGAGGAGCCGGCCCTCGGCTGGCGGCGCGGGACGACTTCCACATCGACGTCGTCCTCGGGCCAGTCGGCGAAGGTAGCCGACGGCCTGAGGCCGCCGTCTGCCCCCTCTCCGCCGCCTTCAGCGTTGGCCTCCAGCGCCGCCGCCCCCAAGTCGGGGTCGTCGATGTCGCTGTCCTCGCGATCTGGGACATAGTCGCGGGGCTCTCTCACGGCGCCGGCCGCGGGCGCCGTGAGGGGATTCTGCCCAGAGGAAACCAACAAAAATTAGAAGACGGAGTCGGCTGCAAAGAAGATCAAGCTACAGAAGGGTGCGACTTACCATTGGAGGGGGCTTGTCACGCGAGTACGGCTCCTTGCCGAACTACCAGTTCTCCATGAACTCGCAGTGCGCGATGTGGTTCACCAAGTTCGCCACCTCGCCACGGGGCATCTCCTTAGTGCACAGACGGCTCGGATCATGGCGGCCGCTCATCTGACAGATGAGGTGAGGCCGGCCCTGGAGCGGGAGGACTCGGCGTGCCACGAAGGCGGCCAGAAGATCGGAGGCGACGAGCCCCTCCGACTGCAGCAGAACCCGGAGTCGCACCACGGAGCCAGCTCCAGAGGGCGAAAGTGACTTGGACCGGTGGGACCAACTGGCAAGCCTGCCAATCAGAGGCTCGGGGTCGAAGGGCGGCAGATTGACCCAGTCGCCGTCGGTGGAGATGTTCTTCACGTAGAAGTAAGACTTCTGCCACATCTTCACCGACTTCACCAACGGGATGGGAGGAAAAGGATTGTCGGCCGTCGAGCGCCGCACCGCGATGTAGGTGCCGCACTGAGCCGGCGTGCCGGCGGCCTGAGTACCAAGTTTTGAAGAGAAAAACTCCCCCCCAACTCGAGGGTGGGGAGAACGCCGATGTAGCCTTCGCACAGAGTGGCGAAGGCGGAAAGAAGCACCACCGCGTTTGGGGTGAGGTGGTGCGGCTATAGCTTGTGGAACTCCAGGAACGAGCGGAAGAACCCGCTCGCCGGAAGCCCCAGCCCGCGCATTAGGTGCGAGCGGAAGATGACCCGCTCGCCCTCCTCCGGCGCGGGACGGATCTCTCCCGCCGGCGCGGGACGGGCGTGCACCAGGTCCGCGCTCGGGAGACGGCGGGTCCGGCGGAGAAAGTCGATGTGCTCCGCCTCCACGTCGGAACCGTCCCACACGCCGGAGCGCGAGGCGGGGGGCGCAGCGGAGGAAGAGCTCATCGTCGACGAAGAAGACGCTCTGGCTCGCGGCGGAGGAAGAAGGGAAGGTAGGAGAGCGGGGGAGAGGGTGTGCGTACAGTGCCGCCCCGCTCCTTCCCGCCTATTTATAGACCTACAGGCTGAGGAGCCGAGGGGGCGGGCGTGGGATTAACTGTGCCCGGGGCCCCACGCCGCCCACGATTTATCCCCACGAAGTTACTGCGCGCAGTAACAATGTGGGGATGCAAACCGTCCGCAGCCACAGCGGATCCGCCCGGAAGCCGAGGCGTGGTAGTGGCGGGCCCCACCTGGCGGCCCGTCCCGTCGCGCGCGTGGGTGGGCAGACTAATCTCCCCACGTGGCGCCACGCGATAGGACCGTCTCGATAGCGGCGGGGAAGCGTATCTGATACGCCGCCTGTTTCCCGCCGCGACTTACGAATAATGGCCCCTCGCTGAACAAGTCCAACTTCAGCGAGTCGGCCCGAAGAACGGTGGCCGAGTCTCAGAGTCGGCGCTGGGAAGATTGAAACTGTTGAAGCCCCACGAGGCAGCGCCCGCCGGGCTTCACCAGCTTCGGGGACTACTGTCGGAGTAATGGGCCACGGGTAGGCCGACCCGGGACCCAGGATCTTTCAAGACATCGGGGCAGGCCGCGCCCCTCTGGCCGAATCCCAGCTGGCGACCTTCGGGGAGGCCGAGTCTCAGAGGGCGATCCCCTGTGAAGCCGAGTCCCAGACGACGGCTTTGAAGCAAGCCGACTCCCGGCTTGCGACCTCCAGAAGTGCCGACTATGGGAGTCGGCCCGCGACCTTTCACGAAGACTGATGCAGGGCATGGCCTCGACGTGGCCGTCCCTTCCTGCCTACGAGGGGTTGGCATGGCTACAGTGAGCCGTATCGCCGGGAGATCTCCGGCGAGGCGCGGCACTGTTGTCATGCCTCCCCTGACCTCAGCCACAGTGCGTGATGCACAGTGCCCACGACGCCGGCCTGTACGGCCCGAAGATTGCAGGGCCACCTGTCAGTGGGTGAATCCAAGACGGCCAGAGCGCCTGAAGACGGCCCTATGGGAGTCGGCCTCCTCGGAGTCGGACGCCTCCCCGCCAGGGCCCCACAAGCCATAAACCAGATTGGATGGGGAGTGGCGACAGTGATCGCCTGACAGACGGCGGCACTGTTGCCACGACCCCATGACCAAGCATGCGTCATCGAGAGTGCTGCACAGTGTTCGGCTTGTCCGCGGGACCCGCCAGTCGGTGGGCCCCAGAAGCCGGCAGGAAGGACAGCGGCATGAGAGACAGACGGCTGGGGGCCACGCCCAGTCAGATTACTATTGTACCCCCGGGGGGTAGGCCTATATAAACCCCCCGGGGCACCCATGCAAAGGGTTCGGCCTTTGATAGAGTTAGACACTTAGACAGGAGAGGAGAGAGCCAGCCTAGCTCCCTCCTGCCTCCCGATACAGCTCCCGGAGCACCCTTGTAACCTTTTTCGCCATAGTGATCATGCGGAGACCCCGCAGAGCAGCAGTAGGGGTGTTATCTCCTCAGAGAGCCCCGAAGCTGGGTAAGATTCGCCGGCGTGCATGTCTGCACCTCATCCCGTTTCCAGGCACCGGCGACGTTCTACTCGCCCCCACCATGATAAGCCATCCGTTGGCATATGTCGCACCCAACCCCCGACACTGACCATGGACATTGGATGTCATTGATGATGGGATCACATCATTAGGAGAATGATGTGATGGACAAGACCCAATCCTAAGCCTAGCACAGAGATCGTGTAGTTCGTATGCTAAAGCTTTTCTAATGTCAAGTATCTTTTCCTTAGACCATGAGATTGTGCAACTCCCGGATACCGTAGGAATGCTTTGGGTGTACCAAACGTCACAACGTAACTGGGTGACTATAAAGGTGCACTACAAGTATCTCCGAAAGTGTCTGTTGGGTTGGCACGAATCGAGACTGGGATTTTTCACTCCGTGTGACGGAGAGGTATCTCTGGGCCCACTTGGTAGGACATCATCATAATGTGCACAATGTGATCAAAGAGTTGATCGCGGGATGATGTGTTACGGAACGAGTAAAGAGACTTGCCGGTAACGAGATTGAACAAGGTATCGATATACCGACGATCGAATCTCGGGCAAGTACAATACCGCTAGACAAAGGGAATTGTATACGGGATTGATTGAGTCCTTGACATCGTGGTTCATCCGATGAGACCATCGTGGAACATGTGTGAGGGAGTCCTGGACTAGGGGGTGTCTGGACAGCCGGACTATCATTGTCCGCCGGACTCCAAGACTACGAAGATACAAGATTGAAGACTCCGTCCCGTGTCCGGATGGGACTTTCCTTGGCGTGGAAGGCAAGCTTGGCAATACGGATATGTAGATCTCCTACCATTGTAACCGACTCTGTGTAACCCTAGCCCTCTCCGGTGTCTATATAAATCGGAGGGCTTTAGTCCGTAGGACATAACCTCCATTACAACAATCATACCATAGGCTAGCTTCTAGGGTTTAGCCTCCTTGATCTCGTGGTAGATCCACTCTTGTAATACACATCATCAATATTAATCGAGCAGGATGTAGGGTTTTACCTCCATCAAGAGGGCCCGAACCTGGGTAAAACACCGTGTCCCTTGTCTCCTGTTACCATCCGCCTAGACGCACAGTTCGGGACCCCCTACCCGAGATCCGCCGGTTTTGACACCGACATTGGTGCTTTCATTGAGAGTTCCTCTGTGTCGTCACCGATAGGCTCGATGGCCTCTTCAATCAACAACAACGCTGTCCAGGGTGAGACTTTTCTCCCCGGACAGATCTTCGTATTCGGCGGCTTCGCACTGCAGGCCAATTCACTTGGCCATCTGGAGCAGATCGAAAGCTATGCCCCTGGCCGTCAGGTCAGGTTCAGAAGCCTAATCTTCACGGCCGACATCCGCGGAGACTTGATCTTCGACGGACTCGAGCCACAGCCGAGCGTGCCGCACTGTCACGATGGGCATGATTTAGCTCTGCCGCCGGACAGTGCCTTGGTTGCCGCACACGAATCCGCTCCGGCCCTCAGTCCGGAGCCGATCGCCCAGATCGAGGACCGGTGGCTGGACACCACCTCGGGGGCTGCAACTTCCGCGGTGATGGAGCCGAACACTGACCTTGTCCCCTACAAGGCTCACGACTCTGAGGTGCCGGACTCCCTACCAGACTCCGAACCTCCTGCGCCCCTGCCAATCAAATCCGATTGGGCGCCGATCATGGAGTTCACCGCTGCAGACATCTTTCAGCACTCGCCCTTTGGCGACATCCTAAATTCGCTAAAGCATCTCTCACTATCCGGAGAGCCCTGGCCGGATTATGGCCAGGATGGTTGGGATGCGGACGACGAAGAAATTCAAAGCCCACCCACCTCCCACTTTGTAGCCACTGTCGACGATCTAACCGACATGCTAGACTACGACTCCGAAGACATCGACGGTATGGACGACGATGCCGGAGACAAACAAGAACCAGCGCCTACAGGGCACTGGAAGACCACCTCGTCATATGACATATACATGGTGGACACCCCAAAAGATGGGGACGGCGAAGAAGCAGCGGAGGCAGATTCCTTAAAGAAACAGCCCAAGCGCCGACGTCAGCGGCGCCGCTCTAAATCCCGCCACAGCAAGAATGGAGATTCCGGCACAGTAGATAACAACACCCCAGACAGTGCCGAAGACAATCCCCTCCAGCAAGATTCAGCACAGGAGGATGCAGAAGCAAGCCCTCATGAGAGAGCGGCAGACGAAGAGGTCGAGGATGATAATTACATACCTCCCTCCGAAGATGAGGCAAGCCTCAACGACGACGAATTCGTCGTGCCGGAGGATCCCGTCGAACAAGAGCGTTTTAAACGCAGGCTTATCGCCACGGCCAATAGCCTAAAGAAAAAGCAGCAGCAGCTTCAAGCTGATCAAGACCTGCTGGCCGACAAATGGACCGAGGTCCTCGCGGCCGAAGAGTATGAACTCAAACGCCCCTCCAAGAGATACCCAAAACGCAAGTTGCTCCCCCGATTAGAGGAGGAAGCATACATACCTTCATCACCAGCGCATAATACGGCTGACCGACCACCCCGTGGTCGCGACAGAGAGGCATCCAGGCCCTCCACCAAGACCGTACCCCGGCACCGCTCCAAAAGCGCGAAGCCAAGAGGGAACGCGCCGGACTTGCGAGATATATTGGAGGACAAAGCAAGGCAATCCAGATCCATCTATGGATCACGTGGGCGCCCCACGACCCACGACGAATACCGTCGCGCCGAATACAACAACTCCGGCCGGGCCGAACATAGCAGACAACGCTCTCTCGAGCTATGTCGTGATATTGCTCAATACAGAGGCTCCGCACACCCACTATGCTTCACTGACGAAGTAATGGATCATCAAATCCCCGAAGGGTTTAAACCCGTAAACATTGAATCCTACGATGGCACGACAGACCCCGCGGTTTGGATCGAAGATTATCTACTTCACATCCATATGGCCCGCGGCGACAATCTCCACGCCATCAAGTACCTCCAACTCAAGCTTAAAGGACCAGCTTGGCATTGGCTTAACAGCTTGCCCGCAGAGTCAATTGGGTGTTGGGAAGATCTGGAAGCCGCATTCCTCGACAACTTCCAGGGCACATATGTGCAACCACCAGACGCCGATGACCTAAGCCACATAATTCAGCAGCCAGACGAATCGGCCAGACAGTTCTGGACACGGTTCCTAACAAAGAAAAATCAAATCGTCGACTGTCCGGATGCAGAGGCCCTAGCAGCCTTCAAACATAACATCCGCGACGAGTGGCTAGCCCGGCACCTAGGACAGGAAAAGCCGAAATCCATGGCAGCCCTCACATCCTTAATGACCCGCTTCTGTGCGGGAGAGGACAGCTGGCTAGCTCGCAGCAACAACCTCAGTAAAAATTCTGGCAGTCCGGATAACAAGGACCACAATGGCAGGTCGCGTCGAAGCAAAAATAAACACCGCGTTAACGGCGACGACAAGGAGGATACGGCAGTCAACGTTGGATTCCGAGGCTCTAAACCCGGTCAGCGGAAGAAGCCATTTAAAAGAACCACTCCGGGTCCGTCCAATTTGGACCGAATACTCGACCGCTCATGCCAGATACATGGCACCCCCGAAAAGCCAGCTAACCACACCAACAGAGATTGTTGGGTATTCAAGCAGACAGGCAAGTTAATTGCCGAAAACAATGACAAGGGGCTGCATAGCGATGACGAGGAGGAGACCCGACCGCCGAACAGTAGAGGACAGAAGGGTTTCCCCCCACAAGTGCGGACGGTAAACATGATATACGCAACCCATATACCCAAGAGGGAGCGGAAGCGTGCACTAAGGGACGTATACGCGATGGAGCCAGTCGCCCCAAAGTTCAATCCATGGTCCTCTTGTCCGATCACTTTCGATCGAAGAGGCCATCCGACCAGCATCCGCCATGGCGGATTCGCCGCATTGGTTTTAGACCCAATCATCGATGGCTTTCACCTCACGAGAGTCCTGATGGACGGCGGCAGTAGCCTGAACCTGCTTTATCAGGATACAGTGCGCAAGATGGGCATAGACCCCTCAAGGATTAAACCTACAAAGACGACCTTCAAAGGCGTCATACCAGGAGTTGAAGCCAATTGTACAGGCTCAGTCACGCTGGAAGTGGTCTTTGGATCCCCGGATAATTTCCGGAGCGAAGAGTTAATCTTCAACATAGTCCCGTTCTGCAGCGGCTATCACGCTCTGCTCGGACGAACCGCGTTTGCAAAGTTTAACGCGGTGCCGCATTATGCATACCTCAAGCTCAAGATGCCAGGCCCTCGTGGAGTCATCATGGTCAACGGAAACACGGAACGCTCCCTCCGAACGGAGGAACATACAGCGGCTCTCGCGGCAGAAGTACAGAGCAGCCTTCTAAGGCAATTTTCGAGTCCGGACGTTAAACGGCCGGACACGGCCAAACGCACCCGGAGCAACATCAACCAAGACCACCTAGCCCATCCTGAGCACGCATAGCAATGTGGCCCCAACCCCAGCCCTCCCATGATTGCAAGACCAACCCTCCGCGTACATCACTACGCTCTGGAGATACCATGGGCCCAGGGGGAGGGGCTCGACCACAACAGAACCAGAGTGCGGCTCGACAACACCAGGGGCTCACAAGTGTGTCGCCTTTTTCTCTATTTTCCTTTTTTGTATACACAGGACTCTGTTCACCAGAGGCTCTGTCCGGCGACGAACCCGCCGAACTCACGATGCAACAGCCAGGGAGGGAAGAAGGCTGCGACGAACACTAAGGTGGTCTCCATTACGAGCATTAAATTCGATTATTTACACCAGTCCGCAGCCCACCCCTGGAGGGGGACATGTTTATTTAGTCCAATCCCTTGCTTACCGCACTATTTGTATCCTTCCGCACTCATAGCAGAATTCCCTGAATAAATAATGCGTCATTTTTTGCCTGTTATTGCATTACTTTACACATATGTTCATTAATAACATCTTGCACCCGTATATTTTGGTACGGCCGAATACACCAGGGGCTTATGTTCCCCGCATTATGGTGTGATAAGTCCAGACACTTTCACAAGTGCGGCACCCCGAACTTATAGCATTATATGAATCGGCTCCGAATCATGTCTTGGGTTAATAGTTGGGTTTGCCCGGCTCCCACATTTTGGTGCCTTACGTTCCGTTCCGTCGGCTAAGGTGGCACTGGGAGAACCACTGCGATTGCGCCCCGGTTGAGTTGGGCGAGCGCCTCAGTGGAGAAAGCTAAAACTGACTGGCATGATAAGGCGAGAGACTGGTCGCTGTTCGAGAGGTCTTTTCGGGTCCCTAAAGACTCATGCCGCTTCGAGCGAAGTACCGGATAATATCCGACGAAGGCGTGGATAGCGCCCCGAATTCGGTCTTCCGAATAATAGGGGCTTCGCCGAAATTTAAAATTATAGAATTCTATGGCTAAGTGAGAGTGTTCAAGCATTATAAGTCCGGTTGCCTTGTTCGTTGTGTTGAGCGCCTCCCTAGATGGACCCAAAAATGGGAACAAGAGTGCTCAAGTTTATCCCAAACACCCCAGCACTAGTGGCATGGGGGCTGAAGCCGACGACTTGCCATCTCTCAGATTTTATAAACGGCCGCACAGAAGGTAATATTTTAAATTAAACAAGCGTTGCTTAAGCGCACATGAACAAAGTTTCCAGCGCACAGGATAATACATAGCGAGTTTACTCAATAATTACATCTCTAGGGCACTCATCCGCAATATTGCGGGCACCCTTCAGGACAGTATTATAGTACATTTCGGGCATACGATACTCCTTGCCCGCTGGCGGCGGGTCAGTAAGAAGCCTCTCCGCATCCAGCCTGCCCCAGTGCACCTTTGCGCGGGAAAGGGCCCGACGAGCACCTTCAATACAGGCGGAGCGCTTTATGACCTCCACCTAGGGGCACGCATCCACTAGCCACCGCACGAGGCCGAAGTAGCTCCCAGGCATGGCCTGTCCAGGCCACAGCCGGACTATGAGGCCCTTCATGGCCTCCTCAGCCGCCTTGTGGAGCTCGACCAGCTGCTTCAGCTGGTCGCTAGGGGGCACCGGATGGCCGGCCTCAGCGTACTGAGACCAGAAGACCTTCTCCGTTGAGCTCCCCTCCTCGCCACGGTAGAATGCGGCGGCATCGGATACACTGTGCGGCAGATCTGCAAACGCCCCTGGAGAGCTCCGAATTCGGGTAAGTGTCAGGTAGTTTACATTAACATGCTTGCTTTGCATGAAAAATGCCTTACCCGCTGCTATCTTCTTCACATCTTCAACCTCCTGAAGGGCCTTACGGGCCTCGGCCTTGGCGGACTTGGCACTTTCGAGAGCCGAGGCGAGCTCGGACTCTCGAGTCTTTGAGTCGCGCTCCAAACTCTCATGCTTCTCCATGAGAGCCTGGAGCTCTTGCCGCACTTCCGCCACCTGCGCCTCCTGCTTCTCTCGCTCTGCCCGTTCCGTGGCCACGTTGCGTTCGGCCGCGGACACAGCCTCCTTCAGGGTTGCCACCTCGTTAGTGGCCCCTGCAGTACCCATGTTATCCTTGTCATTTTTATTGCAACCTAAATCCTTTTCTGTAAGGTAAATTTTCAAAGTGGTGTTACTCACCTTCTTTGTCCTCGAGCTGCTTTTTGGCACGGCCGAGCTCTTGCTCGGACCGCTCGAGATCCTGCTTCAACGCACCGACCTCTGCAGTTAGTGCGGCAGAGGTGAGCAGCGCAGCCTGCAAACCCATATTGACATATTTTTTAGCAATCCTGCGTATATCTTTTTAGATCCTCAGTCCGGCTTTTCTTTCCGAACATCGAACTGAGCATCAGGGGCCATTGTCTATGCGGTATTACATTACATAATTTTAACTTCTTACCTCAAAGCCTGTTAGAAGGCTGCTGCAGGCTTCGGTCAGCCCGCTCTTGGCGAGCTGAACCTTCTGAATCACCGCACTCATGATAGTGCGGTGTTCTTCCTCGATGGAAGCGCCTTTGAGTGCCTCCAACAAGTTGTCCGGCGCCTCCGGTTGGATGGGGGCCGCCGGTGTCACGGTCTTGCCCTTCTTGCGAAGGGGCCGCCTGCCGGACTCTGGAACCACTGCAGGTTCCGGCGTAGAGTCCGGCGCAAAGTCCGGGAGGCTACCTTGCGGCGCCTCCGGAGCCTCCTCCCGATGGGTCCCTTCCCGGGATCCCACCTCGGCGTCCTCAGTGGCGCGAGGGGTGGAGGCAGTCGGAATGGATTCCGCATCCGACGCCGCCAACGACCCGCTCGACGAAGCAGGGAGATCATCGTCGGCCGGACTGCAGGATCAAGGCATGGGAGACATCACCGGGCTGTACGTGTGTTGAACGCGGAGGTGCCATCCGTTCGGCACTAGGAGTTCATCATCTTTCAACCAGATCCAAATCCTATGAGAGAGAGTTGAGTGTTGGGGAGACTATCATTTGAAGCACAAGAGCAAGGAGTTCATCATCAATGCACCATTTGTTACTTCTTGGAGAGTGGTGTCTCCTAGATTAGCTAGGTGTCACTTGGGAGCCTCCAACAAGATTGTGGAGTTGAACCAAGGAGTTTGTAAGGGCAAGGAGATCGCCTACTTCATGAAGATCTACCGCTAGTGAGGCAAGTCCTTCGTGGGTGACGGCCATGGTGGGATAGACAAGGCTGCTTCTTCGTGGACCCTTCATGGGTGGAGCCCTCCGTGGACTCGCGCAACCGTTACCCTTCGTGGGTTGAAGTCTCCATCAACGTGGATGTACGATAGCACCACCTATCGGAACCACGCCAAAAACATCTGTGTCTCCAATTGCGTTTGAATCCTCCAAAACCCTTCCCTTTACATTTTTGCAAGTTGCATGCTTTACTTTCCGCTGCTCATATACTCTTTGCATGCTTGCTTGCTATATATTGTGAATGTTAAACTTGTGCCTAAACTCCACTTAAACTTAAAAAGGTTAAAAACTGCAACTTTGGTACTTAGTGTCTAATCACCCCCCCCCCCCTCTAGACACCTCTTCTCAAGGTCCTAAAAAAGGCACGTTGAAGATTGAGAACCAAGAACACACAAAAGGGGATCAATGCCAACATAGAAAACGGGCTAACTTACTTGAGCAGACTCGGATATGGTAGCAACCGCCACTACCATCTCTATCTCCGACAGCCTGCACGGTTAGATTTAGGAGATACCGAGCAATCTTGAAGCCAAATCCAATGGATCAAGACCCTGATTACAACCACAAAGATACAAGCACAGGGATCCTTACCCCAACTCAAATCCTGCATTCACCAGGAAAGAGAGGGGAGGGTCCGGCGGCAAGAATTTGGGAGGGTATTCGAAGCTTCTACTTCTTTTTTTTGAAGCAACCATATATTTCATTAGACAAACTGTTTACAAATATTACACATATAGTTACCATACATAGTTACCATACGAGACACAAATGCTTGTCAAGCAACTTTGCACAAAGAATTCCACAAGACGTGAAACTACTATTCCACCCTTGCAGAAACTCGTGCATCACTGAAACATAGTCCACAAATGTCCTCCACCGTCACCATGGCAACACCGAAAAAAGATGAGAACAACCGCCATACCAAGATCTACGAGAGCACCATCGCATACAAAGATGCTTTTTGAGCCGTTGAGGCGGGTCACCACAATCGACGAGACCGAGTCTTTGTGGCACGTAGGCCAGGGATCTTCCCCGTGGTCACCAAATCTCGACGCCGTCAACTTCATCTGATGTAGTTGAAGAAGAGGAACATCGCCGCCTGCCATCATCCACGCACCCAACTGCAAGACAGTAAACACAACTACAGCAGCTGACATAGCCGTCACCCGTGAGAGCGTCATCGACCGACCACCAGACACGAACTTCGTCGGATCCAGAGATCGGCGAGACGACCGGGCCACCTGCCCCCCGACGCCACCCGTTGCAGCGACGACGAGATGGAGGAAGAGCATAGGCAAATTATTTCGACACGGCGCCACCACCTCCATGAAAACAACGCCTCAAGGAAACACTAGGCCAACCCTAACTACAGACCTATGCCGAAGCAATGGGTCCCCACCCCATCCGGCCGCCGGAGCGGCAGATGAAGGAGGCAGGGACCGGCGGCAGCGACTTGGAGGCCGGTGTGGTTGGAGGCAGATGCGTCGCCTCCTGATCGCCTGTCTCAAGCGGTTCCAGGAGGGAACCGCTATCTTGTTAAGCTTCTACTTCTTTTGGGAGAGAGGTAGAAACAAGGACATCACATTGTGCGTTGTTGTATTCTGGATATATTCTCTGCAATTCCATACTACACGCAGGGTGTTTTTTGCAAATCGTACAAGTGAGACGCTCGGGGAGACGGGGACAACTCGTCTCAGTCTCAGTCGTACGATTCAAATCAGATGGTGCAGATGGCACGAAGGCAGGCACCATCATCACCAACTCATTTTTTTAGGGGAATGATAGGCGCCGGTCGACCGGCCCAATTTCGGCCGGTTGCTGCGCATCCGTTAGATTGGTCCATCTGTACCCATTGGATGCGCCTTCCCCTTCACATCTCGCAATAGCGTTGACCAACAGCTCGTCGTCGTCCCGCTCATCGTTGGCTGCTCGCGCTTGTCCAGCCATGTCGCCGCCAGCGCTCGTCGCCCTGGACGCCTGCACCCGCCGGCCATCCGTGCTCGTCGCCCCAGCCGCCCGCGCTCGCTGGCCATCCCGAGCTTCCCCATGGTAGCAACTCTGCCGACGTCGAGTGGCTGTTCGACGTTGAAGCTGGTTCCAGCATAAAAACATGCCGGTTGTAGCTTTTTTTGCAATGGATGCAGCTCCGCCTCGTCGACAGCTTCCAGCAAAAAAAAGCCTGTTGTAGCATTTTCCGTGGTGGATGCAGCTCCGATGCGCTAACGCTCGTGGCCTCGACTTCCAGCAAAATAAAGTGTCGGTTGTAGCTTTTTTGCATCACAGATGCAGCTCCACGGAGTTGCCGCCGTTTGGTTGTAGCAGATTTTCCCATCGCGCGGTGGTAGCAAAAATCTCCATCGATTGTAGCAGATTGCCCTGCCGATTGAAACATCGCCGGATGTAGCACCGTGTGCCGCCCCCATCGCAGCCCTGATTGTAGCTTCCTCCGTCCACAGGTTGCAGCTCCAGTGTGGCCGGTTGCAGCTCCGGCGTGGCCGGTTGTAGCTCCTCCGTCCACCGGTTGCAGCCCCCGACGTGGCCGGATGAAGCTCCTGGTGTGTCCGGCGGTAGCTCCACCGTCCGTCGTGCGTGGTCTATCCCTGGGCGCGAGGGGTCGTCGGGGAACTGGAAGGGGAGGCCTCGTCAGAGAGGGAGAAATTGTAGTAGAGAGAAGTCCTCGGGTGGTGGGGCTCGCCGGAGCTAGTATCCGGCGGCGCGAGCGAGAGGTGAGACATGAGATGCGTGAGCTGCAAGGTGAGGCAGGTGTTGCGCGAGCGGAGAGGATGGGTGCTGGAGAATTTGTGTGGATGAGAGAAAGAGCGGTGTGGATAAGGACGTGGGTGGTGTCTCGTGACGCATGTGGCGTGCGCTTGCTGTGCATGTGCGGTTGTGCACGAGTATAACGCCGAGACCGGCCGAAAGTTCAGCCGGCTCGCCGGTTCGAAACGTTTCCCCTTTTTTTATAGGAGTAGAGAAACACAAAAAAAGGAACTTTTTTTCTTAAGGGGTACAAAGAAGGAACTGAAGAGAAAAAACTGATGAAATTCCAACTGAGCCTTCGTCGAGATATTCCAACAGAGTTGAGAAAAGTGCCCATACTCTGCGTCTCACGCGCCCAACGTGGCGCCAAGTGAGCCGCCCCACACCTATCGCCCCGAGCCGGCCACCTCCTCCGCTCCGCTCCCGACCCCACGATCCCTCCTGGACCCGGTCCACCACACTTGACCCCCAGCGCCATCTCCCCCCTCTCCGTGCCCGCCCGCTTCCATTCCCTCCCACCACTCCACCCATCATCCCCGACGCCGCGACGAGGGGCGCGGCTCTCCCCCAGCCCACCCCGCCCTTCCTTCCTTCCTTCCTCCCCGAAGCTTCGGGGAGCCTCCCGAGCAATGGCGAGGCTGCTCGTGCTCCGCTCGGCGCCTTACCACCGGTCCAGCCTCTCCGCCGCCGCCACCGCCACCTCCTCCCGCTCCGCGTCCTTCCCCCGCCTCTCCCGCCGCCACCTCCCATCGCTCCTCCGCGTGCCGGTCCGCGCCGTCGAGTCGTCTTCAGGGGCCACCAAGCAGGAGGAGGCGCCTCTGGCCGCGGGCGAGGCCCAGGAGCCGCTGCCCGCGGCGCCGGCGTTCGTGGTGGAGGAGCTCGGCTGGGGCACCCAGCTCGCGGTCAAGCTCAAGATGCTCGTCGCCCCGCCGTGGAAGCGCGTCCGCAAGGGCAGCGTCCTCACCATGACGCTCCGGGGCGAGGTGCGCTGCTCTTCGGCACCGCGCGCTTGCTGATTTTGCTACTCAGGAGTACCATTCTTAGTAATACGACTTGCTCATCTCGCGCATTATGGGAGCCTTATCATCTTAGCGGACGCCCTGATATTTGTATTGCAGTAGCAAATTTACTGTTGCTGTTGCAGATCCTGGCACACGCCGTGTGCGTGTGCGCATGCTTCCGTGGGTGGGTGGATTGGCGTGTGTTCCGTTCACTCACACGCACCTTCCACTGTATTTGGTCATTTTGGAATCGAGATATGTTTGGACTTTGTTCGAACATTTGTTAGTCTTCATACTGTATTTTGTGCGTTTGGATTTTGATGGTGTGTTTCCGTGGTTGCAGATATCCGATCAGTTGAAGACCCGCTTCTCGTCAGGGCTGTCACTGCCGCAAATCTGCGAGAATTTCGAGAAGGCAGCATATGACCCACGGATATCAGGGATTTACCTGCACATAGAGCCGCTGAGCTGTGGATGGGGAAAGGCGGAGGAGATCAGAAGGCACATTGTGGATTTCAAGAAATCTGGTAATCACAAGCTATGCTGAATTTGGTAGTATCTTACCTTATGTTCATGTCTGTCTTATTATGACAGAGTGTTGGATATTTTTGTAGGTAAATTTGTTGTCGGTTACATGCCCGTCGGAGGGGAGAAAGAATACTACCTTGCTAGTGCATGTGCTGAGCTGTATGCACCGCCAAGTGCTTATGTTGCTTTGTATGGTCTAACCATTCAGCAGACATTTCTCAGAGGTAACTGCATGTACAGCGATAACATGATACCTCTGGTTATTGGTCAAGTGCACCAAGATCAAGTAGGCGTTATTTTCTGCTGATCCTCAAACATGTTTCAGAATTACACTTGCTATAGTGCGACAGAACTACAGAAGTATTTTGCTATTTTTGCACCAAATATCCTTCATTCTGTTATAACGTTAAATGCATTTCTGATTAGTTCAGCTTCTCATTGTGAACCAAGTTTTGTAAGCTTGGTCATGCCCAGTGAGTTATTCGTCCACAAAATGAGACAATCTGAATGCATCTATTTTCTTTTCTGGTAGCTAACACTCTAGCACTTTTTAATTCGATTTGCAAGGTGTGCTTGAGAAAGTTGGAGTACAGCCAGAAATTCAACGAATTGGTCGCTACAAAAGTGCTGGAGACCAACTTGGGCGGAAGAGCATGTCAAATGAAGTTAAGGAGATGCTGGGTGCACTGCTTGATAATATCTATGGAAACTGGCTAGATACAGTGTCTTCCACACATGGTAATTAAATAGATCTGTTTCACTTTCACATATTTAATTGAAACATCATCGTTAGAGATTTTTTTTTCTAGGGAAGAAAAAAGAAGAAATTGAGGAATTTGTCAACTCAGGAGTCTATCAGGTCGAGAGACTTAAGAAAGAAGGTTGGGTAACAGATCTATTGTATGATGATCAGGTACAGATTCCCTCAGCTGATCACTGAGTTGGCAAGTAAATTGCACAAGACTAAATTGAGTTAAGTTAGTTGTTACTGCATCTTCTGCCCAACCCATGGTGATTAGTAACTTGTATTAGGAATACAAGTGATGCTTTAACTTTAACGATCCTTATTTCCTCCTTTTCTTTCATATCATCAATATTAAGTAAACAGCAAAACTTTTCAGTCTCGTTGTTTTGGGGCTCTAGAGTAGTAACATGTGTTGTATGCAGAGGTTCAACTAGTAGAAATGTTATGCATCAAAGAAGCACCCATGAACAAGAAATAAAAGACATGAGACATAAATTTAGTCCCACAGACATGATACTTAATCTGCATTAGGAATGTAAAGTGATGTCTCTCTATTTATATTATAGATGTGTAAAATAGTGAGATCCTTGGCCATTATTAGTGCACAAGCAAGTCATATCTATACGAGACTCTTCTATTTAGTTATAAAGGGAACTTTAGGGTCCTAGTCGGGGTAAGTGTCCACTGCAAGGAAACATCAAATCTTCCTACAACATATACTGATGTACTTGATATGTTAATTGCTAACTCAAGCAGTCAAGTTTAGTTGGAGTTTCTTTATTGAAATGTGAAATGTTCAGGATATGCGACGCCAAACTGGCAAATTAGACATGAAATTTTACATAATGTGTTGTTTATTTGAATTAGAATACTGAATTATTTACTTTATTTATTTTTATTTGTCTGCTATTGTTTTTGTCGGCATTGTCTTATTCAATAGGTAATGACAATGCTGAAAGAGAGAGTAGGACAGAATGACAAGAAAAGCCTGCGTATGGTTGACTACAGGTAATTTAGATATTCATTGTTCTGGAAAACCGGGTGCAAACTGGAAGCCAACCAAGTTAGGGATTTCTGATAAATTTATAACAATGGCACTAGTCGGCTCTGAAACTTTAACTGTGCCATTGCTTTTCAGCTATTTCTCAAAATGGCACTCTTCCATCAATTTTTATGTTTTTGCCACCACTGTCAATTTTCAGCCATTACCATCTCTATCGCTGTTTGTGAAGTGAGAAATGACCAAATTAACCCTGGCCTCGCTCCACTTAGACATGACCAATTACATATAGATGCTTCAAACCTACACATATACACTGATATACACATTTTTTGGAAAATAACCATAGGTAGTGGTCCTCTCCATTTCTAGGCTGAACAGGTCAAACTGGATCAGCAGTTGTTATCGGAAACTATACAATAGCCAGTGGAACCTACAATCTCTGGCTCTTCTTTGTTGATATGAGCAGAGTGCACGATTGTGAATAACATTTTTTATGGGCTGGGATATTATGGAAGGATTGGAGCATATAGGGTAGTTGTCGAGGTCAACAGGCGTGGCCCTGAACTCCTGTGGCCCAGTGAAAGAGCAGTGGTACCGCTACCACATTACGGGGGGAAAGGAGTAAAGGGTTCCTCCTTACCTCTGATTTACTTAAGGGCTAAGCTAAATAATAACCCTGTCTTTAAAAGAAAAGATAATTTTCCTAACTGAAAAGATGACTCGGATTATATCCCTTAGTTGGTGTCAGCTATGGCCAGTTAAGCTTTGTTTTGTGGACTGTCAGCGTGTGTGTCCCTGATCCTAAAATGCTGCAATTTTTCTATCCTATACTATGAGGTGTTTGCTCAGTTTTTTTGCACACTTCATTTGTTTGGTACTATTTGATGTTGCTTGATTATTCTGAAAAGTCAACATATATAAACTCCTTGTTTTATTTACTGAACTGACGTTGGTCTGAACTGCCAGTAAATATTCACGTGTAAGAAAATCAACTCTTGGGATAGGAGGAGGAGGAGACTTAATTGCAGTAATCAGAGCATCTGGAAGCATAACACGAACTCGCAGTGGCCTGAGTGTTTCTAGTTCGGGCATTGTTGCCGAGCAGTTAATCAAGAAGATACGTACTGTTAGAGGTAATTATGATATGTTATCTCAGCAATCAATTGGTGTCTCAGATGCAAATTTGATGTATGCGTTTGTTCTGGGTAGAAAAAATATAAAATAGATCTGAACATTTTTTTAAACTGGGTTCAGTTCCCTAATTTATTTATATTTTTAGATGAGATGAGATTTCTCTGTTTCAATGCAGTGAGCACAGACTGTAGAAGCAGTTGGTGTAGCTTATATTAGTACACATATAATGCAAACTTCTGTCATAGTTTATAGGTTCTCTAACAGAATAATTTCATCTAATTTTAATGTACAAGTCTCTTACCCTTTCCAGAGTCAGAAAAGTATAAAGCTGTTATCCTCCGTATAGACAGCCCTGGTGGTGATGCTCTTGCTTCTGACCTGTAAGTTCTGCCTCAGGTTTCATTTAGGCAGCAGAAGCAGCAGCAGAGTTTCAGTTATGTATTGATTATTCTTATTTTGACTAGGATGTGGAGGGAAATTCGACTCCTGGCTGAGTCCAAGCCTGTGATAGCTTCCATGTCTGATGTTGCTGCGAGTGGTGGATACTACATGGCAATGGCTGCGCCAGTTATTGTTGCTGAGAAACTTACTCTAACAGGATCAATTGGAGTTATTACAGGTGATCCTTATGTCCTTCTATTTGTGCTTGCCAAGATTAGTAACAGGTCTTCCACAGTGTGAATTCTATGTTCTCTTGCAACAGTCTCAACTTTGGGTTTACATCTATTCTACCCAATCTCAGTTTGGATAGTAAATTTGGCTGTCGTTGAGTGTTTGTTTCTTATCTTACTATTTCTGTATTGGAATAACAGGAAAATTTATCCTTCAAAAGCTGTATGAGAGGATTGACTTCAACAAAGAAATTCTATCTAGGGGTAGATATGCAGAGCTTAATGCAGCTGATCAACGCCCTTTAAGGTAATATTGGCACTTCATTAGTTGCAGTATATTAGGAAAAAAAAATAGAAGTACATTTGAAGAGAGCCCACAGGATCCAGCGACCTTTACCAGATTGTTACAAAAACAGTCTGATACCGTCAGAGTCAAGTCAAGTTAAGAATAGTATGAAAGCCGTGCACTGGAAATTTGGAATGGTGCTATAGTTTACAATGGTTCAACGTGTTTGCGTTTAATATACAAGTGGAATATTAATCTATCACGTGATTTCATCATAAATCAAGCAGATTGTACCCTCTCAGTATTTTTTGTTTATTTTTTCATCATCGAATTCTTTGTTTTAATCATAGAACAGCAAATGCCGACTCTTATAATGTGGTTTATTAGGTCTGCTATGGTTTGTAAATAGCTGTGATATTTAATAGCCTATGACATATTTGATTTTGCCAATAACCGTAAGTCCAGGACCATCTATTCTTTG
The DNA here is from genome assembly GCA_963921465.1 of Triticum timopheevii. NCBI lineage: Eukaryota > Viridiplantae > Streptophyta > Magnoliopsida > Poales > Poaceae > Triticum > Triticum timopheevii. The sequence goes on along the minus strand of OY997272.1, from coordinate 466,074,418 downwards.
TTTTTTTTTAAAGTATTCTTTCTTAGAAAGAAAGCATGAAGCCAATTTCCTACCCTCAACTCTAGGCCTAATTCAGATATAGTCTCCCTAGATGGTAGACTCCAATACCGGACAACCATGCCCCTCAACTCTTGAATCCATGGTTTTGGATGACATGGCGGTGGCTTTCTAACACATGGCAGCCCAGTAGCATACTCAACACATAAACTTCTCAAAAACGGAATTAAGAAGAATAAAAAGAAAAAAAATGTAAAATGTAGAGAAGAAATAGGAACAGCCATAAAGTCTAGAGGATGGGGACAAAAAAAATATTGTGGAAAAACTAGAAAATTTGAGAAAACTCGTAAAGAAGGAAAATCCAAAAAAGAAGTGCGGAGGCATACAAAGAAAGCAAAATCAAGGCTAACTATGACGGTTTCGACTGTTATCCGCTGTATTTATTGTTTTTTATTAAATTTATAAATTATTTGTGAATTTCCCCAGATTTCCTTTTTTTTGTAGAATACTTAACTCTTCAAATTTTCTGATTATTATTTTTCATCTAATTTTTTTGTTTCCCCCTTTTCTCTTTTAATTCTTGTTTTTATTTGTTAAATATGCTGTCTGAGTTGCCACCTGACTGCTTCATGCTTAACTGGTCTTAAGGTATTCTGGTATTGCTCTATTGGCATAGGGTCTGTGTGTGTGTCTTTGACTCCTTGTACTGTCTATTTTGCCTTTTTGGTCTGTGCAATACTACAAGCCTTGCTCATAAATCATAACAACTATCAAATGGACAATTTCGTGTTTAAAGAATGTGATATATTTCCACAGACCAGACGAGGCAGAACTTTTTGAGAAGTCGGCGCAAAATGCTTACACATCGTTTCGAGATAAAGCAGCCATGTCACGCTCAATGAGTGTAAGAATTGTTCTCAGATACTGAGTAGCTCATATTTCTTCGAGCATGTGCTGAGTTCTTTCCTCCACCAGATTGACCAGATGGAGACTGTTGCACAAGGTCGAGTTTGGAGTGGTCAAGATGCAGCTTCAAGAGGGTTGGTTGATTCGCTAGGTGGATTCTCACAAGCGCTTGCTATTGCAAAACAGAGAGCTAAGATACCACAGGATAAGAAGGTTGGTTCTTTTATAAACAAGAGTGTTTAATAAACAAACGTCTGCCATGCATGCATGAATATATATATCTGTGCATGTACTTAGAGTCTAAGAATTATTGAATAGCAACAGAATTACATTCAATTCTTTGATTATAGGATTGTAGCTATTGTCAACATCTGTAGCTAGACAATCCACATATACACTTCAACAGTAATCAAGGGAAGTGCCCTTCAAGCAGCATTGTTCACTCATCTCTTTCAGTTGGTATTCCAAGTTGATCCTGCTTTCCTAGTTTTGGAAATTCACTTGTCGACATATGTTGCAAGCTGCAGTATTCATAGTCTGGCTTTGAGTGGAGCTACATGATTGAGAGTTCACCACCTGCATTCTGATTGTGTGCTGAATAATGCAGGTCCGGCTAGTTGAAATCTCAAAGGCCTCGCCGACGCTACCGGAGATCTTGTCAGGCATCGGGGGTTCAATTCTTGGAGTTGACAGGGTTGTGAAGGGGGTGCTACAGGACGTCACCTCCTTAAATGGTGTCCAAGCTAGAATGGATGGCATCTTGTTCGAAAGACTGGAAAACATGCCAGGAGAAAATCAGCTCTTCTTGCTCGTAAAAGAAATCACAAATTATTTCGGTTGATCGCCAGTGAATAGCTAAAGTTTACGAAAAGCTGTAGATAGGAGAAGACAGAAGTGACATGGAAATAGACACCCACCCTACCTAAATTCAGGTAGAATACAATACATTTGGTATCGAGTCATGCTTGTATTGATGCATATGCAAGCTTTGTAACCTGTAACCGCCATACTGAAAATGCGAGGAATGTTAAGTTCTCTCGTGTTTGCTTGATCTTGCCCCACCTGATAGCCTTTTGCTCTTTGTTACTGACATAGAAGTAGTTCACCTGACGTACTGCACATGCCGTTGGGGGCACTGACATGTGGGCCTGATTCCCGGCAGGCCTACCTGTCAGTGGCCGAACGGTACTCTGCCGCACGGCAGAGGATCCACGTCAGTATGTTACACCATTTTCATATTCTAGTTGGTTCTCATAGTTGAAGGGCTTGTAGGACTTGCAAATCCCAAGAGGATCTGTCATGGATGGAGGAGACCCAGTAAAGCATTGCAAGGAGCTTCAGTGATTTTTCGCAGTTACAAATGACTACAGTTTGTAAAATCCTGAAGTCTGGGTCCTAACCGGCCCTAGCTTCTGGATTGTATTTGTAGAATGTTGAGTACAGCTTCCACATTTTTACAAAGTTAAGACAATCAGTAAAGTAAAAAAAAAAAACTTAACTTGGTCTTGTAGCCATCCATAACCATACAGGTTAAGCATCTTGCCTTTTTTCCAGAAAAAATAAAGGTCCTTGGCTTAATGTCTGATGCGTGTAGAACAACCATTGCTTTTCATCTTCACAGGTGTGTGCACATATGTGCTCCGTTAATTCCTCATCGCAAAGCGCCCAACCATATCCAGCCATAGTGAGCATAGTAAGGCCTTGTACAATGTAAAATGCTTAAGCCTTGTACAATGCAAGGTGCTTACAAAGATAAACCAGTTTTTCTTAAGCACCAGTTTTATTTTTAAAGAGTAGACGTTTAATTAGGCATCCCTCATATAGAGATAAGCTCTGGTGCTTAAGAAAAACTCAATTTATTTTACCAATCTACTCATATTGCGTCCTAAAAATGGCTGTTGCATGCCTAGTTTTTTTTTGAAGTTGCATGCCTAGCTTCTAGGGTGTCGCGTTGTATCTGCAGGGTGTGGCTGTATTAGAATTTGTACTAGCTTTTGCATTTTTTCACTTAGCCATAATGCATACTAGAAATGGTTGTGTGCATCATGATTATGGAGAGGCTAGGGCCAACCCTTTTTCGTAAAAAAATAATGCATCATAAAATACTCATTTGTTTAACAACCCATGGATTTTATGTGGTTTATTTATTTGTCTCGCTTTGTTTTACTCAAAACATACCTCTCCATGTAGCTTCTTTGCTTGGCGGCAAAGCATTGAATGTACCTAAAGGTAATATTGGTGCGTGTTTCTTGCTACCTTTTCGGGTTTGCCCGCCAACCTGCAGTAACAATTCTTATTTTTTTGGTTTTCTAGCTGAGTAGCATCAACCTGCTAGACACAACATGCCATATTTTTTTTAGGTCTACATTAGAGTAATGTTGTAAATGTAGCTACATGAACTCTCATCTCTCCCGCCCTTCTCGCTGAGAGTCGCCCGAGAAGGCCCGACGTGGTTGCGATCTTTCTGTTGCCGGTGCTCCAGTGGCGAGAATCATATATGAGGGGAACTCAATGCCTACATGTTCATAATAAGCTCGCCGGTCTTGCCCCTTCTGTTCTCTCACTACTAGGGAAAAGCCTAACAGTAGCGCTGGTTTTTGGCCTATCAGTAGCGCGGGCACGGCCTACAACTAAAGCTTAGCAGTAGCGCCTACCGGCACTCGCTACTGCTATATCTACTTAGTAGTAGCGCTTTCCAAATCAATCGCTACTGCTAATTACTAGTAGCGCTTTCGAAAACAACCGCTACTACTATTATTCCATATTCTATTTCTTTTGAATTTTAGGTCGTATTCATACACCTTTATATAATTTTTCATATAGTAGCAATTTAGAGATTGTTTTTACATCATAATGAGTTATTAAATCACTAGGTGAAAGAACCTTGGATTAGTTTCAAGTGCATGGATCCAAAGTAACCAATGGTCACTTTGGATCCATCCATTTGAAACTAATCCGCGGTTCTTTCACCCAATGACATAATAACTTATCATCATCATCATCATCATCATCATCATAATATCATTAACAACCTATCATCATAATATCATTAACAACCTATCATCATAATATATCATAATATCATTAATAACTTTCGTCCATGAGACATCATATAACAACTTGGTCACTAGTTATAATAGCAACTCCTCCTCCTCATCATCATAGTACTCATAATCACTACTCATACTCAGCATCACCATCAAGTCTAAGACATTGTAGTAATATATAATCAACACTAACTAATTATTCTTAATACTTAGGACCTACTCCTCTCTCCTAGCTAAAATACCATAAAACAGATAAACCGGTCCTTCACCATAATGGAGAACGGACATAAACCTATCTCCAACTTGTGGCTTGCGCACATTCATTTTGTCTCTAATTATTTGCGTGTGCGCATTCATCACTTTGCTCCATTCTTTGATTTTGAGCCTTCCATCATTTGAAGAAATCGAGTATGCAGTATGGTAAGCCTTTGAAGGAGTTGGTCGTAAGCTAATCATATGCATATCACCTTCGATAAATAGCATGTCGGCACAACCTGCTTCGGGAGCCTCTGTTCAAAAATGTAATAGTAACATATATAGTTAGCAATGTAGTTTACTTAAGAATAATGTATGCAATGAAGTTACCACCAAGCAATTTATGGACTAGTGGCACGTATCTAGTATAATTTGGGCTGATAGAGTGACTGGTTTTAAAGGCCTCAACATCTTCTATGAATGAGACAAGATAACCTTTCTCCTCACAATTAAGCTTGGAGTCATAGTTGTAGTATGTGTTGTCTACTACCTTCCGGGTATTTCTTGAAGATAAGAAATAAGCTGACAATTATAAATAAATAAGTTTAGTACAGACGAACACCAAATATTTTTAAATTAACAACATAAATTACTGAACTTAACAAATTAGTTTGACAAACTCACATCTAGGCAAAACTGGAGGCATATCCACATCCACCCAGATGTCGATATTATCATCATCATCATAATCTTCGGAACGAATATCAAATCTTATTCGCATTCCCTCCTCAAATCCATATGCCCTGCAGAAAGCTTCCCAATTAGAGCAACCGAAATGGGAGCGATCGACCGCATTGTACAAGTTAACCAGAAACTCATAACCATGTTTAGTTCTTAAGTGAGCCCTCCTCGTCTCCACATTCTCAAAGTCATCTAAACCAAAACCAAGCTTCTCCAATACATATGGTCTAGCATGGCACGGGATGTACTAATCGAATTGAAAAAAATCCATAAATTACACGTTGAACAAAAGAAGCACAAGTGATGATATTAATTACGATGAAATGCTTGCCGTTGTGTACCATACAAACATCGAAGGTCTCTACCAGCTTCATGGTGAAAAACCTATCATTTTGCAGGTGAGGAAACATGTCGCACACACCCCGATCATCGTAGCAGTACCCGCACTCCGGGATCCCATCGTCATCAGACATCTCTTGTGTTCAAAATTCAAAGATTATAACTCGACGACAAAACCCAAAAAATCCGGCATGACCTTTGCTAAAAAGGACATATCGAGCGCCTGAAATTTGCCGGAACGGAAATTAATCAACACTCCGGCAAAACATAGGCCACTTATCGATGGTCATTGCATTTCAATGGTTGAAAATATGAACAAAAACATTTGGAAATATCTTATATATAATCCTAACACTAAATAAACTAGTTTTATTAACTACTTACTAAATGAACTAGTTTTATTAACTACTTACTAAATAAAATAGTTCTATTAAGAACTTACTATAAATAAACTAGTCTTATTAAGCACTTACTAAATAAACTAGTTCTATTAATCACTTAATATAAATAAGCTAGTTATATTAATCACTTACTAAATAAACTATTTCTATTAAACACTTGCTAAAAATTCTACTACCCTAGTTCTACCCTAAATTTTCTTACTTCTATTTTATTCAAAACACCTAAAATAGTCAAAAAAAATTATTCTATCAAAAAACCTGCAGTCTACGATGTCTACATTCTAAAATCTACATTTAAATTACCTACGATTTGCAAGAACAGAGACAAGGGAGGGAGGGAGGGAGGGGAGAGGAGGGGGAGGGGCGGCCGGAGGAGGAGGGGGAGGGGCCGGCCGGAGGAGGAGGAGGGAGGGGCGGTGGGAGGAGGAGGAGGAGGAGGAGGAGGGAGGGACGATGGGAGGAGGGCTGCCGGCGGAGGAGGGAGGAGGGGGCGGCCGGAGGCGGAGGGAGGAGGGCGCAGTGGGAGGAGGAGGGAGGAGGGCACGGTGGGAGGAGGAAGGAGGAGGGCGCGGTGGGAGGAGGGACGGAAAGAGGGAGTACCTCGGTGGCGGACGGACGACAGCGGCGGTGGCGGCGACGGACGACTACGGGTATCGGCGCGGGCGAGAGTACTGAGAGGGAGAGTGAGTGAGAGAAGGGTCGGCCGCCTGGGGGGATAAGGTAAGGTTAGTAGTTGTGTGGGTCAGATAAAAGCGCTACAGCTAAGGAGAATAGCAGTAGCGCTGGGCGAGGGTATGCGCTACTGCTAAGTTGGGCTAGCCGTGTGCGCCCAGTTCAGACTTAGCAACAACGCTTTTTGCTAGTAAGCGCTGCTGCTAAAGTTATAGCAGTAGTGCGGTTTGTTTATATGCGTTGCTACTAAGTAGCAGTAGCGCATGATTTTGTCCAGCGCTACTGCTAAGATGTTGTGTATAAGGTTTTCCCTAGTAGTGTCTTCAAGCAGTCGTGGTGGAGATAGAGGGAAATGCGATGGGGTGAGGTCTAATCTTCATTGAGTAACAGATCATTTCGTTCATGGGGCTCATATTCAATTGTGCTCGTGGAGGAGCTACGACGACCATCGAATCCTTCTTCCTCTCAGAGAGCATCAGTCTTTGGTAGTCGACTACTTGTCTCAGCGACCTCGCCGATGAATGTTCTGGTTGAAAAGCGACCTGTTGGAGGTTCGGTGTCTGATTACAATGTTGTCCCATTCTCTTCCTCGTGGCATGAAGGCCTAATAGGAGACAATATGATTTCATCTAGGCATCCACATTTTTCCTATAGCCAAATGCTGGTGGTGGTCTTGTGCACTAGTAGAAAACAGGAAACTAGTCCCGGTTCCAAAGGGCCTTCAGTCCCGGTTCTGAAACCGGGACAAAAGGGTCGGGACTAAAACTCAAAACCTTTAGTCACGGTTCTCTTACAAACCGGGACAGAAGGGGCTCTACGTGGCTGCTGCGGGGCGCCCAGGCAGGAGGACCTTTAGTCCCGGTTGGTAATACCAACGGGGACCAAAAGGCATCCACGCATCAGCAGCTGGTAGGAGCTGGGTTTTTTGTTTTTTGTTTTGGAATGGGGGGGGGGGGGGGGGGTAGGGGGTTTTCGAGGGTTAATTTAGGGGTTTCATATTGTGTTAGCTAGCTAATAGAGAGAAGTGTCCTCTCTTTCTCCGTGCTTGGTCGACGCTAGCTATTATACATATAGAGAGAACTCGACACGCTAACTAGTAAGCAAATGAAGGAACCATTAATTACAGAAGATCGTCATGAACATAAATATATATAGAGAGACGAAGTGAGACCTCTCTTTCTCCGAGAGATTAGTCGAACAACACGTTTTCGTATATTTATCCAACGCTACTACATATATACAATATAACATGTATTACAATCCATAACATCTAAAATCAGTTTCAACTTCCACATGGTATTCTCCGGCTTTAGGTATGACGTGGTCAAGAAAGAATCCCGCCAATTCCTCTTGAATTGCTCGTATGCGATCATGTGGTAGGAGTTCATCCCGCATCTACCACATCTAATTTAAAGAAGGGGGTCAATGCATATATATGAATGAAACTCAACACAAATCATGGTAATAAAATAAAATTGTGAATATTTTTGTTTACGTGCTTCATATTGTTTTTTAGAGTAGGCCCACTGAGAGGCTGTCGCGTTGTAGATGAACTCGCAAACGCCCCAAAAATAATTCCCGGCTTCCTGCCACAAGCACTTTACGAGAAATAGAGTTTAATCAAACTGATAATCAGGCATGCTAAATGGTATTGATGAAACTAGCTAGAATCAATGGGAGATGTGCGGAACTAGCTAGTAGTACTTACTTTCGGGTGTGTAAATCGCAGCTCCCTCGGCAGCCCCAGAGCAATTCCGGTGAACTCTTTCCAAACCCTGCCACACAAAAACAATAATTACTTGATATCAGGAAATGAACAAAGTTGCTAATATGGTGTGATAATGAACGATTGAACTTACTTCTGGAGCATTTCAGTCATGTCCGCATAGTCCTGGGGATCTTTTCGTCTCGAGTCTAAAACAGTTACTACTCCCCCGTCAAGCTTAATCTCTAGCAGAATAAAGTGGAAGCTGCGCATGCATAACTCATCAATTACATTACTATAACCTCGAGTAAGGGAAACTGAATATGCCCAAGACAGTAACACTCACTTGAAGTTGTAAGGAAAGAGTATTTTTCTCTTTGTTTTGATTTAGAAGCAACAATTGTAGCAAGTTGTCCTTGGTATCAGAGACTATTTTTAACCGACCATTCATTTATGTTATTTGGGTTAATGAACCCAATGTCATAGATTCATTGTTTTGGAGAACGGAGTTTTAGTCATCTTTCCTATAAGGCACGGTTCGCAAGCATCAATGCTCATAATCAAGTGATTCGAAAAGTCCATCTTTATGGAGTTTCTTTATGCGCTTTACACCGATATGACCCAAACGGCAGTTGAGGGAGTCCCGGATTAGGGGGTGTCCGGATAGCCGAACTATCACCTTTGGCCGGACTCCTGGACTATGAAGATACAAGATTGAAGACTTCGTCCCGTGTCCGGATGGGACTTTCCTTGGCGTGGAAGGCAAGCTTGGCGATACAGATATGTAGATCTCCTACCATTATAACCGACTCTGTGTAACCCTAACTGAAAGTGCAACTATCCCTAGGTGGTTTTGGTAATTCATAACAACATATAGCTCACTGAGCTAATGCTATTCCAAGACTATTATTTCGGGAAAGCTCAATGAATGGCATGGCATGGATGATGAAAGTGGATCCCTCAAAATACTAATGACAAAGGATTGGCTCAAGCTCAAAAGCTCAAGACTCTTCATTTTACATTTTAGTGATTCAAGATCACACTGAGTCTATAGGAAAAGCCAATACTATCAAGGAGGGATGAGGTGTTGCTTAATGAGCCTCTTGCTTCATGTGCTTGGTGATATGCTCCAAAAACCCTCAACTACTTTCTCACATCCACAAATGACCTAAACCTAGAGCGAAAATTGGTCACACCGATTCTTCCTATCCGGCGCCACCGAGTTCTAATGTCATAGCCACTGCCACAAACCCTAGGCAAATCGGTCCTACCGATAGGGATCTCAGTCTCACCGAGATGGGATTGTAATCTCTCTGTTTCCCTTCGTAACATTTCGGTCTAACCGAAGTGAGCGATCGGTCCCACCGAGATTGCAATGTAAACTCTCCGTTTCCCTTTTGTAACATTTCGGTCTCATCGAAAAGAGCAAATCGGTCCCACCGAGTTTACCTGACCAACTCTCTGGAAAGCTTATTACCAAAATCGGTCCTACCAAGTTTGAGTAATCGGTCTTAACGAGATTACGTTATGCCCTAACCCTAATCAAATCGGTCTTACCGAGTTGCATGCCGGTCCCACCGAAAATACTAACGGTCACTAGGTTTAGTAAATCGGTCCGACCGAGTCTGTTGAATCGGTCCCACCGAGTTTGGTAAATTGTGTGTAACGGTTAGATTTTGTGTGGAGGCTATATATACCCCTCCACCTCCTCTTCATTTGTGGAGAGAGCCATCAGAACGAACCTACACTTCCAACTTACCATTTCTGAGAGAGAACCACCTACTCATGTGTTGAGGCCAAGATATTCCATTCCTACCATATGAATCTTGATCTCTAGCCTTCCCCAAGTTGCTTTCCACTCAAATCTTCTTTCCACCAGATCCAAAACCTATGAGAGAGAGTTGAGTGTCGGGGAGACTATCATTTGAAGCACAAGAGCAAGGAGTTCATCATCAACGCACCATTTGTTACTTCTTGGAGAGTGGTGTCTCCTAGATTGGCTAGGTGTCACTTGGGAGCCTCCGACAAGATTGTGGAGTTGAACCAAGGAGTTTGTAAGGGCAAGGAGATCGCCTACTTCGTGAAGATCTACCGCTAGTGAGGCAAGTCCTTCGTGAGCGACGGTCATGGTGGGATAGACAAGGTTGCTTCTTTGTGGACCCTTCGTGGGTGGAGCCCTCCGTGGACTTGCGCAACCATTACCCTTCGTGGGTTGAAGTCTCCATCAACGTGGATGTACGATAGCACCACCTGTCGGAACCACGCCAAAAACAGCGTGTCTCCAATTGCGTTTGAATCCTCCAAACCCTTCCCTTTACTTTCTTGCAAGTTGCATGCTTTAATTTCCACTGCCTATATACTCTTTGCATGCTTGCTTGAATCGTGTGATGATTGCTTGACTTGTCCTAAGATAGCTCAAATCCGCCAAACTCTAAATTTGGGAAAAGGTTAAGTTTTTAATTGGTCAAGTAGTCTAATTCCCCCCTCTAAACATACTTCAAGGTCCTACAAGTGGTATCAGAGCTTTGGTCTCCATTTGCTTTGATTTCCATAGCTTTTGCTGGTCATAGCCTTGGTTTCACAACCTAGGAGAGTATGGCGTCTAGTGAGGGAAATTATCACCGTAGAGGTCCTTACTTTGATGGTACTAATTTTGCTAGTTGGAAGCATAAGATGAAAATGCATATTCTTGGACATAACCCCGCCGTTTGGGCAATTATTTGTATTGGCTTGCAAGGTGAATTCCTTGATGGGAGAGAGCCAGACCGTGAAGCTAATGCGGAAGAATTGAAGATGCTGCAATACAACGCTCAAGCTTGTGATATCATCTTCAACGGATTGTGCCCCGAAGAATTCAACAAAATCAGCCGTCTTGAGAATGCAAAGGAAATTTGGGATACTTTGATTGATATGCATGAAGGTACCGACTCCGTCAAGGAATCCAAGTTGGATGTGCTCCAAAGTCAGCTTGACAAGTTCAAAATGAAGGATGGTGAAGAAGATCAATACCCCAAGACGAAGTTTGTTCCTCAACAAGAGAAGTATGATCCTACTTCCTTCAAAGGAACACAAGCACAAGATGATCTTCCACCACAAGACCACAAGAACAAAGGCAAGGACAAGCTTCAAGAAGAGATTGATGCATTTGAAGAAGCACCTAAGGTCTCGGTCAAGTGGGTTCCCAAGACTACGTCAAGTTCTACTTCATCAAGTACAACTACAACTCCAAGGATTCCCATCAAGATAATGTGGATCCCGAAGAAAAAGAACTAGAGAGTTCTTGAGGGTGACTCCGCCAACATTCTTCACTCATATCATTATGGCAAGAACAAGTGCAATCAACTTCCACATCTTGCACTAGTTCAAGGAGTCACAAACCCTCATGTTGGTAAGGCAAGGGACAAGGTAACCTAATGATTTCATGGACATTATCTTGTGTGTGCATCACTCTATGTCTATGGATATTCTTGTTTGTTCCTTGTGGGACTAACCCATGTAGGTAAGTTGAAAGTGCAACTCACTCCAAAGGATTACTCCAAATGATCTACATCAACATTGAGCATCCACATCTTCAACACCTACATGAAGTCATCATCGACAAAACCCAAGGTTAGTTCATCCCTCTAAAAGGGGATCTCACATCTAGGGGGATCTTAACTCTAAGAATTGAGTCAAAGCAACTCTAATGGTGTGAACACATCAATGCATTATGTAAAAGTGGTAACCCCACTTGAGCTTAAACGATGAGTATGACCTATGATCAAATGTTTTCATTTGACTCCTAAGTCAATATACTCATATATAGATGACCTAGTCATCGCCAATTGTTTTGATAGATGCTAGAATTGGTTGTGCATGCTTTGCCACATATTTCATTTGCCATCTTATTGTGTGAGCATGTTGGTGCATATTTTACTCATTCAAGGACATCCACTTGTTGTTTTGAGTGATTGGCTCCTTTTTCTTTTTGCCGAGTGGATGGACAAGAATGCCTAAGAACCTTCTCTAGCTATCTATGCTTTTCTCGTCTCAAACTCTATTCATGCTACATCACAAAATTTGATCAAGTCAGATTCGAACCACTCTGTGTGAGGAGCACTCGGAGTCCCCGATTCGTCATAGACTTAAACTTCCAAAACTTCTTTGTGATTCTCGGTCTGACCGATTCCTCCATTTCGGTCCCACGAGATCACTAAGTCGATCTAGGTTTTCAATCTCGGTGCAACCGATTTGAACTTTTCGGTCACACCGAGTTGCTGTAACTGTACACAGTTATGCATCTCGGTGCCACCGAGTTGTTCCACTCGGTCACACCGACGGGGTCGGGCTAGTCACGGGCAAAAATTTGAAAATTTCTCCGAACCTCTTCGCCCACGCAATAGCTCGCTCTGCCATCAGGGTCTCCGGATCGTCTCCTCGTCGCCAGCCGCCTCCTGTCGCTGGTCTCCGCCGCCGTCAACAGATTTCACCCCCGCCGTTGCCGCCGTAGCGAGTTCATCGCCAAGGTAGGGTATGGACTCGATCAGAGTGCTATCCTCGTCCAATTCCTAGCACATTGTGTTCTTAATGATTCTTGCCACGATTGAAACACTCCTATCCATTCAATGCAATCCTTAGATTAGATGAGATTTGAAAATTTAGGGTTAGGTTTCCGCCGAAACCATCTCGGACCCACCGAGTTGAAAAACTCGGTCCCACCGATTTGGCTAACGCCATTGCACTAGTAACTCTCGGTCTGACCGAGAATTGCTAATCGGTGAGACCGATTTTAGGACTTTGTGAAACCCTAGCAGTCTCAGTGCCACCGAACTGTGACTCGGTCCAACCGAGTTCATCAGTTTAGGTTCCAAAACTGCTTCGGTATCACCGAGTTTGAAAATCGGTTGATCCGAAATGCTTTCTGTGGAAAACTAAAACTGAATTTTTTAATCATTCTTTTGCAAAAATCTCTGCATTTTGTGATGTTCATCCACTCTATCTCATCTATAACTCTTCACAGGGTCAGCAGTCAGTGATTTGCAGCATGTCAGACCAAAGTGATAGTCAGAACAGGTCAGAAGAGCACAATCACATGAGTGAGGGCACTAGTCCCTCTAGCACTTCAGATGAAGGCAGCAGGAGCACCCCAAGCAACCTACCTAAAGCTGCCACTAGGACAAGGAAGAAGAGAACCTCATATTCTGAGGATGAGGATTATAGAGCAGAAGAGGATGAGGCTACCTCCAAGAAGGTAGTGCTCAAAAAGGAGTATGCCTCTGCGAAGAACACTAAACCTGGACTCAATAGGAAGGTTCCTGCCAAGAGGACACCTATGCTGAAGCTCAGAGGATCTACTCAAGTGCCTGAGAAGTCTGAACCCAAAGAGGCACCTGCAAAGAGAGTCACAACTTCCAAACCCAAGAAAGTTCCCACTAGAGAAACCATGAAGTTTGCCATTGAATCAGAAGATGAAGCTGTTGCTCAGGATAAGAAGAAGAAGAGAGCCAAAACCACTACTGCCCAGGTTCTTGGAAATCCCTCAATGAGGAGAGACTCTGAAGAGGAAGAAGAGGTTGTTGCACCAGCACCCAAGGCACAAAAGCTTATGGGTGATGCATTTAAGTCAGGGGATGCCACATCAAAGCCCAAGGAAGCACCCAAAGCTGCCCCCAAGGCCAAGCTTGCACCAAAGAGGAATACCAGGAGTATTCCAGCTGCTGAGAAGAACAAGGCCCCAATGCCTGAAGTTGCTGATGAGGAAGATGAAGAAGAACAAGTCACGGGGAAGCTCAAGCCCAAGATACCAGACCATAATGATGCCCATCCTGTGGCTGAGGACATGAACATCAGAAGAGACTCAGGGTTGAGGCTATGGAGGATGACAGATCCATATGCCACAAGGAGAAGGACTGCTATTGATTACAGGTTCCATACAAAGGAACAACAGGACTTCTATGAGACAATTTTGTTGGACAAGAAGCCCATAGTGTGTGATATGAGGTGGGTCGACTGGACCTACATGAAAGAAAATGAAGAACACTATCCTGGAGTGCAAGACAGTTTTGTTGCTTGTGGAATTGCAGATTTTGTTGGCAGAAGCTCACCAACTGGAATGAACTCATTATGCAATTCTACTCCACAGCACACTTCTATCCAGATGGGGGGATAGTTTGGATGTCTGAAGGTACAAGGTACCAATCCACTGTTGAGGAATGGGAAAAACTGATCAATGCCCCAAAGGAGAATGAAGATGACTTGGATGTCTATGCCAAGAAGAAGATGGACCACAATTCCATGGCACACATGTACAAGGAGATCCTAGACAAAGCCATTGAGACACATAAGTTTGGGTCAGTCCACTTTCTTCTGTCAGGGCTGCCAACAATCAACTGCATCCTAAGGCACACTCTGTTGCCTAAGTCTGGTGACCACAACATGATTAGAGGGCATGCAATCAACATGTTGCATTTTTTTGATGTGCCACAGAAATTCAAGGTCATGAGTCTTATGGTTGAGACCATTAAGAGGACAGCAGCAGATCAAAAGAGAAGTTGTGGATATGCCCCTCAGATTCAGGAGTTGATTAACTCAAAGATGGGCACAGGAAAATATCTATTGGATAAGGAACATTTTCCTCTCTATCCAGACTCTGAGGACAATCAGGTTGTCATGAATGAGAATGAACCATCATCAGTACAAGCTCAAGAGAACAAGGAGAAGGCAAGGAAAGAGAAGGCTGCCAAGATGCCAACTCAAGAGGAGGCATCTGAGTACTTTCTGAAGAATAAGTAGGAGCAGCTTGGTTACTTGATAGCATCAACACTGAGGATTGAGAAGGGATTGGCCACCCTCACTCAAAATCAGAAGAGCTTGGAAAGAATCATGGAACAAAAATTCTATTATCTAGATGTCAAAGTAACTAAGATACAGTCAGTTGTGGAGCAGCTACAGGATGACATGCAGGAGAGGAAGGGCAAGACTACCACTAATGTATTTGCCAGAGTGCCTAGAGCTCAGAGGTCAGCTGCAGTGCCTGTGCCAGACACCAGAGCCACATCATCTACACCAGCTACAGCTCCTACAGCTCCAGTGCAACCAGCTCCAGCACCAACTCCTCCAGCTCCCTCTACTTCAACTAAAGCCTTCGTTCTTGGAGTTCTCCGGACACCACCACCTGAAGATCCAGCCTGAGAGTCGATCTAGCACAATGCATTTTCTATGAACTTTTTGGTAACTTGTTGCCAAAGGGGGAGAAAAATGTATAGATCATAGGCTTCGAGAGAGAGAGAGAGAGTGTGTGTGTGTGTGTTGCTTTTGTTCTCTCTTGCTTTGGTGGTTAAACTTTGTTTGCTTTTGATTGCTTGAGATACTATGCTGTTTTTGTGAGACATTGATGATCATGTGTTTGATCATAAGCTACACTTATGCATGTTTGATGATATTATCTTACCTATCCATATGTGATCATTCACTTTGCTTGGTGATGAGTGCATGTATTCAATCTTTATCATTTTGAGCGCTCCACCAAGATGTATGTGACATGGAAGAGTAACCCATGAGCCTAATTCCTTGTGCATTTGCAGTCCAAAGCAAATCTTAAACTATGCACAAATTTAGGGGGAGCTCTTGCTTATCACATACTTCTCAAAGCGACGATGTTTTTCAATCTTATTATCATTTGTCGAAGCTTTGATCTATATGTTGTCATCAATTACCAAAAAGGGGGAGATTGAAAGTGCAACTATCCCTAGGTGGTTTTGGTAATTCATAACAACATATAGCTCATTGAGCTAATGCTATTCCAAGACTATTATTTCAGGACAGCTCAATGAATGGCATGGCATGGATGATGAAAGTGGATCCCTCAAAATACTAATGACAAAGGATTGGCTCAAGCTCAAAAGCTCAAGACTCTTCATTTTACATTTTAGTGATCCAAGATCACATTGAGTCTATAGGAAAAGCCAATACTATCAAGGAGGTATGAGGTGTTGCTTAATGAGCCTCTTGCTTCATGTGCTTGGTGATATGCTCCAAAAACCCTCAACTACTTTCTCACATCCACAAATGACCTAAACCTAGAGCCAAAATCGGTCACACCGATTCTTCCTATCCGGTGCCACCGAGTTCTAATGTCATAGCCACTACCACAAACCCTAGGCAAATCGGTCCTACCGATAGGGATCTCGGTCTCACCGAGATGGGATTGTAATCTCTCTGTTTCCCTTCGTAACATTTCGATCTAACCAAAGTGAGCGATCGGTCCCATCGAGATTGCAATGTAAACTCTCTGTTTCCCTTTTGTAACATTTCGGTCTCACCAAAAAGAGCAAATCGGTCCCACCGAGTTTACCTGACCAACTCTCTGGAAAGCTTATTACCAAAATCGGTCCTACCGAGTTTGAGTAATCGGTCTTACCGAGATTACGTTATGCCCTAACCCTAATCAAATCGGTCTTACCGAGTTGCATGTCGGTCCCACCAAAAATCCTAACGGTCACTAGGTTTACTAAATCGGTCCGACCGAGTCTGTTGAATCGGTCCCACCGAGTTTGGTAAATTGTGTGTAACGGTTAGATTTTGTGTGGAGGCTATATATACCCCTCCACCTCCTCTTCATTTGCGGAGAGAGCCATCAGAACGAACCTACACTTCCAACTTACCATTTCTGAGAGAGAACCACCTACTCATGTGTTGAGGCCAAGATATTCCATTCCTACCATATGAATCTTGATCTCTAGCCTTCCCCAAGTTGCTTTCCACTCAAATCTTCTTTTCACCAGATCCAAAACCTATGAGAGAGAGTTGAGTGTTGGGGAGACTATCATTTGAAGCACAAGAGCAAGGAGTTCATCATCAACGCACCATTTGTTACTTCTTGGAGAGTGGTGTCTCCTAGATTGGCTAGGTGTCACTTGGGAGCCTCCGACAAGATTGTGGAGTTGAACTAAGGAGTTTGTAAGGGCAAGGAGATCGCCTACTTCGTGAATATCTACCGCTAGTGAGGCAATTCCTTCATGGGCAACGGCCATGGTGGGATAAACAAGGTTGCTTCTTCGTGGACCCTTCGTGGGTGGAGCCCTCCGTGGACTCGCGCAACCGTTACCCTTCGCGGGTTGAAGTCTCCATCAACATGGATGTACGATAGCACCACCTATCAGAACCACGCCAAAAACATCCATGTCTCCAATTGCGTTTGAATCCTCCAAACCCTTCCCTTTACTTTCTTGCAAGTTGCATGCTTTAATTTCCGCTGCCTATATACTCTTTGCATGCTTGCTTGAATCGTGTGATGATTGCTTGACTTGTCCTAAGATAGCTAAAATCTGGCAAACTCTAAATTTGGGAAAAGGGAAGTTTTTAATTGGTCAAGTAGTCTAATCCCCCCTCTAGACATACTTCAAGGTCCTACACTAACCCTCTTCGGTGCCTATATAAACCGGAGGGTTTTAGTCCATAGGACGAACAACAATCATACCATAGGCTAGCTTCTAGGGTTTAGCCTCTCTGATCTCGTGGTAGATCTACTCTTGTACTACCCATATCATCAATATTAATCAAGAAGGAGTCGGTTTTACCTCCATCAAGAGGGCCCGAACCTGGGTAAAAACATCGTGTCCCTTGTCTCCTGTTACCATCCGCCTAGACGCACAGTTCGGGACCCCCTACCCGAGATCCGCCGGTTTTGACACCGACATTGGTGATTTCATTGAGAGTTCCTCTGTGCCGTCGCCATCAGGAAGGATGCCTCATCCCGTCTTTAAAGACGACACCGTTGCTAAAGGAGCTTTGGCCATCGGCCAAACTCTCCGGCTAGGCGGTTTTCTTATGACCGCTTGTTCGGCCACCGCGTCGACGATGACTTCTCGGGTCATCGAAAGCAATCTTCATGTTAACTCGGAACTTGCCAAGCAGTTAGATCCGATGGAGCTCTCTTCCTTAAACGAGCTCTTGGATCGCATCGCTGCCCTAGGAGTCGCTACAGACTACGATCAGATTGGGCCTAAACCCGATCTGATAGAGATCAACTCTCCCCAGGTTACCCACCACGTTGCTGTGGTTGAGGAACAATACGGCGACCCTTCCTCTATTTTAAGGACTAACTATGTCCGGATTCCCGATCCCTCCATGCCGGATTCCTGCGGAGGGGAGGACGTCACTCAAGCCCTGAACCTAAAGTCAGGCAGCGGGCTAGATTCATTGGACAACATCCAAGAACCCAAGCTTCCAAGTTCGGAAACTTCTTGGCCCCTAAGTCTTAGATTGGACGGGGTTCCGAATTTAATTCCACCCGCCCACCCAAACATAAGCGATCTATCCCAAATCTGGCAAGAGCCCGCAGAAACAGTACACCATTACTGGGCCAGATTCCTCTTGGTCATCAAGAGGATAAAGGATTGCCGCGAGGAGGACGCAATTTCATTCTTCTGCAATAATTGCACGGACAAGGGAATCCTCAACGCTGTAAGTCATCGTGAAATTACACGCTTCGCTGACTTGGCGTCCATAGTACGAAAGTACTGTGCGATGGAAAGCGCCTGGAAAACCAAAATTAATTTTTGGGACAATCCGGCCCTGAATACAACCCCAGTCCGAAATAAAAGGGTTCATCATCGCCAGGCACCTGGGTTAAATACCAAAAAGCAAAAACCCTCTATAGGGCATGGAACCATACTGGAGGGATGGCTCAATGGACCCTGCAAAATTCATAGTACAGAGGGCGCCACTCCAACTCATAGCCTTAGAGCATGCTGGACACTACGGCAGGTGGCCAAAAGTGGCAAAGAGCTTCTAACTCCAGAGCACCAGCCCAGGGATACCAGTACGGTATTAATAGTCTTTGAGACTTTCGCATCAAATAATAAATGCAGAAACGAACACTCCGCAGCCTTGCTGAAGTCTACCAAGTAGCAACAATAAACCCATGGAGTGACACGGCTATTACCTTTAATACCAGTGACGAACCTAAATTCCGAACAGCCTGAGCACCAGCCGCATTGGTCCTCAGTCCAATAGTGGACGGCTTTCGCCTTACCAAGGTACTCATGGACGGTGGCAGCGGATTGAACCTCATTTACGAGGAAACCCTCCGAAAAATGGAAATAGACTGGAGCCGCATTGAGCGAAGCAGCACAACCTTTGGAGGAATAATCCCCAGTCGGGGAGCATGCTGTACAGGAAAAATCACACTGGATGTGGTGTTCGGCACGCCGGATAATTACAGGTCCGAGGAGGTCACGTTCCAAGTGGCCCCGTTCAGCAGCGGATATCATGCTCTATTAGGGCGAGAGGCATTCACAATTTTTCAAGCTATACCCCATTACGGGTACATGAAGCTCAAAATGCCCGGGCCCAACGGAATCATCACTCTTGCTAGTGACCCGGACATAGCACTCCGCGCCGAAAACAAGATAGCCGCACTGGCCCTTGAGGCACTATCCAAAGCCCTAGTGGCCGAAGAACTCACTGCGCTGTGCTCCATGGTGAACAGGGACGATGTGATACTCGATAAGAGATCCAAGTCCACCTCCTTTAAACCGGCGGACGAAATAGTCAAATTCCAAGTCCATCCAACAGACCCTACAAAAACGGCCTCCATCGGGGCACAATTAAACCCTGATGTAGATGCCACACTACGAGAATTCCTACGCAAAAATTGGGACATTTTTGCCTAGCACCCTTCAGACATGCCAGGAATCCCATGCCGGCTGGCCGAGCACAGTCTAAACATCCTAAAAGGATTCAAGCCAGTCAAACAAGCACTTCGGCGTTTCTCCAAACCCAAGAGACAGGCCATGGGAGAGGAGCTAGCCAAACTATTGGAGGCCGGATTCATCAGAGATATAAAACATCCGGACTGGCTAGCAAACCTGGTGATGGTACCAAAGAAGGACAAATCCTGGCGCCTATGCGTCGATTTCAAGGACCTTAACAAGGCTTGCCCAAAGGATCCCTTCCCCCTCCCCCGCATCGATCAAATTATCGACGCTACCGTAGGACACGATTCATTGTGCTTCCTCGATGCATACTCCGGCTACCACCAAATTAAGATGGCAGAGCCCGACCAAGCCGCAACGGCATTCATCACCCCATACGGCCCATTCTGCTTCAACACAATGCCCTTCGGGCTCAAAAACACCGGCGCAACATATCAGCGCATGATCCAGACATGTCTAGCAAACCAGATCGGCAAAACAGTGGAGGCATACATAGACGATGTGGTCGTTAAAACCAAGCATGTCGAAACTCTAGTAGATGACTTGAGGCTCATGTTCGATAATCTCTGAACATATGACATCAAGCTCAACTCGGAAAAATGCGTTTTCGGCGTACCAGCCGGAAAGCTTTTGGGCTTCATTGTATCCGGCAGAGGAATTGAAGAAAACCCAGCCAAGATCCGAGCTCTGTCACAATTGGATATCCCAAAGGACCTCAAACAAATACAAAAATTGACTGGATGTGTGGCGGCTCTAAGCCGCTTTATCTCCCGTTTGGGAGAAAAGGCATTACCCCTTTATCGCCTCCTCCGACGCACCGAACACTTCGAGTGGACGGATGCCGCCACGGCCGGACTCGAAGAAATAAAAGCCATATTGGCAACAAACCCGGTCCTGGCCGCGCCCAATATGGGCGAACCAATGCTATTATATATCGCGGCAACTCATCAAGTTGTAAGCGCGGTACTCGTTGTCGAGCGAGAAACGGACGGACACAAGTTCCCCCTTCAAAAACCAGTTTACTACGTGTCCACTGTCCTAACTCCATGCAAGTCATGGTACCCGCATTATCAAAAGATAGCGTACGCGGTGTTTATGGCATCCCGGAAGCTACGACACTACTTTCAAGAGTGTTCGATAACAGTAGCCTCTGAAGTACCTCTTAACGATATTATAAACAACCGCGACACGTTGCCAAATGGGCCATTGAGCTCCTCCCATTCGACACAACCTATAAGCCACGGCGAGCTATTAAGTCGCAAGTTTTGGCCGACTTCGTCGCCGAATGGACTGAAGCCGAACTCCCTAAAGAGTACGGTGCATATTCCAACTGGATCATGCACTTCGACGGCTCCAAAATGTTGGCTGGTCTGGGGGCTGGCGTCATTCTGACATCCCCAACCGGAGATACAGTTCAATACGTACTCCAGATAATGTATACGGACTCCAACAATGCAGCCGAATACGAGGCCCTTCTACATGGTCTCCGGATGGCAGTCTCCATGGGCATTCAACGCCTAGAGGTGCGCGGGGATTCAAACCTCGCGATATCCCAAATAAATGGAGAGTTTGATGCCAAGTGAGGGAGTCCTGGACTAGGGGGTGTTCGGACAGCCGGACTATCAATGTCCGCCGGACTCCAAGACTACGAAGATACAAGATTGAAGACTCCGGCTCGTGTCCGGAAGGTACTTTCCTTGGCGTGGAAGGCAAGCTTGGCGATACGGATATGTAGATCTCCTACCATTGTAACCGACTCTGTGTAACCCTAGCCCCCTCCGGTGTCTATATAAACCAGAGGGCTTTAGTCCGTAGGACAACATACATTACAACAATCATACCATAGGCTAGCTTCTAGGGTTTAGCCTCCTTGATCTCGTGGTAGATCTACTCTTGTACTACCCATATCATCAATATTAATCAAGCAGGACGTAGGGTTTTACCTCCATCGAGAGGGCCCGAACCTGGGTAAAAACATCGTGTCCCTCGTCTCCTGTTACCATCCGCCTAGACGCACAGTTTGGGACCCCCTACCCGAGATCCGCCGGTTTTGACACCGACATTGGTGCTTTCATTGAGAGTTCCTCTGTGTCGTCACTGATAGGCTTGATGGCATCTTCAACCTGCAACGCTGTCTAGGGTGAGACTTTTCTCCCCGGACAGATCTTCGTATTCGGCGGCTTCGCACTGCGGGCCAATTCACTTGGCCATCTGGAGAAGATCGAAAGCTACGCCCCTGGCCGTCAGGTCAGATTTGGAAGCTTAAACTTCACGACTGACGTCCGCGGAGACTTGATCTTCGACGGACTCGAGCCACAGCCAAGCCCGCCGCACTGTGACGATGGGCATGATCTAGCTTTGCCGCCGAACAGTGCCTTGGTGGCCGCACACGGATCCGCTTCGGCCATTAGCCCGGAGCCGATCGCCCAGATCGAGGGTCGGTGGATAGGCGCCGCCCTGGGGGCTTCAGCATCCACGGCGATGGAGCCGAATACTAATCTTGTCCCCTGCGAAACTCGTGATTCCGAGGCGCCAGACTCCTCGCCGGACTCTGAACCTCCCGCGCCCCTGCCAATCGATCCGGATTGGGCGCCGATTATGGAATTCACCGCCGCGGACATCTTCCAATGCTCGCCTTTCGGCGATATCTTGAATTCACTAAAGTATCTCTCGTTATCGGGAGAGTCCTGGCCGGATTATGGCCAGGATGGTGGGGATGCGGACGACGAAGAAATTCAGAACCCACCCACCACCCACTTTGTAGCCACTGTCGACGATCTAACCGACATGCTAGACTACGACTCCGAAGACATCGACGCTATGGACGACGATGCCGGAGACGAACAGGAACCAGCGCCCACAGGGCACTGGAAGGCCACCTCGTCGTATGACGTATACATGGTGGATACCCCAAAAGATGGGGACGGCGAAGGAACAGCGGAGGCAGATCCCTTAAAGAAACAGCCCAAGCGCCGGCGCCAGCGGCGCCGCTCTAAATCTCGCCACAGCAAAAACGGAGATTCCGGCACAGGAGATAATAATACTCCAGAGAGTGCCGAAGACAATCCCCTCCAGCAAGACTCAGCGCAGGAGGATGCAGAAGCAAGCCCTCATGAGGGGGCGGCAGATGAAGAGGTTGAGGATCATAATTATATGCCTCCCTCCGAAGACGAAGCAAGCCTCAACGATGACGAATTCGTCATACCCGAGGATCCCGTTGAACAAGAGCGCTTCAAGCGCAGGCTTATCGCCACAGCAAACAGCCTAAAGAAAAAGCAGCAACAGCTTCAAGCTGATCAGGACCTGCTAGCCGATCGATGGACCGAGGTCCTCGCGGCCGAAGAGTATAAACTCGAACGTCCCTCCAAAAGTTACCCAAAACGCAAGCTGCTCCCCCGATTAGAGGAGGAAGCATACGTACGTCCATCACCAGCGCACGATATGGCTGACCGACCACCCCGTGGTCGTGACAGAGAGGCATCCAGGCCACCAGCCAAGACCATACCCCGGCATCGCTCCAAAAGTACGAAGCCAAGAGGGAACGCGTCGGACTTGCGAGACATATTGGAGGACAAAGCAAGACAATCCAGATCCATCTATGGATCACGGGGGCGCCCTACGACCCACGACGAATACCATCGTGCCGGATACAATAACCCCGGCCGGGCCGAACACAGCAGACAGCGCTCTCTCGAGCTGCGTCGCGATATCGCTCAATACAGGGGCGCCGCACACCCGTTATGCTTCACTGACGAAGTAATGGATCATCAGATCCCCGAAGGGTTTAAACCCGTAAACATCGAATCTTACGATGGAACAACAGACCCTGGAGTCTGGATAGAAGATTATATACTACATATACATATGGCCAGAGGAGATGATCTCCACGCCATAAAATACCTACCCCTCAAGCTCAAAGGGCCAGCCCGTCATTGGCTTAAAAGCCTCCCAGAAAATACTGTTGGAAGTTGGGAAGAGCTCGAGGACGCGTTTAGAGCAAATTTTCAAGGGACTTATGTCCGCCCTCCGGATGCAGATGATCTAATTCATATAACTCAACAGCCAGGAGAGTCAGCGCGGAAATTCTGGAACAGGTTCCTTACAAAAAAGAACCAAATAGTCGACTGTCCGGACGCCGAAGCCTTAGCAGCTTTCAAGCACAATGTCCGAGACGAATGGCTCGCCAGGCACCTCGGTCAAGAGAAACCGAGGACAATGTCCGCACTAACAAGCCTCATGACCCGCTTCTGTGCGGGCGAGGATAGCTGGTTAGCACGATGCAGCACCAGCGACCCAAGTACATCAGAGATAAGAGATGGAAACGGAAAATCATGGCGCAGAAAAGAACAGCGCCGGAATAAAGAGAAAAGCCCAAAGAGCGCGGCAGTCAACGCCGGATTCAAAAGCTCGCGGCCCAATAATAAAACACAGCCTCTTAAGGATGACAGTGACGAATTGTCCAACTTAAATAAAATCTTGGGTCGGATATGTCAAATCCACAGTACCCCCGGAAGGCCTGCAAATCACACCCACAGGGATTGTTGGGTTTTTAAACAGTCCGGCCGACTAAATGCCGAACACAAGGGGCTCGACGCGTCAAGCGAAGAAGATAAACCCCACCAGCAGAGCACCGGAAAACAAAAGACTTTCCCACAAGGGGTTAAAGCAGTAAACTCACTTCATGTGATACTACGGAAAAATAGTGCGGCACTTTCTAAAAAGAGCTTCGCGCGGTCCAACCCAGCAGACCGTAGAGATTGGATATCAAAACCAATCACTTTCGACCACCTGGACTATTCCAAAAGCGTTCGAAATGCGGGACGGACTCCCCTGATATTGAATCCCATAATAGATGGATTGCAATTTACTAACGTCCTAATGGACGGAGGCAGTGACTTAAACCTGCTATATTCAAACACAATCCGTAGGATGGGGATAGACCCTACCAAAATTTGACACAGCCGCACTTCCTTCAAAGGAGTGACGCCAGGCCATTACGCCAAGTGCACAGGCTCCATATTACTAGAAGTCGTGTTCGGATCGCCGAACAATTCTCGACGCGAAAAATTACTTTTTCACATTGTCCCATTTGAAAGTGAATATCAAGCACTCTTGGGATGAAAGGCTTTTGTCCGCTTCAACGCCATACCGCATTACGCGTCTCTTACACTCAAGATGCCCAGACCGCATGGCGTAATTTTAGTGCGAGGGTCACTTAAAGACCCCGGACTTGGATAGACGAATCCGGCGTCAGTAGGCTAGGGGCTCCCTAGCCGCATACCCCTTCACAGGGGGCTGCGCGCACAAATAACCGCGGGTTCATACAAACCCCGCTTTAATTATCTATATTTCTAATATTTTTTGCACGAATTGTTTTTTAAACTAAACGTTCCTCTCTTTTTACAGATGAACAACGTGCATACCCGTCCAGGATAACGGCGCAACGGAGACACAGGCGCAGACGTGCAGTAGGGACCCGTTGTGAGGATTCTTTTCAGACTAAGACCCTACGTAGACCTTTTTTACTGTCTCTTGTTGTTATTCTCCCTTGGTTTCTTCCTATAGCCAAAGCGGAGCCTGACGCTTTGGCATCGGCCGCGTCAGAAGACCATGCCCGTACCTGGACACTAGGGGCTTAGGGCATCATTCTGCCCATTATTATAAAGACCGAACACCTTAGGGAGTGTTCGGCGTCTCGAGTTAGGCATTATATGCATCAGCTCCGAATCATGTCTTTGGTCAAATGTTGGGTTTGCCCGGCTCCTGTGTTTTGCTGCCTTACGTTCCGTATCATCGGCTAATGCGGCACCAGGAGAACTACTGCGATTGTGCCCCAGTTCGGCTGGGCGAGCACCTCAGTAGAGAAAGCCGAAAACTGACTGTCATGATACAGCGAGAGACTGGTCAGCCACTCGATCGACTATCGGAATGTTTAGAATTCCCCGCTTTGACGAAGGGCCGTTTCCCGGTTAGGCACACACGCTCCAACTTCGGAGAAGGGCGATGCCACCAGGGGCTATATCGTAGCCCCACCCTCGAGCTCCACGCGCTAAGTGAAAGTGATAAAGCATTATAGTCTGGATTGCCTCGTTCGCTACGCTACCACCTCCTTATAACAGGACCGAGACGTCGGATTAAGTGTGAAAACGCGCTATTTTTGCGAACACCCCAGCACCTTGTGCGTGGGGGCTGAAGCCGAAGACTGCCGTCTTTCAAGTTATACACAAGTATACGTAAACGGCTGCACAGGAGAAGTTTTACTACTTGGACGCACAAGTATAAAAAGCAGTTATAACATAATCATCGATTTACAAGCTAATACGTTCATTTGAACATTACATTCTTCGAGCACTGCGACTCTATTACACGAGCACCACGCATAACTTCCCTGAAATAGTGCTCGGTAGGGAGCCGGTTTTCATCCGAACCCTGGGCAGCAACAGCGGTGGCGTCCATCTCTGGACAATGCGCCTTTACACGGGCAAGAGCCATCCGCGCGCCCTCTATACAAGCCGACCGCTTCATCTCCTTTATATGCGGCACCGCTCCAAGGAATTGCTGTAGTAAGCCAAAGTAGCTCGTCGCCTTGGACCTCTCTGGCCAGACATGGGCCACGATGTCAGTCATGGCAACTCCGGACAATCTATTTAGCTCGGCCCATTCGGCCAACCGGTCTGTCAATGGAAGTGGGCGATCCGGACTGTGGAATTGAGACCAATACAGCTCTTCCCTCTCGTGATCCTTCTGGCTCCGGAAGTGCTTAATGGCATCGGCCGCACTTGCAGCTAAGTCCATATACAGATCCTCCGGACTCCACAGCCGCTCAAATTGAGCATACTTTCCATCCATAAACCGGCGACGCAGTAGAAAAGGCTTGCCAGCCACGATCTCTCCGGCCTGGCACAGTTCCTCCTTTATAGCCCGCATTGCAGAGCGGGCATCCTTGGCTTCGGCGGTGGCCTTCTTCAGGTCTTCCCGCTCCGATAAGCGCTCCTTTTCAAGAGCCTCATTGCGGTCGGCAGCATCCTTTACTTTCATGGCCAATTCGGCCACCTCGGCCCTGCTTAGGCAGTGCGCACCCTTTTCGGCTTTCAACTCCTCGGCCGCCCTCGAGGCAGCCACTTCACTCCTTCGGGCTTGCTCCTTAGCTCGAGCAAGTTCAGCCCGAAGGCCCTCCACAGCAGCAGCACCGTCTGTACAAACAGCATATAATTTATCAGAGGAGGGCTTCGACCCCCTTAATAAAGTGACTGCGGAGAACTTTTTTACCTTGCGACTCGTCAAGTCGCCTGTTGACAAGTGCGATGTCCGCATCTGCCAAGTCAAATTGCCGATTTAACTCGGCAAACTCACTAGTCCGGCTAGCCCCCGGACTATCCGCCACCTGCATAGGAACGACGGAATTCATTCCTTTAGATTTCGATCCTCGGTACGCTGTCGTTTCCGACAACCTACCGAGTCTCAGGGGCTACTATCTATACAGGGCGCATTTTTTATATGCAAAACTGCTAAAAGACAAAGGGGTGCGTCATTCTCGCATACCTCAAATCCCGCCAGCAAACTCATGGCAGCATTATGCAATTCGCTCTCAGCGTACGAAATCCTTCCAATCACCATACGCATTAACGCACGGTGATCTTCTGAAATGGACGCCCTCTCAAGCAGATTCTTCAGTTCTCCCGGCCGGACACTAGTAGGTGCCGAACTCTCTGGCCCCTCCGGACTCGGGGATACCCTCCGTGATGACACTTCGGGTTCGCCTGCCTCATCTAGCGGCGCTGCGGACGGAGGCGTATCGCTCTCCATCATCTCCGAAAGAAGGTCCCCCGAAGATGAACTTATCTGAGAAGGCTGCAGATCCGAACTACAACATAAATATTTTGGTTATCTACAGAAGCACAAATGAAGGTATTTCCACTAATTAACTCCCTCTTTCATACTCACGGCTCGCTGGAGGGCCGATCCTTTGATGATGATTGTGCGTCCGGATTCTTTCCGGGCGCCGGACCCCCCGGGGAAGATCTCTTCCCACGCTTAGGGGCTTTGGCCTCTGGATCTTCGGAGGTGGTCCTCTTCTCCCCCTGAAGGGAGGGGTTCTTGCTTCCTCCCGCTTCAGTCGCCCCTTTGGGCGAAATATTAGCTCCTCTATTTTCCCCGTCGCCCCCTTCTGCGGGCGCAACCTCCAACATTCTGACCAGCACGGGCTCCTGTGCGGTCTCTGGGAGGGGGGGCCGTACACCTTATCAGCCTTGATTGTGCCACCCATTCCTGTAAAGAACAAAGGGTCAGGAGGCGAACTATAGAAAGGCACATAAACAGAATGTCCGGACTCTGAGCTACTTACCTGAGTATCCGGGCGATCGCGGCTTAGACCTGCATCCTCGGCTAAATCCGGACATGCCACCTGCGGTCCGAAGAACAACTTGTACATCTCCACGGGTGTCGCACCCATGAAATGTTGGAGAATCCGAGGTCCCTCCGGGTTGAACTCCCATAGATGGAGAGGACGGCGTTTGCAGGGCAGAAGATGCCTGATTAGCATAACCTGCATCACCTTGATCAGGTCGATCTCCCTCGCTTGGAGATCTCGAATCTGGCCCTGCAGTGAAGGCACGTCTTCGGACGGCCCCCAATTGAGCCCTTGGTTGACCCACGACGTCAGTTGGCGTGGAGGTCCCGGGCGGAATAAGGGCGGCGGCTTTTGCCTGCTCCCCTTGGAGCGGTGATATAGAACCACTCCTGCTGCCACAGTCCGAGTTCCTCTTGGAAGGAACCCACGGGCCACGGGGCATCGACCTTTTTGCTTATGGTCGCCCCGCCGCACTCCGCTTGACGCCCCCCGATTATCTTCGGCTCCACCTTGAAGTGTTGGAAATATGCCCTAGAGGCAATAATAAAAGCATTATTATTATATTTCTTTGTTCATGATAATTGTCTTTATTCATGCTATAATTGTATTATCCGGAAATCGTAATACATGTGTGAATAACAGACACCAACATGTCCCTAGTGAGCCTCTAGTTGACTAGCTCGTTGATCAATAGATAGTCATGGTTTCCTGGCTATGGACATTGGATGTCATTGATAACGGGATCACATCATTAGGATAATGATGTGATGGACAAGACCCAATCCTAAGCATAGCGTGAGATCGTATAGTTCGTTTGCTAGAGCTTTTCTAATGTCAAGTATCTTTTCCTTTGACCATGAGATCGTGTAACTCCCGGATACCGTAGGAGTGCTTTGGGTGTATCAAACGTCACAACGTAACTGGGTGACTATAAAGGTGCATTACAGGTATCTCCTAAAGTGTCTGTTGGGTTGACACGGATCGAGACTGGGATTTGTCACTCCGTATGACGGAGAGATATCACTGGGCCCACTCGGTAATGCATCATCATAATGAGCTCAAAGTGACCAAGTGTCTGGTCACGGGATCATGCATTACGGTACGAGTAAAGTGACTTTCCGGTAACGAGATTGAACGAGGTATTGGGATACCGACGATCGAATCTCGGGCAAGTAACATATCGATTGACAAAGGGAATTGCATACGGGGTTGATTAAATCCTCGACATCGTGGTTCATCCGATGAGATCATCGTGGAGCATGTGGGAGCCAACATGGGTATCCAGATCCCGCTGTTGGTTATTGACCGGAGAGCGATCTCGGTCATGTCTGCATGTCTCCCAAACCCGTAGGGTCTACACACTTAAGGTTCGGTTACGCTAGGGTTGTAGGGATATGTATATGCAGTAACCCGAATGTTGTTCGGAGTCCCGGATGAGATCCCGGACGTCACGAGGAGTTCCGGAATGGTTCGGAGGTAAAGATTTATATATGGGAAGTCCTATTTCGGGCATCGGGACAAGTTTCGGGGTTATCGGTATTGTACCAGGACCACCGGAGGGGTCCCGGGGGTCCACCGGGTGGGTCCACCTGCCCCGGGGGGGCACATGGGCTGTAGGGTGTGCGCCTTGGCCTGCATGAGCCAAGGGCACCAGCCCCAAAAGCCCATGCGCCTAGGGTTCCACTTGAGGGAAGAGTCCAAGTGGTGGAAGGCACCTCTAGGTGCCTTGGGGGGAAGGGAAACCCCCCTTGGCCGCCGGCCCCCCTAGGAGATTGGATCTCCTAGGGCCGGCCACCCCCCCTTGGCCCTCCTATATATATTGGGGAGAGGAGGGACTTCAGACCTTGGGACCTTGGCCTTTGGTTGCCTCCTTCTCCCTCTCCAACACCTCCTCCTCCATAGCGCTTGGCGAAGCCCTGCCCGGAGTACTGCAGCTCCATCAACACCACGCCGTCGTGCTGCTGCTGGTGCCATCTCCCTCAACCTCTCCTCCCTCCCTTGCTGGATCAAGAAGGAGGAGACGTGGCTGTTCCATACGTGTGTTGAATGCGGAGGGGCCGTCCGTTTGGTGCTAGGATCTCCGGTGATTCGAATCACGTCGTGTTCGACTACATCATCCCCGTTCTTTGAATGCTTCCGCTCGCGATCTACAAGGTACGTAGATGCATCTAATGACTTGTTGCTAGATGAACTCATAGATGGATCTTGGTGAAACCGTAGGAAAATTTTTGTTTTCTGCAACGTTCCCCAACAGTGGCATCATGAGCTAGGTCTATGCGTAGTTCTTCTTGCACGAGTAGAACACAATTTGTTGTGGGCGTAGATTTGTCAACTTTCTTGCCGCTACTAGTCTTATCTTGCTTCAGCGGTATTGTGGGATGAAGCGGCCCGGACCAACCTTACACGTACGCTTACGTGAGACCGGTTCCACCGACTAACATGCACAAGTTGCATAAGGTGGCTGGCGGGTGTCTATCTCTCCTACTTTAGTTGAAGCGGATTCGATGAAAAGGGTCCTTATGAAGGGTAAATAGAAGTTGACAAATCACGTTGTGGTTTTCACGTAGGTAAGAAAACGTTCTTGCTAGAACCCTACTTCAGCCACGTAAAAAACTTGCAAACAACAATTAGAGGACGTCTAACTTGTTTTTGCAGCAAGTGCTTTGTGATATGATATGGCCAAAGTTGTGATGAATGATGAATGATCTATATGTCATGTATGAGATGTTCATGCTATTGTAATAGGAATCACGACTTGCATGTCGATGAGTATGACAACCGGCAGGAGCCATAGGAGTTGTCTTTATTTTTTTGTATGACCTGCGTGTCATTGAAGAACGCCATGTAAACTACTTTACTTTCTTACTAAATGCGTTAGTCATAGAAGTAGAAGTAGTCGTTGGCGTGACAACTTCATGAAGACACGATGATGGAGATCATGGTGTCATGCCGGTGACAAGATGATCATGGAGCCCCGAAGATGAAGATCAAAGGAGCTATATGATATTGGCCATATCATGTCACTACTTTATATAATTGCATGTGATGTTTATTATGTTTTATGCATCTTGTTTACTTAGGACGACGGTAGTAAATAAGATGATCCCTTACAAAATTTCAAGAAGTGTTCTCCCCTAACTGTGCACCGTTGCTACAGTTCGTCGTTTTGAAGCACCACGTGATGATCGGGTGTGATAGATTCTTACGTTCACATACAACGGGTGTAAGACAGTTTTACACAGCGAAAACACTTAGGGTTAACTTGACGAGCCTAGCATGTACAGACATGGCCTCGGAACACGGAGACCGAAAGGTCGAACACGAGTCGTATGGAAGATACGATCAACATGAGAATGTTCACCGACGATGACTAGTCCGTCTCACGTGATGATCGGACACGGCCTAGTCGACTCGGATCGTGTAACACTTAGATGACCAAAGGGATGTCAAATCTGAGTGGGAGTTCATTATAATTTGATTAGATGAACTTAATTATCATGAACTTAGTCTAAATATTTTACAATATGTCTTGTAGATCAAATGGCCAACGTAGTCCTCAACTTCAACGCGTTCCTAGAGAAAACCAAGCTGAAAGACGATGGCAGCAACTATACGGACTGGGTCCGGAACCTGAGGATCATCCTCATAGCTGCCAAGAAAGATTATGTCCTACAAGCACCGCTAGGTGATGCACCTGTTCTCCCTGCAGAACAAGACGTTATGAATGCTTGGCGGGCACGTTCCGATGACTATTCCCTCGTTCAGTGCGGCATGCTTTACAGCCTAGTGCCGGGGCTCCAAAAGCGTTTTGAGAGACATGGAGCATATGAGATGTTCGAAGATCTGAAAATGGTTTTCCAAGCTCATGCCCGGGTCGAGAGATATGAAGTCTCCGACAAATTCTTCAGCTGTAAGATGGAGGAAAATAGTTCTGTCAGTGAGCACATACTCACTATGTCTGGGTTACATAACCGCTTGACTCAGCTGGGAGTTAATCTCCCGGATGATGCGGTCATTGACAGAATCCTCCAGTCGCTTCCACCGAGCTACAAGAGCTTTGTGATGAACTTCAATATGCAGGGGATGGAGAAGACCATTCCTGAAGTATTTGCTATGCTGAAATCAGCAGAGGTAGAAGTCAAGAAGGAACATCAAGTGTTGATGGTCAATAAAACCACTAAGTTCAAGAAGGGCAAGGGTAAAAAGAACTTCAAGAAGGACGGCAAGGTAGTTGCCGCGCCCAGCAAGCAAGCTGCCGGGAAGAAGCCAAAGAATGGACCCAAGCCCGAGACTGAGTGCTTTTATTGCAAGGAAAGTGGTCACTGGAAGCGGAACTGCCCCAAATACTTAGCGGACAAGAAGGCCGGAAAAACCAAAGGTATATTTGATATACATGTAATTGATGTGTACCTTACCAGTAATCGTAGTGACTCCTGGGTATTTGATACCGGTGCTGTTGCTCATATTTGTAACACACAGCAGGAGCTGCGGAATAAAACGGAGACTGGCGAAGGACGAGGTGACGATGCGCGTCGGGAATGGTTCCAAGGTTGATGTGATCGCCGTCGGCACGCTACCTCTACATTTACCTACGGGATTTGTTTTGAACCTCAATAATTGTTATTTTGTGCCAAGTTTGAGCATGAACATTGTATCAGGATCTCGTTTAATTCGAGATGGCTACTCATTTAAATCCGAGAATAATGGTTGTTCTATTTATATGAGAGATATGTTTTATGGTCATGCTCCGATGGTGAATGGTTTATTCTTTATGAATCTCGAGCGTAATGCTACACATATTCATAGTGTAAGTACCAAAAGATGTAAGATTGATAGTGATAGTCCCACATACTTGTGGCACTGCCGCCTTGGTCACATAGGTGTCAAACACATGAAGAAGCTCCATGCTGATGGACTTTTAGAGTCTCTTGATTACGAATCATTTGACACGTGCGAACCATGCCTCATGGGTAAAATGACCAAGACTCCATTCTCAGGAACAATGGAACGAGCAACCAACTTATTGGAAATCATACATACTGATGTATGCGGTCCAATGAGTGTTGAGGCTCGCGGTGGCTATCGTTATGTTCTCACCCTCACTGATGACTTGAGTAGATATGGGTATGTCTACTTAATGAAACACAAGTCTGAGACCTTTGAAAAGTTCAAGGAATTTCAGAGTGAAGTTGAGAATCAACGTGACAGGAAAATCAAGTTTCTATGATCAGATCTTGGAGGAGAATACTTGAGTCACGAGTTTGGTACACACTTAAGAAAATGTGGAATAGTTTCACAACTCACGCCGCCTGGAACACCTCAGTGTAATGGTGTGTCCGAACGTCGTAATCGCACTCTATTAGATATGGTGCGATCTATGATGTCTCTTGCCGATTTACCACTATCTTTTTGGGGCTATGCTTTAGAGACTGCCGCATTCACTTTAAATAGGGCACCGTCGAAATCCGTTGAGACGACACCATATGAAATATGGTTTGGGAAGAAACCTAAGATGTCGTTTCTAAAAGTTTGGGGATGCGATACTTATGTCAGGAAACTTCAACCTGAAAAGCTCGAACCCAAATCGGAAAAATGCGTCTTCATAGGATACCCTAAAGAAACTGTTGGGTATATCTTCTACCTCAGATCCGAAGGCAAGATCTTTGTTGCCAAGAATGGGTCCTTTCTGGAGAAAGAGTTTCTCTCGAAAGAAGTAAGTGGGAGGAAAGTAGAGCTTGATGAAGTATTACCTCTTGAACTGGAAAATGGCGCAACTCAAGAAAATGTTCCTGAGGTGCCTGCACCGACTAGAGAGGAAGTAAATGATAATGATCAAGATACTTCTGATCAAGCTCCTACTGAAATTCGAAGGTCCACAAGGACACGTTCCGCACCAGAGTGGTACGGCAACCCTGTCTTGGAGATCATGTTGTTAGACAACAGTGAACCTTCGAACTATGAAGAAGCGATGGCGGGCCCGGATTCCGACAAATGGCTAGAAGCCATGAAATCCGAGATAGGATCCATGTATGAAAACGAAGTATGGACTTTGACTGACTTGCCCGTAGAACGGCGAGCCATAGAAAATAAATGGATCTTTAAGAAGAAGATAGACGCGGATGGTAATGTGACCATCTATAAAGCTCGGCTTGTCGCTAAGGGTTATCGACAAGTTCAAGGGGTTGACTACGATGAGACTTTCTCACCGGTAGCGAAGCTGAAGTCCGTCCGAATCATGTTAGCGATTGCCGCATTTTATGATTATGAAATTTGGCAAATGGATGTCAAAACGGCATTCCTTAATGGTTTCCTTAAGGAAGAATTGTATATGATGCAGCCGGAAGGTTTTGTCGATCCTAAGAATGCTGACAAGGTGTGCAAGCTCCAACGCTCGATTTATGGGCTGGTGCAAGCATCTCGGAGTTGGAACATTCGTTTTGATGAGATGATCAAAGCATTTGGGTTCACACAGACTTATGGAGAAGCCTGTGTTTACAAGAAAGTGAGTGGGAGCTCTATAGCATTTCTCATACTATATGTAGATGACATACTTTTGATGGGAAATGATATAGAACTCTTGGACAACATTAAGGCCTACTTGAATAAAAGTTTTTCAATGAAGGACCTTGGAGAAGCTGCTTATATATTAGGCATCAAGATCTATAGGGATAGATCGAGACGCCTCATAGGTCTTTCACAAAGCACATATCTTGATAAGATTTTGAAGAAGTTCAAAATGGATCAGTCCAAGAAAGGGTTCTTGCCTGTTTTGCAAGGTGTGAAATTGAGCTCAGCTCAATGTCCGACCACGGCAGAAGATATAGAAGAGATGAGTGTCATCCCCTATGCCTCAGCCATAGGTTCTATTATGTATGCTATGCTGTGTACCAGACCTGATGTAAACCTTGCCGTAAGTTTGATAGGAAGGCACCAAAGTAATCCCGGCAAGGAACACTGGACAGCGGTCAAGAATGTCCTGAAGTACCTGAAAAGGACTAAGGAAATGTTTCTCGTTTATGGAGGTGACGAAGAGCTCGTCGTAAAGGGTTACGTCGACGCTAGCTTCGACACAGATCTGGATGACTCTAAGTCACAAACCGGATACGTGTATATTTTGAATGGTGGGGCAGTAAGCTGGTGCAGTTGCAAGCAGAGCGTCGTGGCGGGATCTACATGTGAAGTGGAGTACATGGCAGCCTCGGAGGCAGCACATGAAGCAATATGGGTGAAGGAGTTCATCACCGACCTAGGAGTCATACCCAATGCGTCGGGGCCGATCAAGCTCTTCTGTGACAACACTGGAGCTATTGCACTTGCCAAGGAGCCCAGGTTTCACAAGAAGACAAGGCACATCAAGCGTCGCTTCAACTCCATTCGTGAAAATGTTCAAGATGGAGACATAGAGATTTGTAAAATACATACGGACCTGAATGTAGCGGATCCGTTGACTAAACCTCTCCCTAGAGCAAAACATGATCAACACCAGAATTCCATGGGTGTTCGATTCATCACAATGTAACTAGATTATTGACTCTAGTGCAAGTGGGAGACTGTTAGAAATATGCCCTAGAGGCAATAATAAAAGCATTATTATTATATTTCTTTGTTCATGATAATTGTCTTTATTCATGCTATAATTGTATTATCCGGAAATCGTAATGCATGTGTGAATAACAGACACCAACATGTCCCTAGTGAGCCTCTAGTTGACTAGCTCGTTGATCAATAGATAGTCATGGTTTCCTGTCTATGGACATTGGATGTCATTGATAACGGGATCACATCATTAGGATAATGATGTGATGGACAAGACCCAATCCTAAGCATAGCGTGAGATCGTATAGTTCGTTTGCTAGAGCTTTTCTAATGTCAAGTATCTTTTCCTTTGACCATGAGATCGTGTAACTCCCGGATACCGTAGGAGTGCTTTGGGTGTATCAAACGTCACAACGTAACTGGGTGACTATAAAGGTGCATTACAGGTATCTCCGAAAGTGTCTGTTGGGTTGACACGGATCGAGACTGGGATTTGTCACTCCGTATGACGGAGAGATATCACTGGGCCCACTCGGTAATGCATCATCATAATGAGCTCAAAGTGACCAAGTGTCTGGTCACGGGATCATGCATTATGGTACGAGTAAAGTGACTTGCCGGTAACGAGATTGAACGAGGTATTGGGATACCGACGATCGAATCTCGGGCAAGTAACATATCGATTGACAAAGGGAATTGCATACGGGGTTGATTAAATCCTCGACATCGTGGTTCATCCAATGAGATCATCGTGGAGCATGTGGGAGCCAACATGGGTATCCAGATCCCGCTGTTGGTTATTGACCGGAGAGCGATCTCGGTCATGTCTGCATGTCTCCCGAACCCGTAGGGTCTACACACTTAAGGTTCGGTTACGCTAGGGTTGTAGGGATATGTATATGCAGTAACCCGAATGTTGTTCGGAGTCCCGGATGAGATCCCGGACGTCACGAGGAGTTCCGGAATGGTCCGGAGGTAAAGATTTATATATGGGAAGTCCTGTTTCGGGCATCGGGACAAGTTTCGGGGTTATCGGTATTGTACCGGGACCACCGGAGGGGTCCCGGGGGTCCACCGAGTGGGTCCACCTGCCCTGGGGGGCCACATGGGCTGTAGGGGGTGCGCCTTGGCCTGCATGGGCCAAGGGCACCAGCCCCAAAAGCCCATGCGCCTAGGGTTCCACTTGAGGGAAGAGTCCAAGTGGTGGAAGGCACCTCTAGGTGCCTTGGGGGGGAGGGAAACCCCCCTTGGCCGCCGGCCCCCCTAGGAGATTGGATCTTCTAGGGCCGGCCACCCCCCCTTGGCCCTCCTATATATAGTGGGGAGAGGAGGGACTTTAGACCTTGAGACCTTGGCCTTTGGTTGCCTCCTTCTCCCTCTCCAACACCTCCTCCTCCTCCATAGCGCTTGGCGAAGCCCTGCCCGTAGTACTGCAGCTCCATCAACACCACGCCGTCGTGCTGCTGCTGGTGCCATCTCCCTCAACCTCTCCTCCCTCCCTTGCTGGATCAAGAAGGAGGAGACGTGGCTGTTCCGTACGTGTGTTGAACGCGGAGGTGCCGTCCGTTCGGTGCTAGGATCTCCGGTGATTCAAATCACGTCGTGTTCGACTACATCATCCCCGTTCTTTGAACGCTTCCGCTCGCGATCTACAAGGTACATAGATGCATCTAATGACTCGTTGCTAGATGAACTCATAGATGGATCTTGGTGAAACCGTAGGAAAATTTTTGTTTTTTGCTACGTTCCCCAACATGAAGGTCTTCAGCCATAGGCCGAAGTGGGGAATGACGCGGAGGAAGGCTTCACAGACGATAATGAATGCGGAGATATGGAGGATGGACTCCGGAGCCAAGTCGTGAAAGTCCAGCCCATAGTAGAACAGGAGCCCCCTCACGAAGGGATCCGTCGGGAAGCCTAAACCCCGACGGAGGTGAGATACGAAAACGATGTATTCACCGGGCTCGGGGGCTGGCACGGCCTGCCCTTGGGCAGGCAACCTGTGCGAATCCTCGTAGGCCAGGTACTTGGCCTCATGCAACTTCAATATGTCCTCCTCCGTGATGGAGGAGGGCATCCACCGGCCCTGGAGGTCGGAGCCGGACATGATTAAGGATCCGAAGCGCTCGAATCTGAGGCTCTGGGTGTTGGAACTGGGAGCGGGGAAGAGATTCTATGCGAGATTGAAGAACAATGGCGAGCCTTGGTCCTCTTATAAAGGGGAAAAAATACCAAGGGCCGTCTCCGTGACCGTCTGGGATTTCCCTTCGATAGAGGAGGCATGGCGACGGGAGCGGTTGGGTTACCCACGCACGTATTGATGAGAATCCCGGAATAAGGGGAACACGATCTCTGCTTCGACAAGACGTGCCAAGGAAACCGCTTCGCTAAACGTGCTGAGGTGGTATAGTAATTCAAACAAAGGCCTTGTGGCGGTGTGATGTCACGCCGCCTAGTACGTCAGCAGATTGAACTAAGTGTACATTTTATTCTCTCTACGGTGGAATGTGGAATTTATTTTGCAGAGCCAGACACTATCCTGGTGTTCATGATCTTCTCTGGATTATTCAAGGGAGGAACCCGCCTTGCAATGCCGAACATTATGCACGTCGGACTTATCGTCATTGAAGACTAGTTCAGGGGCTACTGAGGGAGTCCTGGACTAGGGGGTGTTCGGACAACCGGACTATCAATGTCCGCCGGACTCCAAGACTACGAAGATACAAGATTGAAGACTCCGGCTCGTGTCCGGAAGGTACTTTCCTTGGCGTGGAAGGCAAGCTTGGCGATACGGATATGTAGATCTCCTACCATTGTAACCGACTCTGTGTAACCCTAGCCCCCTCCGGTGTCTATATAAACCGGAGGGCTTTAGTCCGTAGGACAACATACATTACAACAATCATACCATAGGCTAGCTTCTAGGGTTTAGCCTCCTTGATCTCGTGGTAGATCTACTCTTGTACTACCCATATCATCAATATTAATCAAGCAGGACGTAGGGTTTTACCTCCATCGAGAGGGCCCGAACCTGGGTAAAAACATCGTGTCCCTCGTCTCCTGTTACCATCCGCCTAGACGCACAGTTCGGGACCCCCTACCCAAGATCCGCCGGTTTTGACACCGACACCAAGGATCCTAAAATGGTAGCCTATCGCAACGCCGTCCTAAAAATGTCAGCTCGGTTTGAGGGGCTCGAATTTCACCATATAGCCCGGGATAACAACCAGGCAGCAGACATATTGGCACGCATTGGTGCAAAGCGCGATGTCGTCCCTCCCAACATCTTCCTAGAGAGGCTGTTTAAGCCATCTGTACTATGGGAGGGGGAGTCCGGAAATAACAACCCGGACCCAACCACACTGCCCGACACCGAACATTCTGACACAATTGGTGGTTTTGCCAACGAAGTAACACCCTCAGCCCACGTAATAATGGCAGTCATCGCCCCGTGGACGGAACCATTCCTAGCCTACCTAACCAGGCAGGAACTTCTCGAGGACCAAAATGAGGCCCGCTGCATAGTACGGCGATCTAAAGCCTACAAGGTCCATGAGGGAGAGCTTTATAAGAAAAGCACAACTGGAGTCCTTCAAAGGTGTATCTCCGAAGAGGAAGGGCAGAATCTTCTGGACAAAATTCATGCCGGACTCGGCGGGCACCACGCCGCAGCCCGGGCCCTTGTAGGCAAGGCCTTCCATACAGGATTCTATTGGCCGACGGCCCGGGCAGACGCTCAGGACTTAGTCCAACAATGCGTCGGTTGCCAGCTCTTCGCTAATCAAAGCCACATGCCACCCACCGCCCTCAAAACTATACCCATCACCTGACCCTTCGCGGTCTAGGGGCTTGACATGGTTGGACCCCTTAAAGGAGGAACCCACAAGAAAAATACCTACTGGTCATGGTGGATAAATTCACCAAATGGATAGAGGCCAAACCTGTTAAGATGGTCGAATCCGGACCAGTGATAGACTTCATATCAGGGGTCGTACACCGTTACGGCGTCCCCCACAGCATCGTCATTGATAACTGCACGAACTTCACGGCCGACAAGGTCAAACTCTGGTGCAAAAACATGGGCATCAAGCTCGACTATGCTTCAGTCTATCACCCTCAAACTAACGGTCAAGTCGAGCGAGCAAATGGTCTAATCATGAGCGGCATCAAACCAGACTAGTGCGGTCCCTCAAGGAATCTAACACGCACTGGGTAGACGAGCTCGACTCCGTACTCTGGGGGCTGCGGACCACGCCGAATCACACTACCGGATTCACACCATTCTTTATGGTATATGGCGCAGAGGCAGTTTTGCCCTACGATATAATTCATGACTCACCTCACGTGCGCATGTACGAAGAAAGAGAAGCCGAGCTTGATCGGCAGGATAGTTTGGATGCATTGGAGGAGGAGCGTGACGTGGCAAAAGCCCGTTCCGCATTCTATCAACAGCAGGCTCGAAGATATCAAAGCAGAGAAGTACGGGCCAAAACTTACAATGTTGGCGAGTTAGTTCTACGCCTGTCGGACAAAAAAAAGGAAAAACTCAAGCCCAAATGGGAAGGTCCCTTCATCATCGACCAAGTCCTGACCGGCGGAGCGTACCGTCTGCGAAATGCATCGGATAATCGACTCAAGCCGAACCCATGGAACGCAGCATGTCTCCGAAGATTCTACGCCTAGCACCGGATTCTGTGTTCGCCTCCTTCCTCCGTCTATATTTTACATAGTAGCTGTCTTATATTTCTCCCCTTCTGCCCCCTTTTCTCTTACAGCCTTTGAAGGCTCGTTCGCGCTTTGTTCGCACACACTTGACGCGCTATCCGCGCTCATTATACCTGGGGGCTTCTTTAACAGAAGCTTATTTATACGGGCTTCATGCCTAACACATGTGTCACACTTCCGCATGTACCTTTTATTCACCATTATATGCATCGATATGACTTAAGTTTTGGCCAAGCTGGGTTGCCTAGCTCCTGTGCTTACCCCTACGTTCCCGATTGTTCAGCTAGGTGGTAAAGGGAGCACCTCTGCGATTGTTACTGCCGGGTCAGCCGGATGTGTACCTCAGACTGGGTGAAGCCGAAAGCTAGCGTTCTTAAGGGAATATTCGGTCGGTGAACTAAAAGACGATTTCTTACCTATTTATTTATCTGCCCCCAGATGTTTTTCTGCTTTTTTCGCAGTCCGGACATGCACTTTAGGGCATGCCTCCCAGGGAAAGGAACCCCTAACGGAACTATTCTCCCTGGAAGATGTTTCTTACTAACCATGTAATATAACATAACTAGTTGGGCACTTGTCTGATAAAGCACTAATGACCCCTACGCCTGGTCCCCACGCATGCCCCGGTTCTTATATAACCGCGAGGGTATTCGGACACACTCCGGACTATTGGGTCCTGAGGTTGAAGCGAAAAGGTCCGCTATGACAAACGATCTACAATCCGGCTAGAAGGCATTTTACATGTCATCTTAAATTACATAGTCAATTCGACTGATTGTATTCCTCTTCAATGCCATCTAATAGGCTGTCTAGTTTACAGTCTTGCTGGGAATACTTTGCGGCCAACTCTACTTGGTCGTACACTAAGCTCACAGGGATCTCCTTCCCATCGGGCCCCACAGGTCCGACCTCGGCCATGTGGTTTGGGTCAGCCTTCGTGTACCGCGTCTTCACCATGGCCCAGGCCTCCCTGGCGCCTTGACAGCAGGCCGATATCTTCCATAATCGGAAGCGTTGCCGCGCTCCCTGAAGCCTCTCTGCAAGCTCTCCAAGGCCTTCGGGCAGGGAGACAGATGGTCACAAGGCCTGGGCGACGCCTTTCATCACCTGTCGAACTCGTTCGTGCAGTTGCAAGAGCTCGGGAAGAAGGTCACCCATAGAACCGGGCATTTCCTCTGCAGGAAGGCCTGTGAGCATACCTACAGACATACCTCTGTTAGTCTACTTCCTCGCCGAACTCTTTTTAAAATTTCGTTCAAGCACTTACTAAAAATGCCGCGTCGAAGCCGCTGATTCTCCTTAACGGAGTCAGACAGCTGGGCACGAACATTCTTTAGTTCCTCACCCAGCTGGGTGTTGGCATCTTGGAGATTATTTTTCTCTTGCCTCACCCTTGTAAGCACATTCTCGCCGGCCTTTAACCGGTGCATGAGCTGTTGCTTGTCCGGATCTATCCCGGTGCCATCTGCAATATTATTGTCAGACTTATACACACGCCGCACTTCACAAATTACTTATCTTTTGAAGCATATATTACCAGAGGGGGTCTCTTTGGCTTCCCCCGCTGTGGCTAGTGCGGCCTCAAGTTGGGCTTTGCACTCCTCCAGCTCCTGGGACAGTTGGGTATTCTTTTCTGTAAGATCCTGCACAATAAATGATCCTTAAATCAGTTATTCTAACTATTTCAAGTCTCGGGGGCTACTGGCATATATAACTGTCAAATTTTCTCACCCGTATGTCTTTTACATACTGCTCCGTGGCTCTGCCCAGACCATTTTGAGCGGCACGGAGGTGTGCATCTCCCGAATTGAAGGCATCCAATGCCTCTGGGGAGAAACATGCATCACGAAGAACTGTCCGGCGACGCCTGTGATTCATGGCACTCTCCACCTCAGAATTGGTGGCAGATAACCTGTCGGCATCCTCTATCGGAGGAGCATCCGACGCACGCCTCGTGTTCGCCTCCGCTTCTGGACCTAGTTTTGGAGCCTGGCGAGCGGAGGATTGATTGGCAACCTCTCCGGATGCAGTCCGGCGAGTGCTCTTCTTCCTGAAAAAGCACGAGCGTTAGTATGCCTCCCGGGAATAAAACCTGGGAGTAAGATGACACGCCATACCGTTGCACTGGCGTTTCAATCTGGACTGCACTTCTTTTCAGCCTGTTGGGCCTTGTTGTCCCTTGTTGACTAGCCGTCGCAGGCTCGGCCTTCCGCCTCAAGGACTTCCCCTGCTAAACACCATTGATATACGATGATCAAAAACAAGCACGGATGGG
Source organism: Triticum timopheevii (assembly GCA_963921465.1). NCBI lineage: Eukaryota > Viridiplantae > Streptophyta > Magnoliopsida > Poales > Poaceae > Triticum > Triticum timopheevii. The sequence continues at coordinate 466,031,833 of OY997272.1, read as the reverse complement.
TCATTTTCAAAGTATTGGGACTTCGGTCTCAGTTACCTGCGAGGCTGGAAGTATTCCGGGGTAATCGGCCGTAATGGCGACCAAGGCATTATCGATACTCAGTTGGTGAAATACCCCATCGATCAGCTCCACCGATATGTCCGGATCCTCTTGGGAGGTCGGATCGAGGAACCGTTCCAGATCCTCGGGTTGTGGAGGCGGGCTGTTTATATCCTTTACAGCCCCGCGCAGTTCCTGCGCTGAAATCACAAAATGAGATACTTGACTATGGGAGTATGTATTGGATAGGCAAAAATAAATGTCCGCTTACCCAGCTTGGAGGATTGTGCATAGAAAATCCGTCCTGTGGATTGACGCGGAGAAATTCCTCCTCTTCTCCCTTGTACAATGCGGACAGGATCTTCATCAGATCGGCGACCGATCCCGGCCCCTTACGGCCGTGGCGGGTGGCATCGTCCTCCCCGTTGAAATCCCACATGGGGTGGCCTCTATACTGGAGCGGCTGCACCCCCCGCATAATGCATGTGGCCATGACCCCGATCATGGTCAGTCCGGAATGAGCTAACAGCCTAATTCGGCTCATCAAGTAAAGGATATCCCTGTCATTTTCCTTCTAAGGGCTCCGTGGACGCCAACTTAGGCGTTTCTTCAAAGGAGCGTTATTGAACTCAGGGAGGCCGATCCGAACAGGGTCCAGCAGGGGGACATCTTCTATATATAACCATTCTGAAGGCCAGTCTTCGGACGCCTTCTTCGGGGTTCCGGATAGATATCCGGTTCTGGCGATGCGCCATAGTTCGGCTCCGCCCACTTGATATATTGACCCCTCTTGAGAACGGGGCACAAGGCAGAACAGCTTCTTCCACAATGCAAAATGAGCCTCGATGCCCAAAAACAGCTCGCAAAGGGCCACAAAGCCCGCAATATGCAAGATGGAGGCAGGCGTAAGGTTGTGCAACTGGAGGCCGTAGAACTCCAGGAGCCCCTGGAGAAACGGATGAATTGGAAATCCGAGCCCTCTTATCAAATAAGGGACAAGGCATACCGGCTCTCCTTTGGAGGGACTGGGGACGCTCTCCGCTTGCTTTCCGCCATTATAGGTGCCGAGTCCGGCTCGAACCGGAACCATGAAGGCTGGGGGAAGAAATCCCTTGGTTTGGAGCGTCACTAGCTCGCTGTGTGGGACGGAGCATCTCTCCCAATCTCCAGGCTGAGGGCTGGGAAGGCGAGAGGAGGAGCCGCGTCGACTGTCCATGATGGAATGGGTTTCTGTCAGATGTGCTCCGGTGAATGCTCGCGAAGGGAGGATGGTGTGATTCGGATCTAGATCCTCGTCTCCTTTATAGGCAGCTCATTTGTGCAGCTAGGGGGGTAAATGTAAAAATACCCTGGCTTTTTGCATTCGTTCGACACGTGGAAGATGGCCATTATTGGGCATGGAAGCCAAAGAGCGCAATATTTACAAAAAGCCGGACGCTATTCAATAGGTGCACGGGATTTGGAGAAGAACCCGCCTTGCAATGCCGAAGACAATCTACGCACCGGACTCATCGCCATTGAAGCCTGGTTTGGGGGCTACTGAGGAAGTCCCAGATTAGGGGGTGTCCGGATAGCCGAACTATCACCTTTGGCCGGACTCCTGGACTATGAAGATACAAGATTGAAGACTTCGTCTCATGTCCGGATGGGACTTTCCTTGGCATGGAAGGCAAGCCTGGCGATACGGATATGTAGATCTCCTACCATTGTAACCAACTCTGTGTAACCCTAACCCTCTTCGGTGCCTATATAAACCGGAGGGTTTTAGTCCGTAGGACGAACAACAATCATACCATAGGCTAGCTTCTAGGGTTTAGCCTCTTTGATCTCGTGGTAGATCTACTCTTGTACTACCCATATCATCAATATTAATCAAGCAGGAGTAGGGTTTTACCTCCATCAAGAGGGCCCGAACCTGGGTAAAAACATCGTGTCCCTTGTCTCCTGTTACATCCGCCTAGACGCACAGTTCGGGACCCCCTACCCGAGATCCGCCGGTTTTGACACCGACAGCAGTGCTACAAATAAGTTGCACTATCATTATCAACTTTGCATCTTTTGGCATCAATACTATGAATATGTGTATTACCACGATCGAGATTCAATAAACCATCAACATTGGGTGTATGACCATAGAAGGTTTTATTCATGTCAACAGAATAACAATTATTCTCTGTCTTAAATGAATAACAGTATTGCAATTAACATGATCTAATCATATTCATGCTCAATGCAAACACCCAATAACATTTAGTTAGGTTCAACACTAATCCCGAAAGTATGTGGAGTGCTCGATGATGATCATATAAATCTTGGAACCACTTCCAACACACATCGTCACTTCATCCTCAACTAGTCTCTATTTATTCTGCAACTCATGTTTCGAGTTACTAATCTTAGTGACCGAACAAGTATAAAATACCCAGGGATTACTACGAGCACTAGTAAGGTACACATCAATAATATGTATATCAAATATACCTTTGTTCACTTTGCCATCATTCTTATCCGCCAAATATTTGGGGCAGTTCCACTTCCAGTGACCATTTCCTTTGCAGTAGAAGCACTCAGTTTCAGGCTTAGGTCCAGCTTTGGGCTTCTTCACGGGAGTGACAACTTGCCTGCCATTCTTCCTGAAGTTCCCTTTCTTTCCCTTTGCCCTTTTCATGGAACTAGTGGTCTTGTTTAATCATCAACACTTGATGCTCTTTCTTGATTTCTACCTTCGTCGATTTCAGCATCACGAAGAGCTCGGGGATCGTTTTCGTCATCCCTTGCATACTATAGTTCATCATGAAGATCCAGTAACTTGGTGACGGTGACTAGAGAACTCTGTCAATCACTATCTTATCTGGAAGATTAACTCCCACTTGATTCAAGTGATTGTAGTTCCCAGAAATTCTAAGCACATGCTCACTAGTTGAGCAATTCTCCTCCATCTTTTAGGAAAAGTACTTGTCAGAGGTCTCATACCTCTTGACACAGGCATGAGTCTGAAATACCAATTTCAGCTCTTGGAACATCTGATATGCTTCATGATGTTTCAAAAACGTTTTTGAAGTCCCGGTTCTAAGCCGTAAAGCATAGTGCACTAAACTATCAAGTAGTCATCACATTGAGCTAGCCAAACATTCATAACGTCTACATCTGCTCCTGCAATAGGTCTGTCACCTAGCGGTGCATCAAGGACATAATTCTTCTGTGTAGCAATGAGGATACACCTCAGATCATGGACCCAGTCCGCATCATTGCTACTATCATCTTTCAACTTAGTTTTCTCTAGGAACATATAAAAACAGAGGGAAGCTATAACGCGAGCTATTGATCTACGACATAATTTGCAAAATACTATCAGGACTAAGTTCATGATAAATTAAAGTTCAATTAATCATATTACTTAAGAACTCCCACTTAGATAGACATCCCTCTAGTCGTCTAAATGATCACGTGATCCAAATCAACTAAACCATGTCCGATCATCACGTGAGATGGAGTGGTTTTCAATGGTGAACATCACTATGTTGATCATATCTACTATATGATTCACGCTCGACCTTTCAGTCTCCAGTGTTCCGAGGCCATATCTGCATATGCTAGGCTCATAAAGTTTAACCCGAGTATTCTGCGTGTGCAAAACTTGCTTGCACCTGTTGTATGTGAACGTAGAGCTTATCACACCCGATCATCACATGGTGTCTTGGCATGAAGAACTATCGCAACAGTGCATACTCAGGGAGAACACTTATACCTTGAAATTTTAGTAAGGGATCATCTTATAATGCTACCGCCGAACTAAGAAAAAAAACAATATACTCCCTCCATTCCTAAATATTTGTCTTTCTAAAGATTTCAACAAGTGGCTACATACAGAGCAAAATGAATAAATCTACACTCTAAAATGTCTATATACATCCGTATGTGGTAGTCTATATGAAATCTCTAAAAAGACAAATATTTAGGAATGGAGGGGGTAAAAGATAAACATCAAATGCTATCAAAATAATTGACATGATATGGCCATCATCATTGAGGGAGTCCTGGATTAGGGGGTGTCCGGATAGCCGAACTATCACCTTTGGTCGGACTCCTGGACTATGAAGATACAAGATTGAAGACTTCGTACCGTGTCCGGATGGGACTTTCCTTGGCGTGGAAGGCAAGCTTGGCAATACAGATATGTAGATCTCCTACCATTGTAACCGACTCTGTGTAACCCTAACCCTCTTCGGTGCCTATATAAACCGGAGGGTTTTAGTCCGTAGGATGAACAACAATCATAACATAGGCTAGCTTCTAGGGTTTAGCCTCTCTGATCTCGTGGTAGATCTACTCTTGTACTACCCATATAATCAATATTAATCAAGCAGGAGTAGGGTTTTACCTCCATCGAGAGGGCCCGAACCTGGGTAAAAACATCGTGTCCCTTGTCTCCTGTTACCATCCGCCTAGACGCATAGTTCGGGACCCCCTACCCGAGATCCACCGGTTTTGACACCGACATTGGTGCTTTCATTGAGAGTTCCTCCGTGTCGTCATCTTTAGGCCCGATGGCTCCTCCGATCATCAACAGCGATGCAGTCCAGGGTGAGACTTTTCTCCCCGGACAGATCTTTGTATTCGGCGGCTTTGCACTGCGGGCCAATTCGCTTGGCCATCTGGAGCAGATCGAAAGCTATGCCCCTGGACATCAGGTCAGATTTAGAAGTTTGAACTATACGGCTGACGTCCGCGGAGACTTGATCTTCGACGGGTTCGAGCCACAGCCAAGCGTGTCGCACTGTCACGATGGACATGATCTAGCTCTGCCGCCGGACAGTGCCCTGGAGGCCGCACCAGTGTCCGCTCCGACCCTTAGCTCGGAGCCGACTGCGCCGATCGAGGACGGGTGGCTGGACACCGCCTCAGGGGCTGCTATCTCTACGGCGATCGAGCCGAACACCAACCCTGTCCTTTGCGAAGCTCGTGACTCCAAGGTGCCAGACTCCTCTCCGGAATCCGAACCTTCCACGCCCCTACCAATAGAATTCGATTGGGCGCCGATCATGGAGTTCACTGCCGTGGACATCTTTCAGCACTCGCCCTTTGCCGACATCCTGAATTCGCTAAAGTCTCTCTCTTTATCAGGAGAGCCCTGGCCGGATTATGGTCGGGAAGGTTGGGATGCAGATGACGAAGAAATTCAAAGCCCACCCACCACCCACTTCGTAGCCACTGTCGATGATTTAACCGGCATGCTCGACTTCGACTCCGAAGACATCGACGGTATGGACGACGATGCAGGAGACGACCAAGAACCAGCGCCTACAGGGCACTGGAAGGCCACCTCATCATACGACATATACATGGTGGACATCCCAAAAGATGGGAATGGCGATGGAACAACGGAGGATGACCCTTCCAAGAAACAGCCTAAGCGCCGGCATCAGCGGCGCCGCTCTAAATCCCGCCACAAAAAAATGGTGATTCTGGCACGGGAGACAATAACACCCCGGAAAGTGCCGAAGACAACCCCCTCTAGCAGGATTCAGCACAAGAGGATGGAGAAGCCAGCCCTCATGAGAGAGCGGCAGACAGAGAGGTAGAGGACGATAATTACATGCCTCCCTCCGAAAACGAGGCAAGCCTCGACGACAACGAATTTGTCGTGCCTGAGAATCTCGTCGAACAGGAGCGTTTCAAACGCAGGATTATGGCCACGGCAAGAAGACTCAAGAAAAAGCAGCAACAGCTTAGAGCTGACCAAGACTTGCTAGCTGACAGATGGACTGAAGTCCTTGCGGCCGAAGAGTATGAACTCGAACGCCCCTCCAAGAGCTACCCAAAACGCAGGCTGCTACCCCGATTAGAGGAGGAAGCACCCAAACCTACATCACCAGCGCATGATGCGGCCGACCGGCCACCTCGTGGCCGCGACAAAGAGGCATCTCGGCCCTCCACTCAAGCCGCACCCCGGCGTCGCTCAAAAAGTACCAAGGCACGGGGAAATGCGCCAGACCTGCGAGATATATTGGAGGACAAGGCAAGGCAAACAAGATCGATCTATGGATCGCGTGGGCGCCTCACTACACGTGACGATAACCGTCACGCCGGATACAGCAAATCCGGCCAAGCTGAACACAACAAACAAAGCTCATTTGAGCCACGTCGTGATATAGCCCAGTACAGGGGCGCCGCACACCCACTATGCTTCACAGATGAAGTAATGGATCATCAAATCCCCGAGGGTTTCAAACCCGTAAACATCGAATCATACGATGGCACAACAGATCCTGCGGTATGGATCGAGGACTACCTCCTTCATATCCACATGGCCCGCGGTGATGATCTACACGCCATCAAATACCTCCCACTCAAGCTTAAAGGACCAGCTCAGCATTGGCTTAACAGCTTGCCAGCGGAGTCAATTGGTTGTTGGGAAGACCTGGAAGCCGTATTCCTCGACAACTTCCAGGGCACCTATGTGCGACCACCAGACGCCAATGACCTAAGCCACATAATTTAGCAGCCAGAGGAATTGGCCAGACAATTCTGGACACGGTTCCTAACCAAGAAAAATCAAATCGTCGACTGTCCGGATGCAGAGGCCCTTGCAGCCTTCAAACATAACATCCGCGACGAGTGGCTTGCCCGGCACCTAGGACAGGAAAAGCCAACATCCATGGCAGCCCTCACAACACTCATGACCCGCTTTTGCACGGGAGAGGACAGCTGGCTAGCTCGTAGTAACAACATGACCAAGAGCCCTGGTAATTCGGATACCAAGGACAGCAACGGCAGGTCGCGTCGCAACAAGCACAAGCGCTGCATTAACGGCGATAATACTGAGGATACGGCAGTCAATGCCGGATTCAGAGGCTCTAAATCCGGTCAGCGGAAAAAGCCATTCAAAAGAAATGCTCCGGGCCCGTCCAATTTGGACCGAATACTCGATCGCTTGTGCCAGATACACGGCACCCCCGAAAAACCAGCCAACCACACCAACAGAGATTGTTGGGTGTTCAAGCAGGCAGGCAAGTTAAATGCCGAAAACAATGACAAGGGGCTGCATAGCGACGACGAGGAGGAGCCCCGGCCGCCGAACAATAGAGGACAGAAGGGCTTCCCCCTACAAGTGCGGACGGTGAACATGATATACGCAACCCACATACCCAAAAGGGAGCGGAAGCGTGCACTAAGGGACGTATATGCGATGGAGCCAGTCGCCCCAAAGTTCAATCCGTGGTCCTCCTGCCCAATCACTTTTGATCGAAGGGACCACCCCACTAGCATCCGCCATGGCGGATTCGCCGCATTGGTTCTAGACCCAATCGTTAACGGATTTTACCTCACTAGAGTCCTGATGGACGGCGGCAGCAGCCTGAACCTGCTTTGTCAGGATACAGTGCGCAAAATGGGCATAGACCCCTCAAGGACTAAACCCACAAAGACGACCTTTAAAGGCGTCATACCAGGTGTAGAGGCCAACTGTACAGGCTCAGTTACACTTGAAGTGGTCTTCGGATCCTCGGATAACTTCCGAAGCGAGGAGTTAATCTTCGACATAGTCCCGTTCCACAGCGGCTATCACGCACTGCTCGAACGAACCGCATTTGCAAAGTTCAATGCGGTGCCGCACTACGCATACCTCAAGCTCAAGATGCCAGGCCCTCGAGGAGTCATTACGGTCAACGGAAACATCGAACGCTCTCTCCGAACGGAGGAGCATACGGCGGCCCTCGCGGCTAAAGTACAAAGCAGCCTCTCAAGGCAATCCTCGAGTCCGGCTATTAAACGTCCGGACACCGTCAAGCGCGCTTGGAGTAACCTACAACAAGACCGCATGGCACGTCCCGAGCACGCGTAGCAATGCGGCCCCAAACCCAGCCCTCGCGAAATTGCGAAACCAGTACTACGCGTACATAATTACGCTCTGGAAATACCATGGGCATAGGGGGAGGGGCACGACCACGGCAGGCCCAGAATGCGGCTCAACCGCACCAGGGGCTGCCGATTGTGTCATTCTTTTTTCTCTTACTTTCAGGACTCCTTTCTCAAGAAGCCCTGTCCGGCAGTAGAATCGCCGAACACACGATGCAACAGCCAGAGAAGCAGAAAGCTACGTCGAGTGTCCAGGTGGTCTCTATAACGAGCAGCATACTTGTTTCACATATCATCCCGCAGCTCGCCCCTGGAGGGGGACAGGTCAAATAGTCCCGTCCATTGCTTATCGCGCTATTTGTATCGTTCTGCTTTTACCGCAGCCTTTTTAAATAAACAATACATAGCTTCTGCCTATTATTGCATTCCTTTTTTTATCTATATATGTTCACTTATGACATGTTGCACCCGTACACTTTGGTACGGCCAAATACACCAGGGGCTTAAGTACCCCAAAATATGGTGTGATAAGTCCGAACACTTTCACAAGTTCGGCACCCCGAACTTATAGCATTATATGCATCGGCTCCGAATCATGTCTTGGCTCAATAGTTGGGTTTGCCCGGCTCCCATGTTTGGTACCTTATGTTCCGTTATATCGGCTAAGGTAGTGCTGGGAGAACCACTGCGATTGTGCCCTGGTTGAGCTAGGTTAAGCACCTCAGTGGAGAAAGCAAAAACTGACCGTCATGATAGGGCAAGAGCTAGTCGCTGTTCGAGAGGTTTTCGAGTCCCTAAAGACTTATGCCGCTTAGAGCGAGGAGTCGGCTTTGTCCGGCCCAGGCGTGGATAGCGCCCCGAACTCGGTCTTCCGAATACCAGGGGCTTCGCCGAAATTTAAAATTATAGAATTCTATGGCTAAGTAAGAGTGTTCAAGCATTATAGTCCGGTTGCCTCGTTCGTTGCGTTGAGCGCCTCCCTTGAAGGACCCAAGAATGGGAAAAAGAGCGCTCAAGTTTATCCCGAACACCCCAGCACTCGTGGCATGGGGGCAGAAGCCGACGACTCGCCATCTCTCAAATTTAATAAACGGCCGCACAGAAGGTAATATTTTAAATTCATAAGCGTTGCTTAGCGCATATGAACAAGTTTTCAGCGTACAGGATAACAAATGCGAGTTTACTCAAAAATTACATCTTTGGAGCATTCACCGCTATAAGGCGGGCACCCTTCAGGACGCCCTCATAATACATCTCGGGCTTGCGATACTCCTTGCCTGGTGGTGGTCTGTCCATCACAAGCTTCTTAGCGTCCATCTTGCCCCAGTGCACTTTAGCACGGGCAAGGGCCCTACGGGCACCTTCGATGCAAACGGAGTGCTTGACGACTTCAATCCATGGACAGGCATCCACCAGCCGCCTCACCAGCCCGAAGTAGCTCCCAGGCATGGCTTCCTTAGGCCACAGCCGAACTATGAGGCCCTTCATGGCCTGTTCGGCCACCTTATGGAGCTCGACCAGCTGCTTCAGCTGGTCACTCAAGGGCACCGGGTGACAGGCCTCAGCATACTGAGACCAGAACACCTCCTCCGTCGAACTCCCCTCTTCGGCTCGGTAAAATGCGGCAGCATCGGACACACTGCGGGGCAGATCTGCGAATGCTCCTGGAGAGCTCCGGATTCGGGTAAGTAACAGATAATTCACTTTCACGTGCTTGCTTTGCATAAAGAATGCCTTACCCGCCGCTATCTTCTTCAATGCCTCAATTTCCTGGAGGGCTTTTTGGGCTTCGGCCTTAGCGGCTTTGGCGCTCTCAAGGGCCGAGGCGAGCTCGGACTCTCGAGTCTTTGGGTCACGCTCCAAACTCTCGTGTTTTTCCACGAGAGCCTGGAGCTCTTGCCGCACCTCCGCCACCCACGCCTCCTGCTTCTCTCGCTCGGTGCTCTCCATGGCCGCATTGCTTTCGGCCTTGGACACCGCTTCCTTCAGGGTCGCCACCTCGTTCCTGTCATTTTTGGCAACCACATATTTTATATACTTCCATAAGGTATTGCTTACCTTCCCTGTCCTCGAGCTGCTTTTTGGCAAGGCCGAGCTCGTTCTCGGACCGCTCGTGGCTCTGCTTCAACGCATTGACCTTCGCAGTCAGTGCGGCATAGGTCAGCAGCGCAGCCTGCATTCCCATATTGACATACCTATGTTAGACTCCTGCGTACATCTTTTAGATCCTCAGTTCGGCTTTTCTTTTTGAACACCAAACTGAGCATCAGGGGCTACTGTCTATGTGGTAACATTTTTACATATCTTAAATACTTACCTCAAAGCCTGTTAGAAGGCTGGCACAGGCTTCAGTCAGCCCGCTTTTGGCGGGCTGAACTTTCTGGATCACCACACTCATAACAGTGTGGTGCTCCTCGTCGATGGAGGCGCCGTTAAGCGCCTCCAGCAAATTATCCAGTACATCCGGTTGGATGGAGGTCACCGGTGTCGCAGTCTTGCCCTTCTTACGAAGGGGCCGCCTGTTGGACTCCGGAACCACCGAAGGTTCCGGTGCGGAGTCCGGCCCAGGGCCGAACTTAGAGCCCTTTGGGGTTTGATCCCCCTTGCACCTGGAGTCCGGGAGGTTGCCTAGCGGCGTCTCCTGGACCACCTCCTCCTGGCAGGGCCCCTTTTGGGACCCTACCTCGGCGTCATCCGCAGTGCGAGGAGAGGAGGCAGCCGGAAGTGAGGTGCTATTCACGTCCGACAAATCCAGGGAGCCGCTCGTTGAAGCGTCGAGCCCGTCCTTGGGCGGGTTGCAGGGTTATATTCGGCGTTAGGAGATTCTGTGCGACAAATGGAATGCCATGAGTTATTCTGGTATCTGGACGATTTCGCCAGGGGCTTAGCCCTCGGTGACCACTCCTCCTCGCCGTCGTCGGCGTTGGTGGAGTAGTCTGGAGGGAGGGTCCTTCCCTTCTTGGACCCTCCGGCCTCCCCAGTTGGGGCGACCTTCCTTTTCTTCTATCCCCCCGCTGGGGGAGAGGCCACTTTTTCCTCCTCCTCGTCTTCGCGGGAGGAGTCTGCCTCGGAGTCATCGGACGATGAGTCCGACAACACCTGGCGCCGGGAACTCCTTCGAGTTCCCGTGGCCTTCTTCTTGGCCTTCTTCTCTGGCACCACGTCAGGTGCCGGAACCAGCAGCCCTGTCGATCGGGTGTCCATTGGGTCTTCTGGCAAGGGAGCCGGACAGTCAGCCTGCCCGGACGTCTTCTGCCAATCCTGTCAAAGGCAAGGGAGTTTAGATCCCGCATAGAGTCAAACTATGGAAAACAAGAGTCCCGTAAAGGATAAAGTAGCTTACCTCGCTGGCTTGACGCTGCGAGTTGAATCCACGATCTTCGGTAGCGGATGCGGGAGCCTCGGCGCCCCTGAACAGCACCTTCCAGGCATCTTCATACGTAGTGTCAAAGAGCCTGCTCAAGGTTTGGTGCTGTGCCGGATCAAACTCCCACAAGCTGAAGGCCCGTTGTTGGCCCGGGAGGATCCGGCGGATGAGCATGACCTGGACTACGTTGACAAGCTTGAGCTTCTTGTTCACCAGGTTTTGGACGTAGGTTTGAAGTCCGGTCAGCTCTTCCGAATTACCCCACGTCAAGCCCGTCTCTTTCCAGGAGGTGAGCCGTGTAGGGAAGCCAGATCGAAATTCGGGGGCCGCTGCCCATTTAGGGTCACGCGGCTCGGTGATGTAGAACCACCCCGATTGCCACCCCTTTATGGTCTCCACGAAGGAGCCCTCGAGCCATAGGACGTTGGCCATCTTGCCCACCATGGCACCTCCGCACTCCGCTTGGCGGCCGCCCACTACCTTCGGCTTGACATTGAAGGTGTTCAGCCATAAGCCGAAGTGGGGCTGGATGCAGAGGAAGGCCTCGCACACGACGATGAACGCCGAGATGTTGAGGATGAAATTTGGGGCCAGATCATGGAAATCCAGGCCGTAGTAGAACATGAGCCCCCGGACAAATGGGTGAAGTGGAAAACCTAGTCCACGGAGGAAGTGGGTGAGGAACACCACCCTCTCATGGGGCCTGGGGGTGGGGATGAGCTGCCCCTTGTTGGGGAGCTGATGCGCGATGTCGTCGGACAAGTATCCGGCCTTCCGCAACTTTTTGATGTGCCATCCACTGGCATCCCGCTCCGAACATGGCTGGAGAAGGTTGAGGTGGGATGTGCGGACTTGGGCGCTGGAGCTCGAGTGCGCGGAAATGGATGAGCAAAGGAGGAAGAAGGCATAGGTAAAAAGGTGGATCCTTATCCCCTTATATGGGCGGACGAAGCTATGCGTCCCCACCAGCCTGGTAAAACTCGCTTATCTCCCAAGTGCCGTAATCAATGGCGCGGTTGGGTTACCCACGCCCGTATTAATGAGAATCCCGGAATAAGGGGACATGATCTCTGCTTTGACAAGACGTGCCAAGGAAACCACCTCGCTAAACGCGCTGAGGTGGGAAAGTAAAACGATTCAAATAAAGGCTTGGCCGTGGTGTGATGTCACGCCACGGAATACGTCAGCAGATTGAATTTGTGTAAATATTATTCTCTCTACGGAGGTATGTGGAACTTATTTTGCAGAGCCGGACACTATCCTCGTGTTCAAAATCTTCTATGAAGTATTCGGAGGAGGAACCCGCCTTGCAATGCCGAAGACAATATGCGCGCCGGACTCGTCGTCATTGAAGCCTGGTTCAGGGGCTACTGAGGGAGTCCTGGATTAGGGGGTGTCCGGATAGCCGAACTATCACCTTTGGCCAGACTCCTGGACTATGAAGATACAAGATTGAAGACTTCGTCCCGTGTCCGGATGGGACTTTCCTTGGCGTGGAAGGCAAGCTTGGCGATACGGATATGTAGATCTCCTACCATTGTAACCGACTTTGTGTAACCCTAACCCTCTTTGGTGCCTATATAAACCGGAGGGTTTTAGTCCGTAGGACGAACAACAATCATACCATAGGCTAGCTTCTAGGGTTTAGCCTCTCTGATCTCGTGGTAGATCTACTCTTGTACTACCCATATCATCAATATTAATCAAGCAGGAGTAGGGTTTTACCTCCATCGAGAGGTCCTGAACCTGGGTAAAAACATCGTGTCCCTTGTCTCCTGTTACCATCCGCCTAGACGCACAGTTCGGGACCCCCTACCCGAGATCCGCCGGTTTTGACACCGACAATCATCTTGTGCCTTTGATCTCCATCTCCAAAGTACCATCATGATCTCCATCGTCACCAACATGACACCATGATCTCCATCATCTTGATCTTTATCAACGTGTCATCACATGGTCGTCTCGCCAACTATTGCTTTTGCAACTATTGCTATCGCATAGCGATAAAATAAAGCAATTATATGGTGCTTGCATCTTATGCAATAAAGAGACAACCATAAGGCTCCTACCAGTTGCCGATAACTTTAAAAAAACATGATCATCTCATACAACAATTTATATCACATCATGCCTTGACCATATCACATCACATGAAGCCCTGCAAAAACAAGTTAGACGTCCTCTACTTTGTTGTTGCAAGTTTTACGTGGCTGCTACGGGATTCTAGCAAGAACCGTTCTTACCTACGCATCAAAACCACAATGACCTTTCGTCAAGTGTGTTGTTTTAACCTTCAACAAGGACCGGCCGTAGTCAAACTCGATTCAACTAAAGTTTGAGAAACAGACACCCGCCAGCCACCTATGTGCAAAAGCACGTCGATAGAACCAGTTTCATGAACGCGGTCATGTAATGTCGGTCCGGACCGCTTCATCCAACAATACCGCCGAATCAAAGTAAGACGTTGGTGGTAAGCAGTATGACTATTATCGCCCACAACTCTTTGTGTTCTACTCGTGCATATAACATCTATGCATAGACCTGGCTCGGATGCCACTGTTGGGAACGAGGTAATTTCAAAAAAATCCCTATGATCACGCAAGACCTATTTAGGAGATGCATAGCGACGAGAGGGGAGAGTGTGTCCATGTACCCTCGTAGACCGAAAGCGGAAGCGTTTAGTAACACGGTTGATGTAGTCGAACGTCTTCACATCCAACCGATCCAAGTACCGAACGTACGGCACCTCCGCGTTCAGCACACGTTCAGCTCGATGACGTCCCTCATACTCTTGATCCAGTTGAGGCCGAGGGTGAGTTCCGTCAACACGACAGTGTGGCGACGGTGATGATGATGCTACCGGCGCAGGGCTTCACCTAAGCACTACGATGGTATGATCGAGGTGTGTAACTGTGGAGGGGAGCACCACACATGGTTAAGAGAAACTTGTGTATTCTAGGGTTGACCCCCTGCCCCCGTATATAAAGGAGCAAGGGGGAGGTCGGCAGGCCCTCCTAGGGCACGCCAGGAGAGGGGAATCCTACTAGGACTCCAAGTCCTAGTAGGTTTCCACCTAAGGAAGAGGGGGAAGAAGGAAGGGAGAGGGGGAAGGGAAGGGAAGGGGGGCTCCGCCCCCTTCCCCTACTCCAATTTGGACCCAAGGGGGGGCAAGGCCAGCCCCTCCAGGCCCTTTCTCTCTTCCCACTAAGGCCCATCGAGGCCCATTAGTTCCCCTAGGGGGTTCCGGTAACCCTTCGGCACTCCGATTTTATCCGAAACTTTCCGGAACACTTCTGGTGTCCGAATATAGCCGTCCAATATGTCAATCTTTATGTCTCGACCATTTTGAGACTCCTCGTCACGTCTGTGATCTCATCCGAGACTCTGAAAAAACTTCGGTCATCAAAAACACATAACTCATAATACATATCATCATCGAACGTTAAGCGTGCGGACCCTACGGGTTCGAGAACTATGTAGGCATGACCGAGACTCATCTCTGGTCAATAACCAATAGCGGAACCTGGATGCTCATATTGGCTCCCACATATTCTATGAAGATCGTTATCGGTCAAATCGCATAACAACATATGTTGTTCCCTTTGTCATCGGTATGTTACTTGCCCGAGATTCGATCGTCGGTATCATCATACCTAGTTCAATCTCATTACCGGCAAGTCTCTTTACTCGTTCTGTAATGCTTCATCCCGCAACTAACTCATTAGTCACATTGCTTGCAAGGCTTATAGTGATGAGCATTACCGAGAGGGCCCATAGATATCTCTCCGATACACGGAGTGACAAATCCTAATCTCGATCTATGCCAACCCAACAAACACCTTCGGAGACACCTTTAGAGCATCTTTATTATCACCCAGTTATGTTGTGACGTTTGATAGCACACAAGGTGTTCCTCCGGTATTCGGGAGTTGCATAATCTCATAGTCTGAGGAACGTGTATAAGTCATGAAGAAAGCAGTAGCAATGAAACTGTAACAATCATAATGCTAAGCTAACGGATGAGTCTTGTCCATCACATCATTCTCCTAATGATGTGATCCTGTTCATCAAATGAAAACACATGCCTATGGTTAGGAAACATAACCATCTTTGATTAACGAGCTAGTCAAGTAGAGGCATACTAGGGACACTATGTTTTGTCTATGTATTCACACATGTACTAAGTTTCCGGTTAATACAATTCTAGCATGAATAATAAACATTTATCATGATATAAGGAAATAAATAATAACTTTATTATTGCCTCTAGGGCATATTTCCTTCATCCATGGGGTAGCGAGGAGCTGTGAAATCAGGCTGAACGAGCTCCGTGGAAGCCACGCTGCTTCTTCACTGAGATGGTGGGGTAGCTTCTGGGGCAGGATCTTCGTGTCGCTGAGATGGTTGGCCGGCAGCTGCAAGTTCCTCTAGCTTCGCTATTTTTGCATTGAGCTTCTGCATTTTGCTCAACTCCGCTTTCCTCTTTCTCTCTCGGCTTTTGTAACCACCTGCGCCGGGAAAACCAACCACCCACGGAACAGAGCCTGGTGCGCCTCTTGTTCATCGAGGGTGCTCAGGATTCCCGAGGGCCTCAGTCAGCTCGTCCTTCTCTCTGTCGGGAATGAACGTCCCTTCTGCGCTGCGCTGATATATTTCTGAAGCTTCTTGATGGGTATTGCAAGTTGCTCGTCCGTCCAACGACACTCCCCTGTTTCTGGGTCCAAAGTTCCCCCAACCCCAAAGAACCAAGTCCTTGAACGGTCTGGCTAGTTCAATGTCGTTGGTTGGACCCCTTTAGCAAGCAGGTCTTCCTCAGCTTTGTCCCGTAACGGCCGAGCTTTGTAGTAGCCACCTAACCCCGTTGATGGTGATACTTCTTCTTTGCAGCATTTTTATTTTTTGTATCTGACCTTTGCTTACCCTTCTCTGATGTCTTGTAGGCCACAAATGCGGGTCAGTGATCTCTTATCTTCTCATATTGGCCCTTGAATTCTGGAGTCTACCCTTGCTCGACAAACTTTGTGTTCAACTCTTTCTTCTAGTTCCTGAATAGATCTGCCATCTTCTTAAGAGAAAACGCCTTGACCTTTGGCTCTATAGCTGGCTTATTTGGATCCTCCTCTGGCGGTAGGGTGAAATTTGCCATCAGCGCGGTCTAAAGATCAGCTTTCTGTCTATCCTGGACATAAGAAACTCCAGGGTGGTCCTTACTCTTATTCCATTGCTCGATGCTGATCGGGACGCTGTCCCTAACAATAACTCTGCACTGACTAACAAATGTGTCCTTCGCCCGCTTGGGTTCAATAGGTTGGCCATCGTCCATGATTGATGTGGTCGTGAACCTTTCATCGTGGCGCAACCTTTTCTTCGGGCCTCGTCTCCTTATGGAAGTTTGGCACGATCCGGAGGGCTGTAAAAGAAGAAAGAAGTGTTAATATATTTACATACCAAAACAATTAATGCATCAAGTCAGCACAGGCTTAATTAATATATATACCTCACCGGACTTTGCAACAGCTCCCTCCTCCGTTCAGTCACCGGAGCCGTCATCATGGTCTTCTTCCTCCGCCATTCGGTCACCAGAGCCGTCATGATCTCCTTCCTCCTCCATTGTTAGATCACCGGAGCCATCATCCTCTCCTTCCTGACCATCAGTATCGTTGAGAAATGACAAGACATCACCTCCGTCGCGGATTATATCCCCCAACTACTCTTCTTGTTCTAAGTCTCTGTCCATAGTTTCTGCAAATATTACAAAATGGCAATATACAAACATGAGAGATGGATATATTAGTGGAAAACCTAGACCTAGATAATATCACAACAAGGGGCGGGAGGGGGTAGGAGATCGACAACGATTTTTTTCTAGGGTTTGGGTGGCCTCGAGAGATCGATAATGCTTTTTCTTCTAGGGTTTAGGTGGCCTCGAGAGTTTATCGGGTAGGGGCGGGAGGGGGTAGGAGATCGATAACGCTCTTTCTTCTAGGGTTTGGGTGGCCTCGAGGGTTGGTCAGGCGAGCGGACCGGGAGTAAATTTAGTAACTTTGGACTTCGTAAATTTGGTCGGGTGAGAGGGGGTTGATCGACGTCCCCCCTCATGTCGAAGTTATCGGGGATACGTTTCTAGAGAAAATACAACACTTGATATGTTCATCGAACAAACTTAATATGAGTTTTAACAGAAAACGTTCATCGAACAAAATTACAACAGAAAAAATTGACCAAGTTTTCATATATCATCATATCATCATCATCATCTACAAAAAAAATTGACCAAGTTTTCATATATATATATATATATCATCATCATCTACTACAAAAAAAAAATCGACCAAGTTTTCATATATCATCATCGTCTACTGCTACAAAAATGTTCATCCATCCATCCATCCATATTCAAAATGTTCATATTCTACAATATCACAAAAAAAATCTATGCACATAAAAAAAATTGCATATTCTTTGCATATGAACATACATACATTTTCTTTTTTTCTTAAATGTAACTTTTGCATATATAGAGCATGTATAGAGCATCAATAATCTCCATTACATTGGAGCAACGGCGAGCTCGGGGACGGCGACGATGGTTGGCGACGGCGCTTACAGATGGCGTGCGGGGATGGCGACGAGAAGGAAAGGGGAGGAGGCAGGGGCTCACAGTGCGGTCATAGGGAACGATAGCGGGCTTGGGGAGGGCTCTAGGTCGCCGGAATTGGTGGCGGAAGTGACAAACAGCGTGGAGGAAGAAAGGGTCGCGGGCCCTGGCGTGGTACTTCCCCGGGCAAACGAACGGGCAGAGGCGATGAGGTCGAGCGCGGGGAGGCTTTCGGGCTGATCGGAACGGCGAGAGAAGAGCGGCGCGTCGGGGCAGGGCAGGGAAAGGGCGTCGACGGTGACGACGACGAGGAGGCATCTTGATAACCCACAAGTATATGGGATCACAACAGTTTTTGAGGGTAGAGTATTGATACGTCTCGAACGTATCTATAATTTTTGATTGTTCCATGCTATTATATTATATGTTTTGGATGTTTAATGGGCTTTACTATACACTTTTATATTATTTTTGGGACTAACCTATTAACCGGAGGCCCAGTCCAAATTGTTGTTTTTTTGCCTATTTTAGTGTTTCACAGAAAAGGAATATCAAACGGAGTCCAAACAGAATGAAACCTTCGGGAGAGTTATTGTCGAAACAAACGCAATCCAGGAGACTTGGAGTGGATGTCAAGAAAGAAACGAGGAGGCCACGAGGCAGGAGGGCGTGCCTAGGGGGTTAGGCGCGCCCCCCACCCTCGCGGGCCCCTCGTGGCTCCCCTGACCGACTTCTTTCGCCTATATATACTCTTATACCTTGAAAACATCCGAGAGCACCACGAAACCCTATTTCCACCGCCGCAACCTTATGTACCCATGAGATCTCATCATGGGGCCTTTTCCGGCGCTCCGCCGGAGGTGGAATCGATCACGGAGGGCTTCTACATCAACACCATAGCCTCCCCGATGAAGTGTGAGTAGTTTATCTCAGACCTTCGGGTCCATAGTTATTAGCTAGATGGCTTCTTCTCTCTCTTTGGATCTCAATATAAAGTTCTCCTCGATCTTCTTGGAGATCTATTCGATGTAATACTTTTTGCGGTGTGTTTGTCGAGATCCGATGAATTGTGGGTTTATGATCAAGATTATCTATGAACAATATTTGAATCTTCTCTTAATTCTTTTATGTATGATTTGTTATCTTTGCAAGTCTCTTCGAATTATCATTTTGGTTTGGCCTACTAGATTGATCTTTCTTGCAATGGGAGAAGTGCTTAGCTTTGGGTTCAATCTTGCGGTGTCCTTTCCCAGTGGCAGCAGGGGCAACAAGGCACGTATTGTATTGTTGGCATCGAGGATAAAAAGATGGGGTTTATATCATATTGCTTGAGTTTATCCCTCTACATCATGTCATCTTGCCTAATGCGTTACTCTGTTCTTATGAACTTAATACTCTATATGCATGCTGGATAGCCGTTGATGTGTGGAGTAATAGTAGTAGATGCAGAATCGTTTCGATCTACTTGTCGCGGACGTGATGCCTATATACATGATCATGCCTAGATATTCTCATAACTATGCACTTTTCTATCAATTGCTCGACAGTAATTTGTTCACCCACCGTAATACTTATGCTATCTTGAGAGAAGCCACTAGTGAAACCTATGGCCCCCGGGTCTATTTTCCATCATATAAGATTTCGATCTATTTTATTTTGCAATCTTTACTTTCCAATCTATATCATAAAAGTACCAAAAATATTTATCTTATTATGTCTATCAGATCTCACCTTTGCAAGTGGCCGTGAAAGGATTGACAACCCCTTTATCGCGTTGGTTGCAAGGTTCTTATTTGTTTGTGCAGGTATGAGGGATTTGCGTGTAGCCTCCTACTGGATTGATACCTTGGTTCTCAAAAACTGAGGGAAATACTTAAGCTACTTTGCTGCATCACCCTTTTCTCTTCAAGGGAAAACCAACCCATGCTCAAGAGGTAGCAGTATTCAACCCAAATTTATAGATTCGACACAAGGCGAGCCAAAGAATATTTGCAAGTATTAGAGCTTCTCCAGCCGCGCCCCCCCAACAGGCCCCCCTAAGGCGTTTTTAGCGCCGACGGCCGAAAATCGGCCGAGTCGCGCCTCCAGGATCTCATTTAGCGCCGGTTTGGGCCAAAATAACAACCGACGAACCCGAGCCGAACCCAAGTGCCCGAGGGTCGCCTGAGGGGCGCCGGCAGAATCGAAAAGGGGCGTGGGGCCGCTCTGTCGGTGAAAGGAGGCCATTTTCTCGCTGTTTCCTCCCGCTCCCCCCCCCCCCCCGGCTTCCCTCTCTTTCTCCATTCCTCCAGCCAATCTCCTCCTCCTCCCCTCCCAGCCGGCCACCATGCCACCGAAGAAGTACGTGTTCCCCCATGCTGCGATGGAAACCGCCGCCACCGCCGCCCAGCCGAAGCAGAGGAAGCAGAGGGCGCCGCCGTCCAAGCCCCCGGGCATGTCTAACGCCGACTAGAAGGCGGAAGTTCAGCGCTGGGAGGCTGTCACCACCGACCGGCAGAACAGGGCAAACACCAAGAAGGCCTGGGACAGGGCGGCGGTGGCGGCTGTGGCTGCGGTGGTGGCGGAGGAGGTGGAGCGCTCGGCCGAACAAACCGAGGTGACTCACGCGGGGATGATGAATCTGACCGGCGGCCACGGCCCGTACGCGTCCTGGAGACAGCGAAGAGTCTGATCTCCGATCGACTCCTCTCGTCGCCACAACCCTGGGGCTACACGCCGTCACCGGGCTACGCTGATGGCGACGTGCACGACAGGTTCAACCCCAACATCACCTTCCCCCATGGTCACCCGGCCCAGTGAACGCCCTCGCCCACCTTCACCGACGTGCAGTACCCTCCGTACACCTACTCGCCACCGGCCTAAGCAGCCTCCCCGACGCCACCTCTCCGTCATTGCGTGCTGCTCTTCTCACAAGCCTCCTCGTCGCATCTCAGCGACACTGACGCGATAGAGGCCGACATGGAAGACATCATCATGACTGGCTCGGTCGCCGCTGCCGTCTCCCCCGGGTTCACTGCCCAAGACAACACAATGGACCTCTTGGCAAAGTTCAGTCCAGCATAATTTTTTTGTACGATCATCCATAAATTCAAACCATGAGTAGGGCAATTGCGAATCATCAATTTCATTATTTTCCAAGATTGGGCAACATGCTCATGATCAAGTTGTTTAAAATTCATAATATCGTTCCTAAGAGTGATGATCTTAGCGGGAGGAAAATATTTAGAGATAAAAGCATCTTTGCACTTGTTCCAAGAATCAATACTATTTTTAGGCAAAGACGAAAACCAAACTTTAGCACGATCTCTAAGTGAAAACGGAAATAACTTCAATTTAACAATATCATTATCCATATCTTTCTTCTTTTGCATATCACACAAATCAACAAAGTTGTTTAGATGGGTAGCGGCATCTTCACTAGGAGGGCCGGTGAATTGGTCTTTCATAACAAGATTCAGCAAAGCAGTATTGATTTCACAAGACTCAACATCATTAAGAGGAGCAATCGGAGTACTAAGGAAATCATTATTATTGGTATTGGAGAATCACACAATTTGGTATTATCTTGCACCATGGCGACAAGTAATCCAACACACAAGCAAACAAAAAGGCAAACGAAAGAGAGAGAGGAGATTGGGAAAGAGAGGGCGAATAAAACGACAAGGGTGAAGTGGGGGAGAGGAAAACGAGAGGCAAATGGCAAATAATGTAAGTGTGAGGGAGATGAGTTTGTGATGGGTACTTGGTATGTCTTGACTTGAGCGAAGACCTCCCCAGCAACGGCGTCAGAAATCCTTCTTGCTGCGTCTTGAGCTTGCGTTGGTTTTCCTTGAAGAGGAAAGGGTGATGCAGCAATAGTAGCGTAAGTATTTCCCTTAGTTTTTGAGAACCAAGGTATCAATCCAGTAGGAGGCTCCTCAAAATTTCCACGCACCTACACAAACAAATAAAGAACTCGCAACCAACGCAATAAAGGGGTTGTCAATCCCTTCACGGCCACTTGCGAAAGTGAGATCTGGTAGTGATAGTATGATAAGATAAATATATTTTTGGTATTTTATAATATAGATTGGAAAAGTAAAGATGCAAATAAAAGTATATTGAAAGCTTATATGATAAAAGATAGACCCGGGGGCCATAGGTTTCACTAGTGGCCTCTCTCAAGATAGCATAAGTATTACGGTGGGTGAACAAATTACTGTCGAGCAATTGATAGAAAAGTGAATAATTATGAGATTATCTAGGCATGATCATGTATATAGGCATCACGTCCGCAACAAGTAGACCGACTCCTGCCTGCATCTACTACTATTACTCCACACATCGACCGATATCCATCATGCATCTAGAGTATTAAGTTCATAAGAACAGAGTAACGCATTAAGAAAGATGACATGATGTAGAGGGATAAACTCATGCAATATGATATAAACCCCATCTTTTTATCCTCGATGGCAACAATACAATACGTGCCTTGCTGCCCCTGCTGTCACTAGGAAAGGACTGTGACGCCCGGATAATTATGCTACTGTTGCTAATATTTGCTTTATCCAAATCGCAATACAAATTCAAAAGCGAGTTTAAAGTCAAAATTCAAATTTTGTAAGACATGAAAACTTAAATGTTCACATTATCCTATAAATTCCCTTAATCATTTTCATGTTGAACCAACCTCATTTGAGTTCCCAAAATGCCCCTGGGATTTTGTCTTATGGTCCAACAATAATTAAATTGGCCTTTCCAATTTCTAAAAATGGTTAGCCAACTCCTTCTGACCCCAGACTTTTTATGCAACTTCACTTTGATCCTATCTATTTTTGTGCAAAGTGCCACATTTAACAAAAATAGTTCAGTAGCTCTTTTAAATAGGAAGCTGAGGCAAATAAAAAAAGGGGGAAAAGTACCCCCCGGGGCAAACGGTCCAGCTGGTCCACGGCCCAGCCAGGCCGGCCCATCCGCCCCCTACCTATAGCCCCCATCTTCCCCAACCGAACCCTGGAGCCCAACCCCATTCTCCCATGATCCCCACCCTCTCCCTCCAGCGTCGCCAGGTGAGAGCCCCACGCTCGATCCCCCCCCCCCAGGCGCTGCCTGCCCGATTGCCCCGCCCCCCCCCCCCCCCCCCCCCCCCCCCCACACAACTCCCCCTCGATCTCTCTCTCACTCGCCCCTCATGATCCAGATCGGAATTGGGTGCTCTCGCCGATGCCAGCGCCCCGCCGACCGTCGCCACCTCGCCGGGCCACTGCGTCGCCGGCCGTCGTCGTCCTCCTCGCCCTCCTCCCGAAGCCCCCCTCACCGCGACGCCTCAGATGCCGCTGCCTCGTCCTGATCTGGCGCCGCACCGCCCTGGTGCTGCACCATTGCCCATCGCCGGACCGCCTCATCCTCGTCTTCCCCCATGCCGGCTCCATCGAGCCTCGCCGACGAAAACCGGCAGCGTGGGTGAGAACCCCATCCTCCCCCTGATTCCCTCAATACGTGTGCGCGCCCCTGTCACTTCATCGTGCCTCCGGTCGCTCCCGTGAAGCCCGCACCCTTCCCTACTGCCCGTGGCCGACGCCTCCTCTGCGTGCTAGCCGCTGTGGCCGCTGCCAACCTCGCAGTCCGCGCCTCGCGCCCGCTTGCCTCTCGGTTCCGCTCCGGCCTCCTGCTCCACCCCACCGGCCATTACTGGCCCCTGCGCCACCCTCCACCTCGATGCCCCGTCGGCGCCGCTCGCTCGCCGGCGGTCGCTCTGGACGAGCTCAGCCGCGGTTGGCTTGGGCCGAAGCCATGTCGGGCCGCCGCCCGTTAACCGACTACCCGGTTGCACCCCCCCCCCCCCGAGCAGATGACAGATGGGACCCGTCCCCTGTGAAAACGTTTAAGAAAATAATAAAAATGTTTAATTAACAAATTAATTTAATTAATTTGCTTATTTAACTTAATTAACAGTTGGTTAATATGATTTTAACCTGTTAGTTAAGTTAGCTGAGAATGACAGGGGCCCCCACACTCTTTTGACAAGTCAACGCTGACTGCTCATCCGAGACCCCCTGGCCCACTTGTCTTCATCTGTATACACTTCTGTGTACACAGAGCTGGGTACCCGTAGCGTTTAAACCTTATTTTTGAATTAGTAATAATTTCAGAATATTCCTAAAACATTAGAAATTCATAGAAAATTAACCGTAGCTCGGATGAAAATGTTTTCTACATGAAAGTTGCTCAGAACGATGAGAAGAATTCGAATATAAGGTCTGTTCGCCCGCCACACATCCCTAGCATAGCAAATATGCAACCTTTCCCCTCCGGTTCATCTGTCTGACAGACGTCTGGAACCGGGAAAACTTTCCCGGATGTTTCCCCCTTCGCCAGTATCGCCTAGCGCCGCGTTAGAACACCTCTAGCCCCGCTTATTATCTTGTTATGCTTATGTTTGCATGTATTTGCTGTTACTTCCCCCTCTTCTTCTCTGGTAGACCACGAGACCGCTGCTGATGCCCATGTGATCAACTACGTCGACGACGACCCTCCTTCTTGTCTGAGCAACCAAGCAAGCCCTCCTTTGATCATCCCAATATCGCCCATTCCATTCTCTCATGCTTGCATTAGATTTTGCTACTGTTATTGTTTGCTCCTATTCTGATGCATAGCCTACTTTTGTAGTCTGCTCATTGTACCTTACCTGCTTATCCTAAACTGCTTAGTATAGGTTGGTTAGTGATCCATCAGTGACCCCCAGTACTTATCCTTGTTGCCCCTGCTTCATCATCGACGACTCGATCAGCGTGATCGACGACCAGAGCACGACACCTCACATCACATAACGCCCCTTTTGTTGCTCGACTCTGCAGAGCTACTATCGAGTGCCGAGGGTGATCCCTCATAACGCACTCCTGATGATAATTCTGTAGTGTAGCTATTCGGTCGTGGTCATTGAGGGTGATTTCCTCTTTCACCATTCCCGATACGGCTCTGTCGTTCAACACCTCAAGTGTGAACCTCGAGGGTGGTCCCTCTTACGTTCACCTTGATGATTACATTGAGTGGAATCCTCCGTGGGTGATTCCTAGGGTTTTCCCTTGATGTTTGGACACACGGTTACCTTGACTTTACTTGAGACCTTGGTGAAAGTCGGGCGGGCCCGAAGAGCACCTGCAAGATAATGACGTGGCACGGCCGGGCATTCTAGGCCCTTGTTGTAAGTCCACGAGACGGGGCGACGGGGTCACTTTCGATCATGAGTCTTTGCTCATCTCCACAAGCTAATAATACACTATGGTTTGGGTATTTGTTCTGAGTTGGCCTCTGGCCTTTACGCACCAACCACCACGCGAGAATAGTTATGGGCCTCGGCGTCGTGGTATCAGCTGAAGCTTTGTCAGACGTCCAGTTCAGCAGTGCCGCATGGCTGGGCCGGCACCATCCTGTAGTTGTGGAGCCTGGACCCGCCCTGTATGCAACAATTCGGAGTGCAACGGGCAATGGGCCCAGACCCCGGAGCACTTAGGATGTAGACCGACGGGGACCTCTCTGCTGAGCCTAGGTAGGGCCGCGACATGTTGATCTTCCGAGGCCGGACATTGACCCCAGAAAGGTGTGTCCGGCCAGAGTAATCGAGCGTGTTGGAAAACGTGGTGCACCCCTGCAGGGAAGATTATCTATTAATAGTCATGTCCACGGTAACGGATGTTCAGACTTATATCCTGATCTTATACAACTACAAATGGATACTTGAGATATGTGGCTCCGGGATTGCTTTCGCGCAGGGAGTCAAGGAAGGATCTCTGGGCATTAATATTACAACATGCTTGTTAATTATAAACTGCTATTCTTTACTCTTCTACATGCTGCAAGATGCTTGGAGTTACTTGAAGATGCTAGTCTTCGATAGGCTAGGCCTTCCCCTCTATTCTAGCATTCTGCAGTTCAGTCCACAGATACAAACCTTCCATTTGAGTGCATACTTAGTATAGATCTGATGCTTGCGAGTACTTTGGATGAGTACTCACGGTTGCTTTGCTACCCCCTTTTCCCCCCTTCTTTCTTCTTTCCGGTTGATGCAACCAGATGGTGGATCCATGGGGCCAGATGCCACCGCCAACGGATACTGCTACGTGAAGACCGCCGACGACCAGGAGTAGTTAGGAGGTCCCAGGCAGGAGGCCTTGCCTCTTCGATCGTTGTTGCTTTTGTGTTTGCCTTCTTAAGGCAGTGTTGTTTAATTAACTAATGTCTGTACTCAGATATTGTTGCTTCCGCTTACTCTTGTGTATCGAGCTTGTATTCGAGTCCTCGAGGCCCCTGGCTTGTAATATGAAGCTTGTATTATTTCATTTTGAGTCTAGAGTTGTGTTGTGATATCTCCCCGTGAGTCCCTGATCTTAATCGTACACATTTACATGTAGGATTAGTGTACGATTGAATCAGGGGGCGTCATAAGTTGGTATCAGAGCCGACTGCCTGTAGGATCCCCCTTTCAAACTCCTTGGCCGAAGTTGAGTCTAATGTTTGAAAAACTATTTTACTAACATGGCTGTGTGGCTTACGGGCCCATGTCGCCATTGGGTGGTATTAGGATCTTTTACTCCTCGTCTATACTCTGGGACTCTGATTTCTCTTCTATTCGGTTTAAATAGATTTACTAACTATAACTCTAGGTTCTCGTAAATACTTCTCCCGGAGAGCCCCTCACCCCAGACGATTGCTTGGTACACCAGAAGAATCTGATGATACTCTCCGATGTTTTCTCGAGACCCTTGTGTCCTTCGCCGTTGCGATCCCTACCATCGACAAGTCCTTATGAGTAACTACCTACATTGTCGCTCATACCTTCATCCCCAATTGCTCTTGTTATTAAAAGATGCGCCGAATTACTCTATATGGATCTGAGAATCCGTTGAGCCTACTGCCTTGCAGTTCTTTGCCACATGAAAATCCCCTACGGATAATTACTCACGCTTGCCGAGTATCCTTTCATCCACAGTTGTTCATGCGATTCATAAGATACTTTGAAATACCATCCAATCTTCAGAAAATCCTCTCCAACTATTGCTCTGCTAATACTTATCTGCTTGCATTATGGTTACTTCCATATGTCTAGCAATACTCATTAGCATCCTTTGTCATCGTAATTCCGAGCATTTGATTCGATAAGTTTGTGAATGCTCGCGATCATCGGTCCTAATTAGAATTATTCCCTTGGCTCATACGTCACTCCGGACATGAGCTGGTGTTCGACAAATCAAACCTTGTTTGATTGTCAATCTATGTCTATCGAACTTGTCTTTGATCATAGCCTATACTTCTGATTCCCTGATTTGGAAACCATAATTCCTTTGCATTTTGAGCTTTGAATTTGTGAGTTGTTTCTATAACCTGACCTCCTTGCATTCTTTCTTCTTCTGGTTGAGTACCGATACTCACATCAGATACATTGTGGACCTCCAGGTCCTTTGTTGGGTTTTATCTGACAGTGTCCTTCATGTTCGATAACCTTGTGAGCCTTTCCTCGGATACACAATGCCTTTGGTATATTGTGTCCCCCGCTCTCATCAACCCTACTCTGCTTCCGGACTTGAGTTATTTACTCGTAACGTTTGTGGTATATGTTCCTAAGATGTCCCTATGGGTTGAATCTATGTCTTCCCTAAATGTGTGTGAACCCGGAAACTTCTACGGCTCATACTCTACTCGTGTTATGCCAGATAAAATCTCAACACTACGACTTTGTCGAAAATGAGAAGTGAAAGAAAGGTTATGCATTGGAGAAGTGGGAGTCGACCTTAAACTTTGTGTTCATGCCCATGGACACGATGTACATCCTATCATGGAAGCTTCTTGTTATAATAATAATCCTCTTGTGATAAGTTCATCTAGTATCTATGTTTGGTCCTTCGCAGCCGTGGTTCCAACCATGATTGTTCTTCTTTGATTTCATTTCTTGGACAAGTGGATGTACTTGTCTTCTGTAGATCATTTCACCCGTCCAACCTCTGTTCTGCTATACCCTCGAGTATTACCCTCTAGTATCTCGAGAATATCACAGAACTACATAACATCTCATGAGTTCTTCATGAACTATTAATTCTCGCTGATTCCAAGTTTCTACGGGTTCTGAGTTGTTAGACACTCGAGAACGCCGATAACTGATTCGATGTCTACACTTTCCTTTCCATTATTTTGTTTAAACTTTCTTGTAACGTAACATATCTGAGCAATGATAATTCCCTGCTTATATAAACACCTCGGTGTACAAACTCTGTCAGTAAGACCTTGTTACTATCGTTGATGACATTCCAGTAGCCACCGATGGACGAGAACTTTGCTTATTGGTCCGCCTCGTCTTAACGAGCAGGAAAATGGTTCTCTTCATCCCTCGCTCTTGGTACCAACGTTGTTGCCAACATAACTGACAGGTTGTCCTCTGACCTGCCTTGCTATCATGACTTTGCAAAATGTAACGCCTTCTTGCTTTTAACCCACATGGTGGGCCCATAACCCACAGTTCCACAGGATCGAAACCTGACTCTCCTGTACATCTCTGTCTTCCAAAATTGCTCCTCATGCTTGGTTTCGTATGTAATACATGAGCCACCTTCTTGTCATCTGTTATGGTATCAGATGCAATACTTATTCTCGATGCTTTGAACCCCCTTCATCACCAGTTTTATGCATCAGCTGGATGCCTACCTGGTTTAAACTTGTTGAACCTTCTTATAGCACTCTCGATACGTTTCCTGGTGCTTCTAAATTCTTCTTCCTTGAGATAACTACCGGATGCCGATCTTTTCAGACATCCATCCTTATAGCTTCCTCCCTATTCCACGCCTTAAATCTCGGGACAAGATTTCTTGTAGTGGAGGAGAATTGTGACGCCCGGATAATTATGCTACAGTAAACCCGTGTTAATAGTGCCATGTCATCATGTTACTTTTGCTAATATTTGCTTGATCCAAATCGCAATACAAATTCAAAAGCGAGTTTAAAGTCAAAATTCAAATTTTGTCAGAGATGAAAACTTAAATGTTCACATTATCCTATAAATTCCCTTAATCATTTTCATGTTGAACCAACCTCATTTGAGTTCCCAAAATGCCCCTGGGATTTTGTCTTGTGGTCCAACAATAATTAAATTGGCCTTTCCAATTTCTAAAAATGGTTAGCCAACTCCTTCTGACCCCAAACTTTTTATGCAACTTCACTTTGATCCTATCTATTTTTGTGCAAAGTGCCACATTTAACAAAAATAGTTCAGTAGCTCTTTTAAATAGGAAGCTAAGGCAAATCAAAAAAAGAGAGGGGAAAAGTACCCCCCGGGGCAAACGGTCCAGCTGGTCCACGGCCCAGCCAAGCCGGCCCATCCGCCCACTACCTATAACCCCCACTTCCCCAACTGAACCCTAGAGCCCAACCCCACTCTCCCACGATCCCCACCCTCTCCCTCCAGCGCCGCCAGGGGAGAGCCCCACGCTCGATCCCCCCCACCTCTCTCGCTCGTCACGTTCCCCCCAGGCGCTGCCTGCCCGATTCCCTCGCTCCTGAACCCCCCCCCCCCCCCCCCCCCCCCCCACACCCCCCCCCCACCCACTCCCCCTTGATCTCTCTCTGACTCGCCCCTCATGATCCAGATCGGGATCGGGCACTCCCGTCGCCACGTCGCAGCTCGCCGACGCCAGCGCCCCCCTGACCGTCGCCACCTCACCGGGCCACTGCGTCGCCGGCCGTCGCCGTCCTCCCGAAGCCCCCCTCGCCGCGACGCCTTTGATGTCGCTGCCTCGTCCCGATCTGGCGCCGCATTGCCCTGACACTGCACCGTCGCCCGTAGCCGGACCGCCTCGTCCTCGTCTTCCCCCACGCCGGCTCCATCGAGCCTCGCCGACGAACACCGGCAGCGTGGGTGAGAACCCCATCCTTCCCCTGATTCCCTTTCTACGTGCGCGCGCCCCTGTCACTTCACCGCGCCTCTGGTCGCTGCCGTGAAGCCCGCGCCCTCCCCTACTGCCCGTGGCCGCTGCCTCCTCTGCGTGCTAGCCGCTGTGGCCGCGCTCGGCCGCTGCCAACCTCGCAGCCCGTGCCTCACGCCCGCTTGCCTCTCGCCGCTCCGGCCTCCCGCTCCACCCCACCGGCTACTGCTTGCCCCTGCGCCACCATCCACCTTGATGCCCCGTCGGCGCCGCTCGCTCGCCGGCGGTCGCTCTGGACGAGCTCAGCCGCGGTTGGCTTGGGCCGAAGCCAAGTCGGGCCGCCGCCCGTTAACCGACCACCCGGTCCCCCCCCCCCCCCCCCCCCCCCCCCCCGAGCAGATGACAGATGGGGCCCGTCCCCTGTGAAAACATTTAAGAAAATAATAAAAATGTTTAATTAACAGATTAATTTAATTAATTTGCTTATTTAACTTAATTAACAGTTGATTAATATGATTTTTACCTGTTAGTTAAGTTAGCTGAGAATGACAGGAGGCCCCCACACCCTTTTGACCAGTCAACGCTGACTGGTCAACCGAGACCCCCTGGCCCACTTGTCTTCATCTATATACACTTCTGTGTACACAGAGCTGGGTACCCGTAGCGTTTAAACCTTATTTTTGAATTAGTAATAATTTCAGAATATTCCTAAAACTTTAGAAATTCATAGAAAAATTAACCGTAGCTCGGACGAAAATGTTTTCTACATGAAAGTTGCTCAGAACGACGAGAAAAATCCGAATACGAGGTCTGTTCGTCCGCCACACATCCCTAGCATAGCAAATATGCAACATTTCCCCTCCGGTTCATCTATCTGATAGACGTCCGGAACCGGAAAAACTTTCCCGGATGTTTCCTCCTTTGCCAGTATCGCCTAGCGCCGCGTTAGAACACCTCTAGCCCCGCTTATTATCTTGTTATGCTTATGTTTGCGTGTATTTACTGTTACTTCCCCCTCTTCTTCTCAGATAGACCTCAAGACCGCTGTTGATGCCCATGTGATCAACTACGTCGACGACGACCCTCCTTCTTGTCTGAGCAACCAGGCAAGCCCCCCCTTTGATCATCCCGATATCGCCCATTCCATTCTCCCATGCTTGCATTAGATTTTGCTACTGTTATTGTTTGCTCCTATTCTGATGCATAGCCTACTTTTGTAACCTGCTCATTGTACCTTACCTGCTTATCCTAAACTGCTTAGTATAGGTTGGTTAGTGATCCATCAGTGACCCCCAGTACTTGTCCTTGTTGCCCCTGCTTCATCATCGACGAATCGATCAGCGTGATCGACGACCAGAGCCTGACACCTCACATCACATCACGCCCCTTTTGTTGCTCGACTTTGCAGAGCTACTATCGAGTGCCGAGGGTGATCCCTCATAACGCACTCCTGATGATAATTCTGTAATGTAGCTATTCGGTCGTGGTCATCGAGGGTGATTTCCTCTTTCACCATTCCCGATACGGCTCTGTCGTTCAACACCTCAATGCGAACCTCGAGGGTGGTCCCTCTTATGTTCACCTTGATGATTACATTGAGTGGAATCCTCCGTGGGTGATTTCTCGGGTTTTCCCCTTGATGTTTGGACACACGGTTACCTTGACTTTACTTGAGACCTTGGTGAAAGTCGGGCGGGCCCGGAGAGCACCCACAAGATAATGACGTGGCACGGCCAAGCATTCTAGGCCCTTGTCGTAAGTCCACGAGACGGGGCGACGGGGTCACTTTCGATCGTGAGTCTCTGCTCGTCTCCAGAAGCTAATAATACACTATGGTTTGGGTATTTGTTCTGAGTTAGCCTCTGGCCTTTACGCACCAACCACCACGCGAGAATAGTTATGGGCCTCGGCGTCGTGGTATCAGCCGAAGCTTTGTCAGATGTCCAGTTCAGCAGTGCGGCACGGCTGGGCCGACACCATCCTGTAGTGGTGGAGCCTGGACCCGCCCTGTACGCAACGATCCGGTGTGCAACGGGCGATGGGCCCAGACCCCGGAGCGCTTAGGATGTAGACCGGCGGGGACCTCTCTGCTGAGCCTAGGTAGGGCTGCGACGTGTTGATCTTCCGAGGCTGGGCATTGACCCTAGAAAGGTGTGCACGGCCAGAGTGATCGAGCGTGTTGGAAAACATGGTGCACCCCTGCATGGAAGATTATCTATTAATGGTCGTGTCCACGGTAACGGACGTTCAGACTTATATCCCGATCTTATACAACTACAAATGGATACTTGAGATATGTGGCTCCGGGATTGCTTTCTCGCAGGGAGTCGAGGAAGTATCTCTAGGCATTAATGTTACAACATGCTTGTTAATTATATACTTCTATTCTTTACTCTTCTACATGTTGCAAGATGCTTGGAGCTGCTTGAAGATGCTAGTCTTCGATAGGCTAGGCCTTCCCCTCTATTCTGGCATTCTGCAGTTCAGTCCACAGATACAAACCTTCCATTTGATACCATTGCATACTTAGTATAGATCTGATGCTTGTGAGTACTTTGGATGAGTACTCACGGTTGCTTTGCTATCCCCCTTTCCCCCTTCTTTCTTCTTTCTGGTTGATGCAACCAGATGGTGGATCCATGGGGCCAGATGCCACCGCCGACGGATACTGCTACGTGAAGACCGCCGACGACCAGGAGTAGTTAGGAAGTCCCAGGCAGGAGGCCTTGCCTCTTCGATCGTTGTTGCTTTTGTGCTTGCCTTCTTAAGGCAGTGTTGTTTAATTAACTAATGTTTGTACTCAGATATTGTTGCTTCCGGTTACTCTTGTGTATCGAGCTTGTATTCGAGCCCTCGAGGCCCCTGGCTTGTAGTATGAAGCTTGTATTATTTCATTTTGTGTCTAGAGTTGGGTTGTGATATCTTCCCGTGGGTCCCTGATCTTGATCGTACACATTTGCATGTATGATTAGTGTACGATTGAATCGGGGGCGTCACAAGGACACCGCAACATTGAACCCAAAGCTAAGCACTTCTCCCATTGCAAGAAAGATCAATCTAGTAGGCCAAACCAAACTGATAATTCAAAGAGACTTGCAAAGATAACTCAATCATACATAAAAGAATCCAGAGGAGATTCAAATATTTCTCATAGATAAACTTGATCATAAACCCACAATTCACGGATCTCGACAAACACACCGCAAAAAGAGTTACATCGAATAGATCTCCAAGAAGAATGAGGAGAACATGGTATTGAGATCCAAAAAGAGAGAATAAGCCATCTAGCTAATAACTATGGACCCGAAGGCCTGTGATAAACTACTCACAACTCATCGGAGGGGCTATGGTGTTGATGTAGAAGCCCTCCGTGGTCGATTCCCCCTCCGGCGGAGCGCCGGCAAAGGCTCCAAGATGGGATCTCGCGGATACAGAAGGTTACAGCGGTGGAAATTGTTTTTCGTTGGCTCCCTAGATGTTCTCGGGATACGTGGGTATATATAGGAGGAAGAAGTAGGTCAGTGGCCTCCCGAGGGACCCACGAGATAGGGGGGGCGCACCCTGTAGGGGTGGGCGCGCCCTCCACCCTCGTGGCCGCCTCGGCTGCTTCTTGACTTGCACTCCAAGTCCTCTGGATCATGTTCGTTCCAAAAATTACGCTCCCGAAGGTTTCATTCCATTTGGACTCCGTTTGTTATTCATTTTCTTCGAAATACTGAAATAGGCAAAAAAACAGCAATACGGGCTGGGCCTCCGGTTAGTAGGTTAGTCCCAAAAATGATATAAATGTGTAAAGTAAAGCCCATAAACATCCAAAACAAGTAATATAATAGCATGGAACAATCAAAAATTATAGATACGTTGGAGACGTATCAAGCATCCCCAAGCATAATTCCTGCTCGTCCTCGACTAGGTAAATGATAAAAACATAATTTTTTGATGTGGAATGCTACCTAGCATATTTCTCAATGTAATTTTCTTTATTGTGGCATGGATGTTCAGATCCAAATGATTCAAAACAAAAGTTCATATTGACATAAGAAATAGTAATACTTCAAGCATACTAATCAAAGCAATCATGTCTTCTCAAAATAACATGGCTAAAGAAAGTTCATCCCTACAAAATCATATAGTTAGGCTATGCTTCATTTTCGTCACACAAAAATGCTCCCTTCTTATACACCCCGTATGACAAGCCAAGCAATTGTTTCGTACTTAAATAATCTCAAACTTTTTAAACTTTCACGCAATACATGAGCGTGAGCCATGTATATAGCACTATGGGTGGAATAGAATATGATGATGGGGATTGTGTGGAGAAGACAAAAAAGGAGAAAGTCTCACATTGATGAGGATAATTGAGGGAGTCCTGGACTAGGGGGTGTCCGGATAGCCGAACTATCATCATTGGCCGGACTCCAAGACTATGAAGATACAAGATTGAAGACTTCGTCCCGTGTCCGGATGGGACTTTCCTTGGCGTGGAAGGCAAGCTTGGCGATACGGATATGTAGATCTCCTACCATTGTAACCGACTCTGTGTAACCCTAGCCCTCCCCGATGTCTATATAAACCGGAGGGTTTTAGTCCGTAGGACGAACAACAATCATACCATAGGCTAGCTTGTAGGGTTTAGCCTCCCTGATCTCATGGTAGATCTACTCTTGTACTACCCATATCATCAATATTAATCAAGCAGGAGTAGGGTTTTACCTCCACCGAGAGGGCCCGAACCTAGGTAAAAACATCGTGTCCCTTGTCTCCTGTTACCATCCGCCTAGACGCACAGTTCGGGACCCCCTACCCGAGATCCGCCGGTTTTGACACCGACATTGGTGCTTTCATTGAGAGTTCCTCTGTGTCGTCGCTCATAGGCCCGATGGCTCCTTCGATCATCAACAACGACGCAGTCCAGGGTGAGACTTTTCTCCCCGGACAGATCTTCGTATTCGGCGGCTTTGCACTGCAGGCCAATTCGCTTGGCCATCTGGAGCAGATCGAAAGCCACGCCCCTGGCCATCAGGTCAGATTTGGAAGTTTGAATTATACGGCCGAGCGCGCCGCATTGTCACGATGGGCATGATTTAGCTCTGCTGCCGGACAGTGCCCTGGAGGCCGCACAAGAGTCCGCTCCGACCCTTAACTCGGAGCCGACTGCGCCGGTCGAGGATGGGTGGCTAGACACGGCCTCGGGGGCCGCCACCTCTACGGCGATGGAGCAGAATACCGACCCAGTCCCTTGTGAAGCTCGTGACTCCGAGGTGCCGGACTCCTCGCCGGACTCCGAACCTCCCGCCCCTACCAATCGAATCCGATTGGGCGCCGATCATGGAGTTCAGCACTCACCTTTTGGCGACATCCTGAATTTTCTAAAGTATCTCTCTTTATCAGGAGAGCCCTGGCCGGATTACGGTCAGGACGGTTGGGATGCGGACGATGGAGAAATTCGAAGCCCACCCACCACCCACTTCGTAGCCACTGTCGATGACTTAACCGACATGCTAGATTTCGACTCCGAAGACATCGACGGTATGGACGACGATGCCGGAGACGACCAAGAACCAGCACCTACAGGGCACTGGAAAGCCACCTCGTCATACGACATATACATGGTGGACAACCCAAAGGATGGGAATGGCGATGGAACAGCAGAGGATGACCTCTCCAAGAAACAGCCTAAGCGCCGGCGTCAGCGGCGCCGCTCTAAATCCCGCCCCAGCAAGAATGGAGATTCCGGCACCGGAGACAATAACACCTCGAACAGTGCCGAAGACAATCCCCTCCAGCAAGATTCAGCACAGGAGGATGGAGAAGCCAGCCCTCGTGAGAGAGCGGCAAACAATGAGGAAGAGGACGATAATTACATGCCTCCCTCCGGAGACGAGGCAAGCCTCGACGACGACGAATTTGTCGTGCCTGAGGATCCCGTCGAACAAGAGCGTGTCAAACACAGGCTTATGGCCACGACGAGTAGCCTCAAGAAAAAGCAGCAACAGCTTAGAGCTGACCAAGATCTGCTAGCCGACAGATGGACTGAAATCCTTGCGGCCGAAGAGTACGAACTCGAACGCCCCTCCAAATGCTACCCCAAGTGCAAGCTGCTGCCCCGATTAGAGGAGGAAGCATATAAACGTACATCACCAGCGCACAATACGGCCGACCGGCCACCTCGTGGCCGCGACAGAGAGGCCTCTAGGCCCTCCACTAAAGCCGCACCCCGGCATCGCTCAAAAAGTACAAAGCCACGGGGGAATGCGCCGGACTTGCGAGACATATAGGAGGATAAGGCAAGACAATCAAGATCGATCTACGGATCGCGTGGGCGCCCCACGATACGCGTCGACAACCGTCGCACCGGATACAGCAATTCCGGCAGGGCCGAACACAGTAGACAAAGCTCGCTCGAGCTACGTCGTGATATAGCCCAATACAGAGGCGCCGCACACCCACTATGCTTCACAGATGAAGTAATGGATCATCAAATCCCCGAAGGGTTCAAACCCATGAACATTGAATCCTACGATGGCACAACAGACCCCACGGTTTGGATCGAAGACTATCTCCTTCATATCCACATGGCCCGCGGGGATGATCTTCACGCCATCAAATACCTCCCACTCAAGCTTAAAGGAACAGCTCGGCATTGGCTTAACAGCTTGCCAGCAGAATCAATTGGGTGTTGGGAGGACCTGGAAGCCGCATTCCTTGATAACTTCCAGGGCACATATGTGCGACCACCAGACGCCGATGACCTAAGCCACATAATTCAGCAGCCAGACGAATCGGCCAGACAATTCTGGACACGGTTCTTAACCAAGAAAAATCAAATCGTCGACTGTCCGGATGCAGAGGCCCTCGCAGCCTTCAAACACAACATCCGCGACGAGTGGCTTGCCCGGCACCTAGGACAGGAAAAGCCGAAATCAATGGCAGCCCTCACATCACTCATGACCCGCTTCTGTGCGGGAGAGGACAGCTGGCTAGCCCGCATTAACAACCTCACCAAAAAGTCTGGTAGTCCGGATATCAAGGACAGCAATGGCAGGTCGCGTCGCAATAAGCACAAGCGCAACATTAACATCGATAATACTGAAGATATGGCAGTCAACGCCGGATTCAGAGGCTCCAAACCCAGTCAGCGGAAAAAGCCATTCAAAAGAACTACTCCGGGTCCATCCAATTTGGACCAAATACTCGACTGCTCGTGCCAGATACACGGCACCCCCGAAAAGCCAGCCAATCACACCAACAGGGATTGTTGGGTATTCAAGCAGGCAGGCAAGTTAATTGCCGAAAACAATGACAAGGGGCTGCATAGCGATGACGAGGAAGAGACCCGACCGCCGAACGATAGAGGACAGAAGGGTTTCCCCCCACAAGTGCGGACGGTGAACATGATATACGCAACCCACATACCCAAAAGGGAGCGGAAGCGTGCGCTCAGGGACGTATACGCGATGGAGCCAGTCGCCCCAGAGTTCAATCCATGGTCCTCCTGCCCGATCACTTTTGATCGAAGGGACCACCCCACCAGCATCCGCCACGACGGATTCGCCGCATTGGTTCTAGACCCAATCGTCGACGGATTTCACCTCACTAGAGTCCCGATGGACGGCGGCAGCAGCCTAAACCTGCTTTATCAGGATACAGTGCGCAAGATGGGCATAGACCCCTCAAGGATTAAACCCACAAAGATGACCTTCAAAGGCGTCATACCAGGTGTAGAGGCCAATTGTACAGGCTCAGTTACACTTGAAGTGGTCTTCGGATCCCCGGATAACTTCCGAAGCGAGGAGTTAATCTTCGACATAGTCCCATTCTGCAGCGGCTATCATGCACTGCTCGGAAGAATCGCGTTTGCGAAGTTCAATGCGGTGCCGCACTATGCATACCTCAAGCTCAAGATGCCAGGCCCTCGAGGAGTCATTACGGTCAACAGAAACACCGAACGCTCTCTCCGAACGGAGGAGCATACAGCGGCCCTCGCGGCGGAAGTTTAGAGTAGCCTCTTAAGGCAATTCTCGAGTCCGGCTGCTAAGCGACCGGAGACCGTCAAGTGCACCCAGAGTAACCTACAACAAGACCACCTGGCACGTTCCGAGCACGCGTAGCAATGCGGCCCCAACCCCAGCCCTCGCAAAATCGCGAGACCAGTGCCACGCGTACATCACTACGCTCTGGAGATACCATGGGCATAGGGGGAGGGGCACGACCACGGCAGGCCCAGAGTGCGGCTCAACCACACCAGGGGCTCCCAAATGTGTCATCCTTTTTTCTTCTCTTTTTTTCTCTTATCCTTAGGACTCTGTTTACCAGAAGCCCTGTCCGGCAGTAGACCCGCCGAACTCACGATACAATAGCCAGGGAAGCAGAAAAGCTACGACGAGTATCCAGGTGGTCTCCATTACGAGCATTATACCTGTTTTATACACCATTCCGCAGCCTACCCCTGGAGGGGGACATGTTAAATAGTCCCACCCCTTGCTTATCGCACTATTTGTATCGTTCTGCATTCATGGCAGTATTTTTTGAATAAACAATGCATCGCTTTTGCCTACCATTGCATTCCTTTTTTATACATATGTTCACTTATGACATGTTGCATCCGTACACTTTGGTACGGCTAAATACACCAGGGGCTTAAGTTCCCCATATTATGGTATGATAAGTCCGAACACTTTTACAAGTGCGGCACCCCGAACTTATAGCATTATATGCATCGGCTCCGAATCATGTCTTGGGTCAATAGTTGGGTTTGCCCGGCTCCCATGTTTTGGTACCTTACGTTCCGTTATATCAGCTAAGGTAGCGCTGGGAGAACCACTGCGATTGTGCCCTAGTTGAGCTGGGTGAGCACCTCAGTGGAGAAAGCTAAAACTGACCGTCATGATAGGGCGAGAGCCGGTCGCTATTCGAGAGGTTTTTTCGAGTCCCTAAAGACTTATGCTGCTTAGAGCGAGGAACCGGCTTTGTCTGGCCCGGGCGTGGATAGCGCCCCGAATTCGGCCTTCCGAACACTAGGGGCTTCGCCGAAATTTAAAATTATATAATTCTATGGCTAAGTGAGAGTGTTCAAGCATTATAAGTCCGGTTGCCTGGTTCGTTGTGTTGAGCGCCTCCCTAGAAGGACCCAAAAATGGGAACAAGAGCGCTCAAGTTTATCCCGAACACCCCAGCACTCGTGGCATGGGGGCCGAAGCCAACGACTTGCCATCTCTCAGATTTGATAAACGGCCGAACAGAAGGTAATATTTTAAATTAACAAGCGTTGCTTAGCGCATAGGAACAAAGTTTTCAGCGCACAGGATAACAAAATGCGAGTCTACTCAAAAATTACATCTTTGGAGCATTCACCCGCAATAATGCGGGCACCCTTCAGGACACCCTTATAATACATCTCGGGCGTGCGATACTCCTTGCCCGGCGGTGGCGCGTCCGTCACAAGCTTCTCGGCATCCATCTTGCCCTAGTGCACCTTAGCGCGGGCAAGGGCCCGACGGGCACCTTCAATACAGGCGGAGTGCTTGATGACATCAACCCATGGGCAGGCGTCCACCAGCCGCCGCACTAGACCGAAGTAGCTCCCAGGCATGGCTTCTTTGGGACACAGCCAAACTATGAGGCCCTTCATGGCCTGTTCGGCCACCTTGTGGAGCTCGACCAGCTGCTTCAGCTGGTCGCTCAGGGGCACCGGATGTCCGGCCTCAGCATACTGAGACCAGAACACCTTCTCTGTTGAGCTCCCCTCCTCGGCTCTGTAGAAAGCGGCAGCATTGGACACGCTACGGGGCAGATCTGCAAACGCTCCTGGAGAGCTCCGAATTCGGGTAAGTAACAGGTAATTCACTTTTACATGCTTGCTTTGCATGAAGAATGCCTTACTCGCCGCTATCTTCTTTACTGCCTCGATTTCCTGGAGGGCCTTTTGGGCTTCGGCCTTAGCGGCTTCGGCACTCTCAAGAGCCGACGCAAGCTCGGACTCTCGAGTCTTCGAGTCACGCTCCAAACTCTCATGTTTTTCCACGAGAGCCTGGAGCTCTTGCCGTACCTCCGCCACCCGCGCCTCCTGCTTCTCTCGCTCGGCGTGTTCCGCGGCCGCATTGCGTTCGGCCGCGGACACTGCCTCCTTCAGGGTCGCCACCTCGTTCGTAGCCCCTAGAGTACCCACGTTATTCTTGTCATTTTTTCTTGCAACCAAATCCTTTTCCATAAGGTACAACTTTAATAAGGTGTTCCTCACCTTCCTTGTCCTCGAGCTGCTTTTTGGCACGGCCGAGCTCGATCTCGGACCGCTCGAGGCTCTGCTTCAAGGAATTGACCTCCGCAGTCAGTGCGGCAGAGGTCAGCAGCGCAGCCTGCATTCCCACATTGACATTTTTTGTTAGACTCCTGCGTATATCTTTTTAGATCCTCAGTCCGGCTTTTCTTTCCGAACACCGAACCGAGCATCAGGGGCTACTATCTATGCGGTATTATTTTACATATCTTAAAAAAACTCTTACCTCAAAGCCTGTTAGAAGGCTGCCGCAGGCTTCGGCCAGCCCGCTTTTGGCGAGCTGAACCTTCTGAATCACCGCACTCATGACAGTGCGGTGTTCCTTGTCGATGGAAGCGCCTTGAGCGCCTCCAGCAAGTTATCCGGCGCCTCCGGTTGGACGGAGGCCGGCGGCGTCACGGTCTTGCCCTTCTTACGAAGGGGCCGCCCGCCGGACTCCGGAACCACTGAAGGTTCCGGTGCGGAGTCCGGTCCAAAGTCCGGGAGGTTGCCCTGCGGCACCTCCGGGGCCTCCTCCTCCTGGTGGGTCCCCTTCTGGGATCCCACCTCGGCATCGTCGGCGTCACGTGAGGAGGAGGCGGTCGGAAGTGAAGCGCTATTCACATCCGACGAACCCAAGGACCCGCTCGACGAAGCGGGGAGATCGTCCTTGGGCGGACTACAGGGTTGTATGCGGCGTTAGAAGACGCTATGCGACAAAAAGAAAAATTATGAGTTATTCAGGAGTCCGGACACTTACGATCTCGCCAGGGGCTTGGCCCTTGAGGGCCACTCCTCGTCGCCATCGTCGGCGTTGGTGGAACTGTCCGGGGGAAGGGTCCTTACCTTCTTGGACCCTTCGCCCCCCCCCCCCCCCCCGTCGGGGAAGCCTTCCTCTTCTTCTCTCCCCCCGCTGTGGGAGAGGCTTCTTTCTTCTCCTCCTCGTCTTCGTGAGAGGAGTCCACCTCGGAGTCATCGGACGATGAATCCGATAACACCTGGCACCGGGAACTCCTCCGGGTTCCCGTGGCCTTCTTCTTGGCCTTCTTCTCCAGCACCACGTAAGGCGCCGGGACCAGCAGCCCTGTCAAACGGGCATCCGCTGGGTCTTCTGGAAGGGGAGCCGGACAATTAACCTGTCCGGACATCTTCTGCCAGGCCTGTTAAAGGTATTGGGAGTTTAGATCCCACATAGAGTCAAACTATGGAAAGCAAGTGTCCCGTAAAGGGTAATATAGCTTACCTCGCCAGCCGGACGCTGCGAGCTGAACCCGCGATCTTCGGTAGCGGATGCGGGCGCCTCGGCGCCCCTGAACAGCACCCTCCAGGCCTCTTCGTACGTAGTGTCGAAGAGCCTGCTCAAGGTCTGATGTTGTGCCGGATCGAACTCCCACAGGTTGAAGTCCCGCTGTTGGCACGGGAGGATCCGGCGGATGAGCATGACCTAGACAACGTTGACAAGCTTGAGCTTCTTTTTCACCAGGGTCTGGAGACAGGAATGGAGTCCGTGTTGGAAATATGCCCTAGAGGCAATAATAAATTGATTATTATTATATTTCCTTGTTCATGATAATTGTCTTTTATTCATGCTATAATTGTATTATCCGGAAATCGTAATACACGTGTGAATACATAGACCACAATATGTCCCTAGTGAGCCTCTAGTTGACTAGCTCGTTGTGATCAACAGATAGTCATGGTTTCCTGGCTATGGACATTGGATGTCGTTGATAACGGGATCACATCATTAGGAGAATGATGTGATGGACAAGACCCAATCCTAAGCATAGCACAAAGATCGTGTAGTTCGTTTGCTAGAGCTTTTCCAATGTCAAGTATCTCTTCCTTAGACCATGAGATCGTGTAACTCCCGGATACCGTAGGAGTGCTTTGGGTGTATCAAACGTCACAACGTAACTGGGTGGCTATAAAGGTGCATTACAGGTATCTCCGAAAGTGTCTGTTGGGTTGGCACGAATCGAGACTGGGATTTGTCACTCCGTGTAAACGGAGAGGTATCTCTGGGCCCACTCAGTAGGACATCATCATATTGTGCACAATGTGATCAAGGAGTTGATCATGGGATGATGTGTTACGGAACGAGTAAAGAGACTTGCCGGTAACGAGATTGAACAAGGTATCGGGATACTGATGATCGAATCTCGGGCAAGTATCGTACCGATAGACAAAGGGAATTGTATACGGGATTGATTAAGTCCTTGACATCGTGGTTCATCCGATGAGATCATCGTGGAACATGTGGGAGCCAACATGGGTATCCAGATCCCGCTGTTGGTTATTGACCGGGGAACGTCTCGGTCATGTCTGCATGTCTCCCGAACCCGTAGGGTCTACACACTTAAGGTTCGATGACGCTAGGGTTATAAAGGAAGCTTGTATGTGGTTACCGAATGTTGTTCGGAGTCCCGGATGAGATCCCGGACGTCACGAGGAGTTCCGGAATGGTCCGGAGGTAAAGATTTATATATGGGAAGTCCTGTTTTGGTCACCGGAAGAGTTTCGGGGTTTATCGGTAACGTACCGGGACCACCGAGAGGGTCCCGGGGGTCCACCAAGTGGGGCCACCGACCCCGGAGGGCTGCATGGGCCATGTGTGGGAGGGAACCAGCCCCAGGTGGGCTGGTGCGCCCCCCACAAGGGGCCCAAGGCGCAGGGGAGAGTGGGAGGGGGCAAACCCTAGGGCAGATGGGCCCTAAGGCCCATGCTCCCTGCGCCTCCCTCTCCTCCCCCTCTTGGCCGCCTCCCCAAGTCCCATCTAGGGCTGGCCGCACCCCTTGGGTTGGGAAACCCTAAAGGGGGCGCAGCCCCCTCTCCCCCTATATAAAGTGAGGCATAGGGCTGCCCATAGGACACGAGAACTTCTCCCTCTATTAGTGCAGCCCTGCCTCTCCTCCTCCTCCTCTCCCGTGGTGCTTGGCGAAGCCCTGCTGGATTGCCACGCTCCTCCACCACCACCACGCCGTTGTGCTGCTGCTGGATGGAGTCTTCCTCAACCTCTCCCTCTCTCATTGCTGGATCAAGGCGTGGGAGACGTCACCGGGCTGTACGTGTGTTGAACGCGGAGGTGCCGTGCGTTCGGCACTTGATCATCGGTGATTTGAATCACGACGAGTACGACTCCATCAACCCCGTTCTCTTGAACGCTTCCGCTTAGCGATCTACAAGGGTATGTAGATGCACTCTCCTTCCCCTCGTTGCTAGTCTCTCCATAGATAGATCTTGGTGATACGTAGGAAAATTTTGAATTTCTGCTACGTTCCCCAACAGTGGCATCATGAGCTAGGTCTATTGCGTAGATTCTTTGCATGAGTAGAACACAAAGTAGTTGTGGGCGTTGATTTTGTTCAATATGCTTGCCGTTACTAGTCTTATCTTGATTCGGCGGCATCGTGGGATGAAGCGGCCCGGACCAACCTTACACGTACGCTTACGTGAGACCGGTTCCACCGACAAACATGCACTAGTTGCATAAGGTGGCTGGCGGGTGTCTGTCTCTCCCACTTTAGTCGGATCGGATTCGATGAAAAGGGTCCTTATGAAGGGTAAATAGCAATTGGCATATCACGTTGTGGTTCTTGCGTAGGTAAGAAACGTTCTTGCTAGAAACCCATAGCAGCCACGTAAAACATGCAAACAACAATTAGAGGACGTCTAACTTGTTTTTGCAGGGTATGCTATGTGATGTGATATGGCCAAAAGGATGTGATGAATGATATATGTGATGTATGAGATTGATCATGTTCTTGTAATAGGAATCACGACTTGCATGTCGATGAGTATGACAACCGGCAGGAGCCATAGGAGTTGTCTTTATTTATTTATGACCTGTGTGTCAACTTAAACGTCATGTAATTACTTTACTTTATTGCTAACGGTAGCCATAGAAGTAGAAGTAATAGTTGGCGAGACAACTTCATGAAGACACGATGATGGAGATCATGATGATGGAGATCATGGTGTCATGCCGGTGACGATGATGATCATGGAGCCCCGAAGATGGAGATCAAAAGGAGCAAAGTGATGATGGCCACATCATGTCACTATTTGATTGCATGTGATGTTTATCATGTTTATGCATCTTGTTTACTTAGAACGACGGTAGTAAATAAGATGATCCCTTACAACAATTTCAAGAAGTGTTCTCCCCTAACTGTGCACCGTTGCTACAGTTCGTCGTTTCGAAGCACCACGTGATGATCGGGTGTGATAGATCCTTACGTTCACATACAACGGGTGTAAGACAGATTTACACATGCAATACACTTAGGGTTAACTTGACGAGCCTAGCATGTACAGACATGGCCTCGGAACACGGAGACCGAAAGGTCGAGCATGAGTCTTATAGTAGATACGATCAACATGAAGATGTTCACCGATGATGACTAGTCCGTCTCACGTGATGATCGGACACGGCCTAGTTTGACTCGGATCATGTGATCACTTAGATGACCAGAGGGATGTCTATCTGAGTGGGAGTTCATAAGATGAACTTAATTATCCTGAACATAGTCAAAAGGATTTTGCAAATTATGTCGTAGCTCAGGCTATAGTTCTACTGTTTAGATATGTTCCTAGAGAAAAATTAGTTGAAAGTTGATAGTAGCAATTATGCGGACTAGGTCCGTAAACTTAGGATTGTACTCATTGCTTCATAGAAGGCTTATGTCCTTAATGCACCGTTCAGTGTGCTGAACCTCGAACGTTGTATGTGGATGTTGTGAACATCTGACATACACATTTTGATAACTACGTGATAGTTCAGTTAAACGGTTTGGAATCGAGGCACCAAAGACGTTTTTGAAACGTCGCGAAACATATGAGATGTTTTGAGGGCTGAAATTTGGATTTCTGGCTCGTGCCCACGTCAAGAGGTATAAGACCTCCGACGATTTTCTTAACCTACAAACTAAGGGAGAAAAGCTCAATTGTTGAGCCTGTG
This sequence comes from Triticum timopheevii, assembly GCA_963921465.1. Classification (NCBI taxonomy): domain Eukaryota; kingdom Viridiplantae; phylum Streptophyta; class Magnoliopsida; order Poales; family Poaceae; genus Triticum; species Triticum timopheevii. The sequence continues at coordinate 465,986,866 of OY997272.1, read as the reverse complement.
CTCAGATTGTCTGAGTACAACAATCATTTGAATCGAGTGGGAGTTGATCTTCCAGATGAGATAGTGATGTTTCTCCGAAAGTCATTGCCACCAAGCTGCTAGAGCTTCGTGATGAACTATAATACATCAGGGACATATATGATGATCCTTGAGATATTCGCGATGTTTGACACCACAAAAGTAGAAATCAAGAAGGAGCATCAATTGTTGATGGTTGGTGAAACCACTAGTTTCAAGAAGGGCAAGGGCAAGAAGGGATACTTCATGAAACGGCAAATCAGCTGCTGCTCTAGTGAAGAAACCCAAGGTTAAACCCAAACCCGAGACTAAGTGCTTCTGTAATAAGGGGAACAACCACTGGAGCAGAATTACCCTAGATACTTGGTAGATGAGAAGGCTGGCAAGGTCGATAGAAGTATATTGGATATACATTGTGTTAATGTGTACTTTGCTAGTACTCCTAGTAGCACCAGGGTATTAGATACCGGTTCGGTTGCTAAGTGTTAGTAACTCGAAACAAAAGGCTACGGAATAAACGGAGACTAGCTAAAGGTGAGCTGACGATATGTGTTGGAAGTTTTTCCAAGGTTGATGTGATCAAGCATCGCACGCTCCCTCTACCATCGAGATTAGTGTTAAACCTAAATAATTGTTATTTGGTGTTTGCGTTGAGCATAGACATGATTGGATTACGTCTATCGCGATACGGTTATTCATTTAAGGAGAATAATGGTTACTCTGTTTATTTGAATAATACCTTCAATGGTCATGCACCTAAAATGAATGGTTCATTGAATCTTGATCGTAGTGATACACATTTTCATGCCAAGAGATAGTAATGATAGTACCACTTACTTGTGGCACTGCCATGTAGGTCATATTGGTATAAAACGCATGAAGAAGCTCCATGTTGATGGATCTTTGGACTCACTCATTTTTGAAAAGCTTGAGACATGCGAACCATGTCCATTGGTGTATAAGCATGAAGAAACTCCATGTAAATGGACCGTTCGGACTCACTTGATTTTTTGAATCACTTGAGACATGCAAATCATACCACATGGGCAAGATGACTGAAAGCCTCGTTTTCAGTAAAATGGAACTGGAAAGCAACTTGTTGGAAGTAATACATTTTGATGTGTGCAGTCCAATGAGTGCTGAGGCGTGTAGTGGATATCGTTATGTTCTTACTTCACAGATGATTTGAGTAGATATTGAGTATATTCACTTGATGAAACACAAGTCTGAATTATCGAATGGTTCAAGTAATTTCAGAGTGAAGTTGAAGATCATTGTGACAAGAGGATAAAATGTCTATGATATGATCATAGAGATGAGTATCTGAGTTACAAGCTTTGGCACGCAATTAAGACATTGTGGAAATTGTTTCACAATTAATACCGCCTGGAACACCATAGTGTGATGGTGTGTCCGAACATCATAACTGCACCCTATTGGATATGATGCATACCATGATGTCTCTTATCAAATTACCACTATCGTTCATGGGTTAGGCATTAGAGACAACCGCACTCACTTTAATAGGGCACCACGAAACTCCGTTGAGACGACACCGTATGAACTATGGTTTGGAGAAACCTAAACTGTCGTTCCTTAAAAGTTTGGGGCTGCGACGCTTATGTGAAATAGTTTCAGGTTGATAAGCTCGAACCCAAAGCGGATAAAATGCATCTTCATAGGACACCCAGAAAAGTTGGGAATACCTCCTAATTCAGATCTGAAAGCAATATGGATTGTTTCTTGAATCGGGTCCTTTCTCGAGAAAGGTTTCTCTCGAAAGAATTGAGTGGGAGGATGGTGGAGACTTGATGAGGTTATTGAACCGTCACTTCAACGAGTGTATAGCAGGGCACAAAGAGTTGTTCCTGTGGCACCTACACCAATTGAAGTGGAAGCTTATGATATTGATCATGAGACTTCGGATCAAGTCACTACCGAACCTCGTAGGGTGACAAGGATGCGTACTACTTCAGAGTGGTACGTAATCCTGTCTTGGAAGTCATGTTGCTAGACAACAATGAACCTACGAGCTATGGAGAAGCGATGGTGGGCCCGGATTCCGATAAATGGCTCGAGGCCATAAAATCCGAGAGAGGATCCATGTATGGAAACAAAGTGTAGACTTTGACAGAACAGCTCGATGGTCGTGAGGCTATTGAGTACAGATGGATTTTAAAAGGAAGACGGACAATGATGGTAAATGTCACCATTAAGAAAGCTCGACTTGTCGTTAAGATGTTTCCCGACAAGTTCAAGGAGTTGACTACGATGAGACTTTCTCACTCGTAGCGATGCTAAGAGTCTGTTGGAATTATATTAGCGATTACTGCATTATTTATGAAATCTTGCAGATAGGATGTCAAAACATTGTTTCCTCGACGATTTTATTGAGGAAAGGTTGTATGTGATACAATCGGAAGGTTTTGTCAATCCTGAAAGATGCTAATAAGTATGCAAAGCTCCAGTAATCCTTCTAAGGACTGGAGTAAGCATCTCGGAGTTGGAATGTATGTTTTGATAAGATGATCAAAGTTTTGGGTTTATACAAAGTTTATGAGAAACTTGTATTTCCAAAGAAGTGAGTGGGAGCACTATAGAATTTCTGATGAGTATATGTTGTTGACATATTGTCGATCAGAAATGATGTAGAATTTCTAGAAAGCATATAGGGTTATTTGAAAGGTGTTTTTCAAATAGAAAACCTGGATTAAGTTACTCGAACATTGAGCATCAAGATCTATAAGGATAGATCAAAAACGCTTAATGGTACTTTCAAATGAGCACATACCTTGACACGATCTTGAAGGTGTTCAAGATGGATCAGTCAAAGAAGGAGTTCTTGCCTGAGTTGTAAGGTATGAAGTTAAGACTTAAAGCTCGACCATGGCAGAATAGAGAAAAAGGACTAAGGTCGTCCCCTATGCATAAGACGTAGGCTCTACAGTATGCTATGCTGTGTACCGCACCTGAAGTGTGCCATGCCATGAGTCAGTCAAGGGGTACAAGAGTGATCCAAGAATGGATCACAGGACAGCGGTCAAAGTTATCCTTAGTAACTAGTGGACTAAGGAATTTTCTCGATTATGGAGGTGGTAAAAGAGTTCGTCGTAAAAAGGTTACGTCGATGCAAGCTTAACACCTATCCGGATAGCTCTGAGTAGAGATATCGGATACGTATAATGGAGCAACAATATAGAATAGCTCCAAGTAGAACAGTTATTTGGAATAGCTCCAAATAGAACGTGGTAGCTGCATCTAGGAGATGACATAGAGATTTGTAAAGCACACACAGATCTGAAAGATTCAGACCCGTTGACTATAACATCTCTCACAAGCATAACATGATCAAACCCAGAACTCATCGAGTGTTAATCACATGGTAATGTGAACTAGATTATTGACTCTAGTAAACTCTTTGGGTGTTAGTCACATAGGGATGTGACCTTGAGTGTTAATCACATATCGATGTGAACTAGATTATTGACTCTAGTGCAAGTGGGAGACTGTTGGAAATATGCCCTAGAGGCAATAATAAATTGATTATTATTATATTTCCTTGTTCATGATAATTGTCTTTTATTCATGCTATAACTGTATTATCCGGAAATCGTAATACACGTGTGAATACATAGACCACAATATGTCCCTAGTGAGACTCTAGTTGACTAGCTCGTTGTGATCAACAGATAGTCATGGTTTCCTGGCTATGGACATTGGATGTCGTTGATAACGGGATCACATCATTAGGAGAATGATGTGATGGACAAGACCCAATCCTAAGCATAGCACAAAGATCGTGTAGTTCGTTTGCTAGAGCTTTTCCAATGTCAAGTATCTCTTCCTTAGACCATGAGATCGTGTAACTCCCGGATACCGTAGGAGTGCTTTGGGTGTATCAAACGTCACAACGTAACTGGGTGGCTATAAAGGTGCATTACAGGTATCTCCGAAAGTGTCTGTTGGGTTGGCACGAATCGAGACTGAGATTTGTCACTCCGTGTAAACGGAGAGGTATCTCTGGGCCCACTCGGTAGGACATCATCATATTGTGCACAATGTGATCAAGGAGTTGATCATGGGATGATGTGTTACGGAACAAGTAAAGAGACTTGCCGGTAACGAGATTGAACAAGGTATCGGGATACCGACGATCGAATCTCGGGCAAGTATCGTACCGATAGACAAAGGGAATTGTATACGGGATTGATTAAGTCCTTGACATCGTGGTTCATCCAATGAGATCATCGTGGAACATGTGGGAGCCAACATGGGTATCCAGATCCCGCTGTTGGTTATTGACCGGGGAACGTCTCGGTCATGTCTGCATGTCTCCCGAACCCGTAGGGTCTACACACTTAAGGTTCGATGACGCTAGGGTTATAAAGGAAGCTTGTATGTGGTTACCGAATGTTGTTCGGAGTCCCGGACGTCACGAGGAGTTCCGGAATGGTCCGTAGGTAAAGATTTATATATGGGAAGTCCTGTTTTGGTCACCGAAAGAGTTTTGGGGTTTATCGGTAACGTACCGGGACCACCGAGAGGGTCCCGGGGGTCCACCAAGTGGGGCCACCGACCCCGGAGGGCTGCATGGGCCATGTGTGGGAGGAACCAGCCCCAGGTGGGCTGGTGCGCCCCCCACAAGGGGCCCAAGGCGCAGGGGAGAGTGGGAGGGGGCAAACCCTAGGGCAGATGGGCCCTAAGGCCCATGCTCCCTGCGCCTCCCTCTCCTCCCCCTCTTGGCCGCCTCCCCAAGTCCCATCTAGGGCTGGCCGCACCCCTTGGGGTGGGAAACCCTAAAGGGGGCGCAGCCCCCTCTCCCCCTATATAAAGTGAGGCATAGGGCTGCCCATAGGACACGAGAACTTCTCCCTCTATTGGTGCAGCCCTGCCTCTCCTCCTCCTCCTCTCCCGTGGTGCTTGGCGAAGCCCTGCTGGATTGCCACGCTCCTCCACCACCACCACGCCGTTGTGCTGCTGCTGGATGGAGTCTTCCTCAACCTCTCCCTCTCTCATTGCTGGATCAAGGCGTGGGAGACGTCACCGGGCTGTACGTGTGTTGAACGCGGAGGTGTCGTGCGTTCGGCACTTGATCATCGGTGATTTGAATCACGACGAGTACGACTCCATCAACCCCGTTCTCTTGAACGCTTCCGCTTAGCGATCTACAAGGGTATGTAGATGCACTCTCCTTCCCCTCGTTGCTAGTCTCTCCATAGATAGATCTTGGTGATACGTAGGAAAATTTTGAATTTCTGCTACGTTCCCCAACAGTCCGGTCAGCTCCCCCGAATCGCCCCACAACAGGCCCTTCTCTTTCCAGGATGTGAGCCGTGTGGGGATGCCAGATCTGAATTCGAGGACCGCTGCCCATTCAGGGTCACGCGGCTCGATGACATAGAACCACCCCGATTGCCACCCTTTGATGGTTTCCACAAAGGCGCCCTCGAGCCAGGTGACGTTGGGCATCTTGCCCACCATGGCACCTCCGCACTCCGCTTGGCTGCCGCCCACTACCTTCGGCTTGACATTAAAAGTCTTTAGCCATAAGCCGAAGTGGGGCTGGATGCAGAGGAAGGCCTCGCACACGACGATAAACGTCGAGATGTTGAGGATGAAATTCGGGGCCAGATCATGGAAATCCAGGCCATAGTAGAACATGAGCCCCCAGACAAAAGGGTGGAGTGGGAAGCCCAGTCCGCGGAGGAAATGGGGAAGGAAAACCACCCTCTCATGGGGCCCGGGGGTGGGGATGAGCTACCCCTCGTCGGGGAGCCGGTGCGCGATATCGCTGGACAAATATCCGGCCTTGCGCAGCTTCTTGATGTGCCCCTCCGTGACGGAGGAGGCCATCCACTTGCCTCCCGCTCCGGACATGGTTGGAGAAGGTTGAGGCGAGATGTACGGACTTGGGCGCTGGAGCTCGAGTGCGCGGAGATGGATAAGCAAAGGAGGAAGAAGGCGTAGGTAAAGAGGTGGATCCTTATCCCCTTATATATGGGCGGACGAAACTATGCGTCCCCACCAGCCCGGTAAAACTCGCTTATCTCCCAAGCGCCGCAATCAATGGCACGGTTGGGTTACCCACGTCTGTATTGATGAGAATCCCGGAATAAGGGGACACGATCTCTGCTTTGATAAGATGTGCCGAGGAAACCGCTTCGCTAAACGCGCTGAGGTGGAACAATAAAAACGATTCAAGTAAAGTCTTGGACGTGGTGTGACATCATATCATGAAATACGTCAGCAGATCGAACTTGTGTGAATATTATTCTCTCTACGGTGGAATGTGGAATTTATTTTGCAGAGCCGGACACTATCCTGGTGTTCACAATCTTCTATGAATTATACGGAGGAGGAACCCGCCTTGCAATGCCAAAGACAATATGCGCGCCGGACTCGTCGTCATTGAAGCCTGGTTCAGGGGCTACTGAGAGAGTCCTGGACTAGGGGTGTCCGGATAGCCGAACTATCATCATTAGCCGAACTCCAAGACTATGAAGATACAAGATTGAAGACTTCATCCCGTGTCCGGATGGGACTTTCCTTGGCGTGGAAGGCAAGCTTGGCGATACGGATATGTAAATCTCCTACCATTGTAACCGACTCTGTGTAACCCTAGCCCTCCCCGGTGTCTATATAAACCGGAGGGTTTTAGTCCGTAGGACGAACAACAATCATACCATAGGCTAGCTTCTAGGGTTTAGCCTCCTTGATCTCGTGGTAGATCTACTCTTGTACTACCCATATCATCAATATTAATCAAGTAGGAGTAGGGTTTTACCTCCACCGAGAGGGCCCGAACCTGGGTAAAAACATCATGTCCCTTGTCTCCTGTTACCATCCGCCTAGACGCACAGTTCGGGACCCCCTATCCGAGATCCGCTGGTTTTGACACCGACAATAATCAACGGGCTATGGAGATGCCCATCAATTGATGTCAACATGAGGAGTAGGGATTGCCATGCAATGGATGCACGAGAGCTATAAATGTATGAAAGCTCAACAAAAGAAAACTAGTGGGTGTGCATCCAACTTGCTTGCTCACGAAGACCTAGGGCATTTTGAGGAAGCCCATCATAGGAATATACAAGCCAAGATCTATAATGAAAAATTCCCACTAGTATATGAAAGTGACAACATATGAGACTCTCTACATGAAGAACATGGTGCTACTTTGAAGCACAAGTGTGGAAAAAAGATAGTAACATTGCCCCCTTTTTCTTTATTTTTTTTCTTTTGGCCTTTCTTTTTTTTTCTTTGGCCTTTCTTTTTTCTTTTCTTTTTGGCCTTTTTTTGGAGATAATGCTCTAATAATGATGATCATCACACTTTTATTGATTTACAACTCATGAATTACAACTCAAAACTAGAACAGGATATGACTCTATATGAATGCCTCCGGCAGTGTACTGGGATGGGCAATGAATCAAGAGTGACATGTATGAAAAGTTATGCAAAGTGGCCTTGCCACAAATACGATGTCAACTACATGATCATGTGATGGCAATATGACTAAAGTAATGCGTGTCATGATGATAAACGGAACGGTGGAAAGTTGCATGGCAATATATCTCGGAATGGCTATGGAAATGCCATAATAGGTAGGTATGGTGTCTGTTTTGAGGAAGATATAAGAAGGTTTATGTGTGATAGAGCGTATCATATCACGGGGTTTGGATGCACCGGCGAAGTTTGCACCAACTCTCAAGGTGAGAAAGGGCAATGCACGGTACCGAAGAGGCTAGCAATGATGGAAAGGTAAAAGTGCGTATAATCCATGGACTCAACATTAGTCAAAAGAACTCATATACTTTTTGCAAAAATCTAGAAGTCATCAAAAATCAAGCACTACACGCATGCTCCTAGGGGGATAGATTGGTAGGAAAAGACCATCGCTCGTCCCCGACCGCCACTCATAAGGATGCACAATCCAAGAACACCTCATGTTTCAAATTTGTTACACAACTTTAACCATACGTGCATGCTACAGGACTTGCTAACTTCAACACAAGCATTCTTTAAATTCATAATCACCCAACTAGCATGACTTTAATATCACTACCTCCATATCTCAAAACAATTATCAAGTATCAAATTGATCATAGCATCCAATTCACTTCCTATGATAGTTTTTATTATACCCAAGTTGGATGCCTACCATTCTAGGACCAATTTTATAACCATAGCAAATATCATGTTGTTCTAAGAGACTCTCAAAATAATATAAGTGAAGCATGAGAGACTAGCAATTTCTACAAAATTAAGCCACCGCCGTGCTCTAAAAGATATAAGTGAAGCACTAGAGCAAAAACTATCTAGCTCAAAAGATATAAGTGAAGCACATAGAGTATTCTAATAAATTTCAATAAAGTGGGCTTCTCCCAAAAGGTGTGTACAGCAAGGATGATGGTGGAAAACTAAAAAGCAAATACTAATATCATACAAGACGCTCCAAGCAAAACACATATCATGTGGCGAATACAAATATAGCTCCAAGTAAAGTTACCAATGAACGAAGATGAAAGAGGGGATGCCTTCTGGGGGCATCCCCAAGCTTAGGCTTTTGGCTATTCTTGAACATCTTGGGGTGCCATGGGCATCCCCAAGCTTAGGCTTTTGCCACTCCTTATTCCATAGTCCATCAAATCTTTACCCAAAACTTGAAAACTTCACAACACAAAACTCAACAGGAAATCTCATAAGCTCAGTTAGTGAAAGAAAGCAAAACCACCACATAAGGTACTGTAATGAACTCATTCTTTATTTATATTGGTGTTAAAACCGCTGTATTTCAAGTTCTCTATGGTTCATACCACTTAATACTAGCCATAGATGCATCAAAATAAGCAAACAACACACGAAAAACAGAATCTGTCAAAAACAGAACAGTCTTTAGAAATCTGTAACCCACGAATACTTATGGAACTCTAAAAATCCTACCAAAATAGGAAGTCCTGGAAAATTTGTCTATTGATCTACAGCAAAAAGAATCAACGCAAAGTTTCTGTTTTTCAGCAGAATCAAATTAACTATCATCGTAGGTTATCCTATAGGTTCTACTTGGCACAAACACTAACTAAAACACATCTAAACAAAAGGTAGATGCAATTTTTTTTACTAAACGGAAACAAAAACAAAAAACACAAATAAAATTGGGTTGCCTCCCAACTAGCGCTATCGTTTAACGCCCCTAGCTAGGCATAAAAGCGAAGATAGATCTAAGTAGTGCCATTTTTGGCACTCAATTCATAAGTAGCTCGCATGATAGATTCATAAGGTAATTTAATTTTCTTTTTCTTTCTTGGAAAGTGCTCCATGCCTTTCCTTCATGAAAATTGGAATCTAATATTCCCTTCCTTCATATCAATAATCGCGCCAATTGTTCTAAGGAAAGGTCTACCAAGAATAATAGGGCAAGAAAGATTGCAATCTATATCAAGAACGATAAAATCTACGGGCACCAAATTTCTATTTGCAACAATGAGAACATCATTGATCCTTCCCATTGGCTTTTTAATGGTGGAATCCGCAAGGTGCAAATTTAAAGAGCAATCATCAAGATCATTGAAACCTAGAATATCACATAAAGTTTTTGGAATCATGGAAACACTAGCACCCAAATCACACAAAGCATAACACTCATGATCTTTAATTTTAATCTTTATAGTAGGTTCCCACTCATCATTAAGTTTTCTAGGTATAAAAACTTCCAAATTAAGTTTTTCATCATAAGATTGCATCAAGGCATCAACGATATGTTTGGTAAAAGCTTTATTTTGACTATAAGTATGAGGAGAATTCACAACAGATTGCAACAAGGAAATACAACCTTCTAAAGAACAATTATCATAATCAAATTCCTTGAAATCCAAGATAGTGGGTTCAAAGCTATTTAAAGTCTTGACCTCTCCAATCCCACTTTTACCAAATTTAGCATCAAGATCTAAAAACTCTGAATTATTGGGACGCCTTTTAACTAAAGTTGACTCATCTCCAGTCCCATCATTATTAAGATTCATATTGCAAAACAAAGATCTAATAGGGGACACATCAATAACTTTAAGATCATCATCATTATTTTCATTGAAACTAGAAGAACACGCCTTTACAAAGCAATCTTTCTTAGCACGCAATCTAGCGGTTCTTTCCTTGCACTCATCAATGGACACTCTCATTGCTTTGAGAGACTCATTGATATCATGCTTAGGAGGAGTAGATCTAAGTTTAAGAGAATCAACATCAAGCGAAGGTCTATCAACGTTCCTAGCCAAATCATCAACTTTGAGAGATCATAAATTCTTTCACACTATTCTCAAAATCAGAGGGCATCTTATTAAAATTACCATAAGAATTATTGTAGGAATTTCCATAATTATTAGAGGAATTACTAGGGATCGGTCTAGGATTAAAGTTTCCTCTATAAGCATTGTTTCCAAAACTATTCCTACCAACAAAATTCACATCCATAGATTCATTATTATTCTCAATGAAAGTATACAAAGGCATATCATTAGGATCAAGAGGAGCACTCTTAGTAGCAAATAATTTCATAAGTTCATCCATCTTTCCACTCAAAACATTGATTTCTTCTATAGCATGCACTTTTTTACTAGTAGATCTTTTGGTGTGCCATTGAGAATAATTAGCCATAATATTATCAAGGAGTTTTGTAGCATCTCCTAAAGTGATTTCCATAAACGTGCCTCCCGCGGCCGAATCTAAAAGATTTCTAGAAGCAAAGTTCAAGCCGGCATAAAAAATTTGTATGATCATCCATAAATTCAAACCATGAGTAGGGCAATTGCGAATCATCAATTTCATTCTTTCCCAAGATTGGGCAACATGCTCATGATCAAGTTGTTTAAAATTCATAATATCGTTCCTAAGAGTGATGATCTTAGCGGGAGGAAAATATTTAGAGATAAAAGCATCTTTGCACTTGTTCCAAGAATCAATACTATTTTTAGGCAAAGAAGAAAACCAAACTTTAGCATGATCTCTAAGTGAAAACGGAAATAACTTCAATTTAACAATATCATTATCTGCATCTTTCTTCTTTTGCATATCACACAAATTAACAAAGTTGTTTAGATGGGTAGCGGCATCTTCACTAGGAGGGCCGGCGAATTGGTCTTTCATAACAAGATTCAGCAAAGCAGTATTGATTTCACAAGACTCAACATCATTAAGAGGAGCAATCAGAGTACTAAGGAAATCATTATTATTGGTATTGGAGAATCACACAATTTGGTATTATCTTGCACCATGGCGACAAGTAATCCAACACACAAGCAAACAAAAAGGCAAACGAAAGAGAGAGAGGAGATTGGGAAAGAGAGGGCGAATAAAACGACAAGGGTGAAGTGGGGGAGAGGAAAACGAGAGGCAAATGGCAAATAATGTAAGTGTGAGGGAGATGAGTTTGTGATGGGTACTTGGTATGTCTTGACTTGAGCGAAGACCTCCCCAGCAACGGCGTCAGAAATCCTTCTTGCTGCGTCTTGAGCTTGCGTTGGTTTTCCTTGAAGAGGAAAGGGTGATGCAGCAATAGTAGCGTAAGTATTTCCCTTAGTTTTTGAGAACCAAGGTATCAATCCAGTAGGAGGCTCCTCAAAATTTCCACGCACCTACACAAACAAATAAAGAACTCGCAACCAACGCAATAAAGGGGTTGTCAATCCCTTCACGGCCACTTGCGAAAGTGAGATCTGGTAGTGATAGTATGATAAGATAAATATATTTTTGGTATTTTATAATATAGATTGGAAAAGTAAAGATGCAAATAAAAGTAGATTGAAAGCTTATATGATAAAAGATAGACCCGGGGGCCATAGGTTTCACTAGTGGCCTCTCTCAAGATAGCATAAGTATTACGGTGGGTGAACAAATTACTGTCGAGCAATTGATAGAAAAGTGAATAATTATGAGATTATCTAGGCATGATCATGTATATAGGCATCACGTCCGCAACAAGTAGACCGACTCCTGCCTGCATCTACTACTATTACTCCACACATCGACCGATATCCATCATGCATCTAGAGTATTAAGTTCATAAGAACAGAGTAACGCATTAAGAAAGATGACATGATGTAGAGGGATAAACTCATGCAATATGATATAAACCCCATCTTTTTATCCTCGATGGCAACAATACAATACGTGCCTTGCTGCCCCTGCTGTCACTAGGAAAGGACACCGCAAGATTGAACCCAAAGCTAAGCACTTCTCCCATTGCAAGAAAGATCAATCTAGTAGGCCAAACCAAACTGATAATTCAAAGAGACTTGCAAAGATAACTCAATCATACATAAAAGAATTCAGAGGAGATTCAAATATTTCTCATAGATAAACTTGATCATAAACCCACAATTCATCGGATCTCGACAAACACACCGCAAAAAGAGTTACATCGAATAGATCTCCAAGAAGATCGAGGAGAACATGGTATTGAGATCCAAAAAGAGAGAAGAAGTCATCTAGCTAATAACTATGGACCCGAAGGTCTGTGGTAAACTACTCACAACTCATCGGAGGGGCTATGGTGTTGATGTAGAAGCCCTCCATGGTCGATTCCCCCTCCGGCGGAGCACCGACGAAGGCTCCAAGATGGGATCTCACGGATAAATAAGGTTACGACGGTGGAAATTGTTTTTCATTGGCTCCCTGGATGTTCTCGGGGTACGTGGGTATATATAGGAGGAAGAAGTAGGTCGGTGGCTGCCCGAGGGGCCCACGAGATAGGGGGGCATGCCCTCCACCCTCGTGGCCGCCTCGGCTGCTTCTTGACTTGCACTCCAAGTCCATTGGATCACGTTCGTTCCAAAAATCATGCTCCCGAAGGTTTCATTCTGTTTGGACTCCGTTTGATATTCCTTTTCTTCAAAATACTGAAATAGGCAAAAAAACAGCAATACGGGTTGGGCCTTCGGTTAGTAGGTTAATCCCAAAAATGATATAAATGCGTAAAGTAAAGCCCATAAACATCCAAAACGAGTAATATAATAGCATGGAACAGTCAAAAATTATAGATACATTGGAGATAGCACATGCCCAGCAGCACAAAAGCCGCTCCGACGCTGCCCAGCACAGAAGCCGCCCAGCCCGCGCACGCCGATGCCGGAGGACGACACCGCCATTTGATGCATTGCCTACGCGTCCTTTCGTTTTGCATGCCGAACTTTTCATTTGATCGCTGAATTGTGGCAAGTTGATCGCCGAACTGTGGCGCTGATCACCAGACTCGTGGCATTTTTTGAAGCGGGAATGGACCAAGTTTGAATTTGCGACGCCTTGGGGGCGGCAACTGGGGGCGTGGCTGGGACCTGCACCACCCCCAGGGCCTAAAAATCGTTGGGCGAGCGCCCGAAAGAGCATCGGCCTATGCGCTGGGGGGCCGAACGAGTGGAGATGCTCTTAGCAGCTGAGTTATCAATTCAACCACACCTGGAGATTAATTATCTGCAGCAAAGTGATCAATAGCAAAGTAGTATGATAGTTTTGATAGTAGTAGCAACAACAATAGTAATGGTAACAGTGATAGAAATGATTTTGTAGCAAGTGCAATAGTGACAGTAGCAATAGTAACTTAGCAAGAGCAATATGTAGGAAAATCGTAGACATTGGATCGGCGATTCGTTGGATGATATTCATCATGAGACAGTCATAACCTAGGGCGATACGACACTAGCTCCAGTTCATAAATATAATGTAGGCATGTATTCCGTGAATAGTCATACGTGCTTATGGAAAGAACTTGCATGACATCTTTTGTCCTACCCTCCCATGGCAGCGGGATCCTATTGGAAACTAAGGGATATTAAGGCCTCCTTTTAATAGAGAATCGGAACAAAGCATTAGCACATGGTGAAGACATGAACTCCTCAAACTACGATCATCACCGGGAGTGGTCCCGACTATTGTCACTCCGGGGTTGTCGGATCATAACATGTAGTAGGTGACTATAACTTGCAAGATCGGATCTAGAAAATGGATATAATGGTGATAACATAAACAATTCAGATCTGAAATCATGGCACTCGGGCCCAAAGTGACAAGCATTAAGCATGTCAAAGTCATAGCAACATCAATCCCTACTCCTCATGTTGACATCAATTGATGGGCATCTCCATAGCCCGTTGATTATCCTCGTCAATGTGAGACTTTATCCTTTTTTGTCTTCTCCACACAATCCCCATCATCATATTCTATTCCACCCATAGTGCTATATCCATGGCTCACGCTCATGTATTGCGTGAAAGTTGAAAAAGTTTGAGATTATTTAAGTACGAAACAATTGCTTGGCTTGTCATCGGGGGTGTATAAGATGGGAGCATTTTTGTGTGACAAAAATGAAGCATAGCCTAACTATATGATTTTGTAGGGATGAACTTTCTTTAGCCATGTTATTTTGAGAAGACATGATTGCTTTGATTAGTATGCTTGAAGTATTACTATTTCTTATGTCAATATGAACTTTTATTTTGAATCATTTGGATCTGAACATTCATGCCACAATAAAGAAAAATTACATTGAGAATTATTCTAGGTAGCATTCCACATCAAAAATTCTGTTTTTATCATTTACCTACTCGAGGACGAGAAGGAATTAAGCTTGGGGATGCTTGATACGTCTCCAACGTATCTATAATTTTTTATCGTTCCATGCTATTATATTACCCGTTTTGGATGTTTATGGGCTTTACTTTACACATTTATATCATTTTTGGGACTAACCTACTAACCGGAGGCTCAGCCCATATTGCTGTTTTTTTGCCTATTTCAGTGTTTCGAAGAAAAGGAATACCAGACGGAGTCCAAACGGAATGAAACCTTAGGGAGCGTGATTTTTGATGACTTGGAGTGCAAGTCAAGAAGCAGTCGAGGCGGCCACGAGGGTGGAGGGAGCCCCCCCCCCCCACTGGGAGTGCCCCCCTATCTCGTGGGCCCCTCGGGCGTCCACCGACCTACTTCTTCCTCCTATATATACCCACGTACCCCGAGAACATCAGAGGCGACCACAAAATACTATTTCCACCACCATAACCTTCTGTATCCGCGAGATCTCATCTTGGAGCCTCCTTCGGCGCTCTGCCGGAGGGGGAATCGAGCACGGCGGGTTTCTACATCAACACCATAGCCTCTCCGATGAGTTGTGAGTAGTTTACCACAGACCTTCGGGTCCATAGTTATTATCTAGATGGCTTCTTCTCTCTTTTTGGATCTCAATACCATGTTCTCCTCGATCTTCTTGGAGATCTATTCGATGTAACTCTTTTTGCGGTGTGTTTGTCGAGATCTGATGAATTGTGGGTTTATGATCAAGTTTATCTATGAGAAATATTTGAATCTCCTCTGAATTATTTTATGTGTGATTAAGTTATCTTTGCAAGTCTCTTCGAATTATCAGTTTGGTTTGGCCTACTAGATTGATCTTTCTTGCAATGGGAGAAGTGCTTAGCTTTGGGTTCAATCTTGCGGTGTCCTTTCCTAGTGACAGCAGGGGCAGCAAGGCACGTATTGTATTATTGCCATCAAGGGTAAAAAGATGGGGTTTATATCATATTGCATGAGTTTATCCCTCTACATCATGTCATCTTTCTTAATGCGTTACTCCGTTCTTTATGAACTTAATACTCTAGATGCATGCTGGATAGCGGTCGATGTGTGGAGTAATAGTAGTAGATGCAGGCAGGAGTCGGTCTACTTGTCAAGGACGTGATGCCTATATACATGATCATGCCTAGATAATCTCATAATTATTTGCTTTTCTATCAATTTCTCGACAGTAATTTGTTCACCCACCGTAATACTTATGTTATCTTGAGAGAAGCCACTAGTGAAACCTATGGCCCCCGGGTCTATCTTTTATCATATAAGCTTTCAATCTACTTTTATTTGCATCTTTGCTTTTCCAATCTATATCATAAAATACCAAAAAAATATTTATCTTATCATACTATCTCTATCAGATCTCACTTTCGCAAGTGGCTGTGAAGGGATTGACAACCCCTTTATTGTGTTGGTTGCGAGTTCTTTGTTTGTTTGTGTAGGTGCGTGGGACTTTTGAGGAGCCTCCTACTGGATTGATACCTTGGTTCTCAAAAACTGAGGGAAATACTTACACTACTATTGCTGCATCACCCTTTCCTCTTCAAGAAAAACCAACGCAAGCTCAAGACGTAGCAGGGATCAAGCCCTAATAAAACTAACTTGATTACATGATGAATCTCATCCAACTCCTCACCGACCAGCGAGCCTATGAAGGAATTACTCACTCCTGGTTGGGAGCATCATAGAATTGGCGATGGAGAAGGTTTGGTGATGATGAAGACCAAAGATCCCCCTCTCCGGAGCCCCAAACGGACTCTAGATCTGGCCTCTCGATAAAGAACGGGAGATGGCAGAGGCTCCTTCTCGTGAAACGCGATAATTCTTTCTCCCTGATTTTTTCTGGAAAAATAGGATTTATAGCATCTGTTTCAGGGTCTGTGGGGCCACCAGGCGGGGACAACCCACCTCAGCGTGTCTGGTGGGGGTGGCGCGCCCTGGTGGGTTGTGCCCACCCAGGTGCCCCCCTCCGGTGGTTCTTGGCTCCAGAAATTCTCTTTTATTGTATAAAAAATCCTCGCAAAGTTTCGTTCCATTCCGAGAACTTTTATTTCTGCACAAAAACAACACCATGGTAGTTCTGCTGAAAACAGCATCAGTCCGGGTTAGTTTCATTCAAATCATGCAAATTAGATTCTGAAACAAGAGGAAAAGCATTAGAAAAAGTAGATACGACATAGACGTATCAACTCCCCCAAGCTTAAACCTTTGCTTGTCCTCAAGCAGTTCAGTTGATAAACTGAAAGTGAAAAAGAAAAACTTGTACGAACTCTTTTGCTCTTGTTTTTATAAATAGGCTTAAATAGCACCCAGGTTTTCAGCAAAGCTTATAACTAACCATGTCGACAATAACTCTTAAAAATTATATTAACTCATATAAATGACATAATCAACTAGCGAGCAATAATAAGACATCTCAAACAGCAACACGCTGTTAAAATAGCCATGATACAATATGACAATAGTGGTATCTCTCTAGCCCTTTCTGAGACCGCAAAATATAAATGCAGAGCACCCCCAAAGTTCAAGCAGCGATTAAACATTGTAATTCATGGTAGAAAAGATCCAGTCATGATGCACCCAACATTAGCTACACACAATGCATCAGCATGACATCAGTGCTCTCAGGTTCTGGCGCTTATTTGAGAAGGTGATGACACAACATAAAAGTAAATAGATAGTCCCTTCGCAGAGGGAAGCAGTGATTTGCAGAGGTGCCAGAGCTCAAGTTTTTAAAACAGAGGTAAATGAAATTTTGAGACATGCACCCGTCTTGTTTACTTCGCGACCATCAGTTATCAATATCTTCCATGCTAAACACATTAGTAGCGGTTCTCAAGTGATAAAGTAAAGGTTATTGCTCCACAGGAGTTTTTGTTTGATTAAGTTCTTTTTGCAATTTGGGACTGGGGATCCCTATTACCGCCCCTTTCTCTTGCAATGGTGAGTGAATAAACACCCACCCCAAGAATAACCCGCTTAGCATGGAAGATACCAACTACCTCCTGTAGCTCTATGAACAATCCAGGCACACAAAAAGGATATTTATTTGAACTTTTTAGAGGTGGCACGTGCAAATTTACTTAGGATAACAGGGTAATACTGCATATAGGTAGGCATGGTGGACTCTTCTGGAATAACTTGGGTTTCAGGTTTTTGATGTACAAGCAGAATTCCCACTTACTACAGGCGAAGGCTAGCAAATAGGTTGAGAAGCAGCCAGCTAGAGACCAACAACGGTCATGAACATGCATTATGCATAAGTAACATTGGATACTAGCATGAGTAGGATATGAACACCATGAACATAAATATCATAGAGGCTATGTTGGTTTTGATTCAACTACATGCATGAACATGTGCCAAGTCAAGCCACTCCAACATTTAGAGGAGGATACCATATTTAATGCAATGTTGACATCCAAGATAAATCATTATCCACTCCTAGCTACTTATGCATGGCATGAGAAACTATGATATCTAATTGTCATTGCAAACATGTTTGATCATAATAGGCTGAATCATGGATACTAGGTTAAACATATTTACAAAAACAAAACAAGTCGAGTTCATACTCGTTTCTCTCTGCCATGGCCAGTTCATCGAATATCGTCATTATCGCCTTTGACTTGCACGACTGAACGATTTGAAAATAATAATGGTGCAAGAGTGTCGTGGACTAAGCTGGAATCTGCAAGCATCTTATTCAAAAGGAGAAGACAAGGTAATATGGACTCTTTGTTAGATCAACAATAATGCCTATGAGAGCCACTCAACATTTTCATCGTGGTCTTCTCCTTGGTATGACTCAATAAAAAGAAAGAAATTTAGAGAAACGCACTGAAATATTTTTGGAGTTTTTTGGTTTTTTCGTAAACAAGCAAATAAAAAGGGGAAAGCAAAAAAACGAGAAAAACTATTTACACTGGAAAGCTCCCAACAAGTAAAAGAGGAACAATGAAATATTTTTGGGTTTTCTTTTTAGTGCTACAAAAATTTAAACTAGGAAGAAAAATCAAAAAGAAGGAAGAAATATGTTTTTGGATTTTCTCAAAGTTTCTCAAACACACAAGAAAAAGCAAGAAAATAAATTTAACATGGATAATACAATGAAAAAGTGTGAACACCGATAACTAGAATGAAATGTGTGAACATGAATGTAATGTTGGTGGAAATACGTACTCCCCCAAGCATAGGCTTTTGGCCTAACTTGGTAATCACCAGTCGTAGAAGCCATGGGGTCCTATGTTGAAGTGCTGAGGAGCGGGCACATGTGGATCCCACAGCTGAGGCTCCTCCTGTGATGCAGCCTGTGTTCCGGTAAGTAACAATGTGCAGGCATAATCCTGTATTCGTGACTGGCAATATGATCAAACAAAGCAGGTGCATGCAATGGAATAATATCACGAGTGTTCTCACTAAAAACTAAGTTATAAGGGATAGGAATATTAGGGTAATCGGCAGCAATAAACTAGTGGTGTTCCATAGCCGCACGATCTAGGTAAGCCTTGGGCAAAGGATAATCATGTTGGCGTATCTGAACGTTAAAGTGATTCGCTAATTAAGCGAGTAGCATAAATACCAACATGTATTTTACCCTTGGATCTGTTAATGTGAAGGCGACGTGCCACAATAGCTCCCAAGCTATAAGTGTTGTCGCCATAAAGTGTGCGATGTAAAGCAGCAAAGTCTGGAGCGCTAAGTGCACCTACCTTCTCTCTAGCAAGTAAGAACTTTGTAATGAATAGGGCAAAATAATGTACAACAGCAAAATAGAAGCTAGTAGCGGTGACACCCGATACCCCTCTCTCATCCCCCACTGTCAGAGTACGGTAAAAACCATCAAACTCTGCGTGCCTAGGCTCTACCAAACTACCATGAGAACGAAGCATGCATATGTCACAAAATTCAGTAAGTGGTATCTGATGGGTTTCAGCATATAAATTAAACTGCACCTCAGAGGGATTATTCCTAGAATGGAAATTAAAATTTTGCACAAAGGAATTTGTGAGAAGATGATATTGTTCACATTCAGCTGCGATGAAGTTGGTGAGGCCGGCATTAGTAGCGTATTGTGCAAACTCTTGAAGGATTCTGGCCCCTTCCATGAACGGATTATGCGGCCATTCGCACGGCCGTAACTCCGCCAATCTCCGGGTATGGAGATCACTGTCAGATGACTCCCCAATAACTCCCTTGGAGCTCTTCTTAGAAGCAAACTTCCTAAAGATACTCATCTTTTTCCTATGAACAAAATTCTAAAAAAATTAGTCCACAACAATTTTCTCAACAAAACTTCATAAGATTGTAAGAAACTACTCATAGGGATGTATGGAGGCCATAACAAGCATTCAAACTACTTAGAACTCTAAGAATTCAACATGCAAGCTCATCTACAGCAGCACCAAGAGTAGCTAATTATTCAAAATATAAACCACTAAAGCAAAAACTAATTGGACACATGGAGGATTCACATACCAAGCAACAATTCCCCGAAACAATTTCGGAAATGGAGCTTCGAGCAAAGAGACCGAAATCCGCAGTTTCGGGAGCAAGAACACGAGAGAGAGAGAGAGAGAGAGAGAGAGAGCAATGGTAAAAAAATCTTGCGGGGGGGCACGTGGGGACCACAGCCCACCACGCCACGCCTAGGGGTCCTGGCGTGCCCAGGTGGGTTGTGCCCACCTAGTGCACCTCCCTCTGATATTATTTGCACAAAAAATTCTTAAATATTCACACAAAAATTGTATTAAAATTTCAGAGCATTCTGAGAACTTTTATTTTTGGGTCATTTTTTTATTGCACGAAAAACTCAGAAAACAGAAAAAGCATGGCATTTTATTTTATTTAACTAATAAAAACGGAAAACAAAAGGTAGGGACAGAAAGTAGTGCTCACTAAATTCATCAACTTCATACCTCTCAAAAATGATCCATTAATAAGGTTGATCAAGTCTTATTAACAACCACTTCCGATTAGCATGAAACCGAAGAACTTTTGTAAATCACTAAGTTACCTCAACGAGGATATGAATTTCCCCAACAATAAGCATTCCATATTTCTTTTTGACAGCAGGTAGAGGTAGTTGAAAACTTCCAATAGTGATTGTCGGAGATTTTTCAATAACATGAATACCATTCACTTGGAATTGTTTCTTCGAAAAGTGCACCGTATGCTCATTACCATTGATATGAAAAGTGACCTTGCTTTTATTGCAATCAATAACAGCTCCTGCAGTATTCAAGAAGGGTCTACCAAGGATAATCGACATGTTGTCGTCCTCAAGCATCTCAAGTATAACAAAGTCAGTCAGAATAGTAACATTACCAACAACAACGGGCACATCCTCACAAATACCGATAGGTATGGCAGTTGATTTGTCAACCATTTGCAAAGATATTTTAGTAGGTGTGAGTTTATTCAAATCAAGTCTTTTATATAAAGATAAAGGCATAACACTAACACCAGCTCCCAAATCACATAAAGCAATTTTCACATAATTTCTTTTGATGGAGCAAGGTATAGTTGGTATTCCCGGATCTCCAAGTTTTTTAGGTACTCCATCCTTAAAAGTATAATTAGCAAGCATGGTGGAGATTTCAGCTTCCGGTATTTTTCTCTTATTGGTTATGATGTCTTTCATGTACTTTGCATAGGGACGCATTTTTAAGATATCAGTCAAGCGAGTACGCAAAAAGACTGGCCTCAGCATTTCAGCAAAGCGTTCAAATTCTTCATCATCTTTCTTTTTAGTTGACTTAGGTGGAAAGGGCATAGGTTTTTGAACCCATGGTTTTGTTTCCTTACCGTGTTTTCTAGCAACAAAGTCTCTTTTATCATATCTTTTATTCTTGGGTTGTGGGTTATCAAGATCAACAGCTGGTTCTATCTCAACATCATTGTCTGGTTCTTTATCATTAGTTTGAGTGTTTTCATGAACCTCATCATCATCGTTTTCATTATTAGAAGGTGAGTGTTCACTACCATATTGAGTTTCAGCATCAGAGATAGAAACTTCATTATCATTGCAGGAGGTTTTTCTACTTCACGTTCACTAGAGGTAGGCAAAGTCTTACTATTTTTCTTCTTCTTTTTTCTTTTTAGAAGGACTAGGTGCATCAGTGTTAATTCTTTGAGAGTCTTGTTCAATTCTCCTTGGGTTTCCCTCAGGATAAAGTGGTTCCTGAGTCATTTTACCTCCTCTAGTTGCTACTCTAACAGCAAAGTCACTTATATTATTGTTCATTTCATCAAGCAACTCTCTTTGAGATTTAGCAACTTGTTCTAATTGAGTTTGAACCATGGAGGCATGCTTTCCTACACCTCTAATATCATTTGAGATTCTAAATAACAAGTCACTTAAGCGAGCAATCATATCGGATTTGTATTTCAATTGTTTCATAACATTTGCATTGAAGTGGTCTTGCTTTCTAATGTAATTATCAAACTCATAAAGGCATTGGCTAGGATGTTTATTATGAGGATCATCACTATCATTGAATTTCATTAAAGAGTTTACCTCTACCACCTCATTGAATTTCATCAAGCCCATGTATTTCTTCAATAGGTGGTAAATTTTTAACATCCTCTGCTTTAATACATTTTTCCTTCATAGATTTCTTTGCCTCTTGCATATCTTCAGGACTGAGATATAAAATACCCCTCTTCTTTAGAGTGGGTTTAGGCGGTGTTTCAGGAGGATTCCAATCATCATAATTTTTCAATAGGTTATTCAATAATTCTTCAGCTTGCTCAATAGTTCATTTCCTGATAACACAACCAGCATAACTATCTAGGAAATCCCTAAAAGCATCGGTTAGTCCGTTATAAAAGATATCAAGTATTTCATTTTTCTTAAGAGGATGACCAGGCAAAGCATTAAGAAATTGGAGAAGCATCCCCCAAGCTTGTGGGAGACTCTCTTCCTCAATTTGCACAAAGTTAAATATTTTCTGCAAGGCAGCTTGTTTCTTATGGGCAGGGAAATATTTTTCAGAGAAGTAATAAATCACATCCTGGGGACTACGCACACAACCAGGAGCAAGAGTATTGTACCAAGCTTTAGCATCACCCTTTAATGAGAAAGGAAATAATATGAGGATATAGTAGTAGCGAATCTTCTCATTATGAGCAAAAAGAGTGGCTATGTCACTCAATTTAGTAAGATGTGCCACAATGGTTTCAGTTTCATAACCATGGAAAGGATCAGATTCAACCAAAATAATTAACTCCAGGTCGACAGAGAATTCATAATCCTTATCATCAATAAAGATAGGTGAAGTAGCAAACTTAGGATCACATTTCATTCTAGCATTCAAAGATCTTTCTTTATACTTGCATAATAATTTTTCTAGATCATTCTATCCTTACAAGCAAGAATATCTCTAGTTGCCTCCTCACCTATAATCATTGTTCAGGAAATCGGTAACTGGTAGCTGCTCGGTCGGCTTGGGAGTAGTGACTAATTGGTGAATCGGCCTATTAACTAGATTAATCGGTTGATCATTAAACGGTAGATTAAACAGGAGTTACCAACATATATCTAGTTTTTATGTATTATACCATACTCTCATTCTCTCAACTATGTAATATGCCAAATTATGCTACTGTTTGGTCGAACCCTAGCTATTAAGGAGCGAGAGGGGGATGGGAGCGGTTACAAGGAAAGATTTTGGGATTTGTTTGCCCGCAAGTTAATTGGTCAGCATGATTAATCAGCCTAACAACCAATTAATCGGTCTAATTGGCCAATTAATCGGCCCGACAAGTTAACACGATGAATAGGTGCTATTCGATTTGTTCAACCCACGAGTAGCGATTAACTAGCCCGTTAACTGATTAATCGGATGAATTCTTAAACAATGCCTATAACATAACCTTCCGATACCTTTGGAAATTCATATCTAGGAGGGCTGGTTCTAATAGGTGTTTCAAGATTTTCAGTTTCAAGCTCGTTATCAGTTTCAACAATATCATGTTGTCTTACTCTAGCAATTTGTTCATCAAAAGATTCACCTAGTGGCACATTATCATCATTCAAGGTACTAGCATCATCATGAGTAGCATTCATAGCAGAAGTAGCATCATCAATAACTTGCGATATATCAAAATTAATAGCATGTGGCGGTGTTGCAAGTCTATTTATAACAGAAGGTGAATCAAGTGCGGAGCTAGATGGCAGTTCCTTGCCTTCCCTCGTCTTAGACGAAAAAATCTTAGTCTTAGCGTCCTTCAGATTCTTCATAGTCACAATATGATAATAATCCCAAGTGACTCAACAAATATAGCTATGCTCCCCGGCAATGGCGCCATAAAAAAGGTCTTGATAACCCACAAGTATATGGGATCGCAACAGTTTTCAAGGGTAGAGTATTCAACCCAAATTTATAGTCGACACAAGGGGAGCCAAAGAATATTTGCAAGTATTAGAAGCTGAGTTGTCAATTCAACCACACTTGGAGATTAATTATCTGCATCAAAGTAGTATGATAGTTTTGATAGTGGTAGCAACAACAATAGTAACAGTAACAGTGATAGGAGTGATTTTGTAGCAAGTGCAATAGTGATAGTAGCAATAGTAACTTAGCAAAAGCAATATGTAGGAAAATCGTAGGCATTGGATCGGCAATTCGTTGGATGATATTCATCATGAGACAGTCATAACCTAGGGCGATACGGCACTAGCTCCAGTTCATAAATATAATGTAGGCATGTATTCTGTAAATAGTCATACGTGCTTATGGAAAGAACTTGCATGACATATTTTGTCCTACCCTCCCAGCGGGGTCCTATTGGAAACTAAGGGATATTAAGGCCTCCTTTTAATAGAGAACCGGAACAAAGCATTAGCACATGGTGAATACATGAACTTCTCAAACTACGGTCATCACCGGGAGTGGTCCCGACTATTGTCACTCTGGGGTTGCCAGATCATAACACGTAGTAGGTGACTATAACTTGCAAGATTGGATCTAGAACATGGATATAATGGTAATAACATAAACGGTTCAAATTTGAAATCATGGCACCCGGGCCCGAAGTGACAAGCATTAAGCATGGCAAAGTCATAGCAATGTCAACCTCAAAACATAATGGATACTAGGGATCAGGCCCTAACAAAACTAACTCGATTACATGATGAATCTCATCCAACTCCTCACCGACCATTGAGCCTATGAAGGAATTACTCACTCCCGATGGGGAACATCATGGAATTGGCGATGGAGAAGGGTTGGTGATGACGAAGACCGCAGATCCCCCTCTCCGGAGCCCCAAATGGACTCCATACCTGGCATCCCGATAAAGAACAGGAGATGGCGGCGGCTCCATCTCGTGAAACGCGATAATTCTTCTCCCTGTTTTTTTCTGGAAAATAGGATTTTACATCGTCGGTTTCAGGGTCTACGGGGCCACCAGGTGGGGACGCTTGGAGGGGGTGGCATGCCCTGGTGGGTTGTGCCCACCCAGGTGCCCCCCTCCGGTGGTTCCTGGCTCTAGAAATTCTCTTCTACTATATAAAAAATCCTCACAAAGTTTCGTTCCATTCCGAGAACTTTTATTTCTGCACAAAAACAACACCATGGTAGTTTTGCTAAAAACAGCGTCAGTCCGCGTTAGTTTTATTCAAATCATGCAAATTAGAGTCCAAAAAAAGAGGAAAATCGTTAGGAAAAGTAGATACGACGGAGACGTATCAAGGCACGGCACGGCGATGGGAAACTGGGGGAAAATCCTAAGTGTTCATAAGATACTTTTATCAAGTAGTGGGAAGACTATAAGTATTCCTTTAGTTAACCACCATCGCGCTAACAAAAATACTTGTATGCACCAAAAACCTTGGGTTCCACGGGGTAAATCCATTAAAAAGGACAAATTTTAGCTAAAGGAGCTGCTACAGTTGGGGGCGAACTTGCTTTAGGAAAAAAACGTATTAGTAGCTTATATGCCATGGGAAGGTTACAATTTTGAAGACGCAGTACTAATTAGCGAACATTTGTTATATGAAGATATTTATACCTCTTTTCACATTCGGAAATATGAAATTCAGACGGATACGACAAGCCAGGGCTCCGCTGAAAAAATCACTAAAGATATACCACATCTAGAAGAACATTTACTCCGCAATTTGGACGCTTATATAGCAACATCTTTAGTCCCGGTTTGTGGCACAAACCGGGACCAATACCCACCTTTAGTTCCGGTTCATTCCACCAATCGGGACCAAAGGTCTCCTTTCGTCAACCCAATGGGCGGGAAGCAGAGACCTTTGGTCCCGGTTGGTGGCACGAACCGGGACCAAAGGGTAGCATTGGTCCCGGTTGGTGCCACCAACCGGGACCAAAGGTGGGTATTGGTCCTGGTTGGTGCCACCAACCAAGACTAAAGGTTGGTGTTGCCCGGGGCCAGAAGTTTAGTCCCACCTCGCTAGCTGAGAGGGCTCGGGAGTTGTTTGTAAGCGCTACTGCGCTGACGCTCTTGAGCTCCTCTCAACTGCAGGCTTACGAGCCTAATGGCACACTCCTCTGCTTGTGGGCCTACTGGGCCTGCTGCGGGCCTGAATCCTGGCCCAATGGGTTTCTAGTCGTATTCACTCCATGGTGGCCCAGTAGGCGGCATTTTTTATTTATTTTTCAATTTTTTTTGTTTTCTTTGATGCTTTATTTATTTTCTTTTGTTTGTACTTAATAAATACTTACAGTTTTTCAGTGATTCTTTTTGCTTTTAGGTCACAAAAATTATAAAATTTCTGTTAGTGCCATTAGTTTTCAAATTTGAATAGTTTAAATTTGAATTCTTTCAAATTTGGGTGAATCACTAGTTTGTGAATAACTTTACTATAAAAATAGATTTTTGAGTGACTCTTTTTCCCGCTATTTAATATTACCGTGTTTTATCATTATATTCAATTTGGTAATTTTTAGGTTGTTTTAAATGTTTTTTTTAATCAAAAACAGATTTTGTTATTTTAGTTTGCTATTAAAGTTTCTAACAAAAAAATTCTTTATGAAAATTCTTTTTGCTATTTATGTTTTGAACAAAAAATACTTTGATAATTTTAGTTGCATAAATTTTATAAAAGTTTAGTTTAAAAATACTAGAGGTTTATAAAATCTTTTTAGTTGATTCCTTTTGCTATTAGAGTTTTATAAAAGCATTTTAGTTGATTCCTTTTGCTATTGAAGAATATTATAGTTTTGTTTTAGTTGATCATAACAGAATATTTTAATTGATTATTTTAAGTTCATTATTTTTGCTATTAGAGTTTCATAAAAGTTTTGTAGTTCATTCTTTTTGCTATTAGTTCATTCTTTGAGCTAAATGACCCTGAAATTGAAAAGCACTTCAAATGAACTCTGAAAAGGTTTAAAGTTGGCATGGTATCATAATTTCACCCACGTAGCATGTGCTAAAAAGTTTAGAGGGTTACGGCAAAAGCTGGATGCACTTCGTGTACTAAACGGACAATCTCTTTCGAAGTATCAGGGTTTCGGATGAAAACTCATCTATTACAAAGGTATTTCATTTTTTTGAACTTATTTGAACTCCAGACTTTTTGCATGTTCATAATGAACCATTCAAAGCCACATCATCATTTTACAACCCTTTCTGACTTCATTTGGTATTTTTCATGCATTTATTGATTTTTTAAGCTAAATGACCCTGAAATTGAGAAGCACTACAAATGAACTCTGAAAAGATTGAAAGTTGGCATGGTATCATCATTTCACCCACATAGCATGTTCTAAAAAGTTGAGAGGGTTACGGCAAAAACTGGATGCACTTCGTGTACAAAACGGACAATCTCTTTTGAAGTATCAAGGTTTCAGACGAAAACTCATCTGTTACAAAGGTATTTCATTTTTTTGAACTTATTTGAACTCCAGACTTTTTGTGTGTTCAAAATGAACCATTCAAAGCCACATCATCAATTTTCAATCCTTTCTGACTTCATTTGGTATTTTTCATGCATTTGTTGATTTTTTAAGCTAAATGACCCTGAAATTGAAAAGCATTACAAATGAACTCTGAAAAGGTTGAAAGTTGGCATGGTATCATCATTTCACCCACATAGCCTATTCTAAAAAGTTGAGAGGGTTACGGCAAAAACTAGATGCACTTCGTGTACAAAAGGACAATCTCTTTCGAAGCATCAGGGTTTCGAACGAAAACTCATCTGTTACAAAGGGATTTCATTTCTTGACATGTAACTGCAGTGATATTCTAGATCAAAGGTATCATCATAATAGTTGTGGAGAGAATATTCACTTTTTCTTTGCTTGTGTCCTTTTCTTATAGCATTGTAACCATGTATAATCTTCATCGTTTAACAGGGTGCTTGGGTCAGCCTTGACTCCGAAGGGAGGAATTTCATGAAACTTTTCATAATCTTCAGACATGTCTATCTTGCCTTCCACTCCCATGATGTATCTTTTTCCTGAAAGAACTATGTGGCACTTTGGCTCATCGTATGATGTACTCACTTCCTTATCTTTTCTTTTTCTCGGTTTGGTAGACATGTCCTTCACATAGAAAACCCGCGCCACATCATTGGCTAGAATGAATGGTTTGTCTGTGTACCCAAGATTGTTCAGATCCATTGTTGTCATTCCGTACTGTGGGTCTACCTGTACCACGCCTCCTGACAGATTGACCCATTTGCACTGAAACAATGGGACCTTAAAATCATGTCCATAGTCAAGTTCCCATATGTCCACTATGTAACCATAATATGTGTCCTTTCCCCTCTTGGTTGCTACATCAAAGCGGACACCACTGTTTTGGTTGGTGCTCTTTTGATCTTGGGTGATCGTGTAAAATGTATTCCCATTTATCTCGTACCCTTTGTAAGTCAATACAATCAAAGATGGTCCCCTGGAAAACGAGTACAACTCATCAGAAACAACATTGTCACCCATGAGACGTGTTTGCAACCAACTGCCGAAAGTCCTCATGTGTTCACATGTAATCCAGTCGTCACACTGCTGCGGGTGTTTGGAGCGCAGGATATTCTTGTGTTCATTGACATACAGGGTCACCAATGTAGAATTCTGTAGAACTTGGTAGTGTGCTTGAGACCAAGAATGCCCGTCCCTACATATTATTGAGTCTGCTCCTAGCGTGCCTTTTCCAGCCTGTCTCCCCTCATACCGCGATTGAGGGAGACCAATCTTCTTAAGGGCAGGAATGAAGTCAACACAAAACCCAATGACCTCCTTTGTTTGATGGCCTGTGGAGATGCTTCCTTCTGGCCTAGCACGGTTACGAACATATTTCTTTAAGACTCCCATGAACCTATCAGAGGGGAACATATTGTGTAGAAATACAGGGCCCAGAATGGCAATCTCGTCGACTAGATGAACTAGGACGTGCGTCATGATATTGAAGAAGGATGGTGAGAACTCCAACTCGAAACTGACAAGACATTGCACCAGATCACTCCTTAACCTCGGTAGGATTTCTAGATCGATCACCTCCTGAGAGATTGCATTGAGAAATGCACATAGCTTCACAATAGCTAATCGAATGTTTTCCGGTAGAAGCCCCCTCAATGCAACCGGAAGCAGTTGCATCATAATCACGTGGCAGTCATGAGACTTTAGGTTCTTAAACTTTTTCTCTGCCATATTTATTATTCCCATTATATTCAACGAGAAGCGGACCTTCATACTGAGCAGACATTCAAAGAAGATTTCCTTCTCTTCTTTGGTAAGAGCATAGCTGGCACGACCTTCATACTGCTTTGGAGGCATGCCGTCTTTTTCGTGCACATGTTGCTGGTCCTCCCGTGCCTCTGGTGTATCTTTTGTCTTCCCATACACTCCCAAGAAGCCTAGCAGGTCACGCAAAGATTCTTCACCACGTGCATCACATTGACTGCAGAGCGGAACTCTAGGTCTTTCCAGTAGGGTAGGTCCCAAAATATAGATTTCTTCTTCCACATGGGTGCATGTCCCCCAGTGTCATTCGGAACAGATAGTCTGCTAGGACCCTTTCCAAAGATTACTTGTAAATCATTGACCATAGCAAGTATGTGATCACCAGTACGGACGACAGGCTTCTTCCGGTGATCTGCCTCGCCTTTGAAATGCTTGCCTTTTTTCCGACATTGATGGTTGTTCGGAAGAAATCGACGATGCCCCAGGTACACATTCTTTCTACATTTGTCCAAATATATACTTTCGGTGTCATCTAAATAATGCGTGCATGTGTGGTATCCCTTGTTTGTTTGTCCCAGAAGGTTACTGAGAGCAGGCCAACCATTGATGGTTACAAACAACAACACATGTAGGTCAAATTCCTGCTGGTCGTGCTCATCCCACACACGTACACCTTTTCCATTCCATAGCTGTAAAAGTTCTTCAACTAATGGCCTCAGGTACACATCAATGTCATTGTCGGGTTGCTTAGGGCCTTGGATGAGCACTGGCATCATAATGGACTTTCGCTTCATGCACAACCAAGGAGGACGGTTATATATACATAGAGTCACGAGCCAGGCGCTATGATTGTTGCTCTACTCCCCAAAAGGATTAATGCCATCCGCGCTTAAACCAAACCATACGTTCCTTGCGTCACCTGCAAAGTCCCCCCATTTTCTCTCGATTTTTCTCCATTGCGAACCGTTAGTGGGTGCTCTCAACTTCCCGTCTTTCTTACGGTCCTATTTGTTCCATCGCATCAACTTGGCATGCTCTTTGTTTCTGAACAGACGTTTCAACCATGGTATTATAGGAGCATACCACATCACCTTGGTAGGAACCCTCTTCCTGGGGCGCTCACCGTCAACATCACCTGGGTCATCTCGTTTGATCTTATACCGCAATGCACCGCATACCGGGCATGCGTTCAAATCCTCGTATGCACCGCAGTAGAGGATGAAGTCATTAAGACATGCATGTATCTTCTGCACCTCCAATCCTAGAGGGCATAGAACCTTCTTTACTCTGTACATACTGTCGGGCAATTCGTTATCCTTTGGAAGCTTCTTATTCAATATTTTCAGTAGCTTTTCAAATCCGTTGTTAGATACACCATTGTCTACCTTCCATTGCAGCAATTCCAGTGTGGTACCGAGCTTTGTGTTGCCATCTTCGCAATTGGGGTACAACCCTTTTTTGTGATCCTCTAACATGCAATCAAACTTCAACTTCTCCTTTTCACTTTCGCATTGTCTCTTCGCATCAACAATGACCCGACGAAGATCATCATCGGGCACATCATCTGGTTCCTCTTGATCTTCAGCTTCCCCCGTTGCAACATCACCGTATTAGGGGGTACATAGTTGTCATCATCCTCTTCTTCTTCGTTGTCATCCATCATAACCTCTCTTTCTCCGTGCTTGGTCCAAACATTATAGTGTGGCATGAAACCCTTCTCAAGCAGGTGGATGTGAAGGGTTTTCGCGTCAGAGTAAGACTTCGTATTCCCGTAGGTAGGGCATGGACAACACATAAAACCATTCTGCTTGTTTGCCTCAGCCACTTCGAGAAAATTATGCTCGCCCTTAATGTACTCGGAGGTGCGTCTGTCACCGTACATCCATTGTCGGTTCATCTGCGTGCATTATATATAATTAAGTGTGGCAAAAACCATTACAGAACATCATGAATAGAGAAGTGACCAAATTAATAGAAGTTCATCATCACGTTAAAACCAAAGTACAGTAGTGATCAAATGTTATTACTGAAAAAATAAATACATAAAGTTCATACATAGTTCTCATTGAACAACATATAGCTCTCTAGAGCATCTAATTAAACCATACATTGAAACTATGTAAAACATTTCAATGCAACAACAAATGCGATCATAATCGCAACTAAGGTAACAATTGATCCAACAACATAATGATACCAAGCCTCATTATGAATGTCATATTTTTTAATCTTTCTAATCTTCAAGTGCATTTTATCCATCTTGATCTTGTGATCATTGACGATATCCGCTTCTCCTCCTCAATTCTTTTCAATTTTTTCTACAAGTAATCGTTTTCTTTTTCAACTAGATTTAACCTCTCGACAAAGAGGGTCGGTTGGAATTTCCGGTTCACATACCTCCTAGATAAAACATATATGTCACGTTGGTCGGCATAATTGTCATAAACACTAAATGAAACAAATAGTTATAAAAGATAATATATAGCACATCTGAATCATAGACAGGACGAGGGCTGACGGGGGCGGATACCAAAACCATCGCACCATATAATAACAAACAATAATAAAAGTAAGAAAATTATACAAGTATCAATCTAAATCATACAAGTAAGAATTTTTTTTCTTTTAGAAAGAAGATAAGAACAAGAGGCTCACCACGGTGGTGCCGGCGACGAGATCGACGCAGGCGATCGACGATGGTGAGGACGGGGACGGGACAGGACGGATCGCCAAACCTAGACAAATTTTGAGGAAAATGGAGTTTGGACAAGGAGCTTCGAGAGGAGAAAGCTTAAGTGTGGCTCGGGCATTTCATCGAACACCTCATGTGCATAGAAGGTGAGCTAGAGCACAATAAATCTCTCCCACAACCGGCCAAAAAAACAGAGCAGTGCGCTACTCTGCTCGCGGGCAGGGGGTATATAGGCCTCTCTTTAGTCCCGGTTGGTGGCTAAAACCGGGACTAAAGGACCATATTTGGTCCCGGTTCCAGCCACCAACCGGGACTAAAGGTTGTGGGCCAGGACCGAGGTCCATTGGTCTCGGTTCGTGTCTAGAACCGGGACCAAAGGGGTCAGACGAACCGGGACCAATGGCCCCCGAAGCCCGGCCAGCTCCCTAGCCTCACGAACCGGGACTGATGCCCCCTTTGATCCCGGTTCGTGAGTGAACCGAGATTAATGCCCTTACCCAGGCCTCAACCAAAGCCCCGTTTTCTACTAGTGGTGGTGAACTTATCATCCCAAGTGGTGTTGTTCTTGGTGACAATGGGTTCGGTCCTACACTGGAGCTTAATGCCATGACCAAATTGCATTATATATCCATGATTTAAGCTTCTTCTCATAAATTTTAAGGACCGTGTTGTTATTTGTTTCTCTCTATTTAGTCTTTGTGTGTGTAGTACCATGACTTTTATATCTAATGCGTCTCTCGGTCCTTCAAGATCCCTTTTATGTTAGACAAATATAAATAGTGGTGTGAATATGATGGCGCATGTGGGCCCGACTTTCCTCCGCCCCAGGAGGATATCGGAAGTAAACATGGGACTTGAGTCTTGCCATGCCAAATTGCCAACCCAAATTCATCGTGCTTTGGGACATAAAAATGGGTCCAGTCTGGCACGGTTTACTTACCGTGTCGTGTTTCCCAACAAAAAAACTTACCGTGTCGTGCTACCATGCCAAGGGGAGGCCCAAGCATGGCCCAACGGCCCGTCGTGCACTCGTGCTGCCTTAGGGCTGGGCCAGCCCAAGCACGACCTAGTAAATAAGGACCTGTTTGAATTATGACTATCTTTGTCATATATTGTCACACCTGCCATACTTGAGATGCTTAAATTCTTAGCCACACTTTGGCTTGCCTTAGGGAATCTTGTCACACCTTTTGTTTTTATGACATGTGGGGCTTACTGCTCATAACTTTTTTGTCTTAGTTGTGGCTAGAACCAAACACACATGTAAGTTGGTCAAACTTGCCTAAGTTGAGGTGTGGCAATCCGTGTCATGAAACCAAACAACCCCTAAATATTACACTTCATCATTTTAAATCAAGATTTTTAACTACAACATGCAATTTTTACTTTTTAAATCACTAATTGAGGCACCTTATGAAGTATATAAATACATATTTATCTGAAAAGCCCTATTTTTTATTTACAAGGACATTCCTATATTAGACAAGTTCCTCTAATAATCAAAACACACACTTAATTATGAAGATTTTGGATCCAACCATGCCAACCCGATCCAAGCACCACCGGTTTCACTTCGCATCGTGTAGTGCTTTGGACCATACCGTGCCACCCCGAAAAGCTCGACCCAAGTCCTAAGTTTAATAATAAGAAGGGAATGCTATGTTGAGTTAACATGTGCCCAGCAAACAAATAAGGATTTATACAAACCTCTTATTTAGTGAACGTTTGCTAAGGAGGATGACATTTATGAATGATTTTCATGACAGTTTTAGTTTTAGCGGGTGACAACTTTTTCAGGCTAGCATGCAATTCCTTTCTACAGAAGGCATAGAACTGCCATCGTTTGATCTGCGAGGGCGTTCGCTGGAAGTTCCCTCCCAGCGAACGTTCGCCAGTTAGCATTGCCAAAAGAAAAGAAAAACAAAGAACAGCCGGTTCAGCACGTAGGGTATCGAAATCGGCTGACCGGCACAGGGGAACCTTGACCACCACCAACCCCCGCAGCCGCTCCCCGGCGCAGTCGCAGCGCACCTCCCACGTTCCAGCCGGATAAACAAACAACCCAATCAATCAACGGCGGCTCCGCTCAACGATCCCTAGATTACTTCGCCTTCACCACCAGAAGCCAGGAACCTCGAAGCGGACAGCGAGAGGAGCCCCGCCGGTCGATCCAGAGGAGATGGGCTCCTGCGAGATGACGGCCACGGAGGTAGCCGCGCTGCTGGATCTGAAGCCGCACCCGGAGGGCGGCTTCTACGCCGAGACCTTCCGCGACTCCTCCGTCTCCCTCACCACCGCCCAGCTCCCGCCGCAGTGTAATATATATGCTCACGCCCGCCCATTTCCCGTCCGTTTCATCTGATCTGACCCCTCTCCCCTCGGATGGAGGGAGTATTTCCTTTTGGACCCAATTCAGTCGGGGTTTCTGCTTGTGTCTTCCTCTTAGCATGTGCAGACACCTTGCAGATGGTAGAGTAGCATATTCTAGCAAGTGGAAATTCAGATAGTAGATAAACCAACCATTGTGTCTGCATCATCGAGTACGCAGAAACCAAGGGTGTTAGCCAGGGGATTGGGGCCTGGGCGTAACGTGTTGTGTTAGATATACCACTTGTTAGTATAACTTTGTGCTACTGCTGTTGCATACATCAGGCACGAAATGCATTTTGCTATGCTACTGTTGTTACATACATCAGGCATGATTGCTTTTAGGAAGATTGCACTACTGTACTTGCTCTGCTTCTACTGCCTACTGGAACCTGTAAATGGATGTCATAAGATGTCGCAGGATGGCTGCATAAGGATAGTTGATTTTTTTAACAAAAATATTACGCTGTGATCGCTGCCAGAACAGTTACAGTTACTGCAAGCATTCTTGATAGGAACTCACTGCTTTTTGATATGCTCCACAAAAGGCAAATTTAGTGTGAACTATTTATTTTTCTGCTAATTTGGTAACTCCATGTTTGGATTTGTACCTGTTGAGGGCTGTCTACCTTATACTGTTCTGATAGTTAAACGGGAAACATATTGATGCTTCTTGATTGGAAATCTTTACCAGAAGGTCTTGTTTAAATGACTGTTCTGCTTTCCCTCTGTTTTAGTCTTGAGTGCTGCTGTATGGCTTACATTATAGAAGTGGAGGGCAGGTGAACATATCGTCAAGCTGCCATTGAAATGCCTCTAATACCTTCTTTATGTATGCTGCAGACAAGGTCGGTCGTGCTGTGAGCACTGCTATCTATTTCTTGCTTCCTTCAGGGAGTGTTTCACATCTGCATCGTATTCCTTGCGCTGAAACCTGGCATTTCTACAAGGGAGAGCCTCTCACGGTTGGTTACAGTTGCACGCTTGCCTTTATATGGGTAGTGAGATTGACATTTTGAATATAGC
This sequence comes from Triticum timopheevii, assembly GCA_963921465.1. NCBI lineage: Eukaryota > Viridiplantae > Streptophyta > Magnoliopsida > Poales > Poaceae > Triticum > Triticum timopheevii. The sequence continues at coordinate 465,951,493 of OY997272.1, read as the reverse complement.
TAATACAACTATTATTTGTTTGCCTAGGTCTTTGAGCTACACGACGATGGCCACATTGACCTCACTGTAATTGGTCCACACCTAGACGCTGGTCAGCGCCCCCAGTACACCGTGCCACCAAATGTGTGGTTTGGTTCTTTCCCTACGTTGGATGTTGAGTCGTTTGCATCCGATGGCAGCCATCTTGTCAACTCTCGGAAGCGAGATCCTGAGAAGCATTACTCCCTTGTTGGTTGCACTTGTGCCCCTGGTTTTGAGTATGAAGATTTTGAAATGGCCTCTTTTGATGATGTGAAATCTATTGCCCCGAAGGCAGAACCCTTCCTCAATTACCTTATTCCTTCCAAGAAGTAAGCACGATCAGAGATGTTCTTATTGCTTGCTAGCAGTCTATTATGGCATTATCCGGCGTTCCTGTATTGGCTTTGGATGCCATTTCCACGAGGTCTGTATTTTAGTCTTGTCACTCTGAAAGAGCACTCTTGTGCTGGTGCTGGTGCCTGGTTGTAACATTTTATGTACCATAATTAGTGGAATAAAGTTTGAGCTTGCTTGTGTAGTTATCCGTTGTCAAACACTCACTCGTTTCGTCGTCCAAAAAGGTTTGTTTCATTCAGTTTGACTCAGTTGCAGACTTTTTCGACCCTTTCAACTTGCATACATGCCAAGTTCCTTGTTTTTTTTTTTAATTTTTCTGCGGTTGAAGTTCCTTGATGAATATTGGTTTTGTTAAACCTTTATAGTCAGTAAACGAGCCTAGCAGCTCATTTGTAATGTGCTGCAAACGAATTATCTTCTGAAGTTGGAGATCATCAAGTGCGTAAATTTGGGGTCGGAGTGTCTTACATTCCATTTGGTTTCATGTCATTTTTTCTGGGATTTGGAATATCCCCCTAATAATATCTCAAAATGGCTGTCATTGAATATACAGTTGGTTCATCGTGATCAACTTGATGGTGGCTTGATGATGAGAAAGAAAAAAAAGAAGCAAGCGAAGAAACGCTGTCAGGCTAAACCTAACGCTATCAACTGAAACAACTGAATAAACGCTGCCAAACCAAACCAAACCCTATTTCCCCTTTCTTAAACAAGTTTGTTATTATACCCCAAATCACGCTGACAGCTGGGCGGACCGACGGAGGGTGCTTCTGGATCTTTTCCACTCCGGCGATTACGAACCAGCCCACAGGTTTTCCTGCAAATTACGGCCCGCGTGCCACCCGTATAAATACCGGGCTCCCCTTCAGGTCTCCCCCACAATCCCAATCCCTACCCCGAGCCCGACTGGACGCGCAGCTCTCTCCCAACCGAGGCGGCGCGACCTCCTCCCGCCGCCCCGCCCCGCCCCGCCCCGCCGGACCCCTCGCCGCCCGACGCTCCGCCCGTTCCATCCGGATCCGCCCCTCTCGTCCCGCCGCCTCCCAGATCCGCCGTCCGCCTCCTCTCCGATCTTGTTTTGTTGGTAAGCTAGCGTGCGACGCAGATACACAAGTAGATAGATAGGATCCAAGTATAAACTCTAGCGAACGCCATGTTTGTGGGTGGATGGGCATCACAAATTTACAATCCTGTTCTGTGTGCACTGATTGACGGAGGCACATGCCTAGTTGTTTGTGACTTTTAACATGCCGGATTAGTATCCATAATATTTCGATGTTCGAGAATAGCCTGTGCTTTGTGTATCAGTTTCTCTGTTGCGGGTTCATCATATGCTAGTTATGAGATCAGATATTTAGGTACATCTCTGTTCTTGATTTCGTCTTTTTAGTTGCTAGAGCACCAACTGATACATCAAGTTTTGGGTAATATCGTGAGGCAAGGTTAGATGAATGTCATGTGTGCGATTGCTCTGTTTATTTTGTTGTCAGTTTGTACTTCAGCTGTGTCTGCATGCAATAGTAGAGATTGCCCCTAGTCCCAGTTACTTATTTTGTTGGTGAGCACTTAAAAGGAGTAGATATTGTTATCTTTGTTTCTCTGTTCTAGACAGTTGATTTCTCAGCATGCTATCTTCATTATAAGTTTTCCTATCAGCTTGTGTATACTAATGTTGCATGCACAATATTTCTGATCCATCTCCTTGAGATGTGATATTAAGTCTCAGTAGTTGTAATAATCAAATATGAGTTTGTCATTATGCCTTGACTTAGCACGTGATCAAGAGTAAATGGCTCTGTGCCCTAAAACTAGAGTAGACATCTGCTGTCGTTCGGACACCTGAACAGTAGTTGCCCCAAAAGTTTAGTCTACTCATCTTCACCATCCCTTGTGAACTCGCTGGTTGTTTTGTGTAATTTGCATGGAACATTCAAATATCTTACCCTCTTTGGACAACTTGACTTCGTTGGTGTTGGTCATGCTGTGCTGTCTAGATTGTTGGTAACATGCTGGTTATTTTTGTTTTTGATGTACTAATTCTGTAATTTGCATGGAGCTATGCCAGTTGATACAAATATCTTAGCCTCTTAGGACAACCTGACTTTGTTGATGTTGGTCACACATGTGCTGTTTAGACTGTTTATATGGGGCTCCTGATTTTATCATTAAGAGATTTAGTAGTCTCCTTTCTACAATTCTGCCAGCAACTGACCCATGAATTGATACTGTGTGATACTCTAATCCCCTTTCCGTGATGATGGTGTAATTTTTAATTCAGTTAGTTTCTTGTAATCTCATCTTACATGAAGAATCAGCAATATCTGATCTTTGACTTGTTTAATCAAGGTAGCAGCCTCTGTATTGCTGCAATCTGACAAAGTGGAGGGCCTAGAAGGTGAAGCTTCTTTTATGTCTGAACAAGCATCGGTTTATTTGGGATCAGTTGGATTGCTGGGAGAGTATTCTCGTTCAACGAGAAAAAGGCACAAGTTTGTGCTCCCCTGCATGCATCAAGAGCCTATTAGGATCTCTGGTTCTGAGAATTCACTTGCCACCGCCAGTGCTCAAAGCCAGCTCAGTTTTCTTCAAGGACCAGCAGCTACTCTCATTTCTGAAATTTTCTACATCTGATAGTACCTGCTGCAGAAAGCTTGAGTCAAGATGGCGCTGCAAAACATTGGTGCTTCAAACAAGGATGATGCCTTCTACAGGTACAAGATGCCCAGAATGTTGACAAAAATAGAAGGCCGTGGTAATGGCATCAAGACAAATATTGTGAACATGGTTGATATAGCAAAAGCACTTGCAAGGCCCGCTTCCTACACCACCAAGTACTTTGGATGTGAGCTTGGAGCACAATCAAAATTTGATGAGAAGACAGGAATCGCCTTGGTCAATGGTGCTCATGATACTTCAAAGCTGGCTGGCCTTCTTGAGAACTTCATCAAGAAGTATGTGCAGTGTTATGGCTGTGGCAATCCTGAGACTGAGGTCCTCATCTCCAAGAAAGAGATGATAACTCTGAAATGTGCTGCCTGTGGCTTCCTCTCTGATGTTGACATGAGGGACAAGCTCACTACATTCATCCTGAAGAACCCGCCAGAACAGAAGAAGGGAGGCAAAGACAAGAAAGCTATGCGAAGAGCTGAGAAGGAGCGGATGAAAGAAGGTGAAGCTGCTGATGAGGAGATGAAGAAACTCAAAAAGGATGCAAAGAAGAAAGGTGCTTCTTCCAAGGATACAAAGAAAAAGGCTGCTGGGGGAGGTTCTGATGAAGAACATGCAACCTCACCAACTCACAGTCAAGGTGCCGACCTTGCAGCTGCTGCAGATGATGACGACGATGATGATGATGTGGAGTGGCAGACTGACACGTCAGCGGAAGCCGCGAGAAAACGCATGGAGGAGCAGCTGAGTGCAGCAACTGCTGAAATGGTTATGCTTGCCACCGAGGAGACGGAGAAGAAGAAACAGGCCCTGCACAAAGAGGGCAGTTCCAATGGGACACCAAAGGCTGAAGATAATTCCAATGGCAACCAGGCTGGGCCCAAGACCACTCCTTACGATGAACTGGTTGAAGAGATCAAGGCCAACTTGGGCAATGCTGCCACCGCAGCTCAGCTCAAGGGTGTCCTCGCCTCCTCAGCCCTACCCCCCAAGGACGTAATGCATGCTCTCTTTGAGGCACTCTTCCATGGCGTGGGCAAGGGGTTTGCGAAGGAAGTGGTGAAGAACAAGAAGTACCTTTCCGCCGCGGTGCCTGATGAAGGGTCCCAGATGCTCCTGCTCCAGGCTATTGAGGCGTTCTGTGGCAAGTGCAGTGCTGAAGCCCTGAAGGAAGTCCCTGTCGTCCTGAAGGCCCTCTATGATGGAGACGTCCTCGAGGAAGAAACCATTGTCCAGTGGTACAATGAAGCTGTTGCCGCCGGCAAGAACTCCCAGGTCGTGAAGAACGCCAAGCCGGTCGTGGAGTGGCTCCAGAGCGCCGAATCTGACGACGATGAGTGAGAGGCAGTACTGTGATTCCGTACCACCCTACTACCGAGTGTCTTTGATGAGTGTTCTAAGTGTCAGTCGTTGTCTTTCAACTTTCCGTATTTGCCTGTTGTTTGCACCATTGAGTTTTTGGTTATTTCTGTATTGAGTCAGTTAGACGAACGACTATATGTCTGGTCTGTTGCATCTGGTGTGCCTGTTTGTTTTCTTGCCATCTTTTGATGAAACTACGTTTGAATACCTTAAATGTGAGATGCTGTGTTATATCAAGTTTTCGTAGATTTGTTCTAATTTTGTGTTATATGCGTTATTGAGTTGCATGCTTGAATCTTTTGCTTATCCAGAAATCTCATGGTACTAGGTAATGTTGATTTTCCATTTTCCAGTGCCATTACATCGCTGTCATCAAATCACCTAGATAGATTCTGCTTGTATTTCTGTGACAAATTTTTTAAACTTAAATTGACCACTCAGTTGGGATTTGCGAAGATATATATTTCTACATGAAATACTTCATGCTCTCATTTGTTATAGTACATGAGTACATGGCAGAAGATTATGAAAGAAACTGGACAACTCAGCACTACATGCCAGCATTTTCTTATTTGGAACCACTAGTAACACTGGTATGTCTAAAAGAATGTGTACATGCTAACAATGGCGTCCCACATAGAGCAGAGCAGAGGTACAAAAATGGTAATCCAAGTTCTCATATAACAACACTGATCATCTAGCCGATCATATCACCCTGGGCAGCAGCAAGCTCAACTTGTCCCGCTTCCTCCACGGCCACGGCCACTGGCACGGCAGGTGGGAGCTTCTCGAGCCGCCCCCGCAACTCGGCCTGCTCGTCCCTGAGGCCGGAGTTGTCGCGCAGCACGCGGTCGCAGTCCCTGATGACGCGGTTGAGCTGGTCCAGCAGCTGGCGGTTGGCGCCGCGGAGGTGCACCACCTGCGCCCACAGCTCGCTCAGCTGCTTCTGCTTCCTCATGCGCGACCGCCGCGCCGACTCCCGGTTCGACACCATCCGCCGCCGCCGCCGCTCCTCCGCGAGGCTGCTGCTGCCGCAGTGCGCCGCCTGGTGGTGGTGGTGGTGGTGGTGGTACTCGTCCGACTCGTCCGAGTTGGACGGCCTGGCCCCGAACGGGAGGAGGAGCCCGCCGGCGGCGGCCTCGTGGAGCAGCTGGCCAACGACGTCGTGCTGCTGGTACGACGTCGCCTGAGGAACCAGGAGGCCACCGCCGTTGTACTGGAAGAGGAAGTCGTCCGGAGCTACCTGGTAATGGGGCCTGAAGGCCGCGGTTGCGGTCGCGGCCGACAGGTACGGGACGCTGGCGAGCTCGGCCGGGTACATGCTTGCTCGTGCTCGCTCAGTCGAGCTAGCTAGCTGTGGAGCGGAACGGAGGCGAGGACGAAGAGAATGGCCTGTGATTATGGAGGCGAGAGGGCAGCCGGGGTGGATTTATAGTGGAGATGCGCAGCTACAGGACCCACGTCGTCGAAGCTGCCTTTTTTCTGCTGCGTGCTTCTTAGATGGATATACTGAAGCCGAGCAGAGCTGAGCTTAGCCTGCACACACTACTGCATAACGACATCGGATTGGGACTGAGACTGGGATCAGATTAGCAGGGGTCCTGATGGGCATCATGCAACGTTGTTTTATTATTATCGTGCCAGCTTTTGGAAAATGTGCATGCCTCCAAAAGGCGGCCCATTTGTTCGCCGCGATCAGAATGAAAAGGCGGAATGAGGCGCCGCTTTGCAGCACATCACCAGCACCAGGTGCTGAGGCCATTCAGGGACACGGTGGTTGGGTAACAGTGACAGCCATGTCCGGGTGAATTGTCAAAGGGGTGTACATCTATACCACTAGTGTGTGGCTTGAAAGAGCAATACTGTAAACATGGCCCGGTTACTCTACCGAGTATAGAACGTATGAGACATGGTCAGGTCACCGTTTTCGGACAGAGTTGCCCTTGCCTTCTTCTAGGGTTCCTACCAGAAATTTCTGAAGGAGAGCTCAAGCAGCAGGAGCACCTTCCATAAAGAGGAAGGTAAATTAGGTTGGTCTGTTGTGGGTGTTACTGTGGCCCAGGGGAACTCCACTTGGATAAAGGGAAGGTGGAACTTCTGCAGTTGGCAACTTGCCACTAATTCTCTCATCAGCTCACAAAACCCCATATCCACTAGCTAGGGCAGTACTACTACGCCTCTTATTTTTCTGGTTTGTCGTCCCTTTTATCCAGCTGTCGGTTGGGTTCCAGAGAACAACATTTTTGATTGTCTGTGCAGTCTGACATCTTGCCCCATGGAACAGACATTAGTTTTGCCAGGTGTCGGGAGCGTCGTGATTCAGACAATTCCAACTCAGAAAGCAGCTATATTCTGAAGTTGCTTGGTGTCAGAGTATTAGCTTTGTAGTAAGCCATGTCACACGTGATGGACATCTCTGACAGTAATCACACTCGTATATACCAATTTTACTATTTTTTACTTGATGCAGCATTGACATGTACGTACTTTACTTCACATATATCAGAACTGAAGACGGAAAATCCTGCTTCCTGTCACTGTCACATTCTTAGCACTTCACCATACAGTACGTACGCTATCATAACGTTGCTCGTGATAGCAATGCGTTAATGTTGTATTACCAATCAGGTCCGCATAGTTTGTTAGAGATGCGACAGGCAAATCTTCCTCGAGATAGGCTTTCGTCCCGCTTTATAAATAAAACAACGGTCCATACAAGCAACATCTGAACAACACCTGAAGAGCGATGGTTGGGGCCACAACACATTCATGCCCAAGACAACATAAGAGAAATAGAAGGAAAAAAACCCCACCTAGTGGCAGCCGACAAGCGGCACTATGATGACGATAGTCGACGCGCTGAAGCCAGGAGCACATCCATCATGAGGCCGAGCCGGTCGTGATCACGCTGCCTTGAGAGCGGGCGCCAGTGCTGCAGAAAAGCCAGAATTTTGAAGGAGTCAGATGCCTTCCTCGGAAAGACCTTCTCAATCACCATCTTATTATGAGTCGTTCAAAGAGTCCATGACATCACCGCAAAAATAAGGCAAAATAGACGGCGATGTCGCGACTGCTGCATAACTCTGCTGGAGAAACTCCGCGAGGTTCAGGGCCTCCAGTCGGGTCCCAGCGCCTCGCGGACGAATGTCCATAACACCCACGCCACCGTACAGGGGAAAAGGATATGGGTCCCAGTCTCCAGTACTGCACATGAAAATCTTAATCTTTAAGGGTAAGGGGGGCGGGTGTTTCCACTACGGAGAAAGCCGGGGGTGGTAGGTGGTTGGCATAGGGCATGGTATGCCGTACTCGCCGAATATTCCGCTGTCGGCGCTAGCCGCCATGACACCGTGTCCGGATAGGCCGGTAGCACTAGTGGTAGGGTGGCCCGTAATCTAGTCCAGTCATCACATTTTGCTTGTCCAAAGGTGCAACGTAATCGGATATTCTACTATCCAGCTTGGAAGGCCGTGGAGACTAGTAGAGACGGGTCCACACAAATCGAGAACAAGCCAGGGAAGCATACACGCAATGGCTTGGTACCCAACCAGGGGTCCATCCAAAATTTGATCTCGTCCCCATTCCGTATGGAGAATGAAATCCCTATGCGGACCTCGTCCTTGATCCTTTGGATGGAACGCCAAAATTGCGAACCACCCAATCGGGAGCATGCTAGGAGCGGCTCACCCCTAAGGTGTTTTGCGTGAATGAGTTGTAACCATAACCCTCCCTCGCCGCGTAGGATCTGCTAGACCCATCGCAACATGGGCGTGACGTTCATGCGGTGGTGCAATAGTGCCCAAGCCACCACGGTCCTTAGGTAGACATATATCCACCCACTTTACCATGTGATACTTTTGACTGACCGTTGGCCGCCTGCCAGAAGAACCTAGTGAGGTCCTTACCGGAGGCACCGTGAACGCCCTCAGGTAGGATAATAGAACCCCATCATGTACATGGGGAGGCTCGCTAGGTTAGAACTAATAAGGACCGATTTGCTCCCCTAGAAGTAAACTGCCCACACCAGGGCTCGGCCCGAGATGCCACTCGTCCCTCCAATGGATCGAATGCACTCATCAGAATCTTCGAGTCGGCCATCGGCATTCCCAAGTATATAATGGGGAATGAGGTTAGTCTGCAATTTAGGTTGTCCGCAATCCATTGTTGTTCCTCCGCAAGGAATCCTAGGATGATGACCCCACTCTTGTCAAAGTTAATCTTTAGTCCTGACATAGCCTCAAAGCAAGGGAGTAGGAACTTTAGATTGACGATGTCCAGATCGGACCCCTCCACCATAATCATGGTGTCATCCGCATACTGGAGGTGAGTGACCCCTCCCCCAAGGATCAGGTGGCCAACTACCCCTAAAGAGGTGACCTGCGTTCCTGGCTTTATCCAAGATTTTTGGTAGCGCATCAACAGCAAGATTGAAGAGAAAAGGGGAGATCGGGACCCCTTGCTTCACTCCCATGGAGGACGTAAAGAATGGCCCCACCTCGCCATTTATATTAATCATCGTCTTACCAGACCGCACCTACTGCATAATTCAGTTGCATCATCAGTCCTCAAAGTCTCTGCGCTGCAGGACTAGCCGCGAGAAGGTATAGTCCAGCCGATCATAGGCTCTCTAGAAATCCAGCTTGAGAAAAACGCCCTTATGTCCGCGAGTCCGCACCTCGTGGACAATCTCATGAAGGGCCAGAATCTTGTCTTGAATCCGTCGTCCTTTCATAAATGCCTTTTGGAGGGGGTGATCCAGCCGCTCAACGACCAATGCTAGTCTAGTCGCGCAAACTTTTGAGAAAATGCGCTCGAGAACGTTGATAACTGTGATAGGTCTGAAGTGCCTAATGTCCGTCACCCCAACTACTTTGGAGATCAGGGTGATGACTCCAAATTTTATTTGCGACATGTTCAATGTTCCAATATAGAATTCATGGAACATCAGCAGGATCACTGGCTTTAGGACATTCAAGAATTTCTCAAAGAAGGCAACCGACATGCCGTCGGGCCCCGGTGCCAACCCCGCATTCATAGAGGCGATCGCCCTACCCACCTCTTTCGGCGAGAATGGGATAGTTAATTTCGCATTCTCAATGTCGGATACCCTATCCGCTGTCGGCTAGAAATTTTCCGCCAAAGATACCACACCATGGGGTTCCGCCGAGAAGAGCCCCTTAAAGAAGGAGTAAATGTGGGTCCTAATCTCATCTGGGTGCTCCAGAAGGGTATCTACCTTCCAGAGGCATGGGATGGAGCACTTCCGGCGCCGCCCATTAGCGACTGCCTAGAAGTAGGCGGTGTTAGCATCGCCTTGGAGGAGCCATTTCTGCCCCTCCCCCCCCCCCCCCCCTCCGACGTTACCAGAACAGTTCTTCTCCCTTGAAGATCTCCATTAGGGAGGATTGAAGGGAGTACCGCCTCAACCACTCATCGGTCGACATACCGATTGAATCAGCAGCCACGTCTAGAGCCTTAACCTGGTCCAGCAGGGCCCCTTTGCGGGCCCTCAGGTTAGCGCCCAGGTTGGCGCCCACCCCGCATGAACTGGTGGATGTTCGTAGAGCAATGATGCTAGATATCCGTGGCACAAAAATACCCGCGATGGATTGGCTGACGCTTGCAACCAACGGTCCCGTACCATCCCAAAGAACCCCGGCTGTAGAAGCCATGATAGTTTGAAATGGAACCCCGGCGACGGGCCTCGCTCCGCTCGCTCGTCAGAAGTTAGCCTCTATCTTGATACTTGAATTTGGCTCATAACATAACATAGTTGAACATCAAGATATTTTGTTAGCTCCTGCGAGAAGACGACAACTTCCTTTAGCTGAAAAATACGACGATTTTGTTACACAAGACAAAAGGATATCCGAAAAGAAATCATGGTGAAGCAGTTCATGACGACACCGTTCACGGAATTCCTGCACGGCCAAAATTCCGCTGTCTTCACTTCCCCTGCCGATAGAGTCTGGTGATGGCTATCACAACATTCGACGGAGGCAGGGGGAGGATGAAGGCTCCGGGAGTTACGGGGAGAGGTCGAGCTCAACCGGATTCGATTCGATTCGAGATCCCTGGCTCTGGCTGGCGCCATGAGTGCCGTCTCGTAGCTATGCTCAACTAATCCACTTGGTTTCCACGGCCTACTCCCTCCGTCCGTGAATAAGTGTACTTCTAGCTTTTGTTTTAAGTCAAAACTTTAAAACTTTGACCAACTTTATAGGGAAAAGTAACAGCATTTATGGCACTAAATTAGTATCACTAGATCCGTTTTGAAATGTACTTTCATAATATATGAATTTGATGCCATATATGTTTCTACTCTTTTGTATATAGTTGGTCAAACTTTTATAATTTTGACTTAGGACAAAAGCTAGAACTACACTTATTCGTGGACGGAGGGAGTACGTAACGCTTTAATTTGTCCCGCCCGGCTACGAACGAGGCCGTCGTGTTCCAACGCAAGACAGTGCGATCTTATCGAATCCCGTGCCGTCTCTCTTTGGATCTTGAACACAAACACAGAGAGAGCCAAGACAAAAGCATGTCGTAGTACGTGATCAGACGGAAAGAAGGTGGCCGTCTGGTTTCCGTTGGCCGCCTCCTCTGCTTTAATTCACGAATGGATGAATAATTCACCTGTCTGTCTGTCTTTATGTCAAAAGTCGGAACTCATAACAGACATGGCAAAGAGCGAGCCGAGGCAAAATTTATAAACCAGATTTGACCCAGGTTCAATTTTTTTTCGAGATCTGACCCTTACCGCCGGGGTCAATGATGGTAGGGAATAATAGCTTACCGTCGTAGGGGTACACGGCCTACCGCAAATTTTTTCCCAAGTATCAAATACAGGGCTGGTGCACACCTACCGCCGGACACCTCGGCCGTAGGGTTGCACAGGCTACCGCCAGTCTGTTTGGTGGTAGCCTGATAGGGCTACACTACGCTGATGTGGATAAGTTGCTTACCGCCAGAGACCTTGAGGATAGGCTGGTATACCCTATCGCCGTTAGCTCCGGCGGTAGGAAAATGGTCAGATCCCGAATTTTTTTTCGAACCGGAGTCAGATCTAACTAAACTTTGGCAAAATGGTCAAAACACCAAAATTGGCCCTGAGGCGATCTAAACACACACACTCTACCATGATGCGCGATTATGAACTATCCACAATATCTAGAGAACCGAACCGGACAGTGCCCATGCATGATCTTCAGTTGTTGCATGGCGTCAGTTGATCAGAGTGACCACCTGAGGCCGGCCACCAGGCCGCAAAATGAATTCAAGCGGGCGATTTCCTGACCGGACCAACCACCATGGTCTTGCATCGCCGCTAGCTCTCGTGAGCTCGATCGTGGATCGGTCGCCACGCTGTCCGTCAACGGCCTAGTGTCCTGCTTAATAATGGCAGTGACGAAAACACCTGGAAGGAAAGGCGGGAGACCAAACGGGACGCAAAGAGACTGGCCTCCTCCTTTTCGTATGCCCTAAGCCAGCAGGAGAGCGATCGCGATTCGCGCACGTCCGGCAACTCCCATCGGCGGCGCCCTATCCTGCCCGCAAAGCCTCCGACCTGGCCACCGAAGAGTATCTTTCGGCCGTCGGATCGGCCCGATCGATCGCCGTCGAATCGGAGCTCTCCTTGTCCCGGAGCACGCGTTTGGTAGGGCTATGGAGGGGGCGCCGGACCCATGGTTACCTGATCGGGGGTGACAGGAATTAGCCCTAGACGGTACGGGGCTACGGCGGGGAGACGAGCCGAAATGCCGATATCTTTTGGGAAAGCAAAAGAAGCTGGTGGTGGGTGGGTGCTTGCTAGGGTGATGTCTGCGCGCACACACGCACACGGCCGGGGAGGGTGCGCTGTTACGAAAGGCGCCTGGGGTTGGCCATGGCCGCACGGTCACGTACAAGTCGACATGTTGATGATGGTCACTGAAGAATGGTAAAGCGGGTGTAGCTACAGGTGGCTTTCGGGAAAGGTGGTGCGGCCGAGCAGGAGCGTACGTGAATACCTGGACCGACAACGAGACTAGTGGCAGTATATATCGCTAGTAGTATCTGCGACGAATGATAGTTACGACACAAACTCGACTTTGTGCATGCATGATCGAGCGCTTAGATACGCAACAGCGACGGTGTCTCGTGTCGTGTCGTGCGGATTCATGCACGCAGGTCCCTTTTGCTTTGCATGCACCGATGATGAAGGACCTAAACTATATATAATTAAAGCCATTGTATTTGTATAGTTTAGTTGTAGGACACGGCCGGCTTTCTCTTGGTGTAATTGTAATCTGTAGTGGTGTTATCACGCGGTAGTATATATACTACACAAGTATTTCGTAAGCCAACTAGTCGGCGACACGTTACCCTAAGCCCTCTACTGGCTAGGGGGCTAATCCGTGCATATCCAGACCCACAGCGGGACAAGGCTTTTGGCTAAGCTGCACGGAGCTAGAGACAGCCGGACAGACAGCGGATCGGCAAATCAACCAGGTGAAACGAAATAAAGCCAGCGACGGCGACAGACGACATCCCCCCCTCGCAATCCAACGACGTCAGCTCTAATTAGTTTCCATTTGCCCCCACTCACTACCCACCGTACATGCATGCACAGCTCCAAATTAGACGCCGGAAAGCCCTAGCTAGCACCACCAGCTCGTGTCCGTGCACCGATCCATGGCGGGATGATGGCGGCCGCACACTACCTCTGCATCCGCAAGCGAGAGGAGGGGAGGGGTCAACACCCGCACCCGTAGAGCCCTCGACGACGCCGGAGAAAGGGAGGGGGTGCAAATTGGCAAAGCCAAAGCTCGGGGCGTTCGTGTGGCAGGCACACGCGCGGGCGGCCACGAGTGCACGACCGAATGCCGGCTCTGGCTGCCGCGGAGGGGCACGGCCGGCCCGGGTGGCGGGGCCCGGGCGCGTGTCGCGCGCGCGCTGGTGCCCTCCCCGCTCCTTCCCTTCCTTCCTTCCTTCGTGCCGCCCCACGTACGGCGACCACGGCGGTGGTGCTCGTACCGTACGTACGCGACGTAAAGCGCAGCCCCACTCACTGGAGCGCGCCTCCGATATTTCATGTGGGTGTACGTGGGATCCCTACTGTGTACTCCCTCGGAGAGCTCGGTGCTGCCGCGCTTCGTTCTCGGTTCTTACAGGGTGGTACTGCTATAACGGAATATAAGCTCTCGAGAACAAATCAAAACAACAAAATCAGAGTGGCGCAGGTGGGCCCATAACCCACAGGTCCCAGGATCGAAACCTGTCTCTGATATTTAAATTTTGATTTATTTTTTTTGATTTCTTTCTCCTGTGATTTCACCTCTTTTTCCCGCCTCCTTTGTTTCCACCTCTGTCATCATGTTTATCCTTTACTTTCAAACTTAGTCACACTTACTAATTCGTATATGTGCAACAAAGTACGAGCATATAGGGCACTTAAGACTCCCGCAACAAGGAAAAAAAATGCACTTAAGACACCACAAAAACTCTTGATGATAGGTCCAAGAAAAGAAAGAAGATTAACCTGCCAAACTCACTCACTAACCCCGGCACGGCCGGAAAGCCAAGATATAAACAAGATCGCATGCCTCGCCTTTGAACTGTACTATAGTACTACCGTGAACCACTTACGAGCCCAATTAGCAAGGTCGGCTGGTTGGGCGTAGCATAAACAAAGGGGCGCTTTACCACCCGGCTAAGCGCCGTACGTACGTACTCCAGTCCCCCGCCAGTGCAATTATCATTATTAGCAAATCATGCGCGCGCACCGCTAATGCCGGTTGCGTCGAAAGGCGACGCGGACAGCCAGCCGCGCGCGCTCGGAGCACGCCCGCTACGTCGCCGGAGGCGGGCGGGCGGGGACACGAGTGGCACCTGTCAGTCGCGACGTCGTCGCGTTGCCCCGCCCGCCGCTTTCGGCTGTCGCGCCCGCCCGGCGAGGTGTCGACCCCCTCGCCGCCGCCCCATCGCTTTGCCTCGCCTTTGCTCCCGTACGTGCGAGAGCGAGACGGAGAGTGCCGGCCGTGGCCGTGGGGACGTCGCCATCGACATCAACTTTTCTGATGTGCGCTCGCGTGGTGGTGCCGTGCGGCCGCAATTCGTCGCGTACGTACGTGGCCGTGCTCCCGTGCCTATCCGTTCGACGCCGGCGAGTGAGTGGGTCTCCTGTCCCGTGCTACGTGCCCGACCTAACTCGCCGGGGCCCGCGCGTCAGCCGGCGGCTCGGCTCGCGACCGTGGAGGCTCTGGCGCACGTCGCGGGCATGTCGATCATCATCAGCAGTGAAAATTCTGTTATCATGCGGCGTCCGTCAGCAGCCCGCGCCTCCGCCTTCCTCCGTATCTCGGCGAATCCTTCGAGACGGATCTCCACGAGACGAGAGGTTGACCTCCTTGTGATTTCTCATGCCGCAATGGGAGACACGCTCTCCTCCGGTAAAAAGGTCTTCTTGCTCCGCCGCGTCGTCGCGCTGCCTCGTCTCGTCCCATCGAGGGTTCATCGGTTCGTGGTCGACGCGGCAACACCTGCGCCGAGCGGGCGCGTGTCAGTGTGTCACTAAAAAAAGCAGAGCGGATTTCACCGTCGCGTACTGTACTGCTTTTGCTTTGTCGTCACTTAAATCCTCTCTGGTAGTTCTCGTGGATCATCCACGCCGGTTAGATCATAATAAAGCAGTGTGGTTTTGTCCTGCGTGTGCAAAGTGCGGGCACAAAGCTGGATATGTTCCTTCCTCCCCTTTCATTTTTCTCTGTACTTTTGTTACGACAACGGGAAAAAAGGGACACGGCACTTGGAAATGTTATTAAATGTATTTCGTGCTCCGGAGCCGATTCACCGAAACCCTTTACAACGGCTTTAGCAATGTGTGGACAGCAAGTGTTCTATGCTGTATACTTTATCAATACCGAGAGCCTGCCCAATATGATCTGCTAAGTAAATAGGCTTTTTTTCGATTAATATAATCCACGAGTAAATCACTAGCATGGCATTGACAGAAATATCGCGTACTGACATTCAATCATGCAAGCACATACTACGCTAATTGCAGACATATATACATATAACGTTAGCATTG
The DNA here is from genome assembly GCA_963921465.1 of Triticum timopheevii. NCBI lineage: Eukaryota > Viridiplantae > Streptophyta > Magnoliopsida > Poales > Poaceae > Triticum > Triticum timopheevii. Next base: position 465,936,012 of record OY997272.1, on the reverse strand, counting down.
CTAAAATAGAAAAACAATAGGAGCGGGATAAACGAGTTATACCCTCCAGTAGGCCAGGTAGAAACCGCGGTGCCGGTAACAACAGCAGCGACATCCTCGGCGGCCTTCTTGTCGGCTTCAACTTTCTCTTTCTTGGCGGCGGCACGTTCGGCGTCGGTGGACATGGTGATGATGCGGGCGACGCGGACGTAGAGGAAGTAGCGGATCGGAGGCGAGCAGTCGCGTGGTCGCTTCCGAAAAACCTATCCGTCCCTGTCCCGTACAGGAACCGAAAGGGCGGGGTTTCGGAGACCTGCTCTCCCGTCGACCGTGTACGCGACGGACGGGATGGAGTCACCGGCGGCAGCAACAGCGGAGGAACGACGGCGAGCGGTTCGCGTAGAGCAGATGTGATCTGATCGTGGCGGCTAGGGTTAGAAGACACCGCACACTTATATAAGCGCAGCCGCGTGGAGAGACGTGGGGTCGACCCACGTCCGAGTCCGTGACAACGCACGATCCGACGTCTCAGATCATGGCCCAGCTGTCAGAAACTCTCCGTTAGTGACTGGCAAAAAAGATAGACCGGATTTCACCGTCGCGTACTGTACTGCTTTTGCTTTGTCGTCATTGAAATTGCATCTGGTTGCTCTCGTGGAGCATTCACGCTGGCTGGATCCTGGTTTTGTCCTGCGTGTGCAAAGTGTGGGCACAAAGCTGGATATGTTCCCTCCTCCCTTTTCATTTTTTCTCTGTACTTTTGTTACGACAACGGAAAAGAGGACACGGCACTTGGAAATTTTATATGTATTTCGAGCTCCTCACTGAGCTGATCGACGGAAACCCTTTACAACGGCTTTAGCAATGTGTAGACAGCAAGTGCCCTACTGTCTTGTATGCTGTATCAGCATCAATGTCGAAAGCTTGCCCAATATGATCATCAAGCTCTTCTTTTGGGAGAACGAGTAACTTCAGAACAATTACTGTTATCTGGCAAATTAAACAACATCTTTGGTGTTTTTATGAATAACATCTAAAATTACATTATGATTCTTGTGGGAAATAAAGAGTTTTTATTGATCATTCGGCATATAGTACAATCATTGATACAAGTGGGTTTGTCTTCAGTTGGACATACACCTAGCCTGACCATGCTTCTACTTTGATACCTGTTGTATGCCACGAGCTCATGACTGAAAGTATTCAGCGTTCTACTAATTTCCGAGCACTTAATCTCCTATCACCTCATAAGAAAGCAACTAACGCTCGCTTCTAATGGGAGATAGTAATACAAGATACTTCCAATTGCTCGCCAATGGTCGACATAGAAAGAAATGTATTCATAGTCTCCAACAGGATGAGGGGCGGATCGAAGGTCAAAGGGAGCTCAAAAACTATATCACCAGCTACTACAAATCTCTGTTCGGAGCGTCGGATGAAGGAAATGTCACCCTTGACAAGACCCGAACAGATGATATTCCACAAGTCACGGCCGAAGAGAATGATATCCTCACGGCACCTTTCCCAGAGGAGGAGGTGAGAGCGGCGGTGTTCCAAATGGAACACAACAAAGCTCCAGGCCCTGATGGTTTCCCCGCAGAATTCTATCAGAATTTCTGGGATATCATCAAGGCTGACCTTTTGGAGTTGTTCAATTGTCTTCATGCCAATCGACTTGATCTAGTCAGAATAAATTTTGGCGAGATTGTCTTGTTGCTAAAGAATAAGGAGGCTGAACGGATTCAGCAGTTCAGGCTCATATGTCTCCTTAATGTTAGCTTCAAGATTTTCACCAAAGTGGCTACGAATAGGTTAAAACTTGATAGCTGACCGTGTTGTCCATCCATCTCAAACGGCCTTTATGCAAGGACGAAATATACTAGATGGTGTAGTAATCCTGCATGAGACCGTCCACGAGATGCACCGAAAAAACATGAGTGGAGTGATATTCAAAATTGACTTTGAAAAGGCATATGACAAGGTCAAGTGGTCTTTCCTTCAACAAGCCCTAAGGATGAAAGGTTTCTCCGATAAATGGCGCAAGTGGATCCACAGTTTTGTAACTGGAGGTAGTGTGATCATCAAAGTCAATGATTATGTAGGTCATTACTTTCAGACAAAAAAAGGACTACGGCAGGGTGACTCTATGTCCCCACTGTTATTTAACACTGTTGCTGACATGTTGATGATTCTGATTGAGCGCGCCAAGCAGGACGGCCAGATTGCAGGAGTAGTGCCTGTTGGGAACGTAGTAATTTCAAAAAAATTCCTACGCACACGCAAGATCATGGTGATGCATAGCAACGAGAGGGGAGAGTGTTGTCTACGTACCCTTGTAGACCGAAGCGGAAGCGTTGACGCAACGTAGAGGAAGTAGTCGTACGTCTTCCCGGTCCAACCGATCCAAGCACCGTTACTCCGGCACCTCCGAGTTCTTGACACACGTACAACTCGATGACGCACCCCGAACTCCGATTCAGCAGAGGTACGGGGAGGAGTTCCGTCAGCACGACGGCGTGGTGACGATCTTGATGTTCAACTGTCGCAGGGCTTCGCCTAAGCACTGCTACAATATGACCGAGGTGTAATATCGTGGAGGGGGGGCACCGCACACGGCTAAGGAAAGATCACGGTCAACTTGTGTGTCTATGGGGCGCCCCCGCCCCCGTATATAAAGGAGGAGAGGAGGAGGGGGTCGGCCAAGAGGGGAGGCGCGCCCTAGGGGGGGAAAACCTACTCCAAGTAGGTTTGGCCCCCCTTTCCTATTAGGAGTAGGAGAGGGAAGGAAGAGAGGGGAGGGAAGAAGGAAAGGGGGGGGGCCGCCCCCCCTCCCAATTCGGATTGGGCTTGGGGGGGGGGGGGGGGACGGGGCGCCCCCTCCTTTGCTCCTTCTCCCTCCCTTCCACTAAGGCCCAATAAGGCCCATATACTTACCGGGGGGTTCCGGTAACCTCCCGGAACTCCGGTATATTCCCAATCTCATCCGGAACCTTTCCGGTGTCCAAATATATCCGTCCAATATATCAATCTTTATGTCTCGACCATTTCGAGACTCCTCGTCATGTCCGTGATCACATCCGGGACTCCGAACAACCTTCGGTACATCAAAATACATAAACTCATAATAAAACTATCATCGAAACCTTAAGCGTGCGGACCCTACGGTTCGAGAACAATGTAGACATGACCGAGACACGTCTCCGGTCAATAACCAATAGCGGGACCTGGATGCCCATATTGGTTCCTACATATTCTACGAAGATCTTTATCGGTCAGACCGCATAACAACATACGTTGTTCCCTTTGTCATCGGTATGTTACTTGCCCGAGATTCGATCGTCGGTATCCAATACCTAGTTCAATCTCGTTACCGGCAAGTCTCTTTACTCGTTCCGTAATACATCATCTCGCAACTAACTCATTAGTTGCAATGCTTGCAAGGCTTAAGTGATGTGCATTACCGAGAGGGCCCAGAGATACCTCTCTGACATTCGGAGTGACAAATCCTAATCTCGAAATACGCCAACCCAACAAGTACCTTTGGAGACACCTGTAGAGCACCTTTATAATCACCCAGTTACGTTGTGACGTTTGGTAGCACACAAAGTGTTCCTCCGGTAAACGGGAGTTGCATAATCTCATAGTCATAGGAACATGTATAAGTCATGAAGAAAGCAATAGCAACATACTAAACGATCGGGTGCTAAGCTAACAGAATGGGTCATGTCAATCAGATCATTCAACTAATGATGTGATCTCGTTAATCAAATAACAACTCCTTGTTCATGGTTAGGAAACATAACCATCTTTGATTAACAAGCTAGTCAAGTAGAGGCATACTAGTGACATTCTGTTTGTCTATATATTCACACATGTATTATGTTTCCGGTTAATACAATTCTAGCATGAATAATAAACATTTATCATGATATGAGGAAATAAATAATAACTTTATTATTGCCTCTAGGGCATATTTCCTTCAGTCTCCCACTTGCACTAGAGTCAATAATCTAGATTACATTGTAATGATTCTAACACCCATGGAGTCTTGGTGTTGATCATGTTTTGCTCGTGGGAGAGGCTTAGTCAACGGGTCTGCAACATTCAGATCCATATGTATCTTGCAAATCTCTATGTCTCCCACCTGGACTAGATCCCGGATGGAATTGAAGCGTCTCTTGATGTGCTTGGTTCTCTTGTGAAATCTGGATTCCTTCGCTAAGGAAATCGCTCCAGTATTGTCACAAAAGATTTTCATTGGACCCGATGCACTAGGTATGACACCTAGATCGGATATGAACTCCTTCATCCAGACTCCTTCATTGGCTGCTTCCGAAGCAGCTATGTATTCCGCTTCATACGTAGATCCCGCCACGACGCTTTGCTTCGAACTGCACCAACTGACAGCTCCACCGTTTAATGTAAACACGTATCCGGTTTGCGATTTAGAATCGTCCGGATCAGTGTCAAAGCTTGCATCAACGTAACCGTTTACGATGAGCTCTTTGTCACCTCCATATATGAGAAACATATCCTTAGTCCTTTTCAAGTACTTCAGGATGTTCTTGACCGCTGTCCAGTGATCCACTCTTGGATTACTTTGGTACCTCCCTGCTAAACTTATAGCAAGGCACACATCAGGTCTGGTACACAGCATTGCATACATGATAGAGCCTATGGCTGAAGTATAGGGAACATTTTTCATTTTCTCTCTATCTTCTGCAGTGGTCGGGCTTTGAGTCTTACTCAACTTCACACCTTGCAATACAGGCAAGAACCCTTTCTTTGCTTGATCCATTTTGAACTTCTTCAAAACTTTGTCAAGGTATGTGCTTTGTGAAAGTCCAATTAAGCGTTTTGATCTATCTCTATAGATCTTAATGCCCAATATGTAAGCAACTTCACCGAGGTCTTTCATTGAAAAACTTTTATTCAAGTATCCCTTTACGCTATCTAGAAATTCTATATCATTTCCAATCAATAATATGTCATCCACATATAATATTAAAAATGCTACAGAGCTCCCACTCACTTTCTTGTAAATACAGGCTTCTCCAGAAGTCTGTATAAACCCAAATGCTTTGATCACACTATCAAAACGTTTATTCCAACTCCGAGAGGCTTGCACCAGTCCATAAATGGATCGCTGGAGCTTTCACACTTTGTTAGCTCCCTTTGGATCGATAAAACCTTCTGGTTGCATCATATACAACTCTTCCTCCAGAAATCCATTCAGGAATGCAGTTTTTACATCCATTTGCCAAATTTCATAATCATAAAATGCGGCAATTGCTAACATGATTCGGACAGACTTAAGCATCGCTACGGGTGAGAAGGTCTCATCATAGTCAACCCCTTGAACTTGTCGAAAACCTTTTGCAACAAGTCGAGCTTTGTAGACAGTAACATTACCGTCAGCGTCAGTCTTCTTCTTGAAGATCCATTTATTCTCAATTGCTTGCCGACCATCGGGCAAGTCAACCAAAGTCCATACTTTATTCTCATACATGGATCCCATCTCAGATTTCATGGCTTCAAGCCATTTTGCGGAATCTGGGCTCACCATCGCTTCTTCATAGTTCCTAGGTTCATCATGATCTAGTAGCATGACTTCCAAAATAGGATTACCGTACCACTCTGGTGCGGATCTTACTCTGTTTGACCTACGAGGTTCTGTATTAACTTGATCTGAAGTTCTATGATCATCATCATTAACTTCCTCACTAGTTGGTTTTGACATCACAGAAACCGGTTCCTGTGATGTATTATTTTCCAACAAGGGAGTAGGTACAGTTACCTCATCAAGTTCTACTTTCCTCCCACTCACTTCTTTCGAGAGAAACTCCTTCTCTAGAAAGGATCCATTCTTAGCAACGAATGTCTTGCCTTCGGATCTGTGATAGAAGGTGTACCCAACTGTCTCCTTTGGGTATCCTATGAAGACACATTTCTCCGATTTGGGTTCGAGCTTATCAGGTTGAAGCTTTTTCACATAAGCATCGCAGACCCAAACTTTAAGAAACGACAACTTTGGTTTCTTGCCAAACCATAGTTCATAAGGTGTCGTCTCAACGGATTTTGATGGTGCCCTATTTAACGTGAATGTGACCGTCTCTAAAGCATAACCCCAAAACGATAGCGGTAAATCTGTAAGAGACATCATAGATCGCACCATATCAAGTAAAGTATGATTACGACGTTCGGACACACCATTACGCTGTGGTGTTCCGGGTGGCGTGAGTTGCGAAACTATTCCGCATTGTTTCAAGTGTAGACCAAATTCGTAACTCAAATATTCTCCTCCACGATCAGATCGTAGAAACTTTATTTTCTTATTACGATGATTTTCAACTTCACTCTGAAATTCCTTGAACTTTTCAAATGTTTCAGACTTATGCTTCATCAAGTAGATATACCCATATCTGCTTAAATCATCTGTGAAGGTGAGAAAATAACGATATCCGCCACGAGCCTCAACATTCATCGGACCACATACATCTGTATGTATGATTTCCAACAAATCTGTTGCTCTCTCCATAGTACCGGAGAACGGTGTTTTGGTCATCTTGCCCATGAGGCACGGTTCGCAAGTACCAAGTGATTCATAATCAAGTGGTTCCAAAAGTCCATCAGTATGGAGTTTCTTCATGCGCTTTACACCGATATGACCTAAACGGCAGTGCCACAAATAAGTTGCACTATCATTATCAACTCTGCATCTTTTGGCTTCAACACTATGAATATGTGTATCACTACTATCGAGATTCATCAAAAATAGTCCACTCTTCAAGGGTGCATGACCATAAAAGATATTACTCATATAAATAGAACAACCATTATTCTCTGATTTAAATGAATAACCGTCTCGCATCAAACAAGATCCAGATATAATGTTCATGCTCAACGCTGGCACCAAATAACAATTATTTAGGTCTAATACTAATCCCGAAGGTAGATGTAGAGGTAGCGTGCCGACCGTGATCACATCGACTTTGGAACCATTTCCCACGTGCATCGTCACCTCGTCCTTTGCTAGTGTTCGCTGAATCTGTAGTCCCTGTTTCGAGTTGCAAATATTAGCAACAGAACCAGTATCAAATACTCAGGTGCTACTGCGAGCTCTAGTAAGGTACACATCAATAACATGTATACCACATATACCTTTGTTCACCTTGCCATCCTTCTTATCCGCCAAATACTTGGGGCAGTTCCGCTTCTAGTGACCAGTCTACTTGCAGTAGAAGCACTCAGTTTCAGGCTTAGGTCCAGACTTGGGTTTCTTCTCTTGAGCAGCAACTTGTTTGCTGTTCTTCTTGAAGTTCCCCTTCTTCTTCCCTTTGCCCTTTTTCTTGAAACTAGTGGTCTTGTTGACCATCAACACTTGATGCTCCTTCTTGATTTCTACCTCCGCAGCCTTTAGCATTGCGAAGAGCTCGGGAATCGTCTTATCCATCCCTTGCATATTATAGTTCATCACGAAGCTCTTATAGCTTGGTGGAAGTGATTGGAGAATTCTGTCAATGACGCTATCATCCGGAAGAGTAACTTCCAGTTGAATCAAGTGATTACAATACCCAGACATCTTGAGTATGTGCTCACTGACAGAACTATTCTCCTCCATCTTGCAGCTATAGAACTTATTGGAGACTTCGTATCTCTCAATCCGGGCATTCTTCTGGAATATTAACTTCAACTCCTGGAACATCTCATATGCTCCATGACGTTCAAAACATCGTTGAAGTCCCGGTTCTAAGCCGTAAAGCATGGCACATTGAACTATCGAGTAGTCATCAGCTTTGCTCTGCCAGACGTTCTTAACGTTGTCAATTGCATCAGCAGCAGGCCTGGCACCCAGCGGTGCTTCCAGGACGTAATTTTTCTGTGCAGCAATGAGGATAATCCTCAAGTTACGGACCCAGTCCGCGTAGTTGCTACCATCATCTTTCAACTTAGCTTTCTCAAGGAACGCATTAAAATTCAACGGAACAACAACACGGGCCATCTATCTACAATCAACATAGACAAGCAAGATACTATCAGGTACTAAGTTCATGATAAATTTAAGTTCAATTAATCATATTACTTAAGAACTCCCACTTAGACAGACATCTCTCTAGTCATCTAAGTGATCACGTGACCCAAATCAACTAAACCATAACCGATCATCACGTGAGATGGAGTAGTTTTCAATGGTGAACATCTTATGTTGATCATATCTACTATATGATTCACGCTCGACCTTTCGGTCTCCGTATTCCGAGGCCATATCTGCATATGCTAGGCTCGTCAAGTTTAACCTGAGTATTCCGCGTGTGCAAAACTGGCTTGCACCCGTTGTAGATGGACGTAGAGCTTATCACACCCAATCATCATGTGGTGTCTGGGCACGACGAACTTTGGCAACGGTGCATACTCAGGGAGAACACTTCTTGATAATTTTTAGTGAGAGATCATCTTAAAATGCTACCGTCAATCAAAGCAAGATAAGATGCATAAAGGATAAACATCACATGCAATCAATATAAGTGATATGATATGGCCATCATCATCTTGTGCTTGTGATCTCCATCTCCGAAGCACCATCATGATCACCATCGTCACCGGCGCGACACCTTGATCTCCATCGTAGCATCGTTGTCGTTTACGCCATCTATTGCTTCTATGACTATCGCTACCGCTTAGTGATAAATTAAAGCAATTACAGGGCATTTGCATTTCATATAATAAAGCGACAACCATATGGTTCCTGCCAGTTACCGATAACTTCGGTTACAAAACATGATCATATCATACAATAAAATATAGCATCATGTCTTGGCCATATCACATCACAACATGCCCTGCAAAAACAAGTTAGACGTCCTCTACTTTGTTGTTGCAAGTTTTACGTGGCTGCTACGGGCTTAAGAAAGAACCAATCTCACCTACGCATCAAAACCACAACGATAGTTTGTCAAGTTGATGCTGTTTTAACCTTCGCAAGGACCGGGCGTAGCCACACTCGGTTCAACTAAAGTTGGAGAAACTGACACCCGCTAGTCACCTGTGTGCAAAGCACGGCGGTAAAACCAGTCTCGCGTAAGCGTACGTGTAACGTCGGTCCGGGCCGCTTCATCCAACAATACCGCCAAACCAAAGTATGACATGCTGGTAAGCAGTATGACTTATATCGCCCACAACTCACTTGTGTTCTACTCGTGCATATAACATCAAACCATAAAACCTAGGCTCGGATGCCACTGTTGGGAACGTAGTAAGTTCAAAAAATTTCCTAGCACACGCAAGATCATGGTGATGCATAGCAACGAGAGGGGAGAGTGTTGTCTACGTACCCTCGTAGACCGAAGCGGAAGCGTTGACGCAACATAGAGGAAGTAGTCGTACGTCTTCCCGGTCCAACCGATCCAAGCACCGTTACTCCGGCACCTCCGAGTTCTTGACACACGTACAGCTCGATGACGCACCCCGAACTCCGATCCAGCAGAGTTACGGGGAGGAGTTCCGTCAGCACGACAGCATGGTGACGATCTTGATGTTCAACTGTCGCAGGGCTTCGCCTAAGCACTGCTACAATATGACCGAGGTGTAATATCGTGGAGGGGGGCACCGCACACGGCTAAGGAACGATCACGATGATCAACTTGTGTGTCTATGGGGCGCCCCCGCCCCCGTATATAAAGGAGGAGAGGAGGAGGGGGCCGGCCAAGAGGGGAGGCGCGCCCTAGGGGGGGCAAACCTACTCCAAGTAGGTTTGGCCCCCCTTTCCTATTAGGAGTAGGAGAGGGAAGGAAGAGAGGGGAGGGAAGAAGGAAAGGGGGGGCCGGCCCCCCTCCCAATTCGGATTGGGCTTGGGGGGGGGGGGGCGCCCCCTCCTTTGCTCCTTCTCCCTCCCTTCCACTAAGGCCCAATAAGGCCCATATACTTACCAGGGGGTTCTGGTAACCTCCCGGAACTCCGGTATATTCCCAATCTCATCCGGAACCTTTCCGGTGTCCAAATATATCCGTCCAATATATCAATCTTTATGTCTCGACCATTTCGAGACTCCTCGTCATGTCCGTGATCACATCCGGGACTCCGAACAACCTTTGGTACATCAAAATACATAAACTCATAATAAAACTATCATCGAAACCTTAAGCGTGCGGACCCTACGGTTCGAGAACAATGTAGACATGACCGAGACACGTCTCCGGTCAATAACCAATAGCGGGACCTGGATGCCCATATTGGTTCCTACATATTCTACGAAGATCTTTATCGGTCAGACCGCATAACAACATACGTTGTTCCCTTTGTCATCGGTATGTTACTTGCCCGAGATTCGATCGTCGGTATCCAATACCTAGTTCAATCTCGTTACCGGCAAGTCTCTTTACTCGTTCCGTAATACATCATCTCGCAACTAACTCATTAGTTGCAATGCTTGCAAGGCTTAAGTGATGTGCATTACCGAGAGGGCCCAGAGATACCTCTCTGACATTCGGAGTGACAAATCCTAATCTCGAAATACGCCAACCCAACAAGTACCTTTGGAGACACCTGTAGAGCACCTTTATAATCACCCAGTTACGTTGTGACGTTTGGTAGCACACAAAGTGTTCCTCCGGTAAATGGGAGTTGCATAATCTCATAGTCATAGGAACATGTATAAGTCATGAAGAAAGCAATAGCAACATACTAAACGATCGGGTGCTAAGCTAACGGAATGGGTCATGTCAATCAGATCATTCAACTAATGATGTGATCTCGTTAATCAAATAACAACTCCTTGTTCATGGTTAGAAAACATAACCATCTTTGATTAACAAGCTAGTCAAGTAGAGGCATACTAGTGACATTCTGTTTGTCTATATATTCACACATGTATTATGTTTCCGGTTAATACAATTCTAGCATGAATAATAAACATTTATCATGATATGAGGAAATAAATAATAACTTTATTATTGCCTCTAGGGCATATTTCCTTCAGTGCCACACCTTGTGGATGGTGGCCTCTCTATTTTACAATACGCCGATGACACAATTCTTTTTATGGAACACGATCTGGACAAGGCTCGAAACCTGAAGCTCTTGCTTTCAGCGTTTGAACAAATGTCGGGTCTCAAAATAAACTTCCATAAAAGCGAATTGTTCTGCTTTGGAGAAGCCGTTGAGGCGGCGGCCAATTATGCTGACCTATTTGGTTGCGCACATGGCCAATTCCCGATTAAATATCTGGGAATACCGATTCATTATCGACGCCTCACCATTGCGGAGTCACTACTAGGGAAAACCCTAGTAGTAGCGCGGGTTTTGAGGCTAGCAGCAGCGCGGGTGGCCGCGCTACTAATAAGGCGCTACAGCTAACTCATAGTAGTAGCGTGGCCCTTACCGGCGCTACTACTGTTGACGATATCAGCAGTGCCTTTTAGGAACGCGCTACTATTACCTAGCTGTAGCGATTTCGCCGTCCCTCGCTACTGCTATATCTTTCATCATTTTCCCAGTACCCCTTTCTCTTTCAGTTTCCCTTTCAGATACTAGATACTAGGTACTGCTAGTACATATCAAATTCATAAACCATTACTAGGTAGTACTCCCTTCGTTCCAAATTACTCGTCGTGGTTTTAGTTCAAACCACGACGAGTAATTTGGAACGAAGGGAGTACTAGATAAAAATTTCATGCATAGTCAACATGCATCCTCAAGCAGTACAAGGTCATATCAACGGCCATCATCATATGTAGTTCTAGATGATATCGACGACGATCATCATATGTAGTTCTAGATGATATAGCCACACACACACATATATAGTTCTAGATGATATAGCCACACACACATATGTAGTTCTAGATGATATAGCCACACACACATATGTAGTTCTAGATGATATCAAAGACAATCATCATCCTCAAGCCTGTGCGGTTGGTGTTCCTGATAGTAATTAGGATGGCCTGTCCAACACGAAGATTCTTGCCATCGAGGAATTTCTTCCACCCAACCGAGTTTAAGTGTGTGCGACCGTCCGTGTCCACGCGGTAAGTACAGGTTGTGACGGAGCCCCTTGCAGTAAGGCGTAGTCCAGCTGAGCCTTCTTCATCAGGATCGATATCATAACTCACAGATATGCTCTTTGCCAATTTCTGAATAAGAAAAACATATCAATTAATAAATAGCCTCGCAAATAAGTACATATGGATTATCTACACTATTAATAGTTTCCTTAGATTCTACACTAATAAGCATGTGATCGAACTCTACACTAAAACATATCACCGACTAGATTCCACACAACATACCATATCATTGGACTGTACACTAAGTAATTTATCGGATAATTTGCATTTGTAAGTATAACATACCATATCATGTCGATCAACCATGGTATTTGTCAAGCGGGTCACGAATGGCACCCCGACAAAGTCAGCACATGGCGGAATTATGTCCCACAGGTTGGACACCTCCTCCTCACTCAGCCTTGTTCTTTGAGCTACGATGGCTTCATGAAGTGGGTCCTCATCATCTTCATCGAGTGGGTCCTCATTATCTTCATCATCTTCATCATCTTCGTCATCTTCATCATCTTCCACTAGGTTGAGATAAATGACAGCTAGCTTGGGTCTTTCTGCTCGGAAGGAGAAGCTGATCAACTCACCACCAGTAAGACGCATGCGAGCGACGAAACGGGACCATCCATCTCCTCCAATCTGCGACATATTGCGTCCTTTCTCGACCTCCATAGTGTACGGCCCCCCAGGAGCTCAAATGTCACAGTGTCTCCTGTCAGCTTGTTGAATTTCAACCTCACATTGCATGGGACGATCTGTGTAAAATAAGCAAAATGACACAATGCAGTAATGCCAACACTAAAAATAAAATAGTTATTACATTTCATCTAATTTCTTACCACCGCATGATGAAAACTCGGCTGGAAGTAGATGCCGAACAGCTTGCCAGTTGCAAGGCTGCTGGCGCATCTTTACTTGCACAGTCGACATAGTGGTGGTGGTGGTGGCGCCATTTTTCCTAAAGCAATATGAGCAAAGGATTAACGATCAACTAAATCAAATTGTTCTAAGTCAACTAAATTAACTAGCCTACTAAATCAACTAAATCAACTAAATCAACTAGCCTACTAAATCAACTAAATCAAAATGTTCTAAGTCAACTAAATCAACTAAATCATATCAACTAAATCAAAATGTTGCATATGAACTAGCCTACTAAATCAACTAAATCAAAATGCTCTAAGTCAACTAAATCAACTAGCCTACTAAATCAACTAAATCAAAATGTTCTAAATCAACTAAATCAACTAGCCTACTAAATCAACTAAATCAAAATGTTCTAAATCAACTAAATGAACTAGCCTACTAAATCAACTAAATCAAAATGTTCTAAGTCAACTAAATCAACTAAATGAACCAGCCTACTAAATCAACTAAATCAAAATGTTCTAAGTCAACTAAATCAACTAGCCTACTAAATCAACTAAATCATATCAACTAAATCAAAATGTTGCATATGAACTAGCCTACTAAATCAAAATGTAGCGGGCAGGAGGGAGAAGGAGGGGCGACTCGAGGAGCGAGAAGAGAGTAGGATGGAGGAGGAAGGCGGAGCGAGGAGGGGCCGGCCGGCGCGGCCAGTGGAGGGAGGACGGAGGAGGAAGGCAGAGCGAGGAGGGGCCGGCCAGCGGCGAGTGGAGAGGGAGGACGGAGGAGGAGGCTGGTACCGAGTCCAACAAGGAGGAGGAGGTGACAGCGGCGCAGAAGGAGGAGGGGCGACGGGGGTGGACCGGCGCGGGGGATTGAGAGGGGATCCAGTGAGTGTGTGACTGTGTGAGTGGATCGGGTAGAGGAGATGGGGGTGGGAGATGAATGGCTTAGCAGTAGCGCGCTGTAGGAAAAGACGCTACTGCTAAGCTATCTAGCAGCAGCGCCTTTCACAATAAAGCGCTACTGCTATGTGTCAGCATGTAAAAATAGACTTTGTTCAATATATCAAAAATACATTGATCATCAACGATCTTTTTGTGTACAATCTGATTTGTCAATATGAGTCCTCACCGGTTTAGGAACATGTGAAGACTCATATTGCAGTCACAAATTCTACACATAGAGTTCAATGAAGAGCAAGTGCTTGTCAAAGTTTGAGAAATAACATATTTAAGGTGGTAGAAACTCTCTTCACGGACCGAGGTGGGATTAAATTTTTGTAGTAAACTTAGCAGTAGCGCTTATTGGAGAAATGCACTGCTACTATGCTACGTAGCAGTAGCGCCCGTCATTATAACGTGTTGTTGCTATAACTAGCCTCGCGGCGGCCTCGTAGGAATTATAGCAGTAGCGCGTCTTTGAGCGGGCGCGCTACTGCTATATTTGTTTCAGCAGCGAGTTACTCCTGAGCACGCTACTGCTAATTAACAGCAGCACCTTATTTTAAAGCGCGCTGCTGATAAGATTCTGTGTATAGACTTTTCCCTAGTAGTGAGTGGAAGCATGTAGAGGAGCGTCTAGAGAAACGGTTGAGTAGTTGGAAAGGAAAACTACTCTCAGTTGGAAGACGGTTGGTTTTGATTAACTCTATCCTCACAAATATGGTTCTCTATATGCTTTCTTTCTTCCAACTTCCAAAAGGGGTCCTAAAAAGACTGGATTATTTTAGATCCAGATTCTTTTGGCAAGGAGACGGTGAAAAGAAAAAATACAGGCTGTCCAAATGGAGCGTGGTTTATAGACCGAAAGACCAAGGAGGGCTCGGAATTCATGACTTGCAGGTCAAAAATGAGGCCCTACTCAGTAAATGATTGTTCAAACTTCTTACTGAGGATGGCGTTTGGCAAACCATGTTGCGCAACAAGTATCTAGGTCAAAAGGCGGTGTCCCAGGCATTTTGGAAACCTGGCGATTCGCGCTTTTGGGCTGGCCTAATGGCAGCAAAGAAACATCTCTTTCACTTTGGGTCTTTCACGATAAAGGATGGGTCGGAGATTCGTTTTTGGGAAGACACCTGGCTAGGCAATGCCAGTCTCCGAGAATAATATCCAGGCTTATACAACATTGTTCGCGATAAGAATAATACTATTGCGCAAGTTCTCAGTTCATTCCCGCCGAATATTTTGTTCAGGCGGGATTTGATTGCCCCCGGACTTGTGTCATGGCATAATCTTTTATCCCGACTGGATTCGATTAATCTGACACAAGGCCGGGATGTGTTTCGCTGGAAGCTTACTACATCAGGGTCTTTCACTGTAGACTCTATGTATCGTGCGCTCACACATTCTGAGGTACCAGTGAGTAATAACAAGAAAATTTGGAAGTCCAAGATTCCACTAATAGTGAAAATTTTCATGTGGTATCTTCGTATGGGGGTTGTGTTAACCAAAGACAATCTCGCACGACGCAACTGGCAAGGGAGTAAGAAGTGTTGTTTTTGTACTCATGACGAGACAATCAAACACCTCATTTTCCAATGCAAGTTTGCGCGTTCTACATGGTCAGTCATCCAAATAGCGTCAAATTTGTATCCGCCCACAACTGTTGCCAATATTTTTGGTCATTGGCTGGACGGTATTTCAAATAGGTTCAAAACGCTAATAAGGGTGGGAGCGTATGCCTTAATTTGGTCGCTTTGACTATGTTGAAATGATTTTGTTTTTAATGGAAGAAATGCTTCTCCTCTACAGGTTATTTTCCGCTGTACGCAATTGCTACGTATGTGGTCTATGTTACAACGACCGGAGGACCAACCGCTGTTCAAGGCGGTCTGTATGCGATTGGAGCAGGTGGCTATGGAGGTTTTTTCCCAACATGGGTGGCAACATAGCCTTCGGATCGATCCACCACCTCCATCGACATAGGCATAGTGTCGGTCTATAGGGCTCTACTGTTGCCGATTTGTCGGTTTTTTCATCAATTTTTGTCAGACCTTCATATTGGGCCGTGTGCATCCTAGTTATGCAGAGGCCGGGTGTTACTCATAATGCTTTGTATTTGCTTGATGCTACATTTGAGATAATAAAATCGCCCTTTATCGAAAAAATATTAGAGATGAGGCAAACCTATGGGTTATAACGGGTGCTAAGTAATTGAGTTAACTCGTGCTGCGAGAGTATGTCTTTTGGGAGTCGGTGCGTAATTTTGTAAAACTAATAATGAATGTGGTGAGACGAAACTTTTACACATGTTTCATTTTAAAAACAATTGCGTACTTCGACAAAATCTCATAGATCACTGCAACACAATTCAACTCCAGAACAGTCGGTGGCGTTGACTGATTAGAGTGTCTTACTAAATTTGATCTTGACATTTTAAGATTTTTCTTGGAATTATATCTTAAGTTGCCACTAATAACTAACTGATTGTAAGATGTGAAAATCTTTTTGTTTGATATTTGTTTTGCATATCTGGTGGATACAAGGAGGACATGATAATTCAAGATCTACTAATCAATTTGGTGCATTTTCGTATGTTGCACATCACTAACAGCCTTTACAGAACGAATGCCGACCAATGTTAAGATAGCGTGTTGCGGTACCAAGCCAGGATGACTTCTTTTAAGTCATACCGAAGAACTTTTGCGAAGGGACTCCGAGAACATCCTAGTCGCACGTTGCCCAAAACCCTTGTCCAGAGGGTCGAAAATCTATTGAGGAACGAGAGGAGACACAGATATAAGGTTGTTCATTTCTCACAAGCCACTCCACTCCATAGCCATCGTCATCGAGGTCTCTGTTACAACCATAGTCATTCCTTCCATTAGATTCACCTTATATCCTCAAATCCGGCGAGAGTATAACATGGGTATCTATCATTTCTACAACGTTTCTTGTTAATGGAGATCATGATGATGCGCGAGTAGTCCCCTCGGGCCAAGGGTGTGGCTTAACCTTCCAACTCATGTCTGCATTGTTGGTAGGATCCATGATATGATTTATTTATGTCATATATACTTTTCAATATTGTCGTGTTGATCTAGGACTGGATGGTACCCGGTGCACAGATGATCGTGTTGATATTAGCTTCATAGCTCATGACATGATTCATTTATAGATCTATTTTTTGCAATCAACAAGGAGACACGGAATAGTAGTACTCAAAGTTGATGGCAGTAAGGCGAAGTAGAGTGACCGACGCAAATCCTTGGGGTATAAAGGTATAGTCACAAATGCTAAAGCGTTGGTCCTGTTTTACTTTGATTACCTGGTTGTCATGGCAAGTCTTGGACCAAAGGTTGAACAATGTATCCTATGGTGCAACATCAGTTCGCCTAGGTTTCTTAGATATTAGTTCATTACAATAACTTAGAAAGCATAAATTTGATTATGATGTTATAGTTTTTTTCCCCACAAGCATTGGTTCACACATATCATAGCGTTAGGATAGAAATGCCAACTTTCGTAAATTGAAGATGTTCTCTCTACATTTCAGTGATTTCGGAATTATAGTATAGTTAAAAACTCAAATCTTTATAGAGATGTTACAGATCACCCATTTCAGGGAAATATTTGGAAAATACGTTCAACACAGTTCCTTTTTAAATTCAAATTTCAAACCTATCTATAAAATGGATGAATTTTATAACATTCATAATTCACATAGTTAAATTTCAATTATTTCTCGGGTTTCTACATTCGAGTACTTACATAAATTGGGACATCACCAAGCCGAAGGAAATAAATTAAAGCAATTTTTGATGACTTTTCCTTTCTTGATTACACTATTGCACAAACTAGAAGCGATTGGAACAATGGTTTTTGATAGGCTGTGGACCAATTAGAAATCTCATATTAGTGTTTTTACTTCAATTTATGGACAATCAAAGCAATTTTTGAAAGGTTGGGCTTTGATTTATCATACATGAAAGTCTCTCTGACATATTGCTTGTATGAAGCATTGTTTTTTTCTCTATATATACTCTTTCCAGCCCATTTCTCATTACATTTATGACAAATCACAAAGTGCATATCTACAGTTCATGGTATGGTCAGCCCGAAGAGAAAGAAAACGTGGTGAATTTTATTTTGACCCTAAGAGTGTTTTCTTTTATGGCAAGAAAATCTTCACTAGTATGCAAATAATGACATTGTTTTTGAGGGTAAATAGTGACATATTATTTCTATTATTTTTTGCGGGAGAAACTTCCGATATATTCATAACTGCACACTAATATTTAAATACTTGTGGCAGTTCAAAACCATTACTATCCTGGCGTGCTGCTACCATCGTACCTTTGAGAAACAAGACCATCTAGACTGAGCACTTCATACTGTAAGACCTTGGAACATTTGTAAAGATCACTTCACATGTACTCCCTCCGTCCCAAAAGAGCAGTGCTATACACACGATAGTGTGCAGACGATGTGTCAACGACAATGCAATCAGTTCCATCCATTGCATGGCAACAGCGGGCAGCAGACGGCTAGATGCGCATCGTGCAGCGGTCGTGCACATATTTATCGTCTGCAAAGCAGTTCCGGTTCCAAAAATGATCACTTCACATGTACTCCTTCCGTCCCAAAATAAGTGTCTCAACTTTGTACTAGCTCTAGTACAAACTTGTACTAAGCTCAACACACTTATTTTAAGATGGAGGGAGTAGTAATTAGTGAAAAAGTACCACGAGCATCAAAGACAAAAAAAGCAACTTTGATGTTCTTGGCATGAAAGACATACACCTCGCAACCAGCTTGGATTTTTCATAGAGGATATTAAATGACAGTTTATTTAATAAAACATTAAGATATATGTCATTGTAGGAGTTTTATGTATTTATATGTTCATGCATATGTTACGATTTAAGACATGACCAACTGGGTCAAACAGCAAAGATGGCAAAATTAATGATATCGCGAGTCACATATATGTATGTTTTAGGGAAAGCCTTCATGAAAGATTATGATGATTGGACACAAAGGGGCGAGGGGCGCGCGCGCTCGCGCGCGCGGGGGGTGGGGTTGGGGGGGGGGGGGGGGGGGTGTCAAGTGCTGCCCCATTAACCTCTCTTGGATAATGGCTAAAAACTCTCTTGGATAATGGCTAAAAATTACGATTCTAATTGGCTTGGTGCCAATATTTGATAAGCCAGCATTTGGCAAAACTGGAAGTTAGCAATCTCGACAACTTTTTTAGAGTCAGACGAGATCCAACTGGTAGCCAGTTTATTACATTTTCTAGTATATGGCATGCCAAATATTGGCATTACACCAATTAGGCTCTACATGTGTAAAATTCTGGCAACGGAACGTTAGAGCAATGGTGTTTTTTTTCGCCAGGACTTTATCTCCCTTATTGCGAGACGTGGCCTGGTTTCGCCTTTGACGATGGGGGCGCTCATGTCTCAGTGGGCCAACCCATAAATTGATTTTGGGAAGGTTCTATGTTTTTTTTTCTGTGTTTGTTTATCGATTTCGTCAGTTTTTCCCTTTTCCTTTTTTCAATACATGTCTATATTTTTCAATACACAATGTACATTTTTGTACACATGTGGACCATTTTTCTGATACACGTCGAACAGTTTTCAAGTACATTCTTTGATAAAATTTTGGAATACATGTTCAATATTTTTCGGATACACATTGAACTTCTTTTGAATAGGATAAAAATTTGTTTAATTTCATGAACATTTTTTCATTGTATAAATATCTTTTTAAATACATGCAAAATATGTTTTGAATACACATTGATTTTTTTAAGGAGACAACTTTAAGAAAAAAACTACACCAATTATTTTTCATTGCATAAACCTTTTCTAAAAATTTCAGCAACATATGTTTTGAATGGTACATGAATTTTTCTAATTGCATGAACATGTTTTTACATTGTATATTTTTTGAAATGTCATGAACGTATTTTGAAATGCAGGAACATTTTTAAATGCCATGAATATTTCTATGAATGATAAGGAAATTTTTTAAAGTTGCGCAACAAAATGTTTTTACACTGCACAATTTTGTTATTAAATACGCGATGAAAACATTTAATCTCTTAAGCAATCATAATGAGCAGCTAGCGATTATACGTCATAGTGGGCATGGCCCATTTAGAAGTGTGCTGCAAGCGGGGAAATACCCCTTAGTTCCTGGTTGAAAGTACACCATATATGGGGGTAATTTTAATAATTAAAGAAAGTCAAATAGGTTTAGAAGTTTATTTGCAATAATCTTGACTTTATTTTTTGTTAGTATATAAATTTTCGCAAATAAAAACCCAGCTTCGACTTTAGAACTAAAATATTTGCTATTATAGGTCGCTATTCACACTATTTTGGCCGAATTGTTTTTTTATTTTAAAGAAGTTAACTGGGTTTTTTCTTTTCGTGGATTTCTTTACCAAGTACAGTGGAAGGTCAGGTTTATTTTAAAAATAATTTCAGATTTTTTAGACTTTTTATTTAATTACTAACTTATTTTTCCATATAGGATGCATATACACCCATAGACCAAACGTCCGCGTCCGTTGCAGGCGACAGTACCAGCAGTATCGCTCTAAACGACAGCTGCGGTAGCCTCGCTTCTGGTCCTGCGGCTTGTTCCTTTATAGTGAGCTGGCCCATTGAAACGGTTTTAGAAAGATTTTATAAACCGCTTGGATCTGTTTTAGAACCTTTCTGCATTTTTTTGTATCATATTGGTTTCTTTTCATTTCATTCTTTTTGTGTTCTTTTCTGTCTTCTATGTCGATTTTCAATGTTTTATTTTGGTTTCATTTTTCTTTGTTTCTTTACTTTTTATATTTTTCATACGCTGTACAGTTTTTGTGTACTTCAGAAACATTTTAAAATATATGTTTTGAATACTTTCCATGTGCTTTTTTTTCAACCACATTTTGATTTATTTTGAATGACACAAAACATTTCTCAACTATATGAACATTTATTTACATTATATTAACACTTTCAAAAAGTAACACATTTTCTGAAATGCATGGAGAATTTTTGAATTGGCACATATCTTTTCTGAGTTATGTAATTTTTTTTAAATGTCACATACGTTTTGTCTGAAACGCGGGAACATTTTAATGCCACAAATTTCCTATTTATTTTATTATCAACATTATTTTATGCGAGACAAAGCCCGTCCCACGATGTATAGTCATGCTGTTTTTTTCTTCTTTCATTTTGGAACCAACAAGCACATGCGACAAGCTAGGAAAAAGGTATTACATCAACAAAGGAACCAGGCCAACTCCCCGAGATGATATGCCGGGCCAGTCTCTCGAAGGTGCTCATAGGGGTAAGGTGTGCGTGCAGTGGCGGAGACAGGAATTTGCTCCTGGGTATTCCTGCCAACTTTTTTTGGCCAAAGCAATATAATAAAACAACAAATGTACAATAAGACGGCAATATCAATGACTCAATGATCAACATCGATAAAAGTAGCAAAGTATCATTGTGGCAATATCTGTAACAATTAAGAAAAATTACAAATACGCACATAGAATATCCTTGTGGTAATATCTCTAACAACCATCAGAATTGAAAGCTCACATAGTGTGGATGTAGAACTTATTTTCCTTGCCTTTGAAGATTTGTCCCACAATTCAAACAGACTAACATCCTTCTTCTTCTTTATCTACATCACAATCACATAAACAAAGTAGAAATTAGTGACAGTGGCATCAAATCCATCACATAAAATGATAAACATCCTTCTTCAAACTTCGATGTACATTTAGTTCAGTTTCAGTTTACAAACAATCAGTGAATGGTTTCTACTACTTCTAGCAAATCATATGCAGTGGCATTTACAACAAATCTTCAGATTCCTTATATAAAACAGAGGGCAAAAAAATACCTTGGTGTAGTTGTGCCGTGGTCAGTGGAGGGGTGAATCCTCAGTGGTGGAGGCTGGTGGCCGGATCCCGGAGGCGGACTGGCTGAAGGAAATATGCCCTAGAGGCAATAATAAAGTTGTTATTTATTTCCTTATATCATGATAAATGTTTATTATTCATGCTAGAATTGTATTAACCGGAAACATGATACATGTGTGAATACATAGACAAACTTAATGTCACTAGTATGCCTCTACTTGACTAGCTAATTAATCAAAGATGGTTATGTTTCCTAACCATAGACATGAGTTGTCATTTCATTAACAGGATCACATCATTAGGAGAATGATGTGATTGACATGACCCATTCCGTTAGCTTAGCACTTGATCGTTTAGTATGTTGCTATTGCTTTCTTCATGACTTATACATGTTCCTACAACTATGAGATTATGCAACTCCCGTTTACCGTAGGAACACTTCGTGTGCTACCAAACGTCACAACGTAACTGGGTGATTATAAAGGAGCTCTACAGGTGTCTCCAAAGGTATATGTTGAGTTGGTGTATTTCGAGATTAGGTTTTGTCACTCCAATTGTCGGAGAGGTATCTCTGGGCCCTCTCGGTAATGCACATCACCATAAGCCTTGCAAGCAATGTAACTAATGAGTTAGTTACGGAATGATGCATTACATAACGAGTAAAGAGACTTGCCGGTAATGAGATTGAACTAGGTATTGAGATACCGACGATCGAATCTCAGTAAGTAACATACCGATGACAAAGGGAACAACGTATGTTGTTATGCGGTTTGACCGATAAAGATCTTCGTAGAGTATGTAGGAGCCAATATGAGCATCCAGGTTCCGCTATTGGTTATTGACCAGAAACGTGTCTCGGTCATGTCTATATAGTTCTTGAACCCGTAGGGTCCGCACGCTTAAGCTTTTGATGACAGTTATATTATGAGTTTATGGTTTTTGATGTTTCGAAGGTTGTTCGGAGTCCCAGATGTGATTACAGACATGACGAGGAGTCTCGAAATGGTCGAGACATGAAGATTGATATATTGGAAGCCTATATTTGGATATCGGAAGTGTTCCGGGTGAAATCGGGATTTTACCGGAGTACCGGGAGGTTACCGGAACCCCCCGGGGGCTTAATGGGCCATAGTGGGCCTTAGTGGAGAAGAGGAGAGGAGGCAAGGGCTGGGCCGCGTGCCCCTCCCCCTAGTCCGAATAGGACAAGGAGAGGGGGGCGCCGCCCCACCTTTCCTTCCTCTCTCTCCCTTCTCTTTCCCCCCTTCTCCTAGTCCAACAAGGAAGGAGGGAGTCCTACTCCAGATGGGAGTAAGACTCCCCTTGGCGTGCCCCCTCCTAGGCCGGCCGCCCCTCCCCCCTTGCTCCTTTATATACGGGGGCAGGGGGGCACCTCTAGAGACAACAATTGATCTCTTGATCTCTTAGCCGTGTGCGATGCCCCCCTCCACCATAGTCCTCCTCGATAATATTGTAGCGGTTCTTAGGCGAAGCCCTACGACGGTAGGACATCAAGATCGTCACCACGCCGTCGTGCTGACAGAACTCTCCCTCGACACTCGGCTGGATCGGAGTTCGAGGGACGTCATCGAGCTGAACTTGTGCTAGAACTCGGAGGTGCCGTAGTTTCGGTGCTTGATCGGTCAGGCCGCGAAGACGTACGACTACATCAACCGCGTTGTTCTAACGCTTCCTCTTTCAGTCTATGAGGGTATGTGGACAACACTCTCCCCTCTCGTTGCTATGCATCACCATGATCTTGCTTGTGCGTAGGATTTTTTTTGAAATTAATACGTTTCGTGGTATCAGAGCCAGGTTTTATGCGTAGATGTTATATGCACGAGTAGAACACAAGGGAGTTGTGGGCGATACAAGTCATACTGCTTACCAGCATGTCATACTTTGGTTCAGCGGTATTGTTGGATGAAGCGGCCCGGACCGACATTACGCGTATGCTTACGCGAGACTGGTTCTACCGACGTGCTTTGCACACAGGTGGCTGGCGGGTGTCAGTTTCTCCAACTTTAGTTGAACCGAGTGTGGCTACGCCCGGTCCTTGCGAAGGTTAAAACATCACTAACTTGACGAACTATCGTTGTGGTTTTGATGCGTAGGTAAGAACGGTTCTTGCTCAGCCCGTAGCAGCCACGTAAAATTTGCAACAACAAAGTAGAGGACGTCTAACTTGTTTTTGCAGGGCATGTGGTGATGTGATATGGTCTAGATGTGATGCTATATTTTATTGTATGAGATGATCATGTTTTGTAACCGAGTTATCGGCAACTGGCAGGAGCCATATGATTGTCGCTTTATTGTATGAAATGCAAGTGCCCTGTAATTGCTTTACTTTATCACTAAGCAGTAGCAATAGTCATAGAAGCAATAGATGGCGAAACGACAACGATGCTACAATGGAGATCAAGGTATCGCGCCAGTGGCGATGGTGATCACGATGGTGCTTCGGAAATGGAGATCACAAGCACAAGATGATGATGGCCATATCATATCACTTATATTGATTGCATTTGATGTTTATCCTTTATGCATCTTATCTTGCTTTGATTGACGGTAGCATTATAAGATGATCTCTCACTAATTATCAAGAAGTGTTCTCCCTGAGTATGCACCATTGCGAAAGTTCTTCGTGCTGAGACACCACGTGATGATCGCGTGTGATAGGCTCTACGTTCAAATACAACGGGTGCAAAACAGTTGCACACGCGGAATACTCAGGTTAAACTTGACGAGCCTAGCATATACAGACATGGCCTCGGAACACGGAGACCGAAAGGTCGAACGTGAATCATATAGTAGATATGATCAACATAGTGATGTTCACCATTGAAAACTACTCCATCTCACTTGATGATCGGACATGGTTTAGTTGATTTGGATCACGTGATCACTTAGATGACTAGAGAGATGTCTGTCTAAGTGGGAGTTCTTTAGTAATATGATTAATTGAACTTAAATTTATCATGAACTTAGTACCTGATAGTGTTTTGCTTGTCTATGTTTGTTGTAGATAGATGGCTCGTGCTGTTGTTCCGTTGAATTTTAATGCGTTCCTTGAGAAAGCTAAGTTGAAAGATGATGGTAGCAATTACACGGACTGGGTCCGTAACCTGAGGATTATCCTCATTGCTGCACAGAAGAATTACGTCCTGAAAGCACCGCTGGGTGCCAGGCCTGCTGTAGATGCAACTGACGACGTTAAGAACGTCTGGCAGAGCAAAGCTGATGACTACTCGATAGTTCAGTGTGCCATGCTTTACGGCTTAGAACCGGGACTTCAACGACGTTTTGAACGTCATGGAGCATATAAGATGTTCCAGGAGTTGAAGTTAATATTCCAGAAGAATGCCCGGATTGAGAGATACGAAGTCTCCAATAAGTTCTATAGCTGCAAGATGGAGGAGAATAGTTCTGTCAGTGAGCACATACTCAAGATGTCTGGGTATTGTAATCACTTGATTCAACTGGGATTTAATCTTCCTGATGATAGTGTCATTAACAGAATTCTTCAATAACTGCCACCTGGGAGTTAATCTTCCTGATGATAGTGTCATTGACAGAATTCTTCAATCACTGCCACCAAGCTACAAGAGCTTCGTGATGAACTATAATATGCAAGGGATGGACAAGACTATTCCCGAGCTCTTCACAATGCTAAAGGCTGCGGAGGTAGAAATCAAGAAGGAGCATCAAGTGTTGATGGTCAATAAGACCACCAGTTTCAAGAAAAAGGGTAAAGGGAAGAAGAAGGGGAACTTCAAGAAGAACAACAAACAAGTTGCTGCTCAAGAGAAGAAACCCAAATCTGGACCTAAGCCTGAGACAGAGTGCTTCTACTGCAAGCAGACTGGTCACTAGAAGCGGAACTGCGCCAAGTATTTGGCGGATAAGAAGGATGGCAAGGTGAACAAAGGTATATGTGATATACATGTTATTGATGTGCACCTTACTAATGCTCGTAGTAGCACCTGGGTATTTGATACTGGTTCTGTTGCTAATATTTGCAAATCGAAACAGGGACTACGGATTAAGCGAAGGTTGGCTAAGGACGAGGTGATGATGCGCGTGGGAAATGGTTCCAAAGTCGATGTGATTGCGGTCGGCATGCTACCTCTACATCTACCTTCGAGATTAGTTTTAGACCTGAATAATTGTTATTTGGTGCCAGCGTTGAGCATGAACATTATATCTGGATCTTGTTTGATGCGAGACGGTTATTCATTTAAAACAGAGAATAATGGTTGTTCTATTTATATGAGTAATATCTTTTATGGTCATGCACCCTTGAAGAGTGGTCTATTTTTATTAAATCTCGATAGTAGTGATACACATATTCATATTGTTGAAGCCAAAAGATGCAGAGTTGATATTGATAGTGCAACTTATTTGTGGCACTGCCGTTTGGGTCATATTGATGTAAAGCGCATGAAGAAACTCCATACCGATGGACTTCGGGAATCACTTGATTATGAATCACTTGGTACTTGCGAACCGTGCCTCATGGGCAAGATGACTAAAACGCCGTTCTCCGGAACTATGGAGCGAGCAACAGACTTGTTGGAAATCATACGTACTGATGTATGTGGTCCAATGAATGTTGAGGCACGCGGCAGATATCGTTATTTTCTCACCTTCACAGATGATTTGAGCAGATATGGGTATATCTACTTAATGAAACACAAGTCTAAAACATTTGAAAAGTTCAAAGAAGTTTAGAGTGAAGTGGAAAATCATCGTAACAAGAAAATAAAGTTTCTACGATCTGATCGTGGAGGAGAATATTTAAGTTACGAGTTTGGTTTACATTTGAAACAATGCGGAATAGTTTCGCAACTCACGCCACCAGGAACACCACAACGTAATGGTGTGTCCGAACATCATAATCGTACTTTACTAGATATGGTGCGATCTATGATGTCTCTTACTGATTTACCGCTATCGTTTTGGGGTTATGCTTTAGAGACAGCCGCATTCACATTAAATAGGGCACCATCAAAATCTGTTGAGACGACGCCTTATGAACTGTGGTTTGGCAAGAAACCAAAGTTGTCGTTTCTTAAAGTTTGGGGCTGCGATGCTTATGTGAAGAAACTTCAACCAGATAAGCTTGAACCCAAATAAGAGAAATGTGTTTTCATAGGATACCCAAAAGAGACTATTGGGTACACCTTCTATCACAGATCTGAAGGTAAGACTTTTGTTGCTAAATTCGGATCCTTTCTAGAAAAAGAGTTTCTCTCGAAAGAAGTGAGTGGGAGGAAAGTAGAACTTGATGTGGTAACTGTACATGCTCCCTTATTGGAAAGTAGTTCATCACAAGAACCGGTTCCTGTGACAACTACACCAATTAGTGAGGAAGCTAATGATATTGATCATGAAACTTTAGATCAAGTTACTACCAAACCTCGTAGGTCAACCAGAGTAAGATCCGGACCAGAGTGGTACGGTAATCCTATTCTAGAAGTCATGTTACTTGACCATGGCGAACCTACGAACTATGAGGAAGCGATGATGAGCCCAGATTCTGCAAAATGGCTTGAGGAAATGAAATCTGAGATTGGATCCATGTATGAGAACAAAGTATGGACTTTGGTTGACTTGCCCGATGATCGGCAAGCCATCGAGAATAAATGGATCTTCAAGAAGATGACTGACGCTGATGGTAATGTAACTGTCTACAAAGCTCGACTTGTTATGAAAGGTTTTTGACAAGTTCAAGGAGTTGACTACGATGATACTTTCTCACCCGTAGCGATGCTTAAGTCTGTCCGAATCATGTTAGCAATTGCCGCATTTTATGATTATGAAATATGGCAAATGGATGTCAAAACTGCATTCCTGAATGGATTTTTGGAAGAAGAGTTGTATATGATGCAACCCGAAGGTTTTGTCGATCCAAAAGGTGCTAACAAAGTGTGCAAGCTCCAGCGATCCATTTATGGACTGGTGCAAGCCTCTCGGAGTTGGAATAAACGTTTTGATAGTGTGATCAAAGCATATGGTTTTATACAGACTTTTGGTGAAGCCTATATTTACAAGAAAGTGAGTGGGAGCTCTATAACATTTCTGATATTATATGTAGATGACATATTGTTAATTGGAAATGATATAGAATTTCTGGATAGCATACAGGGATACTTGGATAAAAGTTTTTTGATGAAAGACCTCGGTGAAGCTGCTTACATATTGGGCATCAAGATCTATAGAGATAGATCAAGACGCTTAATTATTGGACTTTCACAAAGCATATACCTTGATAAAGTTTTGAAAAAGTTCAAAATGGATCAGGCAAAGAAAGGGTTCTTGCCTATATTACAAGGTGTGAAGTTGAGTCAGACTCAATGCCCGACCACAGCAGAAGATAGAGAGAAAATGAAAGATGTACCCTATGCTTTAGCCATAGGCTCTATCATGTATGCAATGCTGTGTACCAGACCTGACGTATGCTTAGCAATAAGTTTAGCAGGGAGGTACCAAAGTAATCCAGGAGTGGATCACTGGACAACGGTCAAGAATATCCTGAAATACCTAAAAAGGACTAAGGATATGTTTCTCGTTTATGGAAGTGACAAAGAGCTAGTCGTAAATGGTTATGTCGATGCAAGCTTTGACAAAGATCCGGACGATTCTAAATCGCAAACCAGATACGTGTTTATATTGATTGGTGGAGCTGTCAGTTGGTGCAGTTCTAAACAAAGCGTCATGGCGGGATCTACATGCGAAGCGGAATACATAGCTGCTTCAAAAGCAACAAATGAAGGAGTCTGGATGAAGGAGTTCATTTCCGATCTAGGTGTCATACCTAGTGCATCGGGACCAATGAAGATCTTCTGTGACAATACTGGTGCAATTGCCTTGGCTAAGGAATCCAGATTTCACAAGAGGACCAAACACATCAAGAGACGCTTCAATTCCATCCGGGATCAAGTCCAGGTGGGAGACATAGAGATTTGCAAGATACATACGGATCTAAATGTTGCAGACCCATTGACTAAGCCTCTTCCACGAGCAAAACATGATAAGCACCAAGGCTCCATGGGTCTTAGAATCATTACTGTGTAATCTAGATTATTGACTCTAGTGCAAGTGGGAGACTGAAGGAAATATGCCCTAGAGTCAATAATAAAGTTCTTATTTATTTCCTTATATCATGATAAATGTTTATTATTCATGCTAGAATTGTATTAACCGGAAACATGATACATGTGTGAATACATAGACAAACTTAATGTGACTAGTATGCTCTACTTGACTAGCTCATTAATCAAAGATGGTTATGTTTCCTAACCATAGACATGAGTTGTCATTTGATTAATGGGATCACATCATTAGGAGAATGATGTGATTGACATGACCCATTCCGTTAGCTTAGCACTTGATCGTTTAGTATGTTGCTATTGCTTTCTTCATGACTTATACATGTTCCTACAACTATGAGATTATGCAACTCCCGTTTACCGGAGGAACACTTTGTGTGCTACCAAACGTCACAACGTAACTGGGTGATTATAAAGGAGCTCTACAGGTGTCTCCAAGGGTACATGTTGAGTTGGCATATTTCGAGATTAGGTTATGTCACTCCGATTGTCGGAGAGGTATCTCTGGGCCCTCTCGGTAATGCACATCACCATAAGCCTTGCAAGCAATGTAACTAATGAGTTAGTTACGGAATGATGCATTACATAACGAGTAAAGAGACTTGCCGGTAACGAGATTGAACTAGGTATTGGGATACCGACGATCGAATCTCGGGCAAGTAACATACCGATGACAAAGGGAACAACGTATGTTGTTATGCGGTTTGACCGATAAAGATCTTTGTAGAATATGTAGAAGCCAATATGAGCATCCAGGTTCCGCTATTGGCTATTGACCAGAAACGTGTCTCGGTCATGTCTACATAGTTCTCGAACCCATAGGGTCCGCACACTTAAGGTTTCAATGACAGTTATATTATGAGTTTATGGTTTTTGATGTACCGAAGGTTTTTCGGAGCCCCGATGTGATTACGGACATGACGAGGAGTCTCGAAATGGTCGAGACATGAAGATTGATATATTGGAAGCCTATATTTGGATATCGAAAGTGTTCCGGGTGAAATCGGGATTTTACCGGAGTACCGGGAGGTTACCGGAACCCCCCGGGGGCTTAATGGGCCATAGTGGGCTTTAGTGGAGAAGAGGAGAGGAGGCAAGGTCTGGGTCGCGCGCCCCTCCCCCCTAGTCCGAATAGGACAAGGAGAGGGGGGCGGCGCCCCCCTTTCCTTCCTCTCTCTCCCTCGTCTTTCCCTCGTTCTCCTAGTCCAACAAGGAAGGAGGGAGTCCTACTCCCGGTGGGAGTAGGACTCCCCTTGGCGCGCCCCCTCCTAGGCCGGCCGCCCCTTGCCCCCTTGCTCCTTTATATACGGGGGTAGGGGGGCACCTCTAGAGACAACAATTGATCTCTTGATCTCTTAACCGTGTGCGGTGCCCCCCTCCACCATAGTCCTCCTCGATAATATTGTAGCGGTGCTTAGGCAAAGCCCTGCGACGGTAGAACATCAAGATCGTCAGCACGCCGTCATGCTGACAGAAATCTCCCTCGACACTCGGCTGGATCAGAGTTCGAGGGACGTCATCAAGCTGAACGTGTGCTAGAACTCGGAGGTGCCGTAGTTTCGGTGCTTGATCGGTCGGGCCGTGAAGACATACGACTACATCAACCGTGTTGTTCTAACGCTTCCGGTTTTGGTCTACGAAGGTACATGGAGAACACTCTTCCCTCTCATTGCTATGCATCACCATGATCTTGCGTGTGCGTAGGAATTTTTTTGAAATTACTACGTTCCCCAACACTGGCACCTTGCGGGGGAGAGGGCTGTAGGATCAAAAGTAGGTATAAAGGGGGGGTGATTAGACTACTTTACCTAATAGAAATCTAACCTTTTCTCAATTTTAGTTGTGGGCAGATTTTTAGCAATTAGCACAAGTCAAGCAATCAACCTACACATGCAATTCTAAGAGTGTAGCAGCGGAAACTAAAACATTGCATATGAAGGTAAAGGGAAGGGTTTGGAGAAGGCAAACACAATGTAGACACGGAGATTTTTGGCGTGGTTCCAGTAGGTGGTGCTATCGTATATCCACGTTGATGGAGACTTCAACCCATGAAGGGTAATAGCTGCGCGAGTCCACGAAGGTGTCACGCCCAAGATGCGACCCTATCCTAAAGGAACTCGAAGGTCCCACCAAGGATAGAAGCGCATCTTGAAGACGCTTTTGCAAGGTGGATATCATTACATCAACATTACATAATAGATGGGGATACATACATAAGGCATACAATGCCACACAAATACAACATCATCTTACAAGAGATCAACATCCGACTATGGATGATTCATAAACAGAAACTCAAACAATATCCACCCTGCTAGCCCAGGCTGCTGACCTGGAACCTATCCTCTGATCGAAGAGGAAGCAGAAGAAGAACTCCAAACAAGCAAACATCGCTCTCGCGTCAAGATCATCGCACAACGTGTACCTGCCACTGTTGTGTAGTAATCTGTGAGCCACGAGGACTCAACAATCCCATTACCATGGGTATCAAGACTAGTAAAGCTTAATGGGAAAGGAAGGGGTAAAGTGGTGAGGTTGCAGCAGCGACTAAGCATATATGGTGGCTAACATACGCAAATAAGAGCTAGAAGAGAGCAAACGGAACGGTCGTCAACTAGTAATGATCAAGAGGTGATCCTGAACTCCTACTTACGTCAATCATAACATAGAAACCGTGTTCACTTCCCGGACTCCGCGGAAAAGAGACCATCACGGCTACACATGCGGTTGATGCATTTTAATTCGGATCTGGTGTCAAGTTATCTACAACCGGACATTGACAAATTCCCATCTGCCACATAACCGCGGGCATGGCTCTCGAAAGTTTATAACCCTGCAGGGGTGTCCCAACTTAGCCCATGATAAGCTCTCGCGATCAACGAAGGATATACCTTCTCCCAGGAAGACCCGATCAGTCTCGGAATCCCGGTTTACAAGACATTTCGACAACTGTAAAACAAAACCAGCAAAGCCACCCGATGCGCCGACAATCCCGATAGGAGCTGCACATATCTCGTTCTCAGGGCAACACCGGATGAGACATCCTACGAGTAAAACCAGACCTCGAGTTTCCCCGAGGGAGCCCCGCAGTCTACTAGGTTTGGACCAACACTTAGACAAGCATTGGCCCCGGGGGGGGGGGCTAAAATAAAGATGACCCTTGGGTTAATTACTCCCAAGGGAAAGGTAGGTGGTGGTGAGGCAAATGGTAAAACCAAGGTTGGGCCTTGCTGGAGGAGTTTTATTCAAAGCGAACTGTCAAGGGGGTCCCATAAATCACCCGACCGTGTAAAGAACGCAAAATCCGAGAACATAACACCGGTATGACGGAAACTAGGGCGGCAAGAGTGGAACAAAACACCAGGCATAAGGCCGAGCCTTCCACCCTTTACCAAATATATAGATGCATTAATAATATAAGAGATATTGTGATATCCCAACATAACCCTGTCCACCATGGAGCAATCTTCAACTTCACCTGCAACTAACAACGCTATAAGAGGGGGCTGAGCAAAGCGGTAACATAGCCAAGCAATGGTTTGCTAGGAAGGGTGCAAAAGGTTAGAGGCTGACATGGCAAATTGGGAGGCTTGAAGAGCAAATGATAGGTAACGCCGCAAAGCGATAGAACGAAGCAACCAGCATAGCAATGATAGTAGTGAGATCCAGGGTAGCGGTCATCTTGCCTGAAATACCGCAAGGAAGAAGAACGAGTCCATGAAGAAGATGAAGCCACGAAGACGAACCAAGCGTAGACGAACGAATCGTCACGATCGCAACGAAACGGGAACTATCGAGAAGAAGCACACAACATAGTAAACACACCACACATAGATAAGACATGATGCACAACAAGCATGATGCATGACAAAGCTACATGAAGCTACTCATGGCAAGAGATGATGCAAACAAGAGCAACACATCAAAGCAAGTTTAAATGAGGCCGGAAACAACGTATAACAATTCCGGTAAGTCCTCATATGCAAATTTGGAAATTGGTCTAGATCTGAATAAACATTATGTTCAAGTTGTTAGACAGCAAGTTAAAGAGCACCAAGAGAACCTATACGAAATTCTAGTCAAGTTACATATAAAGTTCATTTAGTTCGGAGCTACGGCCTAGAAGATATGAGCAAAACAAGTTAAGCATGGCATTGATGCTAAATGCATACAAACATCAAGCAAACACCTCAAAACAAGGATGCAACAAGATAATATGAAACTACATGCAAAATCAAGCAAGTTTCATATAGAGCACACTCAAAACGGAGCAACGGTTCAATACATACACTCTATACCAGTCATAACAACAATCTGTCCATAACAGCAACTAGGCATATTGCAAGCACCAAAACAACATGCTACTACACCTCAATGTAATAACAAAAGGCATGGGCATGAAGTACAGGTAAAGCATGACAAAACATGAACACTGAGCTATCTCCAGAAATCACTAGAACATGCTCAAAAGGACATGGAAAGATTGCAAATAATAACAGTTTCAGACTTGGCAGAAATAACATCAGGTTGCAATGTTTAGAGCTATCAAACAACATGTTACATGAACTTAACATGGCAAACAAAGGCATGGAATTAATCTACTAAATACATAGAACAAAAGTCCCTTACTGACCATAAGCCAAAAAGGATCAGAAAATATGATGGCACCTATGTAAACATGGCAAGTTATATTACAGATTCATACATGGCAGAAACAACAGCAAGTAGGCATGTTGGTGAGCTTGTACCGCTCATCACAGAGCAATACATGGCATGACAAGGCAACCAACAGTAAGAATACATGTTTGTTAATCTAAGCATGGCAAGAGCAAGTTCATAGGGTGCCTAGATCACTAGCAACAATCATGGCAACATTGAACTTAATGTTAACAGGCTGACAGCAACATTATTTAGCAACTTTCGAGCAATATTACAACAAGCTACAGCAGGCTATAAATGCAACCAGGGGCATTAATGGATAGAGCAAGACATGTATATCAAATAATCCTTAGTGAACATCTCCAGATTATGCATAGAATGACTTGTAGCAGCATGTTTACATAGCAACAAAATATAACAGAAACTGTGTAGCAAAACAGTAACAGAAAGTACCCTACTTAACAAGCTCGATGTACTCAGTACAAGACTCACAAAAATACATGGATGGAACCACTGGAAAGATGGCATAGCATAGATCAAAACACATGTAGACATCAACCTCATAGGATGCATACATCAAATATGGCAAAAATGACAAATGAGCAAGTTATAACAGTTTCAGCAGATTAACATCAACATGCACTGTTGCAATGATGATTCATGCATCAAGATGGACTCAAATGAACATGGTGCAATGGAATGAAATGAAGTACTCGTTGAGGCGAACAATTTGACATATTACACGCACGAAACGGAAGAGTATGCATGGAGATATGATGCGATGAACATGGCATGATAATGTAAATAGTTTCAGGACTTAGTAGTTTTTCGAGGTCAACCTTAGGGCTGGATCTGGATCCGGGGCGCGGATCCCGAGGATCGTCGGAGCTCCGCCAGAGATTCGTCGAGGAAGAAGAGGAAGCAGTGGCCGGGGCTTGCGGGGTTCGCCGGAGACGTGAGGAACGCGAGATCTGGGGCGGCGCGGATGGCGGGCACGGCCACCGGCGACCTCGGCGCAGGGTGGCGCGGCCGGGGTTGGGGAAGACGGGAGACGGCGGCGCACGGTCCGGTGCGGTGGGGCATGGCGGGGTCGGCGCCGGTGACGGACTTGGATGGCGAGGCGGCGAGGGAGCCGACGCGAGCGGGCGGCACGACGGAGATGGGCTCGGGGGGGGGGGGGGGGGGGGGGGGGCGAAACGGGCTCGCCCGGGCCGGCGGCGGGGTGAGCGGCGGCGCGCCACGTGGCGTGAAGCGATTTGTCCGGTGGCGCGGGCGGACGTGTCCGACCGTCCGGATTTTGTCCGGCGGCGCGAGGGGAGCGGGGAGACTAGGGTTTCGTCCGGATTTCGGGGAAGGGATCTATATATAGAGGTAGGAGGAGCTAGGAGACTCCAAATGAGGAGCGGTTTTCACCCACACGATCGTGATCAAACGACCGAGAGCATGGAGGGAAGTTCGCTAGGTTTTGGGCCGCTTTGGAGGGGTGTTGGGCTGCAACACAAAGAGGCCTTTTACGGTTACCCGGTTAACCGTTGGAGTATCAAACGACCTCCAAATGGCACGAAACTTGACAAGCGGTCTACCGGTGATATATCAAGGCCTCTTAACAAACCTCAGGCCATTCCGAGAAAGTTTAACACCCGCACATGAAAAGAGGCAAAAGGGGGACGCCGAAGGACATAGGAGTGCCGGATTGCAAAACGGACAACGGGGAAAAAGATCGGATGCATGAGACGAACACGTATGCAATGCAATGCACATGATGACATGATATGAAATGCATATGATGACATGGAAAAGTGCAACACGCAAGCAAATGACATGGCAATGACGACGAATAACTGGCGAACACCTGGCGCATCAAAACCGGGGCGTTACAGAAGGGCTCCACCCACGAAGGATCCACGAAGAAGCAACCTTGTCTATCCCACCATGGCCATCGCCCACGAAGGACTTGCCTCACTCGGGTAGAGCTTCACGAAGTAGGCGAACTCCTTGCCCTTACAAACTTCTTGGTTGAACTCCACAATCTTGTCGGAGGCTCCCAGGCGACACCTAACCAATCTAGGAGACCCCACTCTCCAAAAGGTAATAGATGGTGTGTTGACGGTGAACTCCTTGCTCTTGTGCTTCAAATGATAGTCTGGCCAACACTCAACTCTCTCTCACAGAGTTGGATATGGCGGAAAGATGATTTGAGTGGAAAACAACTTGGGGAAGGCTAGAGATCAAGATTCTTCTGGTAGGATTGGTATATCTTGGTCTCAACACATGAGTAGGTGGTTCTCTCAGAAAATGTATGTTGGAAGTGTAGGCACATTCTGATGGCTCTCTCTCATATGGAGAAGGGGATGGAGGGGTATATATAGTCTCCACACAAAATCCAATCGTTACACACATTTGACCCAACTTGGTCACACCAAATAGAAGAACTCAGTGAGACCAATTCAGTTCAAAATGTGAACGTTAGGAATCTTGGTGGGACCGACTAGAACAACTCGGTGTGACCGATGTGCTAGGGCTTAGGGCAAACATCAACTCGATGGTGCCGGTTGCATAAACTCGGTGAGACCGAAGTGAAGCAATAAGCAAACAAAGAAGATGTCATGGAAACTCGGGGGGACCAATTGCTCATTTCGGTGAGACCGAAATGTTACAAAGGGAAATAGAGAGTTTGTAAGGCCATCTCGGTGAGACCAAGATCCTTATCGGTGTGACCGAACTGTAGGGTTTCTGGCAGTGGCTATGTCATATGAACTTAGTGGTGCCGGATAGAAGAATCGGTGGGGCCGAGTTTGAATTTGAGTTTTGGACATATTTGGAATGAGGAAGTAGTTGAGGGCTTTGGAGCAATATCACTAAGCACTTTGAGCAAGTAGACCATTAAGCAACACCTCGTCCCCTTTTAATAGTATTGGCTTTCCTATGGACTCAATGTGATCTTGGATCATTAAAATAGAAATGAAGAGTCTTGAGCTTTTGCCAATATGTGTCCTTAGCATTTTGAGGGGTCCACATCTCTAGTCCATGCCATGCCATTCATTGAACTTTCTGAAATAGTAAACTTGAATGGATATTAGTTCAATGAGCTATATGTTGTTATGAATTACCAAAACCACCCGAGGATTAGTTGCACTTTCAATCTCCCCCTTTTTGGTAATTGATGACAACATATAGATCAAAGCTTTGATAAATGATAAAGAATGAAATATATCATCTCTTTGAGAAGTATGTGATAAGCAAGAGCCCCCCCTAAATTTGTGCATTATTTAAAAATTTGCGCTTGAAAGCAAATGCACAATCGATTAGGATCATGAGTTACTCTTCCATGTCACATACAACTTAATGGAGCGCTCAAAATGATAAAGATTAAATAACATGCACTCATCACCAAAGATAGAAGTGATTGATCATACATAAACATAATGATGCAACCACACACTAAGCATAGTATGATCAAACACATGATCACATAAAGCATCTCACGAGCATAACACAAATTGTAGCATAGGAAGAAACAACCTAACAACCAAAGTAGCAAGAGTAGCAAGGCAAATAAAACCAACAAAAGGCAAAAGGCACTCTCGCTCGAAGTCTATGATCTATACACTTTCTCCCCCTTTGGCAACAAGTTACCAAAATGTTCAAAAATGTATAGTGCTATACGACACTCTAAGCATGATCTCCGGTTGCTCCTGAAGGGGTCTTCTGGCATGTCGCTCTGGTGTGCATAGATGACATGGAGAGGAGTCCATCTGCAAATGCCTCTGCTAAAGTGTATGGACCTGGAGGAGTTGACACTGGAGGGGCAACTGTTGAAGGAAATATGCCCTAGAGGCAATAATAAAGTTATTATTATTTTCCTTATTTCATGATAAATGTTTATTATTCATGCTAGAATTGTATTAACTAGAAACTAAGTACATGTGTGAATACATAGACAAACAAAGTGTCACTAGTATGCCTCTACTTGACTAGCTTGTTGAATCAAAGATGGTTGTGTTTCCTAACCATAGACATGAGTTGTCATTTGATAAACAAGATCACATCATTAGGAGAATGATGTGATTGACTTGACCAATTCTGTTAGCTTAGCACTTGATCGATTTAGTTTACTGCTATTGCTTTCTTCATGACTTATACATGTTCCTATGACTATGAGATTATGCAACTCCCGATTACCAGAGGAACACTTTGTGTGCTACCAAATGTCACAACGTAACTGGGTGATTATAAAGCTTCTCTACAGGTGTCTCCAATGGTGCTTGTTGAGTTGGCATAGATCGAGATTAGGATTTGTCACTCCGTGTTTCGGAGAGGTATCTCTAGGCCCTCTCGGTAATGCACATCACTATAAGCCTTGCAAGCAATGTGACTAATGAGTTAGTTGCGGGATGATGCATTACGGAATGAGTAAAGAGACTTGCCGGTAACGAGATTGAACTAGGTATTGAGATACCGATGATCGAATCTCGGGCAAGTAACATACCAATGACAAAGGGAACAACGTATGTTGTTATGCGGTTTGACCGATAAAGATCTTCGTAGAATATGTAGGAGCCAATATGAGCATCCAGGTTCCGCTATTGGTTATTGGCCAGAGACGTGTCTCGGTCATGTCTACATAGTTCTCGAACCCGTAGGGTCCGCACGCTTAACGTTCGGTGATGATCGATATTATGAGTTTATGTGTTTTGATGTACCGAAGGTAGTTCGGAGTCCCGGATGAGATCAGGGACATGACGAGGAGTTTCGAAATGGTCGAGCCGTAAAGATAGATATATTGGAAGGCTATATTCGGACATCGGAAAGGTTCTGAGTGATTCGGGTATTTTTTGGAGTACCGGAGAGTTATGGGAATTCGCCGGGAGAAGTATTGGGCCTTATTGGGCCATACGGGAATAGAGGAGGCAGGCCAAAGGGAAGGAGGCGCGTGCCCCCCCATGGGTCTGAATTGTATTAGGGGAAAGGGGGCGGCGCCCCCCCCCTTGCCCTTTCCTACTCCCTCTCCTTTTCCATCTTTCTTCTCTCCTACTCCGGAAAGGAAAAGGGGACACCCCACACTTTTCCTATTGGGATCCCTAGTAGGACTCCCCACACTTGGCGCGCCCCCTCTAGGGCCGGCCTCCTCCTCCTCCCTTCTTTATATACGTGGGCATGGGACAACCCAAAGGCACAACAGACACACAAGTTGATCATTGATCTTTAGCCGTGTGCGGTGCCCCCCTCCACCTCGGTCATATCTTAGCGGTGCTTAGGCGAAGCCCTACGTCGGTAGCTTCATCAACACTGTCATCACGCCGTAGTGCTGACGGAACTCTCCCTCGAAGCTCTACTGGATCATGAGTTTGTGGGACGCCACCAAGCTGAACGTGTGCAGATCGCGGAGGTGTCGTACGTTCGGTACTAGGATCGGTCGATTGTGAAGACGTACGACTACGTCAACCGCGTTGTCATAACGCTTCCGCTTATGGTCTACGAGGGTATGTGGACGACACTCTCCCCTCTCGTTGCTATGCATCACCATGATCTTGCGTGTGCGTAGATTTTGTTTGAAATTACTACGTTCCTCAACAGTGGCATCCGAGCCAGATTTATGCGTAGATGTTATATGCACGAGTAGAACACAAGTGATTTGTGGGTGATACTAGTCATACTGCTTACCAGCATGTCATACTTTGATTCAGCGGTATTGTTGGATGAAGCGTCCCGGACCGACATTACACGTACGCTTACGCGAGACTGGTTCTACCGACGTGCTTCGCACACAGGTGGCTGGCGGGTGTCAGTTTCTCCAACTTTAGTTGAATCGAGTGTGGCTACGCCCGGTCCTTGTTGAAGGTTAAAACAGCACTAACTTGATGAAATATCGTTGTGGTTTTGATGCGTAGGTAAGAACGGTTCCTGCTCAGCCCATAGCAGCCACGTAAAACTTGCAACAACAAAGTAGAGGACGTCTAACTTGTTTTTGCAGGGCATGTTGTGATGTGATATGGTCAAGACATGATGCTATATTTTATTGTATGAGATGATCATGTTTTGTAACGAAGTTATCGGCAACTGGCAGGAGCCATATGGTTGTCGCTTTATTGTATGCAATGCAATCGCCCTGTAATTGCTTTACTTTATCACTAAGCGGTAGCGATAGTTGTAGTAGCAATAGTTGGCGAGACGACAATGATGCTTCATGGAGATCAAGGTGTCAAGCCGGTGATGATGGTGATCATGATGGTGCTTTGGAGATGGAGATCAAGGGCACAAGATGATGATGGCCATATCATATCACCTATATTGATTACATGCGATGTTTATCCTTTATGCATCTTATTCTGCTTTGATTGACGGTAGCATTATAAGATGATCTCTCACTAAATTTCAAGGTACAAGTGTTCTCCCTGAGTATGCACCGTTGCCAAAGTTCGTCATGCTGAGACACCACGTGATGATTGGGTGTGATAAGCTCTACGTTCACATACAACAGGTGCAAGCTAGTTTTGCACACGCAGAAATACTCGTGTTAAACTTGACGAGCCTAGCATATGCAGATATGTCCTCGGAACACTGAGACGTAAAGGTCGAGCGTGAATCATATAGTAGATATGATCAACATAGTGATGTTCACCATTGAAAACTACTCCATTTCACGTGATGATCGGACATGGTTTAGTTGATTTGGATCACGTGATCACTTAGATGATTAGAGGGATGTCTATCTAAGTGGGAGTTCTTAAGTAATATGATTAATTGAACTTTAATTTATCATGAACTTAGTCCTGATAGTATTTTGCAAATAGTGTTGTAGATCAATAGCTTGCGTTGTTGCTTCCCTATGTTTTATATGTGTTCCTAGAGAAAACTAAGTTGAAAGATGATAGTAGCAATGATGCAGACTGGGTCCGTGATCTGAGGTTTATCCTCATTGCTGCACAGAAGAATTATGTCCTTGATGCACCGCTAGGTGACAGACCTATTGCAGGAGCAGATGCAGATGTTATGAACGTTTGGCTAGCTCAATATGATGACTACTTGATAGTTTAGTGCACCATGCTTAACAGCTTAGAATCGGGACTTCAAAGACATTTTGAATGTCATGGACCATATGAGATGTTCCAGGAGTTGAAGTTAATATTTCAAGCAAATACCCGAGTTGAGAGATATGAAGTCTCCAACAAGTTCTATAGCTAAAAGATGGAGGAGAATAGCTCAAGCAGTGAGCACGTGCTTAGATTGTCTGGGTACTACAATCACTTGAATCAAGTGGGAGTTAATCTTCCAGATAAGATAGTGATTGACAGAGTTCTCTAGTCACCATCACCAAGTTAGTAGAACTTCGTGATGAACTATAGTATGCAAGGGATGACGAATACGATTCCCAAGCTTTTCATTATGATGAAATCGATGAAGGTAGAAATCAAGAAAGATCATCAAGTGTTGATGATTAACAAGACCACTAGTTTCAAGAAAAGGGCAAAGGGAAAGAAAGGGAACTTC
This sequence comes from Triticum timopheevii, assembly GCA_963921465.1. Taxonomy (NCBI): domain Eukaryota; kingdom Viridiplantae; phylum Streptophyta; class Magnoliopsida; order Poales; family Poaceae; genus Triticum; species Triticum timopheevii. The sequence continues at coordinate 465,894,971 of OY997272.1, read as the reverse complement.
ATGTAGAATGACAAGCAAGTTGTCACTTCTGTGAAGAAGCCCAAAGATAGACTAAAGCCTGAAACCGAGTGCTTCTCTAAATGGTCACTGGAAGCGGAAATGCCCTGAATATTTGGTGGATAAGAAGGATGGCAAAGTGAACAAGGGTATATTTGATATACAAGTTATTGATGTGTACCTTACTAGTGTTTATAGTAGCCCCTGGGTGTTTGATACTTGTTCGGTTGCTAAAAAATTAGTAACTCGAAATAGGAGTTACAGAATAAACAGTGACTAGTTGAGGGTGAAGTGACGATGTGTGTTGGAAGTGGTTCCAAGATTGATATGATCATCATCGCACACTCCCTATACTTTCGGGATTAGTGTTAAACCTAGATAAATGTTATTTGGTATTTGCGTTGAGCATGAATATGATTTGATCATGTTTATTGCAATACGATTATTCATTTAAAGTCAGAGAATAATTATTGTTCTGTTTACATGAATAAAACCTTCGATGGTCATACACCCAATGAAAAATAGTTTGTTGGATCTCGATCGTAGTGATACACATATTCATAATATTGATGGCAAAAGATGCAAAGTTGATAATGATAAGTGCAACTTATTTGTGACACTACCGTTTGGGTCATATCAGTGTAAAGCGCATGAAGAAACTCCATCAAGATAGACTTTTGGAATCACTTGGTTATGAATCATTTGATGCTTGCAAACCGTGCCTTTTGGGCAAGATGACTAAAACTCCGTTCTCCGGAACAATGGAACGAGCTACTGACTTGTTGGAAATAATACATACCGATGTATGTGGTCCAATGAGTGTTGATGCTCGTGGCGGGTATCGTTATTTTTTGACCTTCATAGATGATTTGAGCAGATATGAGTATATCTACTTAATGAAGCACAAGTCTGAAACATTTGAAAAGTTCAAAGAATTTCAAAGTGAAGTGGAGAATCATCATAACAAGAAAATAAGGTTTCTACAATCTGATCGTAGAGGAGAATATTTGAGTTACGAGTTTGGCCTTCATTTAAAAAACAATGTGGAATAGTTTCACAGCTCACGCCACATGGAACACCACAGTGTAATGGTGTGTCCGAATGTCATAACCGCACTTCATTGGATATGGTGCGATCTATGATGTATCGTACTGATTTACCACTATCGTTTTGGGGTTATGCATTAGAGACAACTGCATTCACTTTAAATAGGGCACCACCTAAATCCGTTGAGACGACACCTTATGAACTATGGTTTGGCAAGAAACCAAAGTTGTCATTTCTTAAAGTTTGGGGCTGTGATGCTTATGTGAAAAAGTTTCAACCTGATAAGCTCGAACCCAAATCGGAGAAGTGCCTCTTCATAGAATACCCAAAGGAAACTGTTGGTACACCTTCTATCACAAGATCCGAAGGCAATATATTTGTTGCTAAGAATGGATCCTTTCTAGAGAAGGAGTTTTTCTCGAAAGAAGTGAGTAGGAGGAAGTAAAACTTGATGAGGTAATTGTACCTTCTCCCGAATTGGAAAGTAGTTCATCACAGAAATCAGTTCCAGTGATTCCTACACCAATTAGTGAGGAAGCTGATGATAATGATCATGACACTTCAGATGAAGTTACTACCAAACCTCGTAGGTCAACCAGAATAAGATCTGCACCAGAGTGGTACGGTAATCCTGTTCTGGAGGTCATGTTACTTGACCATGGCGAACCTACGAACTATGAGGAAGCGATGATGAGCCCAGATTCCGCAAAATGGCTTGAGGCCATGAAATCTGAGATGGGATCCATGTATGAGAACAAAGTGTGGACTTTGGTGGACTTGCCCGATGATCGGCAAGCCATAGAAAATAAATGGATCTTTAAGAGGAAGACAGACGCTGATAGTAGTGTTACTATCTACAAAGCTCAACTTGTCGCAAAAAGTTTTTTGACAAGTTCAAGGTGTTGAATACGATGAGATTTTCTCACTCGTATCGATGCTTGAGTTTGTCCGAATTATGTTAGCAATTGCCACATTTTATGAAATCTGGCAAATGGATGTCAAAGCTGCATTCCTTAATGGATTTATTAAAGAAGAGTTGTATATGATGCAACCAGATGGTTTTGTCAATCCTAAAGGTGCTAACAAAGTGTGCAAGCTCCAGTGATCCATCTATGGACGGGTGCAAGCATCTCAGAGTTGGAATATACACTTTGATGAGTTGATCAAAGCATATAGTTTTATACAGACTTGCGGTGAAGCCTGTATTTACAGGAAAGTGAGTGGGAGCACTACAACCTTTCTGATAAGTATATGTGATGTAGAATTTTCTGGAAAGCATAAAGGAGTGTTTGAAAGGAGTTTTTCAAAGAAAGACCTCAGTGAAGCTGCTTACACATTGAGCATCAAGATCTATAGAGATAGATCAAGACGCTTGATAAGATTTTTCAATGAGTACATACCTTGATAATATTTTGAAGTAGTTCAAAATGGAACAGTCAAAGTAGGAGTTCTTGCCTGTGTTGCAAGGTGTGAAGTTGAGTAAGACTCAAAACCCGACCATGGCAGAAAATAGAAAGGGAATGAAAAGCCATTCCCTATGCCTCAGTCATAGGTTCTATAAAGTATGTTATGATGTGTACTAGACCTATTGTATACCTTGCTCTGAGTTTGGCAAGGGAGTACAATTTTGATCTAGGAGTAGATCACTGGAGAACGGTCAAGAATATCCTTACTGAGGACTAAGGAAATGTTTCTCGATTATGGAGGTGATAAAAAGTTCGTTGTAAAGAGTTACATCGGTGCAAGCTTTTACACCAATCTAGATGCCTCTAAGTCTCAATCTGGATACATATTGAAAGTGGGAGCAATTATCTAGAGTATCTCCGTGCAGAGCATTGTACACATAGAATATTTGCAAAATACATACGGCTCTGAATGTGACAGACCCGTCGACTAAACTTCTCTCACGAGCAAAACATGATCATACCTTAGTACTCTTTGGGTGTTAATCACATAGCAATGTGAACTAGATTATTGACTCTAGTAAACCCTTTGGGCATTGGTCACAGGACGATGTGAACTATGGGTGTTAATCACATACATATGTGAATATTGGTGTTAAAGCACATGATGATGTGAACTAGATTATTGACTCTAGTGCAAGTGGAGACTGAAGGAAATATGCCCTAGAGGCAATAATAATGTTATTATTTATTTCCTTATTTCATGATAAATGTTTATTATTCATGCTAGAATTGTGTTAACCGGAAACTTAGTACATGTGTGAATACATAGACAAACAAAGTGTCACTAGTATGCCTCTACTTGACTAGCTCGTTGAATCAAAGATGGTTGTGTTTCCTAACCATAGACATGATTTTTCATTTGATAAACGAGATCACATTATTAGGAGAATGATGTGATTGACTTGACCCATTCCGTTAGCTTAGCACTTGATCGATTTAGTTTACTGATATTGCTTTCTTCATGACTTATACATGTTCCTATGACTATGAGATTATGCAACTCCCGATTACCAGAGTAACACTTTGTGTGCTACCAAACATCACAACGTAACTGGGTGATTATAAAGGTGCTCTACAGGTGTCTCCAATGGTGCTTGTTGAGTTGGCATAGATCGAGATTAGGATTTGTCACTCCGTGTTTCGGAGAGGTATCTCTGGGCCCTTTCGGTAATGCACATCACTATAAGCCTTGCAAGCAATGTGACTAATGAGTTAGTTGCGGGATGATGCACTATGGAACGAGTAAAGAGACTTGCCGGTAACGAGATTGAACTAGGTATTGAGATACCGACGATCGAATTTCGGGCAAGTAACATACCGATGACAAAGGGAACAACGTATGTTGTTATGCGGTTTGACCGATAAAGATCTTCGTAGAATATGTAGGAGCCAATATGAGCATCCAGGTTTCGTTGTTGGTTATTGGCCGGAGACGTGTCTCGGTCATGTCTACATAGTTCTCGAACCCGTAGGGTCCGCATGCTTAACGTTCGGTAACGATCAGTATTATGAGTTTATGTGTTTTGATGTACCGAAGGTAGTTCTGAGTCCCGGATGAGATCGGGGACATGACGAGGAGTCTCAAAATGGTCGAGCCATAAATATTGATATATTGGAAGGCTATATTCGAACATCGGAAAGGTTCTGAGTGATTCAGTTATTTTTCGGAGTACCGGAGAGTTACGGGAATTCGCCGGGAGAAGTATTGGGCCTTATTGGGCCATACGGGAATAGAGGAGGCAGGCCAAAGGGAAGGAGGCGCGTGCCCCCCCATGGGTCCGAATTGGACTAGGGGAAAGGGGGCGGCCCCTCCCCCTTGCCCTTTCCTACTCCCTCTCTCTTTCCCTCTTTCTTCTCTCCTACTCCGGAAAGGAAAAGGGGAATCCTACTAGGACTTGGGAGTCCTAGTAGGACTCCCCACACTTGGTGCGCCCCCTCTAGGGATGGCCTCCTCCCTCCTTTATATAAGTGGGCAGGGGACACCCCAAAGGCACAACAGACACACAAGTTGATCATTGATCTTTAACCATGTGCGATGCCCCCTCCACCATAATCCACCTCAGTCATATCGTAGCGGTGCTTAGGCGAAGCCTGCGTCGGTAGCTTCATCAACACCATCATCACACCGTCGTGCTGACGGAAGAGGTACGTGAAGATCATCTTGCAGATCCGGACACGGTCTGAGTGTTTGATAAATACTTTGGAGTATTCGGAGATGGAACCCGCCTTGCAATGCCGAAAACAAAACTGCGTGCCAGACTCATCGTCATTTAAGCCTGGTTCAGTGGCTACTGAGGGAGTCCTGGATTAGGGGGTATCCAGATGGCCGGACTATATACTTCGTTCGGACTATTGGATGGTGAAGATACAAGACTCAAGACTCCGTCCCGTGTCCGGATGGGACTCTCCTTTGCGTGGAAGACAAGCTTGGCGATCCGGATATTATATTTCCTTCCTTGTAACCGACTCCGTGTAAACCCTAGCCCTCTCCGATGTCTATATAAACCGGAGAGGTTGGTCCTTAGAAGGCCGATCACAATCATAATCATCATATGCTAGCTTCTAGGGTTTAGCCTCTACGATCTCGTGGTAGATCGACTCTTGTACTACTCATATCATCAATATCAATCAAGCAGGAAGTAGGGTTTTACCTCCATCGAGAGGGCCCGAACCTGGGTAAACATTGTGCCCCTTGCTTCCTGTTACCCTCAGTCTAAGACGCACAGATCGGGACCCCCTACCCGAGATCCGCCGGTTTTGACACCGACATTGGTGCTTTCATTGAGAGACACCTCGGTGTCACGCCTAGGCTTCGGGGAAGGGGCCTCTGGAGGCGTCTCGCTCGCCAGGGCATCTGAGCTCAGCAAATCCTCCGATGAGGATCGTCCGGCATGAGACCTCGCCGGGCTGCACGATGTATGGCGACAGTTAAAACTGCTATATCTAAGCAACCCCGGACACATATGCGTGTTCGGATTTCGTATACTTACGACTTTTCCAGGGGCTGGACCCTGGGATCCCACTCCGGGCTGCTATTAGCAGCCGTCGTGGATGCCTCCGGGAGGGAACCTTTCCCCCTCTTCGGTGATTCGGCCTCCAGGGATGGGGAAGCCGTCCTTTTCTTCCCACCCCCTGTGGGAGGGTCGTCCTCCTCCGCCTCCTCCTCTTCGTCTTTAGAAGAAGGATGGTCGCTGGAGTCTTCGAATTTTGCGTCCGAAGCATCACGGCGACAGAGGCCGCTCCGGGTCTTTTTGACCTTCTTGGAGGCCTCTTTCTTTGGCGCCTCGTAAGGCGCTTGGACCAACATCTTCGTGAGAAGAGGTCCGGTCGGTTCTTCCGGCAGAGGGGCAGGACGGTTTATCCGTTCCACCTTTTTCGTCCATCCCTGGGGTTATGGTAAAACATGATAAAAGTGTCCCCCTCAGGACATGCCAACTGAAGCGTGGATGGACAAGAGTATAGCAGTAACTTACCAAACTTGCAGAATGGGATAATTGATACCCACGGTCCTCGGCAGAGCTTGGCCACGATTTGCCGGACTTAAAAAGCACCTTCCAGATATCCTTGTGGGAGGAATCGTAGAGCGCCCGAAGGGTCTAGTGCTTAGTTGGGTCGTATTCCCACAAATTGCAGTCCCGATGCTGGCAAGGGAGAACCAGGCGAACTAACATCACCTGGACTACATCGACGAGTTTGACGTCCTTGTCGACCATGCTCTGGACGCGCGTCTGGAGCAGTGACAGCTCATCGGACGAGGACCAGTCCAGGCCCTTCTTGGGCCAGGACATGAGCCGCAGTGGGGCTCCGGATCTGAACTCAGGAGCTGCATCCCACTTTTTGCCGCGCGGTTTGGTGATATAGAACCACTGCTGCTGCCACTCCTTGACGGAGTCATTAAAGGCGCCCGTCGGCCATATAACCTTGGGCATTTTGCTCACCATGGCGCCGCTGCACTCGGCGTGCTCGCCACTCACCACCTTGGGCTTCACATTGAAAATCTTTAGCCATAGGCCGAAGTGAGGCGAAATTTGGAGAAAAGCCTCGCACACGACGAGCCCGCGGACAAAATGAGGAAGAGACACGACCCTCTCGTGTGACTCCGGAGTAGGGACGATCTGTCCTGCCATTGAAAGACGGTGGCCGATCTTCTTGGCCAGGTACCCGGCCTCTTGGAGCCTCTTGATATCCTTCTCCTGGATGGTAGAGGCCATCCATTTGCCTCCTGCTCCAGATCCGGACATCTTCAGAGAACCTCTCTTCAGTGGAGAAGAAGAGTGCTTGGGCACTAGGGCTCAAGCAGAGGGGAATGGACTAGCAGGGGGAATAGGCGTGGGTAGAGAGGAAGAGATCTTGTCTCTTTATAGGGACGGTAAAGCTTTTTGCGCCTCCCCACTTGCCTAGTGGAACCCGCTCGTTCTCCACTCGCTGCAATTAGCGGTGCATTTGCGTTCCGTGTTGATGAGAATCCTGCAGTAAGGGGAAACGATCTCTGCTTCGGCAATACATGCAGAGGAAACCGCCTCGTGATATGCGCTGAGGCTGGTTATGGAAAAACGGTTCGAATAATGACTCGACCATAGTATCGTGTCGCTTTATCTAAAAATGTCAGCAGGTTATATTTTGTTAAAAACCATCCTCTCTATAGAGGTACGTGAAGATCATCTTGCATATCCGGACACGGTCTGAGTGTTTGATAAATACTTTGGAGTATTCGGAGATGGAACCCACCTTGCAATGTCGAAAACGAGACTGCACACCGAACTCATCGTCATTGAAGCCTGGTTCAGGGGCCACTGAGGGAGTCCTGGATTAGGGGGTATCCGGATGGCCGGACTATATACTTCGTCCGGACTATTGGAGCGTGAAGATACAAGACACAAGACTCCGTCCCGTCTCCGGATGGGACTCTCCTTTGCGTGGAAGACAAGCTTGGCGATCCGGATATTATATTTCCTTCCTTGTAACCGACTCCGTGTAAACCTTAGCCCTCTCCGGTGTCTATATAAACCAGAGAGGTTGGTCCTTAGAAGGCCGATCACAATCATAATCATCATAGGCTAGCTTCTAGGGTTTAGCCTCTACGATCTCGTGGTAGATCTACTCTTGTACTACTCATATCATCAATATCAATCAAGCAGGAAGTAGGGTTTTACCTCCATCGAGAGGGCCCGAACCTGGGTAAACATTGTGTCCCTTGCTTCCTGTTACCCTCAGCCTAAGACACACAAATCGGGACCCCCTACCCGAGATCCGCTGATTTTGACACCGACACAAGCCTAGAGTACATCTCAGGGATTCCTTCACCATCCTTCATTTTGAACTTGTCAAGTTGACTTTGAAGCACATCCAATTTGGATTCCTTGATAGAGTCGGTTCCTTCGTGCATATCAACCAAAGTATTCCAAATTTCCTTTGCATTCTAAAGGCGGCTGATTTTGTTGAATTCTTCGGGTCACAATCCATTGAAGTGAATATCGGAAGCTTGAGCATTGTATTGCAACATCTTCATTTCTTCCACGACGCTTCATGATTCAGTTCTTTTCCATCCTCGAAGAAATCATCTTGCAAGCCAATGCGCACAATAGCCCAAACGGCAGGGTTATGATCAAGAATATGCATTTTCATCTTATGCTTCCAACTAGCAAAATTAGTACCATCAAAGGACCTCTATGGTGGTAATTTCCCTCGCTAGACGCATACTCTCCTAGGTTGTGAAACCAAGGCTATGATCACAAAGCTATGGAAATCAACGCAAATGGAGACCAAAGCTCTGATACCACTTGTAGGATTGAAAGTAGGTCTAGAGGGGGGGGGGGTGATTAGACTACTTGACCAAATAAAAATCTAACCTTTTCCCAATTTTAGTTGCGGGCAGATTTTTAGCAATTAGCGAAAGTCAAGCAATCAACCTACACATGCACTTCTAAGAGTATAGCGGCGGAAACAAAAACATTGCATATGAAGGTAAAGGGAAGGGTTTGGAGAAGGCAAACACAATGTAGACATGGAGATTTTTGGCATGCTTCCAATAGGTGGTGCTATAGTACATCCACGTTGATGGATACTTCAACACACGAAGAGTAACGGTTGCGCGAGTGCACGGAGGGCTCCACCCATGAAGGATCCACGGAGAAGCAACCTTGTCTATCCCACCATGGCCATCGCCCATGAAGGACTTGCCTTACTCAGGTAGATCTTCAAAAAGTAGGCGATCTCCTTGCCCTTACAAACTTCTTGGTTTAACTCCACAATCTTGTCGGAGGCTCCCAAGCGACACCTAACCAATCTAGGAGACACCACTCTCCAAAAGGTAATAGATGGTGTGTTGATGATGAACTCCTTGCTCTTGTGCTTCAAACGGTAGTCTCCCCAACACTCAACTCTCTCACAGATTTGGATACGGTGGAAAGATGATTTGAGTGGAAAGCAACTTGGGGAAGGCTAGAGATCAAAAGTCTTGTGGTAGGATTGGTATATCTTGGTCTCAACACATGAGTAGGTGGTTCTCTCTCAGAAAATGTATGCTGGAAGTGTAGGCACGTTCTGGTGGCTCTGTCTCATATGGAGAAGGGGGTGGAGGGGTATGCCTCCACACAAAATCCAACTATTACACACATTAACCCAATCGGTCATACCAAATAGAAGAACTCAGTCAGACCGACTCAGTTCAAAATGTGAACGTTAGGAATCTCGGTGGGACCGACTAGAACAACTCAGTGTGACCGATGTGCTAGGGCTTAGGGCAAACATCAACTCGGTGGCGCCGATTGCATAAACTTGGTGAGACCGAAGTGAAGCAATAAGCAAACATAGAAGATGTCATGCAAAATCAGTGGGACCGGTTGCTCATTTTGGTGAGATCCGTATCGGTGTGACCAAACTGTCAGGGTTTCTCGCAGTGGCTATGTCATATGAACTCAGTGGTGCCGGATAGAAGAATCGGTGGGGCCGTGTTTGACTTTGAGTTTTGGACATATTTGGAATGAGAAAGTGGTTGAGGGCTTTGGAGCAATATCACTAAGCATTTTGAGCAATTAGACCATTAAGCAACACCTCATCCCCTTTTAATAGTATTAGCTTTCCTATGGACTCAATGTGATCTTGGATCAATAAAATAGAAATGAAGAGTCTTGAGCTTTTGCCAATATGTGTCCTTAGCATTTTGAGGGGTCCACATCTCTAGTCCATGCCATGACATTCATTGAACTTTCTGAAATATTAAACTTGAATGGATATTAGTTCAATGAGCTATATGTTGTTATGAATTACCAAAACCACCCGGTGATTAGTTGCACTTTCAATCTCCCCCTTTTTGGTAATTGATGACAACATATAGATCAAAGCTTCGATAAATGATAAAGAATTAAATATATCGTCGCTTTGAGAAGTATGTGATAAGCAAGAGCTCCCCCTAAATTTGCGCATTATTTAAAAATTTGCGTTTGAATGCAAATGCACAATTGATTAGGATCATGGGTTACTCTTCCATGTCACATACATCTTGGTGGAGCGCTCAAAATGATAAAGATTAAGTAACATGCACTCATCACCATGATAACCCACAAGTGTAGGGGATCGCAACAGCTTTCGAGGGTAAAGTATTCAACCCAAATTTATTGATTCGACACAAGGGGAGCCAAAGAATATTCTTGAGTTTTAGCAGTTGAGTTGTCAATTCAACTACACCTGGATAACTTATTATATGCAGCAAGGTATTTAGTAGCAAAGTAGTATGATAATAAAAGTAACACTGGCAAAAGTAAAGATAATAGTTTTGGGTTTTTTGTAGTAGTTGTAACAGTAGCAACAGAAAAGTAAATAAGCGAAGAACAATATGTGAAAAGCTCGTAGGCAATGGATCAGTGATGGATAATTATGCCGGATGCGATTCCTCATGTAATAGCTATAACATAGGGTGACACAGAACTAGCACCACTTCATCAATGTAATGTAGGCATGTATTTCGTAAATAGTCATACGTGCTTATGGAAAAGAACTTGCATGACATGTCCTACCCTCCCGTGGCAACGGGGTCCTAGTGGAAACTAAGGGATATTAAGGCCTCCTTTTAATAGAGAACCGGAACAAAGCATTAGCACATAGTGAATACATGAACTCCTCAAACTATGGTCATCACCGAGAAGTATCCCGATTATTGTCACTTCAGGGTTGTCGGATCATAACACATAATAGGTGACTATAGACTTGCAAGATAGGATCAAGAACACACATATATTCATGAAAACATAATAGGTTCAGATCTGAAATCATGGCACTCGGGCCCTAGTGACAAGCATTAAGCATAACAAAGTCATAGCAACATCAATCTCAGAACATAGTGGATACTAGGGATCAAACCCTAACAAAACTAACTTGATTACATGGTAAATCTCATCCAACCCATCACCGTCCAGTAAGCCTACGATGGAATTACTCACGCACAGCTGTGAGCATCATGAAATTGGTGATGGAGGATGGTTGATGATGACGACGGCGACGAATTTCCCTCTCCGGAGCCCCCGAACAGACTCCAGATCAGCCCTCCCGAGAGAGATTAGGGCTTGGCGGCGGGTCCATGTCGTAAAACGCGATGAAACTTGCTCTCTGGTTTTTTTTCTCCCCGAACGTGAATATATGGAGTTGGAGTTGAGGTCGGTGGAGGTCCAGGGGGGCCCACGAGATAGGGGGCACGCCCAGGAGGGGGGGCGCCCTCCTGTCTCGTGGACAGGGTGTGGGCCCCCTGGTGTATTTCTTTCGCCTAGAAATTCTTATTAATTCCAAAAGGTGCCTCCATGGATTTTCAGGACATTCCGAGAACTTTTCTTTTCTACACATAAAACAACATCATGGTAGTTCTGCTGAAAACAGCGTCAGTCTGGGTTAGTTTCATTCAAATCATGCAAGTTAGAGTCCAAAACAAGGGCAAAAGTGTTTGGAAAAGTAGATATGTTGGACACGTATCAACTCCCCCAAGCTTAATCCTTTGCTTGTCCTCAAGCAATTCAGTTGATAAACTGAAAGTGATAAAGAAAAACTTTTACAAACTCTGTATGCTCTTGTTGTTGTAAACATGCAAAGCCATCATTCAGGTTTCAACAAATATTATGAACTAACCATACACATAATAACACTTAGGTCTCACAATTACTCATATCAATAGCATAATCAGCTAGCGAGCTATAATAATAAAACTCGGGTGACAACACTTTCTCAAAACAATCATAACATGATATAACAAAATGGTATCTCGCTATCCCTTTCTGAGACCAAAAAACATAAATGCAGATGTCAGGACCCCGACTCAATGCCACATCGATCTAGCATGTAACACCTCATATCACTTTGCGGCCTCACGCATGGTATTCCCACGGGTGTCGCCTTACCTTTGCCCGGGACCGTTTGCACCTTTTGGCACACGTATATGATAGTGTCGCTAGCATCCATATGATAAGGAGCCCGGGCTGACATGGCTAGTCGTAAACCCAAAGTGGCACAAACTTACAGGGACATGCATCCATGACCCAGCATCGAACGTGTCGGTCATCAGCGAGTGAATCCAGGCTGTAGCACTGGGCTAGTAGGACTCCGGTGAACCGGGCTGTAGCGGGCTAACAGGACTTCGGTATTCATCGCGTGACATTTCCCCGAAGGGACAGACACATGAACGAAGAAGGACACATGCCGGCCAGCCTAAGTGTTCGGGAGCAGTAGCAAGCTACCATGGCTCAGTGGAAGCACTAGGAGACATTTCCTGGTAAGAGAGGCTACTAAGAATAAACAACTAGATAGTCAGATCCCACACATTCCAAGCATTTCAATAACATACACACAATATGCTCGATATGTGCAAATACAACATGGCATCACAACATGGCTCTACAACTCAAGTATTTTATTCAATAGGCTCCGAGGAGCGAGATATTACAAACATGGGTCTCATGACCCAACATTCAGAGCACACAAATCAAAGCACAAGTGGAAGCTCAACATGTCTGAGTACAGACATCTACAAATGAAAAAGGCTGAGAAGCCTGACTATCTACCAGATCCTGCCGAGGGCACAAGATCATACCTGAGGTAACAAGCTAAACATCGAAGTCCACACGGAACTACTAGTGAGACGGAAGTCTCTCTGCAAAAAACATAAAATAGGCAAACGTGAGTACAAATGTACCCAGCAAGACTTACATCAGAACTATCTACATATGCATCATTATCAACAAAGGGGATGGTGGAGTTTGACTGCAGCAAGCCAGCTTTGACTCGGTGGCTATCCTGAACTACGACTGCAATGTAACTCTTTTGAGGTGGCGCACACGAGTCCACATATTCACCATATCAATACACCACTATGGATCCGCTCCCGTCTCCCTACGAGAACGCCATCCATAGCACTCACGCTTATCTTGCGTATTTTAGAGTATCCACTTTCACTTGTCTATGAACTGTACAGGCAACCCAGAAGTCCTTTACCGCGGACACGGCTATTCGAATAGATGATGTTAACCCTATAGGGGTGTACTTCTTCACACACGCTCTCGCCACTTACCGCCATGTACACCTCGTGTATCTCGGCAACCTTCGAGCGGAAGCCTGGCGAGGGAGTCGGCCATGACCTGACTAACCACACAAGTCTCTCGTCCAGGTTTATCACCTATTCGGGTTCCATCCGCAAGGAGATCCGGCCGGGGTGTCGCTCACGGCCCCAAACGATGTGAGCAGGGTTCCCAAGCCCACCATCCGGGTGCCACTTGGTACACTATGCCACTGTGCCTAGTCTGTCCCAAGCCCACCTGTACCGGGTGCCACTTGGTAGACTACTAACACTACCTACAAACACCAGAAACTAGTTGCAACTCCTGGATAGAGATCGAGTTGATTAATTAGTCGAGAGCGCTTGGAGCTCCCGGAGCCCAATGTGTGGTAGTAACTGATCATGGATCACAAACACAGAACTCAGTTCCTGAGGACGGTTTCAATGAGACAACCCACCATGTACTCCTACATGGCCTCTCACCGCTACCTTTACCAAATCGTGTTCACACACTTAGCTCTCAACAGTAGGACATGTTCACCACATTCCAATTCATCCCCGATGAATCAGACCTGACTCAACTCTAAGCAGTAGCAGGCATGACAAACAAGCATGAATGAGTAGGCACATCAGGGCTCAAACAACTCCTACTCATGCTAGTGGGTTTCATCTATTTACTGTGGCAATGACAGGTCATGCAGAGGATAAAGGGGTTCAACTACCGCAGCAAGTAACAGATGTATCGTTGTTGTTCTAATGCAGTAAAATAGAGCAGGAGCGAGAGAGTGGGATTGTATCGGAATGAAGAAGGAGGTTTTGCTTGCCTGGCACTTCTGAAGATAGTATAGTTCTTCATTGGTGTCATTGATCACATCATCGAAACGCGTCTATCGAGAGGGGCAATTACCGGCAACTGAGAAAGAAACACAATCAATGCAATGCACAATATGATGCATACTCATGACATGGCAATATGAGTGTGTTGGCCTAGTGGAACTACAATCAGATGGATTTGGGTCATTTTGAACCAAAGGTTCAATCCCAAACTCAAATTATGAATTTAAATAGTGCATTATCATGTTTCGATATAAACAGCAGGTTTAAGTTGCTTTATCATGCATGAAACCAGTGCAGATGGATAGACTGGATTTTTCTAATCATTTTTCATATATAATTTATCTTATTTGGAGTTACGGTTAAATTTCTATGATTTTTCAAAGTTTTGGATATTTTCTGAATTAAACAAATCATTTAAGATTTATTTAAATTCCAGAAAATGATTACTGCGTCAGCCTGACATCATCATGATGTCAGCAGGTCAACGGGGCACGGTCCAGGTCAAACCTGATGCGTGGGACCCACTGGTCAGTGTCACGGAGCTAGTTAGTGTCACTGACATGTGGACCTAGTCAACGGCCACGTCAGCTTGGTCAACACCGACGCGTGGGGCCACTGTGTTTAGATTAAACTTAAACTAATTTTGTTAGCTAGTTAGTTAGGCAGTGAGGCCCCATGTCAGCGAGCCAGGGGGTTAGTTAGTGGGTCAATTAGCCACTAATGACGTGTCCACGTCAGCACTTCCGGCGATTAGTCGCCGGCGACCTCAAGTCGCGGCGGAGTCCGCACGGCAGGCCACGGGGATGGCGGGCGAGGGCACCAGGAGGAAGCCCAGGCCCGTGCGCGTCTAGGGAAGGCCGTGGGGCCGTCGGGGATGGCCTGTTGCGACGGCAGCGGCGCGGATAGCGGCGGCCGGAGCTTTGGCGTCCGTGCAACTACGGCCTAGAGGACGCGGAGAGGTCGGGGAGGAGGGGGGGGGGGTCGAAGCGGGCGCTCACAGGGAGGCGGCAGGGGAGCTCAGGGGCTCGGGGACGCACGGACGGCGACGCAACGACGATGGCGATCCAGCGGCCGTGCGCGGAGAAGACGGTCGATGGCGTCGCTGCGGTTCGTCTGAGCTCGTGTGCTTCGACTTGGAGGAGAATCGGGTCGTCTCGGAGCTCGTGGGCATGGAGGAGGGGAGAGGAAGGGCCGGTGGCCACGGTGAACGACGACGGTGGCGACGGCCGCGTTCGGGTCTTCTCGGGAGAGGGGCTAGAGGGCGTGGGAGAGAGCAGAGAGTGAGGGGAAAGCGAGAGGGGGGGGCCTCGGGCGCCTCCAGATGCGGATTAGGACGAAGGAGCGGCCTCCAGCGCGAAGCAGGAGGTGGCCGGCGTCGACGCGCGTGCGTCCAACACGCAGCTGCTTCGGGGCGAGGGGGGGAGGAAGACGACAGAGAGGAGGAGGACTGGGCCGGCCAGCTCAGATGGGCCGCACAGGAGCTGGGCCAGGTCTGCTGCAGGTAAGCGCCAGGTAACTTCTCTCTCTCTTCTCTTTCTATCTAGTTTTCTGTTTTCTATTTTTCTGCAACTATTTTGGCTTTAGTAAAAATACTAAAGCATTTTATAAAATCCTGAAATAATTTGTGGACACTTCGTGGATTAATCCAGTGGCCCACATTTAGTTTCAGAATTATTTGAGCATTTTAAATATTTATAGTAATTAAATGCTCAAATCCAAATACATAATGATTTAGATCAAAAATCCAGAGATGACCTAGAAATATATTCATCATTTTTGACAGAGGTTTTAACCTTTATCAGAAGTCATGAACATTTTCAAAGGCACTTTGGGTTCAGTGAAAATTATTTTAGGTTAAACTTATTTGAATTTCATTTGGTGCTAGGGCTTGGATCAATCCCCATTTCAAGTTTCATGAAATTAAACATGATGCAAGCATTATGTAGCACCAGGCAGTACGAGAAGCTAGGGATGTGACAACTCACCCCCACTAAACAAGAATCTCGTCCCGAGATTCAAGCGTAGGGCAAGATGAAGGGGGAACGCAAACTAACATAATCTTCACGATCCAGGTGGCACTTCATCAGAACGTTGAATCGATCACCATCTTTGACCCGATGTCTTCCTCTGAGAACTCCAACTAACATGACAAGAAGAGGAAAGGAAAACTCTAGAAGAATTGATCTTCTCGAAGACCGAACAACTCAGGATCAACTCATGGGATGAGACATTGACACATCTCTCGAGCTGAGACACGAAGCATACATCTGAAGAAATGGAGTGAGACAGAAGACGAGGGCTCGCTAGGTAGACAACAATTCCAGACTTAAGAATGTGGTGACCGGTTGTCAACGTAGCGAGGAGTTGAGTTGCCATGATACCATAACGGGGCACCTTAGGGAAGGTGACTCGTAGGAATATCTCTTAAGTGGCAGAAAGAATTACCTTTGATTCAGAGATCATCGAAACTCTTTATACCAGCCTAAGGCAATTCTCGAGCGATTGTTTGGAGGGGTTTGGTAGAATGGCATACCCAGATTAGAATGGATGATGTGGATTACCTTGTTGAAAACAACACAAGGGATGATTTTGCTTGCGCGTACTCTCAAGAACTTGAGCATTTCCATATTCATCAAGGTTTTACCAATATCCATGTCAAGGATCCTGGCAACACAACGTACTACCATGATGAATACCGGTGAAAGATGCAGATGCAAAGGAAGATAACACTTTCTCAGATTTCACCTTAGCGAGGCCAAGGAAACAAAATCTGGATGATCGACCGAGAGACATTTAGCACTCCGCTTCTAATGTTCTCCTTGATATACTAGCATATCCCAATCATAGATATGGTTTGATATATAGAACATCAAGTAAAAGGTCGGACTTCGGAAACACAAAAATCCATAAGGAACGACTAGGGAGTAAATCCTACGAAATCCTTATGGGGAGGTGGCCAACTTCCTCTATCAAGATACTACAATAATAGGTCTTCCGGCTGGGTGTGTCAGCCACGACTTCCACTTTACCGGTTATGATGAGACCATTATTATAGTTCTTGGGAAATGCTCCAACCATCATATCTGCCTGAGATTCAGATCTGGTTGGTGTAAGGATATTCCAGACTCATCAAGTCTAGGAATAAAAATGAAAGTTTGCAACACAAACCGACGAGACGACATTGCGAGATTCTCGGGAAATGGACTGCGGTAGTAAGCTCCAAAACATGAGCTAGTTCTGCTACAAACATGTGAACACGTTGTCTCAGACAAGCATGATCACGTAGTAGTCTTATAGTAAAACACTACCGAGTTCTGGTTGGGAACCATCATTAATGACATCGAAGTCTCCACGCGTGGAAGTCCAAAGAATTCATCTTAGAACAGACTCCTTTATCTTGAACAAATCAATCAGTGGCTTGGTGTGCTAGGATACACATATGGAATGAAGATGATCAGTCTATCAAACCACATAATACTTCGCACGTGCATAACAGACTTGAGATGGTTCCAGAGGAGGCAACATTGACTTTCTCGAATTCACGGCGGCAACTTGCATCAAATGCACATGAATTAGAGGGACTCACTTCTTTCGTCCAAACATATGCTTCACGAACGGGTCATGAAGATAACACTTATAACAGTTTCCAATACTAGTTGGATGTTCAACACAGATCATGAAGAAGATAACAATGTTGCTGATGGGCTCAACAACAATTCATCCAGGTTTCCATATAGTTGGAGTTCCACAATTGTGTGAACACGGTGATAGCATTGGTCAGACCAAAGGATATAATGGTGTATGCTCAAGGAAACAACCACGAGTAAGACAACATTACGAATATTGTTGGTTCTGATTTGATTTGACGATAGCCCATACTCAAATCAAAGATTGGATAACATAATAGATCCAGCAATTGACCATGAGGATCAATCAATGAAGATATCATCTTTCTCCAACACACACAAAGATATCCCTTTAGAATGAGCTGAGTCAGACAAGCTTTTATCTTCCAACTCTCCAAGTTGTTGTTTAGCTTAACCAAATAGCTCGGGGTATCCGACACGGATTCTTGGAGAAGGGGTGGTTACAGAAAACCAACTTGCTCACAAACTCAACATAGCGGCCAGGTGACGACCTGGTGGTACTTCCGAGAAGATATTCGGAAAATCATGAACCACCGATATGTTACTAAGATCGAGAATAATCTTGCTTTTCAGGGCAAGACGATATGATCAATAGAGCGAGGGGTTGACACAATCCTAACTAATTGATCGAAGGGTGCACCAGGGAAAATGGACTAGGTGGCACGATCAACCTTAGGGTGATGGTTCAACAACCAACACGCTAAGAGTGAGAGTATTGTCCATTAACTACCAAGCAACAAGTTGCTCAGAGTATTGATTTTGCACATCACAGTTCATTTGTCGGCATTTCGGTTACAACAACACGTAACCAAGGAATGGACAATGATGGCAAGAAGTATCACTGTGTCAAGAGTTCATAGGATGGTGTGCAATTCCCATGACATTCTTGATATAAAGATGGTAATACTCCAAGGTAGAACGGATCAAAGTCTGGATTGGCATTTTGATTTGCGGATTACAACTACTTTGACCCAATCCTGGATATGGATGAGGTACTGGAGTTTGTTTCTCCTAGTCATCCTAGAATAGAATGGCTTGACGGACCACAAGAGTAATAGGCATCGGTGAACGAATGCACGCATACTCTTGACTATCAATTGATAGATGAGGGTCGGAAGACTATTAAAATGGGACAACTCAAAAGAACATATGATTTTCTGAGTTGTGGATGCATGGATTAGCATGTCGAACCAAGTTCAACATGTTTCTTCCGGATAACCCATGCAGAAAGGTAGAGCTGGCAGAGTATCAACATAGAATCGAGAACTCATCAAGAGCACTCTGGTTGTGATCTTTTGGTTCAACGAGGAACTTCTGCCATAAATAGTTCATGGAGTTGGAAGAAGGAAATACCACGGACCTCGAGGACTATCGCAAAGGTTACTAGTATCCTAAAGGGACTAGCAAACACTATCAACATGAAGTAAGTAGGGTGAATCTCGGGTTCAAGAACCCAGGAATAGAATGCCTACTAACTAGGTGGCATCACGGGATGCTTTCGAGAATGATGGCCAGAATGATCACACTGGAAACACAAAACATGGTCGGGTTACTAGGTGATACTCTAGACACCTAGGGTTATAATAATAGATCCAACATATATGTCGAGGCAACAGAGTACCTCAACTCAGCAATTAGTGTGATTAACCTGGCCTAAAGGAAGATCAAAACCAGAGGGAAAGGATTTTGAAAATGCATCAGATTGTTTAGAAACCTGGGATGACTCGGACAGCATAACAGCTGTAAATACTCAAAAAAGATTTGAGACATCCTACAAAAATGGTGGCATAACCACTCAACATCACAATATCAAGGTTCCGAGTTCAATAGCCAACATATGGAAGTAGTAGAGACTGAATTGAGGCTTGAATCCAACAATCTTATAAGTCTACAGATTAGTAACACGTGATCCTGATAGAAAGAGGAGAAAGCCTAGTTCCATAACCCCGTAGGAAACATAAGATGACTCAGATCAGAGGGCATGAGGTATAAGGAGTAAAAAGAGCCGTTCCATCCCACAATCAATTCCCTTATATAACTAAAGAATTTCTAGACTCAACTTCGACCAGTTTGGCTTGGTAATCCTACAGGCAGTCAAGCTCTGATACCAAAGCTGTCAGGACCCCGACTCAATGCCACATCGATCTAGCATGTAACACCTCATATCACTTTGCGGCCTCACGCACGGTATTCCCACGAGTGTCGCCTTACCTTTGCCCGGGACTGTTTGCGCCTTTTGGCACACGTATATGATAGTGTCGCTAGCATCCATATGATAAGGAGCCCGGGCTGACATGGCTAGTCGTAAATCCAAAGTGGCACAAACTTACAGGGACAGGCATCCATGACCCAGCATCGAACGTGTCGGTCATCAGCGAGTGAATCCAGGCTGTAGCACTGGGCTAGCAGGACTCCAGTGAACTGGGCTGTAGCGGGCTAACAGGACTCCGGTATTCATCGCGTGACATTTCCCCGAAGGGACAGACACAGGAACGAAGAAGGACACATGCCGGCCAGCCTAAGTGTTCCGGAGCAGTAGCAAGCTACCATGGCTCAGTGGAAGCACTAGGAGACATTTCCCGGTAAGAGAGGCTACTAAGAATAAACAACTAGATAGTCAGATCCCACACATACCAAGCATTTCAATAACATACACACAATATGCTCAATATGTGCAAATACAACATGGCATCACAACATGGCTCTACAACTCAAGTATTTTATTCAATAGGCTCCGAGGAGCGAGATATTACAAACATGGGTCTCATGACCCAACATTCAGAGCACACAAATCAAAGCACAAGCGGAAGCTCAACATGTCTGAGTACAGACATCTACAAATGAAAAAGGCTGAGAAGCCTGACTATCTACCAGATCCTGCCGAGGGAACAACATTGTAGCTGAGGTAACAAGCTAAACGTTGAAGTCCACACGGAACTACTAGTGAGACGGAAGTCTCTCTGCAAAAAACATAAAATAGGCAAACGTGAGTACAAATGTACCCAGCAAGACTTACATCAGAACTATCTACATATGCATCATTATCAACAAAGGGGATGGTGGAGTTTGACTGCAGCAAGCCAGCTTTGACTCGGTGGCTATCCTGAACTACGACTGCAATGTAACTCTTTTGAGGTGGCGCACACGAGTCCACATATTCAACATATCAATACACCACTATGGATCCGCTCCCGTCTCCCTACGAGAACGCCATCCATAGCACTCACGCTTATCTTGCGTATTTTAGAGTATCCACTTTCACTTGTCTATGAACTGTACAGGCAACCCAGAAGTCCTTTACCGCGGACACGGCTATTCGAATAGATGATGTTAACCCTGCAGGGGTGTACTTCTTCACACACCCTCTCGCCACTTACCGCCATGTACACCTCGTGTATCTCGGCAACCTTCAAGCGGAAGCCTGGCGAGGGAGTCGGCCACGACCTGACTAACCACACAAGTCTCTCGTCCAGGTTTATCGCCTATTCGGGTTCCATCCGCAAGGAGATCCGGCCGGGGTGTCGCTCACGGCCCCAAACGATGTGAGCAGGGTTCCCAAGCCCACTATCCGGGTGCCACTTGGTACACCGTGCCACTGTGCCTAGTCTGTCCCAAGCCCACCTGTACCGGGTGCCACTTGGTAGACTACTAACACTACCTACAAACACCAGAAACTAGTTGCAACTCCTGGACAGATATCGAGTTGATTAATAAGTTGAGAGAGCTTGGAGCGCCCGGAGCCCAATGTGTGGTAGTAACTAATCATGGATCACAAACACAGAACTCAGTTCCTGAGGACGGTTTCAATGAGACAACCCACCATGTACTCCTACATGGCCTCTCACCGCTACCTTTACCAAATCGTGTTCACACACTTAGCTCTCAATAGTAGGACATGTTCACCACATTCCAATTCATCCCCGATGAATCAGACCTGACTCAACTCTAAGCAGTAGCAGGCATGACAAACAAGCAGGAATGAGTAGGCACATCAGGGCTCAAACAACTCCTACTCATGCTAGTGGGTTTCATCTATTTACTGTGGCAATGACAGGTCATGCAGAGGATAAAGGGGTTCAACTACCGCAGCAAGTAACAGATGTATCGTTGTTGTCCTAATGCAGTAAAAGAGAGCAGGAGCGAGAGAATGGGATTGTATCGGAATGAACAAGGAGGTTTTGCTTGCCTGGCACTTCTGAAGATAGTATAGTTCTTCATTGGTGTCATTGATCACATCGTCCAAATGCGTCTATCGAGAGGGGCAATTACTGGCAACTGAGAAAGAAACACAATCAATGCAATGCACAATATGATGCATGCTCATGACATGGCAATATGAGTGTGTTGGCCTAGTGCAACTACAATCAGATGGATTTGGGTCATTTTGAACCAAAGGTTCAATTCCAAACTCAAATTATGAATTTAAATAGTGCATTATCATGTTTCGATATAAACAGCAGGTTTAAGTTGCTTTATCATGCATGAAACCAGTGCAGATGGATAGACTAGATCTAATCATTTTTCATATATAATTTATCTTATTTGGAGTTATGGTTTAATTTCTATGATTTTTCAAAGTTTTGGATATTTTCTGAATTAAACAAATCATTTAAGATTTATTTAAATTCCAGAAAAGGATTACTGCGTCAGCCTGACATCACCATGACGTCAGCAGGTCAACGGGGCACGGTCCAGGTCAAACCTGATGCGTGGGACCCACTGGTCAGTGTCACGGAGCTAGTTAGTGTCACTAACATGTGGACCTAGTCAACGACCACATCAGCTTGGTCAACACCGACGCGTGGGGCCACTGTGTTTAGATTAAACTTAAACTAATTTTGTTAGCTGGTTAGTTAGGCAGTGGGGCCCCATGTCAGCGAGCCAGGGGGTTAGTTAGTGGGTCAATTAGCCACTAATGACGTGTCCACGTTAGCACTGCCGGCGATTAGTCGCCGGCGACCTCAAGTCGCAGCGGAGTCTGCACGGCAGGCCACGGGGATGGCGGGCGAGGGCACCAGGAGGAAGCCCAGGCCCGTGCGCGTCTAGGAAAGGCCGTGGGGCCGTCGGGGATGGCCTGTTGCGACGGCGGCGGCGCGAATAGCGACGGATGGAGCTTTGGCATCCGTGCAACTACGGCCTAGAGGACGCGGAGAGGTCGGGGAGGAGTGGGGGTCAAAGCGGGCGCTCACAGGGAGGCGGCAGGGGAGCTCAGGGGCTCGGGGACGCACGGACGGCGATGCAACAGCGATGGCGATCCGGCGGCCGTGCGCGGAGAAGACGGTCGATGGCGTCGCTGCGGTTCGTCTGGGCTCGTGTGCTTCGACTTGGAGGAGAATCGGGTCGTCTCGGAGCTCGTGGGCATGGAGGAGGGGAGAGGAAGGGTCGGTGGCCACGGTGAACGATGACGGTGGCGACGGCCGCGTTCGAGTCTGCTCGGGAGAGGGGCTAGAGGGCGTGGGAGAGAGCAGAGAGTGAGGGGAAAGCAAGAGGGGGGCCTCGGGTGTCTCCAGACGCGGATTAGGACGAAGGAGCGGCCTCCAGCGCGAAGCAGGAGGTGGCCGGCGTCGACGCGCGTGCGTCCAACATGCAGCTGCTTCGGGGCGAGGGGGGAGGAAGACGACAGAGAGGAGGAGGGCTGGGCCGGCCAACTCAGATGGGCCGCACAGGAGCTGGGCCAGGTCTGCTACAGGTAAGCGCCAGGTGACTTCTCTCTCTCTTCTCTTTCTATCTAGTTTTCTGTTTTCTATTTTTCTGCAACTGTTTTGGCTTTAGTAAAAATACTAAAGCATTTTATAAAATCCTGAAATAATTTGTGGACACTTCGTGGATTAATCAAGTGGCCCATATTTAGTTTCAGAATTATTTGAGCATTTTAAATATTTATAGTAATTAAATGCTCAAATCCAAATACATAATGATTTAGATCAAAAATCCAGAGATGACCTAGAAATATATTCATCATTTTTGACAGAGGTTTTAACCTTTATCAGAAGTCATGAACATTTTCAAAGGCACTTTGGGTTTAGTGAAAATTATTTTAGGTTGAACTTATTTGAATTTCATTTGGTGCTAGGACTTGGATCAATCCCCATTTCAAGTTTCATGAAATTAAACATGATGCAAGCATTATGCAGCACCAGGCAGTACGAGAAGCTAGGGATGTGACAGCAGAGCACCTTTAAAGATCAAGGACTGGCTAAACATTGTAATTCATGGTAAAAGAGATCCACTCAAGTGATACCCAATATAAACCAATAGTAATGAATGCAAATGACAGTGTGCTCTCCAGCGGGTGCTTTTAATAAGAAGGGTGATGACTTAACATAAAAGTAGATAGATAGGCCCTTCGCAGAGGGAAGCAGGGATTTGAAGAGGTGCCAGAGCTCGATTTTAAAATAGAGATTGAATAACATTTTGAGCGGCATACTTTTGTTGTCAACGCAACAACTATGAGATGGCTGTATCTTCCATACTACATGCATTATAGGCAGTTCCCAAACAGAATGGTAAAGGTTTATACTCCCCCAACCACCAACAAGCATCAATCCATGGCTTGCTCAAAACATCGAGTGCCTCCAACTAACAACAGCCCTGGGGGAGTTTTGTTTAATTATTTTGATTTGCTTTGATCTTTTTGGATCATGGGACTCGGCATCCCGGTTACCGGCCCTTTCTCGTGAATAAGGAGCGGAGTCCACTCCTCTTGAGAATAACCCACCTAGCATGGAAAATATAGGCAGCCCTAGTTGTAACATGAGCTGTTCGAGCATACAAAACAGAATTTGATTTGAAGGTTTGGAGTTTGGCACATACAAATTTACTTGGAACGGCAGGTAAATACCGCATATAGGAAGGTATAGTGGACTCATATGGAACAACTTTGGGGTTTAAGGAGTTTGGATGCACAAGCAGTATTCCCACTGAGTACAGGTGAAGGCTAGCAAAAGACTGGGAAGCGACCAACTGAGAGAGCGACAACAGTCGTAAACATGCATTAAAATTAATTCACACCAATTACAAGCATGAGTTGGATATAATCCACCATGAACATAAATACCGTGAAGGCTATGTTGATTTGATTCAACTACATGCGTGAACATGTGCCAAGTCGAGTCACTCAATACATTCAAAGGAGGATACCATCCCACCATATCACATCATAATCATCCTAATAGCATGTTGGCACGCAAGGTAAGTCATTATAACTCATAGCTAATCAAGCATGGCACAAGCAACTATAATCTCTAAATGTCATTGCAAATATGTTTACTTCATAATAAACTGAATCAGAAACGATGAACTCATCATATTTACAAAAATAGGAGAGGTCAAGTTCATACCAGCTTTTCTCATCCCAATAAGTCCATCATATATCGTCATTATTGCCTTTGACTTGCATGACCGAACGATGTGTATAATAATAAGAGTGCACGTGCATTGGACTAAGCTGGAATCTGCAAGCATTCAACTCAAAAAGAGAAGACAAGTAATATGGGCTGTAAGTTAAATAAACAATCATGCATATGAGAGCCACTAAAAATTTTCAATATGGTCTTGTCTACCCCTAAAGGAAAGAAAATAAAATAAAACTATTTACACGGGAAAGCTCCCAACAAGTAAGAAGAAGAACTAGAAATCTTTTTGGGTTTTCATTTTAATTTCTACTACAAGCATGGAAATTAAACTAACTAATTTTTTTGGTTTTTCTTAAGGTTTATCAAACACACAAGAAGAAAACTAGAAAAAGAAAATTAAACTAACATGGATAATACAATGAAAGAGTATGAGCACCGCTGACTAGTGTGTGAACATGAATGTAAAGTCGGTGAGAAATGCATACTCCCCCATGCTTAGGATTTTGTCCTAAGTTGGTCTAATACCAAGGACCGCCTGGCTGATATCCATAAGTGAAACTGGGGTCGTACTGAGATGCAGCGGCAACCGCCTCCTGACCTGCGGCATGTTGGCGAGCTGCCTGCGCTCTCCCCTCATGTCCAGCTGCTTCCTCCCTGGTGACAACATATCTTCCTTTTTCCTGATAATCAAAAAGGTAGGGAGCAGGAAGAGTAACAGGGACGACGTTGCGTCTGTCATAGATTAGTCGATAATGGAGGAATTGTTCATTCCTCCCAAGAAATTGATGATTGACCATAGCTTCAGAATCCAAATAAACAGGAGGTATTATCATATCTCCCTCTTGTGGGGCTATACCAAGATAATTAGCCACACGGGCACTAAAAAAAAGACACATCCGTGACATTTTGGGCCGAACGGAAATCTTTTCGGTCATACATATGACACTTCTATGACGATAATTGTGACAAAACCCGGTATCATCATAGATGTGGTGGGCTCCTACTTCTATGACAGAAAATGGGCTTTTCGCCCTGGGCGGGCTGGAGACACAGCTGCATGACATTCTTTGGGCCGTCCATGACGGAAAAAACCGTGGTAGAAGCGAGGGGGAGGAAAATTTCGGGGAGTTGCCGGTTATGGTGGGAGGTCGGGGGCGGAGCGATGCGCGTTTCTCTCGTACACGTGCGAGGCATTGGCTCTAACTGAACCTGAGCAAGGCATTGGCTCTAACTGAACCCAAGCGATTGCACTGCAGGCTACACGTTACTGAACCCGAGCGATCGATCGATGGCTGTTAACTGAACCTGATGGAGCGATTCCTTCGCTACTGCTGCTAACTGAAGTCGATCGATTGGATGAACAGTGAGTGGTGGCGTTCCCTCTGGATGAATAGGAACCCGTGGTATGGAGGGCTGGATGAATAGTAGACGGTGAAGGGGTGGTCGTGGAGGGGTGGTTGAACAGGACCCCATGGTGTGGAGGGCTGGATGAACAGTAGACGGTGGAGGGCTGGATGAACAGTAGACGCTGGAGGGCTGGATGAACAGTAGACGGTGGAGTAGCGCGCGGTGGAGGCTGGATGAACAGGAGCCCGTGGAGGCTGGAGGAGGTCGACGGTAGCCCGTGGAGGCTGGAGGAGGTCGACGGTGGAGATGAACAGTATCCCGTGGAGTCCCGTTTTGCTGTACGCCACACCCCTCCCGATGAACAGCACCCCCGTTTCGACCGTAAGAGGTCCGTTTCATCCGTTTTGCGGTACACCACACCCCTCCCGATGAACAGGACCCCCGTTTCGACCGTAGGAGGTCCGTTTCGTCCGTTTTGCGGTACGCCACACCCCTCCCGAGCAACAGGACCCCCGTTTCGACTGTAGGAGGTCCATTTCCTCCGTTTTGCGGTACGCCAGGCCTCGTTTCCATCGCCTGTTCCGTCCAAGCCCTCCCGATGAACACGACCACGCATTCCGTTCCGACCCAGCCGGTTGGCTCCCACGCATTTTGTTGCCTCCCGATGAACATGACGCATTCCGTTGCCTCCCCATGAACACGTTGCATTCCGTTGCCTCCCCATGAACACGACGACGACGATGTTTCTACGTTCCGACCGAGCCATGTACACGAGCCCTCGCCATACGTATGCGCGAGTAGGCGTTCGAGACCCCGCCCGTATGTACACATATGTGGCCGTATTTTCTTTCTTGCACCTTGGCCATTGTACGTACGTGTACATGCTACGTGCGCGCCTCTACTAGACATGTGCGCGCCGCTACATCCACCAGTATATATGTACCTACACGTTCGCGACCAGAATGACAACGCTACGTACGCTTCGACCAGGTGGGTCCCGACTGTCAGGCACATCCTTGCGTGCGAAGATGTAGCTGGTGGGTCCCAGCAGTCAGGGGGGTGAATCGTTTTTTTGCCTGGACGCACTTCCTTGCGTGCGAAGATGTAGCTGGTGGGTCCCAGCAGTTAGGGGGGCGAATCGTTTTTTTTTTGTCCGGACACACTTCCTTGTGTGCGAAGATGTAGCTGGTGGGTCCCAGCAGTCAGGGGGGGCGAAGCGTTTTGTTTTTTTTGCCTGGACGCACTTCCTTGCATGTGAAGGTGTAGCTGGTGGGTCCCAGCAGTTAGGGGGGAAACATTTTTTTGCGAAATATGGTGGCCCGTCCGGTGGGTCCCCGCTGTCAGGTGGAGGAATACTTATTTTGCGCGTAATAAGGAGGCACTTCCTTGCTGTGGCCGTGGACCCAGCTGTCTACCTCTCCACGTACAGTCCACGTCCAATGGAAGCCGTTCCTTGACCACGTTGACCACGCCGCGTCGAGAGCACCAGGGCGGTGGACGATGGCGAGGCCTAGGAAGGGGACGACGCGGAGCCGGGGAAGACGCGGCAGTGGATGCCCACACGTAGAGGAGTACGAGGGTTCACTAGTTTGCTGCGGTGTGAGGCTGCCGTCGCCGCAGAATAACAGGGGGTGTGGGTGAGTAGAGGGATGGCCTGGCCAGCGGTGGGGGTAGTAGGGGTGGTGAGGCCTCCGCCGCATCGTAACCGGCCACGGGAGGCAGGAGCACGAGGCACGACCGGCGCTGGTTTGGGCGGCTGGAGCAAGAAGACCAGACGTTGAAGAAGCACTACGATCGTCGGATGGACATCGTATGGTCACTGGAGCTAGAATCGTGCATATTGACTAAGTTGACAAAGCCCTCCGTCCCCGTCAACTTAGTAGGCCCACAAGTCAGCCTGCCACTATACTGGGTCCCAGCTACAGGGGGAGTATTCATTTTTTTGTGCGTAATAAGGAGGCATTTCCTTGCATACGAAGATATAGCTGATGGGTCCGAGCTGTCAGAGCTGGCCGCGGGGAGGAGGGAGCAGGCAGTCCCGCCGGCGCTTGTTTGAGCGGCTGGAGCAGGAAGAGCAGAGATTGAAGAAGCACGACGGCCATTGGATGGCCATCCAACAGTCAATGCTTGTACATCAACCTTTTTTTAGGAAAGCCTCAAATCTGTGGAAAACAGCATACAACCCATCTGCCGTTATTTTCAATAATTTACAGCCCATTTGCTAATTCTTAAGGTTTTTTTTGAGCCCATATTCTTTTTGTTAGCATTACAGCCCATATTGTGGCCACGGTTAAAAACTTATACGAAATTTTGCATATTTCGGTGCGGTCCGAACTGTTTTTAATCCCGAAATTTCGACTCACATTCATACTAATTTTAAAAATAAATGTATATTAATATAAAATCCAACAAATTCTCCACGCATAAAAATTAATGTAATTTAAAATCTCGAAATAAAAAAAAGATATTTGAAACTAATTGTCGGTTTGATCTGTTTTAAAAATGTATGGCCCATTTCTCATTACTGATGGGCCATTTTCTCGGCCAGCCGAATGAAAGCTCTCCTCGTCTTGAAAGATTTGCAGCCCAACAGGCCTGTCAAAGCGACTTGCTTGGCAAATCACAGAAAAACTGGGTTGTGGTCATGGACCCAGCTGTCAGCCTCTACACGTACAGTACTCTCCCGATGGAATGTCGTTCACCACATTGACCACGCCACGCTGAGAGCACCAAGGCGGTGGACGACAGCGAGGCCTAGGAAGGGGACGACACGGAGCCGGGGAAGACGCAGCAGTGGATGCCCACGCGGAGAGGAGTACGAGGGTTCACTGGTTCGGCTGCGGTGTGAGGCTGCCGTCGCCGTAGGGCCTGGCTAGCGGTGGGAGTAGTAGGGGGCGATGAGGCCTCAACGGCAGCACAGCCGACCACTGGAGGCAGGAGCAGGCGGTCTCCCCGGCGCTGGTTTGCGCGGCTGGTGCAAGAAGAGCAGCGATTGAAGAAGCAGCAGGACCGTTCGATTCAAATCCAACGGTTACTGCTGCTAGAATCGTTTGTTGACTAAGTTGACAAGCCATGCGTACGCGTCAACGTAGTAGGCCCACAGGTCAGCCTCCCAACCGGTGTGCCCCAGATGTCAGTGGGAGGAATCATTTTTTTCACGTAATAAGGAGGCAGTTGATTGCGTCCGGCCAGGCCAGCGGAGGGAGTAGGGTGGGCCGGGGAAGCCTGCGCGGCATCACCGCGGGCCACAAGAGGAGGGAGCAGGCAGTCTCCCCGGTGCTTGTCTAGGCGGCTGGAGCAGGAAGATCAGAGATTGAAGAAGCATGGCGGCTAGAATCGTGTGTTCACTGACAAAGCCTTGCGTAAACAAGTCAGCCTCGAAATCCGTGGCGTGTACAGCCCATTTGCTATTATTTTTATAATTTTTACTCATTTTCTAATTCATATGGAATTTATTGCAGCCCATTTTCCATTTTTAGAATTGCCGGCCATTTTCTGGTCAGTACCAGGGTCAAAAAATTAACTAAATATGTGGGAAATTTTTGCTGGGGAATGAAATATTCTTAATCCAAAAATTAATAGCCATACTAAAACAAATTTAAAAATAAGTTAGTACAAATATTCTTAATCCAAAAATAAGTTAATTATGGGCTTCTCTATTGGGCCTTCATCAGTGGGCTGCATGTTATCAACAAGTGGAAAATGTGTTCCGTACGAAAAATAGTATGAGCTACGTACGGTACGGGGCACTAAAGGATCAAACCATGCAACGACTTCCAAAACATTGTGTTTGTCGTTCTAACAACACATTTATATTCAGCCAACAGACGAAATATACTACTGATTGTATATTGAAAACAGCAGCAGCAGCAACCAGGGCTGGGGGTGCAACAGAAGTAGTAAGCAGGCCAGAAGAGTGAAGACGCAGCCCTCTCTTCCAAACCAAACTTCAGCCATCATTACAAAAGGGCTACCAAAAAAGAACAAGTGTATGCATCAAACGAAATAAAGATCCTACTACACCAAGTGTACGCATCTAACTAACTGGCTCAGTTAGACGTTACTATTTATTAAGCTGTGGAGATTGGCTGACGGCTTGAACCAGATGGGTGCCTGACGGGGGAAACTCCAGCCAGCAGGTCGATGTCTGATACTTGCGACCCTCTCTCCTACTTTGGGCTGCAGAGCGTGGCGGCACATATCAGGGTATGGTGCATGCAGAGACGCATGGTACGTTGTGTACACACAGTTTTTCTTGATGAATGAAACCGCGCTGCCATCATGATCTTTGCCGTCGGTTATCTCCTGGTTAATCAGATAATTCAGTCCGACAAACAGAGAGCGTGTACCAAGGCTACTTACCAGCCTCCAGTCAAAAATTCCTGAAGGCCCAGAGAAGCTGGGATCCTGCTCAAAGACCTTGCAGTGACTGTGATTGTATTCCGCGAAACAACACGTCCGGTACGTGCGAACGATCATCAATCTTTCGCCGTTGTCTGATCGAGCCAGGAACCACCTGCAACTACCATGCCGCTTTTCTTTGAAAGTTTCTGGGATTAGGAAGTGTAGGTACACCAGGCGGCCTACAATATCATATCAAGTTGGAGTCAAATAAAAAAGGGCTCTTGATTTAGTCAATCTTAAGAACAGCATGTTATGAGCATGAATATTTTTTCAGTAAATGTTGACAGCAATATAAGCAAGCCATCATGATATCATAGGAAAGTAACATACTCCTGTAACAGCCATTTGTAGCGATTACTGGAGTAGGCCAGCAGTACGTCCAGCCATAGAAGGAGTCGACAGCGTAAATGATGCCCTTGTGTTCAATGGCATCAGAGAACCATGGAGGATGTATGACCCTGCGATGGACGTGCAGATTTATCCACTTACCGCAGTGACCTGTCAGATAGGCAAGACAGCGGTTGAAGAACGCAATTAGCCTGAAATATTTATAATTCCTAGATCTTGTGGGCACTTGGCAGATTACAACCTTGAGCAAATCAAACTTGGTATCATGTTGGCTACTGTAAGATTCCGAGTATTTTGGGCCGCGGTGCCAAAGCAGTGCAGTGTTAATTGAAGGAAGGGGGATCAATCACCGGGTGTAGACCTCCACGAGCATCCAGCTACCATGACCGTCGACGAGCACCATCCAAGACGTGTTCATGCCGACCCAGTACATACCGTTAATGTAGCTGAGGCTGACAGTGATCGGATCGCAGTGAAGGGGGTTGATGCTCGCCACCCTATGATTGTTATGCTGCGTGACACACCGTTTCTGAAGATCAGGCGGCATCAGCAAGCAAGGAGCTGGCTTAAAAAGCTCCGGCCTGAGGGCTTTGAGTAAACGGTACAGCCCCGACGAGCACGTGGCGAGCGGCATGGTACTGAGATTGTCCACACGTGAAACAATGAGTTTGATTACCTTTGTGGGGAGCTAATTCCAGCCACTCTTTCGGCGGACGCTGCCCGGTTCTGCCATTGTTAGTGCTTGGGTTTCGGACGAGGGGGGGATGCGCCTTAGTGGGGATGGAAGCTTGGACGAGATTATGTGGGGACAAAGATGGAGAAGCGAATATGTGCTGCGGGAAGTGGACAGGTGATGATGACTACAGCACGCCGCTTGACTTACGAGACACATACCAGCAGCATAGGGTCATATCGATGCCAGACAACTTGCTTGAGTGATCACAGTACTGGTACTCCCTACAGTACCTACTATAGTACTATGCCCTAGCTTGCTAGAGTAGAGTAGTAGAGTAGGACTCTACTCTACTACTAGCACCGGAGGAGTAGTATATTCTAATCTAAAATAGTTACAAACTTCGATGCCCGATCATGGAACAACTACGAACCGTGCTCAAAGACCGTGTCTACGTGGTGTTTGGACTTATATGCAAAAAAATAGCAAGATGACTGTGCATTGCACGGCACACCATCATCACCAACTCGGTTTTTTCTCTACTCCTACTCCTATAAAACACTCAGTTGGTGATGATGGAGGCGAGGAGGCGTGTTCAGCCGGGCGTGCAGCAGACGACGCAGCACTATTCGATTTGTTATAAAAAAAGTACTTGTAGAGATAGAGACATAGGGAGGAGCACGAGGTAAGGCCTTATCTGTAAATGTGGAGAGAGGTGCGGGTATCTTTTGTAAAATTGTCATAGTTGGCTTTCTATCCGTTAGATATAGATCGGACGGTCTATATTACAAGATGGCAGGCATACCATCATCACCAACTCGGTTTTCTATAAGAGTAGATATATATAGATATAGATAGATAGAGACTAGGGAGTACTAGTAAGGACACCATCTACTGCTTCGTGTGCTACTCCTGCGCTCCATTCGGCGGCCGCAATGTCCCCTACAGCCACTCCCTCCTGCGCTCCATTCGGCGGGCGCTGTTGAAATCTGGGGAGCGCATTCTCGCGACTGCTGGCAGCCACGACTTCACCAACGACGACTTCTTCCCCGACCTCGGAAACCTCTTCCTCAACGACATGGGCGACAACCTCAACGCCAACGGTGCTTCTCCCGTTGCACCGTATGTGTTTCTATCCTTCCTATTTGAAATCGTGGTAGAATTCATGTTTCTACTCTGTATCCTACTACTATGCTAGTCCGCATGATTAGTTTCATCTCTGTTATAGCCGTCATGGTTTATTTTGTGCTTATTCGGATTAAATCTCGTAGTAACTTGCTCACATATTCAACTGGCGCAACGTCCCCTATAGCCACTCCAGTTTCATGGACGGCCTGGTCGATGCCTCCAAGGAGCCCTTCGTCCACTGCTATGAGTGCCCGATGCCATTTTGTGGCTCGCCGGCGGACATGGTGCATCACCTCATGGATGCGTGCAGCAGTCACTGTTGGCCCTTGGCGGAGAACATCAAGTATGACACATGCTACCGGTTCACCATGCCGGAGTCGCTGGAGGATCACCGCCGCCTGCTAGTCTCGGAGGAGGACGGCAGCGTCTTCCTCTTGATCGTGGGCACTGGCGAGGCCCGCGCAGGCCGCCGCCCCGTCTCTGTAATGTGCGTCAGGGGCGTCGCTGCTGATGCTGACACTGACACGAGGCAGATGTACGGGTGCGTGGTCAATGTTACTACCCCTTCGGGCGCGTGCGGCGAAACCGGCCTCATCAGACAGACTTGGACTCTGAGGAGCTGGGACTATCCCGCCAATGTGGACTTGGAAAACCCATGGCATCCGTTCCATCCTTTACCCGCCGACTCGGTGCACGGGGACTCCAAGGAGGTTCACCTGGACATACGCATTATCAAGTGCACTTAGAAAACATGTAGTGTGTGTGTGGGCGCTTATGGCCCGTGTCTTTGCCGCTTTTGATTCTGTAAGCTTGTCGTTAAACTTGAGTGGCTTTCGCCGCAGTCCTTCCTTTGAACTGCTCCTCTCAGTGAGCTGATGTAAGACACTTTGGGTTTCATTTGATAATGGAATCGGGGAGGAGCCTCCCTGTTCTTCTAAAAAAATACGCATTATCAAGTTAAATGTTGATCATTAGTCTTCGCTCAATGTAATCCGCTGTCTAAGCATGTGGAGACTTCCATGCATGATCTTGCTCTATTGGAGTATCGACCATGAATAAAAGTGTATCCGTTTATGGTTTAGTCTAGAATCTTCCACGTATGAATTTTTACTACAGTACTGGTGAAAGACTTACGATGAACCATTTCTTACATCTCCTCTGCCCTCTTGCAAGTCATCCTGATTTAATCCCTCCGTCTAGGTGTATAAGGGCATGGTTAATATTACTTAATAGTATAGCCAACTGTTGACTATAAGAAAGTGCCATGTCATCTGTAGCCAACATGTATAACAATCGATACTCAAAAACTAATTCTTATAGATCATTTCTTGCCAAGCACAATAAGTGTTATTTCTTCACAAGTTTTGGATGCAGGTTGAACAGTTGAACGCTTTTGTTTGCAAAAGATACCTTTTTATCTATTTCACCTGGATGTTTGTGAGCTCCAGAGATGAGATAATATCCGAAGAAACCTATCGATACCCGTTACACATGAGATGACCCCCACATCCTTTGTCAAAATAAACAACACCCCGATCAATGCATTTCACTCTTCGGTGCAACGCACAGGCACCTTACTACTATAGATTAGTATGACCAAAAATATAACTAACATTATATATAGTACGATAAATACTGATGCATGTCACCTAAAATTATATCATTCAAAATCATAGGGCTTCTTCTATTTTTAGCGGTCCACGACCAAAAGTATTGAGCTATAACCAAAACTATGTTCAAATTCGAATCCAATGGTATAGTTTTTGTTGACATGCACTAACATTCTGTCAGTTAAATCTTCAGTCAAATTCAATGGGGGACTAATAAACCACAAACGATGTAGTACAAGTGTAGAGGGCGGCGCTGCACGGGAGTCTCACCTCTCACCCCGCTCGTGGCGCGGTAGTAAAACCGTCATATCACAAAACCCAACCACTCCCAGTAATAAATGGACTGGTAAAATAAACGGACAAGAAACCATCACATCCCTCCGTCTTTTTTGCAATTCATCTCTCTGCATTTACTTTCTCTGGTTCATCTCCCACACTCGATCCCTAGTTACTACTCCTAGGGCCAGTTCTTTTGGCGGCTTCCCCAGCTTTTCCCACAAGACTAGTCACAGTGGAGAGTAACAATAAGGCGCCTCAGTCATTTATTTGGGCTCTAAACTACTACTCTGTCCTGGTTTATTCCTCACCATTGTAATTTGTGCTAAATTTTGACCAAAGATTTAACTGATAAAATGTTACTCAAAACACTTAGGCGCAGTGCATCTAGGTGTGTAAGTCATCTTACAAAAACTAAATAATCCCAAAACACTTAGGCGCGGTGCATTAACTTCTACATAGTTTCTTGTTTCTTGACATATCAACCAATAAGAGATAAAGAGTGTGCATGCTTTTAATGACTTGAGATATCAAACACGACATGCAGTGGTTAGTTCATTGCAGGCAATACTATTAATTAGCAAATAAACATTAAGGTTTCTCGTTTTATCCTCCTCCTTGGTCACGGTGGACAGCCTAAGATGACTTACTCACCTAGACGGATGGAGTAGTGCATGTGACATGCACTAACATTTCATTAGTTAAATTTGTGATCAAAATTTGACACAGATTACAATGGGGACCAATAAACCAGGACGGAGGTAGTAGTTATGGGATTACTAATCTAGAGTCCTAAAAGAACTGGCCCCTGGTACTCCTACTAGTAGTAGTACTCAAGTTGGAATTCCAATTGCACGGCACAACTTGTTAGGCAAAAAATTCGATACAGGGTGTAGGAAGCGGTTTGGGAATTTGCATGCCTTTCCAACCAGTGAGATACTCCGTACAAAGTACGACAGAGAAATAACCACAGAGAAGGAAGCTAAAAGTAAACAATCAAACGAGTATTTTTGCATTTGTTTTGCAGTGAATCGTTTCACAAGCTTGACTAGTGTTGTTTTTCTACTTCTACAAAAACCGCATCGTAATGTTAAAACGTGAATTTGCACGTACATAAGTAATAGTAGTACTCCCTCCGTCTAGGTGTACAAGTATTCCCTCCTTCTTGGTCACCGTGAACAACCAAAGATGACTTATTGACCTGGACGGAGGGAGTAGCACAGTCTGCAAGCATATATCGAGAGAGATGTTGATGTAGGGTGGAACCCTATAGCGTCGATCTTTCACGTTTGGAGTGGATCCTACGGGGAATCACGAAGAACACGCGAAAGCACAAAGGGAAACACGGGGGAAAACGAGAGAGAATCACTCAACCAACAAGGAATCGATCACACAAGTGCTAGATCACCACACACATAAGAGATCCACAAGATCCAAAGTCAACAAAGGTAAGGATACAAAGGAACCGTTCTTCTCCAAAAGGAGGCCTTGATGTTCTTCCCTAGAAGGGGTCTTGAATCCGCTTGGGGGATCTTCTCCGAAGAGGTCGTGATCTCCGAGGAGAAGTATCCAAGTGGATGAGCAAAGGCTCTCACACAAATATGAGCTAATCCAATGCTAAGTCTCAAAGTGAGGAGGAGGAGTCCTATATATAGGCTAGGGGGCGAAGGGGTACATGGGCTCAGCCCAAGTCGCGCACACAGGCGGGGTCCGGATGATCCGGATGGTGGCCCGGATGATCCGGGTGTCGGGGGTCCGGATGATCCGGGTGACCGTCCGGATGATCCGGCTTCGTCGAGCAGCTTCGGGTGTCTTCGGGCGCGTTAGCCGGATCGTCCGCGTGGTCGTCCGGATCGTCCGGGCTCGGTCCGGATCGTCCGGCTGGGTGTCTGGATGATCCGGGCAAGTCCAGTCTTGCTCCATTCTTCTTCTTCCTTCTCCTCTTCCATGCTTGGCCTTGGTCCTTGGATTCTCCATGGTCATCTTGGTTGTAACTGGGTGTATGCAAGGTCCATGCATGAGGTAGTAGCCATGTCTCACATGTGGAAAGTGGCGGTTCGAAGAGGAGTGAATTCACCTTGTGTCCAATGGCGTATGTTCGAGGTCTCGTCATATGTCCTCTTGGGGCTTGGAGAGTAGTCGGAGTGTACATGGGGATGAACTTGGGATGCTCCGCATCATATCCCCCCCCCCCTTGGGAAAGATCCGACCTCAGATCGTGATCCTCATCACCATGGAAACGGTTGTCGTAGACGGACTTGTAGTTGGACGAAGTTGAAGACATGGTGCAATCCGCGTAGTCCAAGGTGTCGCCGGAGTGATAGACATGCAAAAAGAGCAAACACAGGCAACATTCGGAAATACAATGGTTAGCGCACACAAAGTGTCCATCATGTAAGAATGAGTCCGTGCGGCAAGATTGGTTGTGACAAAGTGCATGAAGCTTATCAAGATGATCTAGAATGAGATGCAAAGCATTCATGGGAGGAAATGCAATCATTGTGCACACAAATGTGTTGTAAATATGATCAATGCAACCACGATGCAAAATGATGTCATAGTGAGACGGTTTATCAATAGCATGAATATGGCAATGGATGCTCAATATGTATATGTTATCATGCAATTGATGATGGACAATATGATCATGATGTATGAATATGCCTTCAAGGTAGATCACAACAAATTTGCTAAGGAAATGCGCAAGCTCATATATCATGGATGACATGGGAATACAAGATGCAACAAGGCAATCATAATGTGAGTCAATCCATGCATGAGGTGCAAACTTGTGGTAAGTATGATATGTCCATCGAGCTTGACATGTATGAGCACAATCAACAAATATGAAGGTGGTAGTGTACCCAAGCTCGATTTCGAGGCATGAGTGGAGTGCCGAAGGTGCATCCCATAAGTGCGAGCGCTCCTCAATGTGAAGGTCCATAGAGCCAATCTCCAATGTTGCTCCTCCATCCAATAGATGTAACATGTAGACAACAAGAAGGAAACAACAATGAAAGAGTGACCCATCCAATATGCGTATTTGAGGATGGCTCAAAGAGAAGGAGGTCACCTTTAGGAGTTTCTCAAGGATGATGGAGTCGCACATCTTGTATGCCTTCACATAACCAATATGTCTCGTGGTGGTACCGCCTTGTAAATCCTTCAGAATGAAAGAACATGACAAACACTTGGAAAAACAAATGAGGGTAGCAAAATGGCAAAACCGATCATTCGTGTGGTAAGATACCCAACAAGTGTATGTATCATGCTCATCATAAGAAATGACAAGGGAGTATTGCATAGTATGGAGGCATATGATGCGAGAACAACCAAATGCAATAGGCTCAATCAAACAAACATGCATCACAAGTAAAGTGTCCAAGTCTCCAAGATCAATAAGCATAGCAAGTTGGCACTCAATACAAGGTGATATGAGATATGCAACTAATGGAGACAAGAGGCAATGATCATGACAAATCAAGTGAGAGGCATCAACATCTATATCATCAACCCAAGAAAGCAAGTAATAGTGGAACATGGGTGATGCAACATAGCAAGCAATCATAGCAATCAAGTCAAGCAAGCTAGTAGTGCGAAGAGGCAACATACTAGAAGGAATCATGGCAAGCATGTAATGTGTGCAAATAGTGGGCATGAATAATTCACATGTCATAGCACAAGCATGAAAGCAAGGTATGAGTAAAATATCATCAATGTATTGGCGAGAGACCATATGTAAATAGCAATGTGGCATCATGACTCTCCCAACACAACAAGCATCAATAGTATGGGGCACATGATAAACATGGCAATAGCAACAAGGATCTCCACCAAGCATGCAAATACACATAGAAGTAACATAATGATGAAACATGGGTAGATGCAAGCAAGGGTCACAATTGCATGGCAAAGGCATAGGAGCAAGCATAGCATGCAATGTGAACACGGTAAAATGAGCATAAGGTGACAAGTGGTTAATGGCCCATAGCCGTGTGAGAGCCAAGTAGAAGAGATGCGCGTAGTCCTTGCGCGAAGGGAATGGTGGTAAGGATAGTCCACGGGATCCCAAAGCATCATTGCTCTCAAGAGCTCGTTTTGTCAACTCTTGGGATTGAGAGGTTGACGAGTATACGTGAGTACCTACACAAAACAAAGACAAAGGGAAAATTGTGTGTGCGTGGTAGATGTACACATCATCCATCATGATGCGCACGTGCATGTGTCGGTTAGCACTAAATAGCCAATGCTCAAATAAATGAGATGCGTGATATAGAAACATGTCATCCATCATGAGAGGTTTGTTATTATGTATAGCATAATGGAGACTCAAATTGTGTAATGCATCATGAGAAATATCTAGAGCATTGTTGTTCATGGAATGCATATGGTGCACGCAGTCATGTGAATCATGCAAAGTATTGAATGCATCAAGATCTCCTAATATGTATGAGGAAACTATGGGGGTCTCCTCATGAGCAAGAGTAGTAACAGCATGTGGAGAATATTGACAACATCCAAAACAATGCATATTTGGAACAATGTGATCATGGCATGACATATTGGATGAATTGCGCAAATCATGTAAAGGAAGCATGGCAATATCATCACATGAAAAACAAAAGCCAATGACCATCATCTCATCATCTATGCCATAAGTGCAAATGGGATTGATTTTAATGGGGCATGCATAGTTACTATGTTGAGATTGAAATGATGCAATATGGGAGATCTCACTCATAGCATATGACAAGTTCAAAGGATTGTCAAACATAAAGTGACCAATAGAATTTTCACATGATATCCTATGGAGCATAGCATCACAACTAGGCAACTCAACATGCTCATCATCATATTCCTCATAAATAGGCAAGTCAAGGCATGAAGAAGTCTCACTAGCATGAAGCATGGTAATAGGTGTGTCAACATCATGGGAGCAATCGATGTCAAGAGAGTCCACTAGTGGGACAAGAGAAGCACCATCACCTATGTTACCTTTGGAGCGTGGCTCATGTGTTGTAGGTGAGGTGGTTGAGATCCACTCGTTGTCATCTTCATCTTGATGGAACCATGTGGGGGGTGCATCATCGTCCACCATGGCCATTGGTTTTCCATTGGAGGGATGGGCTCGTCGAGGATAGGCATGTCGTCATGTAGGGGACCTTGCACCAAAGAAGAAAACACACTAGGAGTAGAGGTTAAGTCATTAGAAATCATAGTGGCCTCACATGCCGTGTCAACTACCTCACTCTCTAAGTGTTGTGGCTCACTCACTCTCTCAAGGATGCTCTCACTCATATGGTTGGCCGAGTCACTCAAATGGCGCTCAACCTCACATAGTATGTGTGGCATGCTCTCATGTGTGGGGCTAGTGTTGGTCACACTCATCCTCTCATAGGAAATGCTCTCATTGTCACATATGGTGGAATCACTAATGTCACTCATTTGGTGGTGGCTCTCCTCACATGACAAATGGGGCATCTCGACATATGTGGGTGTCGGAGAGATGTAGGTGCAAACGTCTCCATGCGCGGTCGCGTAGCTTGACTCGGAGTATGAGTCCAATGTGGGCGCCGTCTTCATGGTGTTGAAGAGGTTCGCGCTCGTCGCCGTGGTCGAAGGGGATGGCCCTTGCTCAACCATCTTGTCACCGTCTTGGTGTGGGAGGCCCATATGATGTGGCACCTCATAGCTCGTCTCCATGACCGAAGGGAGTTTCCCATGCTCGGCCATCTTCCTTGAGGGGCTTCCAAAGATGGAAGTGTCGCCCTCGCTCGTAGGTAGTCGCCTTGGACTTGATGAAGTCGATGTAGGCGTACTCGTGGGAAGTAGGCGAAGATGCCGTACGTCCAAAGGCGAAGATGCCTTGAGAACACTTGGCGAAGATGCCGAAGTGGTTGATGTAGCTGTAGCGCCGTCTTGGTGGTGGTCATCTCGCGGTCTTCTTTTGTGCTCTTGAAGCTTGGACTTGGCGTGAAGTAGGGCTTGTTGGGACTTGTGCATTTGCGCTTGTGGAGCATCTTCATGATGATGATGTCATTGTCGTGCTTGAGCTCATAGTAGATGTCGTTCGTCGTCGTCGTGCACATGATGCTTGGAGGTGACTTGCCCTTCATGATGATGTTGATCATGAATGTGATGGTGGTCGCCATGTAGATGTGGACGAGGACGATTTGCACTTGCATCGCTTTCGCGCTCCGAAGACTTGTGGCTTGACCATCGTCGTCTTGAGGATGATGAAGTGGAAGAAGAATTGATCAAGGCCTGAATCTCTTCCATCCTCGCATCTTGCTCCTCCTTTTGTGCGGCAAGCTTGTTGTCGATGTAGTCCCTTTTCCTTGCTTCTGAGTGGAAAATTTCGATGGAGATGTTCTCAATGCGCTCTTGCAATCTTGATTGTGCGCCTTGCATTTGTCGTTGTAGTCCGAAGGTGGACCTTTTGGTGATGTAGTTGTTCACGCCGTCGTTGTTGTCATAGACCGGAGAGGGAATGCCTTGCCTATCCATCACAAGACTCGAGCAAATATGAGTGGGAGAAAGAGAAGAACTTATACCAATGTACCTTGACCGATGTTGACAATGAATCAAGTTCACTCAAATGCGGACAATGAAATAGCACTATTGGTACCAATCCTTGTCGGTTCTCACACCTACACAAGTAAAGCTTATAGTGGAGCTCGGTGAGGATAGTGGCACAAAAATTTAATGCAAAATGTTAGCAAGAGTCAATAATGTTGAAAGAGATTCACAAATTCGCAAGTGAAACAAATGGACCAATAGCAAAGAATGGCACACAGAAACACACACACGGATAGATAAATGGGGTCGTGCAACCAAGGTATGAGCACAAAATGTGGAATCCACGGAAAACGCTCGTGTTGCACAACTCAAGAGAGACGCTAGCACGATTGCTCAATAGGCGGATACGACACTTGTGCACAACCTATAAGATGCAAAACGGATAAACTTCTATCCCAAGTATGCTATGTATGTATGGTTCCCGGTGTTTCTCTCAATATGATCCAAGATGATCGGATATGACAATCTTATATGCAATGTGGTATGATGCTATGGCACTTGCTTACAAGCTTCTTTGCTCTTTCTCTTTTGCTTAAAAGCTTTATTTTTTTTTATTTTTTTGCTATGGCCACTTTTGCACAATGCACAAACCAAGATAGCAATTGTGTATATGCGGGAACAAACTTGTGACACAAGATATGATACCAATATGATATGGTATGTATGCAATGGGAAGTATGATCACTAATGTGCACAAGTAACGTTGCCGGCAATACTCAAATGGCTAGTCTCGATAGGCAAGTAACGCAAAATGGGCTAGGGGTTAACAATGCAATGGCAAGGGGAATATACAATGGTGTCGTCGAGGTTACCGTCCTTTGCGATGATGAGTGCGGTGTACTTGATGTAGATACCAAGATGATGGAGAGTCATCCCTAAGTAGCCGAAACACCTTAGGAAACGGAAAAACCGCGAACTAAAAATCTCAAATGACAAATGTCAAATGGTGGTAGCGGAAAGCGGTGGTGGTGTTGCACTAGGCAATGCGGAAGTGGTGGTGGTGGTTGATGAAGAAGCAATTGTCCCTAAGTAGCCGAAACACCTTAGGAGACTCTAATCACAACTCAAACAACCACATATGCAATGGGGAACAAAATGGGTTAGGTTGCGGAAGTCGGTGGTGGTAATGCGGATGATATGGTGGAAGCCCTAGGCAAAGATGCCAAAATTGCGAAAATTTGATGGAGTCAAATGATGTTGGTGATATTTTTGTGGGATGGGGGATGTCAATAGCTTCAAAACGAGCTAAAGAACGTCAAAATCGGACTCCGGATGAATTAGTTATGACCAAAACAAAATTTCATCCGAGTCAGTGTCAGGGTTAACCGGACATCCGGGAGGAGGTCCGGATGATCCGGGCTAGGTCCGGATGATCCGGGT
The DNA here is from genome assembly GCA_963921465.1 of Triticum timopheevii. NCBI lineage: Eukaryota > Viridiplantae > Streptophyta > Magnoliopsida > Poales > Poaceae > Triticum > Triticum timopheevii. The sequence continues at coordinate 465,852,343 of OY997272.1, read as the reverse complement.
GTACATCCGGATGATCCGGGTTCGTCAGCTCCGGTTCTATTTTCTGGGTGCGTGTGGTATCCGTACGTCTGGGAGAGGGTCCAGCTGATCCGGGAGGTGTCCGGATGATCCGGGAGAAGGTCCGGATGATCCGGGTAGGTCAAACTGCTCGGGATTTCCTCTCGGGGACGAATTTTTGGGTGGAAATGGATGATTTTCGGGGCAAAATTTGATGGACTTCGTGGATGGAAGGTGGGGAAACTTGGGGAGATGCTAGATCCACTTGAAACCAAGCAAATCCACGGATCAAAATCAACAAAACATCATCAAACCAACAAATCACAAAAAAATTTGGGGCTATTTTTGGTGGGGATTTTCGGATTTAGGACGAAATCAACAAAATCAAGCTAGAAAAAGAGGGGTAGGGGCTCCAAAATGTGATCAACGTGGCTCATGATACCATATGATGTAGGATGGAACCCTATAGCATCGATCTTTCACGTTTGGAGTGGATCCTACGGGGAATCATGAAGAACACGCGGAAGCACAAAGGGAAACACGGGGGAAAACGAGAGAGAATCACTCAACCAACAAGGAATCGATCACACAAGTGCTAGATCACCACACACATAAGAGATCCACAAGATCCAAAGTCAACAAAGGTAAGGATACAAAGGAACCGTTCTTCTCCAAAAGGAGGCCTTGATGTTCTTCCCTAGAAGGGGTCTTGAATCCGCTTGGGGGATCTTCTCCGAAGAGGTCGTGATCTCCGAGGAGAAGTATCCAAGTGGATGAGCAAAGGCTCTCACACAAATATGAGCTAATCCAATGCTAAGTCTCAAAGTGAGGAGGAGGAGTCCTATATATAGGCTAGGGGGCGAAGGGGTACATGGGCTCAGCCCAAGTCGCGCACACAGGCGGGGTCCGGATGATCCGGATGGTGGCCCGGATGATCCGGGTGTCGGGGGTCTGGATGATGCGGGTGACCGTCCGGATGATCCGGCTTCGTCGAGCAGCCCCGGGTGTCTTCGGGCGCGTTAGCCGGATCATCCGGGTGGTCGTCCGGATCGTCCGGGCTCGGTCCGGATCGTCCGGCTGGGTGTCCGGATGATCCGGGAAAGTCCAGTCTTGCTCCATTCTTCTTCTTCCTTCTCCTCTTCCATGCTTGGCCTTGGTCCTTGGATTCTCCATGGTCATCTTGGTTGTACCTGAGTGTATGCAAGGTCCATGCATGAGGTAGTAGCCATGTCTCACATGTGGAAAGTGACGGTTCGAAGAGGAGTGAATTCACCTTGTGTCCAATGGCGTATGTTCGAGGTCTCGTCATATGTCCTCTTGGGGCTTGGAGAGTAGTCGGAGTGTACATTGGGATGAACGTGGGATGCTCCGCATTAGATGTGTAGTCCGATAGTATATAGTAAAGTGTGTGCTATATGCACATACTTGCAAAATGCGTAATAATACACAATGTTTCCAAATTTTCCCTTTTACATACTTAATTAAGGACGCTAAAAATTCCTGAACGTTCGGGATTTATCATTTGCGTCCCAAAACAAATGAGATCGCCTTACGAAACAAAAATTATACTCCTCCTAAAAGCCATGGCGCTCGCAGGAGCGCTTGCGGCGCGCCACGAGTGCCCTGGTGCGCGGTCGTTTCCCAGCGCGCCGACACAACACCTCTTCCTCAGCCTTGCAACTCGCGAGGTGCTGATTGGCGGCTTGCCGGCGGGCGAGCGCGATCTCACCGATGTGGTGATCCGGCGCCAACAAGTACTCCTGGCTGGAAGCGTGCACCCGGTCCACGTACCGCCAAGCGTAGATGAGGCGCTTGGGACCGACTGCCCTCAGGCCGTCGACACAGGCGTCCTCCGCCACCCTCACGGCCCTCGCACGAGCCTTCTGCCAAAGAACCAATTGCTTGACTCTCTCAGACGCGACATAGATCTCCCAGAAAGCTTGTTGCGCGGTGCGCTTCTCTTCCTCGACCTTCTTCTCCGCCTCTATTTTGGTGCGCTCTGCTGGAGGCAAAGCCTCTCACAAGGCGACATCCATTTCTTTCCAAAGCTCCTCAAGGCTGGGGGGCTCGGCGGGCGGCACGGCGTTCTCCTCGTAGCGGGGAGCCGATGCGTCCTCCGACACGCGTGCTGGCGAGATTGGGAACGCCGACGCGTCCACCTCGACGCGTCACGGCGAGGAGCAGAACGCCGATGCGTCCTCCTCGACTAGTGGCGACGAGGAATGGAACGGCGACGCATCGCGTCACGGCGAGGAGCGGAACACCGACGCGTCCTCCTCAACTAGTGGCGGCGAGGAACGGTACGGCGACGCATCGCGTAGCGGCGAGGAGCAGAACACCGACGCGTCCTCCTCGACTAGTGGCGGCGAGGAATGGAACGGCGACGCGTGACCATCCGCGCGGTGCAGCGAGGGGCTCCTAGGGCTTGGGAGGGGCGATGCCATGGTGGTCGACGTGAGAAGGAGGGGGAGGAGATAGCGATGAACGTGAACGTGAGGGGGAGGAGATAGCGATGTCGTGGGAGGCGCAGTATTTATAGCAAGCAATGGCACACCTACGTAAGATATGGACTGAGCTGCACTGACTTAACTGCAGGTCCAGTTGCGTCACTGACATGTGGGCCAGTACCCTGCTGGGCCCATATGTCAGTGACCCAATGGACCTGAAGTTAAGTAAAAGCTACGTGGGCATATTTGTTGGAGTAAATTACGGGGGAGCGAAGGGGTGGAAATATTGCTGGTCACAACAGATTGGACGAGCGTGGGGGAGGAGAGTCATGCATGCAGATTTTTTCACACGGGGTGGAGTGGTGGGACCGCCGGAGGGAGAAGGAAAGTTTGGCAGGCATATTGTTTCCACACATGGAGAGCAAATGATTTGGAGACGAATGGGCTTCCTGCAGGTATGGGGAACGGTGCATAATAAGTCATCTTGCATGCCGGGATAGGTATAGTCTCAAGTCATTAAAAACATACACGCCCCACACATGTTCATATTTCAAGGTGCACTAAATTATTGCATGCGATGATTAAGGCTGGCCATCATGGTAGTATCTTAGCTGGTATCATGCACACGGGAATAGCAAACATGCTGATGTGGCAAAGAATTAATGAAGAGAGGGGGGTTAGACTAACTAGTGTTCATGCATGCATTGGTAAACACATTTTTTTGTGAAGAACGACAGCATTAGTTGAGTACTTTTGCAGACTTCAAAAACTATTCCACCGCCTCTACTATCTTGCTAAGAGTAGGTGAAATTTTTGAGTCGAGCCCTTTAAACTAGAAGGGAGGTAGTGGTACTCTAATAGCTAGGTGTGTAAGTCATCTTACGAAAACCAAATAATCCCAAAACACGTAGGCGCGGTGCATTAACTTCTACCTCGTTTCTTGTTTCTTGACATATCAACCAATAAGAGATGAGGGTGTGCATGCTTTTAATGACTTGAGACTATCAAACATGACATGTAGTGGTTAGTTCATTGCATGCAATACTATCTAATTAGCAAATAAACATTAATGTCTCTCGTTTTCCCCTCCTCCTTGCTCACGGTGCACAGCCTAAGATGACTTACTCACCTAAATGGAGGGAGTATCAACATTCACAATGTCAAATCAATATTTTTACACTCATTATAAAACATAGTTCTTATACTCATTATAATCAGTATTGTAGATATTGATATTTTTAGTATAAATTTGGTCGTGGGATTTCATTGATGCCTGTCAAAGCGTGGAGGAAGCGGAGCTTAGGGCTTGCATTGCCGGTCTCTACATAGGTATTTCTCTTCATAATCCTGTAATTTTAGAGACTGATTGCGCTTTTGTGGTAGCGTCTCTTGCATCGGGGGACTATGACAGGTCTGCTATGCGTGACCTGAAGATGAAAGCGTTGAGCATCTCGAAGTTGATCAACAATCTTCAATTTTCAAAGATTAGCCGTTCGGCCAATAAGGTGGCACACTTAATCGCTAAGTATAGCTTTGACAATAGATTAGATGGTATTCTTGTAAATAACATACCGCCCTGTGTGGTGAATATTGTATCGAATGAGTGTACTGGTGTGGCTGGTTAATTAATATAAGGTGGTGTTCAAAAAAAGTATATATTTGGTCAAACACTTTGCAAAAGGTTGACGGGAGTAAAAAGGACCAGAGGGAGTATCATGCATGCGGAGTAGGTAAAAAATTGCTCATTTATAGCCGGTCGAAGTCTCAAAGGGCGCGACCGCGCGAGGAAGGCGAAGGTCATGGGAGGCGTGACGGTTCACGGAATTAAGTGAAGTTACATCCATGCGCCAGCATGGCGTGCGAACAGGCAGAAGCTATACCGTCAGGCCTACGATATGGGTCTAGTCGACATGACATCTAGTGGGTCCCGTATAGTTCTCGAGAACTCTTTGGGGGCTTGCAGCCGTTTATCCACCGGGCAAGCCAGCAACCCCATGCCGTTCGCACGCCCTACTCGTCCCCATCTTCTACCTCACAACAGTTCGCTCCCAGTCATCCCGTCCTATCACATTAGTTCGCTCCCAGTTTTTGCGGGGTACAACAGTTCAACTTCTCCTAACCCTCCTCCAAAATCCATGGCCTCCCAAATCTCCATGGTCGCTGCTGAGTACCAGGTTAGAGCCATCACCGGCGATCAGTTCATCGTCATCTACACACGTGGATCCGCGACAGTGAAAGCATGGCTTGCTTGCTTCCTACGCATGTTCAACAGTTCAACGGATGAGTGGTTCGCTGGGCTAGATGTTGAGTACAGCACAGTCCTGGGACGAGAGAAGGATCTAAAGGACGAAGAGAGGAAGATGCCCGCCGTGATCCAGGTTTGCGTACATAACGTTTGCTTGGTATACCACATATGCCATGCCGACGCTGAGTGCCAGGATTTTAAGAACTTCCTCAAGGACAAAAGAGTGAAATTCGTTACTGTAGGCTTTAAGAACGACAGGGATGTCCTGCATCGGATAGGTCTTGTTTTAGGCCAGCCCTTCGATCTCCAGAAGGCAAGCCTAGTGTCCTCCTCTCAACCTCCAATGCTGACCCTGGCAGCAACCATGATTGATCCTTCGTACGCTAAACTGAAGAAACCTCATCACGAGTTTCATCATGCATGGGAGTCGAAGACATTAGATGAAGATCACATCCTGTACGCAGCAATGGATGTCTACCTTTGTTTAAATATCTACATGGGTTGGATGAAGAAGCAGAGCCCAGTGTCCAGTTCAAGCAAAGAAGCGTCGGCAAAGAGGAAGAGGAAGAGGGACGAGGACGAAGTCGAGGACGTGGACTCAGACTCCGAGTAGGTGGCAGTGCTGTCGCTCATGCTGGTTCTACTGCAGTGTCAAGCTGACTAGTTGCTTAGTTTATTTTCAAGGGTGTGTTGTGCTGAGGCCCCAGCAGAACTATGTTTATGTTCTTTCTCATTATTTGAACTGTTTAGGACGCAGAGTAGTACTAGTACTATGTCTTACTACTGTTCTTCTTGCAGTTGGTACTACTGCTCGTACCTTCGTGTTCCTACTGTACTTAATATGTTCGTACTAGTAGTATAATTTGGGTCAGTCGATTTGCGAAAGAAGCTCGATGGAGCAAAGGAAGAAGATGGCAGAAGAGGTGGAAGAAGCACTTCTAGCCATCCATGTTGCATCAAACGGATCACATGAGTCGACTGACCCAAATTGCTCCTTCAGATTGCAGGATCCACGTGGCATTCAAGGTCTCGAAGGTAGATTCCACGTACGCACCCGGTTTGCGGGCTCGACGCGCGCGCGATCGGCTTCCGCCGCGACAGCCACCATGTGTGCCTCCTCCGCGTGGGCGAAGACGACAATGACACGCTAGTTCCTCCTCGCCGGCGTGCTGGAGCACGCGCTCGTCCTCCTCTTGGTACGCTGTGTGCATAGACGCGGCTCCACCAGCTGCTCGCGTGCTTGGCAGCGCGGCGGCATGGCGACGAGGGACTGTAGACGACGTGAGCGGGCGATCCTTCGGCTTCATGGCACAGGGATGGAGGCGACACGGCGGTGATGGGCGAGAAATTGTTGGCCGGAGCAGGCGGGCGTCGGCATGCACAACGGCGGCGGCGGCATATTGATGAGTGCGCGTATGGGAGCTTACTTTAGTTTTATATGAGGTTGGTCAAACTTAAAAGAAAACCGTACTAGTACACGTAAACATTAGACTTAGGCAGCGCTTTTATTCTTATTTTTTTCGAAGTTAGTACCACAGCCACGATACGGAATCCTGTGCAAGCGCGTGAACCACGGCCGCGCGGTCGATCGAACGGTGCGTCACCGTGTCGCGCTCAAAGGACATCCACCGAACCTTTTTGTGTGTGTGAAAACAATCCTCGAATATTACTCAACTTTTTTTTCCTGGGAAAGTTCTTGATGCTGCAATATTTCCATATATTTGAATTTAGCTCTAGTTTGTGTTTATTTGGATTTGGACGTTTTAGGTGCGCCCTAGTTTTTTTAATACTTATTTTGTGTGTGTGACTGAGAGAGAACGTGTGTATGTGTCCATATGTGTGTTGTGGCGGAAGGGCAATGTGGAGACGGTGTGCATGTGATACAGACATAGAGAGGTGTGAATGTGCAAATGATCATGCATGAGTGAGACATAGACAGATGCCAATACATTGTATATACATGAGAGAACGGTCTTCTAGTTTACTTGTGTGTGTGTGTGTGTGTGAGAGAGAGAGAGAGAGAGAGAGGAGCATCCGTAACACAACAACCATCTCTCTCGATTCGTCCGTCCCTCGCACGATCGCATGCAACATATGCATCAACGCACACATTTTGACACCCTCACTCGGCCCCTGCCCACCTCAAGGCCCGTGCAATCTCTTCGTGAATACCCATTTCTCTCCTTAGGTTTGTTTTCACTCAATATCTGACACACACACACACACGCAGCACAACACACACACACTCCCCCGAGCACACAATTCATCCCCATCCAAGGTTATACGGTGACCACTCTCGCTTGTGCTTCTATGCACCCCAACATGCACAACACCTCAATCTTCAAAGAGGGCATCGAGCAGATCAAAGATGGTGACCACACCGCGCTAGAGAATGCGGGGTCATTTGGAAGCAGGGTGATGTGACGACGGCTGACTGACTCCTCCCCCCACCCTCTCTCTCTCTTGCACAAAATTACCAATCCTTCTCTCCCCGGCACAAAATTGTCAATCCCTCAACCCATGAGATCCTTCCCCTCTCGTCCATGTTTTTCCAGCTCTCTCATCAAACATGTTGTCTCTTCTCCTTCCACGTATACAGAATCACGTATATTACATGTATCCATCTTTCTCACAGACCTAACTTCTTCCTCTCTCTTTCTCTTTCTCTTTCTCTCTCTCTCTCTCTCTCTCTCTCTCTCTCTCTCTCTCTGTCTCGTTAGGTTTGTCTCCTACTCTCTCGTCCACATACATACAATCTTTCCTGCCCTATCAGCTCCATCTTCAAAAGCTCTCTCTGCACGTTTCATTCACACAATGGGATATGTCAAAATGTTGCTTCTATAATGGCTGATGTAGAGTTTTGGTTGTTTTTGTTGCATCCTACAAAGTAATAACTATGAAATGCATTTAGATTCTCATTTGACTGGGATTATGTGAGTTTGAGCATGTTGTGAAGTACTATAGACCTTGTATACATCTTGGGATTCGACAATGATTGTAACTATTGAATTGTATAGACCATTACATTCGAAGTCAATAGCCTAATATATTTATTTCACAATTTCAACAAATGATTAGTTCACTACAAACTAAGAAAACAAATGTGTACTCCCTCCGTTTTTATTTAAGTCCGCGTATTAGCATTGGTCAAAGTCAAGTTTTGTAAACTCTAAGAAAGCTTATAACAAAAATATTAAAATATACAATAACAAATAAATACCATTAGATTCATTATTGGATGTACTTCCACATCATACATATTTGTTATGGTAAATGTTTATATTTTTATATAAACTTGGTCAAACTTTAGGAAGTTTGACTTCGGTCAAACCTAATATGCAGAGTTTACTACTACTACTCGCTAGTTGCTTAGCCGAATCACTCAACACACCACACGGGGAGTCCAGTGTCACAAAATTTTGAGGTCGGCGGGAAAATCTCCCGCGACCTGATTCGAGCACTGGGAAGTTACCATCATAGCCTTTGGAACAGGCCTACGGACGACGCTTGGTAGGGGGCTGTTTTCGTAACTTCAGGTTCACCCTACCCAGCCAACCCCACCCCGGCACCCAGAGTAGTACAGCTAAATACTCCCCATTTTCTATCCCCACCGCAAAATAGACTTCTCCACGACACCGCAGCCTTCATGCTCCTCCCCTTTACATCGACGCACTCGTCCACCGCAGCGCATCTGCCTCATCGACGACCTCGTACGCCGCACTGGAGCCGGTCCACCGTGATCGTCGTAGACGAAGCCTCTTCCCCGGCATCGTCTTCCACAGTCTCGGATCTACTTCCCGAAAGCTGGCGCCAAGCGCAGAAGTACCACCGTCGTGGACAATGAACAGACTCCTGTTGCTGACCATGACTCACAGAGGCGCCGCGACCATTGTTCTCCTCCTCGATTGGTAATGTGTGTATTGAATCACTTAGCAGTACATGTGCAGTTCCAATTTTGTTCATACCTACCCTTCAATTTTCCTGGGTGCTATTGTTCGCGTAAAAGTAATTGGTTATAGCCTCCATTGCCAATAGAATATCAGCTTGTAATTGTGCGTCTCTCCTGTATCGTGTTGTGCTTGGGTAGGTTTTTCATTTGCAACCAGCAGTGTGGCAAATGATGGAAAGGTTTTTAGAACTAGCAAGATGCCCATGTGTTGCACGCATCAAGATGCATTTGTATGAGTAGTTTATCTTGTGGGAGAAAAGGATGAATGAGGGAAGGCCTTATTTGCAAATCTGGAGAGGGGTATGGGTATCTTTTTGCAAAATTCCCATTTGTTTCCTTCCTATCTGTCAGATATAAATCGGACGGCCTATATTGCAAGAAAAAAAGTATAGAGAAAAAAAAGTAGACAGTAAAGGAAGTAGAGATAAATATTAACTATTAAATATTAAATAAATATAACCGTAGTGAAGAGAGTAGAGATAGCAGAGATGTCGGGAAAGGATCGCGCATGCGTGGGAAAAAGCGGTCGGGCGTGCGCTAGTTTTAGCTCGCGGCGTTCGACGCGCTTTATAAAATCCAATGCCCTCCCACCGCTCTGTGCCTTGCGACCGCTCTGTGCCTCGCCACCGCTCTCTCCCTGCTCTTTTTCACCTCACCACCGCCGCGCCACCATGCCGCCGCGTGCGCCCCTCCGGCGGCTTCTCCGCCGACATCCGGTTCCGCGGGATGCGCCTCGGCCTCGGCAATTTCGACATTGCCACCGAGGCCGCCCGCGCATACGACGCGGCAGCGTGGCACCTCCGGTGGCCTCATAGAACATTGAACTTCCCCAACGTGCCGACGCGGGAGCGGGCGCAGGAGCTCGCGCCTCTGTCGCGGCTTAGCACCAACGAGGATCGTCGCGACAACCGGAGGCGGGAACACCGTCTCGACATCGCTGAGATGGACGAGGAAGACATTGCACAGTGGCGCCAACACTTCCCGTAGGACATCATCAACGAGCACGAGTTCTACGCGCAAAGGAGGGCGGAGAGGGATAAGAGGAGGCCGGAGCGAGCCGCCTATCGCGAGGACAAGCGTAGGCGAAAAGCGGACGCTCAATTCAACATGAGGCTAGGAGCAGCGTCGCCCTGGGAATCCGACGACGATCGGTATCTTCACGCCTACAGTCAGACGTCGGAGGAGGACATCACCGAGGAGCAGTCGGACGACAAGGAGTAGTTGAATTTGTTGGAAATATGCCCTAGAGGCAATAATAAAAGTATTATTATTATATTTCTTTGTTCATGATAATTGTCTTTATTCATGCTATAATTGTATTATCCGGAAATCGTAATACATGTGTGAATACATAGACCATAATATGTCCCTAGTAAGCCTCTAGTTGACTAGCTCGTTGATCAACAGATAGTCATGGTTTCCTGGCTATGGACATTGGATGTCGTTGATAACGGGATCACATCATTAGGAGAATGATGTGATGGACAAGACCCAATCCTAAGCATAGCACAAGATCGTGTAGTTCGTTTGCTGGAGCTTTTCCAATGTCAAGTATCTTTTCCTTAGACCATGAGATCGTGTAACTCCCGGATACCGTAGGAGTGCTTTGGGTGTATCAAACGTCACAATGTAACTGGGTGACTATAAAGGTGCACTACAGGTATCTCCGAAAGTGTCTGTTGGGTTGACACGGATCGAGACTGGGATTTGTCACTCCGTATGACGGAGAGGTATCTCTGGGCCCACTCGGTAATGCATCATCATAATGAGCTCAAAGTGACCAAGTGTTTGGTCACGGGATCATGCATTACGGTACGAGTAAAGTGACTTGCCAGTAACGAGACTGAACAAGGTATTGGGATACCGACGATCGAGTCTCGGGCAAGTAACGTACCGATTGACAAAGGGAATTGTATACGGGGTTGTTTAATCCTCGACATCGTGGTTCATCCGATGAAATCATCGAGGAGCATGTGGGAGCCAACATGGGTATCCAAATCCCGTTGTTGGTTATTGCCCGAGAGTCGTCTCGGTCATGTACACACTTAAGGTTCGGTGACGCTAGGGTTGTATGAATATGAGTATGCAGTATACCGAATGTTGTTCGGAGTCCCGTATGAGATCTCGGACGTCACGAGGAGTTCCAGAATGGTCCGGAGGTAAAGAATTATATATAGGAAGTGTTGTTTCGGCCATCGGGAAAGTTTCGGGGTCACCCGGTATTGTACCGGGACCACCGGAATGGTCCCGGGGGTCCACCGGGTAGGGCCACCCATCCCGGAGGGCCCCAAGGGCTGAAGTGGGGAGGGGAACCATCCCATAGTGGGCTGGTGCACCCCCCTAGGCCCACCCCCTGCGCCTAGGGTTGAAACCCTAGGGTGGGGGGCGCCCCAATTTGCCTTGGGGGGCACTCCACCCCCCTGGCCGCCGCCCCTTTGGGAGATTGGATCTCCCAGGGCCGGCGCCCCCCCCTTGGGGGCCTATATGAAGGAGGGAAAGGGAGGGGGCAGCCGTACCCTGTGCATTGGCGCCTCCCTCCCCCTGCTACACCTCGTCCTCCTCCTGCAGCAGCTTGGCGAAGCCCTGCCGGAGTTCTGCTGCATCCACCACCACGCCGTCGTGCTGCTGGATCATCATCAACCTCTCCTTCCCCCTTGCTGGATCAAGAAGGAGGAACGTCTCCCGTCCCGTACGTGTGTTGAACGCGGAGGTGCTGTCCGTTCAGCACTTGGTCATCGGTGATCTGAATCACAGCGAGTACGACTCCATGATCACCATCCCCTTGAACGCTTCCGCACACGATCTACAAGTGGTATGTAGATGCAATCACTCTCCCATGACTCGTTGCTTAGATGAACTCGTAGATGGATCTTGGTGAAACCGTAAGAAATTTTTTAATTTTCTGCAACGTTCCCCAACAGTGGCATCATGAGCTAGGTCTATCCGTAGTTCTCTATTGCACGAGTAGAACACAATTTTGTTGTGGGCGTAGATCTTGTCAACTTGCTTGCCACTACTAGTCTTTTCTTGCTTCAGCGGTATTGTGGGATGAAGCGGCCCGGACCAACCTTACACGTACGCTTACGTGAGACCGATTCCACCGACAGACATGCACTAGTTGCATAAGGTGGCTGGCGGGTGTCTGTCTCTCCCACTTTAGTTGGAGCGGATTCAATGAAAAGGGTCCTTATGAAGGGTAAATAGAAGTTGACAAAATCACGTTGTGGTTATTCGTAGGTAAGAAAACGTTCTTGCTAGAACCCAATTGCAGCCACGTAAAAGATGCAACAACAATTAGAGGACGTCCAACTTGTTTTTGCAGCAATTGTCATGTGATGTAATATGGCCAGAAGTTGTGATGAATGATGAATGATATATTGTGATGTATGAGATCATGTTCTTGTAATAGGAATCACGACTTGCATGTCGATGAGTATGACAACCGGCAGGAGCCATAGGAGTTGTCTTTATTTTTGTATGACCTGGGTGTCATTGAAGAACGCCATGTAAATTACTTTACTTTATTGCTAAACGCGTTAGCCATAGAAGTAGAAGTAGTCGTTGGCATGACAACTTCATGAAGACACGATGATGGAGATCATGATGATGGAGATCATGGTGTCATGCCGGTGACAAGATGACCATGGAGCCCCGAAGATGGAGATCAATGGAGCTATATGATATTGGCCATATCATGTCACTACTATATAATTGCATGTGATGTTTATTATGTTTATGCATCTTGTTTACTTAGAACGACGGTAGTAAATAAGATGATCCCTTACAACAATTTCAAGAAGTGTTCTCCCCTAACTGTGCACCGTTGCTAAAGTTCGTCGTTTCGAAGCACCAAGTGATGATCGGGTGTGATAGATCCTTACGTTCACATACAACGGGTGTAAGACAGTTTTACACATGCAAAACACTTAGGGTTAACTTGACGAGCCTAGCATGTACAGACATGGCCTCGGAACACAGAGACCGAAAGGTCGAACACGAGTCGTATGGAAGATACGATCAACATGAAGATGTTCACCGACGATGACTACTCCATCTCACGTGATGATCGGACACGGCCTAGTCGACTCGGATCGTGTAACACTTAGATGACTAGAGGGATGTCTAATCTGAGTGGGAGTTCATTGTAATAATTTGATTAGATGAACTTAATTATCATGAACTTAGTCTAAAACCTTTGCAAATATGTCTTGTAGATCAAATGGCCAACGCTCATGTCAACCTGAACTTCAACGCATTCCTAGAGAAAACCAAGCTGAAAGATGATGGCAGCAACTGTACGGACTAGGTCCGGAACCTGAGGATCATCCTCATAGCTGCCAGGAAACAATATGTCCTAGAAAGACCGCTAGGTGACGCTCCCGTCCCAAAGAACCAAGACGTTATGAACGCTTGGCAGTCTCGTGCTGATGATTACTCCCTCGTTCAATGCGGCATGCTTTACAGCTTAGAACCGGGGATCCAAAAGCGTTTTGAGCAACACGGAGCATATGAGATGTTCGAGGAGCTGAAACTAGTTTTCCAAGCTCATGCCCGGGTCGAGAGATATGAAGTCTCCGACAAGTTCTATAGTTGTAAGATGGAGGAAAATAGTTCTGTCAGTGAGCACATACTCAAAATGTCTGGGTTGCACAACCACCTAACCCAGCTAGACATTAACCTCCCTGATGAGGCGGTCATTGACAGAATCCTTCAGTCGCTCCCACCAAGCTACAAGAGCTTTGTGATGAACTACAATATGCAGGGGATGGTGAAGACCATTCCTGAAGTATTTTCAATGCTGAAGTCAGCAGAGGTTGAAATCAAGAAAGAACATCAAGTGTTGATGGTCAATAAGACCACTAAGTTCAAGAAGGGCAAGGGCAAGAAGAACTTCAAGAAGGACGGCAAGGATGTTGCCGCGCCCGGTAAGCCAGTTGCCGGGAAGAAGTCAAAGAATGGACCCAAGCCTGAGACTGAGTGCTTTTATTGCAAGGGGAAGGGTCACTGGAAGCGGAACTGCCCCAAATACTTAGCGGATAAGAAGGCCGGCAACACTAAAGGTATATTTGATATACATGTAATTGATGTGTGCCTTACCAGTACTCGTAGTAACTCCTGGGTATTTGATACCTGTGCCGTTGCTCATATTTGTAACTCATAGCAGGAGCTGCGGAATAAGCGGAGACTGGCGAAGGACGAGGTGACGATGCGCGTCGAGAATGGTTCCAAGGTCGATGTGATCGCCGTCGGCACGCTACCTCTAATTTACCTACGGGATTAGTTATAAACCTTAATAATTGTTATTTAGTGCCAAGTTTGAGCATGAACATTGTATCTTGATCTCGTTTGATACGAGATGGCTACTCATTTAAATCCGAGAATAATGGTTGTTCTATTTATATGAGAGATATGTTTTATGGTCATGCCCCGATGGTCAATGGTTTATTATTAATGAATCTCAAGCGTAATATTACACATATTCATAGTGTGAATGCCAAAAGATGTAAAGTTGATAACGATAGTCGCACATACTTGTGGCACTGCCGCCTTGGTCACATTGGTGTCAAGCGCATGAAGAAGCTCCATGCTGATGGACTTTTAGAGTCTCTCGATTATGAATCATTTGACACATGCGAACCATGCCTCATGGGCAAAATGACCAAGACTCCGTTCTCCGGAACAATGGAGCGAGCAACCAACTTGTTGGAAATCATACATACCGATGTGTGCGGTCCAATGAGTGTTGAGGCTCGCGGAGGATATCGTTATGTTCTCACTCTCATTGATGACTTGAGTAGATATGGGTATGTCTACTTAATGAAACACAAGTCTGAGACCTTTGAAAAGTTCAAGGAATTTCAAAATGAGGTAGAGAATCAACGTGACCGAAAGATAAAGTTCCTATGATCAGATCGTGGAGGAGAATATTTAAGTCACGAATTTGGTACACACTTAAGGAAATGTGGAATCGTTTCACAACTCACGCCGCCTGGAACACCTCAGCGTAACGGTGTGTCCGAACATCGTAATCGCACTCTATTGGATATGGTGCGGTCTATGATGTCTCTTACCGATTTACCGCGATCATTTTGGGGATACGCTCTAGAGACAGCTACATTCACTTTAAATAGGGCACCGTCTAAATCCGTTGAGACGACACCGTATGAATTATGGTTTGGGAAGAAACCTAAGCTGTCGTTTCTAAAAGTTTGGGGATGCGATGCTTATGTCAAGAAACTTCAACCTGAAAAGCTCGAACCCAAGTCGGAAAAATGCGTCTTCATAGGATATCCTAAGGAAACCATTGGGTATACCTTCTACTTAAGATCCGAGGGCAAGATCTTTGTTGCCAAGAACGGATCCTTTCTGGAAAAAGAGTTTCTCTCGAAAGAAGTAAGTGGGAGGAAAGTAGAACTCGATGAATTACTACCTCTCGAACGGGAAAGTGCAGCTCAGGAAAATGTTCCTGTGATGCCTACACCAACTGAAGAGGAAAATAATGATGATGATCAAGGTACTTCAGATCAAGTTGCTACTGAACTTCGTAGGGCCACAAGGACACGTTCCGCACCAGAGTGGTACGGCAACCCTGTCCTGGAAATCATGTTGTTAGACAACGGTGAACCTTCGAACTATGAAGAAGCGATGGCGGGCCCAGATTCCAACAAATGGCTTGAAGCCATGAAATCCGAGATAGAATCCATGTATGAAAACAAAGTATGGACTTTGACAGACTTGCCTGATGATCGGCGAGCGATAGAAAACAAATGGATCTTTAAGAAGAAGAGGGACGCAGATGGAAATGTTACCATCTATAAAGCTCGACTTGTCGCTAAGGGTTATCGACAAGTTCAAGGGATTGACTACGACGAGACATTCTCTCCCGTAGTGAAGCTGAAGTCCGTCCGAATCATGTTAGCAATTGCCGCATACTATGATTATGAGATATGGCAGATGGACGTCAAAACGGCATTCCTTAACGGACATCTTAAGGAAGAGCTGTATATGATGCAGCCGGAAGGTTTTGTCGATCCTAAGAACGCTAACAAAGTATGCAAGCTCCAGTGATCCATTTATGGGCTGGTGCAAGCATCTCGGAGTTGGAACATTCGCTTTGATGAGATGATCAAAGCGTTTGGGTTTATGCAGACTTATGGAGAAGCCTGCGTTTACAAGAAAGTGAGTGGGAGCTCTGTAGCATTTCTCATATTATATGTAGATGACATACTCTTGACGGGAAATGATATAGAACTTCTGGACAGCATTAAGGCCTACTTGAATAAGTGTTTTTCAATGAAGGACCTTGGAGAAGCTGCTTACATATTAGGCATCAAGATCTATAGGGATAGATCGAGATGCCTCATAGGTCTTTCACAGAGCACATACCTTGATAAGATTTTGAAGAAGTTCAAAATGGATCAATCCAAGAAAGGGTTCTTGCCTGTGTTGCAAGGTGTGAGATTGAGCTCGGCTCAGTCCCCGACCACGGCAAAAGATAAAGAAGAGATGAGTGTCATCCCCTATGCTTCAGCCATAGGATCTATTATGTATGCCATGCTGTGTACCAGACCTGATGTAAACCTTGCCATAAGTTTGGTAGGAAGGTACCAAAGTAATCCCGGCAAGGAACACTGGACAGCGGTCAAGAATATCCTGAAGTACCTGAAAAGGACAAAGGACATGTTTCTCGTTTATGGAGGTGACGAAGAGCTCGTCGTGAAGGGTTACGTCGATGCTAGCTTCGACACAGATCTGGATGACTCTAAGTCACAAACCGGATACGTGTATATGTTGAATGGTGGAGCAGTGAGCTGGTGCAGCTTCAAGTAGAGCATCGTGGCGGGATCTACATGTGAAGCGGAGTACATGGCAGCCTCGGAGGCAGCGCATGAAGCAATTTGGGTGAAGGAGTTCATCACCGACCTAGGAGTCATACCCAATGCGTCGGGGCCGATCAAACTCTTCTGTGACAACACTGGAGCTATTGCCCTTGCCAAGGAGCCCAGGTTTCACAAGAAGACCAGGCACATCAAGCGTCGCTTCAACTCCATCCGTGAAAATTTTCAAGATGGAGACATAGATATTTGCAAAGTACATACGGATCTGAATGTCGCAGATCCATTGACTAAACCTCTCTCACGAGCAAAACATGATCAACACCAGAACTCTATGGGTGTTCGTTTCATCACAATGTAACTAGATTATTGACTCTAGTGCAAGTGGGAGACTGTTGAAAATATGCCCTAGAGGCAATAATAAAAGTATTATTATTATATTTCTTTGTTCATGATAATTGCCTTTATTCATGCTATAACTGTATTATCCGGAAATCGTAATACACGTGTGAATACATAGACCATAATATGTCCCTAGTAAGCCTCTAGTTGACTAGCTCGTTGATCAACAGATAGTCATGGTTTCCTGGCTATGGACATTGGATGTCGTTGATAACGGGATCACATCATTAGGAGAATGATGTGATGGACAAGACCCAATCCTAAGCATAGCACAAGATCGTGTAGTTCGTTTGTTGGAGCTTTTCCAATGTCAAGTATCTTTTCCTTAGACCATGAGATCGTGTAAATCCCGGATACCGTAGGAGTGCTTTGGGTGTATCAAACATCACAACGTAACTGGGTGACTATAAAGGTGCACTACAGGTATCTCCAAAAGTGTTTGTTGGGTTGACACGGATCGAGACTGGGATTTGTCACTCCGTATGACGGAGAGGTATCTCTGGGCCCACTCGGTAATGCATCATCATAATGAGCTCAAAGTGACCAAGTGTTTGGTCACGGGATCATGCATTACGGTACGAGTAAAGTGACTTGCCGGTAACGAGACTGAACAAGGTATTGGGATACCGACGATCGAGTCTCGGGCAAGTAACGTACCGATTGACAAAGGGAATTGTATACGGGGTTGTTTAATCCTCGACATCGTGGTTCATCCGATGAAATCATCGAGGAGCATGTGGGAGCCAACATGGGTATCCAGATCCCGCTGTTGGTTATTGCCCGAGAGTCGTCTCGGTCATGTCTACGTGTCTCCCGAACCCGTAGGGTCTACACACTTAAGGTTCGGTGACGCTAGGGTTGTATGAATATGAGTATGCAGTATACCAAATGTTGTTCAGAGTCCCGGATGAGATCCCGGACGTCACGAGGAGTTCCGGAATGGTCCGGAGGTAAAGAATTATATATAGGAAGTGTTGTTTCGGCCATCGGGAAAGTTTCGGGGTCACCCGGTATTGTATCGGGACCACCGAGAGGGTCTCGGGGGTCCACCGGGTAGGGCCACCCATCTCGGAGGGCCCCAAGGGCTGAAGTGGGGAGGGGAACCAGCCCATAGTGGGCTGGTGCGCCCCCCTAGGCCCACCCCCTGCGCCTAGGGTTGAAACCCTAGGGTGGGGGGGGGGGCGCCCCACTTTGCCTTGGGGGGCACCCCACCCCTCTGGCCGCCGCCCCCTTGGGAGATTGGATCTCCCAGGGCCGGCGCCCCCCCTTGGGGGCCTATATAAAGGAGGGAAAGGGGGAGGGAAGCCGTAACCTGTGCATTGGCGCCTCCCTCCCCCTGCTACACCTCGTCCTCCTCCCGCAACAGCTTGGCGAAGCCCTGCCGGAGTTCTGCTGCATCCACCACCACGCCGTCGTGCTGCTGGATCATCATCAACCTCTCCTTCCCCCTTGCTGGATCAAGAAGGAGGAGACGTCTCCCGTCCCGTACGTGTGTTGAACGCGGAGGTGCTGTCCGTTCAGCACTTGGTCATCGGTGATCTGAATCACGACGAGTACGACTCCATCATCACCATCCCCTTGAACGCTTCCGCACGCGATCTACAAGTGGTATGTAGATGCAATCACTCTCCCATGACTCGTTGCTTAGATGAACTCATAGATGGATCTTGGTGAAACCGTAGGAAATTTTTTAATTTTTTGCAACGTTCCCCAACAGAATTATCTTTTTTTATCTATCTATGCTGAGAAATATCCTCTACTCTCTAGTATCTACTTCTCGACCTCAGCACTGTAAACGCTTTTTTAAAGCGCTGCGCGTTGCGATTCTGTTGGAGATGCTCTAACATGGCAGATGAGTGCTTTAATGTTGCCCACAAGATGCGCGAGTATTACTAGTAGTATTTTTCTTGCCATGTTGAGATTTTGAAACCACGAGTGTGAACATGCAGAGGAGCAATGAAGACCAAACACGGGATATTCGGGACATCTTCAAGGAGCGTGGCAAGTTAAAGAGGAGCTGCACCGAACCTGTAAAACGAGCTTTGGTAAGTAACACCCTTTCAATTACTTTTGTTTAGCCTCGTGTTCTTCGATGTGTATATGTTGTAGTTTCTGTTTCTGTTAAGTGTGGTGTTCTTCGATGTGTAATAAGAAGAGTCTTAATCATCCTAATGCTTTCGTCTTTAACTTGATGTAGGAAGTGGGTGTTCTCACCGTGTAATCTGTTTTTATATTTCTTTTCCTTTTGAATTCACTTCTCCGAGTTCTGTTTATCTGGCTTCTACTAAATGGATCTAGGTTTCTCTGAGTATTGATCTAAAAAAGAAGTAACTTCATGTCAGGATGCAGTTCCTGCGAGGAGGGAAGTATGGTGAACCTCGAGATCATGTTTCCAAAATGAGACTGGATTACACACAAGGTGCCAGTTCCCTAATGATGCTGGATTAGACACAACGTGCAAATTCCCAGATGATGCTGGATTACACACAAGCCAGGTGGAGTCGTCAGCTGTTCGTGTCCTCGTGGCATTAGTAAAGGCTGAAAGAAAGCGTGCAGCGGCCCTTGAGAATGTAGCTGAGTTCCTGAAGAAGCAAAAAGAGCAATCAGATGCTCTCTTCACCCAAGCCAAAGAAGATATGGAAGAAGCCAGAAATAAGCTAGCAGAGGCAGAGCACGCTAGGCGTCTCCTGCTATCTAAAACTGTTGTCAATACAAAATTTCCTTCATAATAGCTAGGTTCAAATGTTTATCCAGTCAGCATGCCTGTTGTGATGTCTGTCCATCTACTGATGTGGCACAAAATGTTTTTTTAGGTCATGTAATAACAAAAATTACTTTCCAAACAATAGCGGACGAAGCATTGGACATGGTATAGTTCATGCGCAAGCCCGACATTCCAAGTCCAACTTCCACATCAAACTCATGTTGACAGATATCTGCACATTCATACATAATGTCCACAACCATGATTCACTTCAAAGCCAAAAAAATGTGAGGAGAGTTATAAATAAAGAAGAACCTCTACTAGTTCCTGCTACCAGTGCGAGCACAACAAGTCAAGACCATGCGGAAATTAATTATATTTTAGTCATTTTTTGTGTTCTAAAATGCCTGCCGGCTCGCGGAAGGACGTGTTGCCGGCACACGTGCGGATTCAATGAAGGCAGGCGGGGCAGTCTTAAGCTGGTTACACGCGGCGAGGAGGCGTGCTCAGCCGGGCCTGCAGCGAGTGTGGCCCTCTTGGCCGGCGCGCCGGTTCAATGCCTGCGCTATGAGAGGTCGTGTCCGTGTCAGAGCAATCACTCCCTCGAGTCCTTTTTTGTTTGGGTATAACAAAATCTCGTTTTACATTCACATTTTACAAGTAAAATTTGTGGACAAACTTTGACCCAAAGTACGATGGGGACTAGTAAACCAGAATGGAGGTAGTAGTTTTTTTTAATCAAAGAAGGGTTTCCCCTTCCGATTACTGAAAATCAGCATCTAAATCTAAACCATAGTATTTGCCCTAGAACTACCAGGTTCAACATCTCGTAACATAAACCCATACAACCATACGCCAAGGAGGTATGTAGTACTATGAATTCCATTTTCGCTCCATACCAATCGTTCTAAAAACTACTTACTACTTATAACGTGCCATTTAAAATCGGAACTCTTAACCCCGCTAAAAAAACTATATTTTAAACGTGGCTACTCGATCTGTGGCAACTGGCGAGCCACCGCGCTCCAAGTCGTTCACCTGTGGTCCCGACCATCAACTCCTACAAAGGTGCTCCACCACGTACCCGGTACCCGCGAATGCAGCAATCGTGCACCTAGGGTTTTAGGGTTTATTTGTTAACGTCGCCTTTACGTAACACTCATGGGTGCGAGACAGCGAGAGGCCGACTGCGTGCGTGCGCCTCTTCTCTTCGTATATGTACTCCACCGTTTGTCTGGTGTCCAAAAAATTATAATAACTACTAGCAATGTGCCAATGCGTTGCCACACGATCAAAGTAGATTAATACATATTCACCGATTTGATAGAAAAAAAGTCTAGTTTTGAAATACGTATATCACTAAAAATATGTTATGTTTCACTCAAAATATATTCCTTTGGCGGTTTTGATGAGATAAGGGAGGCATGTTGTTGGTTTCAAGATTCGAGAAGTGGTATATGTCTAATTTCTACTCTTACTAGCAAGATGCCCGTGCGTTGCACAGAACATCAAAATCTTGTGGGAGAAAAGGATGAACGAGGGAAGGCCTTATCTGCAAATGTGGTGAAGAGTGTGGGTAAATTGCCGTATTTTCCTTCCTATCTGTCAGATATAAATCGGACGACCTAGATTGCAGGATGGCAGGCCCACCATCATCACCAACTCTATTTTTTATCCCTACTCTTATAAAAAGCATTGCCGGTGATGATCGTGTGCCTGCCATCCTGCAATATAGGCCGTCTGATCTATATCTGATGGATAGGAAGGAAACTATGGCAATTTTGCAAAAAGATACCCACACCCCTCTCCACATTTGCAAATAAGGTCTTCCCTCGTTCATCCTTTTCCCCCACAAGATAAACTACTCATACAAATGCATCTTGATGTTCCATGCAATGCATGGGCATCTTGCTAGTTGATGCAAAAACCCATGTGTGTGTGTGAGAGAGAGAGGGAGAGTGGAGGAGGACGGAGTGCATGTGTGACAAATACACAAGTAGTGTGTGTGCGATAGGTATCAGCTTAAAATGAGGCGATAGTGTGTGTGTCCACGATCGAGAGGGCGTGTCTCAATAAGGGAAGAAAAAGCTACATAGATACAAGGAGCGGGAGAGAGACATGTATGCGATGGTGGAAGCATGAGTGTGCGGGTGTATAAACCTATCTAGAGGCTAGCTAGTCGATAAATGTTTGTGAGAGAAATACGAGTCGGGGTGCGAAAGCGAGAGTTTTGTGTGTGTGAGAGAGAGAGACGGTAGTCGGGAAGGGGAGTGGAAGCAGGAGTTGTGTGCGTGTGTCTGTGAGAGAGAGAGGAGACGGTAGTCTGGGTTGTCTGATCGGTGTCAGTCTGGGATGGAGACGAAAAGGAGACCGCAACAAATGTTGTGTCTACAGGAGAGAGAGAGAGAGAGTAATTTTAGTGGCATGAGTCATATGTAGAGACATATAGGGTGTGTGATAGAATCCCATAGAGAGAAAGACAAAGTGAAAGATGAGTGGAGACTGTGTGTGTGGCGGTGAAAAAGAAAGCTTAGGTACCGAGTGATACCAGAGAACAGTAGAGACGTGAGAGATAATGAAAACCGTGTAATGTATAATGATAGGGAGAGTGTGACACTTCTCAAGGGAGATGTCGAGAGACCATGTTTGCAAGGATAGGAGAACATGAAGTGAGCGTGCGGGTGAGCTGGAGAAAAGAGAGTGATGGCTACCTGAAGGAGCATGCATGCGAGAGAGATGGGCGTGAAAGGAGTGAACAAAAAAGGGATTCAAATATTTGAATTCGAGATGATGATACATGTAATCCATACTCGAACCAAAACTGATCTATCAAACATGCATACTCATATGAATTCACACACATCTATGTTATTTAATATGTAGATATTACTGATCCATACATTTTAGTAGAACATAATTTGGTTAAAAAATTTCGAATTCAACCTTAAGATTTCGAGATCGTTGTATTTGTAAATCATATTATACATATAAAGGAGCAGAATTCTTTGTTGTGCTTTTGAAAGTATATGTAAAAAAATGATGTATATAGAATGTAATTCCAATTGAAAATGGATCATGCCTGAAAAAAAATAGTAGAATACAAACGGGATTCGAATTGAGTTAGCACGGTAAACGTGCATTGTGCAAAATTTGAACGAAGTGGGGAAAGTCGCAGTAACCGCCCGAAACCAAAATCTGTGAGATGGAAATCACTACTGCCTATCCCTGCCGCGCAAAGCCTATCTGCTGGATTTCTATAGGTTTCGGTAGGGGTAGGTTTGTAATTTCACCCAAACGTGATGTAACCGCCTCTCACCCGGATTCATACACGGTGGGCGCCAAAACACAGTGTGCCCTCGGCCGAAATCGACTCCCTCCCCGATTCATATTCATACATGGTGGGCGCCAAAAATAAACTCTCGTCGGCAAATATTCGGTGTATGCGAGATTACCGTCCTATCCCCAACTGACTAATGTTGTTGTGATGTAGTAGCAATTTGAAATGGGGGCTAAGTTTGTAAATTTCCTCGCATTTGAGACAAGCGCGCCCTGAATACATGGTTCCCCCCTTCCTCTCTACCTCCCTTTTCCCCATTCGTACTCCGTGGGCGCCAAAACACCCTCTCCACCCCACCCTCCTCCGTCCGCCGCCATCCGCCACCCCATCCACCGCCGTCCTCCTCCACCATGCCGGAGCTGATACCCCGACGCCGCCGTCCATTACAAGAGACCGACCTCTCTCATCCATGCCTTCGGACCGGGATCCTTGCATCCCGTCCTCTCGCTTCATCCCCGCCGTCGTCCACCTTGCCGGCGCCGCTCCTACAACCGTCTTGTCCACCGCGCCCCGCCGCCACCGTCTACCCTCCTAGATCTACTTCCACGCTGCCGACAGTCATCGCTACCGCAGCACGATCAAATTCTCACCAGATGCGTACACGGCACCGCACCAGAGGCGGTACTCTTTCGTATCTGCTCAACTTATTTATCGCAACAAGAAAATAGATCGCCACTGCTTTACTCTGATTTCTTGTCTTGGTGGCGAAGTTGCCTTTGTCCGGTTTGCACCTTCAGATCCGCCATGGCACGCTCAACACTATACTCCCAATGCTTATGGTTTTCCCCTTTTATATTCCACACTAGTTAAATCACAGTAGACTAAATTTCAAAATTGGGTCAGTCGATTTTTCAGAGCTCGCCGGAGTTCGCCGGTGCGATCCAAGGGGCTCGGGTGGTTGTGGGGCCTCACTGAACGAAGAAAACTCGACGCGGGTGGGGGGTGGGGGTGGCGGAGGAACACAGGTGGTAGGGGCCGGTGGTCCGGTCGGTGGCCCATGCGGTGTTCTGTATGGGAAGAATCAGAGACGAGGAAGAAGAAGGGTTAGGAGATGTAGGATCTTCATCCAACCACCTGAAATGCTTGAGAGACAGCTGGGAGTTGCATTCTTAATGCGCTCTGGTTCATCATGTGTGGGCACTGCGCAACCAACATTTTATTATCCAAAATCTGCTTGCTCTTCTTTACCATGTTCCTCTTCCGTTCTTCTTTAATATGTACTCTCCTTGTTCCTAAATACAAGTCTTTGTATAGATTCCACCATGGACTACATATGGAGCAAAATGAGTGAATCTACACTCTAAAATGTATCTGGATACATCTGTATGTGATCCATAGTGGAAATCTCTACCAAGACTTATATTTTGGAACGGAGCGAGTATGCTAGTAGTACACTATGTTCCTTGTACTGAAGATGAGCAGGGACATTTGCAGTGTAGAGATCTATACGGTCAGTTGTAATGGACACTTTGAGCCTCTTTGATTCGTAGGATCTTGTAAACATAGGAATAGGATTTGTAGTGGCCTGCCCACTTGAATCCTATAAGAATAGCAAGGAAATGCGCGGAGCTGTCTCGCCTTTGAGAGTTATACTGATGTTAACAGTACCGCACCTTCACTTGAAGAGAGCTGGTATCCGAAGCCTTTCTAGCCGTACCGGCAATACTAGCACATATATTCCAGCAAGTTCCACTTTGCTGATTTTACTCTGATGCTTAAGGTTTTCCCGTTATATCTACACTATGATCTGTGTAGCTGCTTTGTGTCGCACTAGCAGCAATCCACTCTTGAAGCTAAACACTGCAATGACTTACAAAATTGGCACCAAGGCATTGAGTGCCATTCTGGATGCAATGAAACTCATACGCTTCCCACCTGTTGACTCTTGTTCAGAATATGATCCTAATGACTATTCTAACCTCGAGGAGTCAAAGGCAGATGGCATGTCCTGTTCACCCATCAAGGTGCCTATTCTAATTTGGCAATGTTTTATTGATTGCGGGTATCTTGAATATGTTGTCTTGCATTTCTTCTACTTTGTTGCACTGCCATCTGCTTAGTTTACTCATCATATATGTCGAGATACCATGCCCATCCATTATCAATACATATTCCATCTGTCATCATACCATGTTGTCCACTCAAATGCTGCTCGTGTGCATCAGACATCAAAAAGGAAGAGGGTGATTGCCGAACCTGAAGGAGCACCAGCAAAGTCCTTGAAAAACGTGGTGGTGCCTGAGAAATCAGACAACACCCCACTTATATTGGCTATACAACCAGTGACACAAAACGTAGGACCGACTCCAGCAGACTGTACCCATACTTCACTGGCCACACCACTAGCCCCACCACACAGGACCTGCACTCTAGCAAAAGGTATATTGATTTCATTTGCCATAGCACCAGCTGTACCACAGAAAAATCCCACTCCAGCAAAAAGTACAGCAAGTCCACCGGCCGAAGACCAATCCCAACTGCAGAGACGGCCAATTCCTGCAGATTGGAACCCCATTCCATTTATTCCCAGTTTAAAAGACAATGCTTTCAATGTTGTTAGGGACTACATGCATATATTCCCATCATGGGAAGATTATTGTGAAGACAAACACCATTTTCACATCTTCCTGTCCAACTTACGTGTAAGTGCTATTATTCATGGTTATTATTTTCCTGTTTTCAGCTGATTGAACACATCAATGATTTACATTACATTGTTGTAACAAGGCGAGGGTCAATCTGGATAGTCATGACGAGCAAAGCTTGCTTGTGCTTTTCAAGGAAGCATTGCAGCAGTATCGGTGTTACCCGAGGAAATCACACTTTGGTGGCAAATCTATAAACAAATTTCCGGTGAAATCTCCTGTGCTAAATTTAGAAGACATTGAACTGAAAAACCTTCTTATGCACAGGTCTCGTTCCCAGGATGAGGTACTGTCTATGAAATCACATGACAATTTGAACTTCTACTTTTCCGCATGTGCCTTACGGATCTTGTTTGCAGGAAATCTGCTCGAAGAAGAATTCCGGTTTGAAAAGAACGACAGGATATCGCAAATATGCTGCCCGCTGCTTTGCTCTTGTGAGTACCTATTGTCCTGTATCCTTGTACTTGCATACATACCTGGTTCACTATGTGACAGCAGTATGCATGATAGCTTGCTTATCAATTGTTCGCTCCAAATTACCTGATCTGTATGAATGGTTACATTAGTGTAGAATATATCCAATGCCAATGTTTTTTTAGCTCTGCATTGTTCTTGTAAGTACATGTTGTCCTTTATCAGTGTACTTATAATGACAGGTAGTTGTTCATGTACCATCACTCTGCAGCTTATTTTCCTTTGACCTCCATTTTCTAGACATCAGATCTATATTTACTCTTACCATAAGGTTGGTACTGAAGAAGTTTAGCTGTGCATTGCTCTTGGTTGTACCTTTTTCCTGTATCGCTGCACTTACATTTATAGCTACTTGGTTATGTAGCATCACTCTTCATCTTATCTTAAATATACTCCATTCTTTCGTATATTATCACATCTATATTTACTCTTAACAAAATGTAGAATAAAGGCAATGCTTATGAAGAAGATTCTGTGGTAAAGTTCTTGAATTGCCCCCCATCAGCATGGACAAGGCCTTTATAGAGCCTGTCTTCACCAATAATGTAAGTTTGTCCATCTCAAGCCTTCAAACTTTGTTGTATATATTTGGTTAGGCATGACTGCAACAGCTGTTTATTTTTGGTGTTTGCATCAAATTGCATGTTTAAAGTTTATTATGTAGTTCATAAACAAAAGTTTGTCCTTTCTCAATTTAAGTTTCCAGTTGTACAACCAAGTTCCTTATTCATACCATGTAAATTAAACTATAAAGAGCAAGTGATCTTCTTTTGCACTGCATGTATGCTTCTATTCTTCATCCGTAATCCAGTGGTGTGGTGAACCTACCCACTACAGCACAATGTCATATTCTGCAATGTCTTAACTATGAACAATGTCATATCATTCTACTACTCCCTCCGTCCGAAAATACTTGTCATTGAAATGGATGTATCTAGATGTATTTTAGTTCTAGACACATCCATTTTGATGAGAAGTAATTCCAGACGGAGGGATTATTATTTAAACCATCTCTTTATTTGCCAATCTGAAATGGGATAAATTGACGGCACACTAACCATTGATACTTATGAGTTCTTGATCTATAATCCAGTGGTGTCGTGAAGTTGCCAACTCCTTCACAATGTCATTTCCTGCCATGTCTTGACCTGAACAATACCATATTGTGTTAATGCAATTTTAAACTGTGTCACTTTATTCGTCAGTAAGAAATGTGATGAATTGTCAGCACTGATACTTTTATGTGCAAAACCTATCATCTGTCTGCTTGTTTATCTTTCAGAGTGAGGAAGATTTAAGTGTTGAACAAGCATAGTCTCATCATCTTGCTCATCTGCTTGCGCTACAGCTCCCTAGCAGGGCTAACCTTTGTTGAACTCTATTGAAGTGCTGTCGGTTTTGTATATTATTTTGTCGGCGTGTTTATTTGCACTGGTGGCGATCTTTGATGCCCAGTGTATGTAAAATGCTGTCTGCTTGTGCTTTATTATCATAGTGGCGAACTTTGATGCCCAGTGGATGTAATATGCTAGAATTTCTTTATTGTATAGTCTAGGTTTTTTCTTATTCATGATGCTGCAGTTATTTTACTGTATATTTATCCTGTCTTCGCAGTAAACCGGCCAAACCGTAAAATTACGGTACATAATCGGGCCGTCATGTGATGTCTACTACACAACCTTCTTCTTGTAGACGTTGTTGGGCCTGCAAGTGCACATGTTTGTAGGACAGTAGCAAATTTCCCTCAAGTGGATGACCTAAGGTTTATCAATCCGTAGGAGGCGTAGGATGAAGATGGTCTCTCTCAAGCAACCCTGCAACCAAATAACAGAAAGTCTCTTGTGTCCCCAACACACCCAATACAATGGCAAATTGTATAGGTGCACTAGTTCGGCGAAGAGATGGTGATACAAGTGCAAAATAGATAGTAGATAAAGGTTTTTATAATCTGAAATAATAAAAACAGCAAAGTAACTAATGATAAAAGTGAGCGTAAACGGTATTGCAATGATAGGAAACAAGGCCTAGGGTTCATACTTTCACTAGTGCAAGTTCTCTCAACAATAATAACATAATCGGATCATAAAACTATCCCTCAACATGCAACAAAGAGTCACTCGGAAGCCACTAATAGCGGAGAACAAACGTAGAGATTATGGTAGGGTACGAAACCACCTCAAAGTTATTCTTTCGGATCAATCTATAAAAGAGTTCGTACTAGAAGAACACCTTAAGACACAAATCAACCAAAACCCTAATGTCACCTAGATACTCCATTGTCACCTCAAGTATCCGTGGGCATGATTATACGATATGCATCACACAATCTCAGATTCATCCAACCAACACAAAGTACTTCAAAGAGTGCCCCAAAGTTTCTATCGGAGAGTCAAGAACGTGTGCCAACCCCTATGCATAGGTTCCCAATGTCACGAACCCGCAAGTTGATCACCAAAACATACATCAAGTGGCACATGATATCCCATTGTCACCACAGATAATCACGGCAAGACATACATCAAGTGTTCTCATAAAAGACTCAATCCGATAAGATAATTTCAAAGGGGAAACTCAATTCATCACAAGAGAGTAGAGGGGGAGAAACATCATAATATCCAACTACAATAGCAAAGCTCGGGATACATCAAGATCGTGCCATAGAGGAACACGAGAGAGAGATCAAACACATAGCTACTGGTACATACCCTCAGCCCCGAGGGTGAACTACTCCCTCCTCGTCATGGATAGCGCCGGGATGATGAAGATGGCCACCGGTGATGGGTTCCCCCTCCGGCAGGGCGCCGGAACGGGCTCCCGAGAGGTTTTTGGTGGCTACAGAGGCTTGCGACGACGGAACTCCCCATCTATCTTCTGTTCTGGAAGTTTTACGATACGTAGGTATATATGGGTGCAGGGGGTATGTCGGTGGACCGAAGGGGGGGCCACGAGGCAGGGGGGCGCGCCCCCACCCTCGTGGGCACCTCCCTTCTTCCTTGACGTGCACTCCAAGTCCATCGGATGGCTTTCCTTCCAAAAATAACTTCTCCAGTTGATTTCGTTCCGTTTTGACTCCGTCTGATATTCCTTTTCCTCGAAACACTGAAATAGGCATAAAACAGCAAATCTGGGCTGGGCCTCCAGTTAATAGGTTAGTCCCAAAAATAATATAGAAGTGGATAATAAAGCCCAATATAGTCCAAAATAGTAGATAAAGTAGCATGGAGCAATCAAAAATTATAGATACATTGGAGACATATCAAGCATCCCCAAGCTTAATTCCTGCTCGTCCTCGAGTAGGTAAATGATAAAAAAAGAATTTTTGATGCAGAGTGATACTTTAGCATAATTTCAATGTAAATCTTCTTAATTGTGATATGAATATTCAGATCCGAAAGATTCAAGAGAAAAGTTCATATTGACACAAAAATAATAATACTTCAAGCATACTAATCAAAGCAATCATGTCTTCTCAAAATAACATGGCAAAAGAAAGTTCATCCCTACAAAATCATATAGTTAGGCTATGCTTCATTTTCGTCACACAAAGATGTTCCCAACTTATATACCCCCAATGACAAGCCAAGCAATTGTTTCATACTTAAATAATCTCAAACTTTTTCAACCTTCACGCAATACATGAGCACGAGCCATGGATATAGCACTATGGGTGGAATAGAATATGATGATGGGGATTGTGTGGAGAAGACAAAAAAGGAGAAAGTCTCACATTGACGAGGATAATCAACGGGCTATGGAGATGCACATCAATTGATGTCAACATGAGGAGTAGGGATTGCCATGCAACGGATGCACTAGAGCTATGAATGCTCAATAAAAGAAAACTAGTGGGTGTGCATCCAACTCGCTTGCTCATGAAGACCTAGGGCAATTTGAGGAAGCCCATCGTAGGAATATACAAGCCAAGTTCTATAATGAAAAATTCCCACTAGTATAAAAAGGACAACTTTATGAGACTCACTACATGAAGAACAAGGTGCTATTTTGAAGCACAATATATGAGACTCACTACATGAGGAACAAGGTGCTACTTTGAAGCACAAGTGTGGAAAAAGAGATAGTAGCATTGCCCTTTTTTCTTTTCTTTCTTTTCTTTTCCTTTTCTTTTTTTGGGCCTTTCTTTTTTTCTTTTGGGCTTTTTTTTGGGGGGGGGGGGGCAATGCTCTAACAATGATGATCATCACACTTCTATTGATCACAACATAAGGATTACAACTCGAAACTTAGAACAAGATATGACTCTATATGAATGCCTCCGGCGGTGTACCGGGATGGTGCAATGAATCAAGAGTGACATGTATGAAAAATAATGCATGGTGGCTTTGCCACAAATACGATGTCAACTACATGATCATGCAATGGCAATATGACAAAAGTAATGTATGTCATGAATATGATGATGGAAGTTGCATGGCAATATATCTCGGAATGGCTATGGAAATGCCATGATAGGTAGGTATGGTGGCTATTTTGAGAAAGATATAAGGAGGTTTATGTGTGATAGAGCGTATCATATCACGGGGTTTGGATGCACCGACGAAGTTTGCACCAACTCTCAAGGTGAGAAAGGGCAATGCACGGTACCGAAGAGGCTAGCAATGGCGGAAAGGTAAAAGTGTGTATAATCCATGGACTCAACGTTAGTCAAAAGAACGCATATACTTATTTCAAAAATTTAGAAGTCATCAAAAATCAAGTACTACACGCATGCTCCTAGGGTGATATATTGGTAGGAAAAGACCATCGCTCGTCCCCGACCGCCGCTCATAAGGATGCACAAGCCAGGTACACTTCATGTTTCAAATTTGTTACACAACTTTAACCATACGTGCTTGCTACGGGACTTGCACACTTCAACACAAGCATTTCTCAAATTCACAATTACTCAACTAGCACGACTTTGATATTATCACCTCCATATCTCAAAACAATTATCAAATATCAAACTTTTCTTAGTATTCAACACACTCATAAGAAAGTTTAGCATATCTTGAATACCAAGTATATTAACATTAAGCAAATTATCATGCTATTAATGACTCTCAAAATAATCTAAGTGAAGCATGAGAGATCAATAGTTTCTTTAAAACAAATCCACCACCGTGCTCTAAAAGATATAAGTGAAGCACTAGAGCAAAAATTATAACGCTCAAAAGATATAAGTGAAGCACTATGAGCAAAACTATCAAGCTCAAAAGATATAAGTGAAGCACATAGAGTATTCTAGCAAATTCAAATTTATGTATGGCTCTCTCATTTAATAATTTCAGATCTTGATACTTTATTCAAACAGCAAGCAAAGCTAAAGAAAACTACATTGCAAGGATAGCACAACTCATGTGAAGAAGCAAAAACTTAGGCTCAACCGATACTAACCGATAGTTGTTGAAGAAGAAAGGTGGGATGCCTACCAGGGCATCCCCAAGCTTAGATGCTTGAGACTTCTTGAAATATTATCTTGGGGTGCCTTGGGCATCCCCAAGCTTGAGCTTTTGTGTCTCCTTAATTCCTCTCATATCATGATTTCTCTTTTTATCAAAAGCTTCATTCACAACAAACTCAACAAGAACTCGTGAGATAGGTTAGTATAAACCAATGCCTACAGCTGGGCCGGCCCATTAATGTCGGCGAAATCTCGTGGGCCTTTAGCCGGGCCGGCCATTATGATCCGCAAGAATCTTGTGGGACTTTACCTGGGCCGGCCCATTATGGCACACAAAAATCTTGTGGGCCTTTACCTGGGCCGGCCCATTATGGCCCGCAAAATCTTGTGGGCCGTTAGTTGGGCCAGCCCATTATGGTCCGCAAAATCTCGTGGGCCTTTAGCTGGGCCGGCCCATTATGGTCCGCAAAATCTTGTGGGCCTTTAGTTGGGCCGGCCCATTTAAACTTGATGGGTCGGTCCACGTGTCAACATATCATAGGCGTGTCTCGCCCATTGGATGAGTGACACCTATGCCAGCGCGGACCTGACATGTGTCTCCTCCAGCCAATGATGATTTTACACGTGGAAAATCCCCATTGGTCGGGGCTGTTAACGGGTTATTGGATCCAAAACCCGACACGATAGCTTAACGGCGTTCCGTTACAGTGGATGCCACGTGTCGGTCACCCTTGACGAATGCACTTCTGTGACGCGCGATTTATCGTCATGGAAGTGGACACTTCCGTGATGATAATTTTGGTAATGTCATGGAACACTTCTACGACAGCACAGGTATGACTATTTGATTCTGTCATAAATTTGTCATGGATGTACATGCATGACAAAAAACGCGACCTACTGTGACAAACACGTATCATCACGGAAGTGTATTTTTTTGTAGTGGGGTTGCATAAATTCCTCCAAATAAATTTCCCTTTCTACTATTATTCTGCAACCTACGTGCAACTATTGCTCCCAAGTTGTAACCTTTATAACCTAAGACAGCACTCTTGAGGACACACAGATCAGGAACACACATGTGACAAGCTTCGTCTTTACCATTAATGCATCTACCAATAAAGAGAGCAAAATAATGTATAGCAGGAAAATGAATGCTCCCTATGGTAGCTTGTGCTATGTCCCTAGATTCTCCCATAGTAATACTAGCAAGGAAACCTCTAAATTTAGATTTGTGAGGATCATTAATATTACCCCACTGCGGGAGTTTGCAAGCAGTTGTGAAATCCTCTAAATCCATGGTATAAGATGTGTCATAAATATCAATATGACACTAGGAGAATTACGCACACAATTATATTTAAACCTCCGCACAAAGGAATCAGTCAATTGATAGTACTGAGGACACTTATCTTGTAAGAAGTCCTCCAACTCAGCATTACGCACAAACGCGTCAAATTCCTCCTTAAAGCCTGCTTCGACCATAAAATCATCGGATGGCCACTCACAAGCTCGTACATCCGCGTCCCTCGGCAGTTCAACATCTTGCTCACATATAGCAATCCTGGGCCCTTTCTTCACCGAGGAACCACCTTGGTACATTCTCCTAGACATAATTCTTTTTCTGAAAAATTCTGAAATTTTAGTAACTCCAAAATAAAAGTGAATAAAATTAAACAAGATTGGTAGCAACTACTCCTACAAGTGCCTAGGGCCTATATCATGCATTGGAATTGCTTGGGACCTCATAAATTTAACATGCAAGCTCAAGAACATGGTCACCAATGTAGCAAAAATTTGCAATGAATAAAACACTAGAACAAAAACTAATTGGACCAATGGAGGAGTCACATACCAAGTAACAATCTCCCTAAGCAGTTTTGTGAATGGAGCTTTGAGCAAGGAGATCGAAAATCACATCAAAATGAGCTAGAACTCGTGCTTGAGCTGGATGGGGATTTTTTTGGGTAGAAGATGAAGTGTGTGGGTGCTGGCATAAGTGGACGGGGGCCACCAGGGGCCCAAGAGACAGGGGGCGCGCCCAGGGGTAGGAGGCGCGCCCTCCACTCTCGTGGCCTGGTGCTTGCCCCTCCTGCAGTGTTTTCAGTGCCTAAAATCCTCAAATATTCCATAAAAAAATCATACTAAATTTGCAGGGCATTTGGAGCACTTTTATTTTCGGGATATTTTTTAATGCACGGATAATTCAGAAAACAGATGGATAATACTATTTTTGCTTTATTTATTCTAAATAACAGAAAGTAAAAAGTGGGTACAGAAGGTTGTGCATTCTAGTTTCATCCATCTTATGATCATCAAAATGAATCCACTAACAAGGTTGATCAAGTCTTGTTAACAAACTCATTCTGAATAACACGGAACCGGAGAAATTTCGAATAACACTAAGTTACCTCAACGGGGATATAAAAATCCCCAACAATAAGAATATCATACTTTTTCTTGATAGTAGGGAGAGGAAATTCAAAACCTCCAATAATAATAGTTAGAATTTTTCCAATAGAATTGATGCTATAAACTTGAGATTGTTTCCTCGGAAAGTGTACCGTATGCTCATTACCATTAACATGAAAAGTGACATTGCCTTTGTTGCAATCAATAACAGCCCCTGCAGTATTAAGAAAAGGTCTACCAAGGATAATAGACATACTATCATCCTCGGGAATATCAAGAATAACAAAGTCCGTTAAGATAGTGACATTTGCAACCACAACAGGCACATCCTCACAAATACCGACAGGTATAGCAGTTGATTTATCAGCCATTTGCAAAGATATTTCAGTAGGTGTCAACTTATTCAATTCATGTCTACGATATAAAGAGAGAGGCATAACACTAACACTGGCTCCAAGATCACATAAAGCAGTTCTAACATAATTTCTTTTAATGGAGCATGGTATAGTTGGTACACCCAGATCTCCAAGTTTCTTTGGTATTCCACCCTTAAAAGTGTAATTAGCAAGCATGGTGGAAATTTCAGCTTCCAGTATCTTTCTTTTATTTGTAATGATATCCTTCATATACTTAGCGTAAGGGTTTACTTTGAGCATATCAGTTAAGCGCATACGTAAGAAAATAGGTCTAATCATTTCAGCAAAGCACTCAAAATCCTCACCATCCTTTGTCTTGGATGGTTTAGGAGGAAAGGGCATGGGTTTCTAAACCCATGGTTCTCTTTCTGTACCGTGCTTCCTAGCAACAGAATCTCTCTTATCATGATGTTGATTCTTTGACTGTGGGTTATCAAGATCAACAGCAGGTTCAATCTCTACTTCATTGTTTTTGCTAGGTTGAGCATCAACATGAACATTATCATTAACATTATCACTAGGTTCATGTTCATCACCTGATTGTGTTTCAGCATTAGAGATATAAATATCATTGGGATTCTCAGGTGTGTCTACAGTAGGTTCACTAGAAGCATGCAAAGTTCTATCGTTTTTCTTTTTCTTCTTTTTAGAAGAACTAGGTACCTCTAAATTGTTTCTCTGAGAATCTTGCTCGATTCTCTTAGGGTGGCCTTCGGGATACAGAGGTTCCTGAGTCATTCTAGAAGTTCTAGTAGCCACTCTAACAGCAACGTCATTTTTATTATTTAGTTCATCAAGCAGATCATTTTGAGCTTTGAGTACTTGCTCAGCTTGAGTAGCAACCATAGAAGTATATTTGCTAATGAGTTTGAGTTCACCTTTAACTCTAGCCATATTATCGCTCACGCGTCCTATCTCGAAAGCATTATTCTTTGACTCTCTACCAACATAAGCATTAAAACTTTCTTGTCTAGCCATAAAGTCATCAAATTCATCTAAGCACGGGCTATGAAATTTAGTAGAGGTGATTTCAACTTTATCATATCTATAGAGAGAATTTACCTTTACTACCTGTGTCGGGTTATCAAGACAATGTGGTTCTTCAACAGGCGGTATATTAAGACCATGTATTTCCTCAATAGGAGGTAAATTCTTAACATCTTCAGCTTTAATGCCTTTTTCTTTCATTGATTTCTTTGCCTCTTGCATATCTTCAGGAATGAGAAATAAAACACCTCTCTTCTTCGCAGTGGGTTTAGGAATAGGCTCAGGAGTTGGCTCAACTGTTTCAGAAATTGCCTCAGGAATTGGCTCAGGAAGAGTCCAATTATTTTCATTAGTCAACATATTATTCAATAGTAATTCAGCTTCGTCGATTGTTCTTTCCCTGAAAACACAACCAACACAATTATCCAAGTAGTCCTTGGAAGCATCGGTTAGTCCATTATAAAAGATATCAAGTATTTTATTTTTCTTAAGAGGATGATCAGGCCAAGCATTAAGTAACCGGAGAAGCCTCCCCCAATCTTGTGGGAGACTCTCTTCTTTGATTTGCACAAAATTATATATTTCCCGCAAGGCAGCTTGTTTCTTATGAGCAGGGAAATATTTAGCAGAGAAGTAATAAATCATATCCTGGGGACTACGCACATAGCCAGGAGCAAGAGAATTATACCAAGTCTTAGCATCACCCTTTAATGATAACGGAAATATCTTAAGAATATAATAATAGCAAGACTTCTCATCATGAGTAAACAGGGTAGCTATATCATTCAACTTGGTAAGATGTGCCAAAACAGTTTCAGATTCAAGGCCATAAAAAGGATCAGATTCAACTAAAGTAATAATCTCAGAATCAACAGAGAATTCATAATCCTTATGAGTAACACAGATAGGTGAAGTAGCAAAAGCAGGGTCAGGTTTCATTCTAGCATTAAGAGACTGCTGCTTCCATTTAGCTAATAATTTCTTAAGATCATATCTATCATTGCAAGCAAAGATTTCCCTAGCAGGTTCTTCATTCATAACATAACCCTTAGGAACAACAGGCAATTCATAATCATTGGGAGAACTTTCATCATCACTATCATCAATAATAGCATCTTCAATAATTTCATTCCCGCTAACTCTAGCAAGTTGTTCATCAAGAAATTCACCTAATGGCAAAGTAGTATCACGCACAGAAGTAGTTTCATCATGCGTAGCAGAAGTGGAAATCATCAATAACGTGCGACATATCAGAATTCATAGCAGCAGCATGTTTACGTGTCACAAGCTTACTAATAACAGAAGGAGAATCTAGCGCAGAGCTAGATGGCAGTTCCTTAGCTCCCCTCGTAGTTGAGGGTAAAATCTTGGTTCTGTCGTCTTTCCAGTTCTTCATAGTGATCAATAGATATAAATCCCAAGTGACTCAGAGAATAGAGCTATGCTCCCCGGCAACGGCGCCAGAAATTAGTCTTGATAACCCACAAGTGTAGGGGATCGCAACAGCTTTCGAGGGTTAAGTATTCAACCCAAATTTATTGATTCGACACAAGGGGAGCCAAAGAATATTCTTGAGTATTAGCAGTTGAGTTGTCAATTCAACCACACCTGGATAACTTAATATCTGCAGCAAGGTATTTAGTAGCAAAGTAGTATGATAATAAAAGTAACAGTGGCAAAAGTAAAGATAATAGTTTTTGGGTTTTTGTAGTAGTTGTAACAGTAGCAACGGAAAAGTAACTAAGCGAAGAACAATATGTGAAAAGCTCGTAGGCAATGGATCGGTGATGGATAATTATGCCGTATGCGATTCCTCATGTAATAGCTATAACATAGGGTGACACAGAACTAGCTCCAATTCATCAATGTAATGTAGGCATGTATTCCGTAAATAGTCATACGTGCTTATGGAAAGAACTTGTATGACATCTTTTGTCCTAGCCTCCCGTGGCAGCGGGGTCCTAGTGAAAACTAAGGGATATTAAGGCCTCCTTTTAATAGAGAACCGGAACAAAGCATTAGCACATAGTGAATACATGAACTCCTCAAACTACGGTCATCACCGAGAAGTATCCCGATTATTGTCACTTCGGGGTTGTCGGATCATAACACATAATAGGTGACTATAGACTTGCAAGATAGGATCAAGAACACACATATATTCATGAAAACATAATAGGTTCAGATCTGAAATCATGGCACTCGGGTCATAGTGACAAGCATTAAGCATAGCAAAGTCCTAGCAACATCAATCTCAGAACATAGTGGATACTAGGGATCAAACCCTAACAAAACTAACTTGATTACATGGTAAATCTCATCCAACCCATCACCGTCCAGCAAGCCTACGATGGAATTACTCACACATGGCGGTGAGCATCATGAAATTGGTGATGGAGGATGGTTGATGATGACGACGGTGACGAATTTCCCTCTCCGGAGCCCCGAACGGACTCCAGATCAGCCCTCCCGAGAGAGATTAGGGCTTGGCGGCGGTTCCGTGTCGTAAAACGCGATGAAACTTTCTCTCTGGGTTTTTTCTCCCCGAACATGAATATATGGAGTTGGAGTTGAGGTCGGTGGAGGTCCAGGGGGCCCACGAGATTGGGGGGCGCGCCCCCTGTCTCGTGGACAGGGTGTGGCCCCCCTGGTGTATTTCTTTCACCCAGAAATTCTTATTAATTCCAAAAAGTGCCTCCGTGGATTTTCAGGACATTCCGAAAACTTTTCTTTTCTACACATAAAACAACATCATGGCAGTTCTGCTGAAAACAACGTCAGTCCGGGTTAGTTTCATTCAAATCAAGCAAGTTAGAGTCCAAAACAAGGGCAAAAGTGTTTGGAAAAGTAGATACGTTGGAGACGTATCACACCACAAATAGAAGTGATTGATCATACACAAACATTCATAGACATAATCATGCAGATAACTGAGTTGATCGTGCTTGGTCTTGAGATTCACTATTGAAGCCTCTGGAGCACTTGCTGCTTTTGCAGCCTTTGCTCTCTCAATCTTCTACTGGGCCTCAACACAAGTAGGATGTGAAGCATCCATGACAACCTCGTTGTCCTCAAAATCTGGCCTCTGGGGTAGATGCTCTTTGTTAAGGATATATGTCACAGTCCCAACCTTGGAGTTGATCAACATCTGGATGTGTGGGGCATATCCATAAGACCTCTTCTGGTCGACTTCTGTCCTCTTTACTATCTCAACAATCAAGCTCGTGACTTTGAACTTCTGTGGCACATCAAACAAATGTAGCAAGTTGATGGAATGGCCACGTATCATCCTGTGATCTCCAGACTTGGGAAACAGAGTGTGCCTCAAGATGGTGTTCATTGTGGTCAAACTAGCAAGCAGATATCTTTCCTAGGTTTGCCATACACATCAAGATCATCTTCTCTTTCCTCGGGAGCATTGATAAACTTTTCCCATTCAGAAATTGATGACTGGTATATAGTTCCCTCAGTCATCCACACAATCTTCCCATCAGGGTAGAAGTGGCCAGTGGAGTAGAACTGCACGATCATCTCATTGTTCCATTCTGTCAATTTTTGTCCGAAAAACTTATCAACACCATTCAACCTGAAGCTCTTAGGAACATGGGGAAAATAGTCTTCATTATCATCAATGTATTTCCAGTCAACCCATTTCATGTCACAGGCTATGGGCTTCTTGTCCAGTAGCACAGTCTCATAGAAGTCCTGCTATTCTCTGGTATGAAAACAATAGTCCACAACACTCCTTATCCTTGTGGCATATGGATCATTTTGTCTCCATAGTCTCAGACCATGATCCTTCCTCAACTTCATGTTTTCTGCCACATGATGATCATCATTATGATCTGGGATCTTGGGCTTCAATTTCCTGAGCACTAGTGGCTCATCATCTTCCTGAACTTCAGGCACTGGGGCCTTGTTCTTCTCTGCAGCTGAGATATTCCTATCGGATCTCTTTGGAACTGAAGGCTGGGGTGCTTGAGATGGAGCTTTGGGCTTGGGGGCAGACTTGGGCTTTGAAGGAGCAGCACCAGTCTTGATAGCATCTGTCATCAGCTTTTGTGACTTGGCAGGAGGTGCAATAGGCTCTTCCTCCTCCTCATCTTCTTCCTCATCAGAAGAATGCTTTTTCAAACTCAGCCATTGGATCTATAAGTTTGCACCATCTTCCTCTTTTCCTTTCCTTCTTATTCTCACTTGCACCACTTGGTGTAGTAGTAGTTTCTTGCTCTTGAAAAGCTCTAGACTATCTGACTTTGGACATTGGTGCTCTCTTGGCAGATTGCTTTTGCTTGAGACCTTTTTGTGGTGGCAGCAGCACCATGTTCTTTCCTCAATACTTTCTTCTTGGAGGTCACTTCCTCCTCAATCACAAAGTCTTCATCCTCACTCTCAGAAGTTCTTTTCTTTCTTTTCCTGGTAGCTGCCTTTGGCAAATTGCTGGGAGTGCTTCTGCTTCCATCATCATAGCTACCAGAGGGACTAGTGCCCTCACTGAGGTTAACTTGCTCTTCAGACTTGCTCCGGCTGTCACTGGCTTCTGACATTGCTGCAACTGACCCTGTGAAAAGATGGGTGTGGGTAGAGTAGATGAGCATCACAAAATACAGCTGGTTTTTGCAAAAATTGAGACAAAACTTAACTTCAGTTTTCTGCAGAAAGCATTTTAGAGCTACCGATTTGACAATCTCGGTGACAATGAAGCACTAACAGAGTCTAACACATGCAGTTTCGGTGAGACCGAGACGCAGTTCGGTGACTCTGAGATGGTAGGGTTTCACTGAGACAGTGATTTCGGTCTCACCGATTAGTACACTTCGGTCAGGTCTAGTTGTACTTAGTGCAATGGTCAGGGCCAATCGGTGTGAGCGAAATCTTCAGATCGGTCGGTCCGAGATGGATTCTGCGGAAACCTAACCCTAAGTTTTTGCATCAAATCTATTCTTGAGGAATATTTGCATGGATAAGAAGCTTTAAAACGTGGCAAGAATACTGGCATTTGCTTTGTGCATTGAACCGAAGATAAAAATAGCACAAAGTTGTCGAATCTGTACCGTAACTTGGTGACGGTTCGCTACGGCGGCAACGGCGCCGGAGAAATCCATTGACGGCGGCGGAGGCCAACGGCGGAGGTACACTGGCGAAGACGCCGACGATTCGGAGACCAAGGAGCGGCAGTGCCTGGGCGCGAGCTCGTGCGGTTTGAAGAAATTTTCAACCGTACGGGTACGCGAGATATATATACCCAGGCGCTGTCGGTGTGGCACCGAGATGCGAAACTGTAGACAGTTCCAGCAACACGGACCTGGAATCGCCGCCGCCACCGCAGCGCCGTTAGGTTTGAGAATTGAGAATCAGGGGAGGGAGACGTGCTCGGCTGCTCGCCTACGCACCTAACTAGACAGCGCTCGGTCCTTGGTCTCGTTTGCTGCGTGCCTCACGACGCTCGGTCCTCAGATTGGATTGCATTAATTCCTGGGCCAATATAAAATATTTATTAAAAATGTAGGCCAAAATCTTGGGTATTCGAGGGAATTCCTAGGAAGACCCCAGCTCCGCCACCTTGTGCGTGGATGCGTTCGTATGAGCGAGTGTATGCGTGTATATATGAGCGCTTTGCGTTAGTACTGTGTTAAAAAGAAAAGAAAAAGGTA
Organism: Triticum timopheevii; assembly: GCA_963921465.1. Taxonomy (NCBI): domain Eukaryota; kingdom Viridiplantae; phylum Streptophyta; class Magnoliopsida; order Poales; family Poaceae; genus Triticum; species Triticum timopheevii. Next base: position 465,811,435 of record OY997272.1, on the reverse strand, counting down.
CGAGACAAGCAAAGGCCGCCGATCGAATAGAACAGATGCATTGGTTCGTTCCGCGGGAGGAGGGATCGATTCCATTCCTTGCACCGGGCAACTCCTTTTTCGAGCGAGCACGCCGTGCTTCCAAGCTACTACTACGTGCGGAAAACAAGCAAGCACATGCAGCAGTAGGGTTGGGCGTTCACGAGGCCGGCGCGCCGGCGAGGTGGCCGCCTTTACACAACACGCGGCGGATTACGTTTGCTGCGACGCCGCGCATCTCCGCTCCGTACTCCTCCCCTTCACGTCGCGACGCATACGTGCGGACGGCAACGCTACTTCCATACGCAAAGCGGCGGGGCAACAAGGGCCGCCGGCCTATCTTCGAACGGCAAAAAGGTCCCGCTGACCTTCGCCAGGCGGGGTCAACACTCCGGCGATCCTATCTCAGGCGCCACGCCTCGTGCAGAGCAAGAAACACACGAGTTTAGTTGGCAGTGTGTGTTTGAGTATTTCCCCCATTTTGTTTGGGATTTTCTCATTTCGTTTCACTCGAGATTCAGGGTGGTCCAGTGCCAGCAGAGTGCATAATCCTGCCCTGTCTCGTCAGAAACGAGTTTCTCAAATGCAACTTTGCTGGAATAATTGTCCAGTTTGGATTGTTTCTCGTTCCAGGATGATAAGTAATTGCTGGAAGAACTTGCTGAATTTTTGGTGGCTAGGCCGCTAGATACAGATATCGTTCAGCGACAGAGTGGAGGCCTCGTCAGTGATTCTTATTCCTTCTCTTTGCATTCCATTGGAAAAGAACAGTCTCATCGGATTGGATGATTGCATCTACATACACCATTATTCGAATTCAAAATGCACCTTATTCGTATCATTCTGTATGAAAACAAATAATAACCCGCCAATTCACATCGATTTCATCCCGCTCCCCTTCATGATCAAAAAGAATTTCTGCAACAGACCGAGCTACCGCAATTGTACTGGCACCACAATGCCTAATCCATGAAGCAAATTACTGATCCCTTTAGTCATCATTCAGCAGGATGACCGGCAGCGATGCCGTACCTGTCGCCGTTGGCATCGGCATCGCCGGCGGCCCGCCTGGCCCTCCACTTCTCGTACTCGGGGTCGTCGGTGGGCAGCTCGTGGCGGCACAGCGGGCAGGTGTTGCGGATGGCGAGCCACGGCAGGATGCAGGCGTCGTGGTAGAGGTGCGCGCACGGCAGCCTCCGCGCCCCCTCCCCGGCCTCGATGCCGTCCTTGCACACCGCGCACTGCGCGCCGCCCCGGACCGCGACCGCCACTGTCGGGAGGCCCTCCACGGCGGCCTTCGCCGCCGCGCGCCCGCCCTTGGCCGGGGGCTCGTGCTCCGCCTCCGCGGCCAGCTGCCCGAACAGCATGTCGTCGTCGTCGTCGGCGCCGCCGTCTAGGAAGTACGTCTCGATGCCGCCGACGCCGGTGTCGTCGACGTCCTCGTCGATGATGAGGCTGCCTAGCCTGTTAGCGGCGACGAGCACCTCCCACTCGAGGCTCCGCGCCGCGGGGGGCTCGGCCTCCTCGTGGCCCCTGACGGCGACCTGCTCCCACTCGTCGGCGTCGCTCAGCGCGAGGTCCCAGCGCTGGTGGGCGTCGTGCTCCTCCAGCTGCAGGCAGTCCCAGCAGAGCGGCAGGCCGGGCTCGTCCGGCGCCACCGCCCAGTCGGCGCCGTAGTCCTCGTTGTGGAAGTCGAGGCCGAGGAACGCCGCGGCGGTCTCCTGGCGGGCGACGACGCAGCGGTCCATGCGGCGGGGAGGGAGGAAGGGCGCGTCGGAGTCGGAGTCGGAGAGGAGGGAGGGGAAGGGCGGCCAGAAGGAGGGGAAGGCGAGGGCGGAGGCGGAGGAGGAGGAGGCGGCGGGGTCGTCTTCGCCGGCGAGCGGGAGGAGGAGGTGGTGGGAGAGCGAATTATTCGCCATTGGTGGCAGCGCCGCGCCACAAAGGCAGGGTGGGGTGGGGGTGGGGTGGGGACGTTTGCGCTGCCGGTGCGGTGCTGCTCGCTCGCTCTCCCTCTCTTTGCCCTGTTTGCTTTCGTCCACTCGCTGCGCTGCGCCGCGCCTGCCTTTTTGTTTTGTTTTGTTTTCTCCCCCACCTTTTGTGCGCGCTTTAAAATTGGGATGGGATGGGTTTGGGTTGGGTTGGTGTACCGGACGCCCGGCGCCGGCGACGGGAACGAGGTGGGCGTGCACGGCGTCTGCAGGTGAGCAACGGATCCGTTGTGCTCGCTCGCTCCTGGCCGAAACGACGCCCGCCCAGTAGGCTCAGCTCCAGCCCTACGTACTCGCAAAAATAATAATAATTAAAACTGGCCCTAAGTCTCTCTCTCTTTTTTTTTTATAAAAAACCTTCATGACGTTTTTTTTAGAAAGGAGGCGCTTGCCCGGCCTTAAACTGAGGCCCTTACAATCCGACACGCCCGCCAAAGTGCAACAAAGTTTAGCGAAGCAACACAGCAAAACGAATACAAGCCCGAAGGCAGGTACGTAGCAATGCAACCCTAACAAAGACAATAAAGAAAAAACTAGAGGCTATCGGGGTAGCGAGCGGCGGCGACCTGCCGGTGGTGTCCCCTAAAAACCTTCATGACGTGCTTTATTGATTGGCAAAATGGGCACATCGCCTGCCAGAAGATATATAGCTGTTGTCGGCCCGCCAAGTTGCCTCCACCTTGCATATGTTTTGCTTTCGATGCCATACTGTCATGTTATTCTCGTAAAAAACACGGGGGAGATAGTTAGGTTAGAGGTGTGTCCTCTTAAGATCGGCGGAAATGAGTCGGTGAGCCCAGAGAGTTAGGTTAGAGATGTATGATATCTCACAAGACATGGGTGTTTTTTGCGTCCAACAGTTTGCACAAAAGGATAAATGGTACGAAGATTGTAAGCATCATCCCGCGGGTCGCAGCCGGGGGGGGGGGGGGGGTGATGGTGGTGATGACCAGAATTCATTGCTTGTTGTCAAGTGATAATGTTCTCGGCTTCCAAGTGGAGGAGTTTGTAGTACACAGTAAGTTTTCATCAGTTTTAGAAACCAGGGCATCAATCCGTAGAGGTGTGGTTGCCCTGCAATAGTATAATATTCTGCAATCCAAATAAAACTTCACTTGTGTCCCAACAAAACTATCAAGGGTGTCAACCTTACTAGTCTTGCTAGTTCCACAAGATAATTAAAAGATAATGTGGTGTTTTTTTGTATTTTAGGAATATAACTAACAAAACATAGAAGTACCTGTAAAAACTGTTGGAACGCGATTCTTATCTAAAAACTGGACCGGAGTTCGTAGGTTCACCAAGTGAATCTCTCTAATACATAAAAGTGTGGTAAGTAAACATGATATAGTGACAAACCCTAGGTTGCCCAATCTTTCACGAATTAAGGGTGGATCAAGAGGAATACTCGATCACAAGGGAAACACAAGAAATCACAAACACAGCCACTCATGTACATAGATCCAATCACACATGTTCTCTCTCCATAAATTCACACAACAGTCACAAGATTGACAAACAACAAGTAACTAGGGCAGTTCTTCCCAAATCCACTAGGGAGATGCGGTCTTGAGAGGTAGATAGTCTTCCAAATCTCCAAGAGAGATGAGGTCTTGAAACCAAGATGTATCTTCTCCAAAGGAGGCCTTGATCTCAAAAGGACTGATAGATGAACGAAGGCCTCTCAAATTTAGTCTAATACTCCCTCCGTCACAAAATAAATGCCTCAATGTTAGTACAACTATGTACTGAAGTTAGTACAAAGTGAGACACTTATTTTAGAACAGAGGGAGTATGTTTTTATAACCCTAACGAGGAGGTTGGGGATGAGTATTTATATTCTAAGAGGGAAAAGACGGATACATGGCCTATTGGCCCGAACTGCTCGCAGGCAGGGTTCGGATGTCCGGACAGCTAGGGAGCTTTTTTGTTCGTGTTGAATATATGGTTTGTGCATGTATACTGTATAGCCTGGCCCACCTCCTAGTCTTTGTATAGTTGAGGTTGTGACCCACCTTGTACTTCATATATACGTGCGCTATGCACTGATCAATACATTGTGAAGCATTGCCAAACTCTCGCTTCAGACATGGTATCATACCTAAGATCCTAACCCTAACCCTGTGCCGCCGCCGCCTAACACCACCGCCGCCGCCACCCCCACCCCCCGCCGTTGCCGCCGTGTTTCCCACGCCGCCCCGTGTGCGCCGCCGCCCCGCTTCCGCCCCCCAACCCGCAGCGCCACCCTTCGGCCGCGCCGTCCCCCCATCCGCCGCGCCGCTTCCCGCGTGACGCCGCCGCCCTCGTCTCCCCATGGCCTCCCCTGGCTCCTCAGGCACCACCCGCAGCCGCCGCACCAATCCGTTCGAAGGCCCCGATCCCGTCGTCATCCGCGACCTCAACATCCTCGCTCGGGTTCCCGTCGTCCTCGACCACCTCACCTCAACCTACTATGCATGGAAGACGTACTTCTCCCTTGTGTTCCGGGAGTACAACATCCGGGATCACATCGATGGCTCCGTGGACTCCCGCTTCATGGAGGACGATGAGGAGTGGATGTCCATCGACGCCACCCTCATTCGTTGGTTCTACACCACCATCTCGAAGGACCTCTTCCACACGGTGGTCTCCGCTGATGATGATGCTCACGCCGTTTGGACCAAGCTCTTCACCGACAATGCGCTCCAACGCAAGGTTTTCTTGCACGGTGAGTTTCTTGGGTGCCAGCAGCTTGACTCGTCTGTCGATGATTATTGCATGCGCCTCAAGAAGCTTGTTGACGAGCTCTGTGACCTTGGTGAGACGGTCTCCGACGAGCTCCTCCTCAGCACCCTCATCGCCGGCCTGAGCGACGATTTCGGGAACGCCGCCTCCAACATCCCCCTCATCACCAACCCGACGTTCCCCAAGATCATCGCATATCTAAAGTTGGAGGAGAGGCAGATACGGATGTCACGCACCCGGGCCACCCACACCGCCCTCACCGCCGGTACTCGCGGCAGTGCGCCGCCCACCGCCCCGCTGAGGCCCGCCCCTGGCCCCTTCCAGGCGCCGCCGCCGCCCGGGTTCCCCTACCCGCAGCCGCAGCCAGCCCCTTCGCGGGGGCCGCCGTGTCCGCGGTGGCCGCAAACAGCTGCAGCAGCAACCGGGTGCACCCGGCGGGGCGCCGCGCTAGCAGCAGCCGCAGCTCCCACCGGCGCCCTAACAGGCCGGCCAGAACCCCTGGACCGGGGTTGTGCACGCGTACTCCATGCCTGTACTGCATGCCCCCATTCCGGGCCTCTTCGGCGCCCGCCCGACCTCTCATCAGGCGCTTCATGCGGCTCCTCAGGCGTACCAACCCGTGCTGCTCTATGGCCCCTCTGCGGCCTATGGGCTGCCTCCGGCTGGTGGGTTTGTGGCGCCACTGCCTCAGCCGGCGCCATCAGCCCCGGCTCTCCCGCCGGCGCCTTGGGACCCCACGCTCCTAGCGGCCCTCCACACCGCTCCCACGCCGCAGCAGTACACTGGCGGTGGCGACTGGTATATGAACACCGGAGCCACGGCTCACATGGCCGCCAACCCCGGTAACCTTCTTGCTGCTCACCCCGCTCACATCGTTGCTCGCATTATCGTGGGTGACGGTTCTTCCATGCCTATTACTCATGTCGGTCATCCTGCATTTCCTTCTAACTCCATGCCATTATATCTTTCTAATGTGCTTGCCTCTCCTGACATCATTAAAAATCTTGTTTCCGTTCGTTCTCTTACACGTGAAAATCCTGTTACCGTTGAATTTGACATGTTTGGCTTTTCTATTAAGGATGCCCGTACCCGGATGGTGCTCCACCGATGTGACAGCCCCGACGAGCTCTACTCGGTCCACTCATCTACCTCCTCCGTCGCTGCACCCATGGCGCTTTTGTTGGGGAACGTAGTAATTTCAAAATTTTCCTACGCTCACGCAAGATCATGGTGATGGTATAGCAACGAGAGGGGAGAGTGTTCGTCCACGTACCCTCGTAGACCGTAAGCGGAAGCGTTAGCACAACGCGGTTGATGTAGTCGTACGTCTTCACGATCCGACCGATCCAAGCACCGAACGTACGGAGCCTCCGAGTTCAGCACACGTTCAGCTCGATGATGATCTCCGGCCTCCGATCCAGCAGAGCTCCGGAGATGAGTTCCGTCAGCACGACGGCGTGGTGACAATGATGATGTTCTACCGGCGCAGGACTTCGCTAAAGTCCGCGACGATATGACCGAGGTGGAATATGGTGGAGGGGGGCACCGCACACGGCTAAGGAATGATCTGTAGATCAACTTGTGTGTCTATGGGGTGCCCCCCGCCCCCGTATATAAAGGAGGGAGGGGGGAGGTGCGGTCGGCCCCCTAGGGGTGCTCCTGAAGGAGTCCTACTCCCACCGGGAGTAGGACTCCCCCCTCTTGCCTTGGTGGAGAAGGAAAGGGGGGAGGGGAAAGAGGAAAGGGGGGCGCCGCCCCCCTTCCTTGTCCTATTCGGACTAGGGGGGAGGCGGCACGCGGCCTGCCCTAGCCGGCCCTCCTATTTTCCCTCTTGGCCCACTAAGGCCCATTATCCCCCGGGAGGGTTCCGGTAACCCCCCGGTGTTCCGGTAAAATCCCGATTTCACCCGGAACCATTCCGATGTCCAAACATAGGCTTCCAATATATCAATCTTTATGTCTCGACCATTTCGAGACTCCTCTTCATGTCCGTGATCACATCCGGGACTCCGAACAAACTTCGGTACATCAAAACTTATAAACTCATAATAAAACTGTCATCGTAACGTTAAGCGTGCGGACCCTACGGGTTTGAGAACTATGTAGACATGACCTAGAACCATTCTCGGTCAATAACCAATAGCGGGACCTGGATGCCCATATTGGTTCCTACATATTCTACGAAGATCTTTATCGGTCAAACCGCATAACAACATACGTTGTTCCCTTTGTCATCGGTATGTTACTTGCCTGAGATTCGATCGTCGGTATCCAATACCTAGTTCAATCTCGTTACCGGTAAGTCTCTTTACTCGTTACGTAATGCATCATTCTGTAACTAACTCATTAGCTACATTGCTTGCAAGGCTTATAGTGATGTGCATTACCGAGAGGGCCCAGAGATACCTCTCTGACAATCGGAGTGACAAAACCTAATCTCGAAATACGCCAACTCAACATGTACCTTCGGAGACACCTATAGTACTCCTTTATAATCACCCAGTTACGTTGTGACGTTTGGTAGTACCCAAAGTGTTCCTCCGATAAACGGGAGTTGCATAATTCTCATAGTTACAGGAACATGTATAAGTCATGAAGAAAGCAATAGCAGTATACTAAACGATCAAGTGCTAGGCTAACAGAATGGGTCATGTCAATCACATCATTCTTCTAATGATGTGATCCCACTAATCAAATGACAACACATGTCTATGGTTAGGAAACATAACCATCTTTGATTAATGAGCTAGTCAAGTAGAGGCATACTAGTGACTATAGTTTTGTCTATGTATTCACACATGTATCATGTTTCCGGTTAATACAATTCTAGCATGAATAATAAACATTTATCATGATATGAGGAAATAAATAATAACTTTATTATTGCCTCTAGGGCATATTTCCTTCAGTCTCCCACTTGCACTAGAGTCAATAATCTAGTTCACATCGCCATGTGATTTAACACCAATATTCACATCTGTATGTGATTAATACCCATAGTTCACATCATCATGTGATCAACACCCAAAGGGTTTACTAGAGTCAATAATCTTGTTCACATTGCTATGTGATTAACACCCAAAGAGTACTAAGGTATGATCATGTTTTGCTTGTGAGAGAAGTTTAGTCAATGGGTCTGTCATATTCAGAGTCGTATGTATTTTGCAAATATTCTATGTCCACAATGCTCTGCACGGAGCTACTCTAGCTAATTGCTCCCACTTTCAATATGTATCCAGATTGAGACTTAGAGTCATCTGGATTGGTGTAAAAGCTTGCATCGTTGTAACTTTTTACGACAGGCTCTTTTATCACCTCCATAATCGAGAAACATCTCCTTAGTTCTCACTAAGGATATTCTTGACCGCTGTCCAGTGATCTACTCTTAGATCAAAATTGTATTCCTTTGTCAAACTCAGAGTAAGGTATACAATAGGTCTAGTTCACAGCATAGCATACTTTATAGAACCTATGACTGAGGCATAGGGAATGACTTTTCATTCTTTTTCTATTTTCTGCCATGGTCGGGTCTTGAGTCTTACTCAACTTCACACCTTTGCATCACAGGCAAGAACTCTTTCTTTGACTGTTCCATTTTGAACTATTTCAAAATCTTGTCAAGATATGTACTCATTGAAAATCTTATCAAGCATCTTGATCTATCTCAATAGATCTTGATGCTCAATATGTAAGTAGCTTTACTGAGGTCTTTCTTTTAAAGAACTCCTTTCAAATACTCCTTTATGCTTTGCAGAATAATTCTACATTATTTCCAATAAACAATATGTTATTCACATATACTTATCAGAAATGCTGTAGTGCTCCCACTCACTTTCTTGTAAATATAGGCCTTTCCAAAAGTCTGTATAAAACCATATGCTTTGATCAACTCATCAAAGCGTATATTCCAGCTCTGAGATGCTTGCTCCAGTCCATTGATGGATTGCTGGAGCTTGCACACTTTGTTAGCATCTTTAGGATTGACAAAACCTTCTGGTTGCATTATATACAACTCTTCTTTAATAAATCCATTAAGGAATGCAGTTTTGACATCCATTTGCCAGATTTCATAAAATGTGGCATTTGCTAACATGATTTGGATAGACTTAAGCATCGATACGAGTGAGAAAATCTCATTGTATTCAACACCTTGAACTTGTCGAAAAACCTTTTTGCGACAAGTCGAGCTTTGTAGATAGTAACACTACTATCAACGTTCGTCTTCCTCTTGAAGATCCATTTATTTTCTATGGCTTTCCGATCATCGGGCAAATCCACCAAAGTCCACACTTTGTTCTCATACATGGATCTTATCTCAGATTTCATGGCCTCCAGCCATTTCGCGGAATCTGGGCTCATCATCGCTTCCTCATAGTTCGTCGGTTTATCATGGTCTAGTAACATGACTTTCAGAACAGGATTACCGTACCACTCTGGTGCGGACCGTACTCTGGAAGACCTACGAGGTTCTGTAGTAACTTGATCTGAAGTTTCATGATCATCATCATTAGCTTCCTCACTCATTGGTGTAGGAATCACTAGAACTGATTTCAGTGATGAACTATTTTCCAGTTCGGGAGAAGGTACAGTTACCTTATCAAGTTCTACTTTCCTCCCACTCACTTCTTTCGATAGAAACTCCTTCTCTAGAAAGGATCCATTTTGAGCAACGAATATCTTGCCTTCGGATCTGTGATAGAAGATGTACCCAACAATTTTCTTTGGGTATTCTACGAAGACGCACTTCTCCGATTTGGGTTCGAGCTTATCAAGTTGAAAACCTTTTTCATATAAGCATCGCAACTCCAAACTTTAAGAAACGACAGCTTAGGTTTAGTGCTAAACCATAGTTCATACGGTGTCGTCTCAACGGATTTAGATGGTGCCCTATTAAACGTGAATGCAGCTGTCTCTAATGCATAACCCCAAAACGATAGTGGTAAACTGATAAGAGATATCATAGATCGCACCACATCTAGTAAAGTACGATTACGATGTTCGGACACACCATTACATTGTGGTGTTCCAGGTGGCGTGAGTTTGTGAAACTATTCCACATTGTTTTAATTGAAGACCAAACTCATAACTCAAATATTCGTCTCCGCGATCAGATCGCAGAAATTTTATTTTCTTGTTACGATGATTTTTCCACTTCATTCTGAAATTCTTTGAACCTTTTAACTATTTCAGACTTATGTTTCATCAAGTAGATATACCCCCATATCTGCTCAAATCATCTTGTGAAGGTTAGAAAATAACGATACTTGCCACGAGCATCAACACTCATTGGATCGCATACATCGACATGTATTAGTTCCAATAAGTCAGTAGCTCGTTCCATTGTTCCGGAGAACGGAATTTTAGTCATCTTGCCCAAAAGGCATGGTTCGCAAGCATCAAAATGATTCATAACCAAGTGATTCCGAAAATCCATCTTTATGGAGTTTCTTTATGTGCTTTACACCGATATGACCCAAACGGCAGTGCCACAAATAAGTTGCACTATCATTATCAACTTTGCATCTTTTGGCATCAATATTATGTATATGTGTATCACTACGATCGAGATCCAACAAACTATTTTCATTGGGTGTATGACCATCAAAGGTTTTATTCATTTAAATAGAACAACAATTATTCTCTGATTTTAAATGAATAAATGTATTGCAATAAACATGATCAAATCATATTCATGCTCAACGCAAACGCCAAATAACATTTATTTAGGTTTCACACTAATCCCGATAAGTATAGGGAGTGTGCGATGATGATCATATCATCTTGGAACTACTTCCAACACTCATCGTCACTTCCCCTTCAACTAGTCTCTGTTTATTCTGTAACTCCTGTTTCGAGTTACTAATCTTAGCAACCGAACAAGTATCAAATACTCAGGGGCTACTATAAACACTAGTAAGGCACATATCAATAACCTGTATATCAAATATACCCTTGTTCAATTTGCCATCCTTCTTATCCACCAAATATTCAGGGCTTCTCCGCTTCCAGTGACTATTTCCTTTGCAGTGTAAGCACTCAGTTTCAGGCTATGGTCCAGCTTTGGGCTTCTTCGCAGGAGTGACAACTTGCTTGTCTTTCCACTTGAAGTTCCCTTTCTTTCCCTTTGCCCTTCTCTTGAAACTAGCGGTCTTGTCAATCATCAACACTTGATGCTCTTTCTTGATTTCTACCTTCGTCGATTTCAACATCACGAAGAGCTCGGGAATCGTTTTTGTTATCCCTTGCATACTATAGTTCATCACGAAGTTCTAGTAACTTAGTGATGGTGACTAGAGAATTCTGTCAATCACTATCTTATCTGGAAGATTAACTCCCACTTGATTCAAGCGATTGAAGTACCCAGACAATCTGAGCACATGCTCACTAGTTGAGCGATTCTCCTCCATCTTTTAGCTATAGAACTTGTTGGAGACTTCATATCTCTCAACTCGGGTATTTGCTTGAAATATTAACTTCAATACCTGGAACATCTTATATGGTCCATGACGTTCAAAACGTCTTTGAAGTCCCGATTCTAAGCCGTTAAGCATGGTGCACTAAACTATCAAGTAGTCATCATATTGAGCTAGCCAGACGTTCATAATGTCTGCATCTGCTCCTGCAATAGGTCTGTCACCTAGCGGTGCATTAAGAACATAATTCTTCTGTGTAGCAATGAGGATAAACCTCAGATCACGGATCCAATCTGCATCATTGGTACTAATATCTTTCAACACAATTTTCTCTAGGAACATATCAAAATAAACATATGAAAGCAACAACGCGAGCTATTGATCTACAACATAATTTGCAAAATACTACCAGGACTAATTTCATGATAAATTTAAGTTCAGTTAATCATATTACTTAAGAACTCCCACTTAGACAGACATCCCTCTAATCCTCTAAGTGATCACGTGATCCAAATCAACTAAACCATGTCCGATCATCACGTGAGATGGAGTAGTTTTCAATGGTGAACATCACTATGTTGATCATATCTACTATATGATTCACGCTCGACCTTTCGGTCTCTGTGTTCCGAGGCCATATCTGTATATGCTAGGCTCGTCAAGTTTAACCTGAGTATTCCGCGTGTGCAACTGTTTTGCACCCGTTGTATTTGAACGTAGAGCCTATCACACCCGATCATCACATGGTGTCTCAGCACGAAGAACTTTCGCAACGGTGCATACTCAGGGAGAACACTTCTTGATAATTAGTCAGAGATCATCTTAAAATGCTACCGTCAATCAAAGCAAGATAAGATACATAAAGGATAAACATCACATGCAATCAATATAAGTGATATGATATGGCCACCATCATCTTGTGCTTGTGATCTCCATCTTTGAAGCACCGTCATGATCACCACCATCACCGGCGCGACACCTTGATCTCCATCGTAGCATCGTTGTCGTTACGCCATCTATTGCTTCTACGACTATCGCTACCGCTTAGTGATAAACTAAAGCAATTACAGGGCGTTTGCATTTCATACAATAAAGCGACAACCATATGGCTCCTGCCAGTTGCCGATAACTTCGGTTACAAAACATGATCATCTCATACAATAAAATATAGCATCACGTCTTGACCATATCACATCACAACATGCCCTGCAAAAACAAGTTAGACGTCCTCTACTTTGTTGTTGCAAATTTTACGTGGCTGCTACGGGCTTAGCAAGAACCGTTCTTACCTACGCATCAAAAACCACAACGATAGTTCGTCAAGTTGGTGCTATTTTAACCTTCGCAAGGACCGGGCGTAGCCACACTCGATTCAGCTAAAGTGATAGAGACAGACACCCGCCAGCCACCTTTAAGCATGAGTGCTCGTAACGGTGAAACCAGTCTCGTGTAAGCGTACGCGTAATGTCGGTCCGGGCCGCTTCATCTCACAATACCGCCGAACCAAAGTATGACATGCTGGTAAGCAGTATGACTTGTATCGCCCACAACTCACTTGTGTTCTACTCGTGCATATAACATCAACGCATAAAACCTAGGCTCGGATGCCATTGTTGGGGAACGTAGTAATTTCAAAATTTTCCTACGCTCACGCAACATCATGGTGATGGTATAGCAACGAGAGGGGAGAGTGTTCGTCCACGTACCCTCATAGACCGTAAGCGGAAGCGTTAGCACAACGCGGTTGATGTAGTCGTATGTCTTCACGATCCGACCGATCCAAGCACCGAATGTACGGAGCCTCCGAGTTCAGCACATGTTCAGCTCGATGACGATCTCCGGCCTCCGATCTAGCATAGCTCCGGAGATGAGTTCCGTCAGCACGACGGCGTGGTGACGATGATGATGTTCTACCGGCGCAGGGCTTCGCCTAAACTCCGCTACAATATGACCGAGGTGTAATATCGTGGAGGGGGGCACCGCACACGGCTAAGGAACGATCACGAAGATCAACTTGTGTGTCTATGGGGTGCCCCTTGCCCCCGTATATAAAGGAGTGGAGGAGGGGAGGGCCGGCCCTCTCTATGGCGCGCCCTAGGGGAGTCCTACTCCCACCGGGAGTAGGATTCCCCCTTTCCTAGTCCAACTAGGAGACCGTCCAAGTAGTAGGAGTAGGAGACAAGGAAGGGGAAGAGAGAAGGGAAGGAAGGAGGGGGTGCGGCCCCTCCCCCTAGTCCAATTCGGACTAGGCCATGGGGGGGGGCGGCCTGCCCTAGGCAGCCCCTCTCTCTTTCCCATATGGCCCAATAAGGCCCAATACTTCTCCCCGGCGAATTCCCGTAACTCTTCGGTACTCCGATAAATACCCGAATCACTCGGAACCTTTCCGAACTCCGAATATAGTCGTCCAATATATCGATCTTTACGTCTCGACCATTTCGAGACTCCTCGTCATGTCCCCGATCTCATCCGGGACTCCGAACTCCTTCTGTACATCAAAACTCATAAACTCATAATAAAACTGTCATCGAAACCTTAAGCGTGCGGACCCTACGGTTCGAGAACAATGTAGACATGACCGAGACACGTCTCCGGTCAATAACCAATAGCTGGACCTGGATGCCCATATTGGTTCCTACATATTCTACGAAGATCTTTATCGGCCAAACCGCATAACAACATACGTTGTTCCCTTTGTCATCGGTATGTTACTTGCCCGAGATTCGATCGTCGGTATCCAATACCTAGTTCAATCTCGTTGCCGACAAGTCTCTTTACTCGTTCCGTAATACATCATCTCGCAACTAACTTATTAGTTGCATTGCTTGCAAGGCTTATGTGATGTGCATTACCGAGAGGGCCCAGAGATACCTCTCCGACATTCGGAGTGACAAATCCTAATCTCGAAATACGCCAACCCAACAAGTACCTTAGGAGACACCTGTAGAGCACCTTTATAATCACCCAGTTACGTTGTGACGTTTGGTAGCACACAAAGTGTTCCTCCGGTAAACGGGAGTTGCATAATCTCATAGTCATAGGAACATGTATAAGTCATGAAGAAAGCAATAGCAACATACTAAACGATCGGGTGCTAAGCTAACTGAATGGGTCATGTCAATCACGTCATTCTCCTAATGATGTGATCCCGTTAATCAAATGACAACTCATGTCTATGGCTAGGAAACATAACCATCTTTGATTAACGAGCTAGTCAAGTAGAGGCATACTAGTGACACTCTGTTTGTCTATGTATTCACACATGTATCATGTTTCCGATTAATACAATTCTAGCATGAATAATAAACAATTATCATGAAATAAGGAAATAAATAATAACTTTATTATTGCCTCTAGGGCATATTTCCTTCAGTCTCCCACTTGCACTAGAGTCAATAATCTAGATCACATCACAATGTGATTAACATCGATAGTTCACATCATCGTGTGATTAACACGCATAGTTCACATCGCCATGTGACCAACACCCAAAGGGTTTACTAGATTCAGTAATCTAGTTCACATTGCTATGTGATTAACACCCAAAGAGTACTAAGGTGTGATCATGTTTTGCTTGTGAGAGAATCTTAGTCAACGGGGCTTTCACATTCAGATCCGTTATGTATTTTGCAATTTTCTATGTCTACAATGCTCTGCATGGAGCTACTCTAGCTAATTGCTCCCACTTTCAATATGTATCTAGATCGAGACTTAGAGTCATCCAGATCGGTGTCAAAACTTGCATCGACGTAACCCTTTACGACGAACCTTTTGTCACTTCCACAATCGAGAAACATATCCTTATTCCACTAAGGATAATTTTGACCGCTGTCCAGTGATCTACTCCTAGATCACTATTGTACTCCCTTGCCAAACTCAGTGTCGGGTATACAATAGATCTGATACACAGCATGGCATTCTTTATAGAACCTATGGCCAAGGCATAGGGAATGACTTTCATTCTCTTTCTATCTTCTGCCGTGGTCGGATTTTGAGTCTTACTCAATTTCACACCTTGTAACACGGGCAAGAAGTCTTTCTTTGACTGTTCCATTTTGAACTACTTCCAAATCTTGTCAAGGTATGTACTCATTGAAAAAACTTATCAAGCGTCTTGATCTATCTCTATAGATCTTGATGCTCAATATGTAAGCAGCTTCACCGAGGTCTTTCTTTGAAAAACTCCTTTCAAACACTCCTTTATGCTTTGCAGAATAATTCTACATTATTTCCGATCTACAATATGTCATTCACATATACTTATCAGAAATGCTGTAGTGCTCCCACTCACTTTCTAGTAAAAACAGGCTTCACTGCAAGTCTGTATAAACTATATGCTTTGATCAACTTATCAAAGCGTATATTCCAACTCCGAGATGCTTGCACCAGTCCATAGATGGATCGCTGGAGCTTGCGTATTTTGTCAGCACCTTTAGGATTGACAAAACCTTCTGGTTGCATCATATACAACTCTTATTTAAATCCATTAAGGAATGTAGTTTTGTTTATCCATTTGCCAGATTTCATAAAAATGCGGCAATTGCTAACATGATTTGGACAGACTTAAGCATCGCTACGAGTGAGTAAATTTCATCGTAGTCAACACCTTGAACTTTGTCAAAAACCTTTTTGACAAGTCTAGCTTTATAGATAGTAACACTACTATCAACGTCCATCTTCCTCTTGAAGATCCATTTATTTTCTATGGTTTGCCGATCATCGGGCAAATCCATCAAAGTCCATACTTTGTTCTCATACATGGATCATATCTCAGATTTCATGGCCTCAAACCATTTTGCGGAATCTGGGCTCATCATCGCTTCCTCATAGTTCGTAGGTTTGTCATGGTCAAGTAACACGACCTCCAGAAGAGGATTAACGTACCACTCTGGTGCGGATCTCACTCTGTTTTACCTACGAGGTTCGGTAGTAACTTGATCTGAAGTTACATGATCATCATCATTAGCTTCATCACTAATTGGTATAGTAGTCACAAGAACAGATTTCTGTGATGAACTACTTTCCAATAAGGGAACAGGTACAGTTACCTCATCAAGTTCTACTTTCCTCCCACTCACTTCTTTCGAGAGAAACTCCTTCTCTAGAAAGGATCTATTTATTAGCAACGAATGTTTTGCCTTCGGATCTGTGATAGAAGGTGTACCCAACAATTTCCTTTGGGTATTCTATGAAGACGCACTTCTCTGATTTGGGTTTGAGCTTATCAGGATGAAACTTTTTCACATAAGCATCACAGCCCCAAACTTTAAGAAACGACAACTTTGGTTTCTTGCTAAACCATAGTTCATATAGTGTCGTCTCAACGGATTTAGATGGTGCCCTATTTAACGTGAATGCAGTTGTCTCTAATGCATGATCCCAAAATGATATTGGTAAATCAGTAAGAAACATCATAGATTGTACTATATCCAATAAAGTACGGTTATGACGTTCGGACACACCATTATGATGTGGTGTTCCAGGTGGCATGAATTTGTGAAACTATTCCACATTGTTTTAATTGAAGACCAAACTCGTAACTCAAATATTTGTCTCCACGATCAGATCGTAGAAACTTTATTTTTCTTGTTACGATGATTTTTCCACTTCACTCTGAAATTCTTTGAACCTTTCAACTATTTCAGACTTATGTTTCATCAAGTAGATATACCCATATCTGCTCAAATCATCTGCGAAGGTCAGAAAATAACGATACCCGCCACAAGCCTTAACACTCATCGGATCGCATACATCAGTATGTATTATTTCCAATAAGTCAGTTGCTCGCTCCACTATTCCGGAGAATGGAGTCTTAGTCATCTTGCCCATGAGGCATGGTTCGCAAGCATCAAGTGATTCATAATCAAGTGATTCCAAAATCCCATCAGCATGGAGTTTCTTCATGTGCTTTACACCAATATGACCTAAACGACAGTGCCACAAATAAGTTTCACTATCATTATTAATTTTGCATCTTTTGGTTTCAATATTATGAATATGTGTATCACTACGATCGAGATCCAATGAACCATTTTCATTGGATGTGTAACCATATAAGGTTTTATTCATGTAAACAGAACAACAGTTTATTCTCTTACTTAAATGAATAACCGTATTGCAATAAACATGATCAAATCATATTCGTGCTCAGCGCAAACACCAAATAACATTTATTTAGGTTCAACACTAATCCTGAAAGTATAGGGAGTGTGCGATGATGATCATATCAATCTTGAAACTACTTTCAACACACATCGTCACTTCACCCTTAACTAGTTTCTGTTTATTCTGCAACTCCTGTTTCGAGTTACTACTCTTGGCAACTGAACCAGTACCAAATACCGAGGGGTTGCTATAAACACTAGTAAAGTACACATCAATAACATGTATATCAAATATACCTTTGTTCACTTTGCCATCCTTCTTATCCGCCAAATACTTGGGGTAGTTCTGCTTTCAGTGACCAGTCCCTTTGCAGTAGAAGCACTTAGTCTCAGGCTTAGGTCCAGACTTGGGCTTCTTCACTTGAGCAGCAACTTGCTTGCCGTTCTTCTTGAAGTTCCCTTCTATCCCTGTGCCCTTTTCTTGAAACTAGTGGTCTTGTTAACCATCAACACTTGATGTTCTTTCTTGATTTCTACCTTCATCGATTTCATCATCATGAAAAACTCTGGAATCATTTTCATCATCCCTTGCATACTATAGTTCATCATGAAGTTCTACTAACTTGGTGATGGTGACTAGAGAATTCTGTCAATCACTATCTTATCTGGAAGATTAACTCCCACTTGATTCAAGCGATTGTAGTACCCAGACAATCTGAGCACATGCTCACTAGTTGAGCGATTCTCCTCCATCTTTTAGCTATAAAACTTGTTGGAGACTTCATATCTCTCAACTCGGGTATTTGCTTGAAATATTAACTCCAATTCCTAGAACATCTCATATGGTCCATGATGTTCAAAACATCTTTGAAGTCCGATTCTAAGCCATAAAGCATGGTGCACAAAACTATCAAGTAGTCATCATATTGAGCTAGCCAAACGTTCATAACGTCTGCATCTGCTCCTGCAATAGGTCTGTCACCTAGCGGTGCATTAAGGACATAATTCTTCTGTGCAGCAATGAGGATAAACCTCAGATCACGGATCCAATCCGCATCATTGCTACTAACATTTTTCAACACAATTTTCTCTAGGAACATATCAAAATAAACATATGAAAGCAACAACGCAAGCTATTGATCTTACAACATAATTTGCAAAATACTACCAGGACTAAGTTCATGATAAATTTAAGTTCAATTAATCATATTACTTAAGAACTCCCACTTAGACAGACATCTCTCTAGTTATCTAAGTGATCACGTGATCCAAATGAACTAAACCATAACCGATCATCACGTGAGATGGAGTAATTTTCAATGGTAAACATCACTATGTTGATCATATCTACTATATGATTCATGCTCGACCTTTCGGTCTCCGTGCTCCGAGGCCATATCTGCATATGCTAGGCTCGTCAAGTTTAACCTGAGTATTCCGCGTGTGCAAAACTGGCTTGCACCCGTTGTAGATGGACATAGAGCTTATCACACCCGATCATCACGTGGTGTCTGGGCACGACGAACTTTGGCAACGGTGCATACTCAGGGAGAACACTTCTTGATAATTAGTGAGAGATCATCTTAAAATGCTACCGTCAATCAAAGCAAGAATAAGATGTATAATAGATAAACATCATATGCAATCAAAATATGTGACATGATATGGCCATGATCATCTTGCGCCTTTGATCTCCATCTCCAAAGTACTGTCATGATCTCTATCGTCACCAGCACGACACCATGATCTTCATCATCTTGATCTATATCAATGTGTCATCACATGGTTGTCTCACCAACTATTGCTCTTGCAACTATTGATATCGTATAGCGATAAAGTAAAGCAAATATTTGGCACTTGCATCTTATGCAACAAAGAGACATCCATAGGGCTTCTGCCAGTTGCCGATAACTTCAACAAAACATGATCATCTCATACAACAACTTATATCTAATCACGTCTTGACCATATCACATCACAACATGCCCTGCAAAAACAAGTTAGACGTCCTCTACTTTGTTGTTGCAAGTTTTACGTGGCTGCTACGGGCTTAAGCAAGAACCAGTCTCACCTACGCATCAAAACAACAACGATAGTTTGTCAAGTTGGTGCTGTTTTAACCTTCGCAAGGACCGGACGTAGCCACACTCGGTTCAACTAAAGTTGGAGAAACTGACACTCGCTAGCTACCTGTGTGCAAAGCACGGCGGTAGAACCAGTCTCGCGTAAGCGTACGCGTAATGTCGGTCCGGGCCGCTTCATCCACCAATACCGCCGAACCAAAGTATGACATGCTGGTAAGCAGTATGACTTATATCGCCCACAACTCACTTGTGTTCTACTCGTGCATATAACATCAAACCATAAAACCTGGCTCGGATGCCACTGTTGGGGAACGTAGTAATTTCAAAAAAATTCCTACGCACACGCAAGATCATGGTGATGCATAGCAACGAGAGGGGAGAGTGTTGTCTATGTACCCTCGTAGACCGAAGCGGAAGCGTTGACGCAATGTAGAGGAAGTAGTCGTACGTCTTCCCGGTCCAACCGATCCAAGCTCCGTTACTCCGGCACCTCCGAGTTCTTGACACACGTACAGCTCGATGACGAACCCCGGGCTCCGATCCAGCAAAGCTTCGGGGAGGAGTTCCGTCAGCACGACGGCGTGGTGACGATCTTGATGTTCAACTGTCGCAGGACTTCGCCTAAGCACCGCTACAATATGACCGAGGTGTAATATCGTGGAGGAGGGCACCGCACACGGCTAAGGAACAATCACGAAGATCAACTTGTGTGTCTATGGGGTGCCCCCTGCCCCCGTATATAAAGGAGTGGAGGAGGGGAGGGCCGGCCCTCTCTATGGCGTGCCCTAGGGGAGTCCTACTCCCACCGGGAGTAGGATTCCCCCTTTCCTAGTCCAACTAGGAGACCTTCCAAGTAGTAGGAGTAGGAGACAAGGAAGGGGAAGAGAGAAGGGAAGGAAGGAGGGGGTGCGGCCCCTCCCCCTAGTCCAATTTGGACTAGGCCATGGGGGGGCGCGCGGCCTGCCCTAGGCAGCCCCTCTCTCTTTCCCGTATGGCCCAATAAGGCCCAATACTTCTCCCCGGTGAATTCCCGTAAGTCTCTGGTACTCCGATAAATACCCGAATCACTCGGAACCTTTCCGAACTCCGAATATAGTCGTCCAATATATCGATCTTTACGTCTCGACCATTTCGAGACTCCTCGTCATGTCCCCGATCTCATCCGGGACTCCGAACTCCTTTGGTACATCAAAGCTCATAAACTCATAATAAAACTGTCATCGAAACCTTAAGCGTGCGGACCCTACAGTTTGAGAACAATGTAGACATGACCGAGACACGTCTCCGGTCAATAACCAATAGCGGGACCTGGATGCCCATATTGGTTCCTACATATTCTACGAAGATCTTTATCGGTCAGACCGCATAACAAAATACGTTGTTCCCTTTGTCATCGGTATGTTACTTGCCCGATATTCGATCGTCGGTATCCAATACCTAGTTCAATCTCGTTGCCGGCAAGTCTCTTTACTCGTTCCGTAATACATCATCTCGCAACTAACTTATTAGTTGCATTGCTTGCAAGGCTTATGTGATGTGCATTACCGAGAGGGCCCAGAGATACCTCTCTGACATTCGGAGTGACAAATCCTAATCTCGAAATACGCCAACCGAACAAGTACCTTAGGAGACACCTGTAGAGCACCTTTATAATCACCCAGTTACGTTGTGATGTTTGGTAGCACACAAAGTGTTCCTCCGGTAAACGGGAGTTGCATAATCTCATAGTCATAGGAACATGTATAAGTCATGAAGAAAGCAATTGCAACATACTAAACGATCGGGTGCTAAGCTAACTGAATGGGTCATGTCAATCACATCATTCTCCTAATGATGTGATCCCGTTAATCAAATGACAACTCATGTCTATGGCTAGGAAACATAACCATCTTTGACTAACGAGCTAGTCAAGTAGAGGCATACTAGTGACACTCTGTTTGTCTATGTATTCACACATGTATCATGTTTCCGATTAATACAATTCTAGCATGAATAATAAACAATTATCATGAAATAAGGAAATAAATAATAACTTTATTATTGCCTCTAGGGCATATTTCCTTCACCCCCCGCCCCCGTATATAAAGGAGGGAGGGGGGAGGTGCGGCCGGCCCCCTAGGGGTGCGCCTGGAGGAGTCCTACTCCCACCGGGAGTAGGACTCCCCCCTCTTGCCTTGGTGGAGAAGGAAAGGGGGGAGGGGAAAGAGTAAAGGGGGGCGCCGCCCCCCCCCTTCCTTGTCCTATTCGGACTAGGGGGGAGGGGGCGCGTGGCCTGCCCTGGCCAACCCTCCTATTTTCCCTCTTGGCCCACTAAGGCCCATTATCCCCTGGGAGGGTTCCGGTAACCCCCCGGTGTTCCGGTAAAATCCCGATTTCACCCGGAACCATTCCGATGTCCAAACATAGGCTTGCAATATATCAATCTTTATGTCTCGACCATTTCGAGACTCCTCGTCATGTCCGTGATCACATCCGGGACTCCAAACAAACTTCGGTACATCAAAACTTATAAACTCATAATAAAACTGTCATCGTAACATTAAGCGTGCGGACCCTACGGGTTCGAGAACTATGTAGACATGACCTAGAACCATTCTCGGTCAATAACCAATAGCGGGACCTGGATGCCCATATTGGTTCCTACATATTCTACGAAGATCTTTATCGGTCAAACCGCATAACAACATACGTTGTTCCCTTTGTCATCGGTATGTTACTTGCCCGAGATTTGATCGTCGGTATCCAATACCTAGTTCAATCTCGTTACCGGCAAGTCTCTTTACTCGTTACGTAATGCATCATTCCGTAACTAACTCATTAGCTACATTGCTTGCAAGGCTTATAGTGATGTGCATTACCGAGAGGGCCCAGAGATACCTCTCCGACAATCGGAGTGACAAAACCTAATCTCGAAATACGCCAACTCAACATGTACCTTCGGAGACACCTGTAGTACTCCTTTATAATCACCCAGTTACGTTGTGACGTTTGGTAGTACCCAAAGTGTTCCGCCGGTAAACGGGAGTTGCATAATTCTCATAGTTACAGGAACATGTATAAGTCATGAAGAAAGCAATAGCAGTATACTAAACGATCAAGTGCTAGGCTAACAGAATGGGTCATGTCAATCACATCATTCTTCTAATGATGTGATCCCACTAATCAAATGACAACACATGTCTATGGTTAGGAAACATAACCATCTTTGATTAATGAGCTAGTCAAGTAGAGGCATACTAGTGACTATAGTTTTTTCTATGTATTCACACATGTATCATGTTTCTGGTTAATACAATTCTAGCATGAATAATAAACATTTATCATGATATGAGGAAATAAACAATAACTTTATTATTGCCTCTAGGGCATATTTCCTTCAGCTTTCCGCCGGAGTGGACCTTTGGCACGCTCGTCTCGGTCATCCCAACATCGCCACTCTTCGTCATATTCTTCAGAGTTTTTCATTCACGTGTAATAAGATCGACGATCACACTTGTCATGCTTGTCGTCTCGGCAAACATGTTCGTCTTCCTTTTAGCACTTCCTCACATGTCGCATCATACCCGTTTGAGTTAATTCATAGTGATGTTTGGACCTCTCCTGTTGGAAGTAACACGGGCTATCTTTATTATCTTGTCATACTTGATGATATTTCACACTATGTGTGGACCTTCCCGTTGCAGCGGAAGTCGGACTCTGTTGCTACTCTCACCGCTTTCTACTCCTTTGTCTCCATGCAGTTTGGACGTCCCATTCATGCGTTGCGAACAGAAAACGGGAAGGAGTTTGATAACCTTGCGATCCGCAACCTTCTCGCCACACACGGCACGATCTTTCGTCTCACTTGCCCGTACACTTCGCAACAAAACGGCAGCGCTGAGCGTGTGCTTTGCACTCTTAATGACTGCATTCGCACCCTCCTCTTTCACGCCAACGTGCCACCACTTTTTGGCCCGACGCGCTCGCCACCGCATCACTACTCATTAACATTCGTCCTTGTCGCACTCGCGGGAATTTTGCCCCTCGTCACCTCTTGTCTGGCATGCCACCTTCCTATGCTGAGCTCCGCATTTTCGGTTGCCTGTGCTACCCCAGCATTGCTTCCACTGCTCCTCATAAGCTTGCACCTCTGCTATGATCCTATCTCACATCGAGTGATCACTTCACGACACGTTTACTTTGATGAGATGGTTTTTCCGTTTCAGCAGGTACCTTCGGATGTTGTGGCTTTGCCCACTCCCGATGACGGCCGCTCACGTGCTTCTCTTGGGCCGCCTCCCGGCTTTGAGGGTGCCCCCCGTGCCACGGGTGGAGTTTCTCCCCGGTTGGCTGCCCCAGGGGCCGCACCTCCCTCGGCGCTGATACATCTCCGTCGTATCTACAATTTTTGATTGTTCCATGCCAATATTCTTCAACTTTCATATACTTTTGGCAACTTTTTATACTATTTTTTGGGACTAACATATTGATCCAGTGCCCAGTGCCAGTTCCTGCCTGTTGCATGTTTTATGTTTCGTAGAAACCCAATATCAAACAGAGTCCAAACGGGATAAAAATGGACGAAGATTATTTTTGGAATATTTATGATTTTTGGGAAGAAAAATCAACGCGAGACGGTGCCCGAGGGGGCCACGAGGCAGGGGGCGCGCCCTGGAACCTCGTGGGCACCCCATAAGGCGGTTGACGCTCTTTTTTTGCCGCAAGAAAGCTAATTTTATGAGAAAAATCTGGGCGAAAGATTCAACCCAATCGGAGTTACGGATCTCCGGATATAAAAGAAACGGTGAAAGGGCAGAATCTGAGAACGCAGAAAAAGAGAGATAGATCCAATCTCGGAGGGGCTCTCGCCCCTCCCACGCCATGGGAGCCAAGGACCTGAGGGGAAACCCTTCTCCCATCTAGGGAGAAGGTCAAGGAAGAAGAAGAAGAAGGGGGGCTCTCTCCCCCTTGCTTTCGGTGGCGCCGGAACGCCCCCGGGGGCCATCATCATCACCGCGATCTTCACCAACACCTCCATCATCTTCACCAACATATCCATCACCTTCCCCCTTCTATCTACAGCGGTCCACTCTCCTGCAACCCACTGTACCCTCTACTTGAACATGGTGCTTTATGCTTCATATTATTATCCAATGATGTGTTGCCATCCTATGATGTCTGAGTAGATTTTCGTTGTCCTATCGGTGATTGATGAATTGCTATGATTGGTTTGAGTTGCATGCTTTATTATTGGTGCTGTCCTATGATGCTCTCCGTGTCGCACAAGCGTGAGGGATCCCCGCTGTAGGGTTTGCAATATGTTCATGATTTGCTTATGGTGGGTGGCATGAGTGACAGAAGCACAGACGCGAGTAAGTAGCTAGGTTGTTTGCGTATGGGATAAAGGGGACTTGATGCTTTAATGCTATGGTTGGGTTTTACCTTAATGATCTTTAGTAGTTGCGGATGCTTGCTAGAGTTCCAATCATAAGTGCATATGATCCAAGAAGAGAAAGTATGTTAGCTTATGCCTCTCCCTCAAATAAAATTGCAATAGTGATTATCGGTCTAGTAACGTAGTCAATTGCTTAGGGGCAATTTCACAACTCCTACCACCACTTTTCCACACTCACTATATTTACTTTATTGCTTCTTTATCTAAACAGCCCCTACTTTTTATTTACGTGTTCTTTATTATCTTGCAAACCTATCCAACAACACCTACAAAGTTCTTCTAGTTTCATACTTGTTCTAGATAAAGCGAACGCTAAGCGTGCATAGAGTTGTATCGGTGGTTGATAGAACCTGAGGGAATATTTGTTCTACTTTTAGCTCCTCGTTGGGTTCGACACTCTTACTTATCGAAAGAGGCTACAATTATCCCCTATACTTGTGGGTTATCTAGACCTTTTTCTGGCGCCGTTGCCAGGGAGTCATAGCGTGGGGTGAATATTCTCATGTGTGCTTGTTTGCTTTATCAATAAGTAATTTTTATTTGCTATTCTAAGTTGTTCTCTACCTTTAGCTATGGATATGGAACACAAAATACCAAAAAAATTAGGTGTACTTGCTACTCATGGAGATGGGGAACCTCCTAGAACCCTCGATGCTCATTATGTGAAAGATATTATGTACTACTTTGATAATCCTGAGAAAACCCCGTTCAATTATGTTATGGGAGACACGTTGGATCAACGTGAATACTTTAGGGATTATAGATTGACACAAAAAGGGAAACTATTATGTAATCAAATTTATATGTTGTATTGGTATGCTAGGCAACTATGCTTGAGATATGATTATACTTGTTGCTCTAGGATGAAGGCTCCACACCTTCCCTTTTCATGCAAATTTAATGATGATAAAACCTTGGCTTCTTATGCTAATGGTATATATGATTACTATGATGTGGAACAAATAGAAGAATTTGTTGCTTTTATGGGTGCTTATGAGATTGAATCTGTGTTTAAAGAGTTTGACAATTTTGATGATTCAGTTTATAGACCTGAAAATTTTGCTATACTTAAATATTGTTATGAAAATTATGAATACAATTCCAATATTGATGCATTTATTGAGAAAGTCTCCGCTGTCCAAGAAGAGACTAATATTTTGCAGGAAGCTATGGAAGAAGAAATTGATGAAACTGTGAGCTCATTGGATGAAAAAGATGATGAGGAGAGCGAAGAACAAAAGGAGGAATAGCGGATTAGCTACCCATGCACACCTTCTAATGAGAGTAACTCTTCAACTCATACATTGTTTAATTCCCCTTCATACTTACCGAAGGAT
Organism: Triticum timopheevii; assembly: GCA_963921465.1. Classification (NCBI taxonomy): domain Eukaryota; kingdom Viridiplantae; phylum Streptophyta; class Magnoliopsida; order Poales; family Poaceae; genus Triticum; species Triticum timopheevii. The sequence goes on along the minus strand of OY997272.1, from coordinate 465,785,333 downwards.
GATTGCTATGATCCCGTTGATTCTCTTGAAATATCCCTTTTTGATAATGTCTGCTATGCTTGTGGCCAAGATGCCAATATGAATGATGCATATGGAGATGAACTTGCTATTGCACCCACGCATGATAGTCCTATTATCTTTTTGGATTCTCCAAACTACACTATATCGGAGAAGTTTGTGCTTATTAAGGATTATATTGATGGGTTGCGTTTTACTACTACACATGATGATTTTGATAGATATAATATGCATGTGCTTGCTGCTCCTACTTGCAATTATTATGAGAGAGGAACTATATCTCCACCTCTCTATGTTTCCAATATGATAAAATTGCAAGAAATTGTTTATACTATGCATTGGCCTTTACTATGTGTGCATGAATTGTTCTTTTATGACATGCCGATGCATAGGAAGAGAGTTAGACTTCATTGTTACATGATTTATGTTACTTTGTCCTCACTAATAAATTACAAATCATTGTTAATTAAAATTGGCTTTGATATTCCTTGGGATCCGGGTGGATCCATTACTTGAGCACTATATGCCTAGCTTAATGGCTTTAAAGAAAGCGCTGCTAGGGAGACAACCCAGACGTTTTAGAGAGTCATTTATTTCTATTGAGTGCTTTTATATAGTTTAAAAACAAAAAAATAAAGAGGGGAACCCAAAACTTTTCAAAAAGGGAAGTGAAAGTGAGAGAGACAAGCATTGTTGAAGTGGGAGAGCTCCGTGAACTTCATTCATGCTCACGGAAACTTTGTGAATCTTAATTATAGAAACTTTTCATCAAAAATAATTATCCCCTTGTACAATTCCCTTGTATTATAAAAATAATGTGCCAAGGTTTGCCTTTAGGATGTTTACAATGCTTGTTGGTTTGTACGGTGCAGGAAAGAAACTTTGGTTGTAGTGCGCGATTTTACATTTTTAACTGGATGTCAAATGGTTTTGATTCTTTTTGCAATGTCTTTCTGTACAACTTATTTTTCCTAATTTTGGTAGAATTTTTGGGGTACCATAAGTATGGTGAATGTTCATATTTCTACAGACTGTTCTGTTTTTGATAGATTCTGTTTTTGATGCATAGTTTGCTTGTTTTGATGGATCTATCAATTTCTATCAGTGGATTAAGCCATGGAAAAGCTATATTACAGTAGACACAATGCAAAAACAAAATATGAATTGGTTTGCAACAGTACTTAGAGTAGTGATTTGCTTTGTTATACTAACGAATCTTATCGAGTTTTCTGTTGAAGTTTTGTGTGGATGAAGCGTTTGATCGAGGAGGTCTCGATATGAGGAAAAGGAAGAGAGGCAAGAGCTCAAGCTTGGGGATGCCCAAGGCAACCCAAGTAAATATTCAAGGAGACTCAAGCATCTAAGCTTGGGGATGCCCCGGAAGGCATCCCCTCTTTCTACAACAAGTATCAGTATGTTTTCGAATTCGTTTCGTTCATGCGATATGTGCATGTCTTGGAGCGTCTTTTGCATTTAGTTTTCACTTTTATTTCATGCACCATGCTGGTATGAGATAGTCCTTGGTTTATTTATAGAATGCTCATTCCACTTCACTTAAATCTTTTGAGTATGGCTTTATAGAATGCTTCATGTGCTTCACTTATATCTTTTGAAGTTTGGAATGCCTATTTCTCTTCACATAGGAAGCCGCCATTTATAGAATGCTCTTTTGCTTCACTTATATTTGTTAGAGTGTGGGCATATATTTTGTAGAAAGAATTAAACTCTCTTGCTTCACTTATATCCATTTAGAGAGATGACAGGAATTGGTCATTCACATGGTTAGTCATAAAATCCTACATAAACTTGTAGATCGCTGAATATGATATGTTTGATTCCTTGCAATAGTTTTGCGATATAAATATGGTGATATTAGAGTAATGTTAGTGGGTAGTTGTGGATTGTAGAGACACTTGTGTTGAGGTTTGCAAGTCCCGTAGCATGCACGTATGGTAACTGTTGTGTGACAAATTTGAAGCATGGGGTGTTTCTTTGATTGTCTTCCTTATGAGTGGCGGTCGGGGACGAGCGATGGTCTTTTTCTACCAATCTATCCCCCTAGGGGCATGCGTAGTAGTACTTTGCTTCGAGGGATAATAAACTTTTGCAATAAGTATATGAGTTCTTTATGACTAATGTGAGTCCATGGATTATACACACTTTTACCTTTCCATCATTTGCTAGCCTCTTCGGTACCGTGCATTGCCCTTTCTCACCTCGAGAGTTGGTGCAAACTTCACCGGTGCATCCAAACCCCGTGATACGATACGCTCTATCACACATAAACCTCCCTATATCTTCCTCAAAACAGCCACCATACCTACCTATTATGGCATTTCCATAGCCATTCTGAGATATATTGCCATGCAACTTCCATCATCATCATATACATGACTTGAGTATTCATTGTCATATTGCTTTGCATGATCGTAAGATAGCTAGGAGGATGTTTTCATGGCTTGTCCATTTTTTTATGTCATTGCTACGCTAGATCATTGCACATCCCGGTACACTGCCGGAAGCATTCATATAGAGTCATATCTTTGTTCCAGTATCGAGTTGTAATATTGAGTTGTAAGTAAATAAAGTGTGATCATCATTATAGAGCATTGCCCCATAAAAAAAGATAGGCCAAAGAAGCCTAAATAAAAAAGGGGGCCAAAGAAGCCCGCCTCAAAAAAGGGGGCAATGTTACTATCCTTTTACCACACTTGTGCTTCAAAGTAGCATCATGTTCTTCATATAGAGAGTCTCCTATATTGTCACTTTCATATACTAGTGGGAATTTTCATTATAGAACTTGGCTTGTATATTCCAACGATGGGCTTCCTCAAATGCCCTAGGTCTTCATGAGCAAGCAAGTTGGATGCACACCCACTTAGTTTTCAGTTTGAGCTTTCATACACTTATAGATCTAGTGCATCTGTTGCATGGCAATCTCTACTCCTCACATTGGCATCAATTGATGGGCATCTCCATAGCCCGTTGATTAGCCGCGTCGATGTGAGACTTTCTCCCTTTTTTGTCTTCTCCACATAAACCTCCACCATCATATTCTATTCCACCTATAGTGCTATATCCATGGCTTGTGCTCATGTATTGCGTGAGGGTTGAAAAAGCTGAAGCGCGTTAAAAAGTATGAACCAATTGCTCGGCTTGTCATCGGGGTTGTGCATGATGGGAGCATTTTGTGTGACGAAAATGAAGCATGGCCAAACTATATGATTTTGTAGGGATAAGCTTGCTTTGGCCATGTTGTTTTGAAAAGACATGATTGCTTTATTAGTACGCTCGAAGTATTATTGCTCTTATGTCAAATGATAGACTATTGCTTTGAATCATTCGTGTCTTAATATTCATGCCTTCACTACTAAGGAAAAGCCTACCAGCAGCGCGGGTTTTAGGTATATCAGTAGCGCGGGAGGCGGCGCTACTAATAAGGCACTACATCTAACCCGTAACAGCAGCGCGCGCGCCCGCGCTACTGATATACAAGTGTAGCAGCAACGTTCTTTGGTGGAGCTCGCTACTGCTAATAGCTATAGCGTGCTTCCCCTGTGCGCGCTACTGATACTACCGCGCTGCTGCTAACTTTTCTCCACTCGCTACTACTAATTTTAATATATATTTTTTCTGCATATTTGTTTTGTATTTGAACAGGCTTTATAGAAGAATCTTTAGCACATACAAATGTCATCATGATACACATACAAATGCCTACGAGACCACAAATGTAATCACAACATATACATACAAATAGTCTCATCATAATCATCATCCAACACAAAGTGGTATCTTGTCATCATCACGAAAATAGCGATACATGCAAGTCTCGAATACTTGCAACTACAACGTCATCCATCTAAACAAAGGTATACGCGAGAAGAGCTATCACTATGAGTGTGAGCAGAACTATGCAGTACATGAGGCGGCGGTTACGAGTCCTCTCTCGCGCTAGCGTGAACCTCAAGTAACTAGCTTCTCCTTCTTGTCTGCTTTTGAAGCCTTTATGGTTGGCGCCCGAGAACCCATTCACTTGCGCCTGACACTCAGGCGACTCGTTGTACACCCCCGGAACGTTCCCTTTGTACACGACATAGCACTTCCATCTCGCCATCAAGAAACTAGGTACCTGTTAGAGATGCATGTTCATGAAGAGGATGTACAATCATATGCAACAAAATATACTAGAGCAACACAAAAAAGAAAGGGTTAGAAACTAGATGCAACATACAGTACGCAAACTAATTAACTAGAGTGGGTGGGGTGGGGTGGGGGTGGGGTGGGGACGTTTGCGCTGCTGGTGCTGCTCGCTCGCTCGCTCTCCCTCTCTTTGCCCTGTTTGCTTTCGTCCACTCGCTGCGCTGCCCTGCGCCTACCTTTTGTTTTGTTTTGTTTTTGTCCCCCACCTTTTGTGCGCGCTTTAAAACTGGGATGGGATGGGATGGGTTTGGGTTGGGTTGGTGTACCGGACGCCCGGCACCGGCGACGGGAACGAGGTGGGCGTGCACGGCGCGACGTCTGTAGGTGAGCAACGGGTCCATTGTGCTCGCTCGCTCCTGGGCCGAAACGACGCCCGCCCAGTAGGCTCAGCTCCAGCCCTACGACGTACTCGCAAAAAAATATTAAACTGGCCCTAAGTCTCTTTTTTATATATATATAAACCTTCATGTCGTTTTTTCTAGAAGGAGGCGCTTGCCCGGCCTTAAACTGAGGCCCTTACAATCCAACACGTCCGCCAAAGTGCAACAAAGTTTAGCGAAACAACACAGCAAAACGAATGCAAGCCCGAACGCACATACATAGCGACACAACCCTAACGAAGACAATAAAGGAAAAACTAGAGGCTATCGGGGTAGCGAGGGGCGGCGTCCTGCCGGTGGTGTCCCCTAAAAACCTTCATGACGTGCTTTATTGATTGGCAGAATGGGCACATCGTCTGCTAGAAGATATATAGCTGTTGTCGGCCCGCCAAGTTGCCTCCACCTTGTATATGCTTTGCTTTCGATGCCATACTGTCATGTTATTCTCTTAAAAAACACGGGGTAGATAGTTAGGTTAGAGGTGTGTCCTCTTAAGATCGGTGGATATGAGTCGGTGAGCCCAGAGAGTTAGGTTAGAGATGTATGATATCTCACAAGACATGGGTGTTTCTTGCGTCCAAAAGTTTGCACAGAAGGATAAACGGTACAAAGATTGTAAGCATCATCCCCCGGGTCGTGGCCAGGGCACGTTGTGGTGGTGATGACCAGAGTTCATTGCTTGTTGTCAAGTGACAATGTGCTCGGCTTCCAAGTGGATGAGTTTGTAGTACACAGTAGGTTTTCCTCAGTTTTAGAAACCAAGGCATCAATCCGTAGAGGTGTGGTTGCCCTGCAGCAGTATAATATTCTGCAATCCAAATAAAACTTCACTTGTGTTCCAACAAAATTATCAAGGGTGTCAACCTTAATAGTCTTGCTAGTTACACAGGATAATTAAAAGATAATGTGGTATTTTTTGTAGTTTAGGAATATAACTAAACAAAACATAAAAGTACCTGTAAAATTGTTGGAATGCGATTCTTATCTAAAAACTAGAGCAGAGTTCATAGGTTCACCAAGTGAATCTGAAAGAGCATGTGGTGCCCCCATGTGTGGTTTTGGTAATTGATGACAATCTCTATGGACTAATGGTTGCCTTGAGTTATATTTGAAGTAGATGTACATAGGCTTGTCTTGAAGTCCATGTGTTGGTTTCAAGGAGTTTATGTGTTGACCAAGGTGCTATTCAAGGAATTATCCAAAGATTAGTCATGTGAGAGTTGAGATTATTGCAAGCATGTCTTGAAGAAGAAGATTGTGTGATCATTCATGTTTACCTTCAAGGCATCATCCAAATGAAGAGAGTTGGAAAGATTCGAAGTTGATCAAGACTAAGTCAAGAGTGAATCAAGTTAATCAACTCACAAAGCGTAGAAGATGTATCGAGAGGGATCAAGTGATCCCATGGTATGATAAGCATTGTCGATTACGTTTTATGTACCAACCCATGGTCTGTGTGAGAGTTCTATGTGGGGTTAGGTATGTGTCCATGGGCTTGCGTCAAGAGGAAGATATCATACAACCCATGGAGAGGATGTCATTAAGTGGTGATCGTCATCAAGATTGCCATGTGAAAGTTCAAGTGGGGCATCACGAAGAGATCAAGTGCTTGAAGCTTGTCGTCCATTGTGGTGACAATGGACTTGTGAAGATGTGCGGAAGAGTGGCTCACCCATAGTGGATTATGGGGGAGCAATCAACTAGTCTACATCGACCCAAGACAATCAAGAAAGATGGTCCATCTTGAGGAGGACAAGATCGTCATCATCTAGCTCAAGTGGATCATGCGCAAGGCAAATGTTTGCCCTTGATAGGTTTATGTTTTACCGGTCTCATGGTGGTAGTTGAGAGACCGGGTTATAGGATCAGTTGTCATACTATCAAGGGGGGCTCTCGATGAGTATCTTGATCGTATCGTTCGTAGAGAGCTCAGACCATTGCATCCTTGCATCATCTTTCTTGGTTCTTCTTTGGTGTTTGTCTTTGTGAGTTTTAGAGCTTGGTCATCTTCATGACAAGCTCGAGTTCATCGAAAACAGAGTTCACATGCATCTTCTATGATGTTTTCGATGTTGGAGGTTATGTCGGTTCTTCTCTGTTGGAGGGTTCACTCCTCTATATGTTAGGCATACCTCCCCTGCCTCTTCTTACTATAACCAGTTATTGGAGGGTACTCGTCATCATCTATCCAACAAACTTGAGTTTTCTCATTTTGGAGCTCATTTGCAGGAGGTGTGGTAGTTCTGGTTTTCCTTGAAGTATACTTGTTTCCGTGGAAGTGGCATAAAGGAGGCGCCAGCGGTAGTACTGCGGATCCGGAGCAGTAGTACCGCTGAAAGCCATAAGCGGTAGTACCGCTGTTTCACAGTGGTAGTACTGCCCACGGCCATAGGCGGTAGTATGGCTCCGGTTCCGCGCTAGTACCGTCTCGACTCGAGACCTACGTGTGTCATGTCGGGTTCAGCGGCAGTAGCAGCGGTAGTACCGCTTGTAAGTGGTAGTACCGCCCCTACTACCGCTACTAGTGCCGCTCAACGGCCCTCCTCTCTGTTCCTTCTCCCTTAGGCAATGTGCGAGGTCCCAACAGTAGTACCGCTAGGCCGAGCGGCAGTACCGCCTGCTGCGGGCTAAGAATGGGGATAACGGTTGGATTTTTCCGCACCTATAAAAGGGGGTCTTCTTCCCCATTGGACCTTATCTCGTAAGCTCGTGTTCTTCCCCCATTGTTGACCTTCTTAGAGCTTGCTATCTCTCAATCCCTCCATGGATTCTTGCTAGTTTTGGGGGAAAAAGAGAGAGGAGATCTAGATCCACATTTCCACCAATCACTTGTTGGAAATATGCCCTAGAGGCAATAATAAAATGGTTATTATTATATTTCCTTGTTCATGATAATTGTCTATTGTTCATGCTATAATTGTGTTATCTGGAAATCATAATACATGTGTGAATACATAGACCACAACATGTCCCTAGTGAGCCTCTAGTTGACTAGCTCGTTTATCAATAGATGGTTACGGTTTCCTGACCATGGACATTGGATGTCATTGATAACGGGATCACATCATTGGGAGAATGATGTGATGGACAAGACCCAATCCTAAGAATAGCACAAGATCGTGTAATTCGTCTGCTAGAGCTTTTCTAATGTCAAGTATCATTTCCTTAGACCATGAGATCGTGTAACTTCCGGATACCGTAAGAGTGCTTTGGGTGTACCAAACGTCAAAACGTAACTGGGTGACTATAAAGGTATACTACAGGTATCTCCGAAAGTGTCTGTTGGGTTGACACGAACCAAGACTGGGATTTGTCACTCCGTATGACGGAGAGGTATCTCTGGGCCCACTCGGTAATGCATCATCATAATGAGCTCAATGTGACCAACTGGTTAGTCACGGGATCATGCATTACGGTATGAGTAAAGTGACTTGCTGGTAACGGGATTGAACGAGGTATTGGGATATACCGACGATCGAATCTCGGGCAAGTAACGTACCGATTGACAAAGGGAATTATATACGGGATTACATGAATCCTCGACATCGTGGTTCATTCGATGAGATCATCGTGGAACATGTGGGAGCCAACATGGGTATCCAGATCCCGCTGTTGGTTATTGACCGGAGAGTCGTCTTGGTCATGTTTGCATGTCCCCCGAACCCGTAGGGTCTACACACTTAAGGTTCGGTGACGCTAGGGTTGTAGAGATATTAGTATGCGGTGACCCAAAAGTTTTTCAGAGTCCCGAATGAGATCCTGGATGTCACGAGGAGTTCCGGAATGGTCCGGAGGTGAAGATTTGTATATAGGAAGTCCAGTTTCGGCCACCGGGAAAGTTTCGGGGGTCACCGGTATTGTACCGGGACCACCGGAAGGGTCCCGCGGGTCCACCGGATGGAGCCACCTATCCCGGAGGGCCCCATGGGCTGAAGTGGGAAGGTAACCAGCCCCTGGTGGGCTGGTGCGCCCCCCTTGGGCCTCCCCCTGCGCCTAGGGTTGGAAACCCTAGGGGTGGGGGGCGCCCCACCTGACTTGGGGGGCAAGTCCCCCCTTGCCCCCCCCCCCTTGAGATTGAATCTCTAGGGGGCCGGCGCCCCCCAGGGCCCCTATATAAATACGGGGGAGGGAGGGCTGCGCACCCTAGCCCCTGGCGCCTCCCTCTCCCCTCGTAACACCTCTCCCTCTCGTTGTGCTTGGCGAAGCCCTGCCGAGATCACCGCTGCTTCCACCACCACGCCGTCGTGCTGCTGGATCTCCATCAACCTCTCCCTCCCCCTTGATGGATCAAGAAGGAGGAGACGTCTTCCCCAACTGTACGTGTGTTGAACGCGGAGGTGCCGTCCATTTGGCGCTAGGATCATCGGTGATTTGGATCACGACGAGTACGACTCCATCAACCCTGTTCTCTTGAATGCTTCCGCTCGCGATCTACAAGGGTATGTAGATGCACTCCTCTCTCTCGTTGCTAGATGACTCCATAGATTGATCTTGGTGATGCGTAGAAAAAATTTATTTTCTGCTACGTTCCCCAACAGTGGCATCATGAGCTAGGTCTATGCGTAGTTTCTATGCACGAGTAGAACACAAGATTGTTGTGGGCGTTGGTTTTGTCAATTTTCTTGCCACTACTAGTCTTATGTTGTTTCGGCGGCATCGTGGGATGAAGCGGCCCAGACCGACCTTACACGTACGCTTACGTGAGACAGGTTCCATCGACTGACATGCACTAGTTGCATAAGGTGGCTAGCGGGTGTCTGTCTCTCCCACTTTAGTCGGATCGGATTCGATGAAAAGGGTCCTTATGAAGGGTAAATATAAATTGGCATATCACGTTGTGGTTTTGGCGTAGGTAAGAAACGTTCTTGCTAGAAACCTATAGCAGCCACGTAAAAACATGCAACAACAATTAGAGGACGTCTAACTTGTTTTTGCAGCATATGCCTTGTGATGTTATATGGCCAAAAGGATGTGAGGAATGAAATATATGTGATGTATGAGATTGATCATGTTCTTGTAATAGGAATCACGACTTGCATGTCAATGAGTATGACAACCAGCAGGAGCCATAGGAGTTGTCTTTATTTTTTTGTATGACCTGCATGTCATTGAATAACGCCATGTAATTACTTTACTTTATTGCTAAACACGTTAGCCATAGAAGTAGAAGTAATCGTTGGCGTGACAACTTCATGAAGACACGATGATGGAGATCATGGTGTCATGCCGATGACAACGATGATCATGGCGCCCCGAAGATGGAGATCAAAAGGAGCAAAATGATATTGGCCATATCATGTCACTATTTGATTGCATGTGATGTTTATCATGTTTTGCTTCTTATTTGCTTAGTACGACGGTAGTAAATAAGATGATCCCTCATAATAATTTCAAGAAAGTGTTCCCCCTAACTGTGCGCCGTTGCGAAAGTTCGTTGTCTCGAAGCACCACGTGATGGTCGGGTGTGATACATTCTAACGTTCACATACAACGGGTGTAAGCCAGATTTACACATGCAAAACACTTAGGTTAACTTGACGAGCCTAGCATGTACAGACATGGCCTCGGAACACAAGAGACCGAAAGGTCGAACATGAGTCGTATAGAAGATACGATCAACATGAAGATGTTCACCGATGATGATTAGTCCGTCTCACGTGATGATCGGACACGGCCTAGTTAACTCGGATCATGGATCACTTAGATGACTAGAGGGATGTCTATCTGAGTGGGAGTTCATTATATAATTTGATTAGATGAACTTAATTATCATGAACTTAGTCTAAAATCTTTGCAATATGTCTTGTATATCAAATGGCCCACGCTAATGTTGCCCTCAACTTCAACGTGTTCCTAGAGAAAACCAAGCTGAAAGACGATGGCAGCAACTATACGGACTAGGTCCGGAACTTGAGGATCATCCTCATAGCTGCCAAGAAAGCATATGTCCTAGATGCATCGCTAGGTGAAGCACCCGTTTTCCCAGCAACTCAAGACGTTATGAACGCCTGGCAGTCGCGTAGTGATGATTACTCCCTGGTTCAATGTGGCATGCTTTACAACTTAGAACCGGGACTCCAAAAGTGTTTTGAGCAGCACGGAGCATATGAGATGTTCCAAGAGATAAAAATGGTTTTCCAAGCTCACGACTAGGTCGAGAGATATGAAGTCTCCAACAAGTTCTACAGTTGTAAGATGGAGGAGAATGGTTCTGTCAGCGAGCACATACTCAAAATGTCTGGGTTGCACAACCGCTTATCTCAACTGGGAGTTAATCTCCCGGATGACGCGGTGGTCGACAGAATCCTCCAGTCGCTCCCACCTAGCTACAAGAGCTTTGTGATGAACTTCAATATGCAGGGGATGGTGAAAACCATTCCTGAGGTGTATTCAATGCTGAAATCAACGAAGGTGGAGATCAAAAAGGAACATCAAGTGTTGATGGTCAATAAAACCACTAGTTTCAAGAAAGGCAAGGGTAAGAAGAACTTCAAGAAGGACGGCAAGGGAGTTGCCACGCCCGGTAAGCCAGTTGTCGGGAAGAAGCCAAAACATGGACCCAAACCTGAGACTGAGTGCTTTTATTGCAAGGGAAGCGGACACTGGAAGCGGAACTGCCCCAAGTACTTGTTGGAAATATGCCCTAGAGGCAATAATAAATTAGTTATTATTATATTTCCTTGTTCATGATAATTGTCTTTTATTCATGCTATAACTGTATTATCCGGAAATCGTAATACACGTGTGAATACATAGACCACAATAAGTCCCTAGTGAGCCTCTAGTTGACTAGCTCGTTGTGATCAACAGATAGTCATGGTTTCCTGGCTATGGGCATTGGATGTAGTTGATAACGGGATCACATCATTAGGAGAATGATGTGATGGACAAGACCCAATCCTAAGCCTAGCACAAAGATCGTGTAGTTCGTTTGCTAGAGCTTTTCCAATGTCAAGTATCTTTTCCTTAGACCATGAGATTGTGCAACTCCCGGATACCATAGGAGTGCTTTGGGTGTATCAAACGTCACAACGTAACTGGGTGACTATAAAGGTGCATTACAGGTATCTCCGAAAGTATCTGTTGGGTTGGCATGAATCGAGACTGGGATTTGTCACTCTGTGTAAACGGAGAGGTATCTCTGGGCCCACTCGGTAGGACATCATCATTTGCGCAAATGTGACCGAGGAGTTGATCACGGGATGATGTGTTATGGAACGAGTAAAGAGACTTGCCGGTAACGAGATTGAACAAGGTATAAGGATACCGACGATCGAATCTCGGGCAAGTATAATACCGCTAGACAAAGGGAATTGCATACGGGATTGATTAAGTCCTTGACATCGTGGTTCGTCCGATGAGATCATCGTGGAACATGTGGGAGCCATCATGGGTATCCAGATCCCGCTGTTGGTTATTGACCGGAGAACGTCTCGGTCATGTCTGCATGATTCCCGAACCCGTAGGGTCTACACACTTAAGGTTCGATGACGCTAGGGTTATAAAGGAAGTTTGTATGTGGTTACCGAATGTTGTTCGGAGTCCCGGATGAGATCCCGGACGTCACGAGGAGTTCCGGAATGGTCCGGAGGTAAAGATTTATATATGGGAAGTCCTATTTTGGCCACCGGAAAATGTTCGGGATTTTTCGGTATTGTACCGGGAAGGTTCTAGAAGGTTCCGGAGTGGGGCCCACCTGCATGGGGGGACCCACATGAACGTGGGTAGTGGGGGGAAAGGCCCCACACCCCTGGTCAAGGCGCACCAAGATCCCCCCTTAGAAGGAATAAGATCATATCCCAAAGGGATAAGATCAAGATCCCTAAAAAGGGGGGATAACAATCGGTGGGGAAGGAAATGATGTGATTTCTTTCCTCCCACCTTAGCCAACGCCCCAATGGACTTGGAGGGCAAGAAACCAGCCCCCTCCACCCCTATATATAGTGGGGAGGCGCATGGGAGCTTCACCCTTGCCCCTGGCGCAGCCCTCCCTCTCCCAAGTGCTCCTCCTCTCTCGCGGTGCTTGGCGAAGCCCTGCAGGATTGCCACGCTCCTCCACCACCACCACGCCGTTGTGCTGCTGCTGGATGGAGTCTTCCTCAACCTCTCCCTCTCTCCTTGCTGGATCAAGGCGTGGGAGACGTCACCGGGCTGTACGTGTGTTGAACGCGGAGGTGCCGTCCGTTCGGCACTTGATCATCGGTGATTTGAATCACGACGAGTACGACTCCATCAACCCCGTTCACTTGAACGCTTCCGCTTAGCGATCTACAAGGGTATGTAGATGCACTCTCTTTCTACTCGTTGCTGGTCTCTCCATAGATAGATCTTGGTGATACGTAGGAAATTTTTTGAATTTCTGCTACGTTCCCCAACAGTGGCATCATGAGCTAGGTCTATTGCGTAGATTCTTTGCACGAGTAGAACACAAAGTAGTTGTGGGCGTTGATTTTGTTCAATATGCTTACCGTTACTAGTCCAATCTTGTTTCGACGGTATTGTGGGATGAAGCGGCCCGGACCGACCTTACACGTACTCTTACGTGAGACAGGTTCCACTGATTGACATGCACTTGGTGCATAAGGTGGCTAGCGGGTGCCAGTCTCTCCCACTTTAGTCGGAACGGATTCGATGAAAAGGGTCCTTATGAAGGGTAAATAGCAATTGGCATATCACGTTGTGGTTTTGCGTAGGTAAGAAACGTTCTTGCTAGAAACCCATAGCAGCCACGTAAAACATGGAAACAACAATTAGAGGACGTCTAACTTGTTTTTGCAGGGTATGCTATGTGATGTGATATGGCCAACAAGAATGTGATGAATGATATGTGTTGTATGAGATTGATCATGTTCTTGTAATAGGATTCACGACTTGCATGTCGATGAGTATGACAACCGGCAGGAGCCATAGGAGTTGTCTTAATTTATTGTATGACCTGCGTGTCATTGAACAACGCCATGTAATTACTTTACTTTATTGCTAACCGGTAGCCATAGTAGTAGAAGTAATAAGTTGGCGAGACGACTTCATGGAGACACGATGATGGAGATCATGATCATGGTGTCATGCCAGTGACGATGATGATCATGGAGCCCCGAAGATGGAGATCAAAAGGAGCAAAATGATATTGGCCATATCATGTCACTATTTGATTGCATGTGATGTTTATCATGTTTATGCATCTTGTTTACTTAGGACGACGGTAGTAAATAAGATGATCCCTTACAACAATTTCAAGAAGTGTTCTCCCCTAACTGTGCACCGTTGCTACAGTTCGTCGCTTCTAAGCACCACGTGATGATCGGGTGTGATGGATTCTTACGTTCACATACAACGGGTGTAAGACAGATTTACACACGCGAAAACACTTAGGGTTAACTTGACGAGCCTAGCATGTACAGACATGGCCTCGGAACACGGAGACCGAAAGGTCGAGCATGAGTCGTATAGTAGATACGATCAACATGAAGATGTTCACCGATGATGACTAGTCCGTCTCACGTGATGATCGGACACGGGCTAGTTTCACTCGGATCATGTGATCACTTAGATGACCAGAGGGATGTCAATCTAAGTGAGAGTTCATAAGATGAACTTAATTATCCTGAACATAGTCAAAAAGACCTTTTGCAAATTATGTCGTAGCTCACGCTATAGTTCTACTGTTTAGATATGTTCCTAGAGAAAATATAGTTGAAAGTTGATAGTAGCTATTATGCGGACAGTAGAAAGCTTATGTCCTTAATGCACCGCTCAGTGTGCTGAACCCCAAACGTCGTTTGTGGATGTTACGAACATCAGACATACACGTTTTGATAAATACGTGATAGTTCAGTGAAACGGTTTAGAGTTGAGGCACCAAAGACGTTTTTCGAGATGTCGCGGAACATATGAGATGTTTTGAGGGCTGAAATTGAGATTTCAGGCTCGTGCCCACGTCAAGAGGTATAAGACCTCCGACGATTTTCTTAACCTGCAAACTAATGGAGAAAAGCTCAATTGTTGAGCTTGTGCTCAGATTGTCTGAGTGCAACAATCACTTGAATCGAGTGGGAGTTGATATTCCATATGAGATAGTGATGTTTCTCCAAAGTCATTGCCACCAAGCTGCTAGAGCTTTGTGATGAACTATAACATATCAGGGATAGATATGATGATCCTTGAGGTATTCACGATGTTTGACACCGCGAAAGTAGAAATCAAGAAGGAGCATCAATTGTTGATGAAACCACTAGTTTCAAGAAGGGCAAGGGCAAGAAAGGATACTTCATGAAACGGCAAATTAGTTGCTGCTCTAGTGAAGAAACCCAAGGTTGAACCCAAACCCGAGACTAAGTGCTTCTGTAATAAGGGGAACAACCACTGGAGCAGAATTACCCTAGATACTTGGTAGATGAGAAGGCTGGCAAAGTCGATAGAAGTATATTGGATATACATTATGTTAATGTGTACTTTACTAGTACTCCTAGTAGCACCAGGGTATAAGATACCGGTTCGGTTGCTAAGTGTTAGTAACTTGAAATAATAGCTACGGAATAAACGGAGACTAGCTAAAGGTGAGCTGACGATATATGTTGGAATTGTTTCCAAGTTTGATGTGATCAAACATCGCACGCTCCCTCTACCATCAAGATTAGTATTAAACCTGAATGGTTTATTGAATCTCGATCGTAGTGATACACATTTTCATGCCAAAAGATATAAGATAGTAATGATAGTACCACTTACTTGTGGCACTGCCATGTAAGTCATATTGGTGTAAAACGCATGAAGAAGCTCCATGTTGATGGATCTTTGGGCTCGCTCATTTTTGAAAAGTTTGAGACATGCGAACCATGTCTATTGGTGTATATGCATGAAGAAACTCCATGCAAATGGACCGTTGGAACTCACTTGATTTTGAATCACTTGAGACATGCAAATCATACCACATGGGCAAGATGACTGAAAAGCCTCGGTTTCAGTAAAATGGAACAAGATAGCAACTTGTTGGAAGCAACACATTTTTGATGTGTGCAGTCCAGTGAGTGCTGAGGCATGCAGTGAATATCGTTATGTTCTTACTTCACTGATGATTTGAGTAGATACTGAGTATATTTACTTGATGAAACACAAGTCTGAATTATTGAATGGTTCAAGTAATTTCAGAGTGAAGATCATCGTGACAAGATGATAAAATGTCTATGATATGATCATAGAGATGAGTATCTGAGTTACGAGATTTGGCACGCAACAAAGACATTGTGGAAATTGTTTCACAATTAATACCGCCTGGAACACCATAGTGTGATGGTGTGTCCGAACATCATAGTTGCACCCTATTGGATACGGTGCGTACCATGATGTCTATTATCGAATTACCACTATCGTTCATGGGTTAGGCATTAGAGACAACCACATTCACTTTAAATAGGGCACCACGTAATTCCGTTGAGATGACACCATATGAATTATGGTTTAGAGAAACCTAAGTTGTCGTTTCTTAAAGGTTTGGGGCTGCGATGCTTATGTGAAAAAGTTTCAGGATTGATAAGCTCGAACCCAAAGCGGATAAAATGCATCTTCATAAGACACCCAAAATAGTTGGGTATACCTCCTAATTCAGATCCGAAAGCAATATGGATTGTTTCTTGAATCGGGTCCTTTCTCGAGAAAAGGTTTGTCTCGAAAAGTTGAGTGGGAGGATGGTGGAGACTTGATATGGTTATTGAACCATCACTTCAACCAGTATGTATCAGGGCACAGGAAGTTGTTCCCGTGGCACCTACACCAATTGAAGTAGAAGCTTATGATAGTGATCATGAAGTTTCGGATCAAGTCACCGCCGTACCTCGTAGGGTGACAAGGATACGTACTACTTCAGAGTGGTACAGTAATCCTGTCTTGAAGGTCATGTTGCTAGACAACAATGAACCTATGAGCTATGGAGAAGTGATGGTGGGCCCAAATTCCGACAAATGGTTAGAAGCCATGAAATCCGAGATAGGATCCATGTATCAGAACAAGGCATGGACTTTGGTGGACTTGCCCAAAGATCGGCAAGCCATTGAGATAAATGGATCTTTAAGAGGAAGACGGACGTGGATGGTAATGTCACCATCTATGAAGCTCGACTTGTGGCGAAGAGTTTTTCACAAGTTCAAGGAGTTGACTGCGATGAGATTTTCTCATCTGTAGCGATGCATAAGTCCGTCGGATTCATGTTAGCATTAGCTGCATTTATGAAATCTGGCAGATGGATGACAAAACGAGTTTCCTTACCAGTCTTCGTATGGAAAGGTTGTATGTGATACAAATCAGAAAGTTTTTGTCGATCCTAAGGATGCTAAAAGGTATGCTAGCTCCAGCGATCCTTCCATGGACTGGAGTAAGCATCTCGGAGTTGGAATGTGCGCTTTGATAAGATGATCAAAGATTTTGGGTTTATACAAAGTTTATGAGAAACTTGTATTTCCAAAGAAGTGAGTGGGAGCACTATAGAATTTCTGATGAGTATATGTTGTTGACATATTGATGATCAGAAATGATGTAGAATTTCTAGAAAGCATATAGGGTTATTTGAAAACTGTTTTTCAATGGAAAACCTGGATTAGGCTACTTGAACAATAAGCATCAAGATCTATAAGATAGATCAAAATGCTTAATAGTACTTTCAAATGAGCACGTACCTTGACATGATCTTGAAGGTGTTCAAGATGGATCGGTCAAAGAAGGAATTCTTGCCTGAGATGTAAGGTATGAAGTTAAGACTTAAAATCTCGACCACGGCAGAATAGAGAGAAAGGACGAAGGTCGTCCCCTATGCTTTTATCATAGGCTCTCTACAGTATGCTATGCTGTGTGCCGCACCTGTAGTGTGCCTTGCCATGAGTCAGTCAAGGGGTACAAGAGTGATCCAAGAATGGATCACAGGACAGCGGTCAAAGTTATCCTTAGTAACTAGTGGACTAAGGAATTTTCTCGATTATGGAGGTGATAAAGAGTTCGACGTAAAGAGTTATGTCGATGCAAGCTTAACACCTATCCGGATAGCTCTGAGTAGAAATACCGGATACGTATAATGGAGCAACTTTTAGTATAGCTCCAAGTAGAACAATTATTTGGAATAGCTCCAAATAGAGCGTGGTAGCTACATCTAGGAGATGACATAGAGATTTGTAAAGCACACACGGATCTAAAAGGTTCAGACCCGTTGACTATAACCTCTCTCACAAGCATAACATGATCAAACCCAGAACTCATCGAGTGTTAATCACATGGTAAATGTGAACTAGATTATTGACTCTAGTAAACTTTTTGGGTGCTAGTCACATGGGGATGTGACCTTGAGTGTTAATCACATATCGATGTGAACTAGATTATTGACTCTAGTGCAAGTGGGAGACTGTTGGAAATATGCCCTAGAGGCAATAATAAATTAGTTATTATTATATTTCCTTGTTCATGATAATTGTCTTTTATTCATGCTATAACTGTATTATCCGGAAATCGTAATACACGTGTGAATACATAGACCACAATAAGTCCCTAGTGAGCCTCTAGTTGACTAGCTCGTTGTGATCAACAGATAGTCATGGTTTCCTGGCTATGGGCATTGGATGTCGTTGATAACGGGATCACATCATTAGGAGAATGATGTGATGGACAAGACCCAATCCTAAGCCTAGCACAAAGATCGTGTAGTTCGTTTGCTAGAGCTTTTCTAATGTCAAGTATCTTTTCCTTAGACCATGAGATTGTGCAACTCCCGGATACCGTAGGAGTGCTTTGCGTGTATCAAACGTCACAACATAACTGGGTGACTATAAAGGTGCATTACAGGTATCTCCGAAAGTATCTGTTGGGTTGGCATGAATCGAGACTGGGATTTGTCACTCCGTGTAAACGGAGAGGTATCTCTGGGCCCACTCGGTAGGACATCATCATTTGCGCAAATGTGACCGAGGATTTGATCACGGGATGATGTGTTACGGAACGAGTAAAGAGACTTGCCGGTAACGAGATTGAACAAGGTATAAGGATACCGACGATCGAATCTCGGGCAAGTATAATACCGCTAGACAAAGGGAATTGCATACGGGATTGATTAAGTCCTTGACATCGTGGTTCGTCCGATGAGATCATCGTGGAACATGTGGGAGCCATCATGGGTATCCAGATCCCGCTGTTGGTTATTGACCGGAGAACGTCTCGGTCATGTCTGCATGATTCCCGAACCCGTAGGGTCTACACACTTAAGGTTCGATGACGCTAGGGTTATAAAGGAAGTTTGTATGTGGTTACCGAATGTTGTTCGGAGTCCCGGATGAGATCCCGGACGTCACGAGGAGTTCCGGAATGGTCCGGAGGTAAAGATTTATATATGGGAAGTCCTATTTTGGCCACCGGAAAATGTTCGGGATTTTTCGGTATTGTACCGGGAAGGTTCTAGAAGGTTCCGGAGTGGGGCCCACCTGCATGGGGGGACCCACATGAACGTGGGTAGTGGGGGGAAAGGCCCCACACCCCTGGTCAAGGCGCACCAAGATCCCCCCTTAGAAGGAATAAGATCATATCCCAAAGGGATAAAATCAAGATCCCTAAAAAGGGGGGATAACAATCGGTGGGGAAGGAAATGATGTGATTTCTTTCCTCCCACCTTAGCCAACGCCCCAATGGACTTGGAGGGCAAGAAACCAGCCCCTTCCACCCCTATATATAGTGGGGAGGCGCATGGGAGCTTCACCCTTGCCCCTGGCGCAGCCCTCCCTCTCCCAAGTGCTCCTCCTCTCTCGCGGTGCTTGGCGAAGCCCTGCAGGATTGCCACGCTCCTCCACCACCACCATGCCGTTGTGCTGCTGCTGGATGGAGTCTTCCTCAACCTCTCCCTCTCTCCTTGCTGGATCAAGGCGTGGGAGACGTCACCGGGCTGTACGTGTGTTGAACACGGAGGTGCCGTCCGTTCGGCACTTGATCATCGGTGATTTGAATCACGACGAGTAGGACTCCATCAACCCCGTTCACTTGAACGCTTCCGCTTAGCAATCTACAAGGGTATGTAGATGCACTCTCTTTCTACTCGTTGCTGGTCTCTCCATAGATAGATCTTGGTGATACGTAGGAAATTTTTTGAATTTCTGCTACGTTCCCCAACAGTACTTAGCGGACAAGAAGGCCGGCAACACCAAAGGTATATGTGATATACATGTAATTGATGTGTACCTTACCAGTACTCGTAGTAGCTCCTGGGTATTTGATACCGGTGCAGTTGCTCATATTTGTAACTCAAAACAGGAGCTGCGGAATAAGCGGACACTGACGAAGGACGAGGTGACGATGCGCGTCGGGAATGGTTCCAAGGTCGATGTGATCGCCGCCGGCACGCTACCTCTACATTTACCTACGGGATTAGCTTTAAACCTCAATAATTGTTATTTAGTGCCAGCTTTGAGCATGAACATTGTATCTGGATCTCGTTTAATGCGAGATGGCTACTCATTTAAATCTGAGAATAATGGTTGTTCTATTTATATGAGAGATGTGTTTTATGGTCATGCCCCGCTGGTCAATGGTTTATTCTTAATGAATCTCGAACGTGATGTTACACATATTCATAGTGTGAATACCAAAAGATGTAAGGTTGATAACGATAGTCCCACATACTTGTGGCACTGCCGCCTTGGTCACATTGGTGTCAAACGCATGAAGAAGCTCCATGCTGATGGACTTTTGGAGTCTCTTGATTACGAATCATTTGACACATGCGAACCATGCCTCATGGGCAAAATGACCAAGACTCCGTTCTCCGGAACAATGGAGCGAGCAACCAACTTATTGGAAATCATACATACTGATGCGTGCGGTCCAATGAGCGTTGAGGCTCGCGGAGGCTATCGTTATGTTCTCACTCTCACTGACGACTTGAGTAGATATGGGTATGTCTACTTGATGAAACACAAGTCTGAGACCTTTGAAAAGTTCAAGGAATTTCAGAGTGAGGTAGAGAATCAACGTGACCAAAAGATAAAATTCTTACGATCAGATCGTGGGGGAGAATATTTAAGTCATGAATTTGGTATGCACTTAAGGAAATGTGGAATCGTTTCCAACTCACGCCACCTGGAACACCTCAGCGTAATGGTGTGTCCAAACGTCGTAATCGCACTCTATTGGATATGGTGCGATCTATGATGTCACTCACCGATTTACCGCTATCATTTTGGGGATACGCTCTAGAGATAGCTACATTCACTTTAAATAGGGCACCGTCTAAATCCGTTGAGACAACACCGTATGAATTATGGTTTGGGAAGTGCTAAGCTGTCGTTTCTAAAAGTTTGGGAATGCGATGCTTATGTCAAGAAACTTCAACCTGAAAAGCTCGAACCCAAGTCGAAAAAATGCGTCTTCATAGGATACCCTAAGTAAACCATTGGGTATACCTTCTACCTCAGATCCGAAGGCAAGATCTTTGTTGCCAAGAACGGGTCCTTTCTGGAGAAAGAGTTTCTATCGAGAGAAGTAAGTGGGAGGAAAGTAGAACTCGATGAAGTACTAACTCTTGAACCGGAAAGCAACACAGCTCAGGAAGATGTTCCTGTGGTGCCTGCACCGACTAGAGAGGAAGTTAATGATGATGATCAAGGTACTTCGGATCAAGTTGCTACTGAACTTCGAAGGTCCACAAGGACACGTTCCACACCAGAATGGTATGGCAACCCTGTCCTGGAAATCATGTTGTTAGACAACGGTGAACCTTCGAACTATGAAGAAGCGATGGCGGGCCCAGATTCCAACAAATGGCTTGAAGCCATGCAATCCGAGATAGGATCCATGTATGAAAACAAAGTATGGACTTTGACAGACTTTCCCGATGATCGGCGAGCGATAGAAAATAAATGGATCTTTAAGAAGAAGACGGACGCGGATGGTAATGTTACCATCTATAAGGCTCGACTTGTCGCTAAGGGTTATCGACAAGTTCAAGGGGTTGACTACGATGAGACCTTCTCACCCTTAGCGAAGCTGAAGTCTGTCCGAATCATGTTAGCAATTGCCGCATACTATGATTATGAGATAAGGCAAATGGACGTCAAAACAACATTCCTTAGTGGATTTCTTAAGGAAGAATTGTATATGATGCAGCCGGAAGGTTTTGTCGATCCTAAGAATGCTAACAAGGTATGCAAGCTCCAACACTCTATCTATGGGCTGGTGCAAGCATCTCGGAGTTGGAACATTTGCTTTAATGAAATGATCAAAGCGTTTGGGTTTATGCAGACTTATGGAGAAGCCTGCATTTACAAGAAAGTGAGTGGGAGCTCTGTAGCATTTCTCATATTATATGTGGATGACATACTTTTGATGGGAAATGATATAGAACTTTTGGACAACATTAAGGCCTACTTGAATAAGGGTTTTTCAATGAAGGACCTTGGAGAAGTTGCTTACTATTAGGCATCAAGATCTATAGAGATAGATCGAGACGCCTCATAGGTGTTTCACAAAGCACATACCTTGATAAGATATTGAAGAAGTTCAATATGGATCAGTCCAAGAAGGGTTTCTTGCCTGTGCTGCAAGGTGTGAAATTGAGCTCGGCTCAATGTCCGACCACGGCAGAAGATAGAGAAAATATGAGTGTCGTCCCCTATGCCTCGGCCATAGGGTCTATCATGTATGCCATGCTGTGTACCAGACCTGATGTAAACCTTGCCGTAAGTTTGGTAGGAAGGTACCAAAGTAATCCCGGCATGGAACACTGGACAGCGGTCAAGAATATCCTGAAGTACCTGAAAAGGACTAAGGATATGTTTCTCGTATATGGAGGTGATGAAGAGCTCGTCGTAAAGGGTTACGTCGACGCTAGCTTTGACACAGATCTAGATAACTCTAAGTCACAAACCGGATACGTGTATATTTTGAATGGTGGGGCAGTAAGCTGGTGCAGTTGCAAGCAAAGTGTCATGGCGGGATCTACATGTGAAGCAGAGTACATGGTAGGCTCGGAGGCAGCACATGAAGCAATCTGGATGAAGGAGTTCATTACCGACCTAGGAGTTATTCCCAATGTGTCGGGGCCAATGACTCTCTTCTGTGACAACACTGGAGCCATTGCCCTTGCCAAGGAGCCCAGGTTTCACAAGAAGACCAGGCACATCAAGCGTCGCTTCAACTCCATTCATGAAAATGTTCAAGATGGAGACATAGATATTTGTAAAGTGCACACAGATCTAAATGTCACAGATCCGTTGACTAAACCTCTTCCGCGAGCAAAACATGATCAACACCAGAACTCTATGGGTGTTCGATTCATCACAATGTAACTAGATTATTGACTCTAGTGCAAGTGGGAGACTGTTGGAAATATGCCCTAGAGGCAATAATAAAATGGTTATTATTATATTTCCTTGTTCATGATAATTGTCTATTGTTCATGCTATAATTGTGTTATCTGGAAATCATAATACATGTGTGAATACATAGACCACAACATGTCCCTAGTGAGCCTCTAGTTGACTAGCTCGTTTATCAATAGATGGTTACGGTTTCCTGACCATGGACATTGGATGTCATTGATAACGGGATCACATCATTGGGAGAATGATGTGATGGACAAGACCCAATCCTAAGCATAGCACAAGATCGTGTAATTCGTTTGCTAGAGCTTTTCTAATGTCAAGTATCATTTCCTTAGACCATGAGATCGTGTAACTTCCGGATACCGTAAGAGTGCTTTGGGTGTACCAAACGTCACAACGCAACTGGGTGGCTATAAAGGTATACTACAGGTATCTCCGAAAGTGTCTGTTGGGTTGACATGAATCGAGACTGGGATTTGTCACTCCGTGTGACGGAGAGGTATCTCTGGGCCCACTCGGTAATGCATCATAATAATGAGCTCAATGTGACCAAGTGGTTGGTCACGGGATCATGCACTACGGTACGAGTAAAGTGACTTGCCGGTAACGGGATTGAACGAGGCATTGGGATACTGACGATCGAATCTCGGGCAAGTAATGTACCGATTGACAAAGGGAATTGTATACGGGATTACTTGAATCCTCGACATCGTGGTCCATTCGATGAGATCATTGTGGAACATGTGGGAGCCAACATGGGTATCCAGATCCCGCTGTTGGTTATTGACCGGAGAGTCGTCTCGATCATGTCTGCATGTCTCCCGAACCCGTAGGGTCTACACACTTAAGGTTCGGTGATGCTAGGGTTGTAGAGATATTAGTATGTGGTAACCCGAAAGTTGTTCGGAGTCCCGGATGAGATCCCGGATGTCACGAGGAGTTCTGGAATGGTCCGGAGGTGAAGATTTGTATATAGGAAGTCCAGTTTCGGCCACCGGGAAAGTTTCGGTGATCACCGGTATTGTACCGGGACCACTGGAAGGGTCCCGGGGTCCACCGGGTGGGGCCACCTATCCCGGAGGGCCCCATGGGCTGAAGTGGGAAGGGAACCAGCCCCTGGTGGGCTGGTGTGCCCCCCTTGGGCCTCCCCCTGCGCCTAGGGTTGGAAACCCTAGGGGTGGGGTTGCCCCACCTGACTTGGGGGGCAAGTCCCCCCTTAGCCGCCGCCCCTCCCTTGAGATTGAGTCTCTAGGGGGTCGGCACCCTCCCAGGGCCCCTATATAAAGAGGGGGGAGGGAGGGATGCGCACCCTAGCCCCTGGCGCCTCCCTCTCCCCTCATAACACCTCTCCCTCTCGTTGTGCTTGGCGAAGCCCTGCCGAGATCACCGCTGCTTACACCACCACGCCGTCGTGCTGCTGGATCTCCATCAACCTCTCCATCCCCCTTGCTGGATCAAGAAGGAGGAGACGTCTTCCCCAACCGTACGTGTGTTGAACGCGGATGTGCCGTCCGTTCGGCGCTAGGATCATCGGTGATTTGGATCACGACGAGTATGACTCCATCAACCCCGTTCTCTTGAACGCTTCCGCTCGCGATCTACAAGGGTATGTAGATGCACTCCTCTCTCTCGTTGCTAGATGACTCCATAGATTGATCTTGGTGATGCGTAGAAAATTTTATTTTCTTCTATGTTTCCCAACATCACTTTCTCCTATATGTGAGGGGAACCCCTTGGATCTAGATCTTGGAGTTCTTGGTGTTCTCCTTCTTGTTCTTGCTCTCTTTTTCCTTCATATCTTTCGTTGCTTTGGTGGGATTGGAGAGGGAGGGACTTGGGCACTCCGTGTGCCCTTGCCATTGCATTAGTTGCACCGGTTTGAGTTCTCCACGGTGATACATGGAAGTTACAAGTTGAGAATCTTATTACTCTTGGGTGCTTGGTGCCCTTGAGCTTGTTCCTCTTGGGTGCTTGAGTGCCCTAGATGGTTGGTGGTGTTCGGAGCTCAATCATTGTGGTGTAAAGCTCCGGGTAACCATCGGGGTCTCCAATTAGGTTGTGGAGATCGCCCCGAGCATTTTGACGGGTTCCGATGACCACCCCCAAGGGTTGCCAAAGTGTATGGGTTCGGTGACCGCCCCCAAGGATTGCCATTTGTACGGGTTTGGTGACCGCCCTCAAGGGTCCCTTAGTGGAATCACGGCATCTTGCATTGTCCGAGGGTGTGAGGAGATTATGGTGGCCCTAGTGGCTTCTTGGGGAGCATTGTGCCTCCACAACGCTCCAAATGGAGATTAGCATCTGCAAGGGTGTGAACTTCGGGATACATCGTCTTCTCCGTGTGCCTCGGTCATCTCTTACCCGAGCCCTTTACTTATGCACTTTACTTTGTGATAGCCATATTGTTTCTTTTCATATATCTTGCTATCAACTAATTGTTTATCTTGCTTAGCATAAGTTGTTGGTGCACATAGGTGAGCCTAGTTGTTGTAGGTTTTGTGCTTGACAAATTAACCGCTAGGTTTATTCCGCATTTGTTCAAGCCTAAACCGTAATTATTTTAAAGCGCCTATTCACCCTCCCTCTAGGCGACATCCATGATCTTTCAGAATCTCTCCAATATATAAAAGTGCGGTAAGTAAACATGATATGGTGTCAAACCCTAGGTTGCCCAATCTTTCACGAATTAGGGGTGGATCAAGAGTAACACTAAATCACAAGGGAAACACAAGAAATCACAAACACAACCACTCATGTACATAGATCCAATCACACATGTTCTCTCTCCATAAATCCACACAACAGTCACAAGATTGACAAACAGTAAGTAACTAGGGCAGTCCTTTCCAAATCCACTAGGGAGATGAGGTCTTGAGAGGTAGATAGTCTTCCAAATCTCTGAGAGAGATGAGGTCTTGAAACCAAGATGTATCTTCTCCAAAGGAGGCCTTGATTTCAAAAGGACTGATAGATGAACAAAGGCCTCTCAAATTTAGTCTAACACTCCCTCCGTCCCAAAATAAGTGTCTCAACATTAGTACAACTATGTACTAAAGTCAGTACAAAGTGAGACACTTATTTTAGGACAGAGGGAGTATGTTTTTATAACCCTAATGAGGAGGTCGGGGACAAGTATTTATATTCTAAGAGGGAAAAGAGGGATACATGGCCTATTGGGCTGAACTGCTCACAGGCAGGGTTCGGATGTCCGGACAACTAGGGAGCCTTTTTGTTCGGACTTGAGTCTGGATGTCCGACCTGAGTTCATGGTCAACCTTCGCTTCTTCTCCTCGTTTTTTCATGGCTCTTCTTTTTCTCTTCACTCCTCTTCCGCCATGGCTCGAACTTGTTCCCTTGCTTCTGCATGGTTGCTCCCTTGGTACCTGAGTATGCATAGGGTCTCTGCTTGAGGTAGTATAGCCATGTCTCATATAAGGTTAAGGGTAGTCATCGGTCCTCTTGTCACTTGGGGTGTTGGTGTAGGATCCATGGTGATGTCAATGGGGTGCTGCTTGCTCTCTCGTAAGTGTGGTTGGGTAACCCCCAATTGTAAGTGTGAATTAATCTAGCAATAAGTATTTTCCTCAATTGAGAACCAAGGTTTACAAACCAGTAGGAATATCTTTTGCAAAGTCCTTGCTACCTGCACATAAAACACAAAACATACTTGCCCCCAACATTTCAAGAAGGTTGTCAAGCTTCTTGTTTGAATGAGTACTCCTTGATTAGTTGCTCTCGTGTTAACTAGTTTTTTTAGACAAACTCGAAAGCTTTATTGAATCGTCACAGCATTTACACGGACGAAAGAAAGTCCATCCGGCTGACCTAACCAAACATGTCGGCCAACTGGAAGAGATAAAGCATGCTTCACGAGCTTGTGAGCCTCGACATTCGAGCTCCTAAATTCATGAGTAATATTACAAGCCTGAAAAGTAGACATACGATCTAATATTTCATGTATAAGTGCTCCATAAACCGTCGGGTTTCTTTCTCGAACATCTTCCACGACCACCTTGCAGTCTGATGATACCTGAATCCTTCTTTCATATAGATCCTCGGCCAGGGAAAGAGACTCCCTTATTGCCAAGCATTCAAGATTAGGTGGGTCTGAGATTCTCATGAACACCACTGCCGAAGCTCCCAAGACATCACCTAAATGGTCTCTACATATAGCTCCCATAACTCCATATCTCCCTCCTTCCCGTCTACGGTGTCCACGTTGATTTTTGCTGCTCCCTCCGGAGGTGGAATCCAGTGCGAGGGCCGCGGGCCAGACCTTGGGACTGACACTGATGGCTGTTTTATAACCTCCAATTCTCTCATATATGACTGCACAAAAGAGTGTGCTGAGAATGGACTTTTGTATATCTGCTCGTGAATCGCCTTACGTTGTGCACCCCATATAGCCCAAAGTGTAACCACAAAATTTATGAACTCTTCTTGAGGCAGCACTTCTTGCATGGAGAATAACCAATCCTTGGTGCTATCATTGGTGTGTGTACTGAGTCCGTCAAGGATTGCTTCTGAAGAAAGCATCCATGTACTCCTTGAGATAGTGCGGTTTAGTAGAGCATGGCGCCAAGTGTCCTCCGCTCCACATAGTATGCATGAACTACTCGTAGACATGTTGCGGCGATTCAAAAATGCTGCCGTCGGTATCATATGTTGTGCCAGTCTCCATAGAAAGTTCTTCAGTTTCGAAGGAACCTGAACACCCCAAAGTTGTGACCAAAATTTGCTATCAGTTTCGCTGTGTGAGGATCCTCCTTGCTCATACAACCAAGCCTCTCGGCTGAGCTTAGTTTGTTGGATCATTTTGTACGCTGACCTGACCGTGAACCGGCTAGTCCTTTCCTTGCTCCATGCCCAAAAACCATTAGTCTGGCGCATGCACAAGGGTATTTGCAAGATTGCCTCTACATCAAGCGGAATAAATGTCGTTCGAACCAGTTGTTCGTTCCAAGAACATGTGGCTGGGATGATCAGCTCGGAGACTTTAGAAGGTGGGTGTTGTAGTAGAGAAGTTAGAGGCCATTTCAGATTCAGCCTTGGGATCCAGTTCGAGCTCCAAATCTCCGTTGATTCACCGTTGCCAATTCTAGGATGAGGCCTTGTACCATTATGTCCCGTCCATCCATGGTCGCTTGCCATATCTGCGAAGGATGTGAGCCCAAAGTTGCCTCAAGAAGGGTTGTGTCTGGATAGTAAATTGCTTCGATCATTCATGCACTCAGCGAAGTGGGATGATGTATCAATCGCCAAGCTTGTCTGGCTAGGAGGGCGAGGTTGAAGATCTCCAAGTCACGAAATCCAAGTCCACCCATATCCTTCG
Source organism: Triticum timopheevii (assembly GCA_963921465.1). Lineage (NCBI taxonomy): Eukaryota > Viridiplantae > Streptophyta > Magnoliopsida > Poales > Poaceae > Triticum > Triticum timopheevii. The sequence continues at coordinate 465,757,059 of OY997272.1, read as the reverse complement.
GTCTAGTCATCACATCCCAGGCCACCCAACCGGGCTTCCATTTCCCTTGTTTACTGCCCCACCAAAACTGCCGTATTAGTGATGACACACTTTCACATAGGCCTCAGGGTAGCTGGAAGCAAGACATGGAATACATGGGGATAGCCTGTGCTACTGATTTAATGAGGATTTCTTTGCCTGCATAAGAGAGCATTTTCTCCATCCATCCTTTCACCTTCTCCCAAACACGGTCTCTCAAGTATTTGAACGTGCCATTCTTCAAGTGTCCAACATCAGTGGGCATTCCCAAATACCGATCACTCAATGACTCATTGTGGACATTTAACTTGTTCTTGATACTGTCTCTTAACACCTGAGGGCGGCCACGACTGAAAAAGATTGAAGACTTCTCATGATTAATGCGTTGTCCTGAAGCCATACAATAATCATTCAGTAGGTTTGACACTGCATCAGCCCCATTAGTACTTGACTTAAAAAGCAGTAGGTTGTCATCGGCAAAGAGGAGGTGGTTAACAGCAGGAGTGTTACGTCCATTTTGCATCATGCTTTTATATCGATATTTATTGCATTATGGGCTGTTATTACACGTTATGGTTATTCTCTCTTATTTTACAAGGTTTATCATGAAGAGGGAGAGTGCCGGCAGCTGGGATTCTGGCTGGAAAAGGAGCAAATATTGGAAACCTATTCTGCACAACTCCAAAAGTCCTGAAACTCCACGAAAGTCATTTTTGGAATTAATAAGAATTATTGAGCGAAGAAAGTACCAGAGGGGGCCCACACCCTGGCCACGAGGGTGGGGGGAGCGCCCCTTGCCTCGTGGCCCCCCTGGTGGCCCTCCGGTGCCCATCTTCTGCTATATGAAGGCTTTTACCCTGAAAAAAATCATAAGCAAGCTTACGGGACGAAACTCCGCCGCCACGAGGCGGAACCTTGGCGGAACCAATCTCCTCTCAAACTTCCCTCCGGGAGGGGGAAATCATCATCATCGTCATCACCAACGATCCTATCATCGGGAGGGGGTCAATCTCCATCAACATCTTCACCAGCACCATCTCCTCTCAAAGCCTAGTTCATCTCTTGTATCCAATCTTGTATCAAAACCACAAATTGGTATCTGTGGGTTGCTAGTAGTGTTGATTACTCCTTGTAGTTGATGCTAATTGGTTTATTTGGTGGAAGATCATACGTTCAGATCCTTAATGCATATTAATACTCCTCTGATCATGAACATGAATATGCTTTGTGAGTAGTTACGTTTGTTCCTAAGGACATGGATGAAGTCTTGCTATTAGTAGTTATGTGAATTTGGTATTCGTTCAATATTTTGATGAGATGTATGTTGTCTCTCCTCTAGTGGTGTTATGTGGACGTCGACTACATGACACTTCACCATTATTTGGGCCTAGAGGAAGGCATTGGGAAGTAATAAGTAGATGATGGGTTGTTAGAGTGATAGAAGCTTAAACCCTAGTTTATGCGTTGCTTCGTAAGGGGCTGATTTGGATCCACTAGTTTCATGCTATGGTTAGGTTTACCTTAATACTTCTTTTGTAGTTGCGGATGCTTGCAATAGGGATTAATCATAAGTGGGATACTTGTCCAAGAAAGGGCAGTACCCAAGCACCGGTCCACCCACATATCAAATTATCAAAGTACCGAATGCGAATCATACGAGCGTGATGAAAACTAGCTTGACGATAATTCCCATGTGTACTCGGGAGCGCTTTTCTCATTATAAGAAATTGTCCAGGCTTGTCCTTTGCTACAAAAAGGATTGGGCCACCTTGTTGCACCTTATTTACTTTTATTGCTTCTTACCCATTACAAATTATCTTATCACAAAACTATCTGTTACCTACATTTTCAGTGCTTGCAGAGAATACCTTACCGAAAACCGCTTGTCATTTCCTTCTGCTCCTCGTTGGGTTCGACACTCTTACTTATTGAAAGGACTACGATAGATCCCCTATACTTGTGGGTCATCAAGGAGCCGTTGGACCCACCTTGATCCCCTCAAGCTGGGATGACGGAGAACTGGATTGAGGAGGCATGTGAGGCCCTCTGCTACAATTAAGAAAAGGTATGGGGAGATCGGATCTCCCTGCCGAATGCCCCTTCCCGGGCTAAACTGATCAAGTCTCTCGCCATTGAAAAGGACTGAGAAAGAAACTGTGTGTACCATGCTCATCACAATATTTACCCAAGTTGGTGCAAAACCTAGCTTCAACATCATTGCTTGCAGGTAGTCCCATTCCAATCTGTCGTAGGCCTTCATCATATCGAGCTTCAAAGCACAGTAGCCATTTACCTTGGATTTGCTCCTCTTCATAAAGTGAAGGCATTCATATGCACTAATTATGTTGTCTGTAATGAGTCTCCCCGATACAAAGGCCGACTGCTCTTCAGAGATAATATCTGGTAAGACTTGCTTGAGCCTGTTAGCAATGACCTTGGAAGCAATCTTGTACAAAACATTGCATAAGCTTAAGGGTCTGAATTATGATAGTAGGGACGGATTGGTTACCTTTGGAATTAACACAAGAACTGTGTCATTGATGCATTCCGGACTCTCCTCTCCCCTTACGATTTTCAACACCGCCTCTGTAACCTCATCACCACAAAGATCCCAATGATGTTGATAAAAATGTGCCGAAAATCCATCCGGACCGGGGGCTTTTGTTGGGAACATCTGGAATAAGGCTGCCTTCACCTCATCCTTGGTATAGGGAGCACACAGGAGCTCATTCATCGCCATTGACACCTTAACTGGCACTGTATCTAGCACCACATCCATATTGTGAGTACCTTCAGATGTGTACAAAGATGTATAAAGTCCTGTACCATGGCCTTTAGCTCGAGGGGATCAACAGATATTACCCCAAGAGAATTCTGCAACACTTTTATCATGTTCTTCTTCCTCCTTATACTTGCTCTTAAGTGAAAGAAGTTTGTGTTCTTGTCACCAGAAGTTATCCACTGAATTCTGGACCTTTGCCTCCACATCAATTCCTCACGGTGATAAAGTTCAACCAGCTTCTCATTTATCTTGAGATCAACATGGGCTGGAGCCATGCGATTTGGGTCTGACTGAAGTTTCTCAAGTTCCTTTTTCAGGTCCTTGATCTCCTTGCGAACACAGCCAAATGTGTTTTTGTCCCAGCGCCCTAAGTCACTCGATATCGCATGCAATTTTTCCTTGAGCTGTTCCACTGTTGTGCACAAACCCTTTTCTAACCATGCTATGTTGACAGTTTCTCCCCATTCCGAGTGTCCCTCCCACATGACCTCATATGGAAAAGTTTGAGGTGGCCGGGCTACCCTCTCCTCTCTATTTAAATTCAGTAATATTGGGAAATGGTCAGAGGTGGATGCTGTCAAGTGTGCAAGATCCGCCAGAGGAAACAAAGTGCGCCACTCGGTCCTAACCAGTGCCTGATCCAGGCGAACCCGGGTGTACGTACCTCCCCTCACTTTCTTCTCAAAAGTCCATGGCCGCCCAGAGAAGCCAATGTCCATTAAGCTGCACACGTCCACGGCATCTCGAAAAGCTTGAATTTGTGCGTTGCTTCTCTGTCCAATCCCGTCATGCTCATCGGGCTGCAAAACCTCATTGAAATCTCCTAGACACAGCCACGGGAGATTATTAAGCGTGCTCAAATTCTTGAGCGTACCCCAAGTTTGTGATCTAAGATGTGTTTGAGCCTCTCCATACACTACGGTTAATCTCCACGGATCCAACCCTAGTTCAGTCACAGAGCAACCAATACGATACCCCGAGTAACCTAGAATCTCAAGATTTATTTCATTGTTCCAAAAAACACCAATGCCACCACTTGTACCTTGACTATCAATAGCATATCCATTATCATAGCCGAATGATCCAGCTAAAGCCTCTGCCCTAGTTCTATCTATCTAAGTTTCAATGATACACATAAGGGTAGGGGAAAACTTATTCGAAAATTCGCGAATTTCTCGATCCGTCGCGGCTTTGCCCAAACCGCGACAGTTCCAACATAATGCACTCATTGGGCCCGGCGGTGCTCCTCGAAGGAGCCCGCCAATGTCTTCACTGCTGAACTCTGTCCATCTGTGCCATCATCTTCCTTCCTGATCCTCTTTGGCTCTCTCTTTGGCGGAGGACTCACCATAACAACTCCTGCTAGAACAATAGCTAGCGGGTTAACCATATTTTCTGAAGATATCAGGTTGGGAATGGAGGCCACAGAGCTAGGTAAAATAGGCTCTCCCAATGGATCAGAAGAGCGTTTCCTGCTCTCCTCCTCTTCCTTCATGACTGCATCATCAACAGCATCTACCTGCAATTCAGAATCTGCATCGACGGGTTGACCATATTCAGCTCTTCCACCCCCAGCACATCCACCCCTGCGGCCTCCGCGGTGTCCTCTTCCTCGACCCCCCGGGCCTGCTCCAACGCGCATGTTCCATTCAGCTCTGAGATTCTTATAGTACAACACCGACGGGGAGTGGATCCCATTGCCGTGCTCCTTGTAGACATGCCCCAGATGGCCACACACCACACACCAGTCCGGTAGGCGTTCGTATCTCACACGGTATATCTGACGCTTGCCATCACGAATCATAGAGACCGCATTCTTCGGAGGCTTATTGACATTGATCTTTACCCATACATGAAAGAAGTTTCCAGCAAAGTCTTGAGTCATCATCTCAGTGAACAATACTTCACCGAATTTTGCAGCTAATGGCCCAACCAGATGTGCATATAAATCAGGTACATCATGGATCTGTATCCATATATCAATGGTGTCTAGCTTCACCTCAGTTGGCTTGGTGATGCCGTGTTGGAAATATGCCCTAGAGGCAATAATAGAATGGTTATTATTATATTTCCTTGGATAATTGTCTATTGTTCATGCTATAATTGTATTAACTGGAAACCATAATACATGTGTGAATTACACCACAACATGTCCCTAGTGAGCCTCTAGTTGACTAGCTCATTGATCAATGGATGGTTATGGTTTCCTGACCATGGACATTGGATGTCATTGATAATGGGATCACATCATTAGGAGAATGATGTGATGGACAAGACCCAATCCTAAGCATAGCACAAGATCGTGTAGTTCGTTTGCTAAAGCTTTTCTAATGTCAAGTATCATTTCCTTAGACCATGAGATTGTGCAACTCCCGGATACCGTAGGAATGCTTTGGGTGTGCCAAATGTCACAACGTAACTGGGTGGCTATAAAGGTGCACTACGGGTATCTCCGAAAGTGTCTGTTGGGTTGGCACGAATCGAGACTGGGATTTGTCACTCCGTGTGACGGAGAGGTATCTCTAGGCCCACTCGGTAATGCATCATCATAATGAGCTCAATGTGACTAAGTAGTTAGTCATGGGATCATGCATTACTGTCATGGATTTGTCACGGCAGATGTCCTAGAGAAAGGACTTAGTCGTGGAGCCATCGCTATGGGTTAACTTGAAGGGGTTAAAGCGGACACAAAGACACGAGGGTTTATACTAGTTTGGCCCCTTCGATGAAGGTAAAAGCCTACGTCTAGTTGTGATGGAATTGATGTGGTCTCGATGGCTAGGAAGCAAGCAAGCTTCGCCTAGGCTCGAGTTGTAGTTGTCTGTCTTGAACCACCGCCGGGTCGTCCCCTTATATACACGGGTGACGCCCGTCAGTCCATAGAGTCCCAACCGGTTCATACTCGTATCCCGGTTGGTATCCCTCTATTCCTAACTTACAATACAAGTTTACATACCATGCCGGTTTATGGCTACAGCTTCTAAACCGACTACAGGCCATGGGCCTTCATCTTCTTACATTACTAATGAAGTGAACCGGCCCAAATAGGCCGGTTTACGCCTAGTGGTAATATCCCCAACATTAGGCCCCAGATTGATTTGAACTGGTTCATGTCAATCCTTCACAAAATCTTGTCTTGGACATCCTCTGGTAATTGGTAAACCGCCATGTCGCCATCATCTCTGATTGTTGTAAACCGGCATGACGTCATCACGAAGCTATCATTTATGACGCCCTCCTTTATCAATAGATCCGTGATATCCAAGTCATCAGCTCCACTTCCAAAAATTTAGCTCCTGGATTCGCGCGCCTAACCTATGTCTGTTGCCTTATAAATAAGACTGAAGGGTCATTTCCTTTTCTTCCCTTCGTCTCTTCTTCTTCGTCTTCCTCGCGTCGCCAGCCTTGGAGCTCCGCCGCCGCCGTCGACTTCTGCATCGTCTTGGGCCGCTGCATCAACCTGAACGCACCAGAGTACTGCGGTATCCTTCCGCGTCTTCTTCGTTTCCGGTAAGCTTTCTTCTCTTCTTGACCTAGATCTGTTCTTAGGGTTTCATGTTCGCGCCGTGTTCGTCGTTTGTTCATATTCGTACCCTGACTCTTGAATGAATCTGTGAACTCCTGCTCTGTTTAGTAGTAATCTTTAGCATCCGCCTGTAATTTCACACCTAAGTCCATAGATCTCACGTACATATCCGCTCATTGGTTCACTTCCGTTCTGCCTCACTCTTTTGAATATTTTCTGTTTTTCTGAGCTTGCTTTAGATCCACTACTGCAATAGAATCTTGTGAAACCTGTTTCTGCATACTTAGCCATCCACAACTTCGATTGCTTCCGATGTTCAGATCAGGCGGTTTAACTTAATATAGAAAAAGTTAGTAAACCGGTATACACTATTAGTCCCCTTGTTGAACCGCCAGAATCCATATGATGCCACTTCATAGAAATCCGGTTTATGTACTGCCTCCGGTTTAACATTTGCTCAGATCAGCACCTTCGTTTATCCAACATATTCTTGAACCGGAATCACCTATTTCTTGTAGATCTCACCATGGCCAAACAAGTATATGAGTGCAATTGGGTTCCTTCTCGCGTCACAGAAACTCAACTGGATGACTTAGTCCTGATCGGCGCTTTAGACGGCAAAGATACTATCCACTGGAGGGTTCCTGGTGATGAATGTCCTCCCACACCTCAAGAGGGGGAGGTTGTGGTCTTCGCAGATCATTTGGCCCGGGGCTTCAAACCGCCTGGTTTGAAGTTTTACCGGGATGTATTAGCCAATTTTCAGCTCCGCCCGCAAGATATTGGCCCCAATTCTGTTACCAACTTATGCCACTTCCAAGTGCTATCTGAGGTATACCTTCAAGAGGAGCCTTTGGTCGAATTGTTTAGAGACTGCTTCCACTTAAACCGCCGCACTGAATTTACTAACGGCCCCAATACCGAATTGGGTGGTATGGCAATTCAAAAAAGAAAAGAGATCACTTATCCCCACATCAAACTACATACTCACCCCAAGGAGTGGAATGCAACTTGGTTTTATTGCAAAGACACCTCCCCTGACAATGAAAATCCCTTGCCTGGCTTCCGTCCGGAGCGGCTCAGCAACACTCACCCCTTTCCACAAAGACTAAGTGCCAAGGAGAGAAGTAAATATGCTCCGCAACTGTCCAAGCTCCGAGCCTTTATGGCCAACGGTTTAACGGGAATAGACCTTGCACGCTGTTGGATATCATGGAGCATACTGCCTCTCAGCCGGTGCTCCGGTTTGATGTGCAAGTATACTGATAGCGTCGATGACCCACTCTGACACACTAAAATCCAACTCTCTGATGATGAAGTCACAGATTCTGTAAAGAAGATGTTGAATGAACCGGAGCACCTCTGCGCTCAAACCGGTCTGCTTCCTTACTGCGCCACCAACAAACCGCCAACGGTAAGATTTTGATTGTTCTGTTATTGAACCTGTTACGGCTTTCTCTGTCTGACATTAATTACTGCTGAACCAGGGTGATAATCTGTTTTGGAGCAAGAAGCTTCCACAAGACTAAATGGAGAAAGCAGGACGGTCAACCCGGCCAAAGACCAAGGTTATCAAGAAGCCAGCTTACAAAAGGAAAACCACTGCTTCATCTGATCCAGCTATTGATGATGATGTGGGTAACCCGGACCTTGAGGTAGAACTTGATTCACTAGGCTTACTTTTTACACGCCTTATTGATGATGATACTTGTCAGGATGACGCTGAAGCCAGCAATGTTGAAGTCGCTGAGGTAACTATTCTCTCTTCCGATTCAGAAATTTTGCCTTTGCCAAAATTTTGCCAGGCAAACCGGAAAGTTAAATTTTCTCATCCTCTTGCTTACTTGGATCCCAAATTTCTTATGAAGACTCAGCAACATGAAGCTCGCCACACAACCCGACACAGTCCAGGTAGTTACCTCCGCCGGTTTACCAAACAGTCCGGTTCGAAAACGCCGCTCCGAGGTCTCCGACCTTTTTATTGATTTATATCCTAATCCGGGTTTCTTCCGTCAACCTCTTAATCCGTCCGACTCCGATTATCAGGTTACTTCTCATTCATCCTCTGGTGAATCGTCGGCCACTCAGCTGCCACCACTGAAAACGGTTCTTGGGTAAGCTAGGCTGAACATATGCTTCCGGTATACTGTATAATAACTTATGCTGTTCCTTGACTCTTTATTTTTCTTTCAGGGCTAAACCTAAACCGAGCAAGAAGGCCCGCCTGGACAAAGCGGCTGAAGAAGATGTCGCCCCAGAACAGGATAAAGCGCCAGATCTTGAAGCATTTGCTCATGAGGATATTCCCAATGATCCTCCTTTGCAAGACGATGCTATTCCTGAGGAAAGCCCTATCAATACCTCAGTCTCTGCTGACCCGCCTGCCAGCTCCGTCCGGATTGAAAAATCCCGCAGTTCTGCTGAAAAACCGACCGCACCAACGCAAACCGGTGAGTCTAAGGATGATGATGTTGTAATTACCGGCGTAGGTCGCTTTGAACCAGGGAATCCTGTTTCTCTAACCAAGCATACAGTGAAAGAGGATTTTTCTGCCAAGAATAAAGGCAAATGGGATGTAGAAGTGGAAACATATGTTGCTCTGAGCGCCCAAGACCTGCATTCTGGTTACTTGAACCGGCTATATACTAGCCGCGACTGTGAAGCTGGCTTGGTAAAGATGATGAGAGACAAATTTGAGGTAACTACCTTGTGTTTCTTCTTTACTTCCTGCCACTGTATTAGTCCTCCTAGCCCCCAAGGACCGGTTTGTAACCTTCTTCAAACCGGGACTTGAGCATAATCCTCAGTACTTTGAAATCCGTCAATATAGCCCCCAAGGGCCGGTTCAACTTAACATAGTTAAACCGGGACTCCAATAATGATTGTAACATCAGAACATAATTGAGCAAATAGCCATTAGCCCCCAAGTGCCAAGTTGAATACCTGTATTGAGCTTGGGACTTTGTAATAGATGAAAATTGAAGGTGCATTAGCCCCCAAGTATCAAGTGTATAACTTGTTATGTGGTTGATGCTTCAAATTCTTGTATCGTTTTGTTTAAAGCCAAGCACTGTCTGTATGCAGGCTGAAGTAAGGGTCAAAGAGGACCGGATTACTGATCTGCAGGAAACCTTGAAAACCCAACAGGCTGAAACAGACAAGGCAAGGGAAGAATTAACCAGCGCCTTGAGCATCACTGAACAGCTGAAGGAGGGCTTCAAGAAAGAGCGGGCTGATTGGGCCACTGAGAAGGCCGCTTTAACAAAAAGAGCTGAAAATGCTGAAGCTGCCCTTAAACTGGTGGTAGATGAGCTGACCGCCGTAAAGCGGCAAATCCACTCCATGACCGCTGCTATCTTTGGTAAGCTCATTTTAGTTTCTGTGACAACTCTGGCTTTCTTATAATAAATCCGGTTTGAGATCATCCCTGTATTGTTGCAGGTACACGCATTGGGCACTTAGGGTCAGATGTGCGGAAGAAGCTGAAGGCTGCCTACACCTTAGTTGAACAACTGTATACCGGAGCACAGCGGATCATCACCACAGCCTCTCATAACAATCCGGCACCCTCTTTAATCCAGGACACTCTTAACAGGTTGTCAATGCTTCCTGCCCGGATTGAAGAGCTGAAAAAATCTGCTGCTCGAACCGGAGCCATTAACGCCTTAATCCGGGCAAAGGCATGGGTGCCGGATTTCGATCCTATGGAGGCAGCGCAAGGCTATCCCAGCCTGAAGGAAGATGGCTCCGAGTTTAATGAAGATGATTTGAGGGCAATAAACCATGCAGTGCGTCCTTTGGCTTGTCAATTAGCTGAAGAGGCGGACTTGACGCATTATCAAGCTCAATACAATGATCAGAATAAGCGAGTGCCTACCCCAACTCTTGAAACGGAGAATCTGATTCCTCCAATCCGTAAGCATACTTACGCTCCTGATATTGAACCGTCTTCTCTGATCCATGAAGAGGCTGTCTTTCAAGCTTTAATGGGAATCGACTGGACCACTGTTGATTTCCAGCCAATGGATAGAGACGAGGAAGCTGAAGCGGCGCAGGACGATGAGTAGGCTTGAACCGGAAGCCGGTTTAAACAGCTGCCTTACGATGATCCGCCAAAATAACAATGACCTTATTTGGGCACCGTGTTGCCTTGTAATAGGATAGTTAATACTTCTGCTTTGAATATGCCTTCGTGCATAAGTACTGATGCTTTTGCTTCAAAAACCTTAATCTATATTTCCTGCAATCAGAAAATTTTGAACTTCGGTGGCGGTTATACCGCCAGCCGGTTTACGATCTGGATATATATATATATCATCAATATTTTTAAAGTATATAACCATATAAGCGATACAAAGTACCTGCCATCGCCGGGCATGAAGTTGGCTTAGCCAAGCTTGAAGCGGGGGTTGTATAAACCGCTGCCGTCAAAGGGGAGAAAACAGCTCCCATGTAAACCGCGCTGGGTTATTATGAACCCCCCTGTTACTCCACGATGTTAACAGGAATAGTAAACCGGGCATATTGCGCCGGATTAAAATGAACCGAATCCGACAGCTGAACCGGCAAAAAGTGTTGTTGGTTTAAAAGGAAACACAACGAAAATGAAGAAATATCCATAAAAGAAATATGGAAGCAAAGGCAATGATAAAAACCGTTTGCAAAAGACATGCTATACTGAGCTGATCAGATGGTGTTACCATGGTCGGACAGGACCAAGCCCCCAATAGGAGTGACAATGGTTCGAGTCAGCCAGGTCCCCAAATGAAACCGTGGCATATATGTCAATCAAAAGGCGTGGCAATGGTTCGGGTTCGACCAAGCTCCCAAGTGATTTTGTGGCCTTAGGCCGATCAAGAGGCGTGACTGGTTCAGACTTGACCATGTCCCCAAGTGATCTGGTGGCTGTCGCCTATCAAAAGGTGTCGCGTTGGTTCGGACGCAACCAAGGCCCCAAGTGATATAAAAAAGCAAAATTCAAGGGGTAAACCGGGGGTCGCTTTAAAACAGAACCACTCCATGTAACCACGCATGATAAGAAAAGACAGAGACCCTGCTTTAGCTGAGGCTCTGGTTTTATTATATCAAAGATAATATATACACTGTCATAATATGTACATAGATAGAGCCAATGGCTCAAGTGTAGTAAGGCCGAAGATGAGCTATGTTCCACGGCCTGCTGGTCTCCTCCTCTGATGTGTGTGAGTCTTTATGCTCTCGAATATCAATCAGATAGTACGACCCGTTCTGCAGATTCTTGCTGACCACGAAAGGTCCCTCCCAAGGTGGGGATAACTTGTGCATATCTGTCTGGTCTTGGATGAGTCGAAGCACCAAATCTCCTTCTTGAAAAGTTCTGGTTCTAACCCGGCGACTGTGATAGCGATGAAGATCTTGTTGATAAATCGCTGAACGGGCAGCCGCTATATCACGCTCCTCGTCCAATAGGTCCAAAGCGTCTTGCCGTGCTGTCTCATTGTCCACTTCAACATAAGCTGCCACACGAGGCGAATCGTGCCGGATATCACTAGGGAGAACTGCCTCCGCTCCGTAGACCATAAAAAACGGCGTGTATCCTGTGGATCGGTTGGGCATAGTATTGATACTCCATAGCACAGATGGTAGTTCTTCAACCCAACATCCTGGTGTTCTTTGCAATGGAACCATAAGCCGGGGTTTGATGCCTCGCAAGATCTCTTGATTAGCCCGTTCTGCCTGCCCATTGGACTGGGGGTGAGCCACTGATGATACGTCAAGTCGGATGTGCTCACGTTCACAGAACTCCTTCATAGCGCCCTTGGATAAATTGGTACCATTGTCAGTAATGATACTATGTGGAAAGCCAAACCGGAAAATCACCTTTTTGATGAACTGCACCGCTGTTGCTGCATCAGACTTGCTGACAGGCTCCGCTTCAACCCACTTCGTAAATTTGTCATCTGCCACCAAAAGGTGGGTTTTCTTATCCTTGGATCTTTTAAAAGGTCCGACCATATCCAACCCCCAAGTTGCAAACGGCCAAGTGATTGGGATCATCCTCAATTCTTGAGCCGGCACATGAGCACGCCTTGAAAATTTCTGACAGCCATCACACTGTTTAACCAAGTCCTCCGCATCAGCATGCGCTGTCAACCAGTAGAACCCGTCACGAAACGCCTTTGCCACCAGAGACTTTGAACCGGCGTGGTGTCCACAATCTCCTTCATGGATTTCTCGTAAGATTTCACAGCCTTCTTCAGGAGAAACACAACGTTGAAAGGCCCCTGATACACTGCAATGATGCAATTCGCCATTGACAATCATCATAGACTTGGATCGCCGGACTATCTGCCTGGCTAAAATCTCATCCTCTGGCAACTCCCCCCGGTTCATGTACGCAAGATAAGGAACTGTCCAATCCGGAATGACATGCAGGGCCGCCACCAATTGAGCCTCCGGATCAGGAATAGCCAAATCCGCTTCACCTGGGAGCTTGACTGACGGGTTGTGCAACACATCAAGAAAGACATTAGGCGGGACCGATTTGCGCTGAGAGCCCAACCGGCTTAAAGCGTCCGCCGCTTCATTCTTTCAACGGTCCACGTGATCCACTTGATAACCCTTGAAGTGACCCGCAATATTATCCACTTCACGACGATATGCGGCCATGAGCGGGTCCTTAGAATCCCAAGTGTCAGACACCTGTTGAGCCACGAGGTCCGAGTCACCGAAGCACTTAACCCGGCTTAAGTTCATCTCTTTAGCCATCCGGAGACCATGGAGCAAGGCTTCGTACTCAGCTGCATTATTAGTACAAGGGAACATTAAGCGGAGAACATAAAAAAACTTATCACCTCGTGGGGAAGTTAATACGACTCCAGCCCCCGAGCCTTCCAATTGCCTGGATCCATCAAAATGAATAGTCCAATATGTGTGATCCGGCTTCTCCTCTGGTGCTTGCAACTCCGTCCAATCATTGATGAAATCAACAAGTGCTTGAGACTTCACCGCCGTCCGAGGCACGTCCTTCAGGGTCAGTTTGGTTCGTGTCCTCGCTCCGACGCGCCTGGCCTGAACCCTGCCTGGAAACTGCTTGTGTTCTGTTTGGTTGCTGTCCAGAGTATCCCAAGGTAGCCTGGCCTGGTGAACTGGTTGTCCTGCTTAGCCTGATGCATAACCCAGGCACAATGCTTAGCCTGGCCCAGGCGTGAGAAACTGGTCGCCTGGGCATCATAGGGTAGCTGCCTGACGCTGATTCTGCTCTCGTCAACTGCTTTTTTTAGGTGGGCCAGGTCTCAAATCAATACTTTTTTACAATAAGCATCTTCCAGGCCATGTCTCCATCCAAACGGCCCATGCCTGAGCAGGCAGAAATCTTTCAAATTCCAGGCAGTGTCCAGGCGTTACTTTTTGCCTGGCAAGCTAGCGAGGGTGCGAACCAAACACACCCTCAATCCGTGTGGCCCAAGCTCGATAGCCCACTTGGCAATCCGGCCAGTCGCCTCCCGGTTCTGTATGATATTGCCCAAGGGAGCTGAACTGACCACTGTGATGGGGTGCCCTTGAAAATACTGCTTCAACTTCCGGCTTGCCATAAAAACTCCATATACCAGCTTCTGCCAATGCGGATACCTTTGCTTGGATTCAATAAGCACCTCACTGATATAATAAACCGGCCGCTGAACCGGATATTCCTTGCCTGCCTCCTTGCGTTCCACCACAATAGCCACGCTAACTGCCCGAGCATTGGCCGCTACGTATAATGATAACGGCTCCTTGTCGACCGGAGCCGCAAGAACGGGCGGATTGGCTAATTGCCGCTTCAAGTCCTCCAATGCTTCATCAGCAGCCGGACTCTAGATGAATTGATCTGTCTTTCTCAGCATCTGGTACAAAGGGATAGCCTTCTCTCCGAGGCGGCTGATAAACCGGCTCAGCGCGGCGATCCGGCCCGCCAAACGCTGAACATCATTGATACACTTCGGTTTAGCCAGGGAGGTGATAGCCGTAATCTTCTCCGGATTAGCCTCAATTCCTCTGTTGGACACAAGAAAACCCAGTAACTTGCCTGCCGGAACACCAAAGACACACTTGGCCGGGTTGAGCATCATCTTGTAAACTCGCAAGTTGTCAAAGGTTTCCTTCAAATCATCCACCAGCGTCTCCTTCTGCCTTGACTTGACTACAATATCATCCACATAGGCGTGCACATTGCGGCCGATCTGTTTATGCAGGCAATTCTGTACACACCGTTGATAAGTGGCTTGGGCACTCTTGAGCCCGAAGGGCATAGATACATAGCAGAAGGCTCCAAAAGGAGTAATAAATGTTGTCTTCTCCTGGTCCTTAACCGCCATTTTGATCTGATGATATCCAGAATATGCATCCAAAAAACTCAAACGCTCACAACCCGCCGTGGCATCAATGATCTGGTCAATGCGGGGGAGGGCAAAAGGATCCACTGGACAAGCCCTGTTAAGATCCGTGTAATCCACACACATATGCCAAGTGCCGTTTTTCTTAAGAACCAGCACCGGATTAGCAAGCTACTTTGGATGGAACACCTCAATGATAAAACCAGCTACTAAGAGCCTGGCCACTTCCTCTCTAATGGCTTTGCGCCTTTCTTCGTTAAACCGGCGGAGAAATTGCTTTACCGGTTTATACTTAGGATCCACATTAAGAGTGTGCTCAGCGAGTTCCCTCGGTACACCTGGCATGTCAAAAGGTTTCCATGCAAAAATGTCCCGATTCTCACGGATGAACTCGATGAGCGCGCTTTCCTATTTAGGGTCCAAGTTGGCACTGACAGTGAACTGCTTGGATGAATCGTCGGGCACGAAGTCAACAAGCTTGGTCTCAGCTGCCGA
Source organism: Triticum timopheevii (assembly GCA_963921465.1). NCBI lineage: Eukaryota > Viridiplantae > Streptophyta > Magnoliopsida > Poales > Poaceae > Triticum > Triticum timopheevii. Next base: position 465,741,884 of record OY997272.1, on the reverse strand, counting down.
TTTGAACTTCAGATCCGAATCATGCTCTGTGGTTGGCTTCTTCAAAGGGGTCATGTCCGCCGGATCAACATTGTCCTTATAATATTTCAACTCTTCCGTGGCACAGACCGACTTTGCATAAGCCGCATCACCTTCCTCACATTCCAAAGCAACCTTACGGCTCCCATGAACCGTTATTGTCCCCTTGTAACCCGGCATCTTGAGCTGCAAGTAGATATAACAAGGTCGTGCCATGAATTTGGCATAAGCCGGCCGCCCAAACAAGGCATGATACGGGCTCCGGATCTTCACCACCTCACAGGTTAGTTTTTCGGATCGGGAATCATGCTCGTCCCCAAAAGCCACGTCCAGGGCTATCTTACCAACAGGATATGCTGATTTGCCAGGCACCACACCATGGAACACCGTGTTAGACGGTCTGAGATCTTTGTCTGTTAGCCCCATGTGGCGGAATGACTCATAGTATAGGATGTTAATACTGCTCCCTCCATCCATGCATACCTTGGTGAATTTATAACCTCCCACCTGAGGGTCTACCACTAATGCTAGCTAGCCCGGATTGTCAACCCGGGGTGGGTGGTCCTCTCTGCTCCACACGATAGGCTGCTCCGACCAGCGTAAGTAACGTGGTACGGCCGGTTCAACAGAGTTCACTGCTCGCTTGTGGAGTTTTCGGTCGCGTTTATCCAAGCTAGTTGTGAAAACATGATATTGCCCATTGTTCAACTATTTTGGTTGGCTCTGATAACCCGACTACTGCTGCTGCTGCTGTTGACCGTTCTGATTATTCTGGTTGTTGTGACCGCCCTGATTGAGACCTGAACCGGAAGCTCCATCGTGACCCGGCCCATGGAAACCGGATCCTGAACCGCCACCTGACCCGCGGTCATACCGGAAGGCATTAGAGTTTTTAAACTCCTGCATAATATAACAATCCTTCCAAAGGTGGTTAGCCGGCGCCTCCTTCGTCCCGTGCTTTGGGCAAGGCTGATTCAACAAATAATTCAAACGATCCACGTTAGGATTTGGAGCCCCATTACGATTCGCCGCTTTACCTCTGCGCCACTGACCCCTGTCCTGCGCATTAGTGTTAGCCACAAAATCCATGCTGCCATCCGCTTTACGCTTGCCTCCGTTTCCATGACCCGTCGGTTTGTACTGTTTCCCCTTGGAGTTGCTATTCTTCTTTCCCTTCCCTGCTTCATCATCGTCAGTCTCGGGATCCTTAGTACTATCCGAATCAACATATTTCACCAAAGCGGCCATGAGAGTTCCCATGTCATTACAAAACCGCTTCATGCGCCCCAATTTCAATTTTAAAGGCTTAAACCGGCAGTTGCCCTCCAGGGTTAAGATCGCAGAATCAGCATTGATCCTGTCAGACGAGTGCAAGACCTCCGAAACGCGGCGTACCCAATGGGTTGTTGATTCTCCGTCCTCCTGAACACAAGCCGCCAGGTCTACTATGGACTTGGGCTGCTTACACGTATCTTTGAAATTCTAGATAAACCGGGCCCGCAACTGGGCCCATGAGCTGGTAGAATTGGGCGGCAGGCTCTTCAACCAAGTACGGGCCGTGCCTTCAAGCATCATGGTGAAGTACTTTGCACACGCAGTCTCATCCACATCTAGCATCTCCATGGCCATCTCATAACTCTCTACCCACGCTTCTGGAGATAAATCAGTGGTGTAATTCGGCACCTTGCGCGGACCCTTGAAATCCTTGGGCAGGCGTACATTGCGTAAAGCGGGGACTAAACAAGGCACTCCCAAAGCGGATGCGACCCCTGGCCCGGCAGAGGTGGTAGGACGAACCGGTGTAAGCTGAACCGCCTCGTTCTGTGCTGCTAACTCGGGCTCCCTTCGTGCCCGGGCCCGGTCCACCACATCCTGAGCATCGCGAACACCACCTGTCGGGTTATTACCACAGGCCGCTTCACGGCCTCGTGCGTTGCTCGATATGGCCGGTTCATCCATGCACCTGCTATAGCTCCGGCTTGGACGGGGTGTGGAGTGAATCCGATCGCGGCTGTATGAATATGCCTCCTGTTGAATCAGCACGGTCCGGAGAAGTTCCTTAACCCGGCGCGTCTCTATCGCTTGCGGAGAATCCCCTTCGACCGGGATAGCCTCTAATCGCGCAGCAGCTGCAACAAGATTGTCCATAGGATTAGAATAATGACCCGGAGGTGTCTGAACCGGCGGAGGGACCACAATGTTCTGTTGAGGAGGTTCCATCAGGCGGGGTTGGACCGTCGGCCCTGGCCCTGGTGCCTCGATCCGATTTGCCTCCAGGTACACCGGCGGATTACTGGGCCCAGCTCCCGGAGTCTGAAAGAGATTTCAAGGGTCGAACCCTAACGGCAGGCGTGATCTGTGCTTCTGCTTCAAGACCTCCTGTGACGCGTTCTGGTCAAGCATGAGCTTATAGGCCTGGGCGTCCAAAGCGGCCCGCTCTGCGGCCATCCTGTCCTTTTCTGCTGCCAGATCTGCTTTGGCTTGTACGATCTGCTCTCTCACCTTTGCAATCTCTGCATCATGGGCCTCTTGATCCGCCGGATTGGCCTCTGCCATAAGCGCGGCTAGTGCATCAAACAGGTCCGACATAACTTGAACCGGCGGGCGCACAAGGCCTCATGCCCCTGCTACCGCTGCCGCTGCTGATCCGGAGAGCATTGCTGCGGCGGTCGAAGAGTGATTCGCCGCCTGTGTGCCAGCCATAAAAATTCCAACCCGGTTGATCTGATCTGGGGGGTCCGGAATACTGTCGCCATCGGAACAGCCCCTAATCTGGTCGTCTTGCAACTGGTATAGCGATTCGGTCTCTCCAATCGAGGACTCGTCGCCGGAATAGACGACGGTCTCGCTACCGTGTTCTGACTCATCCTCACGCTATCCTCCGTGGATGACTCCAATGAAGGCACGCTTTACGGCCGGTTTAGCCTGGGTAGATCTCGCACGCTGAGCCGTCTCGACGAGGTCGGTGCAGATGTCCGGCTCAGGCCCAGGCTCACCGATCTTGCCGATGAAAACGTGTATGTCGCCAAAGGGGACCCGGTACCCGTACTCGATTGAATCAGCCTCGGGACCCCATCCTGAATCGTCGATGTAGATTTTGCCACGACGACTCTTGGTCATCCGGCCCACAGCATAGCCTTCGAGTCCTTTGAGCTTGCCCTCCAAGATCATCAAACCATCATCCGATAGCCCCACGGTGGGCGCCAACTGTCGTGGATTTGTCACGGCAGATGTCCTAGAGAAAGGACTTAGTCGTGGAGCCATCGCTATGGGTTAACTCGAAGGGGTTAAAGCGGACACAAAGACATGAGGGTTTATACTAGTTCAGCCCCTTCGATGAAGGTAAAAGCCTACGTCTAGTTGTGATGGAATTGATGTGGTCTCGATGGCTAGGGAGCAAACAAGCTTCGCTTAGGCTCGAGTTGTAGTTGTCTGTCTTGAACCGCCGTCGGGTCGTCCCCTTATATACACGGGTGACGCCCGTCGGTCCATAGAGTCCCAACCGGTTCATACTCGTATCCCGGTTGGTATCCCTCTATTCCTAACTTACAATACAAGTTTACATACCATGCCGGTTTACGGCTACAGCTTCTAAACCGACTACAGGCCATGGGCCTTCATCTGCTTACATTACTAATGAAGTGAACCGGCCCAAATAGGCGGGTTTACGCCTAGTGGTAATATCCCCAACAATTACGGAATGAGTAAAGTGACTTGCCGGTAACGACATTGAACGAGGTATTGGAATACCGACGATCGAACCTCGGGCAAGTAATGTACCGATTGACAAAGGGAATTGTATACGGGATTGATGGAATCTTTGACATCGTGGTTCATCCGATGAGATCATCGTGGAACATATGGGAGCCAACATGGGTATCCAGATCTCACTGTTGGTTATTAGCCAGAGAGTTGTCTCGGTCATGTCTGCATGATTCCCGAACCCGTAGGGTCTACACACTTAAGGTTCGGTGATGCTAGAGTTGTTATGGGAATTAGTGTGCAGTTACCGAATGTTGTTCGGAGTCCTGGATGAGATCCCAGACGTCACGAGGAGTTCCGGAATGGTCCGAAGGTAAAGATTTATATATGGGAAGTCCTATTTTGGCCATCGGAAAATGTTCGGGATTTTTCGGTATTGTACCGGAAGGTTCTAGAAGGTTCTGGAGTGGGGCCCACCTGCATGGGGGGACCCACATGAACGTGGGTAGTGGGGGCAAGGCCCCACACTCCTGGTCAAGGCGCACCAAGATTCCCCCTTAGAAGGAATAAAATCATATCCCGAAGGGATAAGATCAAGATCCCTAAAAAGGGGGGATAACAATCGGTGGGGAAGGAAATGATGGGATTTCTTTCCTCCCACCTTTGCCAACGCCCCAATGGACTTGGAGGGCAAGAAACCAGCCCCCTCCACCCCTATATATAGTGGGGAGGCGCATGGGAGCCTCACCCCTTGCCCCTGGCGCAGCCCTCCCCCTCTCCAACTCCACCTCCTCCTCAGTAGTGCTTGGCGAAGCCCTGCCGGAGAACTGCAAGCTCCACCACCACGCCGTCGTGCTGCCGGAGGTCTCCCTCAACTTCTCCTCTCCCCTTGATGGATCAAGAAGGAGGAGACATCCCCGGGTTGTACGTGTGTTTAACGCGGAGGCGCCATCCGTTCGGCGTTAGATCGGATGTTCCGCGATCTGAATCACCGCGAGTACGTCTCCCTCATCCGCGTTCTAGTAACGCTTCCGCATCATGATCTTCAAGGGTATGAAGATGCACTCATCCTTTCCCTCTCTTGTTGCTAGAATCTCCATAGATTGATCTTAGTGATGCGTAGAAAATTTTGAATTATTGCTACGTTCCCCAACATGCCGTCATAAGGCGTGATGACTACAGTGTTCCCCCTAGAGTTCCATGGTCCTTCTTGCATCACGCGTTCCCAGTCACCCAGGAAAAAAACTGCAAATTATAGAGATTATCCTCTAGTGGACGGAACTTGACATCGCGAGCCAGACCCCATGCAGCCCGGATGTTCCTGAAGAACCAATATTGACTGTACGACTTGTCTATGTGAACTGTGGCCACCGCCATCCACCTAGCTGCCTCCGGTGGTGCGTCCTTCTTGTCAAAAACGACATCATCAAGGTCTTTCTCGCGGAGTCCCAACTCAGCCATCATCTTCTCCACTTCTGATGCGGAGCTGGACCCCGAAGCCTCGTTGGTCCTTGATCCCATCGCCGCAAAAACTCGAACCCTAGCCCGTGAAAAAATCGATCGGGCCTTGAGAGCAAACCCTAGCTCTCTGTTCCTAGAAACTAGGCCGCGAAGTGATGCTGGATCACCCCGTTAGCCATTGTAGTAGAAGTAATAGTTGGCGAGACAACTTCATGAAGACACGATGATGGAGATCATGGTGTCATGTTGGTGACGTAGGTGATCATGCCGCGCCTCAAAGATGGAGATCAAAGGCGCAAGATGATATTGGCCATATCATGTCACTTTATGATTTGCATGTGATGTTTGTCATGTTTACATCTTATTTGCTTAGAACGACGGTAGCATAAATAAGATGATCCCTCATAAAACTTCAAGAAAGTGTTCCCCCTAACTGTGCACCGTTGCGAAGGTTCGTTGTTTCGAAGCATCACGTGATGATCGGGTGTGATAGATTCTAACGTTCGCATACAACGGGTGTAAGCCAGATTTACACATGCAAAACACTTAGGTTGACTTGATGAGCCTAGCATGTACAGACATGGCCTCGGAACACAAGAGACCGAAAGGTCGAACATGAGTCGTATAGCAGATGCGATCAACATGAAGATGTTCACCAATGATCACTAGTCCGTCTCACGTGATGATCGGACATGGCCTAGTTGACTCGGATCATGTATCACTTAGATGACTAGAGGGATGTCTATCTAAGTGGGAGTTCATTAAATAATCAGATGAACTTAATTATCATGAACATAGTCAAAAGGTCTTTGCAAATTATGTCACAGCTTACGCTTTAGTTCTACTGTTTAAGATATGTTCCTAGAGAAAATTTAGTTGAAAGTTGACAGTAGCAATTATGCGGACTGGGTCCGTATACTGAGGATTGTCCTCGTTGCTGCACAGAAGGCTTATGTCCTTAATTCCTCGTTGCGAACATCTGACATACACGTTTTGATGACTACGTGATAGTTCAGTAATGTTAAACAGTTTAGAATTGAGGCACCGAAGACGATTATTGAAACATCGCGGAACATATGAGATGTTCCAAGGGCTGAAATTGGGATTTCAGGCTAGTGCCCACGTCAAGAGGTATGAGACCTATGACGAGTTTCTTGGCCTACAAACTAAGGGAGAAAAGCTCAATCATTGAGCATGTGCTCAGATTGTCTGAGTACTACAATCACTTGAATCGAGTGGGAGTTAGTCTTCCAGATGAGACAGTGATGGTTCTCCAAAGTCACTACCACCAAGCTACTAGAGATTCATGATGAACTATAACATATCAGGGATAGACATGATGATCCTTGAGCAATTCGTGATGTTTGGCATCGCGAAAGTAGAAATCAAGTAGGAGCATCAATTGTTGATGGTTAGTAAAACCACTAGTTTCAAGAAGGGCAAGGGAAAGAAGGGATACTTCATGAAACAGTAAATCAGTTGCTGCTCTAGTGAAGAAACCCAATGTTGAACCCAAACCCGAGACTAAGTGCTTCTGTAATGAGAGGAACGGTCACTGAAGCAGAACTACCCTAGATACTTGGTAGATGAGAAGGCTGGCAAGGTCGACAGAAGTATATTGGATATACAATATATTAATGTGTACTTTACTAGTACTCCTAGTAGCACCAGGGTATTAGATACCGGTTCGGTTGCTAAGTGTTAGTAACTCGAAATAAAAGAGCTACGAAATAAACGGAGACTAGCTAAAGGTGAGATGACGATGTGTGTTGGAAGTGTTTCCAAGGTTGATATGATCAAGCATCGCATGCTCCCTCTACCATCGAGATTGGTGTTAAACCTAAATAATTGTAATTTGATGTTTGCGTTGAGCATAGACATGATTGGATTATGTTTATCGCAATACGGTTATTCATTTAAGGAGAATAATGGTTACTCTATTTATTTGAATAATACCTTCAATGTTCTTGCACCTAAATGAATGGTTTATTGAATCTCGATCGTAGTGATACACATGTTCATGCCAAAAGATATAAGATAGTAATGATAGTACCACATACTTGTGGCACTGCTATTTGAGTCATATTGGTATAAAACGCATGAAGAAGCTCCATGTTGATGAATCTTTGGACTCACTCGTTTTTGAAAAGATTGAGACATGTGAACCATGTCTATTGGTACATGTGCATGAAGAAACTCCATACAGATGGATCGTTTGGACTCACTTGATTTTGAATCACTTGATACATGCAAGTCATACCACATGGGCAAGATGACTGAAAGGCCTCGTTTTCAGTAAGATGGAACAAGAAAGCGACTTGTTGGAAGTAATACATTTTAATGTGTGCAGTCCAATGAGTGCTGAGGCACGTAGTGGATATCGTTATGTTCTTACTTCACAGATGATTTGAGTAGATGTCGAGTATATTTACTTGATGAAACACAAGTCTGAATTATTGAAAGGTTCATGTAATTTCAGAGTGAAGTTGAAGATCGTCGTGACAAGATGATAAAATGTCTATGATATGATCACAGAGATGAGTATCTGAGTTATGAATTTGGTATATAATTAAGACATTGTGGAAATTGTTTCACAACCAATACGCCTGGAACACCATAGTGTGATGGTGTGTCCGAACATCATAGCTGCACCCTATTGGATACAGTGCATACCATGATGTCTCTTATGGAATTACCACTATCGTTTATGGGTTAGGCATTAGAGACAACCGCATTCACTTTAAATAGGGCACCACGTAATTCCTTTGAGATGACACCGTATGAACTATGGTTTAGAGAAACCTAGGCTGTCATTTCTTAAAAGTTTGGGGCTGTGACCCTTATGTGAAAAGTTTTGCCTGATAAGCTCGAACCCAAAGCGGATAAAATGCATCTTCATAGGACACCCAAAAAACAGTTGGGTATACCTCCTAATTCAAATCCGGGAGCAAAAGTGATTGTTTCCACAAACGGGTCCTTTCTCGAGGAAAAGTTTCTCTTGAAAGAATTGAGTGGGAGGATGGTGGAGACTTGATGAGGTTACTGAACCATCACTTCAACTAGTGTGTAGCAGGGCACAGGAAGTTGTTCCTATGGCGCCTACACCAATTGAAGTGGAACCTAATGATAGTGATCATGAAACTTTAGATCAAGTCACTACCAAACCTCGTAGGTCGACAAGGATGCATACTACTTCAGAGTGGTATGTAATCCTGTCTTAGAGGTCATGTTGCTAGACAACAATGAACCTACGAGCTATGGAGAAGCGATGGTGGGCCCGGATTCCGACGAATGGCTCGAGGCCATAAAATCCGAGAGAGGATCCATGTATGAAAACAAAGTATAGACTTTGGAAGAACTACTCGATGGTCGTAAGGCTGTTGAATACAGATGGATTTTAAAAGGAAGACACACAATGATGGTAAGTGTCACCATTAAGAAAGCTCGACTTATCGCTAAGATGTTTTCCGACAAGTTCAAGGAGTTGACTACGATGAGACTTTCTCACTCGTAGCGATGCTAAGAGTCTATTGGAATTATATTAGCCGTTATTGCATTATTTATGAAATCTTGCAGATAGGATGTCAAAAAGAAACATTGTTTCCTCGACGATTTTCTTGAGGAAAGGTTGTATGTGATACAACCAGAAGGTTTTGACAATCCTGAAAGATGCTAACAAGTATGCAAAGCTCCAGCAATCCTTCTAAGGATTGGAGTAAGCATCTCGGAGTTCGAATATACGCTTTGATGAGACGATCAAAGATTTTGGGTTTATACAAAGTTTATGAGAAACTTGTATTTCCAAAGAAGTGAGTGGGAGCATTATAGAATTTCTGATGAGTATATGTTGTTGACATATTGTTGATCAGAAATGATGTAGAATTTCTGGAAAGCATATAGGGTTATTTGAAAAGTGATTTTCAATGGAAAACCTGGATTAAGCTACTTGAACACTGAGCATCAAGATCTATAAGAATAGATCAAAATGCTTAATAGTACTTTCAAATGAACACATGCCGTGAGAAGATTTTGAAGGAGTTCAAAATAGATCGGCGAAGAAGGAGTTCTTGGCTGTAAGGTGTGAGTATTGGGTAAGACTCAAGACCTGACCACGGCAGAAGAGAGAGAAAGGACGAAGGTCGTCCCCTATGCTTTAGTCGTAGGCTCCACAATATGCTATGCTGTGTACCGCACCTGAAGTGTGGCTCGCCATGAGTCAGTCAAGGGGTACAAGTGTGATCTAGGAATGCATCACAACACAGCGGTCAAGGTTATCCTTAGTAACTAGTGGACTAAGGAATCTTCTCGATAATGGAGGTGGTAAAAGAGTTCGTCGTAAAGGGTTACGCCGATGCAAACTTTGACACTAATCCGGATGACTCTGAGTAGTAAACCAGATTCGTATAGTAGAGCAGTTATATGGAATAGTTCCAAATAGCGTGTGTAGCTGCATCTAGGAGATGACATAGAGATTTGTAAAGCACACACGGATCTGAAAGATTCAGACCCATTGACTAATAACCTCTCTCACAAGCGAGATATGATCAAACCCAATGGGTGTTGGATTCATTACAATCACATAGTGTTGTGAACTAGATTATTGACTCTAGTGCGAGTGGGAGACTGTTGGAAATATGCCCTAGAGGCAATAATAAAATGGTTATTATTATATTTCCTTGTTCATGATAATTGTCTATTGTTCATGCTATAATTGTATTAATTGGAAACCGTAATACATGTGTGAATACATAGACCACAACATGTCCCTAGTGAGCCTCTAGTTGACTAGCTCATTGATCAATGGATGGTTATTGTTTCCTGACCATGGACATTGGATGTCATTGATAATGGCATCACATCATTAGGAGAATGATGTGATGGACAAGACCCAATCCTAAGCATAGCACAAGATCGTGTAGTTCGTTTGCTAAAGCTTTTCTAATGTCAAGTATCATTTCCTTAGACCATGAGATTGTGCAACTCCCAGATACCGTAGGAATGCTTTGGGTGTTCCAAACGTCACAACGTAACTGGGTGGCTATAAAGGTGCACTACGGGTATCTCCGAAAGTGTCTGTTGGGTTGGCACGAATCAAGACTGGGGTTTGTCACTCCGTGTGACGGAGAGGTATCTCTAGGCCCACTCGGTAATGCATCATCATAATAAGCTCAATGTGACTAAGTAGTTAGTCAAGGGATCATGCATTACGGAACGAGTAAAGTGACTTTCCGGTAACAACATTAAACGAGGTATTGAGATACCGACGGTCGAATCTCGGGCAAGTAACGTACCGAGTGACAAAGGGAATTGTATACAGGATTCCTGGAACCCTTGACATCGTGGTTCTGTTGGGGAACGCAGTAATTTCAAAAAAAAAATCCTACGCACATGCAAGATCATGGTGATGATATAGCAACGAGAGGGGAGAGTGTTCGTCCACGTACCCTCGTAGACCGTAAGCGGAAGCGTTAGCACAACGCGGTTGATGTAGTCGTACGTCTTCACGATCCGATCGATCCAAGCACCGAACGTACGGAGCCTCCGAGTTCAGCACACGTTCAGCTCGATGACGTCCCTCGAACTCCGATCCAGCCAAGTGTCGAGGGAGAGTTCCGTCAGCACGACAGCGTGGTGACGATCTTGATGTTCTACCGGCGCAGGGCTTCGCCTAAGCTTCGCGATGATATGACCGAGGTGGAATATGGTGGAAGGGGGCACCGCACACGGCTAAGGAACGATTCGTAGATCAACTTGTGTGTCTATGGGGTGCCCCCTGCCCCCGTATATAAAGGAGGGAGGGGGAGGCCGGCCGTCCCCTTTGGGCGCGCCAAGGGAGGAGGAATCCTCCTCCTAGTAGGAGTAGGATTCCTCCTTTCCTACTCCTACTAGGAGGGGGGAGGAAGGGGGAGAGAGGGGGAAGGAAAGGGGGGCGCCGCCCCCCCCCCCCCCCCCTCCTAGTCCAATTTGGACCAGAGGGAGAGGGGGAGCGCGGCCCACCCTGGCCGCCCCTCTCTCTTCCCACCTAGGCCCATGTGGCCCATTAACTCTCCCGGGGGGTTCCGGTAACCCCCCCAGCACTCCGGTTTTCTCCGAAAACTCCCGAAACCTTTCCGGTGTCCGAATATAGTCGTCCAATATATCAATCTTTATGTCTCGACCATTCCGAGACTCCTCGTCATGTCCGTGATCACATCCGGGACTCCGAACAAACTTCGGTACATCAAAACTTATAAACTCATAATAAAACTGTCATCGAAACGTTAAGCGTGCGGATCCTATGGGTTCGAGAACTATGTAGACATGACCTGAAACCATTCTCGGTCAATAACCAATAGCGGGACCTGGATGCCCATATTGGTTCCTACATATTCTACGACGATCTTTATCGGTCAAACCGCATAACAACATACTTTGTTCCCTTTGTCATCGGTATGTTACTTGCCCGAGATTTGATCGTCCGTATCCAATACCTAGTTCAATCTCGTTACCGACAAGTCTCTTTACTCGTTCCGTAATACGTCATCTCATAACTAACTCATTAGTTACATGCTTGCAAGGCTTAGGTGATGAGTATTACCGAGAGGGCCCAGAGATACCTCTCCGACGATCGGAGTGACAAATCCTAATCTCGAATGATGCCAACTCAACATGTACCTTCGGAAACACCTGTAGAGCACCTTTATAATCACCCAGTTACGTTGCGACGTTTGGTAGCACACAAAGTGTTCTTCCGGTAAACGGGAGTTGCACAATCTCATAGTTGTAGGAACTTTGTATAAGTCATGAAGAAAGCAATAGCAGTATACTAAACAATCAAGTGCTAGGCTAACGGAATGGGTCATGTCAACCACATCATTCTCCTAATGATGTGATCCCATTAATCAAATGACAACACATGTCTATGGTCAGGAAACATGACCATCTTTGATTAATGAGCTAGTCAAGTAGAGGCATACTAGTGACACTATGTTTGTCTATGTATTCACACATGTATTATGTTTCCGATTAATACAATTCTAGCATGAATAATAAACATTTATCATGAAATAAGGAAATAAATAATAACTTTATTATTGCCTCTAGGGCATATTTTCTTCAGTCGCCCACTTGCACTAGAGTCAATAATCTAGTTCACATCGCCATGTGATTTAACACCAATATTCATATCTGTATATGATTAACACCCATAGTTCACATCATCATGTGACCAACACCCAAAGGGTTTACTAGAGTCAATAATCTAGTTCACATCGCTATGTGATTAACACCCAAAGAGTACTAAGGTGTGATCATGTTTTGCTCGTGAGAGAAGCTTAGTCAACGGGTCTGTCACATTCAGAGCCGTATGTATTTTGCAAATATTCTATGTCTACAATGCTCTGCACGGAGCTACTCTAGCTAATTGCTACCACTTTCAATATGTATCCAGATTGAGACTTAGAGTCATCTGGATCGGTGTGAAAACTTGCACCGAGGTAACTTTTACGACGGGCTCTTTTATCACCTCCATAATCGAGAAATATTTCCTTAGTCCTCACTAAGGATATTCTTGACCAATGTCCAGTGATCTACTCCTAGATCACTATTGTACTCCCTTGTCAAATACAGAGCAAGGTATACAATAGGTCTGGTACATAGCATAGCATAATTTATAGAACCTATGACTGAGGCATAGGGAATGACTTTTCATTTTCTTTCTATTTTCTGCTGTGGTCGGGATTTGAGTCTTACTCAATTTCATACCTTTGCAACACAGGCAAGAACACTTTCTTTGACTGTTCCATTTTGAACTACTTCAAAATCTTGTCAAGGTATGTACTCATTGAAAATCTTATCAAGCGTCTTGATCTATCTCAATAGATCTTGATGCTCAATATGTAAGTAGCTTTACTGAGGTCTTTCTTCGAAAAACTCCTTTCAAATACTCCTTTATGCTTTGCAGAAAAATTCTACATCATTTCTGATCGACAATATGTCACTCACATATACTAATCAGAAAGGCTATAGTGCTCCCACTCACTTTATTGTAAATACAGGCTTCATCGTAAGTCCATATAAAACTATATGCTTTGATCAACTTATCAAAGCGTATATTCCAACTCCGAGATGCTTGCACCAGTCCATAGATGGATCGCTGGAGCTTGCACATTTTGTTAGCACCTTTAGGATTGACAAAACCTTCCGGCGGCATCATATACAACTCTTCTTCTAGAAATCCATTCAAGAATGCAGTCTTGACATCCATTTGCCAAATTTCATAATCATGAAATGCAGCAATAGCCAACATGATTCGGACAGACTTAAGCATCGCTACGGGTGAGAAAGTCTCATCGTAGTCAACCCCTTGAACTTGTCGAAAACCTTTCGCAACAAGTCGAGCTTTATAGACAGTAACATTACCATCAGCGTCAATCTTCTTCTTAAAGATCCATTTATTCTCAATGGCTTGCCGATCATCGGGCAAGTCAACCAAAGTCCATACTTTGTTTTCATACATGGATCCCATCTCAGATTTCATGGCCTCTAGCCATTTTGTGGAATCTGGGCTCATCATCGCTTCCTCATAGTTCGTAGGTTCATCATGGTCAAGTAACATGACTTCCAGAATAGGATTACCATACCACTCTGGTGCGGATCTTACTCTGGTAGACCTACGTGGTTCAGCAGAAACTTGATCTGAAGTTTCATGATCAATATCATTAACTTCCTCACTAATTGGTGTAGTCGTCACAGGAACCGGTTCTCGTGATGAACTACTTTCCAATAAGGGAGTAGATACAGTTATCTCATCAAGTTCTACTTTCCTCCCACTCACTTCTTTCGAGAGAAACTTCTTCTCTAGAAAGGATCCATCTTAGCAACGAATAACTTGCCTTCGGATCTGTGATAGAAGGTGTACCCAATAGTTACCTTTGGGTATTCTATGAAGACGCACTTCTCCGATTTGGGTTCGAGCTTATCAGGTTGAAACTTTTTCACATAAGCATCGCAGCCCCAAACTTTAAGAAATGACAACTTTTGGTTTCTCGCCAAACCACAGTTCATAAGGCGTCGTCTCAACGGATTTTGATGGTGCCCTATTTAAAGTGAATGCAGCTGTCTCTAATGCATAACCCCAAAATGATAGTGGTAAATCGGTAAGAGACATCATAGATCGCACCATATCAAATAAAGTGCGGTTACGACGTTCGAACACACCATAACGTTGTGGTGTTCCAGGTGGCGTGAGCTATGAAACTATTCCACAATGTTTTAATTGAAGACCAAACTTGTAACTCAAATATTCATCTCCATGATCAGATCGCAGAAACTTTATTTTCTTGTTACGATGATTTTCCACATCACTCTGAAATTCTTTGAACCTTTCAACTATTTCAGACTTATGTTTCATCAAGTAGATATACCAATATCTGCTCAAATCATCTGTGAAGGTCAGAAAATAATGATACCCGCCGCGAGCCTCAACACTCATCGGATCGCATACATCAGCATGTATTATTTCCAATAAGTCAGTTGCTCGCTCCATTGTTCCGGAGAACGGAGTCTTAGTCATCTTGCCCAAAAAGCACGGTTCGCAAGCATCAAATGATTCATAACCAAGTGATTCCGAAAATCCATCTTTATGGAGTTTCTTCATGCTCTTTACACCGATATGACATAAACGGCAGTGCCACAAATAAGTTGCATTATCATTATTAACTTTGCATCTTTTGGCTTCAATATTACGAATATGTGTATCACACGATCGAGATCCCACAAATCATTTTCATTGGGTGTATGACCATAGAAGGTTTTATTCATGTAAACAGAACAACAATTATTCTCTAACTTACATGAATAACCGTATTGCAATAAACATGATCAAATCATATTCATGCTCAACGCAAACACCAAATAACACTTATTTAGGTTTAGCACTAATCCCGAAAGTATAGGGAGTGTGCGATGATGATCATATCAATCTTGGAACTATTTCCAACACACATCGTCACTTCACCCTTTAACTAGTCTCTGTTTATTCTGCAACTCCCGTTTCGAGTTACTAATCTTAGCAACTGAACTAGTATCAAATACTGAGGGGTTGCTATAAACACTAGTAAAGTACACATCAATAACATGTATATCAAATATACTTATGTTCACTTTGCCATCCTTCTTATCTGCCAATCACTTGGGGTAGTACCTCTTCCAGTGACCAGTCTCTTTGCAGTAGAAGCACTTAGTCTCAGGCTTAGGACCAGACTTGGGTTTCTTCACTTGAGCAGCAACTTGCTTGCCGTTCTCCTTGAAGTTCCCCTTCTTTTCCCTTTGCCTTTTTCTTGAAACTAGTGATCTTGTTAACCATCAACACTTGATGCTCTTTTCTTGATTTCTACCTTCGCCGATCTCAACATCGCGAAGAGCTCAGGAATAACTTTTGTCATCCCTTGCATATTATAGTTCATCACGAAGTTCTAGTAACTTAGTGATGGTGACTAGAGAATTCTGTCAATCACTATCTTATCTGGAAGATTAACTCCCACTTGATTCAAGCGATTGAAGTACCCAGACAATCTGAGCACATGCTCACTAGTTGAGCGATTCTCCTCCATCTTTTAGCTATAGAACTTGTTGGAGACTTCATATCTCTCAACTCGGGTATTTGCTTGAAATATTAACTTCAACTCCTGGAACATCTTATATGGTCCATGACGTTCAAAAACGTCTTTGAAGTCCCGATTCTAAGCCGTTAAGCATGGTGCACTAAACTATCAAGTAGTCATCATATTGAGCTTAGCTAAACGTTCATAACGTCTGCATCTGCTCCTGCAATAGGTTTGTCACCTAGCAGTGCATTAAGGACATAATTCTTCTGTGCAGCAATGAGGATAAACCTCAGATCACGGATCCAATCCGCATCATTGCTACTAACATTTTCAACACAATTTTCTCTAGGAACATATCAAAATAAACATATGAAAGCAACAATGCAAGCTATTGATCTACAACATAATTTGCAAAATACTACCAGGACTAAGTTCATGATAAATTTAAGTTCAATTAATCATATTACTTAAGAACTCCCACTTAGACAGACATCTCTCTAGTCATCTAAGTGATCACGTGATCCAAATCAACTAAACCATAACCGATCATCACGTGAGATGGAGTAGTTTTCAATGGTGAACATCATTATGTTGATCATATCTATTATATGATTCACGCTCGACCTTTCGGTCTCCGTGTTCCGAGGCCATATCTGCATATGCTAGGCTCGTCAAGTTTAACCTGAGTATTCCGCGTGTGCAAAACTGGCTTGCACCCGTTGTAGATGGACGTAGAGCTTATCACACCCGATCATCACGTGGTGTCTGGGCACGATGAACTTTGGCAATGGTGCATACTCAGGGAGAACATTTCTTGATAATTAGTGAGAGATCATCTTAAAATGCTACAGTCAAACAAAGCAAGATAAGATGCATAAAGGATAAACATCACATGCAATCAAAAATATGTGACATGATATGGCCATGATCATCTTGCGCCTTTGATCTCCATCTCCAAAGTACTGTCATGATCTCTATCGTCACCGGCATGACACCATGATCTTCATCATCTTGATCTATATCGATGTGTCGTCACATGGTCGTCTCACCAACTAATGCTCTTGCAACTATTGCTATCGCATAGCGATAAAGTAAAGTAATTATTTGGCACTTGCATCTTATGCAACAAAGAGACAACCATAGGGCTTCTGCCAGTTTGCCGATAACTTCAACAAAACATGATCATCTCATACAACAACTTATATCTCATCACGTCTTGACCATGTCACATCACAACATGCCCTGCAAAAACAAGTTTAGACGTCCTCTACATTGTTGTTGCAAATTTTACGTGGCTGCTACGGGCTGAGCAAGAACCGTTCTCACCTACGCATCAAAACCACAACGATAGTTTGTCAAATAGACTCCGTTTTAACCTTCACAAGGACCGGGCGTAGCCACACTCGGTTCAACTAAAGTGAGAGAGACAGACACCCGCCAGCCACCTTTAAGCACAAGTGCTCGTAAGGGTGAAACCAGTCTCGCGTAAGCGTACGCGTAATGTCGGTCCGGGCCGCTTCATCTCACAATACCGCTGAACCAAAGTATGACATGCTGGTAGGCAGTATGACTTATATCGTCCACAACTCACTTGTGTTCTACTCGTGCATATAACATCAACGCATAAAACCTAGGCTCTGATACCACTGTTGGGGAACGCAGTAATTTCAAAAAAAATTCCTATGCACATGCAAGATCATGGTGATGATATAGCAACGAGAGGGGAGAGTGTTCGTCCACGTACCCTCGTAGACCGTAAGCGGAAGCGTTAGCACAACGCGGTTGATGTAGTCGTACGTCTTCACGATCCGATCGATCCAAGCACCGAACGTACGGAGCCTCCGAGTTCAGCACACGTTCAGCTCGATGATGTCCCTCGAACTCCGATCCAGCCGAGTGTCGAGGGAGAGTTCCGTTAGCACGACAGCGTGGTGACGATCTTGATGTTCTACCGACGCAGGGCTTCGCCTAAGCTTCGCGACGATATGACCGAGGTGGAATATGGTGGAAGGGGGCACCGCACATGGCTAAGGAACGATCCGTAGATCAACTTGTGTGTCTATGGGGTGCCCCCTACCCCCGTATATAAAGGAGGGAGGGGGGAGGCCGGCCGGCCCCTTTGGGCTCGCCAAGGGAGGAGGAATCCTCCTCCTAGTAGGAGTAGGATTCCTCCTTTCCTACTCCTACTAGGAGGGGGAAGGAAGGGGGAGAGAGGGGGAAGGAAAGGGGGGCACCGCCCCCCCCCCCCTCCTAGTCCAATTCGGACCAGAGGGAGAGGGGGCGCGCGGCCCACCCTGGCCGCCCCTCTCTCTTCCCACCTAGGCCCATGTGGCCCATTAACTCTCCCGGGGGGTTCCGGTAACCCCCCCGGCACTCCGGTTTTCTCCGAAAACTCCCGGAACCTTTCCGGTGTCCGAATATAGTCGTCCAATATATCAATCTTTATGTCTTGACCATTCTGAGACTCCTCGTCATGTTCGTGATCACATCCGGGACTCCGAACAAACTTCGGTACATCAAAACTTATAAACTCATAATAAAACTATCATCGAAACGTTAAGCGTGCGGACCCTACGGGTTCGAGAACTATGTAGACATGACCTGAAACCATTCTCGGTCAATAACCAATAGCGGGACCTGGATGCCCATATTGGTTCCTACATATTCTACGAAGATCTTTATCGGTCAAACCGCATAACAACATACTTTGTTCCCTTTGTCATCGGTATGTTACTTGCCCGAGATTTGATCGTCCGTATCCAATACCTAGTTCAATCTCGTTACCGACAAGTCTCTTTACTCGTTCCGTAATACGTCATCTCATAACTAACTCATTAGTTACATGCTTGCAAGGCTTAGGTGATGAGTATTACCGAGAGGGCCCAGAGATACCTCTCTGACGATCGGAGTGACAAATCCTAATCTCGAATTATGCCAACTCAACATGTACCTTCGGAAACACCTGTAGAGCACCTTTATAATCACCCAGTTACGTTGCGACGTTTGGTAGCACACAAAGTGTTCTTCCGGTAAACGGGAGTTGCACAATCTCATAGTTGTAGGAACTTTGTATAAGTCATGAAGAAAGCAATAGCAGTATACTAAACGATCAAGTGCTAGGCTAACGGAATGGGTCATGTCAACCACATCATTCTCCTAATGATGTGATCCCATTAATCAAATGACAACACATGACTATGGTCAGGAAACATGACCATCTTTGATTAATGAGCTAGTCAAGTAGAGGCATACTAGTGACACTATGTTTGTCTATGTATTCACACATGTATTATGTTTCTGGTTAATACAATTCTAGCATGAATAATAAACATTTATCATGAAATAAGGAAATGAATAATAACTTTATTATTGCCTCTAGGGCATATTTCCTTCAGGTTCATCCGATGAGATCATCGTGGAACATATGGGAGCCAACATGGGTATCCAGATCCCGCTGTTGGTTATTAGCCAGAGAGTTGTCTCAGTCATGTCTGCATGATTCCCGAACCCGTGGGGTCTACACACTTAAGGTTCGGTGATGCTAGAGTTGTTATGGGAATTAGTGTGCAGTTACCGAATGTTGTTCAGAGTCTTGGATGAGATCCTGGATGTCACGAGGAGTTCCGGAATGGTCCGGAGGTAAAGATTTATATATGGGAAGTCCTATTTTGGCCACCGGAAAATGTTCGGGGTTTTTTGGTATTGTACCGAAAGGTTCTAGAAGGTTTCGGAGTGGGGCCCACCTGCATGGGGGGACCCACATGAACGTGGGTAGTGGGGGAAAGGCCCTACACCCCTGGTCAAGGCGCACCAAGATCCCCCCTTAGAAGGAATAAGATCATATCCCGAAGGGATAAGATCAAGATCCCTAAAAAGGGGGGATAACAATCGGTGGGGAAGGAAATGATGGGATTTCTTTCCTTCCACCTTTGCCAATGGCCCAATGGACTTAGAGGGCAAGAAACCAGCCCCCTCCACCCCTATATATAGTGGGGAGGCGCATGGGAGCCTCACCCCTTGCCCCTGGCGCAGCCCTCCCCCTCTCCAACTCCACCTCCTCCTCAGTAGTGCTTGGCGAAGCCCTGCCGGAGAACTGCAAGCTCCACCACCACGCCGTCGTGCTGCTGGAGCTCTCCCTCAACTTCTCCTCTACCCTTGCTGGATCAAGAAGGAGGAGACGTCCCCGGGCTATACGTGTGTTGAACGCGGAGGCGTCGTCCGTTCGGCGTTAGATCGGATGTTCCGCGATCTGAATCACCGCGAGTACGTCTCCCTCATCCGCGTTCTTTTAACGCTTCCGCATCGCGATCTTCAAGGGTATGAAGATGCACTCATCCTCTCCCTCTCTTGTTGCTAGAATCTCCATAGATTGATCTTGGTGATGCATACAAAATTTTGAATTATTGCTATGTTCCCCCAACATGCCGTCATAAGGCGTGATGACTACGGCGTTCCCCCTGGAGTTCCATGGTCCTTCTTGCATCACGCGTTCCCAGTCACCAAGGCAAAAGAACTGCAAATTATAGAGATTATCCTCCAGTGGACGGAACTTGACATCGCGAGCCAGACCCCATGCAACCCGCATGTTCCTGAAGAACCAATATTGACTGTACGACTTGTCTATGTGAACTCTAGCCACCGCCATCCACCTAGCTGCCTTCGGTGGTGCGTCCTTCTCGTCAAAAACGACATCATCAAGGTCTTCCTCGCGGAGTCCCAACTCAGCCATCATCTTCTCCACTTCTAATACGGAGCTGGACCCAGAAGCCTCGTTGGTCCTTGATCCCATCGCCGCAAAAACTCGAACCCTAGCCCGTGAAAAAATTGATCGGGCCTTGAGAGCAAACCCTAGCTCTCCGTTCCTAAATGGAGATTAAACTAGGCCACGAAGTGATGCTGGATCACCCCGTTATCGACCCGGATCCTCCCTGCAGGAGCGATCGGAGGAGCGAAGGTGAATACTCGACGGCAGCGTGCGATCGCCACCGGAAGAAGGAAACCCTAACGAGAGGGGAAAAACCTTGGTGGTCTATGCATGCAAAAAAATTAACGTGCACACTCTCGTGTTAACTACTTGCTCCAGAGGAGGAAGAACAAGCAAACTGAATGGTTTAAGTTTTTTCTTTGAGGGGTAAAGCCAAATTTTATTACTCAAAATCCACAGAGAGTGGGATACAAGACTGGTCATGGGGATCGCCAAGCCACACGTGGCTCCCCGGACCCCTTCTAAGAGAGTATTTGGCTAGACTATGTGCTTCATAATTAACAGCATGACACTCAAAAGAAAAGGAACATTGAAAAAGAGTAGACCTAAGATTGATTTCAGACACAATGGCTCCATACTTTCCTCTGCTTCCCGAGTTGATGTCCGCAACAACTTGCTTACAATCAGATGCAATTATGAAGTTGTTGATGAGAAGATCCTCCGCAAGACATATTGCTTCTCTATATGCCAACGCTTCCAATTAAGCTGGGTCATCCACGCCCTCCATCACAAGAGCTGAGCTCCCAAGATAATTTCCACTTGAATCACGACATACCGCAACAGCTGAACCGCCTCTCCCTGGCCTGACTGCTGCATCAACGTGTATTTTGGCAAAACCCAACGGTGGTGCCTTGGGCCGATGAGGAACTGCCCTGCCCGTACGTGCGACCGTCTATACACCAGTAGGCCAAAGCATTTTAAGCTCATCATAGTACCTGGTAATGAAATTCTGAACTGCTTGGGGGCTCTGGAAGATTCCTTCATGTATCGCCTTGCCTCTCGCGTACCATATAGACCATAGTGTTATAGAGATTTGGGCAACCTGGTCACGGGTTAATGACTCAATGAGCGAAAACAGCCACTACTTCGCTTGCGGTTCGGTCACAACCATCATTTTATGTGCGAGATCCTCGTCCACTAGCACCCATATACACCTGGACATTGTGCATTGCATCAGTGAGTGTTTCCATGAGTCCGGCATTCTGCACAGTCCACACCTGCTAGAGACCGACATGTAACGATGAGCACGCACATCCTCCGTGGGTAGGGAGTGTTTTGAAAGACGCCATAGAAACATCCGAACTTTGGCTGATATGTCAGTTTTCCATAGCTTCTTCCACATCCCTTCCTCTAACTATAGTGTTGACATTCCTGGAGCCCCCTCAAGCCAAGCCTCACGGCGATGCTTTGTTTCAGATAACATTTTGTACGCAGATTTAACTGTAAAAGCACCTTTACTCTCAAAGTTCCAGCACCAGAAGTCATCTATATTGCGTGTGCAAAGAGGGATACCCAATATGACCACCGCGTCCATTGGCATAAAGACCTCGTTCACCCTTTGCTTGTTCCAGCTAGCTGAGGATGAGTCTATCAATTCTGAAACAAGCTGCGGTGGGTTACCAGAGATGCATCCATAGGGTCGCAACATCTCGTTTCTCGGAAGCAAGTTATCCCTCCATATATTGGTAGTTGCACCATTACCAATCCGCCGGATCAGACCCTGTTTTAATACATCACGGCCTTCAATTAAGGATCTCCAGATCTGGCTCGGATGTCCCCCTAGCAAAGCTTGAAGAATGTCACTTGTTGGATAATATATGCTTTTAAGTAAGCGGGCACTAAGAGAATTTGGATCTTGTAGCAGACGCCAAGCTTGCTTCGCCAACATAGCCAAGTTAAACAGTTCAAAATCCTTGAAACCAAGACCACCCATTCCCTTTGGCTTTGTCAAAGTCTCCCAGGAGACCCAGTGAGGTTTGCGTTTTCCTTCCTTAGAGCCCCACCAAAACTTTCAGATCATCATGTTAAGATGCTCACACAAACCCCTTGGTAACTTAAAACATGACATGGAAAAGACGGGAACAGATTGTGCAACTGCTTTAACTAGGACCTCCTTACCAGCTGTGGACATGCAATTTTCTATCCACCCTTGCACCTTACTCTAGAGTTTGTCTTTTAGGTACTTAAAAGCTCCATTTTTTGAAGTACCAATATCAGACAGCATGCCAAGGTATTTTTCATTAAGAGTCTCATTTGGCACATTAAGCAACATTTTTATCTCCAAACGTGTGCTGTCTAGAACACCTTTGCTGGAAAAAATTGATGATTTGTCATAGTTGATTCGCTGTCCTGAATCCTGACAGTAACTTTCCAGAGCATGGTTCACCTCGGTAGCCCCCACACCGTTTGCCTTAAAGAACAGCAGGTTGTCATCTGCAAAGAGTATATGGTTTACCGGTGGCGCTGAGGGTGCTACCTGTAGATCATGCATGTTTGATGACTCATCTTTTGATTTTAAGAGGCACGAAAGGCCCTCTGCTGCTATCAAGAACAAGTATGGAGATATCGGGTCCCCTTGTCTGATTCCTCGTGATGGTTTGAATCCCTCCAATCTTTTGCCATTGAACATAACTGAAAAAGAGATTGTGCTGACCAGGCCCATGACAATCTCTACCCATCTTTCAGAAAAACCAAGCTTTAGCATAATGGCCCGCAGATAGGCCCATTCAACCCTGTCATAAGCTTTCATCATATCTAGTTTGAGCACACAAGACTGATGTTTCTTTGCCTTGTTTCTCTTCATGAAGTGCAAACACTCATATGCAGCTATAATATTATACCTGATCAACCTTCTAGGGACAAAAGTAGACTGGTCCTCAGAAATGATGTCAGGTAACACTAACTTCAGACAGTTAGAGATCACCTTTGATGCTATTTTATATAAAACATTGCACAAACTTATAGGGCGAAATTGTGTTAACTATGTTGGATTTTTTACCTTTGGGATTAAGACCAGAACAGTTTCATTTATGCTCTCCGCAGATTCTGTTCCCTCCACAATTTTGATGACAACCTTTGTCACCTCACTTCCACATAGGTTCCAATGACGCTGAAAAAATGTGCCGGGAAGCCGTCAGGGCCAGGGGCCTTAATTGGAAACATCTGAAAGAGAGCTCTTTTAACCTCTTCGGCACTGTATGGGGCATTGAGGGATTCATTCATACTTTGCGTCACTTTGATGGGGACAGTGTCAAGGACTTGATCCATGTTGTGCACACCTTCTGAAGTGTAGAGGTTCTTGTAAAAGGAAGTGGTCATGGCCTCCATCTCCTCAGTGATAGCTGTAATCTGGCCGTCCGAACGTTGCAGCTGTTTTATTTGGTTCTTCCTCCTCCTCCCGCTGGCTCGTAAGTGAAAGAAATAAGTATTTTTGTCTCCATGCATGAGCCACTCGAGTCTCGCCCTTTGTCGCCATAGAATCTCCTCTCTGTGGTATAATTCAACCAACCTATCACAAATCTTGATTTCAGCATGCGTGGGGCCCGCTCTATTGGGGGTCAGACGAAGCTCCTGTAGCTACAGCTTTAGGCGGGAGATTTCCTGCCAGATATTGCCAAAGTGCGCCCGCTCCCAGGTGCTCAGATCTCCCGCCACTGTCTCGAGTTTCTCGTGCAATGATTGAACTGAATCAGCATGTCCTCTTTCCCAGCCAGCGCGAACAACCGTCGCCAGAGATTCCTCCCTCTCCCATGCTAACTCATATATAAAGGAGCGCGGGCCCCTGCTGCATGCATGCACGTCATGTAGCTTGAGTAGTATGGGTACATGATCGGACGAAACGGCCAGCTTGTGCTCTAAGATGGCTGATGGGAAAGCAATGCTCCAAGCCGGGTTCGCCACTGCCCGGTCCAGCCGAACTCTAGTGAAAGTGCCTCCGGTCACCTTTTTTCGAAGGTCCAATCGGTGCATGTGTAACCGATATCTGATAAACCGCAGGTGTCTAGTGCATCCCGGAATCCGTCCATCTGAGCCTGGCTCCGCATCCCCACTCCATCATGTTCATGCCCGTGAAGCACTTCGTTGAAATCACCGAGTACCACCCACGACACGTTGGAAGATCCCACAATACCTTTAAGTGTATCCCAAGTGTTGTATCGTTCGCTCACTTGAGCTTCGCCATACACGAAAGTCACTCTGGTTTGAATATCAAAGAGCTCACCCACCAATGCATCAATGTGATATTTCGACTTCAAGCTTTATTTCCTCATTCCAAAAAATTCCAAGGCCACCACTTCTACCAGAGATACTAACCGCAAAACTCTTATTATATCCTAAAGTTACAGCCATATTCTCCACCCTGGAGCCCTCGATTTGAGTTTCAACAATACATAATATCGAGGCGGCAAGTTGCCTCGCTAGATCGCGAAGCTCTCGAACTGTCGCGGGTTTGCCAGCCCCACGACAGTTCCAGCATAGCTAACTCATTGCGCTCGGCGCGACTCCTCTAGGGAGCCCGCCAAACGCGCATTAGGTGGGGTTTTGCTGGTTGTTAACTTCATGTTTTCCTTCTCAAACATCATCATTGTGGCCTTGGTTCTCTTTGGTTCTTGCTTTGAATCAGGGCTCGGAGGAACTGTCGGTGGTGGTAAAGCTAGAAGCTGCTTTCCGGTGTTATCAAGAGTCGCTGCATTGTCTGGTACCATAGGATCTCCCACGTGCACTTGCCCCGATCCGCGCTTGCGGTTATTCTCAGCATCCCTCATCAGCTCATCGTCTGGTTTAGAGTTTGGCTCCTCTCGATCCATCCTTTCTGAGCCGTTTCGCTGGCCCCTCCCACATCCTGCGCCTCGACCCGCACGGCCTCGGCCTCTGCCTCCTCCTGACGAGTTTTCCGCACCCGGACCACGGCCTGGTCCCTTGAACCATCTAGCTTGGAGGTTTTTGAACACTAATGCCGACGGGGGGTGAATCCCGTCGCCGCACTCTTTGTACAAGTGCCCTAGCATGCCACAAACCACACACCAGTCAGGTAGTCTCTCATATTTCACCCTGAAGATCTCCCTCTTCCTTTTAACCACCAACGAAACAGCGTTCTTTACTGGTTTAGTAACACCCACCTTGATTCTAACCCTGAAGAAGTTTCCTTCGAAGTCCTGTGACTTGGGTTCAGCATAGATGAAATCTCCGATGGTGGCCGCCAGGGACTTAATCAATCCAAAGAAGAGCTCTGGAAGGTCATGGATTTGAATCCACATCTCGATCTTGTTCAGTTCTATCGCCGATGGTCTAGTGATTCCATCATACGGCTCGATGATGACTGCCTTTCCCTTGAAGGTCCAAGGTCCATCCTCCATGACTCTTTCCCAGTCACCGAGGCAGGAGAATTGCAGGGTGTATAGGTTTTCTTCGAGCGGCCGAAATTTTACCTCTTTTGCTAGATCCCAGGCAACACGCATGTTGCGATAGAACCAGTATTGGCTGTACTGTTTGTCCGTGTTCACTCGAGCTATCGCCATCCATCGGGCTGCCTCTTCTGGGATGTCACCGTCTTCTACCACCACATCAATCAGATCATCCTCCTTCAAACTGAGTTCCTTCATCATCGCTTCCATCTCGCTCATCGCCGCATCGGAAGCCGACATCGAGCCCATCGTTCAGATCTCTTACCCGGAGAACACAGATTCCACGGGCAGGGAGGTTCCCTAAGCCGAGCCCTTCCCAGCCACGCTTGCCAGCCGCACAAGACGCCGGCGAACGGTGGGGGAGAGGCGGAGGGGATCGCGATCTCCATGTCGATGCCGAGGCGCCGCCGGGAGGAGAACAAAACCCTAACGTGAGGGGACCCAACTGAATGGTTTAAGTGAGCCCATATAGTACTAGTATATACACGTTGTGGCCCAGCCCATGAGATGGATTCAGTTCACGGAGCGACCTGAAAACCTGGAGAAACCCAATCGAGAACGATCCCCAATTTCCAACCCCGACGGCCGACGCGCCTCCTCCTCCAGTCCTCCCCGGCTGACGGCTCCACGGCTCGACGCCGCCGGACTGCTCCTCCTCCTCCACTCTGCCGCTGCCTGCTGGGTCCTCTTCCAAGTTCTAAGCTTCCTCTGTGCAATTTCGGCGGCCACGGGGGCACAAGACGGGCACAAGACAGCAGCAGCAGCATATCCCCGCCCCCCCCCCCCCCCCCCCCCCCATGCTCTTCCTCTATGCAATTTTTTGTGTCTTGTCATCTTTGAATTTCATGTTTACAGTACTTTGATATTGTAGCTCATTCCACAAGGTGTAGTATTTAACAAAGCTGACCGTCTTAGGCCTTGTTTGGATTACCATTTTGTTTCAAATACCCCTGTAAAAAAAAAATACAGATCTCTGCCCATCGTTTTTGTGTTCGGCTGGAATCTGCTAGTGGCCGGTAAGATACACATGTAAAATAAATACAACTGTATTTGATTACACTGTTTCCAAGCGTGGCCTTAAAGGTATATTACCATCTTGTCGAAAGCTTACAATGTTGAATCTCAACAAAGATAATCGTACCTGAAATAGTCCAAACAACGATGATTGCTTTGATATTCTGTAATATTTACTTGTAAAAGAAAATATGTTGAAAGAAAGCAAACCTTTGCCACTTTCGTGGGATCCAGATTAAACCCTCTTGGAATAAGAGCAGCAGCAAGCTAGATCTCTCCTACGGGTCTGTGAACCCCACAAACAAGATAAGAGAGACACACTTAATGGACCAACGATGAATCTACAGTCAGAGATTACTGTACAATCGTGGTGTCATACATATGCATCAAGAGATTGAGTATCTTCAGTGTGTTTGTACGCAAGCACTCAGGGGGTCTTTTCTCAAATGATTTAAGTAGCTCAACAACCTCAACGGTTGGGAACATCTGCACGATCTGCACTGTATCCATATTCCATAGTATGCCATCACGTCGGTCTTGAACTGAGCGACATAATCTCTTCTGGCGACATTTTCTTGCCTCAGCTTTGCTAACGTTTGAGAGTACCCGTACAACTAGACAGGAAACCAGCAAATAGTCAGAGAAACCAACCTCAGAAAGGTCTATAGATTGAAGAGTATCAAAATACAGAAAATGAACTCAATGTATACTGAATGGTACATCTAGCAATCTGCCAAGGGAAAAGATAGAAAAGCAGTAGATTGTGTGCGCTCTCTATGCGCTCCTTTTATTACAATCTGACCTTGTTAGAGTTTATACGGGGCTTAGTAAATGCACCTCAGTTACCCAAGCAACAATCGGTTTTGTTCCAACAACATTTCAGCTTCATCTCTCTCTCTCTCTACCTATATTTGAAGGAAGTTCTGAACTTAAATAAATACAAGATATTAAATACTTACTTTCTGAGATCGTCCTTTTAAGACTTGCTAGAATTCGAAAGTGTTGGGCTAAAAATGATTAGTTCTTCGCTGAAACCATTTATTTTGGGTTTTGTTAGCTTTTATGTACTTAATGCATTTTAGGGCCATAACTTAATGTTTGGATAAATTTTGAGTTTTAGTATGATAAAACTAAAATGTGAATGGAGTTATAAATGAGTAAGAGCTACAGATCAGTGATCAGGTCTCTTTATCTACTATGAGAGAGAGTTACTGCACAGATCAGTTTGTTGCACAATTATGCAGGAAGGCCAAAGGTATAATTGGTTTGTATTTTATCTTGCATATACGAGTTTCAGGCATTAGCCTTATTTTCTTTTACGACTACAGTATATGGTTTGAGTCATTGTTATTGCATATATGCGTTTCTGGCATTAGTCCTATTTAATTTTATGACTGCAGTATATGGTTTGGGTCATTTTTATCATATATTTTCTTCTGATGCAAGCCTGTATCTACACTTCCATTCTCATTTCCTTCTTTCTTTTCTTTTTTTTTTTGGAAAAGGAGGATATACCCCGGCCTCTGCATCTGGACGATGCATGCAACCATTTTATTAATTATTCACAAAGACCATACCAAGTAATACATCAGTCAGCCTGAAGCCACCATCTAGACAACACCCGTTGCTATTCCTATCCCTTTGATGAAGGTGTGCCGAATACCAAACAGACATTGCACCAAACCCTGACATCTAAAGCCGGATGCCCCAGCCCAGCCACACACCGGGACTGGGTCACACACCGGTCCGGTGCACTCTCAAAGGTCACCGCAGCCGTCTTCCACCGATCCCTCTCCAGAGCAAGCGCTGACGCATCACCATTGCCAGGCCTGCTGTCGACGCCACCACATGCCACCCAGCACTACCACCCTGCACGTATCCATCCACACGTGCCCGTCGCCGAAACTCCGCGGCGCCATGCCACCGAGATCCACCGCCGGCCATGCGGTAGATGTAAAACCGCTCGTCCTCTTGTCCCCTCCAGCCAGCGGTTGCTCCAAAAACGATGCCCCAGGAGGGAGAACGACACCGCAGGCGTCGTCATCGTCCGATCCCGTAGACCCAGATCTAGGGTTTCCCCCGGAACATCCCTATTGAGACTACCACTGAACGCCACCCAACCAAGACGGGCCCACCACCTTCCCATGCTCACCGAAGGCGACACCTCCATGAAGATGACGACGCCGCGAGCGTCGCTGCCGCCCAATCCGGAGGGATTTGGGTTTTCACCCAGGTACACAAGCAAAGGAGGGAGGCAGAGGCGGAATGGAGGACCTTGACGGTGCCTATATGTAGGGGACAGCGCCCGCAGGCGTCGCTGTCGTCGTGGCCGGAAGATCCGTCCTTGGATTTCTCCGTGCTCCACCCTTCCCCATCCCTTTCCTCAGACGCGGCACCGGCGGCAAAGGGCGGCCGGAGACCAAATTGTGAGGCTTAGCTTAGCGCCGCCCCATCCCTTTCCTTCTTTCTTTTCTATTCTGCAGGGCACATGTCTATCAAGTACAATAAAAGTATTGTAGTTAACTTGTTGGGTATATCACTGCTGTTGCCTGGTGTGCATTTTACGTGTAAATCCGAGATGCCTAGAAAGGTTGGGAGGTGAACTTTTTACTGGTGCTTCCTCCTGCAATTTCAAATGCTCTGACAAAGGTTAGCTTAGCTGCTGTGTTGGAATGGGCAATAGCAGACAAGTATACTGCAAAGTTAATACAAGCTGATTGAAGTGATTTATTTTTACCTCACAGTTGTATTTTGTTGGCAGATTTTGGTGGAGTTTGATTGCTGTTGTGGATTGGTGAGACATTGTCACTTGCAAACAGAGTTCTGCTGCAGATAATTTTGGTGAGTAACTAAGTTTGTAGTTTGCCAAGTTTAATTTATTTGACTTTCCTGTGCAATTTCAAGGAAAGTCGACAGCTTATCTGAACAATGGCCTGTAATTGTAAACAAACCTGTAAGAAATGACATTATTTCATGTCTGGGGCAGTTTTATTAACTACATAACAATTTTAGCAAACCAAAAAGTGTACTATTTGATACAGGGCTTCTACTTAGTGCGAGTTAAATGCCACGGTACTTTGTTTTTTGGATAGTGTCAGTATAATAATTTAAGCAAGTAAACAATAGAAGGGGCAGAATTTAACCCATTAGTTGATAGTGAATTTCTTATTGTTTTATTGAACATATTATTCCAGAGCACCGTCCAGCAACAAGTTGAACCCATTTAAAGCTTCCTTCAAATAGGATGGATCCCGAGAGATCTACTAATGCCCTTAACACCTTCAAAGATGCCAATCACTTTTTTTTAATATTTTGTGAATTTTATTAAATTCATACAAATGTGAAAATGTATCTCAGTCACATGATGTTTTTTTACACGAAAAGTCACGTGATGCATACAATATATTTCTTCTCTGTAATCACACCTACCATGATGAATAAAAGCTCATTACATGTTCTTACATAGATAGTTAAAGGTTCTTATACAGCTATACCAATCAAGATAATCAATGCTATACATACTCTGCCAATTCAGAACCCATCCCTATGAACCAACCGATGGCACATACATATCTTTTCATGTGACTCTTGTCCAAACTAAAAAGAAAAAGAAGCTGAGTATGATCATTCGGTATGTTTATCGTTACATTATACTCAAATCTATAAATATCTCATAAGATATAAAAATGCTATTTGAAGATATGTGGCATGAGACTAGGCAGATGGCCCCAGACGCTTCTTCCCTGACAAGGATGCTTCAGGCTTATCATCCACACAACTTGGAACAAAGCGAACCAGATGAACAAACGCAGTGTATGGTGGTAACCTTGATTCCCAAGAGATCAGCCTAAAATCTCCCTTTGGTTGAACAATATGGCATGCTTCTGCTAGCAAGTCCCCTAATATGACTTTGGGTAGACTACTATCCGGACAGCCAGCAGAGGGTATAAGGCATGATGGAGTAGCAGGAGACAAGAGGTGGTGAGGGCCGAAGTGCACCGGACGGTCTTGATCGAAAAGGCCATTTGGATGGCAGCCAGACCTGGATATGTTCACCTTCCTTGTGATTCTGATCTTGTTCAATGTGCTAAGCCAGAAATGGGCATTCAGATTCTTTCTTACTGCATATCCAAGCAAGTTAGCTGAAACGAGTGATCCTTCGAACACCACAGCGAATTCTTCCATTATCGTTGCTAACTGCGGATGGTCTCCCGGGTTCATGCTTCCGAATGCGAGCAT
Source organism: Triticum timopheevii (assembly GCA_963921465.1). NCBI lineage: Eukaryota > Viridiplantae > Streptophyta > Magnoliopsida > Poales > Poaceae > Triticum > Triticum timopheevii. Next base: position 465,710,697 of record OY997272.1, on the reverse strand, counting down.
CTTGAGCAGGTACCTGTACTCCTCGAATGCTAGAGGGTTTAGAGATATAGTCTGGACAGTCCCAAGCTTCTTCAAGCTTTCATTTCGGCCTAAGATTATCACTTTGCTTCCTCTGTCCATGCTCGTAACAGATGAATAAAATGTTTTCCAGTCATCGTCATCTACATCAGAAGCAAACTCGACAACTACCAGTATCTTCCCTAACGGAATTTCATTGTCTGTTATTTTGGTAAGACCGTCTCCACTCAGGTGCAAAATAACTGTGAAGTGAGAACGCACCCTGTCATACCTGCATACATGTGCAACAAGAGTTTTCTTCCCAACTCCACGTCCACCAATGATCGGTAGTACCGCCGGAGGACCAGGTATGTCCTGTTGCAGCAAGAAGTTGATGATCTTCTGCTTCTCGACATGCCGACCAAACATGAAGTTCTCGACCTGAAGATAGGCATCATACGGTCTCCGGGAGACGTGCTCGCATCCGGCCAAAAGCACAACAAACTCCACCATGTGGTCAACAACAGCTTCCAGACTCTGAAGTGCACTTTGTAACTCCGAGTTGGTGGCCTTGTTTGTCGAAGAACTTGTGCGAGCACGTTTGAATGGAATGATATAATCAGACGAGGTAAATGAATCGCTCACCAAGTCCTTGGATGCCTCCTTTTGTTGCCGGTACCTGATGCTGTCCAAGACATGGTACCCTTGATACATGGCTGCCGATAGCTGCTTCAACTGCATGAGCATACAAGAGTTGGTGATGTGCCGTCCATCTGCCTCCTCGACGACCGTGTGAACTCTCAACAAGAGTTGCTGTAGCCTCTCCACCTTCTGCTCCGAGTACAGATGATCCGCATATTTGTTCATGAGGAAAGAGATGAATCGGCTGGCGAGGTCACCTGTAACGGCGGATATTGCAAGATCCATCTCAAATTCTTCTGAGGTAGGTGTGCCTGAATACTAACTAGAGACTAGCTTAGGCCGGAGGTGAGATGAAGAGACTTCCTTCATGCCTATGGCAGCTGTTACATCGCATTTATGTAAAAAAAAAAGTGTTGACTACTGGGATCAATGTGCCAAGAAGAAAGATCCTAGTTTTACGTCAGTCCAAGGCTACCTGTCGGCTTTCAACATCGTAGTACTGATAGTCTGATACATAAGCAAGGATACGGACAGATGAGGTCAATTCAGCTTGATGCAATATGTATTCGTCAACATCCCGTCTCGATTCAGCTACCGTTTATGCATGTATGGTCATTCGTCACCCTATTGGCCAAGCTTGCCGTCCACTCAAGGCAGTGCAGTAGCGACAGGTTTATCTTTCGGGTCAATCTCATCATTCGATGATAATATAATTCAGTACAATTTATAATTGTATCAAATTTACTACAAACTGTATAAAACTAACCCCGATCCTTGTATGCACACATCCAAAACAAAGGAGCACATCAAGTAGAAGGTCTCCTCTCCAAATCGGAGAGGAGCATATACGAGTTTCAGGCATTAGTCATATTTGCTTTTACGACTACATTATATGGTTGGAGTCATTGTTATTGCATATATGAGTTTCAGTCATTATTACTCTTATTTGCTTTTATGGCTACAGTATATGATTTTGAGTCATTGTTACCATATATTTTCTTCTGATGCAAGCCTGTATCTACACTCCCATTCTCATTTGATCATTTCCTTCTTTCTTTTCTATTCTGCAGGGCACATGTCTTTCAAGTACGATAAAGATATTATAGTTAGCTTGTTGGGTATATCATTGCTGTTGTCTCCTAATTTTTGTGAGGAACAAATGGTGTACATTTTGAGATGCATAGAAAGGTTGGGACGTGACTTGTACTGCTGCTTCCTCCTGCAATTTCTAATGCTCTGACAAGGGTTAGCTTAGCTGCTGTGTTGGAATGGGCAATAGCAGAAAGTATGCTACAAAGTTAATGCAAGCTGATTGAAGTGATTTATTTTTACCTCACAGTTGCATTTTGTTGGCAGATTTGGTGGAATTTGATTGCTGTTGTCGATTGGTGGGACATTGTCACTTGCAAACAGAGTTCTGCTGCAGATATTTTTGGTGAGTAATTAAGTTTGTAGTTTGCCAAGTTTAATTTATTTGACTTTCCCGTGCAATTTCAAGGGAAGTCAACAGCTTATCTGAACAATACCCTGTAATTGTAAACAAACTTGTAAGAAATGGCACTATTTCATTTTCTGAAGCAGTTTTATCAACTACATTGCCATTTTAGCAAACCAAAAAGTGTACTATTTGATGCAGAGCTTCTACTTAGTGCGTGTTAAATGCCCTCTTTTTACCGAAAAAGGGTTTCCCCCCGCTTTGTATACAAAGCAACCAACCAAGCCGTACAAGGATAGGTGCTGGGGCGGAAGCAGCACAGTCACGCCCAAAAGAAAAGATAGAGAAAGAGTAAAAGAAACAAATGCCGACAACGGCGGATCAACGAAAACGAAGAAGCCTCGCGATCTTCCACTAGGCTCCAAGACTCTGAAGCGCCGGCACCTATCAACACCTCCAAGAAGGATCGCGACGATGACGACGCTGCTGCCAAGGGTTTCCCCCGGTACACGACGAGGCGAGAGGAAGGGTAGCCCCCGACGCCCTCCCGGAAGGTCAGGAGGCACCCACAGGCGCCACCGCGCCGGTGTCGGCCAAGCCGACAGGGGTTTCCCCCGATCCCAACCCGCACCTCGGGCGCTCCAGAGCCAGCCACCAAACCAACCACCACCCAGCGCCAACACAGTCAAGAGGCCCCCACGCCGTCTCACCACGACACCGCGAAGTGAGGACAACACGGCGAAGAATCAGAGCCGGGACTAGGGAAGCAGCACCGTCGGCACGCGGGAGGGCCCCACCTCCACCGTCAGCGACGGTAGCCGTCCGGACGCAATAGCAGGAGCACACCAGGCCCGTAGGCCCACAGGCCCGGCCGAGCCCTCGTGGGCCCGTAAAGCTCCCGCCCTCGCGCTGCTGCCGGCATGCCATCGACGCCGCCGCCCACCTCCGAGCCGCTCCTCCTCCACACCGAGCCGCAGACAGCAAGGCCACGCCGGCGCCGGCCCGCTAGGACCCAGATGGGGCCCTAAGGGCCCAGATCTGGGCCGGGGGCGCGTCGCCAGCCACCAGCACCACCAGGCCACCCCGCCGCCAAGAGGCAGCGCCACCACCGCGCCGGCCGCCGGCCCCTGCCACCAGGACGCCGGACCACCGCCCGCCGAGCTGCACCCGCCGCCGAGCCCTGCCCCGGGAAGGGCACTGCGCGCGGGGGAAAAGAGGGCCCGCCGCCGCCGAGCCACCCGGCCAGATCCGGGGGCGCCGTCCGGCGGCGGCGGGGGAGGGAGAACGGAGGGGTGGAGGCGAGGAGAGGATGCGGAGGAGCCGCCCCGGCCGCCGCCCGGGGAGGCGGCCCGAGGCGGAGTCGGGAGAGGGGTCGCCCTGTCCTCCTCTCTCCTGTTATATCTGTTATGAAGCTTTGTGCTAAATGCCCTCTTTCATAGTGTCAGTATAATAATTTTAAGCAAGTAAACAATAGAGGGGGCAGAGTTTACCCATTAGTTGATAGTGACTTTCTTATTGTTTTATTGAACATAGTATTCCAAAGCACCGTCCAGCAATAAGTTGAAACCATTGAAAGCTTCCTTCGAATAGGATGGATCCCGAGAGATCTACTAGTGCCCGTAACACCTTCAAAGATACCAATAATTTTTTAAATTTTTTATGAATTTTATGAAATTCATACCATTGGGAAAATGTATCCCAGTCACATGATGTTTTTTTACACGAAAAGTCACGTGATGCATACAATATATTTCTTCTCTGTAATCACATCAACCATGATGAATAAAATCTCATAACATGTTCTTAGATAGTTAAAGGTTCCTATACTGATCAAGATAATCAATGCTACACATGATCTCCCAATTCAGAACCCATCCGTACGAACCAACCAATGGCACATACATATCTTTTCCTGTGACTTTTGTCCAAACTAAAAAGAAAAAGAAGCTGATTATGGTCAATTTGGTAACTTTATTGTTACATTATACTCAGATATGTGAATATCTCAAAAGATGTATAAATGCTACTTGAAGATATGTGGCATGAGACTAGGCAGATGGCCCCAGACGCTTCTTCCCTGACAAGGATGCTTCAGGCTTATCATTGGCACAACTTGGAACGAAGCGAACCAGATGAGAAAATGAAGTGTATGGAGGTAACCTTGACTCCCATGCGATTAGCCAAAAATCTCATATTGTAACAATAAAGTTAAAGGTTCTTAGATAGTTAAAGGTTCCTATACTGATCAAGATAATCAATGCTACACATGATCTGCCAATTCAGAACCCATCCGTACGAACCAACCAATGGCACATACATATCTTTTCCTGTGACTCTTGTCCAAACCAAAAAGAAAAAGAAGCTGATTATGGTCAATTTGGTAACTTTATTGTTACATTATACTCAGATATGTGAATATCTCAAAAGATGTATAAATGCTACTTGAAGATATGTGGCATGAGACTAGGCAGATGGCCCCAGACGCTTCTTCCCTGACAAGGATGCTTCAGGCTTATCATTGGCACAACTTGGAACGAAGCGAACCAGATGAGAAAATGAAGTGTATGGAGGTAACCTTGACTCCCATGCGATTAGCCAAAAAATCTCCCTTCGGTGGAACAGTATGGCCTGCTTCTGCTAGCGAATCCCCAAAAACCAGTTTGGGTAGACTGCTATTTGGAGAGCTAGGAGAGGGAGCAGGAGGAGACAAGAGGTAGTGAGGGCCGAGGTGTACCGGACGGCCTTGATCCAAAAGCTCATTTGGATGGACGCCAAACCTGGAAATGTTCATCTTCATTGTGATTCTGATCCTGTTCAATGTGCTAAGCCAGAAATGGGCATTCAGGTTCTTTCTCAGTGCATGTGCAATCAAGTTTGCTGGGATGAGTGATCCTCCCAACACTACAGCAAACTCTTCCACTATCGTTGCTAATCGCGGATGGTCTCCCGGGTTCGCGCTTCCGAATGCGAGCGTCTTGAGCAGGTACCTGTACTCCTCGAATGCCAGACGGTTTAGAGAAATAGCCTCGACGGTCCCAAGTTTCTTCAAGCTTTCATTTCGGCCTAAGATTATCACTTTGCTTCCTCTGTCCATGCTGGTAAAAGATGAATAGAATGTCCTCCAGTCATCGGCATCTACATCAGAAGCAAACTCGACAACTACCAGTGTCTTCCCTGACGGAATTTCATTGTCTGTTATTCTGGTAAGACCGTCTCCATTCAAGTGCAGAATAACTGCGAAGTGAGAGCGCACCCTGTCATGGTTGCATACATGCGCAACAAGAGTTTTCTTCCCAACTCCACGTCCACCAATGATCGGTAGCACCGCCGGAGGACCAGGTATGTCCTGTTGCAGCAAGAAGCTGGTGATCTGCTGCTTCTCGACATGCCGACCAAACAAGAAGTTGTCGACCTGAAGATAGGCGTCGTAGGGTCTAGGGGAGATGCGCTCGCATCCGCCCAAAAGCACGACAAACTCCACCATGTTAGCAACAGCAGCTTCCAGATTCTCAGATGCACTTTGTAACGTCGATTTGAAGACCTTGTCTGTCAAGGAACTATTGGTTGTGCGAGCACGTTTGAAAGGAGTGACATAATCGGACGAGGTAAATGAATCGCTCACCAAGTCTTTGGATGCCTCCTTATGTTGCCGGTACCTGACGCTGTCCAAGACATGGTACCCTTGGTACATGGCTGCCGATAGCTGCTTCAACTGCATGAGCATACAAGAGTTGGTGATGTGTCGTCCATCCGCCTCCTCCACGACAGTGTGAACTCTCAGCAGGAGTTGCTGTAGCCTCTCCACCTTATGCTCCGAGTACAGACGATCCGCATATTTGTTCATGAGGAAAGAGATGAATCGGCTGGCGAGGTCACCTGTAACGGCGGATATTGCAAGATCCATCTCAAAGTTTTGAGGTAGGTGTCTCTGAATACCAAATATAGCCTAGACCGGAGGTGAGATGAAGAAACTTCCTTCATGCCTATGGCAGCTGTTACATCTTATTTATAGAAAAAATGTTGACTACTGGGATCAAGGTGCCAAGAAGAAAGATCTAGAGTTTTACGTCAATCCAAGGTTACCTGTCAGCTTTCAACATCATAGTACTGATAGTCTTGATACATAAACTTAAGTAAGGAAACGGACAGATGAGGTCAATTCAGCTTGATGCAATAGGTATACGTCAACATCCAGTCTCGATTCAGCTACCGTGTATGCATGTATGGTCATTCGTCATCCTATTGGCCAAGATTGCCGTCCACTGGAGGCAGTGCAGTAGCGACAGGTTTATCTTTCGGGTCAATCTCATCGTTCGATGATAATATAATTCAGTAAAATTTATAATCGCATCAAATTGATATTACAAACTGTATAAAAGTAACCCTGATCCCTGCATGCAAACAGTCAAAACAAAGGGAGTACATCAAGTAAAAGGTCTCCTCTCCAAACAGGAGAGGAGATTTTCAGGACACACCGCGCAGTTACCCCTTCTCTGCCGGCTCTGCGGGTCTGGGAGTGCGGGGAGGTCCTGATTTGTCGGATGAAGCTCTAGTTTTTACCCGCTTTGGGACTTTTAGTTAGATTATGCAGAGGCGTTCTTTGGTGGCACTGATCTGACGAATATTTTTTCTCAAAGCTCTCCAACTCAACATTGTCAGCGCTACGGTAGCATTGCTGGCTCGTTGCGGTAGATTTCTGCCAGTATTTCGGGCTAGTTAGGTTAGAGTATGCAAGGTAGTTAGTATGGTGGCAGCGACGACTTCCCTTTGCAGTTTGGTCCTCCGGCCTACTCTCCGCCAAGTTGGTACGAAATCTGGTGCCGCCGTGCGGCATGTGAGGTCTTTTGGTCATTGGGACATTGTACCTGTGGATCTTCTAGCGATGAAGCTTTCACAGTTTCTTCTCCTTATGAGCGCTGGTCTGGCAGGACTGTGGCCTTGATGACTTACCATTTACGATCAACAATGATCGGTGGCTCATGTGACGGAGAGGCAGTGGTGGCGGCATGCCATTGGCTTGTTTGGAAGGAAGAGGACGATTGGCCTCCAAGAATCTTGATGTATTTTTGCAAACCAAAAAGTGTACTATATGATGCAGGGCTTCTACTTAGTGCGTGTTAAATGCCCTCTTTTATAACAGTACTTTGTTTTCCGGATAGTGTCAGTATAATATTTTTAAGCAAGTAAACAATAGAAGGAGCAGAATTTACCCATTAGTTCATAGTGACTTTCTTATTGTTTTATTGAACATATATTATTCCAAAGCACCGTCCAGCAACAAGTTGAACCCATCTAAAGCTTCCCTCGAATAGGATGGATCCCGAGATATCTACTAGTGCCCTTGACACCTTCGAAGATACCAATCACTTTTTTAAAAATATTTTGTGAATTTTATTAAATTCATACAAATGTGAAAATGTATCTCAGTCACGTGATGTTTTTTTACAAAAAAAGTCACGTGATGCATACAATATATTTCTTCTCTGTAATCACACCTACCATTATGAATAAAAGCTCATAACATGTTCTTACATAGATAGTTAAAGGTTCTTATACAGCTATACTAATCAAAATAATCAATGATATACATACTCTGCCAATTCAGAACCCATCCCTATAAACCAACCGATGGCACATACATATCTTTTCATGTGACTCTTGTCCAAACTAAAAAGAAAAAGAAGCTGAGTATGATCATTCGGTATGTTTATCGTTACATTATACTCAGATCTATAAATATCTCTTTAAGCTATTTGAAGATATGTGGCATGAGACTAGGCAGATGGCCCCAGACGCTTCTTCCCTGACAAGGATGCTTCAGGCTTATCATCCACACAACTTGGAACAAAGCGAACCAGATGAACAAACGCAGTGTATGGTGATAACCTTGATTCCCAAGAGATTAGCCTAAAATCTCCCTTTGGTTGAACAATATGGCATGCTTCTGCTAGTAAGTCCCCTAATATGACTTTCGGTAGACTACTATCCGGACAGCTAGCAGAGGGTATAAGGCATGATGGAGTAGCAGGAGACAAGAGGTGGTGAGGGCCGAAGTGCACCGGACGGCCTTGATCGAAAAGGCCATTTGGATGGTAGCCAAACCTGGATATGTTCACCTTCCTTGTGATTCTGATCTTGTTCAATGTGCTAAGCCAGAAATGGGCATTTAGATTATTTCTCACTGCATATCCAAGCAAGTTCGCTGAAACAAGTGATCCTTCCAACAGTACAGCGAATTCTTCCATTATTTTTGCTAACTGCGGATGGTCTCCCGGGTTCACGCTTCCGAATGCGAGTGTCTTGAGCAGGTACCTGTACTCCTCGAATGCTAGACGGTTCAGAGAAATAGTCTGTACGGTCGCAAGTTTCTTCAAGCTTTCATTTCGACCTAAGATTATCACTTTGCTTCCTCTGTCCATGCTCGTAACAGATGAATAAAATGTTTTCCAGTCATCGCCATCTACATCAGAAGCAAACTCGACCACTACCAGTATCTTCCCTGACGGAATTTCATTGTCTGTTATTTTGGTAAGACCGTCTCCACTCAGGTGCAAAATAACTGCGAAGTGAGAACGCACCCTGTCATACCTGCATACATGTGCAACAAGAGTTTTCTTCCTAACTCCACGTCCACCAATGATCGGTAGTACCGCCGGAGGACCAGGTATGTGCTGTTGCAGCAAGAAGTTGATGATCTTCTGCTTCTCGACATGCCGACCAAACATGAAGTTCTCGACCTGAAGATAGGCATCATACGGTCTCCGGGAGACGCGCTCGCATCCGGCCAAAAGCACGACGAACTCCACCATGTGGTCAACAACAGCTTCCAGACTCTGAAGTGCACTTTGTAACTCCGAGTTGGTGGCCTTGTTTGTCGAAAAACTATTGGTTGTGCGAGCACGTTTGAGAGGAATGATATAATCAGACGAGGTAGATGAATCGCCCACCAAGTCCTTGGATGCCTCCTTATGTTGCTTGTACCTGACGTTGTCCAACACATGGTACCCTTGGTACATGGCTGTCGATAGCTTCTTCAACTGCATGAGCATACAAGAGTTGGTGATGCATCGTCCGTCCACCTCCTCGACGACCATGTGAACTCTCAACAGGAGTTGCTGCAGCCTCTCCGCCTTCTCCTCCGAGCATAGATGATCCGCGTATTTGCTCATGAGAAAAGAGATGAATCGGCTGGCGAGGTCACATGTAACGGCGGATATTGCAAGATCCATCTCCAAATCTTCTGAGCTAGGTGTAGGAGAGAGAGAGAGAGAGAGAGAGGGGAGGGAGTCGTGTAGTTTATGCACCTGATATGTGTCACAGATACTAGACCTAGAGATGAACAAGCTTGCTTCAGGCCTATGGCAGCTGTTACATCACATCTATAAAAAAAATCTACTATGGGATCAAGGAGCCAAGAAGAAAGATCCTAGTTCTACGCCAATCCAAGACAACCTCCTCAGTCCTCAGCTTTCAACATCGATTTGGTACAGAGGCAAGAAACTGTAAGACAGCTGGTAGGTCAGTTCAGCTTGATGCAATACGTCAAGGTCTTCGTCAACCTCCATGACCCAGCTACCGTGTATGGTCATCTGTCATCGTGCCGGTCAAGCGTGCCGTCCGAGTGAGACAAATGTGGATAGATTTTTCTTTCGGGTCAATCATGTTGTTACTAAAGGACGGGACTACAGTCTACAAAACAGAACCCTGTGTGAACTGACCAAAACTATTGGACGCTGGTACTTCCTTCGTCTCAAAATGTAGCGTATTTAGATATTTTTTATGTTAGACTTAGCGAAGTTTAACAAACTTTATAGAGGTATCTAATACAGTACTAAATAATATCCAACACGAAAATATATCTCAGGACCTTATCTAATGATATGTCTTTGATATTCTAAATGTATATATTTTTCTTTAGAAATTTGGTCAAAGTTTATAAAGTTTGACTTTTGTAAAAAGGGCCAATTACATTTGTGTCCCTAACTCCAACTCACTACTGATATTTGCCCTTCCCTTGGGTCAAGGTCAAGTTAGGGGGGAAATGTAAATGTCCCAAAAAAATGTATATGCACACATTATGGGATGAAGGAAGTAGCAGGAGTATAGTGTTTTTTTTTTTTTGCGGGGAATGGGAGATTGATTAACTTAACAAGGCAAATCGTTCATACAAAGACTCAAAATATGATCCGTACTCGAGCCTGGCCACACCGTAATTCGCGGGTGCTTCGCCCATTGGCAGCTAGGCCATGGCTAACCTTACTTTGAGTACGACTAATTAAGCTAACACAGTCTCCTTGCTACTATTTGCAATAATATCCACTGGCTTGTTTAGTTTCAAACATCAGAAATTCTAATCGGTCTAATACGTTTTGTCTCTCAAACTGCTAATTTGAATGATGGTCTACTTTTTTAGATACATGATTTACTTTTATCGTTGGCTTTCTCGCAGTGAGATTTTCAAATTAGATCCCATATCAATGTATTTCAGTAAACAAATCGCCAGTACTTGTCAGTTATTGTACTTACTTGCCTATTGTTTAGTTAAGATTCGTCAATTACCATGTTATTTCATACAGCTTTCCATTTTTGCAAAATTGTGGCTGCCGGGATAATTGCTATGGTTGCTTCCACCGGCAGAGCTTCAGCAAGGCTGAAAGGGCCATCGCCTGCCCTGGGTTGGAGAAAAAAATTACACGAAGTCTAGCCCATATTAATGCATTGATTTTTAATTTGGTAGTGCTGTTTGTACTATCCGGCCCGCCCAACATAATTTTGATAGCTCCGCCACTAGTTGCTTCCCTAGCTTCCCAACATAATTTTGTCAGCTGCTACGAATCAGCCGTCTGATCAGCGCGCTGGTGACCGTTGATGACAGCAACGCCACGGCATCAGTAAGCACGCGACTGCTTCGATGCAGCGCTGCTATCATGTTATGTTTTTTTACACGAAAAGTCACTCTCAGTAATCACACCTATCATTGACGAATAAAAGCTCATAACGTGTTCTTACAGAGATAGTTAGGTTCCTATACTAAACAACATAATCAATACTGTACATACGCTGCCAATTCGGAACCCATCCCTATGAACCAACCGGTGGCACATAACTTTTCCTGCGACTCTTGTCCAAACTGAAAAAAAAAATGTGATTATGATCAATTTGGTACGTTTATCGTTACATTATACTCAGAGCTATAAATATCTCATAAGATCTATAAATGCTACTTGAAGATATATATATGTGGCATGAGACTACGCAGATGGCCCCAGACGCTTCCTCCCTGACAAGGATGCTTCAGGCTTATCATCCACACAACTTGGAACAAAGCGAGCCAGATGATCAAACAGTGTATGGTGGTAGCCTTGATTCCCAAGAGATCAGCCTAAAATCTCCCTTCGGTGGAGCAATATGGCCTGCTTCTGCTAGCAAGTCCCCAAATATCAGTTTGGGTAGACTACTCTGACTGCTAGCAGAGGGTATAAGGCATGATGGAGCTGGAGCAGCAGGAGACAAGAGGTGGTGAGGGCCGAAGTGCACCGGACGGCCTTGATCGAAAAGGCCATTTGGATGGCAGCCAAACCTGGATATGTTCACCTTCCTTGTGATTCTGATCTTGTTCAATGCGCTAAGCCAGAAATGGGAATTCAGATTCTTTCTCACTGCATATCCAAGCAAGTTAGCTGAAACGAGTGATCCTTCCAACACCACAGCCAACTCTTCCACTATCGTTGCTAACCGCGGATGGTCTCCTGGCTTGACGCTTCCAAATGCAAGTGTCTTGAGCAGGTACCTGTACTCCTCGAATGTTAGACGGTTCAGAGAAATAGTCTGGACGGTCCCAAGTTTCTTCAAGCTTTCATTTTGACCTAAGATTATCACTTTGCTTCCTGTTTCCATACTCGTAACAGATGAATAGAATGTCTTCCAGTCATCGTCATCTACATCGGAAGCAAACTCGACAACTACCAGTGTCTTCCCTGACGGAATATCATGGTTTGTCATCCTGGTAAGATCGTCTCCACTCAGGTGCAAAATAACTGTGAAGTGAGAACACACAGTTTCATGGCTGCATACATGTGCAACAAGAGTTTTCTTCCCAACTCCACGTCCACCAATGATCGGTAGCACCGCCGGAGGACCAGGTATGTCCTGTTGCAGCAAGAAGTTGATGATCTTCTGCTTTTCGACATGCTGACCAGACATGAAGTTGTCGACCTGAAGATAGGCATCATACGGTCTCCGGGAGATGCGCTCGCATCCGCCCAAAAGCACAACAAACTCCACCATGTCCGCAACAGCAGCTTCTAGATTCTGAAGTGCACTTTGTAATCCTGAGTTGGAGGCCTTGTTTGCCGAAGAACTATTGGTTGTGCGAGCACGTTTGAAAGGAATGATATAATCAGACGACGTAGATGAATCGCTCACCGAGTCCTTGGATGCCTCCTTATGTTGCTTGTACCTGATGCTGTCCAAGACATGGTACCCTTGGTACATGGCTGCCGATAGCTGCTTCAACTGCATGAGCATACAAGAGTTGGTGATGTGGCGTCCATCCGCCTCCTCGACGACCGTGTGAACTCTCAACAAGAGTTGCTGTAGCTCTCCACCTTCTGCTCCGAGTACAGACAATCCGCATATTTGTTCATGAGGAAAGAGATGAATCGGCTGGCGAGGTCACCTGTAACGGCGGATATTGCAAGATCCATCTCAAAGTCTTCTGAGGTAGGTGTGCCTGAATACTAACCAAAGACTAGCTTAGAACGGAGGTGAGATGAAGAAACTTCCTTCATGCCTATGGCAGTTGGCAGCTGTTACATCGCATTATGTACAAAAATGTTGACTATTGGGATCAAGGTGCCAAGAAGAAAGATCCTAGTTTTACGTCAATCCAAGGCAACCTCAAAGCTTTCAACATCGTAGCATTGATAGTCTGATACATAAGTAAGGAAACAGACATATGAGGTCAATTCAGCTTGATGCAATAGGTATTCGTCAACTTGCAGTCTCCATCCAGCTAGCATGTATAAATATCGTCATCTTACTGGCCAAGCTTGTCGTCCACTCGAGTGCAGTGCAGTGCCGACAGGTTTATCTTTCGGGTAAATCTCGTTGTTCGATGGTAAAATAATTCATTAAAATTTATAATCGCATCAAATTGATACTGCAACCATATAAAAGTAACCCCAATCCCACTACAGCAGGAACCCAGCAACGCATCGATGCGTTGTTGTATGTCCATATAGTCGTTGCTAAGGTCTACACCAACGGATTATTATGCGTTGTCGTTGGTGGCGTTGCAAGGGTCTACACCAACGGATATAATTGCGTTGGTAATCGACGCGAAGAAGCGTTGCAAGATAGCAACGTATCTAGTTGCAGCCTAACAACACTTCGTATGCGTTGTTGCATAAGCTACACGTTGCTGAGAACCTACACACGCTGATTTTGAAATGCACATAACAAATTCGTACAAACGTGCTCTCTTAGTATTTTATATACTACTAGCAATATTTACTACACCAAAATTGATAGTACACATGAACCCAGATCCAGTAAAAAGAAAGATATCATATATTAAATAGAATTGGTTGCATTACATGGACACAATCCAAAGTATGTATACATGATTTCTATACATTGACCATGACAATGAAATTATATAACATTAATGGATAACTATCTGCTACTAGCCCCATTTTCCACCTTGCAATCAACTTAGCCATGCACCATCCATTCATCTGGGCAATCTACAACAGCAAAATGCTGACATGAGTAATACATCATTAGAGAAGAAGAAAAAATGAAGTTAATAGAGCAATATAATCTAAATAGAAGCAACATACAAAGGTTGGAGCCCATGAGATAACTAATCCAACAACATGACCAATAATTTTGACATTTTTGAATTCCCGTATCAACTGATCATATTTTTCCAATGTGGGTCATTACACATTGCTGACAATTCATTTCCAAAGCTAACAACATGAATTCTATATGCTAGGTTGGTACTTACCTGTGTGCTAATCAAAGTTCGTCTTGGCCAACATGGACATGGATTTTGTTTATACATATCCCAAATTACAATGATAAGCACATCTCTAAAAATCAAGAATGCGGCGAGAATATAATCAAATCATGGTCACTGGTCCCACCTTTAGTTATTGGAGGCATGCAATTAGAATATAATTAATAAAAATATACAATAATTAGGTTGTTTTGGCGCTATTCTCGAATTGCTGGTCACGCGTGCTCAATAGAATTATCTAGCAACACGTGTACAGTTTTTTTACCATTTACTGTATACACATGTACAGGGCAGAACAAAAATCTCACGATAATGTAATAAATACAGCATGCCTGCAGAGAAATTATTTTTCTCCATAAACCACTTCTAAAATACGCCCCATATTACTTAGTACATCAGGATGTTATGTTTTATACTGAAGCACAAAGCGATACCTAAAGATATACATAGGTCATATCATTGTTTGCACTGCTGGACATCCATACACATAGTTTTAACATTTTTTGTTAACTGAACAAAAAAGTCCAATAGTACTAACGTTCCTGCAATACATATATAGAGAGGAGTCAAGAGTAGCTCTACATGTATTCTTTCTTGAGTGTGGATCAAAATTGGAGATATCAGAAAGAGGGTCTTGTCAGTGCTTTCCAGTTATGACTTATGAGCCACCTAAGAATTAGATACGAACAAATATGTAGGAATAGAAGATAAGTGGACAGTGGATGTACTAGAGTGGTGTATATAGTTGGTTCAATAGTAGGACACCAAAGTGATTATGACGAGAAGAAATTGTCTTGGATTCTGCACAACTTCCATGAGAAGGATTTAGGCAAACTCTGAACTTCTAAGGATAGAACCTCTGAATAAGCCAGAACCCATTGTTAACTTTCATGACAGCAGAATAAAAACACAATCAAACTACAGGAACTCAGGAAAACTACTATCAGATTTCTTGCATGTGAAAATTGAGAACATTTATTAGTCCATTTATTCACAACTCACAAGCGGATGTGCATGACATGATCCTACTCCTATTGACGCATTAAGTATGCAGAACCCATAGGCGATGTCATTTTTCCATATGTCTGAGCCTTTCAGTTTGTGATTGGCATAACACAGCTGACTTGCACAAGCACTGCTAAAAGTTAAATGCATACATTTTATTTAATTCAAAATGCATTTCATGCCAGTGGTTAAAAACAGCTCCTAATTTCGGATAAATTTCATGTAATTTGCTTTGTGCCTATTTCAGAGAATTTGATCATAAATGTAGTGCCAAACTGCCATATGGTGTTGTTTGCTGTGTTCCTACTTCGGAGAATTTGATAACATAAGCATTCACTGGAAGCAAATTTTTTTCTAAAGGATTTGTTGCAGGCAAACAACAGAATGCTTTTAGCTTGTGATTCACCAGATGGAAATCACAAGGCAAGCTAAATCAGGTCCTTGAAGAGCTAAAATGAACAGGGGTTCAGGATTGTGGCACTCACCTTTTCCCCATAAGAAGTGAACGTTTAAAATTATTCACGAATAAACCTCTGAAGATTGACGACAGGCCTCAAATTTGATTGTATGAACTGTTATTTCTCAAACCCGATTGCGTTTCATTGTGGTGCTTCCCTCTCCTCATACCTGAAGCATAGAATTAAATTCTAATCACACATTACTTGCATATTAACCATAGAGCGACACACACTACTTGCATATCAATCAGCACAGAAGATGTACCAGAATTTTAACCTGGAAAGGAACCCACAATTGCGACCGTCCTTCCCAGAGATAATGAATGCACAGTCAAGAATCCCGCCATGTTCACTTGGTTAGGAAAACGGTGCAGAGGCCATGCTTGGGGATAGGTGTCAGCTGCTTGCCACAGCGGAGAGTCGTAGATTCCATCAAACAGCTGGAGGTAGTGCTAAGATGCCGGGGCAAGGGGCATAGAAACGGTGTGCGTCATGCCCATGGTCTCGCGTGTCAGGTGCGGCAGGCACGTAGGTAGGCAGCAAAGCAACAGGAAGGGTAAGAGCGAAGGGAAGGAGGGGGCAGCCTTACTAAACAGTGGGCGTCGAAGCCGAGGTCCCGAGGCCGAGGATCACCGTCGACCCCAAGCCGGCAGTCGCGAGTGCAGAGACACCGGGCCGTCACACCAGATGAGGCGCGCTGGCGTCCCATGGATGTGGGGGCGCTAGGGCATGGAGGATGCTTCGTCGGCGGATGATCGGAGGGAAGAGATTAGGGAAAACCAGGCGGGTGTGAGAGAGGAATCAACCAAGGGAGATGGCGGAGAGAAAAGATCTAACTTTTTTTTTTTCAACTCTACTTGGCTGGAGATAATTACACCTACTGTCCTTGTACTCTCCGGCCTGTAACACAATGGTCCTCAAACTCGTGGAATGCTTCACTGCGGTCCTCATATATGAGAATACGCTCCAATACAGTCCTAACTACATCTCCCGCAGCCCAGCGCGGCGCCACATAAGCGTACAATACATGTGTGTGGCGCGCATGTCAGTACATCAAAGAGGAAGGAACGTGCAAATTTTTTGAGGAGGAAATCGAACCCGGCTCCAGACGCATACCTGACAGCCGAGCTAACCATCACACTAGACCACGCATCATGTCTAGCTAATAAACAAGTTCCTGGCATCACATATATGGTAACGTACCTCTCTTCGTATTCTACCGGTTTCCTTTTTATTTTATTTACCAATTTTGTGTTAGATCTAAAAAACAATTTCGTGTTTATTTTCCCTTTTTTATCTTATAAAAATTACTAATATAGGTAAATTATGTAATAATAATTATTATAGTTTTTGCTTGCATTTATTTTTAAAATGGGAAAAGTTTAAAAGGCAAATTTGAAAATAAAAGAATAGGAAAATCTGTAATTGGGCGTAGGGTTGGATAAAAATATAAATATTTTCTAAAACCACGCTGAACATTATATAAAATATGCGTTGTATTTTTTAAATAATTTTGTGTTTAAAAATACAATGAGGATTCAAAATAAATGCCCGTGCTTGTGGTCCTGAATGAAGAAACATAAATTTTCCTACACTTTTTTTAAATCAAAATAATTTTTATAAGTCATGTTTACCTCTTCAAGGCATAAAATAATGAGAACATAATATAGATTTAAAATGCACTACAACAGGATTTGTTTATGTGAAAAGGGGAAAATTAGCAGAAACTTGTTACAATAAAATGAAAATGGAATAAGCATCACGAAAATCGTCTGAAGATATTTTTTGAAAAAGGTATCGTACACTTCCGGGCCGACTTAATTATATGTACTGCTAATGGCGTGATAAAAAATGGACTTATAGGTACTTTAGATCAGTGATTCACATCTAGAATGGACTTAATCAATGGTTAGCTTGGCTGTTTTCTAACAAATAGTCTCAGGTTCGAATCCCATGTGAACGTTTTTTTAACCAACTTTCTCTCTCACAATCTGACATATGGGCCCCACACTTATACGATATTACAGGGAGTAGCAGGAGACATAGCCAGGACCCTATTGGAGTGTATTCTCGTGTTTGAGGACCGTAGTGGAGCACTCCGCGAGTTCGAGGACCATGGTGTTACATGCCGGAGAGTACAGGGACTATAGGTGTAATTATCTCACTTGGCTGCGTGATATTCGCATGGTGGAGGTACAGATAATGTGGAGGTGGACAGAGGGAGGTTAGCTCTGCGTGGGGCGTGGGAGGTGGGAAGTGGAATCGAACAACACATGCTATATCATCGTTGGTAGATATGCGTTGCTATATGAGGGTTTTTGTTGTAGTGTCCTTATATGCACACGGCCAAAACAAAGGAGTACATCAAGTAAAAGTTCTCCTCTCCAAACCCTGGAGAGAAGATTTTCAGGATGCACCGCGCCGACACTCCTCCTCCGCCGGCTTTGCTGGTCTGGGAGTGTGTAGAGGTCCTGATTCGCCGGATGTAGCTCTAGTTTTTACCCGCTTTGGGACTTTTAGTTCGATTGTGCGGAGGTGTTCTTTGGTGATGCCGATCTGACGAATATTTTTTCTCGAAGCTCTCCATCTCAACGTTGTCAACGCTACGGCAGCATCGATGGCTCGTTGCGGTAGAATTCTGCCTGTATTTCGGCTGGTGAGGTTAGAGTATGCAGGGTAGTTAGTATGGTGGCAGCGACGACTTCCCTTGCAGTTTGGTCCTCCAGCCTACTCTCGTTGGTACGAAATCTGGTGCCACCGTGAGGCATGTGAGATCGTTGGGACATTGTACCTGTGGATCTTCTGGCGGCGAAGCTTTCACAATTTTTTCTCCAGAGCGCTGGTCTAGCAAGACCGTGGCCTTGATGACTTCCCGTCCACGATCAACAATGATTGGTGGCTCATGAGATGGAGAGGCAGTGGCGGCGGCATGCCATTGGCCTGTTCAGAAGGAAGAGGGCGATTGGCCTCCAAGAATCTTGATGTATTTTCTTTATCTTTCAAGGGTGTCAATATAATCAATAGATATGAGGCCTTTTTGTAAAAAAATAAGAGAAGAAAAACAAAGCTTTATCATTAATGTATGTGTCTAGCTGAATTAGGGAGCCATAGGAATCAAACCCCCAATGCGATAGGATTTACATAAGTGAAGGATAATAGTAATACAAGTTTAATTGTTGTTGGTTATCTAGTTTCCCCAGTTTCTCTGATGCAGCCATCAGTGTTAAATCAATTCTTGAAGCTCGGAGTGCTATACAGAAGAAGAACTTGGACCAATGTACTTCGATGCAACACCTTTTAATTGGTTCTATGTTGCTCCAGGTTACTCCACCCCAGCAAGAAGTGAAACCAAATTTTAGGACTCCACCAAAAAGGCTCTGATCCGTTCTGAAGGAAAAGGAAATATTCAAGTTTATTAGTACGTGGTTGTAGAGTCCAAAGGTTGTATGCATGGCCTTTATTTTCTTATGTTCTTTCTGAGTCACCACTAGTTACGTGAGCAATCTGAGTCCAGGTAGGATCCAACGTGATCAACGGTGCCGAATATTTAATTAGTTAAAATCTTGCTTAGTTTAAATAGGAGATAGAGTCCGTGTGAGTAAAGCTAGCTTGTACGTCGGTTTCGCGTGCTTATATAACGGGCACGTTTCGACCGTGTATGGGGGGAGTTTTTTTGGGTTATCGTGAGATTTGTTTTTGATCGTGAGTTGAATAAAACCAGAGAAAACGTCCCATGTCGGGGGACACCAAATATCTTCGTTGCTGATCCGTGGGGATTTTGTTGCTGCTGTGTGTGGAGTCAATCCAATCTACTTGACGCAAGTTTCGATTTTACGGTCTTGTATCTTTGCTTGATCGGAAGTTTTTGTTTTTCTCCGCTAGTACCGTGAAAGATCGGACCAAGAACGACTCGCCATCTAGTCGAGTCAATATCATTCTCCTACACATGAGGAAACAAAAATAGAAGTCATGTTGTGAATAATAGCTCAATTTACAATTCACTGGAAAAATAGGAATGAGGTACTAGTCATGGTGAATGTGTCCCATTTTATTTCTCGGTTTATGTATTGAACTATACTTTAAACTCATGAAATTGTGCAATATGTTTATATAGTCTATTGTTCCTAAAATTTTGAGACTTCTTAGTAGTCTAACCATTGACTGTTAGTCTAACTTTTCTAGACGTACATTAGTTAATATTGCCTAATTTCTTAAATGTTTTCGTGATCTTATAGTGTTGATAATAATATTAGATGTTCTTTTTTTATATGCATGCTTTACTCTATTTCTCCTTCTCTTTTAACATCTTCATTACTTCCTCTTTTTATTGAGAGAGATTGCATTACTTCCTCTTGTTTTGTTTTGTTTTGGGCTGGGAAAGGGCAGAGAAGAGAAGAAGTGAACAGTTTTGGACAACTCCAAAACTTTAGTCAGGGTTCTTTTTACAAAAAACAGCCTAAACAGCAGGACACATCAACATCTGGAACCCATATGTGACTGGTTCATTGTACTTCTATTTACACCTGGAACCCTCTTGTTTTCTACAAATGGACTATTTTAGAAAAAGATTGACCAACTTGATTTTTTTTTTCGAGAGGGTGACCAACGTGCCTTACGGTACAATTATCTCAAAAACAAAGTGAATCCTTTTCGTGGGCTCACCTCGTCACGCAGTTAATTGGGCTTCGATAATGCGGGCCGTTAATACACCCGGCCTAAAAGAACTCCGATTCCGAGTATAGGACCCACGACCCAACGGTAAAAGGACGGCGACCAAAGCAGCCCCACCGACCCTGGTGGTCTCGCACCATTAGAATCCCCTTCCGCGACCCAAATCGGCCGCCGCCGAGCCCTCGACCTTCGCCGGAGCCGCCGAGCCAACCACCGAAGCGCCTCGAACTCCGCGTCCTCCTCCCCGTGCCTGCCATCCTCCACCGGATCGGCGCGGATCGGAGACTCCCGCCAAGCAATTCCTCCTGTCAGGCAGTGTAAGCCCTAGCTTCCCCGCGCCGCCATCTCTTAGATTAATCTGGCGCTGTTTGCTGCGAGTAACCGCTTACAAATCTTTGCCCCGCGAACCATCGGGACGTCGGATGTAATTTCGCTTCGAATTTGTTTGGTGTTTGATATTTGCAGCGAGATGTCGGAGTACAAGAACGTCGTTGGGGGCAAGCTCAAGCTGAAGGGGAAACCGCTGGATGTCAAGGAGGGCGGAGTCAAGAAGAAGAATAAAAAGAAGCACCGCCGCGAGGAGTCGTCTCAAGGCGAGCACGGCGAGCTCCGTGAAGGTACTGCTCGTTTCTACACCGAAGCCGTCCCTTCTAAACGCATCCTTTCATATTGCTGGCGTAATTTTATGTTTGAGTGAACATTATGGTGTACTTTAGGGTTGATATCATGGCCGATTTGTTGCAGTCTAAACGACTGGTTTAACCCATCTGCTGGTTAGCTCATTGTTTGATTACCATTGTCTAAACGAAGTTTTGCTTGTTACTGCGTGTCAATGAGCATTAGTGTGTGGTAGGGCTGGTACTAGGACAGTTTTGTTGCGCTCTGAACAAGGGTATGGTTTTTGACCCATCTGATGGTTAGTTAATTGATAGATGACCATTGTCAAAATGCTCTTTGTTTGTTCTAATATGTCCACGCCATCGAATATATTATGGATGATCGTAGCACAAATATATACTTGTTTAATATGCGCATCTTTCCTTCCATATGTATATTTGGCGTCACTTGGGGTGTATTTTTGGATACTTAGTAGTTAGTAGTTTTTGCTTTGTAGCTGGTTGACACTGTTTTGCTGCCATGATTTCATCTTGGATTTGCTAATACAGTGGAATAAACAAAAACGGTGTAGTGCTGTTAATTGAGGGACTAATAATGTTAAAGTTGGTAAGTGGGATTAGAGGTTGTATCTCTGTGAACCGAAGCTAATTCCGAACTAATAAGAAACATGTCTCGTGTCTTCCGTTGATGGTACTTGTTAGATTCAGTATTCCACAGTGAATTTATTTGAACACTTAAGGTAGTCAGATTTCCATGTCAACACTATGTCAGACTTACGGGATAGAATATGCTATCATCTTTATCGAACTGTTGGTTTCTTGACCAGCCTTTGTGAAAATAGTCTCCCAAGTTAGGCAATTATTGTTTAAAATGGACAAAGTAGAATGTATCAAGTAGAAACTTGTCACTTTGCAATGGCACGGTGCTTTTGCTGATTTGCTGAGTGGTTGAACCTAGAGAAGTTGCTTTATATACTTGATGATTGTATATATTCAAGCTTGGTATGCTTTGTTCATCTGTCCAACAACTTGATTGTATACATTCACATCTTTTATGTGTATGTCTGTGTTACGTCTGTGTGTGTAACAGAACTCCATAAATCTGAAAGTGCTTTCTGCTGAATATAAACCACATCTCTTAACTCAATGGTTATTCTTCAGGTGGAAGCTCTGAATTGCCAGGTGACCCTGACAACGAGTTCAGTGAAGCTGACAAGCTGGGAGAGGAAGGGAGTGCGCAAGCTGATTATGACCACCTCACTCCAGCCGAGAGGCGTTACATTGAACAGAAGCAGAAGATCGACGTACACAAGCTGGCCAAGGTGGCTGACAAGTCGCACAGGGACCGCATCCAGGACTTCAACCAGTACCTCGCAAATCTTAGTGAGCACTACGATATCCCAAAGGTCGGCCCTGGTTAATTAAGGTTCGCGAGTGCTCCAGTGTGCTGGACCTATGCATGCAGCTCGTCAATTTCGCGTGGGTGTGCTCTGAAACAATGGATTGTGTTGTCTTTAGAGATAAACTGAGTACCTCTGCACTTGTAAGCTGATTGCACTTTATATCTGTTTGAAGACCATGTTTAATATACTTCCTAGTGTTCTGAGTACTTTATTTTAAATTGATTGATACTTCCTCTGCTCCAGTTTGTAGTCATGCTTTTGGAGTATCAAGTTTGACGAATGAAATATAGGGGACATGTGCCACATGTTATACCATTGAATCCGTATTTTAAAAAAATCCAGTGATATCATTTTAAGTCTCATGCTTCTTTTAACCCTTCTTGTTAACCCTTATTGTTAGAGCATCTCCAGCAGATGATGTAAAATAGCTGTAGTGCCCAAAATTGTCATTTGGTCCACTTTGGAGGGAAAAAACGCCTTGAGTAGATGTCTTATACTAGCCTGCGTATTAACTTTGGTCAAAGTCAAGCTTTGTAACTTTTTGACAAAGTTTATAAAAAAGTTATTAACATATACAATAAAAAATCAATACCATTAGATTCATTGTTAAAACTTCACATCATATAGATTTGATATGATAAATGTTTATAGTATTTTCTGTAAACTTGGTCAAACTATGAAGTTTGACTTTACTCAAATCTAACATGCAGAGTAAATAAAAACGGAGGGAGTGTCTATATGATGCCCCCTAAAAAGATTTGCTACAAGTGTTGCATATTTGCAATACCACTACCGGGTGTTGCAAGACCAAAAAGGTTGTCGCAGATCCGCCAGAAAGACTCAATCGCCTATTTCCTAGTGAAAAACAAAAAACCCAATCGCCCTCGCTGAAACTTCACTGTCGCCACCCCCGCCCAATTCTCGTCGCCTTGACTCCTTCGGCCAGCCCCGCCGCCCATTCCCGTTGGTCAATATGTCCACTACAACCCTCGAGACCGTTGCCACCCGATTCCAGTTGCTCCGCATTGCTACGGTCGCTCGCCACCCCCGCCCAATTCTTGTCGCCTTGACTCCGTCGGCCAGCCCCACCGCCCATTCCCGTTGGTCAATATGTCCACTACAACCCTCGAGACCGTTGCCACCCGATTCCAGTTGCTCCCCATTGTTGTCCGATACGGTCGCATTTTCTTTTTTTGTTGCGGCATAGGAGTTGTTTGTGGTGAACCATGTTGTGTAGATAAGTTTGCTTGAATGCTCTTTGTGGAATAATTTCCCTCCAAAGAGGAATATCAGTTTGAGAAAGATGAGGACATCGTGGTGCTCATGGTTCTTCACGTCGAGAAGAACAAGCTACTGAAGCATGGCGGTTCCGTTGTTGACCGTGGATGGTCCGTAGGAGAAAATCTTCAAGGATATCTCATCAAGGAGTGGTGAATATGGAATGAGCAAAAGACTTCACAAATCATGGTGACCCAGCAACTTTTTTTTTTGCTGGGTAACCCAACAACTCTTGAAGCACTCGCGGTCAGGAAAGGCTTGGCTCTACATCCTAGAAGCTGCTTAACTTACAGAGCTATCATAAAGGAGATTAAGTAAAACTACTTCTTTTATTTCATGTAATATAGTTCATGAGTTTAGGATATCCAATTTGGAGGCTCATAATTTAGCAAAGCATGTATTAAAGTTAGGGCCTGGACACCATGTTTGGCTAGGATGAACTCCCTTTTTTAGGAAACGCTTATCATCATCTAAAAGATAGATACAAGTCCACAATCAGGCTACAAATAAAAGATCTCCGTCCATGTAGCCAAAGGATCAACTCTCACCTTACTCGCTAGCCCATGAGTAACAAGATCATGTAATCTAAGTACTATTTGTGTTTTATTTGTTTTGGTAGATGAAGAAGTTTAAAAATTTAAGGCATAGTTTTAGGGGAAAAGCAAAACCTTTTCTGCGCCCACAAAAAAACCTAATCAGATATGCAAAATGCACTGGGGAATCATTCACCAGTGTATGGCAGAAATTGATTTACATGCTGTTCGTCTCAGATCAAAGATAGACAAGGTTAAGTTTTTAAGATCCAGCTGTTCTGCTTAGTCACAACACCCATAAAAACCAATATCTTACATTGCACCAAAGTAATACAGCAGTATTGCACAATTCATACATCAGGTCTAAATAATACGGCAATAATTTTATGCATCATCGCTAAGCATTCTGCCTCAGTGTCTTAACCATCACAAGATCATCCTAACGCCTTGGAATTGAGACATTCAAAACCAAGTACAATTGCAGCATGTAGCAAGCTTGTCAGCATGCTTTAGTTGGAATTGAGACACACAATATATGCCCTTCTGTCAACCTTCCACAGAACCTAGGCAAACTTCTTCAAAATGACCAGTTAGTTGCAAATAATTGTCATTTTAACTAGTGATAACTGATAACTTCCAAGAGAAACAATCAGAGAACTTTTTTACAAGGATAAAAGAAAAACCACGAGATATGCTAATATTTGTTTCACTATTCAAATCAAAGCACTGCATTTTGCTTGAAAAGGCTAGTGCAGCAAATAATTATTACAAAGAGCACAATTCATGAGAAACAATCAGAGAACTTTGAAGACCATGTATGGTTGTATCAACATTAGATACTTCAGATTTTATGATCTCCTCATTTTGCTTCTCAATGGCATAAAACACTTCTTTTATCCAGGAAACAAACATATATAGCCATAAAAGAGTAAGAAACAAATACCAACATGTATAGGTACAAGCTACAATAAACAATCAGAGAACTTTGAAGACCATGTATGGTTGTATCAACAGCAGATACTTTCAGATCATATAATCTCCTCATTTTGCTTTTCAACTACATAAAACACTGAAAATTCAACTCAGGCATCACCATTACACACTGAAAAGATATTGCCACCAACAAAGGAAGAAAATAATAACAATCAAAGAACTTTGAAGACCATGTATGGTTGTATCCACATCAGATAATTCAGATCATATAATCTGCTCATTTTTCAACTATAATAAACCACTGTAACTTTGACTCGAGCATCACCATCAAACAATGAAAAGCTATAGATATCAACGAAGGACATAGATATCAGTAAGATGTAAACACAAAACACATTAAGCAATCAAAGAACTTTGAAGACCATATATGGATGTATGGAGCATTTCATTTGAGCACCAAGTTTAACATCCCACAATCATAACAAGAACAGAACTACTCTAGTTACAATATTTTTGTTACAATTTCTATACAATAATCAATCAAATGGTTCTGCTGCATTTTGATTTATTCATTGATGGTGTGATCAGTACTGCCACACAAATATCATACCAACTAACAAGAAAGCAGAAATGTAGAAATTACAGGTGCAGTAATGCACAAGTGAACACCAACAAAGAAAGTAAAAGGATTTGAATCACAACACATTTTGACACAAAATGCTTAGCTATCTTGACAAGCATATTTGAGCAAACATGTCAATCATTGCAGAGAAGAAATGTGGGATAGAATTAGTAGACAAACAGCATGTTGTCCATTCATCTGTGGATCTATCTCTACGGTTGTCTGGCCGCTGCCGCTCAAAGGAGCAGCTTTTCCTTTTTGCACCAGTGTTATATCCTACTAGCACCGCTAGAAAGTAGGACAACACAACACACAGGTGCAACATAGACGGTGTATACTGGATATTTGTGTAATGTTAAACTATCCTATGACACTAAATTACAGGAAAATAACCATCAGAAATGTGAGACAGAATTAGTAGACAAGTAGCAGATTAGCCATTCATCTGTGGATCTATCTCTACGGTTGTCTGGCCGCTGCTGCTCCAAGGAGCAGCTTTTCCTTTTTGCACGAGTGTTATATCCTAATAGCACAGCAAGAAAGTAGGACAATACAACACACAGGTGCAACATAGACACTGCATACTGAATATTTGTGCAATGCTTAACTATCCTATGACACTAAAACGCAGGAAAATAACCATCAGAAATGTGAGATAGAATTAGTAGACAAGCAGCAGATTAGCCATTCATCTGTGGATCTATCTCTACGGTTGTCTGGCCGCTGCTGCTCCAAGGAGCAGCTTTTCCTTTGCGCACCAGTGTTATATCCTACTAGCACAGCTAGAAAGTAGGACAATACAATACAAAGGTGCAACACAGATACTGCATACTGGATATTTGTGCACTGATAAACTATTCTATGATACTAAAATATAGGAAAATATTCATCAGAAATGTGAGATAGAATTAGTAGACGAGCAGCAGATTAGCCATTCATCTGTGGATCTATCTCTACGGTTGTCTGGCCGCTGCTGCTTCAAGGAACAGCTTTTCATTTTTGCACCAATGTAAATACCCCACAAACATGGTCAGGGAGCAGGGTAAAACAAAGCAAAGGTGCAATGATTCTTACTTCTGATCATATTTCCTCTTTTTGCTTCACAGCAGCTTAAAACATGCATTTTCTTCCTCGGTCAACATGAAGATTCAAGATAGAGTGTAAACACATTGCAAGGAAGAGACGAAAAATGCAATTCTACATATTCACCATTTGGATAGGTGGGCTGTACGCGTAAGTAAGCAATCAGAGAACTTTGAAGACCATATATGTATGTATCAACATCAGATACTTCAGATCATATGACCTCCTCACTTCTTCACAACAACTTAGAACATGCTTTTTTTTCCTCAGGCAACATCAAAATACAAGAAAGAGTGTGCACATATTGCAAAGAAGATAAGAAAAATGCGATGGTGAATCTACAGAGGCACCAATTGGTTAAAAGGTATCCACAGTAGTAGACTTTCAGATGTACATCTAACAGAAATCAGGTAAGCAAAACACATCTAGCTACACATGAGATTTGAACATGAAGCGATCAGAGAACTTTGAAGACCATGTAGGTAATATCCACAGCATAAATTCAGATGATTTCGCCTCCTCATTTCGCTTCTAAACAACTGTAACATCATCATGTGCTCGACAAAATCGATCTAAAACATACTAAACGAATCCAAACTACAGAACACCAAGGTGAATGTGGACAGAAAAATTGATTCCGAGGAAAATCGCTGGCTTCCACAGAAGTAACATAGCCCCTGTCCAACTGGATTGATCTTGCACCCATAGATACCCTTTTCCCGCAGTTTTCCCTGCTCCAAACCTCAACAGCGCAGGGGGCTAATGGTGCGAGTTATTAACCATAACAAAACCATCAAATCCAAGAAACAATAGAAAGAAGAGCATGTACTCAAGCAATCAGCACTCAAAAGTGGCCAAGATGCAACCAAACGCGATGAACAAACGAAAAATAAGCAAAAGCTGGAGATCTGAGAGGTGTTCCGCTAAGCTGTCGCTGGCGGCGGCTAGGGTTCCAAGGTTTGGAGGAGACAAGGGTTTGCCTCTGCGGTACATATCGGCAGGATGGGGGGTCGTCCAAGATATAAATGGGCTGGGCTTACGACTTTGGACTTAACTGGGCCAGCTCTCCATCCGCTCGACTTAACTGGGCCAGCTCGCCATCCGCTCTTATACCTGTAAGATATTGTCTAAAAAAAAGTTAAAAAAAAAACCTGTGAGATATTCTCCCCTAAAAAAACTGTGAGATTTCCCTAAAAAAACTGTGAGATATTCTTTCCAGAAAAGAAAAACCAGTGATATTCTTTCCAAAAAAAAGAGAGGAGAAAAGAGCTCATTTTTCATAGAAATAAGAATGGATTCTGCATTAGTGATATTGTTATGCATTATCTGTTCGCGGGTCTACATTTTGTGAGCTTTCATATTATCTGCTAGCGGATCACGCTAGCAATTCAATCCTTCCATCTCCATCACAAAAGCATTTTTTCATGAATACGAAAAGCTTGCGTATCTTTTCATCGACAGAGAGAAAAGCGACAGCGTAAAGATCACAACAGCTCACCGGGCCATGTACACAAGATGGCATGGCAGTGAGCAGCGGAGCATAAAGAGAATAGAGGGGGTGCTCAGCCCCACATCACAAAAAAACTCATTCGTTTGATTCACATGTGCATATATACAAGAACCAGAGGTTCACAAATTCACAATGATGGAAATGAAACGAGCAATTATAATAAACACCCTAATAAGTATACAACATGCTTTTGTTTTAATCGATCACCAGCAGTACGTATGACAAGGAATCTCTAAATCTCCACGGACATATAGGTCGCCGAGTAGTCGGGCATCCTGTGCAGCCGCGTGAGGATGCCCTCCGCGGCCTGCTTGGCGCCGGCGTCGCCCTTGTGGAAGGCGCTCACCAGCGCCGCCGGCAGCACCCTGTCCCCGGTCACCTCCCTCACGCACCGCTCGTCGCCGTGCGCTAGGAACTTGTCCACCATGCAGAAGCACTTCTGCCACAGCACGTTCTCCCTGTGCTGCCTCAGCGCCCCCAGCACACGCCGCGGGGCGTCCAGTTCGGCGAGGGCGGACACGCTCCTCTCCACGTCCACCCGGTCGTCGACGAGCGTGCACAATGCTCCCAGCGCGGCCTCCACGACCCGGGGGCTGTCGCTCTCGAGGCAGCCGAGGAGACCCTCGACGGCCCCGGCCTCGAGGAGGCAGAAGGATGTCACCGTGGAGCAGACTCCCCGGTGCACCGGGCAGACGGGTTGTTTGTGTTGGAGGGTCTTGTTGCCTTGCGCCCTTGTGGTCATTAGGCGCTTCAGCATTGTCTTCTTCTTTGGCCGTGGGTCCTCCTCCGGCGGCATCTGCGACAGCTTGATGGACTGGTAGCTGAGGTTTTCTAGCCCCACGGCGGCGAGCCGCTGCACCTCAGCGCTTCCGGCAGCTCCGGCGAGGAGTTCAGTCAGCACCGAGGCCAGGCTGTGGTCCATCACTTCCTTCAGAACGGTCGGGTTGTACAGCGTCGCGGTGAGCCGCACCAGCGAGCCCACCAGACCCTCCATGTACTGTACCGCGTACCTGCTCCTTCTCTTTGCGCTGCTCTGCATCTCTTCTATCCCGCTCAGTAGAACCGGCACGGCGCCCTCCTGCACCAGCGCAAGGTTGAGCGAGATGTTTCGGTGTGGTAGCCTTGAGAGGAGTGTCACTGAAACAGCATGCCGCTCGGTGATTTGCCTGGCGTGGCTGATGCTTTTGACTAACCTGCCCGGCTGCCCCTGCGTCTTGCAGAGCCTCTCGGCGATGGTGTGGCCAATGTGCGCGGACAGAGTAATGAGCAGCCTTGTCGCAGCAATGCTAAGCGCCTCCATTGGGGAGCTCATGAGCTCCACAATGGCATGGCCGCGGTGGTTCTCCCTGACTACTGAGACCATGACATCCAGGGGCTTGGCGAATGCGGTGAGCGCGAGCAGTAGGCGGATGATGCTGAGGTTGAAGTCGTCGGGTATGAAGCACTTGAGCATGCACACAAAGTTATAGATGCAATACTTGGACGTGAGGACGTGGCCTTCCTTGTTCACCACGGTGGTGTCTGGATCAATGCCGGACTCAACAATGTTGGCTAGGGCGGTGGCAGCCTTGGCCTTGTAGCTCTCGGGTTCGTCATCTATCTTCCTTATGAAAAGCTCCTCGACCATGACTAGGACAGCACCTGCCTCAATGAGCACCTTGCTGTTGGGGTGGTGCGAGGAAAGCTGGACCAGCACATCGAGTGCTGCCTTATGGACCACCGTGTTGCAACTGCGCACCATCTTGATGAGGACGCCCGACGTGCTCTCCGTGATTTCAATGGTGACTTCCTGGTATAGGACCAACTCGCTTAGGTAGCTGATCATCTCCATCTGCACCTCTTCAGGACCTGTTTTGGAATCTTCATGTCAGCTTAAAGTTCAATTAATTATATGAGCAAGAGGCCTGAGTCTCAAAACCCTTATTTGGGATGTTAAGTTGAGGCAATCCTAACATGTGCAGCTGTAGTGGAACAACTATTAAATGACAAGAGGGTTTGTACTTTGTGAAAATCTAGGTGGTTCAAATACAATCAGACTTGCAAGAAAACAATAGCAAATATGCTCTCTTACTGTGCTTAACTAGCACAACACACTTTAATGAACCAAAAAAACGTTATGAAATTTCTTTAGAGGCATACCTTCAACAAAATGACTCCAAAGGGGTTCTAGGTAGCCACTTTCGGCCATGTACTTGATGTTCTTTGGACACTTTTCCAGGTTCTTGAGGACTGCTCCAGATTTCTCAGCAGCAACTGGATCATCAGAATCATTAATCTTCATTGTGGTGAGAATCAGAATACTTCCAGCAGTTGACCCAATTTTCTCCAGCAATAACTGAGACTCTGAAAGCTCTAGCAACAAAGAGACAGCCGCGTGCCTTTCATCAATAGTACTACTTGACAGTAGCTTAACTGTCCTGGCAATGGCCTTGGTTTTTCCAATGATTTCCTGTAATATGCAGCCATTGTTAAAATTCCATCATAATATGCAGCACAGACTTGGTGCCAAGCAGCCGATCAGTTAAGTACTCCCTCCGTAAAGAAATATAAGAGCGTTTAGATCACTAAAGTAGTTATCTAAACACTCTTATATTTCTTTACAGAGGGAGTACTTGTGTATGCTATTCTAAATTGTAGATGAGTTTACGTAGGGACAAGAAGTTCCTTCTTACCCTTCCTTCTTCATCCTTAACTAACAAGGACAAAAGCTCCAACGTGTCGAGCCGAATCTGTTCATTGTGGTTGTCCAACAAACGTGATAGGACCTTGGTGACACCAATTTTATGCATCAGCTCCTTGTTCTTCCCCCTCAGCTTGGCCAGCGATTTCAGCTCATGTATGGCCTCGAGCACCATAGCCTCACTAGTCGACAAAGAGAGCGCAGTTCGCGCAACTCTAATCCGCATTGCCTCATTCCTCATTCCCCATTCTGCAATCACACTCTTCAGGGAAGCATTACTCATCACTGCCTTACTCTGCAATGGAGCTTTTGTGACAGGGCAGCAGACAGGTTCCAAACTGTCTGCAGACCTCTCAAAATGCTCCTCTATGGCTCTCCTGTCATATGTCACACCGCCCACTGTCATCACAGGATCAGTCATCACCTCTTTTGTCAGTGGACAGAAGAATCCATCATACAGAGGCTCAACATATTCTGTGACCTCTGGGAGAGAGTTAAACGTCTGCCCGCCAAATTCATGTGATTCATGGTACATTCCCTGCAGAAAGTCCACCAGCCTTGGCATGTCACTCTCGTAGACAGACCTCCTATTGGGTATGTCAGTCACTGCATTCATGGACATAGCAACATCGGTGTAGCCCCTCCTTGAGTTTGACTTCATTGCCACGTCAGTGGAAGCATTGTTGCCAAGTGCTGATGCTGGTATCCTGCCAAGATGATCACATATGTTCTGAATGACACTCTCCAGGTCATGTGCTATGCTTTGCATCTCATCATCTGTGAGTTGCAGCGCTCTTCCTCTGCACCTTACAGTGATGTCTTTAGCAAGGTTGACACTGGCAAATAGAGATTCCAGTATCTGTGTCATATTGATTGGGGCCCTGCGAGCTGTTTGACGCTCCATTATGGCCTTGCTAGATGCCATGGAGTCCTCTTGGCTAAAATCGGCAGCGGGTACTATCAACATGACTGCATGTCCAAACAGAAGCAGACAACAACAATGCAAATTATCGTTCAGATATAGGAGATAATTATATGCTAGAAAAACAGTGTGACATATTGGAACAGATGCATAGAATTTTCCTGAAGATTGAAGATTTTTCAGAACAACCAAAATCATTGTAAGAGCATAAGCAGAAGGCTTAAGCTACTCAACGATTACTCAGAGTATACCTGTATTTGTTTTTGGCATTATCATCTGGTGTTCCTCTTATAGCATGACTATTTTTCTAACTGACTAAATTAGAGATGTAAAGGCAACAGCCTTTTCTGCCTGAAGTATATCGATCACAAAAGACACCTAAAAACTATGAAATTGTAATCCTTAGGGAGGCAAAGCATAATTTGATTACTCCGAGAACAGAAATCTTTTTGACAAAAGGATAATATGTTCTCCCCAGGAGCACTTACTGCCATGTCCCTCCACAAAGCCTCCAAACGAGTAATCTCTCCAAACAAACGAATGAAGATTACAGCTATAATAAAGAACCTTACCTGTATCCATAACATCAAAGAGATTTGAGCACTGTAACTCTGTGTGGACTGTAGAGGAGTTATAGAATTAGTGGCTTTGCCTCCTTTTTCGCCAGAACAGCACCCGCTGTATCTCCTCTGAAGCACATTCTACGACAGAAGAATGCAGATATAGAAGACCCAGCAGAATGGATGCACTATGTGACCCCTTTTAATACTGCACTTACTTATCAAAGGAAAGGACAGTTGATGATGCTATCCACATAAAAGAAGAACACAATCAATGAGTGACAGTCTTGGTGATGGAATGAAATATTTCTGCAAGCAAGAAGTATGGAGTTCTTAATAGGAACAAAGTTAGGTGATAGGTAGGTTTGGCAAGCTAACCCAAAAGAACCTAATGATAATGCTCTCCTTATCGCTGAAAACTATATAGCGTGGATTAATGGGAAATTGGGATTGGTAAGCATGCCCCTCCAAAGTTTGCTGTTATGAAGTATGCCATTGGATATTGCAGTGGAATGTCATACTCATGTACAGCAATTCAAAAGTGATAGCTTTGCTGTTGCATGGTTCCAATTTTCCCTAGATTAATAGAGGATAGCAGTCGATACCATCAGCAGCCAAAAAGTCATAACGCCTGATTGCCACAACTCAGCATGAAGTAATGGATGTTTAAAATATAAAAAAAGATGCAGATTATAATCGCAGGTGATAGCGACAGCAATCTTCTTTGAACAATTTAGACTGGGCTAAAACGTAAGCACTTGAAAAATGGCACCACAACTAACTCGTCATCATAATATAATACATCTAGGCAGGTTTGAACTAATGTCTTCAGAATTCTATAGGACAAATTCACTGAAGTCAACACAAGTTCAACTGCACAAGCTACTCTCACAAATTTAAGCTTGCGAAACAAAGGGATATATAGAGATTATTCCATAGTCCCACAAATGAAACCGAGGGACGGACTCGTACCAAACCTTTACTGGCTACTGCTATTATATGATAATATGCTCAGATGTAGGCTTGGAGTGGATGCAACAAAGTCAGGTTGTAACTATGAAAACAGCATCACAAGCGACACAATGAATGTTGATTGTTGAACAACCATAGAATAAGGGTGGCGGCATGACAAAAGGGCAGATTCTTTTTGTAAGCATCTATCAAAATGCTGAAGTCATAGCTTTGTACGCATCAACCAAATTGCTGAAGTCAATGGCGTGCACCAGTCTAAGACAAAACTAGTCAACTACCATGTACCAAATCCAAATGCATCGCTCGGCCATGATATTCTACGACTGTGCGCCGGAGACCGGAGGGAGGTACCGGAGGCTGCGGACGGAGGTGCTCCCGGGGCCCAAAGCCCGGCAGGGCGGCGCGGCGGAGCTCATCCGGCTCCGGCTTGGGCTCTAGGTTTCTCGTCATTTGGAGCTAAGAGTTGAAATTGGCTCCACACACGCGCGGAAGCGCGCGCCACGGGGTCGCCGTGGCGTACGCCTGCTTTTCGCGGACGGACGGCGGAGACCGACCCCTGCTTCGCGCCGCCGCCGCCGTGTAACCCCCCAGCACGGCGAGGCGGCGTCCCGGGCGGATCGGGACAGATTCTGCCCAGTCCGAAACTGGGCCTAACCAAGCCCAGCGATCTACACGGCCCATGTCTTCACACAGATAATTTTCTTAATCTGAAAGAAAAGACTCGAAAAAAAACTTTAAGCTCAAAGTTGCCGGCCAACACCTAAAAAGAAACTTCTTTCGGACGTACTTCAAAAAGAAAATTTGTCTTTTGACAGCGTGGGCACTCACGGAAAGTCGAATTTGCCTGGCCAAACCCACCAGAACAGGATCCGACCTGACCAAAACATAACTATAATTGGAGGATATTGGTGGCGTACACATATTATTATTGGTGGGTATCGGTTATGTTATGGTGACAACGGTACAGGAATAAGGCGAAGTGGGCGTCACCCCCCTCCCTCCCAGTGGCGGATCCAGGACCCAGACCGGGGGAGGGGGGGCTGGGCCCTGGGCGTGAGGATGAATCATTCCGTTGCCTGTAGCCTATCTCTACTCCTAATGAAGCAGTTGGTAGTCTCGCTTCCAGGTTTTTTTTCGTCCCACCTTTCATGTTTTTTTTTTGTACCTTCTCCCACCATCGCTGGTTTTTTCGTAGATTTTTTTCGTCCCCTCCGCCCACTTCATCGGTTTATTTTATCGTCACCCTCTCACACAAAGAAAGAAATCTGAACAGATCAACACTTTCCATACTGGCGCAAGTTATTTATTAATGTAGAATCAATCACGAACAATCTCTAAAGATCAAATCTAAATTAATTAACCTTACCTTAAATCACTCAATCACATTAGTTAGAAAATAAATAATTGATTTTCAGAAAAATCGCTCAATCACATTAACCTTATCTTAACTCAAGGATGGTAATCAATCTCCAAACAAAGAAAACAATACATCGAGGGAGCAGTAAATAAACTCCCTTTCTTATGACATGTATATGATCTTCCCTTCCCTCTCCGTTGTCGAGCGTTCTTGATTCTCGAGGCCGATGTTTGGGCTGCGTCACTGGGTCGCGACGATGCCGGAGGACAAGGACGGCGAGGCCGGGTGCCGCAGCACCGCGTTGGCCACGACCGGTAAAGGGGGCGAAGAAGGGCGGCTTCCCTAGCCCTGGCCGTGGCCGTGGCCCTGGGAGTTGGTGCGGTGGAAGCGGCACTTGAAGGACCCGGCGTGGGTGGCCAGCACGCAGACGCACTTGTAAGCGGGCCCATGGCCCTGATAACCCACAAGTGTAGAGGATCGCAACAGCTTTCGAGGGTAAAGTATTCAACCCAAATTTATTAATTCGACACAAGGGGAGCCAAAGAATATTCTTGAGTATTAGCAGTTGAGTTGTCAATTCAACCACACCTAGATAACTTCGTATTTGCAGCAAAATATTTAGTAGCAAAGTAGTATGATAATAAAAGTAACAGTAGCAAAAGTAATGTTTTCGGGTTTTGTAGTGATTGTAACAGTAGCAACGGAAAAGTAAATAAGTGAAGAACAATATGTGAAAAGCTCGTAGGCAATGGATCAGTGATGGATAATTATGCCGGATGCGATTCCTCATGTAATAGTTATAACATAGGGTGACACAGAACTAGCTCCAGTTCATCAATGTAATGTAGGCATGTATTTCGTAAATAGTCATACGTGCTTATGGAAAAGAACTTGTATGACATCTTTTGTCCTACCCTCCCGTGGCAGCGTGGTCCTAGCGGAAACTAAGGGATATTAAGGCCTCCTTTTAATAGAGAACCGGAACAAAGCATTAGCACATAGTGAATACATGAACTCCTCAAACTACGGTCATCACCGAGAAGTATCCCGATTATTGTCACTTCGGGGTTGTCGGATCATAACATATAATAGGTGACTATAAACTTGCAAGATAGGATCAAGAACACACATATATTCATGAAAACATAGTAGCTTCAGATCTGAAATCATGGCACTCGGGCCCTAGTTTTGTGTAATGTAGCAACATTGTAGCAGCACTGTAGCAGCATGGGCCCTGGGCTTGGCCCAATCCTGGGTCCGCCCCTGCCCCTCCCTGTGTTTTCCACCGCCATGGAGGTGAAAGAAATGGGAGGTTGGATCAGTGTACAACCCTATAGGATATGTCTTTTCACGGGTTTGGAAGCCCACATGCTAGCTCATCACCAGATTTTCTACCACTATACATTGACCTCCACCCTTGGAACAACATATCTAAGAAGTAATTGGTTCAATTGAGCTTCTATTTAATCTCCATGGTGAGGCTCTCTTCCCCTTGCTCGATGCTAGCAAGTTTTTGGCCAGAAATGGTGGCCAGAGCCACTTTAGCTATATGTCAGTCGGCTGGAATTTCTTTTTTGGGTCATTCAATTTTGTGGCCCTTCGATTTTGCTTTAAGATATGTGCAGTTTTCTATTTTTTCTTTCTGTGTCATTTTGGTGCTGAGTTGGGCTGTGTGGAATCGATCGACCCCAATTTTGGGTCAGTCAAATTGCTTCATGGGCTTGTTTTTGCTTTTCTTGGATCCGTTTTTGTTTTTCTTTTTTTTTCTTTCTTGGTTATTTTTTGTTCTCGTGGGTTTTTGGTTGAGCGTAATTATATGCATACAAATAATACTATACAATATGCGCCAAAAATTCATGATTATGTGACTATTTTTGCATATTATGATAAATGCAATTTTGCTGCAAAGTTGTGTGCAATTTTTTTCAATTCTCTCTTCTTCTTAAAGAAATACCAACACCACTAATTCTTTCTTTTCGGAATAAATCATTATTTCGGTAATTTTTTAGTCTTTACTTATTCTCATTCTACTTTAAAGTTAATACTAATTCCACTATTCATTTTTTCTCAGATTTTGATTTTGCAAAAGTTCAACTTTTATATGCATATTCTTGCATTTTTTTTAAAGCACAATTTTAATGTATATTTCGTGTAAATTTTGTCAGTGTTTGTTTTAGATTCTTATTCCCATTTTCTTTGTTCTTAAATGGTAATACCAATGCCACTAAATCATTCTTCCCTAGGAAATTTAATTCTTTCTTTTGTGGGTACTTTTGCTTTTTTATTTCTGTTTTCCGTTTCTATGCGTTTTTCTTTTTCTTTCTTTCTTTCTTTCCTTTATTGATTATATTTTTCGTTTTTGTGGGGTTTTGGCTGAGTGTAATTATATACAAAGAAATACTATATAATATTTACCAAAATTTCATGATTATATGATCATTTTTTCATATTATGATAGTGCAATTTTGGTGCAAAGTTGTGCGCAAGTTTTTTTAAAATTTTCTTTCTTCTTCAATAAAAATACATTATTTTAGTTAAACTATATGTAAATTATAGTATAATGCAAAAAATGTACTGTTATACGCTTATTCTTTGCATATTTCAAAAAGTGCAATTTCAATGCAATTTGTGTGCATTTTTTGAAAGTTTTTTCTTTTTCATTTTCTTTCTTCTTAAACGGTTCCATTCTTTCTTGGAAAACTTCATTATTTTGACTTTTCTTTTATGGAAGGGCAATACCAATGCCACGAATTCATTCGTCGTAAAAAAGCTCTCTGTTCTAATTTTGTTTCAGTTTTATAACATTTTTTTTGTAAGGGTAATACCTATGTCACTAATCCATTACTTTGAGTAAACACTTTTTTTGTGGAAATTTCACTATGATATGCTCATTTTTACTTTATTTTTTATTTCTGTTTTCTATTTCTATGCGTTTTTATTTTACCTTTTTTCTTTCCTTTATTGGTTTTTTGTGGGGTTTTGGCTCATTGTAATTATATGCAGACAAATACTATAAAATATGTGCCAAAATTTCATGATTATATGATTATTTTTGCATATTACGATAAAGTGCAATTTCAGTGCAAAGTTGTGTGCAAGTTCTTTTTAATTTTCTTTCCTCTTAAAGGAAATGCATTATTTCTGCTACACTACGTGTAAATTATAGTAGAATGCAAAAAATGCACTATTATATGCTTATTCTTTGCATATTTCAAAATGTGCAATTTCAGTGCAAATTGTGTGCAAGTTTTGAAAGTTTTTTTCTTTTTCATTTCTTTCTTCTTAATGGGTTTCATTCTTTCTTAGAAAACTTTATTGTTTTGATTTTGTTTTAGTTTATTCTGAAAGGGTTTCATTTATTTTTAGAAAACTTCATTATTTTGATTTTATTTTTTTCTTTCATCTGGAAGGGTAATACCAATGCCACAAATTCATTCTTTCATAGAAAACTTCTTTTTTTTATTTTGTTTTAGTTTCTGTTTCTTTTTTACTTTGTTTTAGTTTTCATTTTCTTTTCTTTTGTAAGGATAACATCGATCTCCCTAATCCATTACTTTTTAGGAAACACTTTTTTTTGAAGATATCGCTATTATATGCTCATTTTTGCACAGTAATAATACATATTATATATATATATATATATATATATATATATATATATATGTATATATATATATATGTGTGTGTGTGTGTGTGTGTGTGTGTGTGTGTGTGTGTGTGTGTGTGTGTTTATTTGTATTGTAATGCATGTATGAAATAAATATACATATTGTTTGCCAATATGTGAGATTTTTCTTTTTTTTAGCAAAGCCAATATGTGTGAGAGTGCTATTCACCGATCATCTACAAAGGCTTGTCCAACAATATACTAGAGCAACCATAATCATTGTACAAAAAAAAAATACTCGCTTGGCAGTACTGGACTGCAGCTTGCACCTGTGCGTTGGGCTTCTGCTGCCGCAACTATCGTAACCGAACTGCCTAATTAATTAGGCTCGACTGAAACAGTTTGAGGTCAATCGACTGACAAAAAAAAAATCAGTGGATTGACCAGTAGCCAGTCCCGGCCAGAGCACCTCTTGTGAGGTTGTAAGATGCAGTTCGACCAAGTTGCAATCTAGGTTTTATCTTTATGATTCTATTTGCAAAAAGGAAGGACATGCACGTAATTGCTATTTTTTCAAACATTTTTTTAATATTGTGACAATTTTGATACTATAAGGACCTCCACTATATTATCGGTGCCAAATTACTGAAAAAGGTGCCACATCACCACCTATCCCAAATGAAAATTTTATGGCACCGGCTTCACAATGGAGGGCACCACTCGATCAAAGAAGGCGACCCCACGCAAATAAACATCATTGACCTACTGTCAGGTTCCTTGGCCGAGTTCTTCCTCTCCCCCAAAAAAATCCCCTTCGTATATCCAAACCAAATCAGAAACTTCATTCTTATCCCTTTCCAAATCCACATGGTACTGCTTATCCATGTCTGCCACCCTCCTCAACACCAAGCTTGTGCGGCCAGAAACGGGCGGAGCGAGTGGAGTACGCAAGCAGGATGACCTTGAGGAGGAGATCAGACAAGGTAGAGCGGGTTGACCTCGGACGAAGGTTGCCAGTGTTGGGCTATGCGTTAGTGATGTGCGGGCTGGTCAGACTCGCGTCCAATGGCCGAGGGCACGACCAGAGGGTTGCGGTCACAGACAGGCCGTGCTGGCAGTCGGAGTTGTTGGTGTCAGGCCACACAGAGTTGGTGTGCAGGATGGCCGAGCTCGTGTGCAAGGGCGAAGGTCATGGCAAGGATGGTGGTCGAGGGCCGTTGGAGTCAAGCGTTGGAGGCAGGCAACGGAGCGCTCATCGGAGATGATGGACGAAGCAGAGGTAGTCACTGCAATTGGTTCGCACGAGAAGAACGATATATGGATTTTTTTTATTGCCTCGGTGAATTTGGTATCGGAGTAGCTACTTACTCCTGTTCTCAAAATTTTTGTTGTGCCATCAATTGGGCAATGAAGGGCACTGGTGCCAAATGAGTAAAAGTCAATTTGGCACCGGTTTCGACCATACATAGTGGAGGCCTAATATACCATGTGTTGAGACCTTCCGGTTCCTTCCTCTCTGTTAAAAAAATGAGGATGCCAAAATGTTCTTAAACAATCGCAAGTAGCCACATTTGGACCATTCAGCTATAAAAAATCACAACTAGCCACCATCCAAAGAAAATAGAACCTACCAGGCTACCACCAAGAACAATACTCATACTCACAATATTTGTTTGCCCGCAATTGCATCAAGCTAGCTAGCCGGCCAATTATTTATAAGCCGGCCAAAAAATATAAAAAAAGGGTATGCATTGGTTGCAATCAAAAGTCAAATGTTCTCTAAATCCGAAGATGCTTTTCTTCACAACTAATTTCAGCATAAAGTGCCGCAGATGATGAACTGATCGGCATATGCAAATCAAGCAAAGCCATAGCTCGAGATGGCAGCGAAGCCTCTCTCCAATGGCGCCGCCCACGAGTCAGTGCCTGGACGCTACATACTCCCCGTGCACAAGAGGCCGTCTTATTCCGGGAATGGCAAGGTGGCGCCGCCGATGCTGCCTGTAGTTGATCTCGGCGGAGATGACGACGGCAGGATCGCCGAGGAGATCATCCGCGCGGGGCGGGAGTTCGGTTTCTTCCAGGTGGTCAACCACGGCGTGCCGGAGGAGGTAATGGGCGCCATGATGCGCGCGGCCGAGGAGTTCTTTGGACTGCCGGCGGATGAGAAGATGGCGTACTACTCGACCGACGGCAAGCAGCTCCCGCGGTTCCACACGAGCGTCCGGAACGGCGCCGGCGAGGAGTTCCTGTACTGGCGGGACTGCCTCAAGCTCGGCTGCCACCCGCCGGAGTGGCCGGACAATCCGCGCGGGCTCGGGGCGGCGCTGGAGCCGTACACGGCCGCCGTGATGGCAGCGGCGCGGCGCGTTCTGCGCCTCGCCGCGGTCGGGCTGGGGCTCGGCCAGGGCCGGTCCTGAGATTTCTGGGGCCCGGGGCGAGACGAGAAACCGGGGCCCCTTAATATAAATGTCGAAATAATGTCCAATATATGTATATGTAAAATGTTATCACTAAACAATTGAAATCTATTCAAACTCTAATAATTAATATTTTACCTTACAATCTCTTCTGATATTCTGAGAGGCAAGTTCATTGATGAAGGTATCAGTATCAATCTTATTCATATATTTTTTTCTAAATGCATAAAGGGCTATATCTCAACAAATATATCTTTCAAAGATGCAAATGATACTTCCAGTAGGACAATAATTATAACATAAGGCAGCATACCTCGGCCATCAACAGCACATCTAGTACCTCCGTATACATGTCCTCCTTGATGAGATTTTTTGTTCGTTGCTGAACCAATAGAACCATCTTCTAAACTCTCGAGATAACAGGAATCATGAGTTAAGTTTCAGAATCTATATGAGAAAACAGTTTAAGAGAAGATTAAGTACATTACTTGAGATCCAAAAGCAATAATTTCTGTCAACTTTGATTCTAGAGATACAAGTTCAAATCTTCTACAGGGAAGGAAGCGTATGAATGCCTTTGAGATAAAGCTTTTGCAGCACTGCAAAACCATAAAATTGATCACCGATTTAATATAATAGATGGGTTCATAAAGATTTACACGCACCTTAATGGTTAATCCTGTTTTAGTAGACATCGTCCCATACTCCTAATTTTCCTAATCGAACAATAACATCCGATTCCTAAGTTTGAATGCCAAAAGAAAATCCAGCTCATGGTGACAATTTTCTTCCCGTCTGGATCAAGGGGGTAATCTGATAATCATACAAACCCCACAAGATTCGATCAAAAACTTGCAAAACGATTCTTACCAAAGCCTGATGACAAGTAATCCTGCAGGTTCCTCCTACATCACCGCCGTCGTGGCATCTGCGCTGATGGCCTGCCATGACTGGGGATTGAAATTTGGCGTCGGCGGTGGGCATCCACGACCAAGAAAAAAGGGACTAGTTTTTTTTTCGGATCGACTAGGGCATTGTGCGCTACTTTTTTTAGGCAACATCGTGCGCTACCTAAGGTGTCTCACCACGCGCTGGGCCAGGCCCGATATCTCAGCGTGGGTTCTGCTCGCTACTAGCCCCCCTACGATCGCAAGGAATAAACCAGAACGACGAACAATTGTGTGGTCTTCTCTGACCTGCTGCGTGAGGGCATCTCCAGCCGTTGGCCCCCTAGGGGGCGTCTAAAAGCGCCGCCTGGGGTGAGCCGGCGAAAAAAAAGGCCCTGGGGGCGAGTCGTCGCCCAGCCGTCGACCCCCAGGGCCGCTTTACAGGCGAGTGCAAAAAAAATAGGGAGGGCCCGTTCGGCGAAGATATGACGAAGAACAGTTAAATTTCGTCCGAACATGGCGAATTTCGGCCAAATTCGTCCATTTTCATTACATTATTAAAAGCTAAGCTGATCTAAAAAAGAAATGCGCTGAAGTCGTCGGCGCCGTCGCTGCCATCGTCGTCGTCGGCCTTCTCCTCCTTGACGCGGACGCCCCGGCTGGTCCCGACGTCGCCATGGTGGACTGGCGGCGGCGCGTCGTCGTCGTCGCTGTCGCACAGGACGACGACTCCACCTTCGTCGCGGCCGCGTCGTCGCTCCGCGAAGCGGCGCAGTTCGGCGCGCTGGCGATCCTTCGCCTTCTCCCGGCGCGCCTTCTCCATCGCAATGGAGTCCTGGCGCGCCCATTCCAGGACCGCGTCGTCGTCGACGAGCTCCGCCGTCGCCAGCGCCAGGCCTGGCTCCGTCTTCACCGGCACCAGCCCCGGCTCCGTCTTCACCGGCGCCATTCCCGGCTCCGTCTTCGGCTTGACGAAGCGCGGAGGAACCGAGGACGAAGCGCGCCGGCTGCCCTCGTGGATGACGATGCCGGCGCTGCGATTGCGCCGACCGAGCGGCGACTCCGACGCAGGCTCGGCCTTGACGGCGAGCAGGGCCGGGGTTCCGGAGGAGTGCGAGGAGGATCGGGAGGACCGGGAGGAGGAAGAGGAGGAGGCTGACCCGAACCGCCTTGGCGCCCATGCCCCGGCGCGCCGGTGCGTCGCCGGGGGGTATGCCAACGGCGGGTCGTTGCCGCCCTCGAGGTGCGTGAGCACGCCCTCGAGTGTGCGGCCGGGGACGCCCCACCAGAGGTGGCGCCCCTCGCTGTTCTGCCGCCCGGCGACCACAGGCGCGCCGTTGGTGGACGCGAGACGCTGCTGCTGTCGGCGCTCGAAGTACGCCGCCCAGGCGGCGTGGTTGTCGGCGGCGTACTGAGGGAGGGAGCGTTCGGCGTCGGTGAGGGACGCGCGGACGATGTCAACCTCGTCCGCGAAGTACTCCGGCTTCGCCGCGGCGTCGGACAAAGGGGGAATGGGCACCCCCCCGGCGCTGAGCCTCCATCCCGACGGCCCGGCGCGCATGTCCGGCGGCGCCGGGATGTTCACCTGGAACAGAAGCCAGGACTCCTGGAGGCGAAGAGAACGGCGGCCGAAGCCGTTGGCCGCCGCCTCGTCCCTGGGAAGCGTTCGGCCATGGCGTCGGCGACGGTGCGCGGGAGAGGGAGGGAGAGGGAGGGCTGGACGGCGGCGAGGGGCGGGGGCGGGGCTGGTGTGCACAGGAAGCGGAGTGGAGGCCGCCGGCTTTTATAGCCGGGGCCGCGCCGTGTGTACGCGTGCGAGGGAGGGGAGGCGTCGGCGCCGCCCCGTGACGCATCGCCCGTGAAGGAATCAATGGCAAGGCCCCGGCGGCAGCCTTGCCATTGATTCCCGCGGAAACCGAGGCCGTTGGGGGAAGACGAGGCGCCGGGGTCGCTGACGCGGCTGGCCCGCGGCTTCTTCGCGCCAAAACAACTCGCCCCGGCGCCCCCGGGCGCCCCCCAGCGCGCCGGGTTCGGGCTGGGTCCGCCGGCGCTGTTTTCGGCCCAAGCCGGCGATTTTCGGCGTCCTGGGGGCGCGACTGGGCCGTTTTTTCGGCGCCGGCGCGAGAAAATCGCTTGGGGAGGCCTTCTTGGGGGCGCGGCTGGAGATGCCCTGAGGCTGCGTCGTCACAGCATGCATAGATGATCTGTCCTGGAGTCGTGCTCGGAGGGGGCCCCTGGATTTGGGGGGCCCGGGGCGGCCGCCCCCCCTGCCCCCCCCTCAGGGCCGGCCCTGGGCTCGGCGGGGAGCACTTCGAGGGGTCGCTCAGCGGCGGCGCGATGATGAACGTGAACCACTCCCCGCCGTGCCCGGACCCGAGCGTCACCCTCGGCATCGCGCCGCACTGCGACCCCGGCCTCGTCACCGTGCTCATGGAGAACGTCGGCGGCGGCCTGCAGATGCTGCTCCACGACGACGGCGAGGCTGGCGGCGGGAGAACGATGTGGGTGGACGTGGACGCCGCGCCGGGGGCGCTGGTCCTCAATTTTGGGCATCAAATGGAGGTGGTCAGCAACGGGCGCCTGCAGCGGCGGAGCCAGCGTATAGCTATTGGGTTCAACTGAACCCAATGGATCTTTCCTCGTACGTGGATATATACGTATTTGAGGGATGTGAACCCAATAAAATATTCTGGCTGACCTCAACACATATCACGTACGTGGAAGAAAGGGCCCACAAGGCAAAAGTCCACATAATCGTTTTACCAGAACCGTGAGTTGTGTGAGTCACGTAATCGTATTTGTTAGGAATTAATTAATTAGATTAATTAATTGTAAATCCATGCTAGGTCGGTGGCCATGTTTTGGCAACCGCCTCCTTTGTAACTGCCTTGTAATGAGGGTATAAATACCCCAATTTTCAATCAATGAAAGCACTGTTCAATCCATTCGTTCCTTTCCTCTCTCTCGTTTTACTTCCACACGTTATCAGCACGCTCGTACCCGAGAGCGATTAGGCCAACAACAGAAACAGGAGGGTCATCCCCTGCCTCGACGCAGACGGCCATTGGCCACAAGCATCCGGGCGCTGCCTCGACCTCCCCGCACGACGGCAATTTGCCGGACAGGAGAAAATAAGAACAAGAATGAACAAGGAGAAACCGATTGATCATACTCCAAAGAGGATCTTGAAATTGGTCATAATTATTCAATCAAGTAACCACAACGGATTGACCCTTGATTTTCATCTTTAATGGATAGGTGATTGGGCAA
This sequence comes from Triticum timopheevii, assembly GCA_963921465.1. Classification (NCBI taxonomy): domain Eukaryota; kingdom Viridiplantae; phylum Streptophyta; class Magnoliopsida; order Poales; family Poaceae; genus Triticum; species Triticum timopheevii. The sequence continues at coordinate 465,665,810 of OY997272.1, read as the reverse complement.
TGTTCGCATCCTTTCTTGCGCAAGACATCACAATAGAGAAGGGCGAACAGAAAATAAGGAAGAAGATGGCGTTCGCGCCCACAATTGATGGATCGAAAATCCATACCAAGAACTTCGAGGCGACGCCCGCATCTATGCCTCCACGGACGAAGACGGCGATTTTGCAGTCACGGCCTCCGGCGCCCGACGCACCCCAGTGGCGCGGCGGCGCCCTCCGTCTGCCTGAATCCTCCGCGCACAGCGACGCGCGCGCCACACGGACATCATCCGAGGCCCGAGGCCTCAGGGCGGTTCACACGACGCGGCCATCCAGCCCTTCGGCGTGCGCGGACCATGAGCGGCAGTGGAGGCGACGTCCTCCGGCACGGCGCGGAAGCCGACGGCCGGCAACGCCCTCCGACTACGGCCAGCGACGCCATGAACCGCAGCATCGGTGCCTCTGTGCAGAGGAAACAAATCGATTGATTTGTGATGCATCCAGGATGAGTGGATGACGATAGGAACCTTATCCATTCGGCCATTTGAGTCTCAGCCCTTCTAGTTTTTTTTATTAGCAAATGAGTCATCAGACTTAACATTACTTGAACACAAGTCATCAGGCTTATTGTTTTAGATTTTGGATAATACCTAGTATATCATATCGGTTGAGTTCCAAGGCATTGAGCCTATATTTTTGGATGGGTCGACCATTACATCTGCAATGGAACACAAGATACTAGTACTATTCTTGACAATAAATGCAACAACTATGTTTTGAAGTTGATTTTCTTCTTCTTCTTCCAAATCATGATGTAAATTCAAAACAAGGATTGTGAAGTGTCATATTTAATATGACCAGATCATATTTTATTTGCGAATCACAAGGTATTGATGGCATCTACTGCATAATTTGCAGATTATCCATCACGACTGTGAGGTCTACGTCTTATCATTTTGATAAGATGACTACCTTCAAGTGCTCTTCCTAATATTAATGTGACAATTCTAAATTTTATTTGTGAATCACAAGGTATTGGTGGTATCTACTGCACCATTTGCAGATTATCCATCACTATTGTGAGGTCTACATCTTTTCATTTTAACAAGATGACTAACTTCGACGTGATTCTCCAAATATTAATACTGGATGTGACTACCTCAAGATATCATAAGGTAATACTGGCATCTACTGCAAAATTTTACAGACTATCCACTATTACTGCAAGGTCTACATCATGCCACTTTGACAGATGATTACCTTCAAAGTGATTTTCTTAAATACAGCATAACATAAGATAATAGAGATATGAACATCTACTGACAAAAGTCAGATTATGTTTTTCTATTACTGCGAGATCTACACCACATCTGGTGATTATCTTCAAAGTGTTATCCTATATCAATTAAGGTCTACACATATGGGTATAAAGCATCAGCTATACTAAAAAAAAATTCTCCTCCGAAGCATTTGTTGTTGTTCACTAAAATGATTTACTCTCATAGTAAATATTATTCACGTGCAATCACTATCTGCCGAAGTGGTATCTTGTGCTAATTCAAGTCTCACTTTGTTTGAATATGTCATAGAAAAATATGCAAATATTTGCATACCCTTGTTATTACCTTCTATTACATTGGTAAAATACATGGCAGAAGAGCCTGTCACTATATCTAATTATAATGTCCTCCATCCATCAAGAAGGATACCATAATTTATAGCAAGTGTCTCAAACACTTTTGCAATGTCCACATCACATTATGGTTATACTTTCATAGTGACTAACCAATGTCAAACATGCAAATTCGATACGTTTTGGCAGTGACTCTATGGTAACAAACTTCCTCGAGAACGAAGTCCAAAATGCCAGCAATGACTTCATCAAATGTGTTGTATTGAAGGATACACCTAGGTTCAACAAGGATCACCTTGGCCATGATTGTTCTCAAACAAATCAGTTTATCCACATACATCACTTACTCCTAGAAATAAAATAAATAAATGCATGAGCCTTTTTCATGTAACACATGGATGACATTTCCAAATGCAAATTCATGTTAGGTGGGATTGTTTATTTTAAGATGGTTTATGACATCAGTCATTTTATTCATCTATGGCATTGTGGCAACTATAACTCCACCTTCGAAAAATGTGTCATGGCTATTCTCTAAATAGCTAATTATGTTCTTATGCATTTTATATGTCACCAACTTTACTTAGTTCTCAAACTAAGTACATAATGGATGGATATTTATTTACCATGAATATTTCTCTTAAGAGATACATGTTGCGTTTTTCAAGACCTCAAGTCTATCGCATCTCGCAATTCTGTCACTTAATCAACCTCAAGTTGAGATCTCGTAATCAAATATTTTTATATGCCCTTAATACACTTTACATAGAGTTTCTTAAAATCATCAGATTCACCGAATGGTTGTATACCATTGTTTGAAATTCTTGCTAGTACCGAGAATACTATGCAAGTTAGTGGTCACAAAATAGAATCATGAGGAATTCAAAGTAAAGAAGAGGCTAACAGACAACCAATGACAGAATTTCCTCTTAATAGAGAATAGATCATTTTTCACAAAAATGATCACGAAGACAACTCTCAAGTTTGTCAAATGTGTGGTTATGTAAATACCGTACCTATGATTACCAAACCCTCAAACATATGGTCGAACCACACCATAAATTTATTTAAATGGCAGATGAGTTCATTGGGATAACTTTGAAAATATGCAAACGTACAACCAGAAAATATTCTGGAAAATGATTTTTCTCAAATCTTCATCAGAAGGAGAACCAAAACCTTGTGCAACAAAAGGATGGTGAATTCCTTTGCACCGATGATATGTTTGCGTAATAAAAACAATTTAGTAATATGAGAGACCTCATGTAATCTCCTAATTATTCCCAAAAATATCATTAACATGTACTTGTACTACTACATGTAGTAGGATGTTCAATATCCTATCTCTTGGATGCAATATTTAATAAATTTGACCGTATGGTTAAATTCATACTTAGTATTGTTGCGTACGAAATAATTTTCTAAATATTAATAAATTAAATGTCTATTTTGATAGACTTATCCATCCTGGTTTGGGGATAATTAGAAAATTATTGACAATTTTGTTGGTCACAACTTAAGAAGTTGCAAAATATCCCAAATCATCAGATTTTATGCGCACTGCATGTGCCATAGGGGAAATCTGTTTTAAGGAACTCTCACCTTAAAATTATATATGAGCCACTCAATCTTCCTTGAATACATTAAGAAGACATATGTGGATTAGTTAACCATTATGTGGAATTATTTAGATACTTCATGGTACTTATAGGAACATTTATAAAATGATTTCAAGTGTGTCTCTTATCACACACAACCATGCATGATCTTACTAAATAAATTGCTCAACTTATCAAAGTAGGAGCAAATTCTCATGAAAACAGGATCGAAAAACCCATTCGGATGGACAATGTCATTGAAATCATTTCACAAGCAATGTCCGATTATATTTTGTAATCTATGAACATACCCAGAATGGTTTAACTAAATTTCTTATCAAAGACGGTGAAATGAATTACATGACCAATTTTAAAGAATTGTAAATTTACCAGCCTCTTGCTGGACACATACGGCCTTACACACCGAAAGTATGATCTAAATCATACCAACTGCATATCATACTACTTAACCCCCTTGTAGTAACTACGTGGAAATCAACAAAGTATTTCCTATCTGCAATAATTCGGTTACATATCGATATCACCACTCCAGCGTACATAAATGGGCACTCACAGAAAATTAGGGATCTACTTGAGGAATAACAATTTATCCGTCAATCAAAATTATTCATAGCCCGTATGCTGATTGCATCAGCAATAAGGATATTTTCCGGCATTAGGGGGGGATAAGTACCACAAAGAATGCCGAGAAATAAATTATAAATGTTATTGACATTCAATCCTTATATCCACGTACTCAAAGAATCTGAACTATAAGTTTAGAGAATCATATATTTGCAACACATTGCAAATTTGCCACATACATTTACTGATGAAAGGTGTCACTAAATTCTATATTCCTGCAGTAAAGTGTCAGAAAGAGTGGAGGTACCTGATAAACCACTCTTCTCCCCAAATGAGAGCAGGAGGGGGAGAAAGTCTGACAACACGAGATATAACTTCTCATATGCTTCCGCGGAAACAGAGGAAATCAATTCCTCAACCAGTAAATGTAATTCAACATCAAGTTGAAAGACACCTCACTGGATGCTCATCATCCAAAGCCTGGCATAAATGTGCACAAATGTTTTGGTGCCAGGACATCGAAACACCTTGCCTCCATTTGTTGTAGGAAATCACAAGGAGTTAAAAAGGAATAAATATATTATCCACGAACTTCAATGATTCCATCAGAATCATATAAACTAAAGACTACATTTGTCGACATATATTTCTTCTCAAATTGCTAAACCTTTTAGGCCCGAACCAAAATCCATGGTAGAGTGCCTCTTGCACTCATATTGGTTCACATAAAAGGAAGTAAGTAATGTAGAATAGCACTCGCTCTACAAATGAGTGGTATTTACCGTAGTAATACCTACTCCTCATAAGTATCTTCCATATGGAATACTAAAAACTTCTCATTCATAGACAAAGTCAATGAGGTGGTGAGAAAGCGAGGCTTGTAGCAAAAGGGTTCACGCAGAGACCCGGCATCGATTATGATGTAACATACCCTCTTGGTATGAGTGGAATTATGTTTCGATACTAAATATCATTGGTAATAAAAAAATAACAATATCCATGCAGTTGATGGATGAAGTGGCTACATACTCATATGAGTCTCTCATTTCAAAAATCTCTATTCAAGTCCCTGAAGGGCTTATACTTCCGAATCCAAAAGAAAATTGCAACAATTTTTGTGTAAAACTTCATAAGTCACTCTATGACTTGAAATAGTCGGAAATCATATGGTACTACCGACTAAATGAGTTCCTTCTTCAAAAGGATTACTCGAATAATGATGATTATTTACATTTTTAATAAAGGAATCTCATCATCAATGTTTATACAAGACCTAAACATACACATAATCATCTCAAGACGGGAAATTTGGATTCAACCAAATTTAGCTTAAGCTTACAACTTGAGCATTCTCTCAAGAATACATATCAGTCTACATATATCCAAAACATATACGAGAAGTTCAATGTGGATATATCAAACCAATAAAAGACATGTAATATGGTCATAGTACCCTTGATAGGGTACAAATCCATTCATACCTATGGGCGATAATGAAGTTATATCAGGACCTGAAGTTCTATCTCACTAATGTCAAAGCACTCATATAATTGCAAAACTACGTCAGGCCTGACACTAAATTTGCTATCTTTGTTCAGAGTGCAACCCACAACAAAAGGTATATGGCCGATATAAGAAATATTAGCTTATATCTCAAGCTCACATTAAAGCTTGGATATTTCCATCAGGAAATACAAGATATGACCATGATATAATATAATGATATTGGCTCTATCTTTGATCCCAACAATGCCATATCAATGACTGAATTTGCGGGAATAGCCTTCATATCGAAGTCATCTAAATGAGCATTAATGGCTATTTCTAGTTATCATTTTGACATAATTGCTTTATCTAAAAGCATTGCAAAATATGCATGGCTTAGCAGAATGATTAACCACATTCAAAATCATGTGGTTGAGATTCATCAGAATCACATAACTTGATTTATCAAGACGCTACCACTTGTGTTACTCAATACCTAAAGGTTATATGAAGAGCAATATCATAAAGCACATTGCTCGAAAATTCCTTATCCTCACAAATTATAGAAAGTGAGGAAACAATATGCAAACAACATACTTTGAAAATCCTACAGATTATTAATAATGTCATGATCATATCAATGGAATTTGTATTACACATTCTCCAGGTTTGCAAAGTTCAGGGGGAGTAATTTCCCAAATCTATAACCTGTTAACAATCATGAGACTGCATATATTGTACTCTTTTTCCCTTTATGAGTTTTTCCTTAATGGTTTCTCATAAAAAGTTTTTAATGAGACAATAGAAGCACAAGTGTACATATATGCCATATCATTTCTCCTTATATTTTTCCCACTGGGTTTTAAAGGAGTTTTCAATGGTATATATAATCGCACTCTTTTTCCTTATGAGTTTTCTCTCAAAGTTTCTCATAATGGTTTTTAATGAGGCTATATCTTCTCAAAGATCATATGTCATACTTTCTATTTTACCTATAGAGTTTTTAAAGGAGGTACTCAAGACATATTTATTGGTCTCTAAACTCACTTATGAGTTTTATCCTTCTCTGAAGGTTCATATGGGTTATCAAGAGACATAATCATTATATGTTGCCTCATTTTCTCCTTATTTTTCCCACTGGGTTTAAAGGAGTTTTAGCAACATATCAAATACAATTCTCCTCATATTTTTCCCACAGGGTTTTTGGAGGAGCCTTTTCCAAGATGAAGATGATGAACGTTCAAGGCAAATACATACTAGGAGGAGTCTTTATCAAGATGATGTATATTCACAAAGACAAGCATTGATTAGGGGAAGTGTTAGGAATTAATTAATTAGATTAATTAATTGTAAATCCATGCTATGTCGGTGGCCATGTTTTGGCAACCGCCTCCTTTGTAACTGCCTTGTAATGAGGGTATAAATACCCCAATCTTCAATCAATGAAAGCACTGTTTAATCCATTCGTTCCTCTCTCTCGTTTTACTTCCACAGTATTTAAGAGAAAAGCGCACGCAGCCGCACGCGGCACGCCTCGTCGAAGCCTGTTTTTTTCGTCATTCGTCTATTCGTTCCTCTAATTCCCATCTCGCCTGTTCGCGTCGCTCGACGCCTGTGCCGCCGCCGCACGCCCGCGGCAAGTAGACGAGTGCATATCGACATCTGTAATACCGAAACCCAAAATTTGAGGTAATTAGATTATATAGCTGCATCTTCTCTCTCTTTTTGTATGTCTTATCTACCCTAAAACACCAGTACGACAGTGACTATTTTGCCCTAGTTTTTTGATTTGTTTTTCTTCATGAACTTTGATTGATCTAGGCTATGGAACGGTATTTTTCGAATAAAACTCGGTCACCAGATCGAGATAATGATACAGGCACATCAAGGTCACCCACTAGACGTAGGCTAAGTGCATTAATGTCACTGCAGCTAGTCTCTCGAAGCCTACTATTCATACAGAAATTAATTTTGATGAGTTGCCTTATGATCCGGCTGATCGGAAAAGAATTTCAGAGTACACAAGAAATCCAGAAAAGCAAGATGAGATTAGGCGCAGATATCTAATGAGGGGACCTTACAGGCCACCATCTAATTTTGGTTATCCGCAGAGGGAGATTAGTGATACTCAACGGGTGATCAATTCATGAGTGATTGTCTAATCTGCTATGTGGAGAAAGATATATTTTCTATCATTACCAATGATGCAGTGTTTAATATTTTTAAGGCGATGAAAGATCGAAAGGGGACACTCTAAAATGTGAGTACCTTTACAATATTATTTCTCTTGTCAGTACTTGTTCTAAACTTGTCAAACTAACTTGTTGTTTTTTCTGTGTTCAAGAAAGATGAGAAGCTACACACTGGAGCTACAAAGTTATCTGGTGCTACTCTATTTATAATATGTAAACAAGTGATTTTATAATTTTATTGAACAGGTATGTCTTGCACTCTTCAGCTTTTAATGCAACACAGTGTGTGATACATGATACCATATTTCTATTCATTATGTTGTTTTTGGGTGCTATAATTTTGTTGTAAGATAATTTAAAATTATACTTTACACTTCACATACTAGTAGTAAGTTCTCACAACCAGTCTGGAGTGAACCCAATGGCCAAATTTCCTGGCTCCGCCCCTGGCGCCTGCGCAGCGGCGAGCACCGTGTTGTCACCGGCCGCGCGTCGCGCGGACCTCGCTGGCCTCGTTCGTGTGGCCCGAGCTTTGGTGCACCGTCGCGCCGGCGCAGGAGCTGGTGCTGGACTCAGGCGAGGGCCCTCTGTACAGGCCCTACTCCTGCGGCGAATTTCTCGGTGTGTACGTCGCCGAGGCTGGGGACAGGGACGCCGTCATGGCGCATTTCAAGCACTGATCACTTGTCTTAATTTTCTGTGCATGCATGTTTTTTGGATAATAATTCTTCTTGCAAGTATATTACGCAAAGAATTTTAAGGGTTACAATCTCGTTTTACAATGTGTATGACGCCTGCTAGACTAGTAGAAACAAAAACAAGCCACACCGCGGTCTGGCATTGGGTTCTACCGCAGTTTGCCATAGAATAACGGCTAGGTCTCAACATCTTACAAGGTCTCAATGTAGTTTTTGTATTACTCAGATTGATCGTACTGCTAATTATGCTAGTTAATATAGTATACGGCAAACTTTGATACTCTCTTCGTCTTAAAATAAGTGGCTCGACTTTGTACTAACTATATAGTACAAAATTGTACTAAGTTGGGACGGAGGGGTACCCAATGTCAGGCCATAGTGTGGCTTGGTTCTGGACCAGTGAGTGTCATAGACATCTTAAGTTGAGAATCTAACACTTAAACTTCCTAAGTAATACAAGAATTATTAGAGCGAATTTACTTCAAGAAAGTTTCTTTTCATGGTGTCATCAAAGTCTTTCTAAGTTGTTATGAATGGGTCATGGCTTAGATGGTTAGGTTTCTTATGATGAAGCAAATCCAATGTTGTTTGTGCAAGGTGAGACTTAGGGCATCTTCAATGTGAACCCTCAAAACGCCTACAAATGTCTGAACTGAGGTGTATGGACTTTGCAAGCCATCCAACATAGTACCCCGTCGGTTCGCAAACGCCTCCGCCTGTCCGAAATCCCGCAAACTGGACGCGGACCAGGGGAGGTTTGCAGGAGTTTGGACGTCCGCCACATACGCGCCTGAACGCTACGTCCCAACCAAAACCCAATCTGCATGAAGTGGTTGCCGCACATTCATGCCGGTCAAGCAACTCCAGAGCCGACGTGCGACATTGATGCCAGTGAAAGCAACAAGACTGGAAGAGCGGGCGGCGCCGCTTCAGTGCCTATGCGGCGACCGAGAAGCCTACTCCGGCTGGTGTGCCGCATTGAAGTCGGCTGCCCGTTCGTTTGCCTGGCTGCGGCTATTTAAGTACAACTCTGGCGCCATCCACACCACACATCCCCTCCCCGCTCACATCCTCTCCTTCGTATCACCAATGATCAGCTCCTCTTCGTCTCCGCTCACCATCGTCGATGATGTCAAAGTCTTGGTTCTCCGCGCCAGTAGGTGGTGGCTCCGAATCTCCTTCTGGATCGTACAACCCCCGTGGTCCCTCTCCTGGTCCATCGTTCTCCACGGCTCCTGGCTCTTCCGGGAAGGAGGAGATCGTCCTCTCCTCCGGCAACGAGGAGGAGCTAGAGCTGCAGCCACGACTCCTCGTGGAGGCCACAACGACCAATGAGGAGTACCCGGTGCACCTGGAGTTCCTCCTCGAGCAGTCGCTCAAGGACCGCGGTCCGGCATCGTCCTCGCCACCGCTCCACCACGTCAAGGCGGAGCCGCCTCGCCACCGCGTCAAGGCAGAGCCTCCCTCTCCCCAATGCAATCGCGATGTCCAAATCAAACACCGCGTGAAGGAGGAGCTGGCGTTGCCGCCGCACAACTGGCACACCCGCATCGATGAGCTCGCGTCACCTCCGCGCCACGTGTGGTGCATCAACCTTGAAAGATGAAGTGCCCCCTCTATCGTGAATACCTCGGCGGCTGATAAATCTCAAACGTATCCATAATTTTTGATTGTCCCATGTTGTTATATTATCATTCTTGGATGTTTTACAATCATTTTATAGTCATTTTATATCATTTTTTGGTACTAATCCATCATTTTTTGGTACTAACCTATTGACATAGTGCCCAGTGCCAGTTGCTGTTTTCTGCATGTTTTTTACATCGCAGGAAATCAATATCAAACGGAGTCCAAACGTAACGAAACTCCTGGAGGATTTTTTGGGCCAGAAGAAAACCAGTGGGCCAAGGAAGCACCTGGGGGGCTGCTCGAGGGGAGCAGCACCCACCAGGGCACGCCAGGAGGCCCAGGCATGCCCAGGTGGGTGCTGCCCGCCTCGGGTGCCCCCCGAACCGCCTCTTTGCTCTGTAAATACCACAATATTTCAGAAACCCTAGGGGAGGCGACGAAATATTGATCCAGCCGCCGCAGAGTCCAGAACCACCAGATCCAATCTAGACACTGTTATGGAGGGGGTTCACCACTTCCATTGGTGCCTCTCCTATGATGCGTGAGTAGTTCTTTGTAGACCTACGGGTCCGTAGTTAGTAGCTAGATGGCTTCCTCTCTCTCACTTGATTATCAATACAATGGTCTCTTGGAGATCCATATGATGTAAGTATTTTGGCGGTGTGTTTGTTGGGATCCGATGAACTTTGAGTTTATGATCAGATCTATGTTTTTATCCATGAAAGTTATTTTAGTCTTCTATGATCTCGTATATGCATGATTGCCTATAGCCTCGTATTTATTCTCCGATATTTGGGTTTGTTTGACAACTTGATCTATTTATCTTGCAATAGGAAGATGTGCTTTGTAGTGGGTTCGATCTTACGGTGCTTGATCCCAGTGACAGAAGGGGAACCGACACGTATGTATCGTTGCTACTAAGGATAACAAGATGAGATCTATATCTCCGCAATAGATAAACGGATCTCGTCTACATCATGTCATCGTTCTTATTGCATTACTCTGTTTTTCCATGAACTTAATACACTAGATGCATGTTGGATAGCGGTCGATGTGTGGAGTAATAGTAGTAGATGCAGGCAGGAGTCAGTCTACTAATCTTGGACGTGATGCCTATATAATGATCATTGCCTGGATATCGTCATGATTATTTGAAGTTCTATCAATTGCCCAACAGTAATTGTTTTCCCACCGTTTGTTATTTTTCTCGAGAGAAGCCACTAGTGAAACCTACGCCCCCCGGGTCTCTTTTCATCATATTTGCCTTTGCGATCTATTTTCCCTTGCATTTATTTTCAGATCTATTAAACCAAAAATACAAAAATACCTTGCTGCAATTTATTTGTTTCGCGATCTATTTATCCTATCTACCACCTTTTTACCTCACGTTATCTTGCCTACTTGAGGCGCCGTACCCGGAAGGGATTGACAATCTGTTGTAGGGTGGAACCCTAGGTGAAGATCTTTCACGAATTGGAGGGGGAATCCCCAAGAACAAGATGAACACAAGAGAGAAAACAAGAGGAACACTCAAGAACAATTCAAATCACACATCCACTAGACCAACAAACACACAAGATCCACAAGGTACATGAACAATTAAAGGGAAACAAGATACATGGTAGAGTTCATCCCAAATCCTATGAAGGAGATGAGGGCTTGATGATCTAGGTAGATCCTTCCCTCAAGGGGGGCTTGAATCCCTAGGGATCGTCTCCAATGGAGGTCTTGTACTCCAATGGAGTCTTCTCTCTCAAGAGGAATCCCACAAGGGGAGGTACATGAGCTAAGCTCTATGATTTGTGTCTATTCTTAGCTGTCCTACAAATGAGCTAGGTGGGAGGTACTTATAGTCTAGGGACGAAATAGAGGGAGAGGGGGATATAAAGGTCCAAAATGACCCTGAAAACGCACACACTCTCGGAGGGGTCCGGGCACCCGGGGCGCGGACGACCGGGCACCCGGTCCGGTCAGGGAGGCTGCACCCTTGGCGCTGAAGAGGCCGGTCACCCGGGGGTAGTGGCCCGAGCACCCGGGGTGGTGGCAGGCGGCACCCGACGAGAGGGGGCCGGGCACCCGGAGGCGATGGCAGCAGCTCCAGCGGGAGGGGCCGGGCACTCGGGGCCAGTTGGCCGGGCACCCGAGACGGCAGGGGCAGCGCCCAGGCGGGGTCGGGCACTCGGGCCCCTGGTGGCCGGGCACGCGGGGTGGCCAGAGGCCAGGCCAGCCGGCGGCTGGGGGGGGGGGGGGGGGGCGGGCACCCGGGGAGGTCCGAGGCCTTCCTTGCTTCGTGCCTCGCGCGTCCTTCTTCCTTCTCCTCGGTACCTATGAGTGCATAGAATTTCCATTTGAGGTAGAATTCGACTCTCGCGTGAATCCGAATGAAACTCAAAGAGGAAAGAGTTCACCTCGGTTTCGATGGTGCGTGCGCGAGCTCTCGCCGTAGGTTCTCTTCGTGCTTGCGGTGGTAGAGCGACGTGCATGATGATGGTCGAGGGATGCTCCGCATCATCTCCCCCCCTTGGGAGAGATCCGTCCACGGATCGTGATCTTCATCACCATGGGAAAGAGTGGGCGTCGCCGTGTAGAAGTGGACAACCACCAAGCACTTATCAAGTTGAAGCTCGAAATGGGCACTCTCCAATGTCGCACCGTCTCGTGATTCCTTCAAAAGGAGCAAGTATAACAAACACTTGGAAAAACAAATGTGGTTAGCGTAAGTGCTAAACCTAGCATTCAAGAGGTGATTCACCAAACAAGTGTCGTCATCAAGAATAGCATGTGGTGTGACAAGGGATTGTGACATGTTATGTAAGCACATAAATTGAGCACAATCAAGGACATCATGGAAACAAGCATGTAAATGTGAGGTAAAGATGCTAAAACGGTTGACAAGAGAACAAGCATCAACCTCAAGATCATAGCAAGCATGAATAGGACTCTCAACGAACGGTCTATGGTAGGCATAAGAGTCATTCACAACACCAAATGAAAGGCAATGTGTAAACACATGGGTCAAGTGTAAGACAATCCAAGCATAATGTGCATATGGTGTGGTGAAGATAGTGTGGCACTCAACACAATAGAAAGAGCAATTGTTCATCATGTGTGAGGCAATCAAATCAATCATGCGACAAGTAATGGGACATGGCATATGTGAAGTAATGACATTGTTGCAACCAAACATGTGATAGGAGCAAGTAATCCAAGAATTGGATGCAACATGAGAAAGCATAGAAATCAAGTCGTGCAAACTAGTGGAGCTAAGATGCAACACACTAGAGGAACTCATGGCAATCATGTCATGTGAGCAAATAATAAGCATAGACAATGCACATGGCATATCGCAAACACGAACACAAAGCAAGATCATAGTATCATCGTAGGAATGTGGCATAAATGGAACATGGCAATAACAAGCAATATCTCCACCAAGCTTGCAAATACACATACAAGTAGTAGAATCAATCATCATGTGTAATGCAAAGCATGGGTCACAAATGCATGGCAAAGGCATAGGAATGAGCATATCATGCAAAGTGAACATGGCAAGATGGGCATAGAATGTGTAATGAACGATAACCCATAGAAAAGTGAGGGCCATGTAGAAGAAATGCGCGAAGTCTTTGCGCGAAGAGAGCGGTGGGAAAGACACTCCAAGGGATCCCAAGTCATCGTTGCTCTCTAGAGCTCGTTTTGTCAACTTGTGGGTTTGCGAGGTTGACAAGTATTCATGGGTACCTACACAAAAGAGACACAAACCAAAGAAATTGTGTTCGTGGTAAATGTACACATCATCCATCATGATGTGTATGTGCATGTGTGAGTTAGCACAAGATAAGCATCGCTCAAAGAAATTTGATGCATGGTATATGAACATGTCATCTATCATGAAAGAATAGTTGTTATGTATGACACGATGGGGATGCAAATTTAGCATAGAAGTATATGGCACATCAATAGCATGTTTATTCATGGGCAGCATATTGTGCGCACAATTATTGGGATCATGCAATGGATAGGATGAAGCAAAATCTCCTAATATGGATGAGGAAACTATGGGGGTCTCCTCATGAGCAATAGCGGAAACATCATATGGAGAAAATGGAGAACATCTAAAACAATGCATATCCGAACCTAGGTGGTCATGGCATGGCAAATGAGATTAATGATGCAAAGGGATCATATCAATACCATCACAAGAAAAAAATCCAATAACCAAGGGCTTGTCGTCTATGCCATATGTGCAAATTGGGTTAATTTTAATGGCATATGCATAGTCACTATGATGAGATTGCAAATATGACATATTGTTGATCTCATGCATAGCATATGACAAGTCAAGCGGTTTGTCAAACATGATGTGGCCAAGAGAATTATCACAAGAAATCCTATGTAACATGGCATCACAACTAATAGACTCCACATGAGAATCATCATACTCATCATAAATGGGCAAGTCATCGCATGGGGAAATCGCACTAGCATGAAGCATGGAAATAGGTGGATCAACATCATGCAAGCAATCAATGTCAAGAATGTCCACTAGTGGGACAAGAGCATCACTGTCACCTATGTTACTGATGTCATTCCACTTATGTGGTGTAGGTGAGGTGGCAAAGACCAAATGGTGGTCATCATCTTCATCTTGATGGAACCATGTGGGGGGTGCATCATATTCCACCATGGCCATCGTCTTGTCCAAAGGAAGGACGAAGTCATCACGGATCGGCGTATAATCATATATGGGACCTAGCACCAAATGAGAAGACACAATCGAGGTAGAGGTTAAGTTGTTAGAAATCAAAATGGCCTCACATGCCGTATCAACTACCTCACTCTCTCTATGTGGTGGTGGCTCACTCACTCCCTCAAGGTAGGTGCACTCAATGTCACATATGGTGGAGTCACTCAAATCACTCAAGTGGTGGTGTTGGTGGCTCTCCTCACATGGGAATCGTGGCAACTCATCATATATGGGACTAGTGATGAAGTCACTCTCACTCTCCATATGGTGGCAAAAGTCACTCAAGTCATCATACGTTGCCGTGGTCGAAGGGAAAATCCCATGCTCAACCATCTCGTCGTTGTCGCCGTGGATGAAGGCCGAGGATGGCACATCATCGCTCTCCTCCATGACCGAAGGGAAAATCCCATGCTCAATCATCTCGTCACCGTCGTCGTGGAGGAAGGCCGATGTATGCGTACTCATCGGAGGTAGGCGAAGATGCCATACGGCCAAAGGCGAAGATGCCTTGATGACACTTGGCGAAGATGCCGAAGTGGTCGTAGTAGTCATAGCTCCGTCTTGGTGGTGCTTGTCTCACGGTCTTCTCTTGTGCTCATGATGTCTGGCCGTAGCTTGATGTAGAGCTTTTTGGGACTTGTAGGTGTACGCATCGCGAGCAGCTTCATCTTGATGGTGTTGTAGTGTTTGAGCTCGATGACGTTCCGAAGATTGGCCACTTGAGCGTCGCCGCCTTGAAGACAACGAAGTGGAAGAAGACTTGTAGTTGGCCACCATGTCTCGTACTTGATCCCTTTGTTCGGCCAACTTGGTGTCGAGGTAGTCCCTTATCCTTGCTTCATTTTGGCAATGTCGATGGCGAGTCGCTCAATGCCTTGCATTGCTCGTTGTAGTCCGAAGATGGATGTTTTGGTGATGCAGTCGTTCGCGTTGTCGTTGTCGTGGAAGACTGGAGATGAAATGCCCTGCCTATCCATCAGAAGACTCGAGTAGAGGTGAGTAGGAAATGAGATAAACAATACCAAGTTACCTTTTCCCAAAGTTGAGGATGTATCCCGTTTCACTCAATGTGAGATGAAAGAATAGTGGAATTGGTACCAGACTTGTTCACTCACACCTACCAAGTAAAGCTTATGGCGGAGCTCGGTGAGGATAGTGGCACAAAAATTTGATGCAAAATGTTAGCAAGAGTCAATAATGTTGGAAAAGATTCACAAATTCGCAAGTAAAACAAGTAGACCAATAGCAATATGTGGCGCACGAAAATACACACACGGATAGATAAATGGGGTCGTGCAACCAAGGAATGAGCACAAAATGTGGAATCCATGAAAAACGCTCGTGTTGCACAACTCAAGAGAGACGCTAGCATGATTGCTCAATAGGCGGATACGACACTTTTGCACAACCTAGGAGATGCAAAATGTATGAGATTTCTATCCCAAGTATGCTATATGTATGATGTTCCTGATGTTATTCTCAAGATGATTCAAGATGATCGGATATGACAATCTTATGTGCAATGTGGTATGATGCTATGGCTCTTGCTCACGAGCTCTTTGATCTCTTTTCCTTTTGCTTAAAAGCTTATTCTCTTTTTTTATATGGCCACTTATGCGAAATGCACAAACCAAGTTAGCAATTGTGTATATATGGGAACAATCTTGTGACACAAGGGATGATATGATGATACCAAGATGATACCAATATGATATGGTATGTATGCAATGGAAGGTATGGATCACTAATGTGCACAAGTAACGTTGCCGACAATACACAAATGGCTAGTGATACGTCTCCGTCGTATCTATAATTTTTGATTGTTCCATGCCAATATTATTCAACTTTTATATACTTTTGGCAACTTTTTATACTAGTTTTTGGGACTAACATATTGATCTAGTGCCCAGTGCCAGTTCCTGTTTGTTGCATGTTTTTTGTTTCGCAGAAACCCAATATCAAACGGAGTCCAAACGGGATAAAAACGGACGGAGAATTATTTTGGAATATTTGTGATTTTTGGAAGGAAGAATCAACGCGAAATGGTGCCCGAGGTGGCCACGAGAGTGGCCCATGCCACCACTCCAGGGGGGCACGCCCCCTATCTTGTGGGCCACCCGTAAGGCGGTTGATGCCCTTCTTTGGCTGCAAGAAAGCTAAATTTTGGAAAACGATCTGGGCAAAGGTTTCAATCCAATCGGAGTTACGGATCTCCAGATATAAAGGAAACGGTGCCAGGGCAGAATTCCAGAACGCAGAAATAGAGAGATAGATCCAATCTCGGAGGGGCTCTCGCCCCTCCCACGCCATGGGAGCCAAGGACCAGAGGGGAAACCCTTCTCCCATCTAGGGAGGAAGTCAAGGAAGAAGAAGAAGAAGGGGGGCTTGATGACCCACAAGTGTAGGGGATCTATCGTAGTCCTTTCGATAAGTAAGAGTGTCGAACCCAACGAGGAGCAGAAGGAAATGATAAGCGGTTTTCAGTAAGGTTTTCTCTGCAAGCACTGAAATTGTAGGTGATAGATATTTTTGTGATAAGATAAATAGTAACGAGTAACAAGTAAAGAAAGTAAATAAAGTGCAGCAAGGTGGACCAATCCTGTATGTAACAAAGGATAAGCCTGGACAATTTCTAATAATGAGAAAGGAGCTCCCGAGGACACATTGGGAATTATCGTCAACCTAGTTTTCATCACGTTCATATGATTCGCGTTCGGTACTTTGATAATTTGATATGTGGGTGGACCGGTACTTGGGTACTGCCCTAACTTGGACAAGCATCCCACTTATGATTAACCCCTATTGCAAGCATCCGCAACTACAAAAGAAGTATTAAGGTAAACCTAACCACAACATTAAACATATGGATCCATATAAGCCCCTAACGAAGCAACGCATAAACTAGGGTTTAAGCTTCTGTAACTCTAGCAACCCATCAGCTACTTATTACTTCCCCATGCCTTCCTCTAGGACCAAATAATGGTGAAGTGTCATGTAGTCGACGTTCACATAACACCACTAGAGGAAAAGACAACATACATCTCATCAAAATATCGAACGAATACCAAATTCACATGACTACTAATAGCAAGACTTCACCCATGTCCTCAGGAACAAACGTAACTACTCACAAAGCATATTCATGTTCATAATCAGAGGAGTAATAATATGCATAAAGGATCTGAACATATGATCTTCCACCAAGTAAACCAATTAGCGTCAACTACAAGGAGTAATCAACACTACTAGCAACCCACAGGTACCAATTTGTGGTTTTGATGCAAGATTGGATACAAGAGATGAACTAGGGTTTTGAGAGGAGATGGTGTTGGTGAAGATGTTGATGGAGATTGACCCCCTCCCGATGAGAGGATGGTTGGTGATGACGTTGGTGATGATTTCCCCCTCCCGGAGGGAAGTTTCCCCGACAGAACAGCTCTGCCAGAGCCCTAGATTGATTCCGCCAAGGTTCCGCCTCGTGGCGGCGGAGTTTCGTCCCATAAGCTTGCCCATAATTTTTTCCAGGGTAAAAGTGATGATATAGCAGAAGATGGACGCCGGAGGCCCACCAGGGGGCCCAGGAGATAGGGGGCGCGCCCCCTGTCTCCTGGACAGGGAGTGGGCCCCCTGGCGTATTTCTTTCGCTCATAAATTCTTATTAATTCCAAAAAGTTGTTTCGTGGAGTTTCAGGACTTTTGGAGCTGTGCAGAATAGGTTTCCAATGTTTGCTCCTTTTCCAGCCAGAATTCCAGCTGCCAGCATTCCCCCTCTTCATGGTAAACCTTGTAAAATAAGAGAGAATAGCCATAAGTATTGAGATATAATGTGTAATAATAGCCCATAATGCAATAAATATTGATATAAAAGCATGATGCAAAATGGACGTATCAACTCCCCCAAGCTTAGACCTCGCTTGTCCTCAAGCGGAAGCCGAAATCGAAAAATATGTCCACATGTTTAGAGATAGAGGTGTCGATAAAAATAAAATTCGGACATGAGGGCATCATGATCATTCTTATAACAGCAGCATATATAGATTTTGCCATATGATTTCCTATGCTCAAGTGACAAGCAATTCACAATATCAAGTATGGTTCAAAAACTTCATTGGGAACTAACAAACTATAATCATAGTCATTGAAGCAATTGCAATTTATCCTAACATCAGAAAGAGTCAACAATAGAGCTTTTCAGCAAGCTCACATACTCAACTATCTCGTAGTCTTCTACAATTGCTAACACTCACGCAGTACTTGTGGTTATAGAGTTTCAGCCGGACACTGAGAAAGATAGGGGCTTATTCTGTTGCCTCCCAACGTATTCACCTTTAGATGATGTCAACAATAATAGCCCATGCTAACTTACATCCAATTGGATATACATATACATATATATATATATATATATATATATATATATATATATATATATATATATATATATATATATCATGATCTTTCAAACACGAGGAGCTTGCCAAAGGATAAAATGAAAAAAGGGAAAGGTGAGGATCACCTTGACTCAAGCATAAAGTAAAAACATAAAGTAAAAGATAGGCCCTTCGCAGAGGGAAGCAGAGGTTGTCATGCGCGTTTAGGGTTGATGCACAAAATCTTAATGCAAAAGAACGTCACTTTATATTGCCCCTTGTATGTGGACCTTTATTATGCAGTCCGTCGCTTTTATTACTTCCACAACAAGTTTGTACAAAGCTTATTTTCTCTGCACTAATAAGTCATACATATCTAGATAGCAATTTTTATTGCTTGCACCGATGACAACTTACTTGAAGGATCTTACTCAATCCATAGGTAGGTATGGTGGACTCTAATGGCAAAACTGGGTTTAAGGGTATTTGGAAGCACAAGTAGTATCTCTACTTGGTGCAAGGAATTTGGCTAGCATGAGGGGGAAAGGCAAGCTCAACATGTTTGGAAGGTCAATGACAATATACTTTAACTGAGATGTCGGAAAACATAAACCATTACGTTGTCTTCCTTGTCTAACGTCAACTCTTTTAGCATGTCATACTTAATGAGTGCTTCACAATCATAAAAGATGTCCAAGATAATATATTTATATGTGAACCCCTCTTTCCTTATCACTTTGTATTAATTGCAATGATGACCAAGGCTACGTTCATCAACTCTCAACAATTTTTATGCCTCATACTTTCTATGTGTGAAGCTATCACTATCCATAAGATCAATATGAACTCTTTTATTCTTTCTACTTTCTCAAGATCATAGCAACATAACAAAGCCCTTGACTCAACACTAAAATTTATTATAGATAACTCACGGACTCGATTACAAAAAGAGATCACAAAGCAAAACTCAAAACTACTTGATATCAAGACTTCAATCTACTAGATCAAGATACTACTAAAATGATCAAACTAAATAAAGCGGTAAAGATAGGAGTGTGATGGTGATACGATACTGGGGCACCTCCCCCAAGCTTGGCAGTTGCCAAGGGGAGTGCCCATAACCATGTGATTATGTCCTCGGAGGTGATGGAGGTGGTGATGATGACGGTGGATAATCGCACATTGAGCATAAAAGTTCCTCCAACTTGCGGATAATGCCCTTAAGCCCAACAATATGATCCTTCAACAGAATATTCTCCTATGTGAGATACTTGTTCTGTATGCGAGCTAACTCAATCATCTTGAAAGCTTCAATCTCTGTTGGAGTAAATAGGTTAGGTAAAGGTTGAGGGATGTCTTCTTCTTTCACCGCCGGAGCTTGAACCTCCATGGCCTTCTTGATCCCTTCATCCTTGTTGATCTCTTATGGTTCTTCTCTTTTCATCTCTATCTTTAATAGCCAAGCATCCTTGTCTTCGTTGTTGGAGGAGGGCGACGTCATGGTGCTCTTGATCTGAAACAGAAACAGCTCAAAACGGAAACATAGGATATTTGTGTAATACGGTGGTCAAAACCTTCGGGAGTATATATAATGAATTTTTACCGACCAAAATACGTAACGTGCAAGAAAACAGAGTCCGGGAGGCACACGAGGTGCCCACGAGACAGGGGGCGCGCCCTACAGGGGGGGGGCGCCCTCCACTCTCGTGGGGGCCTCGTGTCCCTTTCGGACTACTTCTTTCCTCCTAAAATTCTTAAATAGTCCAAAACTGATAAAAATTGCCATTAGAGTTGTTTTGGAGTCGGTTTACTTACCGTACCACATACCTATACCTTTTCGGAGTCTGGAACATTCTGGAAAGTGTCCCTTATGTATTCCTCAGGGGTTACGGTTTCAATAATATTAGTTTCAACATTGATAGGATTACCTGAAATATAATATTTAATTCTTTGACCGTTTACCACCCTCGGATTTGTGCCTTCGAAGTTGTTGATTTTTATAGCACCAGAACGATAGACCTCCTCGATAACGTAGGGACCTTTCCATTTTGAGAGGAGTTTTCCTGCAAAAAATCTTAAACGAGAGTTGAATAATAACACATAATCTCCTACGTTAAACTCACGCTTTTGTATCCTCTTATCATGCCAGCTTTTGACTTTTTCTTTGAATAGCTTGGCATTCTCATATGCTTGGGTTCTCCATTCATCAAGTGAACTAATATCAAACAACCTCTTCTCACCGGCAAGTTTGAAATCATAATTGAGCCCTTTGATAGCCCAATATGCCTTATGTTCAAGTTCTAGAGGTAAATGACATGCTTTTCCATAAACCATCTTATATGGAGACATACCCATAGGATTTTTGTATGCAGTTCTATAGGCCCATAATGCATCATCAAGTTTTTTGGACCAATTCTTTCTAGGTCTATTCACAGTCTTTTGCAAAATTAATTTGAGCTCTCTATTGCTCAACTCTACTTGACCACTAGACTGTGGATGATAAGGAGATGCTATTCTATGATTGACATCATACTTAGCAAGCATCTTACGGAAAGCACCATGAATAAAATGTGAACCACCATCAGTCATACGATATCTAGGGACTCCAAACCTCGGAAAAATAACTTCTTTAAGCATTTTAATAGAAGTGTTATGATCAGCACTACTAGTTGGAATAGCTTCTACCCACTTAGTAACGTAATCAACAGCAACTAAAATATGAGTATAACCATTAGAGGCAGGAAAAGGTCCCATATAATCAAAGCCCTAAACATCAAACGGTTCAATAACAAGAGGATAATTCATAGGCATTTCTTGACGTCTACTAATGTTACCTATTCTTTGACATTCATCACAAGATAAGACAAACTTACGAGCATCTTTAAAAAGAGTAGGCCAATAAAAACCAGATTGTAGTACCTTGTGTGCAGTTCTATCTCCAGCGTGGTGTCCCCCATAAGATTCAGAGTGACACTTGCGTAGAATCTGTTCCTGTTCATGCTCAGGCACACAACGTCTAATAACACCATCTACTCCTTCTTTATAAAGGTGTGGATCATCCCAGAAGTAATGTCTTAAATCATAGAAGAACTTTTTCTGTTGCTGGTATGTGAAACTAGGCAGTATATATTTAGCAACAATGTAATTAGCATAATTAGCATACCAAGGAGCAGTACGAGAAGCATTGACGACCACTAATTGTTCATCAGGAAAGCTATCATTAATAGGCAGTGGGTCATCAAGAACATTCTCTAACCTAGACAAGTTGTCTGCAACGGGGTTCTCGGCTCCCTTTCTATCAATAATATGCAAGTCAAATTCTTGGAGCAGGAGAACCCATCTAATGAGTCTAGGCTTAGCATCTTTCTTTTCCATAAGATATTTAATAGCAGCATGATCAGTGTGAATAGTAACTTTGGAATCAACAATATAAGGTCTAAACTTATCACATGCAAACACAACTACTAAGAACTCTTTTTTAGTAGTAGCATAATTTCTCTGGGCAGTATCAAGAGTCTTACTAGCATATTGGATAACATTCAATTTCTTATCGACTCTTTGCCCTAAAACAACACCTACAGCATAATCACTAGCATCGCACATAATTTCAAAAGGTAAATTCCAATCAGGCGGCTGGATAATAGGTGCAGTGATCAAAGCTTTCTTAAGTACTTCAAATGCTTCTACACAATCATCATCAAAGACAAAAGGAACATCTTTTTGCAATAAATTAGTCAGAGGCCTAGAGATTTTAGAAAAGTCCTTAATGAACCTCCTATAAAAACCGGCGTGACCAAGGAAACTTCTTATACCTTTTATGTCCTTGGGACATGGCATCTTTTCAATAGCATCAACTTTGGCCTTATCAACTTCAATACCT
Source organism: Triticum timopheevii (assembly GCA_963921465.1). Taxonomy (NCBI): domain Eukaryota; kingdom Viridiplantae; phylum Streptophyta; class Magnoliopsida; order Poales; family Poaceae; genus Triticum; species Triticum timopheevii. The sequence goes on along the minus strand of OY997272.1, from coordinate 465,643,016 downwards.
CTCTCGGAGATCTTGTGCCCCAAGACAATGCCTTCATTAACCATAAAGTGAAACTTTTCCCAATTCAAGACGAGACTAGTGTCTTCGCATCTCTGCAAAACTTGATCAAGGTTGCTCAAACAATCATCAAAAGAGGATCCGTAGACTGAGAAGTCATCCATGAATACCTCACAAATCTTTTCACAAAAATCATAGAATATAGCCATCATGCATCTTTGAAAGGTAGCAGGTGCATTACATAAACCAAAAGGCATACGTCTATAAGCAAAAGTACCAAAAGGGCAAGTAAAAGTAGTTTTAGATTGATCCTCCGCTGATACAGGTATCTGAGAGAAACCAGAATAACCATCTAGAAAGCAGAAATGTGTGTGTTTGGATAGTCTTTCTAGCATTTGATCAATAAAAGTTAAAGGGTAATGATCTTTCTTAGTAGCTTTATTTAACTTATGGAAATCAATTGCCATCCTATAACCTGTAATAATTCTTTGCGGGATCAATTCATCTTTATCATTAGGAACAACGGTAATACCTCCCTTTTTAGGAACACAATGAACAGGGCTTACCCATTCACTATCAGCAACGGGATAAATAATACCCGCCTCAAGGAGCTTTAGCATCTCCTTTCTTACCACTTCGTTCATCTTGGGATTTAGTCGTCGTTGAGGATCTCTAATCAGTTTGGCATCATCCTCCAAAGTAATTTTGTGTTGACATAACGTGGGACTAACGCCCTTAAGATCATCTAGAGTATATCCAATAGCTTCTCTGTGCTTCTTTAGAGTTTTCAATAATCTTTCTTCTTCTTTCTCTGAAAGGTTAGCACTAATAATAACATGATATATTTCTTTTTCATCAAGATAAGCATACTTAAGATTATCAGGTAAGGGTTTAAGTTCAAACACGGGATCACCCTTGGGTGGAGGGGGATCCCCAAGAATTTCAACAGGAAGGTTATGTTTCAGCATAGGTTCCTGTTTAAGGAACACTTCATCTATTTCCTCCCTTTCCTTCATAAACATATCGTTTTCATGGTCTAGCAAATATTGTTCTAACGGATCAGTTGGAGGAACAGCAATGGAAGCAAGACCAATAATTTCATCCTTACTAGGTGGTTCCCTTTCACGAGGTTGTCTACTAAACTTAGCGAAATTAAACTCATGAGACATACCATCAATGCCAATAGTGACAATATTCTTTTTACAATTAATCTTAGCACTAGCAGTATTCAAGAAGGGTCTACCAAAAATAATGGGACAAAAATCATCTTGTGGGGAACCAAGAACAAGAAAACCAGCAGGGTATTTAACCTTCCCACACAAAACTTGAACATCTCTAACAATCCGAATAGGTTTAATGGTATCCCTATTAGCAAGCTTAATAGTAACATCAATGTCTTCTAATTCAATGGGTGCAATGTCATGCATAATTTCTTTATATAAATCATAAGGTATCGCACTAGCACTAGCACCCATATCACATAAGCCATGATAACAATGGTTTCCTATTTTAACAGAGATAACAGGCATGCCTACGACAGGTCTACGTGTCTTAGTATCAGGTCTAGCAATATTAGCAGTCTCACCCAAGAAATAAATAACATGCCCATCCAAATCCTCATCCAAGAGATCTTTAACCATAGCAATACTAGGTTCAACATTAATTTGCTTAGGAGGTGTATAAGTCCTAGTATTACTCTTACGAACAACAGTCGAAGCTTTAGCATGATCCTTTATCCTAACAGGAAAAGGAGGTTTTTCAACATAAGCAGTATGAACGATAGGATCACTATAGGTAATAGTCTTTTCTTCGACTGTAATAGGTGCAACTACTTTCACTTCAACATGAGGATTATATTTAAACCACTTCTCTTTAGGGAGATCAACGTGGGTAGCAAAAGATTCACAGAAAGTAGCTACTATCTCAGAGTCAAGTCCATACTTAGCGCTAAATCCACGGAAAGCATCGGTATCCATAAAAGATTTAACACAATCGAACTTAGGTGTCATACCTGACTCCTTACCATCGTCGGAACCCCAATCTTTAGAGTTGCGTTTAATTCTTTCCAATAAGTCTCATTTGAAATCAATAGTCTTCAGCATATAAGAACCAGCACAGGAAGTATCGAGAAGGTTGCGATTATCAAGAGAAAGCCGAGCATAAAAGTTCTGAATAGTCATTTCCCGAGAGAGCTCATGATTGGGGCATGAATATAACATTGACTTAAGACTCCCCCAAGCTTGAGCGATGCTTTCTCCTTCGCGAGGCCAGAAATTATATATGTAATTACGATCATGATGAACAAGATGCATAGGATAGAACTTCTGGTGAAATTCCAACTTCAATCGCTTATAATTCCAAGATCCCGTATCATCACATAGCCTATACCATGTCAATGCATCTCCCTTCAAAGATAAAGGGAAGACCTTCCTTTTGACAACATAATCGGGAATACCTGCAAGCTTAAATAATCCACAAACTTCATCCACAAAGATAAGGTGTAAATCGGGATGCAATGTTCCATCTCCTGCAAATAGATTAGCTAGCAGTTTTTCTATCATACCCGAAGGAATATCAAAGTAAATATTTTCATAAACTTCAGTAGGTTGAGGAGCAACTCTTTGCTCTTCTGGTTGGGGTGAAGATACCCCAAACAAGCCCCTCAAAGGATTAGTTTTCATAGTGACAAGTAACAGAAAATTTCAGCACACTATATAAATGTTTCCTTACCAAGTTCCACTCACCAAAAGCGCTACACTCCCCGGCAACGGTGCCAGAAAAGAGTCTTGATGACCCACAAGTGTAGGGGATCTATCGTAGTCCTTTAGATAAGTAAGAGTGTCGAACCCAACGAGGAGCAGAAGGAAATGATAAGCGGTATGAGTAACAAGTAAATAAAGTAAATAAAGTGCAGCAAGGTGGCTCAATCCTTTATGTAACAAAGGATAAGCCTGTACAATTTCTAATAATGAGAAAGGAGCTCCCGAGGACACATTGGGAATTATCGTCAAGATAGTTTTCATCACGTTCATATGATTCGCGTTCGGTACTTTGATAATTTGATATGTGGGTGGACCGGTACTTGGGTACTGCCCTAACTTGGACAAGCATACCACTTATGATTAACCCCTATTGCAAGCATCTGCAACTACAAAAGAAGTATTAAGGTAAACCTAACCACAACATTAAACATATGGATCCATATAAGCCCCTAATGAAGCAACACATAAACTAGGGTTTAAGCTTCTGTCACTCTAGCAACCCATCAGCTACTTATTACTTCCCCATGCCTTCCTCTAGGCCCAAATAATGGTGAAGTGTCATGTAGTCGACGTTCACATAACACCACTAGAGGAAAAGACAACATACATCTCATCAAAATATCGAACGAATACCAAATTCACATGACTACTAATAGCAAGACTTCACCCATGTCCTCAGCAACAAACGTAACTACTCACAAAGAATATTCATGTTCATAATCATAGGAGTAATAATATGCATAAAGGATCTGAACATATGATCTTCCACCAAGTAAACCAATTACCATCAACTACAAGGAGTAATCAACACTACTAGCAACCCACAGGTACCAATTTGTGGTTTTGATACAAGATTGGATACAAGAGATGAACTAGGGTTTTGAGAGGAGATGGTGCTGGTGAAGATGTTGATGGAGATTGACCCCCTCCCGATGAGAGGATCGTTGGTGATGACGTTGGTGATGATTTCCCCCTCCCGGATGGAAGTGTCCTTGGTAGAACAGCTCTGCCAGAGCCCTAGATTGATTCCACCAAGGTTCCGCCTCGTGGCGGCGGAGTTTCGTCCCGTTAGCTTGCCCATGATTTTTTCCAGGGTAAAAGTGATGATATAGTAGAAGATGGACGCCGGAGGCCCACCAGGGGGCCCTGGAGATAGGGGGCGTGCCCTATAGGGGGGGGGTCCCCTGTCTCCTGGACAGGGTGTGGGCCCCCTGGCGTATTTCTTTCGCTCATAAATTCTTATTAATTCCAAAAAGTTGTTTCATGGAGTTTCAGGACTTTTGGAGCTGTGCAGAATAGGTTTCCAACGTTTGCTCCTTTTCCAGCCAGAATTCCAGCTGCCGGCATTTCCCCTCTTCATGGTAAACCTTGTAAAATAAGAGAGAATAGCCATAAGTATTGAGATATAATGTGCAATAACAGCCCATAATGAAATAAATATTGATATAAAAGCATGATGCAAAATGGACGTATCAGGGCTCTCTACCCCTTGCTTCCGGTGGCGCCGGAGCGCTGCCTAGGCCATCATCATCACCGCTGAAAGAACATGCGGTGCCCCATGTTTGGTTTTGGTAATTGATGACAATCTCTATGGACTAATGGTTGTCTTGAGTTATATTTGAAGGATTTGTCCATAGGCTTTTCTTGAAGTCCATGTGTTGGTTTCAAGGAGTTTATGAGTTGACCAAGGTGTTATTAAGGAATTATCCAAAGATTGGTCATGTGAGTGTTGAGCTTATTGCAAGCATGTCTTGAAGAAGAAGATTGTGTGATCATTCATGTTTACCTTCAAGACATCATCCAAATGAAGAGAGTTGGAAAGATTCAAGGTTGATCAAGACTAAGTCAAGAGTGAATGAAGTTGATCAACTCACAAAGCCTAGAAGTTGTACCGAGAGGGATCAAGTGATCCCATAGTATGGTAAGCTTTGTCCATTGCACTTTGTGTACTAACCCATGGTCTATGTGGGGTTAGGTACGTGTCCATGGGCATGCGTCAAGAGGAAGATATCGTACAACCCATGGAAAGGATGACATCAAGTGGTGAGTGTCATCATGATTGCCGTGTGCAAGTTCAAGTGGAGCATCACGAAGAGATCAAGTGCAAATATTTCCATCCTTTGTGGTGTCAATGGTCTTGTGAAGATGTGCCGAAGAGAGGATCACCCATAGTGGATTATGGGGGAGCAATCATCTAGTCTTCATCGAGCCAACGCAATCAAGAAAGGTGGTCCAACTTGAGGGAGTCAAGATCGTCATCATCTAGCTCAAGTGGACCATGTGCAAGGCAAAGGTTTTCCCTTGATAGTTTTTCTATTTTACCGGAATCGTGGTGGTATTTGGGAGACCGGGTTATAGGATAGTTTGCCGTACTATCAAGGGGGGCTCTCAAGTTGGTAGCTTGATCGTATCGTTAGTAGAGAGCTCAAACAATTGCATCCTTGCATCATGTTTCTTGGTTCTTGTTTGGTTCTCTTTGTGAGTCTTAGAGCTTATGGTCATCTTGATGACAAGCTTTAGTTCATCGAAAATGGAGTTCGCATGTGTCTTCTATGATGTTTTCGGTGTTGGAGGTTTTACCGATCTTATCCGAGGAAGGGTTCTCACCATTTTCCTATGGGCCTTTTCTAATTTTCTTCTTATTGATATTTCTTTCAAGATTGTGTTAGCCCTTGTCGCTAGCTTTCCAACAAACTTGGTTTCATCGAATTCGGGGTCCGTTTGCAAAAGTTGTGGCAGTTTTGGTGTTCTGAAAAGGCTGCAGCGGTACTACCACGAATTGAAGCGGATGTAATTTTTTACTACCGCTCCAGAGCGATACTACCGCGGCTCCTACAGCGGTAGTACCGCTTCAGACCAAAAACTCGTCCCAAGTACTGCGGTGGTAGGCCCTGATGTAATTTTTTAGTACCGCTCGTAAGCAGTAGGACCGCTACCCTTAGCAGTAGTACCGCTATCCCTAGCGGCAGTACCATGAGGTCAAGCGGTACTACCGCTCCGACGGTTCTTCTGGCATGTTTGCCTCCTCGCTATTGTGTTTCAAAGGGGTAATACCGCCCTAGCGGTAGTACCGCTCCTTGGAGCGGTAGTACCGCTCTGTGAGGGCTGTGAGCATAATGGTTGGATTTTTTCCCACCTATAAAAGAGGGTCTTCTTCCCCAATGAACCTTATCCTTGGAGCTCGTGTTCTTCCCCCATTGTTGACCTTCTTCGAGCTTGCTAACTCTCAATCCCTCCATGGATTCTTGCTAGTTTTTGAGGGAAAAGAGAGAGGAGATCTAGATCCACATTTCCACCAATCACTTTCTCCTCTAAGTGAGGGGAACCCCTTGGATCTAGATCTTGGAGTTCTTCCTGTTCTTCTTTCGTTCTTTATCTCATTTTCCTCCCTAGCATTAGTTGCTTTGGTGGGATTTGGGAGAGAAGGACTTGGGCACTCCGTGTGCCATTGCCATTGCATTTGGTGCATCGGTTTGAGTTCTCCTCGATGATAAATGGAAGTGAAGTTTGAGAAGCTTATTACTCTTGGGTGTTTGGGCACCCTAGAGCTTGTTCCTCTTGGGTGCCTTGGCGCCCTAGACAGTTGGTGGTGTTCGGAGCTCAATCATTGTGGTGTAAAGCTCCGGGCAAGCATCGGGGTCTCCAATTAGGTTGTGGAGATCGCCCCGAGCAATTTGACGGGTTCCGGTGACCGCCCCCAAGGGTTGCCAAAGTGTACGGGTTCGGTGACCGCCCCCAAGGGTTGCCATTTGTACGGGTTCAGTGACCACCCTCAAGGGTCCCTTAGTGGAATCACGGCATCTTGCATTGTGCAAGGGCGTGAGGAGATTATGGTGGCCCTAGTGGCTTCTTGGGGAGCATTGTGCCTCCACACTGCTCCAAACGAAGATTAGCATCCGCAAGGGTGTGAACTTCGGGATACATCGTCGTCTCCGCGTGCCTCGGTTATCTCTTACCCAAGCCCTTTACTTGTGCACTTTACTTTGTGATAGCCATATTGTTCTTTGTCATTTATCTTGCTATCACATAGTTGCTTATCTTGCTTAGCATAAGTTGTTGGTGCACATAGGTGAGCCTAGTTGTTTTAAGGTTTTGTGCTTGACAAATTAATCGCTAGGTTTATTCCGCATTTGTTCAAGCCTAAACCGTAATTATTTTAAGCGCCTATTCACCCCCCTCTAGGCGACATCCTCGATCTTTCAATTGGTATCAGAGCCTCATCTCTCTTTGTTGGGCTTAACCGCCTAGAGAGTAAAGATGTCGACTAGGGGATTAGGATTCCCTGACACTCTTAGTTTCGATGGCACAAATTTTGATGTTTGGGTAATTCGCATCCTTAATCTCTGTAGGGTCATGGACCCAAATTTTAGAGCGAATTGTAGATATGGGTTTTTCTCCTCCAAAGGATCCCCAAAGCTTATCTTTAGAGGATGAGAAAAACTCTTATCTCAATGCTCAAGCTTCTAATGTGCTTTTCGATGCTTTGAGCAATGTAGTTATGTTTCAACTCATGCCGTTCTGGTATGCTCATGAGTTGTGGACAAAGCTTCAAGATAAATATGGTGTGTCCAAGTTTTGTAAGGATGATTGTTCTCCCTCCACCTCCGGCCGCATTGTATTCTCAACTTCTTCTACTTCACCTACATGTGGTTTGCCACAAGGTAATGACATGGTGAGTAGTGGTGTTCATTGCAATGATGATAATGGGCTTATTGTTGATATTCCTTCATCACTTTCTTATTGCAATGCTTCATCTTTGGACTTTAACACTCCTAGCACTCCAAATGTTTCACATGCTTGTGTTGATAGTACTTGCATATCATGTAGAAATTGCTTGACTAAATCTCATGATGATATGCTTGCTATGTCTTGTTGCCATGATAAAAATGCATCTATTTCCTCGAATTGTTGTGCTAACAATGTAGAGGAAACCGAACACTCCATGGAACAAGATGTGGTGTTTAATGGTGCCTCAAGGGATCCTACATCATCATCTATTGCTTTTTGCCTTATGGCTAAGGCGTCAAAGGTATCTTCTACTTTGTACCCCAATATGTCTCTTGATGATGATGTTGATGCTAATGATGATGAAGATAATGATGAAGAGAATGATAATGTTGCCTCCTTAAAAACTAAGTGGGAAATGATTTTTAAAGCTCTTCATAAAAATAAAATTGCTCGTTCCAACTTCATGGAAATAATGTCCATTACCATTGATGGCAAGAAATACATTGAGGAGTTGGAATGTCATCTAGAGGAGCATGAGGCCACCATTGAGAAAATGGAAGCTCATGGGCGTGATTACGCAAATGAGATCGCGGAGCTATCTCAAGCTCTTGAACATGAACAAACCACCTCCGAATCTCTTGAGGAGACTTTTGCTCTAGAATTATCTAGAGTGAGGGAATCTCATGATAGAGCTCTTGAGGTGGCCAATGATTTCAAAACTAAAAATGCTAAGCTTGAAGTTTCTCATGCTAGACTCCTTGAGGATTTTGAGCACCTCGAAAATGGCTCAAGGGTCATCAAGGGTGAGCTCATCAAACTCACCGAGTCTCATGCCCAACTTGAAGCTTCTTATTTAAAAGAGCTTGCCAAGTTGTCCTCTCCTATTGTTGTAAATGATGATGCCTGTGATACTAACTCTATTACTTGTGAAGCATCCATTTTGAAGGAGAATGTTGAGCTACGGGCTCAACTTGAGGTGCTATCTAGCAATTATGGAAAATTGGAAGAAAGTCATGAAAAGCTCTCAAGCTCTCATGATGATCTTCTAGTATCCCATAGTGTGCTAAAGATATCTCATGAGGCCATGATTGCGAAGGTAACATCTAGTGAGCCTCATGTGGACACTAGCACTACTTCTAGTCAAAATAGTATATTGCCATGTGCTAGTCCTTGTAATTCATCTACTCACAATGTTGGTACATCTTGTGATGAATTGCTTTCCTTGCCTTGTTGCTCTAACGATGAAGCTTATACTTCCTCTAGTACTTGTGTTGAGACTAACCATGTAGAGGAAATCAAAGAGCTCAAGGCCCAAGTCACTTCTTTGAAGAAAGACCTGGAAAAGAGTCATCAAGGGAAATCCACACTCAACAATATCTTGAGTGTGCAAAAATCCCCCAATGACAAAGGTGGACTTGGATTCAACTCCAATAAGAAGAAGTCCAAGATGAACAAAAGGAAGGGCCAAGAACAAGTCAAGAATTCGGCCAAGATTGTTTGCTTCAAGTGCAAAGTAGAAGGGCATCATGTTAGATCTTGCCCATTGAAGAAGAAGGCCATTAGTGTGAAGCAACAAGTGAAGAGGGCACAAGTTCAATCTCATGCTCAACCTCAAGTTGAAGAAAGGCCTCTTCTCAAGAAGACTCAAGTTAATGCTTCTCTTGTTGAGAAATCAAGTGAGAAGAAAGTGAAGAGTAGACGTTGCTACTTAAGTCGTGAGAAAGGCCACGTCGCTTCTTCATGCACTAGTGGTAACTTATCCAACCCAATTACTATTGATGATATCTATTCTCTTGGGAAGGATAAGGTTGGCAATGTGTTTGCCAAGTTTGTTGGTACTCAAAGTGGTGTCAAGAAAAGAACCATTTGGGTTGCCAAGCCTATTGTGACTAACCTCTTAGGACCCAACTTGGTTGGGGACCAGCAAGCTCAATCTTGATCAATAGGTGCTGTTGGAGGGCATTGGAGACTTGGCTACATTATGAAGAATTAAGGGGACTTCATCATTCTTATTGTCTCAAGCCAAGTCAATTGGATTATCAAGTTTCTATCTTATATCCAATGTGCCTCCTTGCGGTAACTTGTACTTAAATTGTTTACTTTGAAAGTTACTTGGCCCCTTGCATGTTTTGGTTTTGTTCCTTGCATGTGTTTGTATATGTTGCGCTTCCAACTTGCTTATCTTGAGCAATCAAGTATGTGTGTGTTGGTTTGCACATCATGTACGTGTGCGTCGTGCGATGAGCCCTTTTGCTTCTTGTTTGTATCCTAGTTGGCTCATGTGAGAGATCAATGGAACATCCCATTTTGGGGGAGTGATGTGCTTTGTGCACTTCACAATCCTATAAATGTGTGTACATGAGGAATACCATCTAGTATTGATATTACAAGATTATCTAGTCGCTAGGTGGTATATCTCTCATGAGAAATTCAAATTCTAAAAATTCCATTGATTATCTCGTGTTGGATCCTCTTATTGCCTCTTGTTAAGTTCTTATTGGTATCACATTATGGGGGAGTAATATGCTATGTGCATATTACAAGCCTAGAAAATGTGTACATTTGAGATATTATCTCCTAGAATTGATATTGTAAATTATATTGTTCCTAGGTGACATGTTAGCTCTACAAGTGGCAATTTGCTTGTGTTTGTTGTGAAGATGATATTGGATATCCTTGTTATCTACCACCGGGAATTATTTCCAAATACTTCTTGTCTTTTGACAATTGGTAGTCACTTATGTGTGGTAGAATTTATTGATCATCTTTACATTGGCTTTTGTTTTTATTTGCCTTTTCTCTTGCCAAGGCTTGTGTCAACTCCCGTTGTCTTCCATACCACTTGTGGATCTTGTTAATTTCTTGTTCTTGTCTAGTGTTTTCTAGATATAGTGAAAGTGGTGATCCCACCTTGTGCATTTTGTATTCAAAAGCAAATTCTCTATAGTACCCAACTCGTGGGGGGGCTATCCTATTTTATTTTGAACATTCTTCTTGTGATCCTTATCAAGTATGTGTTGGTGGAAGGCAAGCCGTTTTCTTTTGGTACCTTGTGCCATCATGAAACTTTGTTGAGAGCTTGGTTTGTTTTGAACCATCCTCTCTTTGGGAGTTTGACATCTTTAATTTAGTGTGTATCAATGGATATCTCATTCCTTGATGTATCTTTAATGATATCTTCCAAGTGATTATTTCTCCATTTGGTATCCTTTTCACTTGGAATTTCTTTGTCTTTTGGTTTCGGGTTTTGGAAGTCTTGAGCATGCATGTTTACTTCATGTATTTTATTTGGCTTGCTTTCTTTCTTTAACTCAATATATAGGGGAAACTCCACCTAGTCTCAATTTGCATGAGATGTGCATGAAATTCATTTTCATATCTATATGCACATTTTATGTGGAGTTTGTCCTATGTATTGGTGTTTCTAACTATTTGGTCCCGATGATTTTGGGTACCATTTTGTTTGTGTTGTTGTTCTAGGAACATTTGGAGATGCATTGGATGCTCAGCTCACTCTCAAGGAAGGTGTTGTCACCATGTGCATATTGGAGTCAAGCTAGGATGATCAATGAACTACTATCTACCTTCAATTGGTATCTACTACTTCCTTCCAATGATATCTCGGTAACAAGTATCTATTCATGCTTTCCCTTCTTGCATTCAACCTTGTGTAGGTTGTATCTTGGCATGATATTCATTTCATATCTTGTGATACTTGTTTCCCTTCTCAAAGCATCTCAAGTTCTCAACAATGATGTCTTGTTGCTAGCTGTGATGTCTTTGATGTTCGTGTGGTTGGAATTCATTTATATACAATAAGACCATATCTAGCTATGTGCTATGCTTCCAAGCAAATATCTTATTGGTATATGTATGACTTACTTTTGGATATCATGTTCCTTCATGATTGTAACTATTTCGGGTGTACATACTTCTTTGTAGATATATATATATATATATATATATATATATATATATATATATCATCATGATTTCGTCTACATAGAACCTTTTACACTTGAGAGAAACTACATCTCTAGTTGATATCCTTTCTTTCACGTCCACCTTGTCTTTCGTATGTTATTTCTTTGGTGGCTCCGTGAAATCTTTTGCCTTGAGTGCGTGTCCCCTATCGTTGCATCTTGTTGCACTCTTGTTTGGTGAAGATTATTTTCCTCTTGCGTATCTTTACGAGGCTTTTGCCATCTTAATTGGTATCCCTCGTCTTGATGAGCCTCTCATCGTCTATCTTCACCACGGGTTGTCACAAGCATAGGTTCTCTTTTTCTTATTAGTAAGCTTGTGAACCCTTTTGCCAGTTGTGTGTGGGAATTATAGGTCTTGCACCGTGTGCCTCATTCTTTCAAGACTATGTTGATGCTTAATGCTCATCCTAATTTTAGTCTTCTCAAGTGCTTCGCCATGACTCACACACATCATTTTGGTTGAGCCTATTCTTAAGTTGCCTCTTTTACATGTTGCTCAATCATGTGCTTGTTGCAAGCGCTAGGCTTTGTTTCCTATATGCTCACTTGCACTGCATGTGAGTTTCTATTGATTTTGGGGGAGCTATGATCCTATTTTGTGCACTTTGTATTCAAATACAAAAATTCTCATGTGTGCACAAATCATGGGGAGCTTCTCTAGTTTCTTTAGAACACTCATTTGCGCTTATCATAATATCTTTATTCTTGTGGCATTTAGGATCATTGGCCTAGTTGGTTCAATTGATATCCTCTGATTGCTTGCTTCAATTGGTATCTTTTGATTGCTCGATTTCTTATTTCTCTCTTTGTTATGTCTTTGTGGCATATCATTCTTTTGCAATCTTTGGGCCTCAATATAGTTTGTCTTCCTCCAAGTATTTACCATTGGATATGTGTATTGCAATCCACTCTCTTTTGAGAGATACACAATTTATGGAGGAACACTGTTTATTTTGGCCTTCTAAGCTTTTCACCCATTTTGGCAATTGATGCCAATGGGGGAGGAGTTTCAGAGAGTTTTGTGGAGAAGTCTTCTGAGTTTTCTCCTTGCTTTGATTTTGGTTCCTAAGCTTTTGCATCTCATTCTCATGCATCATTGGTTGTTGCTTGCATGGTGATGCATAATTCCTTGTATAAACTCTCTTGAAAGTGATTGTCATCAATTACCAAAATGGGGGAGATTGTAAGAACATGCGGTGCCCCATGTTTGGTTTTGGTAATTGATGACAATCTCTATGGACTATTGGTTGTCTTGAGTTATATTTGAAGGATTTGTCCATAGGCTTTTCTTGAAGTCCATGTGTTGGTTTCAAGGAGTTTATGAGTTGATCAAGGTGTTATTAAGGAATTATCCAAAGATTGGTCATGTGAGTGTTGAGCTTATTGCAAGCATGTCTTGAAGAAGAATATTGTGTGATCATTCATGTTTACCTTCAAGACATCATCCAAATGAAGAAAGTTGGAAAGATTCAAGGTTGATCAAGACTAAGTCAAGAGTGAATCAAGTTGATCAACTCACAAAGCATATAAGTTGTACCGAGAGGGATCAAGTGATCCCATGGTATGGTAAGCTTTGTCCATTGCACTTTGTGTACTAACCCATGGTCTATGTGAGAGTTCTATGTGGGGTTAGGTACGTGTCCATGGGCTTGCGTCAAGAGGAAGATATCATACAACCCATGGAAAGGATGACATCAAGTGGTGAGTGTCATCATGATTGCCGTGTGCAAGTTCAAGTGGAGCATCACGAAAGGATCAAGTGCAAATCTTTCCATCCTTTGTGGTGTCAATGGTCTTGTGAAGATGTGCCGAAGAGAGGATCACCCATAGTGGACTATAGGGGAGCAATCATCTAGTCTTCATCGAGCCAACGCAATCAAGAAAGGTGGTCCAACTTGAGGGAGTCAAGATCGTCATCATCTAGCTCAAGTGGACCATGTGCAAGGCAAAGGTTTGCCCTTGATAGGTTTTCTATTTTACCGGTCTCGTGGTGGTATTTGGGAGACCAGGTTATAGGATAGTTTGCCATACTATCAAGGGGGGCTCTCAAGTTGGTAGCTTGATCGTATCGCTAGTAGAGAGCTCAAACCATTGCATCCTTGCATCATGTTTCTTGGTTCTTGTTTGGTTCTCTTTGTGAGTCTTAGAGCTTATAGTCATCTTGATGACAAGCTTTAGTTCATCGAAAACGGAGTTCGCATGCGTCTTCTATGATGTTTTCGGTGTTGGAGGTTTTACCGGTCTTATCCGAGGAAGGGTTCTCACCATTTTCTTATGGGCCTTTTCTTATTTTCTTCTTATTGATATTTCTTTCAATATTGTGTTATCCCTTGTCTCTAGCTTTCCAACAAACTTGGTTTCATCGAATTCGGAGTCCGTTTACAAAAGTTGTGGCAGTTTTGGTGTTCTGAAAAGGCTGCAGCGGTACTACCGCGAATTGAAGCGGATGTAATTTTTTATTACCGCTCCAGAGCGGTACTACCGCAGCTCCTACAGCGGTAGTACCGCTCCGGACCAAAAACTCGTCCCAAGTCCTGCGGTGGTAGGCCCTGATGTAATTTTTTAGTACCGCTCGCAAGCAGTAGGACCGCTACCCTTAGCAGTAGTACCGCTATCCCTAGCGGTAGTACTGTGAGGTCAAGCGGTACTACCGCTCCGACGGTTCTTCTGGCATGTTTTCCTCCTCGCTGTTGTGTTTCAAAGGGGTAATACCGCCCTAGCGGTAGTACCGCTCCTTGGAGCGGTAGTACCGCTCTGTGGGGGCTATGAGCATAATGGTTGGATTTTTTCCCACCTATAAAAGAGGGTCTTCTTCCCCAATGAACCTTATCCTTGGAGCTCGTGTTCTTCCCCCATTGTTGACCTTCTTCGAGCTTGCTAACTATCAATCCCTCCATGGATTCTTGCTAGTTTTTGAGGGAAAAGAGAGAGGAGATCTAGATCCACGTTTCCACCAATCACTTTCTCCTCTAGGTGAGGGGAACCCCTTGGATCTAGATCTTGGAGTTCTTCGTGTTCTTCTTTCGTTCTTCCTCTCATTTTCCTCCCTAGCATTAGTTGCTTTGGTGGGATTTGGGAGAGAAGGACTTGGGCACTTCGTGTGCCATTGCCATTGCATTTGGTGCATCGGTTTGAGTTCTCCTCGATGATATGTGGAAGTGAAGTTTGAGAAGCTTATTACTCTTGGGTGTTTGGGCACCCTAGAGCTTGTTCCTCTTGGGTGCCTTGGCGCCCTAGACAGTTGGTGGTGTTCGGAGCTCAATCATTGTGGTGTAAAGCTCCGGGCAAGCGTTGGGGTCTCCAATTAGGTTGTGGAGATCGCCCCGAGCAATTTGACGGGTTCCGGTGACCGCCCCCAAGGGTTGCCAAAGTGTACGGGTTCCGGTGACCGCCCCCAAGGGTTGCCATTTGTACGGGTTCAATGACCACCCTCAAGGGTCCCTTAGTGGAATCACGACATCTTGCATTGTGCGAGGGCGTGAGGAGATTACGGTGGCCCTAGTGGCTTCTTGGGGAGCATTGTGCCTCCACACCGCTCCAAACGGAGATTAGCATCCGCAAGGGTGTGAACTTTGGGATACATCGTCGTCTCCGCGTGCCTCGGTTATCTCTTACCCAAGCCCTTTACTTATGCACTTTACTTTGTGATAGCCATATTGTTCTTTGTCATATATCTTGCTATCACATAGTTGCTTATCTTGCTTAGCATAAGTTGCTGGTGCACATAGGTGAGCCTAGTTGTTTTAAGGTTTTGTGCTTGACAAATTAATCGCTAGGTTTATTCCGCATTTGTTCAAGCCTAAACCGTAATTATTTTAAGCGCCTATTCACCCCCCTCTAGGCGACATCCTCGATCTTTCAACCGCGATCTTCACCAACACCTCCATCATGTTCACCAACATCTCCATCACCTTCCCCCATCTATATTCAGCGGTCCACTCTCCCGCAACCTGCTGTACCCTCTACTTGAACATGGTGCTTTATGCTTCATATTATTTTCCAATGATGTGTTGCCATCCTATGATGTCTGAGTAGATTTCCTTTGTCCTATCGGTGATTGATGAATTGCTATGATTGGTTTGAGTTGCATGTTTTGTTATTGGTGCTGTCCTATGGTGCCCTCCGTGTCGCGCAAGTGTGAGGGATCCCCGCTGTAGGGTGTTGCAATGCGTTCATGATTCGCTTATAGTGGGTTGCGTGAGTGACTGAAACACAAACCCGAGTAAGGGGATTGTTGCGTATGGGATAAAAGGGGCTTGATACTTTAATGCTATGGTTGGGTTTTACCTTAATGAATCTTTAGTAGTTGCGGATGCTTGCTAGATTTCCAATCATAAGTGCATATGATCCAAGTATAGAAAGTATGTTAGCTTATGCCTCTCCCTCAAATAGAATTGCAATAGTGATTACCGGTCTAGTAACATAGTCAATTGCTTAGGGACAATTCCACAACTCCTACCACCACTTTTCCATACTCGCTATATTTACTTTATTGCATATTTATCTAAACAGCCCCTATTTTCTATTTACGCATTCTTTATTATCTTGCAAACCTATCCAACAACACCTACAAAGTACTTCTAGTTTCATACTTGTTCTAGGCAAAGCGAACGTCAAGCGTGCGTAGAGTCGTATCAGTGGCCGATAGGACTTGAGAGAGTATTTGTTCTACCTTTAGCTCCTCATTGGGTTCGACACTCTTACTTACCGAAAGAGGCTACAACTATCCCGTATACTTGCGGGTCATCAAGACCTTTTTCTGGCGCCGTTGCCGGGGAGTCATAGCGTGGGGTGAATATTCTCGTGTGTGCTTGTTTGCTTTATCAGTAAGTAATTTTTATTTTCTGTTCTAAGTTGTTCTCTATCTTTAGTTATGGATATGGAACACGAAATACCAAAAAAATTAGGTGTACTTGCTACTCATGGAGATGGGGTAACTCCTAAAACCCTCGATTCTCATTATGTGAAAGATATTATGTACTACTTTGATAATCCTGAGAAAACCCCATTCAACTTTATAATGGGAGACACATTGGATCAACGTGAATACTTTAGGGATTATCGCTCGACACAAAAAGGGAAACTATTATGGGATCAATTTATTATGTTGCGTTGGTATGCCTGGGATCTATGCTTGAGATATGATATTACTTGTTGCTCTAGGATGAAGGCTCCACACCTTCCCTTTTCATGCAAATTTAGTGATAATGAAATCTTAGCTTCTTATGCTAATGATATATATGATTACTATGATGTTGAACAAATAGAAGAATTTGTTGCTTTTAAGGCTGCTTATGAAATTGAATCTTTGTTTGAAAAGTATGAAGCTTTTGATGCTGATGGTGTTTATAGGCCTGAAAATCTTGCTATACTTAGATATTGCTATGAAAATTATGAATACAATTACTATATTAATGCATTTATGGAGAAAGTCTCCGCTGTCCAAGAAGAGAATAATATTTTGCAGGAAGCTATGGAAGAAGAAATTGATGAAACTGTGAGCTCATTGGATGAAAAAGATGATGAGGAGAGCGAAGAACAAAAGGAGGAAGAACGGATTGATCACCCGTGCCCACCTTCTAATGAGAGTAACTCTTTAACTCATACATTGTTTAATTCCCCTTCGTGCTTACCGAAGGATGATTGCTATGACGATTGATATGATCCCGTTGATTCTCTTGAAATATCCCTTTTTGATGATGCTTGCTATGTTTGTGGCCATGATGCCAATATGAATTATGCTTATGGAGATGAACTTGCTATAGTTCCTTATGTTAAAAATGAAATTGTTGCTATTGCACCCACGCATGATAGTCCTATTATCTTTTTGAATTCTCCCGACTACACTTTATCGGAGAAGTTTGTGCTTATTAAGGATTATATTGATGGGTTGCCTTTTACCATTGCACATGATGATTTTGATGAATGTAATATGCATGTGCTTGCTTCTCCTACTTGCAATTATTATGAGAGAGGAACTACATCTCCGCCTCTTTATGTTTCCAACACGATAGAATTGCAAGAATCTGCTTATACTATGCATTGGGCTTTACTATGTGTGCATGAATTGTTCTTTTATGACATGCCGATGCATAGGAAGAGAGTTAGACTTCGTTGTTGCATGATATATGTTACTTTGTGCTCACTACTAAATTACAAATCATTGTTAATTAAAATTGGCTTTGATATACCTTGGGATCCGGGTGGATCCATTACTTGAGCACCATATGCCTAGCTTAATGGCTTTAAAGAAAGCGCTGCCAGGGAGACAACCCGAAAGTTTTAGAGAGTCATTTATTTATGTTGAGTGCTTTCATATAGTTTAAAAACAAAAAAAATAAAGAGGGGAACCTAAAACTTTTCAAAAAGGAAAGTGAAAGTGAGAGAGACAAGCATTGTTGAAGTGGGAGAGCTCCTTGAACTTTGTTCATGCTCACGGAAACTTTGTGAATCTTGATTACAGAAACTTTTCAACAAAAATAATTATCCCCTTGTACAATTCCATTGTATTATAAAAATAATGTGCCAAGGTTTGCCTTTAGGATGTTTACAATGCTTGTTGGTTTGTACGGTGCAGGACAGAAACTTTGTCTGTAGTGCGCGATTTTACATTTTTGACTGGAACGTCAAATGGTTCTGATTACTTTTGCACTGTCTTGCTGTACAAATTGTTTATTTGTCGTAATTTTGGTAGAATTTTTGGGGTACCATAAGTATGGTGAATGTTCAGATTGCTACAGACTGTTCTGTTTTTGACAGATTCTGTTTTTGATGCATAGTTTGCTTGTTTTGATGAATCTATCAATTTATATTAGTGGATTAAGCCATGGAAAAGTTATATTACAGTAGACACAATGCAAAAACAATATATGAATTGGTTTGCAACAGTACTTAGAGTGGTGATTTGCTTTTTTATACTAACGGATCTTACCGAGTTTTCTGTTGAAGTTTTGTGTGGATAAAGTGTCTAAACGAGGAGGTCTCGATATGAGGAAAAGGAAGAGAGGCAAGAGCTCAGCTTGGGGATGCCCGAGGCACCCCAAGTAAATATTCAAGGAGACTCAAGCGTCTAAGCTTGAGGATGTCCCAGAAGGCATCCCCTCTTTCTTCAACAAGTATCGGTATGTTTTCGTATTCGTTTCGTTCGTGCGATATGTGCAAGTCTTGGAGCGTCTTTTGCATTTAGTTTTCATTTTTCTTTTATGCACCATGCTGGTATGAGATAGTCCTTGGTTGATTTATAGAATGCTCATTGCACTTCACTTAAATCTTTTGAGTGTGGCTTTATAGAATGCTTCATGTGCTTCACTTATATCATTTGAAGTCTGTATTGCCTGTTTCTCTTCATATAGACAACCGCCATTTGTAGAATTCTCTTTTGCTTCACTTATATTTGTTAGAGCGTGGGCATATCTTTTGTATAAAGAATTAAACTCTCTTGCTTCACTTATATCAATTTAGAGAGATGACAGGAATTGGTCATTCACATGGTTAGTCATAAAATCCTACATAAACTTGTAGATCGCTGAATATGATATGTTTGATTCCTTGCAATAGTTTTGCGATATAAAGATGGTGATATTAGAGTCATGCTAGTGGGTGGTTGTGGATTGTAGAGACACTTGTGTTGAGGTTTGCAAGTCCCGTAGCATGCACATATGGTAACCGTTGTGTGACAAATTTGAAGCATGGGGTGTTTCTTTGATTGTCTTCCTTATGAGTGGCGGTCGGGGACGAGCGATGGTCTTTTCCTACCAATCTATCCCCCTAGGGGCATGCGTAGTAGTACTTTGCTTCAAGGGCTAATAAACTTTTGCAATAAATATATGAGTTCTTTATGACTAATGTGAGTTCATGGATTATACGCACTTTTACCTTTCCATCATTGCTAGCCTCTTCGGTACCGTGCATTGCCCTTTCTCATCTCGAGAGTTGGTGCAAACTTCACCGGTGCATCCAAACCCTGTGATACGATACGCTCTATCACACATAAGCCTCATTATATCTTCCTCAAAACAGCCACCATACCTACCTATCATGGCATTTTCATAGCCATTCCGAGATATATTTCCATGCAACTTCCATCATCATCATATACATGACTTGAGCATTCATTGTCATATTGCTTTGCATGATCGTAAGATAGCTAGCACGATGTTTTCATGGCTTGTCCGTTTTTATGTCATTGCTATGCTAGATCATTGCACATCCCGGTACACCGTCGGAAGCATTCATATAGAGTCATATCTTTGTTCTAGTATCGAGTTGTAATGTTGAGTTGTAAGTAAATAAAAGTGTGATGATCATCATTATAGAGCATTGCCCCATGAAAAAAGAAAAAGAAAAAAAGGAAAGGCCAAAGAAGCGTAAATAAAAAAGGGGGCCAAAGAAGCCCACTCAAAAAGAAAAAAAAAGAAAAAAAGAAAAAGAAAAAAGGGGCAATGTTACTATCCTTTTACCACACTTGTGCTTCAGAGTAGCACCATGTTCTTCATATAGAGAGTCTCCTATGTTATCACTTTCATATACTAGTGGGAATTTTCATTATAGAACTTGGCTTGTATATTCCAACGATGGGCTTCCTCAAATGCCCTAGATCTTCATGAGCAAGCAAGTTGGATGGACACCCACTTAGTTTCTTTTGTTGAGCTTTCATACTCTTATAGCTCTTAGTGCATCCGTTGCATGGCAATCCCTACTCCTCGCATTGACATCAATTGATGGGCATCTCCATAGCCCGTTGATTAGCCGCGTCGATGTGAGACTTTCTCCCTTTTTGTCTTCTCCACATAACCTCCATCATTATATTCTATTCCGCCTACCATGGCTTGCGCTCATGTATTGCGTGAGGGTTGAAAAAGCTGAAGTGCGTCAAAAAGTATGAACCAATTGCTCGGCTTGTCATCGGGATTGTGCATGATGGGGGCATTTTGTGTGACAAAAATGAAGCATGGCCAAACTATATGATTTTGTAGGGATAAGCTTGCTTTGGCCTTGTTGTTTTGAAAAGACATGATTGCTTTATTGGTACGCTCAAAGTATTATTGTTTTTATGTCAAATGATAGACTATTGCCTTGAATCACTCGTGTCTTAATATTCATGCCATTATTAGACATATGATCAAGATTATGCTAGGTAGCATTCCACATAAAAAATTATCTTTTTTATCATTTACATACTTGAGGACGAGCAGGAATTAAGCTTGGGGATGCTGATACGTCTCCGCCGTATCGATAATTTTTGATTGTTCCATGCCAATATTATTCAACTTTTATATACTTTTGGCAACTTTTTTATACTATTTTTTGGGACTAACATATTGATCCAGTGCCCAGTGCCAGTTGCTATCTGTTGCATGTTTTTTGTTTCGCAGAAACCCAATATCAAACGGAGTCCAAATGGGATAAAAATGGACGGAGAATTATTTTGGAATATTTGTGATTTTTGGGAGGAAGAATCAACGCGAAACGGTGCCCGAGGTGGCCATGAGAGTGGCCCACGCCACCACTCCAGGGGGCGCCCCCCTATCTCGTGGGCCACCCGTAAGGCGGTTGATGCCCTTCTTTGGGCGCAAGAAAGCTAATTTTTTTGGAAAACAATCTGGGCAAAGGTTTCAATCCAATCGGAGTTACGGATCTCCAGATATAAAGGAAACGGTGCCAGGGAAGAATTCCAGAATGTAGAAACAGAGAGATAGATCCAATCTCGGAGGGGCTCTCGCCCCTCACACGCCATGGGAGCCAAGGACCAGAGGGGAAACCCTTCTCCCATCTAGGGAGGAGGTCAAGGAAGAAGAAGAAGAAGGGGGGCTCTCTCCCCCTTGCTTCCGGTGGCGCCGGAGCGCTGCCGGGGGCCATCATCATCACCGTGATCTTCACCAACACCTCCATCATCTTCACCAACATATCCATCACCTTCCCCCATCTATATTCAGCGGTCCACTCTCCCGCAACCCGATGTACCCTCTACTTGAACATGGTGCTTTATGCTTCATATTATTTTCCAATAATGTGTTGCTATCCTATGATGTCTGAGTAGATTTCCTTTGTCCTATCGGTGATTGATGAATTGCTATGATTGGTTTGAGTTGCATGTTTTTATTATTGGTGCTGTCCTATGGTGCCCTCCGTGTCGCGCAAGCGTGAGGGATTCCCGCTGTAGGGTGTTGCAATGCATTCATGATTCGCTTATAGTGGGTTGCGTGAGTGACTGAAACACAAACCCGAGTAAGGGGATTGTTGCGTATGTGATAAAAGGGGACTTGATACTTTAATGCTATGGTTGGGTTTTACCTTAATGAATCTTTAGTAGTTGCGGATGCGTGCTAGAGTTCCAATCATAAGTGCATATGATCCAAGTAGAGAAAGTATGTTAGCTTATGCCTCTCCCTCAAATAGAATTGCAATAGTGATTACCGGTCTAGTAACATAGTCAATTGCTTAGGGACAATTCCACAACTCCTACCACCACTTTTCCATACTCGCTATATTTACTTTATTGCATCTTTATCTAAACAGCCCCTATTTTCTATTTACGCGTTCTTTATTATCTTGCAAACCTATCTAACAACACCTACAAAGTACTTCTAGTTTCATACTTGTTCTAGATAAAGCGAACATCAAGCATGCGTAGAGTCGTATCAGTGGCCGATAGGACTTGAGAGAGTATTTGTTCTACCTTTAGCTCCTCATTGGGTTCGACACTCTTACTTATCGAAAGAGGCTACAACTATCCCGTATACTTGCGGGTCATCAGCTAGTCTCGATAGGCAAGTGACTTAAAATGGGCTAAGGGGTTAACAATGTAATGGCAAGAATGTACAATGAAGGGATACCACGATACCAAGGTGATACAGAGGTTACCGTTCTTGCTTACGGTTAGGTTTTCAAAATGGTGAAGTGGTCGATGTCGATGACGACCTTGTGGCGATGATGAGTGGCGTTGTTCTTGATGTAGACACCAAGATGATGTAGACCCGTCCCTAAGTAGCCGAAACACCTTAGGAAACGGTAAAAAACCGCGAACTCAAAATCTCAAGGAAAATGTCAAATGGTGGTAGCGGAAAGCTATGGTTGTTCCGGAGTTAGCAATGTGGAAGTGGTGGTGGTGGTTGATGATGAAGCAACCGTCCCTAAGTAGTCAAAACACCTTAGGAGACTCAAGTCACCACTCAAGCAACCACAAATGCGATATGGATAAAAAATGGGTTCGGTGGCGGAAAGCGATGGTGGTTTTGCTAATGATATGGTGGATGGCCTATGCAAAGATGCCAAGATGCCAAAATTTTGATGGAGTCAAATGGTGTTGGAACCTATCTAGATGGATGGGGGTATCAATAGCTACTCAACGAGCTAAAGAACGTCAAAATCGGACTCCGGAGGTTAAAGTTATGGCCGAAACGGTGATGGAGTTGGGCTGATTCGGGGGGGGGGGGGGTGCGGGTGCCCGGGGTTTGGGGTGCGGGCACCCAGGGTGGTCAACGGGGGTGGGCGGGGAGGTCCGGGTGCCCGCGGGTGTCGGGTTTGGGCGGAAATTCATGGGAAAATGGAAGAAATTGGTGGATTTCGTGGAGGGAAAGGTGGAGATGGATGGGGGAATGCTAGATCCACTTGAAACCAAGCAAATCCATGGATCAAATCCAACAAAAACTCATCAAACTAACAAATCACAAAAAAATTTGGGGCTATTTTTCGTGGGGAATTTTTGAAATTGGGGAAGAACATACAAAATTAGGCTAGAAAACAAAGAGGGGAGGCTCCAATTTCGTGAGAAACCATGACTCATGATACCAAGATGTTGTAGGGTGGAACCCTAGGTGAAGATCTTTCACGAATTGTAGGGGGAATCCACAAGAACAAGATGAACACAAGAGGAACACTCAAGAACAAGTCCAATCACACATCCACTAGACCAACAAACACACAAGATCCACAGGGTACATGAACAATCAAAGGGAAACAAGATACATGGTAGAGTTCATCCCAAATCCTATGAAGGAGATGAGGGCTTGATGATCTAGGTAGATCCTTCCCTCAAGGGGGGCTTGAATCCCTAGGGATCTTCTCCAATGGAGGTCTTGTACTCCAATGGAGTCTTCTCTCTCAAGAGGAATCCCACAAGAGGAGGTACATGAGCTAAGCTCTATGATTTGTGTCTGTTCTTAGCTGTCCTACAAATGAGCTAGGTGGGAGGTACTTATATTCTAGGGACGAAATAGAGGGAGAGGGGGATACAAAGTTCCAAAATGACCCTGAAAACGGACACACTCTCGGAGGGGTCCGGGCACCCGGGGGCGGAGGACCGGGCACCCGGTCCGGTCAGGGAGGCTGCGACCTTGGCGCTGAAGAGGCCGGGCACCCGGGGGTAGTGGCCCGGGCACCTAGGGTGGTGGCAGGCGGCACCCGACGGGAGGGGGCCGGGCACCCGGGGTGTGGTGGCCCGGGCACCCGGAGGCGATGGCAGCAGCTCCAGCGGGAGGGGTCGGGCACCCGGGGCGGCAGGGGCAGCGCCCAGGCGGGGTCGGGCACCCGGGCCCTTGGTGGCCGGGCACCCGAGGTGGCCAGAGGCCAAGCTAGCCGACGGCTGGGGGGGCCGGGCACCCGGGGAGGTCCGAGGCCTCCCTTGCTTCGCGCCTCGCGCGTCCTTCTTCCTTCTCCTCCTCCATAGTTGCTTGTGTCTCCATCCTTGCCTCTTCACGATCTTCTCCATGGTACCTATGAGTGCATAGAGTTTCCATTTGAGGTAGAATCCGACTCTCTTGTGAATGCGAATGAAACTCAAAGAGGAAAGATTTCACCTCGGTTTCGATGGTGCGTGCGCGAGCTCTCGTTGTAGGTTCTCTCCGTGCATGCGGTGGTAGAGCGACGTGCATGGTGATGGTCGAGGGATGCTCCACATCACAATCCCTTTAACACGTCATGCTGTTTACGTGGTGTGAGGAGGTTCTCCTACTGGTTCGATAACCTTGGTCTCATCACTGAGGGAAATACCTACCGTCGCTATACTGCATCATCCCTCCCTCTTTGGGGAAATACCGACGTAGTTCTAGCAGACATCAAAAGGAATTTCTGGCGCCGTTGCCGGGGAGGATCTTCAACATCAACCAGGTTCCTAATCACAAATCTCATCTCCTCTCAATTTGCATATTTGCCATTTGCCTCTCGTTTTCCTCTCCCCCACTTCACAAAAATTTTCCGTTTTATTCGCTCTCTTTTTCGTTCGCCGTTTTCTCGTCAGATCTGTTTTTGAGTGCAATCTTGTTGCGTAGTCATCATGACTCAAGAGAACACCAAGTTGTGTGATTTCTCAAATACCAACAACAATGATTTTATTAGCACTCCGATTGCTCCTCCCGCCACTACTGCGGAGTCTTGTGATATTAATACTGATTTGTTGAATCTTGTCATGAAAGATCAATTTGCCGGTACTCCTAATGAGGATGTCGCGTCCCATCTTAACACATTCGTGGAATTATGCGATATGCAAAAGAAAAAAGATGTGGACAATGATGTTGTGAAGTTGAAATTATTTCCATTTTCTTTGCGAGATTGCGCAAAAAATTGGTTTTCTTCTTTGCCTCGCAATAGTATCGATTCTTGGAACAAGTGCAAAGATGCTTTTATCACTAAGTATTTCCCGCCCACAAAAATTATTTCCCTTAGAACCCAAATCATGAATTTCAAGCAACTTGAACATGAGCATGTTGCATAATCTTGGGAAAGGATGAAATTGATGCTAAGGAATTGCCCAACTCGTGGGTTAAATCTTTGGATGATCATACAAAACTATTATGCGGGATTGAATTTTGTTTCTCGTAATCTTTTTGATTCCGCCACGGGGGGTACTTTTATGGAAATTACCTTGGGTGAAGCTACTAAATTGCTAGACAATATTATGGCAAATTACTCGCAATGGCATACCGAAAGAGCTCCTACTAGTAAAAAGTCAATTCGGTAGAAGAAATAAATTCTTTGAGTGAAAAAGTTGATGCTCTTATGAAGTTGGTTGCTAACAAAAGTGCTTCTATTGATTTTAATGATGTGCCTTTGTCCACTTTGATTGAGAAAAATAGCGATGCCATAGATGTGAATTTTGTCTTGCGAAATAATTTCAACAACAATGCTTATAGAGGTAATTTTAATCCTAGGCCTTTTCCTAGTAATTCCTATAATAGTTATGGTAATTCCTATGGTAATCCCACCTACAATAATAATAGAAACACCTATGATCTTGAGAACAATATTAAAGAATTTATCAACACGCAAAAGGCTTTCAACGCTTCGATAGAAGAAAAGTTGAATAAGATTGATGATTTGTCTAGAAGTGTTGATAGAATTTCTCATGATGTAGAAACTCTCAAGATGAAAAATTTTATGACTAAAGTTGAAGAATCAATTAAATCTCTTTATGTTTCTATGGATGAAAGTAAGAAAAGAACTGTTATGCTTAGAGCTAAAAGAGAATTTTTAGAAAAAGCGTTTTCTAGTGATTATTATCATAAAAGTGATGAAGATCTTAAAGTGATTGGTGTTTCTTCTATTGATTCTATGTTTAGTAAATTTAAGATTGATGAAAGAGGTACTAAAGAAGAGTCAACTTTAGTTAGAAGGCGTCCCTATGATTCAGAGGGTGAAAATCTTGTTGAAAAAAAAGATAAAAGTGAGTTTGAAGATGTCAAGACTTTAACTAGTGATGTGCCCACTATTTTGGATTACAAAGACTTTAATTATGGTAGTTGCTCTTTGCTTGATTGTATTTCTTTGTTGCAATCCATGATAAATTCACCCATGCCTATGAACAAAATAAAGCTTTCACTAAACATATTGTCGATGCTATGATGAAAGCTTTTGAAGAAAAAAAATGGAATTAGAAGTTTCAATTCCTAGAAAATTGCATGATGAATGGGAACCTACTATCAAAGTCAAGATTAAAAATTATGAGTGCTTTGCTTTATATGACTTGGGTGCTAGTGTTTCTACAATTCCGAAATCTTTATGTGATGTGCTTGGTCTTACCGATATTGAAGAATGCTCTTTAAATTTGCATTTAGCGGATTCTAATATTAAAAAGCCTATGGGAATAATTAATGATGTTCTTATTCTTGCAAATAGGAATTATGTGCGCATAGATTTTATTGTTCTTTATATTGATTGCAATCCGTCTTGTCCAATTATTCTTGGTAGACCGTTTTTGTGTACTATTGATGCCGTGATTGATATGAAAGAAGGCAATATTAAATTTCAATTTCCACTAAGGAAGGGAATGGAACACTTACCTAGGACAAGTATGCCACCATATGAATCAATCATGAGGGCATCTTATGGATCTAGAACCAAAGATGATAATACTTAGATCCTACACGTTATGCCTAGCTAGGGGCATAAAATGATAGCGCTTGTTGGGAGGCAACCCACTGAATAAAATTTATTTTTGCTTTTTTGATTTCTGTTGTTGAGTGTTAGAACAATTATGCTAGTGTTATAATTGTGTGTTTTGTGTTTTAATTAGTGTTTGTGCCAAGCAAGACCTTTGGGAAGACTTGGGTGAAAGTTTATTTGATCTTGCTGAAAAACAGAAACTTTTGCGCTCACGAGATTCATTGTCACTTTTTACAGAAGAGTGATTTTGAGTTAATTCTTTTTTCAGAGGATTAATAGACAAATTCCTCACGTCCACCAATTTATTTCATAATTTTTGTAGTTACAGAAGTATTCGAAATTTTCAGATTACTACAGACTGTTCTGTTTTTGACAGATTCTATTTTCTTTGCGTTGTGTGCTTGTTTTGATGATTCTATGGTTTTCTTTGATGATTTTTTGCCATATAAAAGTTGGAATACAGTAGATATAGTGCAAAAAAAAATAAGAATATGTTTTCTCCAGTAATTATAGTAGTGGTTTGGTTTCTTATACTAACGGATCTCACGAAGGTTTTGTGTGAGTTTTGTGTGATTGAAGTTTTAAAGTTTTGGGTTATCTTACAATGGATGAAGAAATAAGGATAAGTAAAAGGCTAAGCTTGGGGATGCCTGAGGCACCCCAAGATAATATTCAAAGGAGTAGCAAGCAACTAATCTTGGGGATGCCCCCGAGTGGCATCCCCGCTTTCTTCTAACGACCATCGGTATTTTACTTGAAACTCTATTTTTATTCGTCACATGATATGAGTTTTGCTTGGAGCGTCTTGTATGATATAAGTCTTTGCTTGTTTAGCTTTGTGTTTTAAGTGTTGAATCCTTGCTGGAACACCTTTTAAGAAAGCCAAAAATTATGCTATGCTTGCTCCTATGCTTCACTGAAATTTTTAGAGCCATGGACTTGCTCTAGTACTTCACTTATATCTTTTTGAGCATGGTGTGCTTTGTTAATTTTGAAGAAATGCTCACATGCTTCACTTAGATTTATTTGGGAGTTAGTAATTTTTTAACAAATTCTCTCTTGCTTCACTTAGATTATTTTGAGAGAAAGAAACAAATTATGCTCACGATCTTCACTTAAATTTGTTTGAGCTTATCAAAAGCAATATATGAAAATAGTCCCAAAGTGATAGATGTCCAAGGAGGATATAATAAAAACTTTCATGAAGATCATTGGACAAAATAAACTTGATTCTTAGTAATGGTTTTGAGATATGACGATATGATATGTGAGTCATGTTGATGAGTAATTGTGATTTAGTAAGAATATTGATGTTAAGGTTTGTGATTCCCTATGCAAGCACGAAAGTCAATAGTTATGCAATGAAATTTATATCCTACTTGTGGTGCATTATTCGGTGTTACTTATGCTTAATGCTTGTGTACGAGATTTTTTGCTTTTTGGTTGGTCACTTCTCAATCTTTTTGCTAGCCTTCATTTTGCACTAAGTATGATCACTACTTGTGCATCCAAAACCCTTTAACCCAGTTTTGCCATATGAGTCCACTATACCTACCTATATGCGGTATTTCCATGCCGTTCTAAGAAAATTTGCATGTGTCATCTCTAATGTTCAAAATAAATTCCTCTTTTGTGTGCTCTACTACTCACGAGGCGGTAAAGGGTAGCCAATATTTTCCATGCTGGATGTGTTATTCTCATGATGAGTGTTTATTCGCTTGTCATTGCACGAGAGTACGACAAAGGTACTAGGGATGCCCAGTCCCGAAATGAATAAATGAATTTATTATATGTTGTAAAATAATAAATTCCTTGGAAAGTGTTGGTATGGAGGGCACCCGTGGATACGGCTAGCCATGGAAAGTGAAAGTTATGGTGGAAAAGGGAATAAACTTTATTTTCTGTTTGGGAACCGCCTATGTTGTATCTAGCATGGAAAGTGTTGGGATGCTAGATGGCTAGATGGCTTCCTCTCTCTCTCTCTCTCTATCTATCTCTCTCTCTCTTGATTATCAATATAATGGTCTCTTGGAGATCCATATGATGTAAGTCTTTTGGCGGTGTGTTTGTTGGAATCCGATGAACTTTGAGTTTATGACCAGATCTATGTTTTTATCCATGAAATTTATTTGAGTTTTCTTTGATCTCTTATATGCATGATTGCTTATAGCCTCGTATTTATTCTCCGATATTTGGGTTTTGTTTGGCCAACTCGATCTATTTATCTTTCAATGGGAAGAGGTGCTTTGTAGTGGGTTCGATCTTACGGTGCTTGATCCCAGCGACAAAAGGGGAACCGACACGTATGTATCGTTGCTACCAAGGATAACAAGATGAGATCTATATCTCCGCAATAGATAAACAGATCTCATCTACACCATGTCATCGTTCTTATTGCATTACTCCGTTTTTCCATGAACTTAGTACACTAGATGCATGCTTGATAGCGGTCGATGCGTGGAGTAATAGTAGTAGATGCAGTCAGGAGTCGCTCTACTAGTCTTGGACGTGATGCCTATATAACGATCATTGCCTGGATATCATCATGATTATTTGAAGTTCTATCAATTGCCCAACAGTAATTGTTTTCCCATCGTTTGCTATTTTTCTTGAGAGAATCCACTAGTGAAACCTACGGCCCCCGGGTCTCTTTTCATCGTATTTGCCTTTGCGATCTATTTTCCCTTGCATTTATTTTCAAATCTATTAAACCAAAAATACAAAAATACCTTGCTGCAATTTATTTGTTTCGCGATCTATTTATCCTATCTACCACCTTTTTACCTCACCTTATCTTGCCTACTTGAGGCGCCGTACCCGGAAGGGATTGACAACCCCTTTAACACGTCGGGTTGCGAGTATTTGTTATTTGTGTGCATGTGTTGTTTACATAGTGTGAGGAGGTTCTCCTACTGGTTCGATAACCTTGATCTCATCACTGAGGGAAATATCTACCGTCGCTATACTCCATCATCCCTTCCTCTTTGGGGAAATGCCGACATAGTTCTAGAAGACATCAGCGGTCGCGGCCGCGATCGTAGCGGTGGACAGGAGGGCGGCTAGGGATGCGACGCAGACGGGGCAACGCAATGCGGCACGCCTAACGGCGCTCGTGAAGTCTGACATCACGCCATCCTCGGTCCTCGCGGAGGTCTGGGCCAGTGACTGGCTGATGATCACCACAGGGATGACCACACAGTGACTACTCCGCGTCGATGGGGAGCTCTCAAGATTGAGAAGGAACGGTCGCTCAGCGACACCCCCGTACTCAATAAATTATAGAGAGAAAAAACAAGATATAAGAGCAACTCCAATGGGGCGACCCATTTCGTCCGCCGCCATCCGTTTGGGTCGGCGCGGACAGAAAAGACGGCCCAATGCGCCAATCCAAACGGACGCGCGTCCGCTTTTCGTCCACGGGCGACCCATTCCCGGCCCATTTTTGAGCCGGATTTGCGTCAGCGCGGACACGCGACGAACGCGCGCACGCTCGCCCTCTCCTCCCCCCGGGCCCACTGGTCTGTGTCACATTGCCCTCCCCCATCCAACAGCAACCCTTGCCCTCCTCCTCCGTCACCGACGCCGCCGCCCATTTTTGCCGGCGACTCTGCCAGCTGCCGGGGCCTCCACATCTGCCCAGCTACGCCGCCCACTCCCACGTCGCCTGCCACCGCTGTCTTGCCGCCGGGAGCCGACTGCTTCCCACCCCCCGCGCCCCCACCACACAGCCGTCCCGACCAAGAAGCCGCCTCGCCGCCCGGCCAGATCCTCATCGGCACGCTCGTCGGACGCCGGCAAGATTGCAGCTGGTCCGTGCGCGCCGCGACTCCCTTTGCCGGCCGTCTCCTTCGCCGACGCCCGCAAGCTGTTCGACAGTTTGACAAGGTATAAAATGGACTCCGGCGACGAGTTCTTTTTTCACAATTTCCTTTGCGACTCCGACGATTCGTCCTCTGATGATGAGGAGGAGATATTAGCTGCCGCGTTGGTCCATCACCACCTCAACAACCAGCGGCCATTGTTCCGTGGCTCCATTCTGGGCCACCTTCCAGCGTTGAATCACAACCGAGAGAGCGGGCATTTCCTTCTTTGGAAGGACTACTTTGATACAACAAACCCATTGTTCAAACATCAGAAATTCCGCCGTCATTTCCGTATGAGAAGGCATGTTTTCAACCGTATTAGAGAAGGGGTGGTCGGCTATGATGACTATTTCGAGTGCAAAGAGGATGCCGTTGGCAAGATTGGTTTTTCCTCTTATCAGAAATGCACCGCCGCCATCTGAATGCTTGCATACGGAGTGCTCGGTGATCTCATTGACGAGTACGTCCGTATGAGCGAGTCTACTTGCCTAGAGTCCCTGTATAAGTTTTGCAAGGCTATTATTGCTGTGTTTGGCCCTGAGTACTTGAGAGAGCCGACTTCTGAAGATATAACCCGTTTGTTGGCAATGAATGCCAGCAGGGGCTTCCTAGGGATGCTTGGTAGTATAGACTGCATGCATTGGGAGTGGAAGAACTGCCCTTCTGCTTGGCAAGGGCAGTATAAGGGTCATGTCAGGGCTTGCACTGTCATACTTGAGGCCATGGCGCCTCAAGATCTCTGGATCTGGCACTCTTTCTTTGGCATGGCCGGATCACACAATGATATCAACGTGATTCAACGCTCTCCGGTGTTTGCTAGGCTTACCGAAGGCAATAACACACCGGTGAACTTTACTGTCAACGACCACACCTACGATAAAGGATACTATCTGGGTGACGGTATCTATCCTCAGTGGACCACTATTGTCAAGACAATACCCAACCCTTTCGGAGAGAAGAGGAAAAGATTTGCCCAAGAGCAAGAGATTGCTAGGAAGGATGTCAAGCATGCCTTTGGTGTTTTGCAACCTCGATGGGGCATCATTCGGTATCCTGCTAATACCTGGAACACGCAGAAACTGTGGGAGGTGATGACTGCTTGTGTGATCATGCATAATATGATCGTAGAAGACGAGCGCCCAGAACGTCTGTATGATCAAGGGTTTAAGTTTCAGGGTGAGAATGTTATACCTGAGTATGGAGTAGCGGCAACATTTGAACAGTTCACCCAATTTCATGAAGACATGCGTGATTGGGAAGCTCACGTGCAACTGCAAAATGATTTGGTTGAGCATACGTGGGCTCATGTTGGCAACCAATAGATGTATCTTCTTTTGTTCGTTTGCAAAACTATGTGACAGCTATGTGAGACCTTTTTATTTCATTTGGCTTGTAATAAACTATGCAATTTTATTCGGTCCAAAACAATTTTATTTTGGTTCACACTATGCAATCATGCAAAAAATAGGGGGGCCAGGCAGCCACGCCGGCACATATGGATCGGCGCATTGGGCGCTCTGCCGACCCATATCTAAAACAGGGCGAACGCCGGGCGGGCGTCCGACCCAAACGGACAAAAAATGGACGAAATCGCCGTCCGTTTGGGTCGCCCCGTTGGGGTTGCTCTAAGGGGAGTTGTATTGGTAATTTGCTACAACAGCACACCTATGTACTCAATAAATTTATTGGAAGAACCCAGCACCAACCTACATGGATAGTTTTCTTAATCGCCTGGAGATGCTTTTTATGAGCTTATCTAACAAAATCTTGTTTGTAAGACAATATGTGCTAGTTTAATTGGCGGTTAAATTCAAGTTTTTAGGTATGTAATCATATTACTTCCTCCGTACGGATTTATTGGACATCTCCGTATATTAAATCATACTTTCACCATCTTTATAATTAACAAAATATAATTTATACTACTTCCTCGATCCATATTAATTGGCGTTGATTTATTACTACTTTAATACAAAAAGTATACTACTGGATTTGTATTCAAAAGAAGATTCTCATCGTAAATAAATTGTAACATATAGTTTATACTTTACTAGTTAAATTTATGATTAAACTTGACTCTAAATATGAGGGGATCCGAGAAACCTGGAGGGCGAAGCAGCTCACTAGAATGTTTATGTCCATATTGCAACTAAGAGCATCTCCAACGCCGACCATCAAATGGCTTGCATTGCGGACTGCGCGGTCCAGACGTTTTTTGCCATCCAAGCGGGCCCGTGTCGGTTCGACGAGGTCTGAACGCACTTTTTTCCGCAAAATGGAAGCAAAGTTGGGGAGCTTTGCAAGAGTCCGGACAGCAGCCAGGTAGGACTCCGACACTCCGGCCCACAAAAATGCCCCTCCCGGTCCCATTCTCGTCCAATCCGCCCCTTCTCCCACTTACTTTGCATCCACACCCCTCCTCCACCGCCGCCGCTGTACCACTCCAGCCGCCGCACATGCATTGTTGGACGTCCGCAATCAGCACTGACGCGCCCGCTCGCATTTTATGACAGCGTCATCCATCCAGGACCCATCCGCAGCCAGGTACACTTGCCCCCCTGTCGATGACGTCCATGGCGGACAACACGTCCGGAAGGTGTTCGGCCAAATGCCATTGAGCTTATTTTCGAATGCCATGTTATTTCTTAGAGTACGAAGGATGACAGGGTACAGGATGAGTTGTTGTGCGATGCGTGATTGGTCGTATCTGTGGATTTCGTAGGCAGGAGCAGAAGGGGGATCTTCTGGCAGCACGTGCATGATTCGCTTTACGCGTGAAAGCACATTGCGTCCTACGACATGCACATCCTCCGTGATCGCCATCTAGGCCACCGCCACCAAGTTTTGTGGTACAGTTGATATGCGGGAGGCAAGGTGGCAATTGCATGCGACAGCCGAAGAGATCGTAAGTTTTGCTTCTTTTTCTTGTCCAACTTGTTGATTGATTGATTCATTCACTCAGTGTTACTCTACACATTGTGTAGACAATACGTGCTGCCGTGATGTACCACAGGCTAGAGGGCAAGCCATTTACTCACATACATTGTTGGATGAAGCTCACGGGAAATTATGTGTGGGACGACATGATCTGTTCACGAAAAACTTGTTGAACATCCAGTTACAATCTAGTTGAATTCGAACTATTTCTCGTTGAAATTTATTTGCATTCTATGTATGGATGATTTGTGTCATTTTCTATTCGAACTTTGATGAATTTTGTCGGGTCCGATGATTTTCTCCGGTTTGTTGAAACCCGGCTTGAAATGTATGCGGATAGCGTTGGATGACCGGCTCACATATCCGTGTCCACATAATGATCTTCTGTCCACGGACGGATGAGGAAGGAAATTTGCGGATGACCGTTTGAGATGCCCTAATTGTCTAATTTGCTTAAACAATCACAACATGCATGTCACCCTCTGAAAGTAAGAACCTGCCACGAAGAAGGGCACCCTTCAATACTTTTGCCTACAAAGCATCAAGCTAGCTGGCCGGCCAAATAAACAAGCACTCGAATTTCCTTTAGCAAAGAAAAAGTCAACATTGTCAGTGCACTATATCTTCGTATGATGACAAATGGATATTCCCCGATTGCAATCAAAACCCAAATGCTGTCTGAATCCAAAGATGCTTCTCTTGATCTCTTCACCATAAAATTGCTGAGATTGATGCAGATGATGAACTGACCAGTCTATGCAAAGTCTCAAGCAAAGCTATATCTCGAGATGGCAGCGGAGCCGCTCTCCAATGGCGCCACTCACCTGTCGGTGCCTGGACGCTACATACTCCCGGTGCACAAGAGGCCGTCTTCTTCCGTGAATGGCAAGGGGGCGCTGCCTGTGGTTGATCTCGGCGGAGACGACGACGGCAGGATCGCCGACGAGATCGTCCGTGCAGGGCGGGAGTTCGGTTTCTTCCAGGTGGTCAACCACGGCGTGCCGGAGGAGGTGATGGGCGCCATGATGTGTGCCGCGGAGGAGTTCTTTGCACTGCCGGTGGATGAGAAGATGACGTACTACTCGAACGACGGCAAGAAGCTCCCGCGGTTCCACACGAGCCTCCGGAACGGCCCCGGCGAGGAGGTCCTGTACTGGCGGGACTGCCTCAAGCTCGGCTGCCACCCGCCAGAGTGGCCGGACAAGCCGCGCGGGCTCGGGGCGGCGCTGGAGCCGTACATGGCCGCCGTGAGGGCAGTGGCGCGGCGCGTTCTGCGCCTCGCCGCTGTCGGGCTGGGGCTCGAGGAGGAACACTTCGAGGGGTCGCTCAGCGACGGCGGGATGATGAACGTGAACCACTACCCGCCGTGCCCGGACCCGAGCCTCACCCTCGGCGCCGGGCCGCATTGCGACCCCGGCCTCGTCACTGTGCTCATGGAGAACGTCGGCGGCGGCCTACAGATGCTACTCCACGGCGACGGTGACGCTGGGGGCGGCGGGATGATGTGGGTGGACGTGGACGCCGCGCCGGGGGCGCTGGTCCTCAACTTTGGGCATCAGATGGAGGTGGTCAGCAACGGGCGCTTGCGCAGCGCCGAGCACCGCGCCGTGACCGGTGCGCGCGCCGCGCGGACCTCGCTGGCCACGTT
Organism: Triticum timopheevii; assembly: GCA_963921465.1. Taxonomy (NCBI): domain Eukaryota; kingdom Viridiplantae; phylum Streptophyta; class Magnoliopsida; order Poales; family Poaceae; genus Triticum; species Triticum timopheevii. Next base: position 465,607,717 of record OY997272.1, on the reverse strand, counting down.
CGTGTGGCCCGAGCCGGGGTGCACCGTCGCGCCGGCGCACGAGCTGGTGCTGGCCGCAGGCGAGGGGCCTCTGTACAAGCCCTACTCCTACGGCGAATTTCTCGCTGTGTACGTCGCCGAGGGTGGGGTCAGGGAAGCCGTCATGGCGCATCTCAAGCACTGATCACCTGTCAGCTTAATTTCCTGCACATACTCCCAATCCATTCGTGCGACCAGTAATTTGGAACGGACGGAGTACATTTCTTCTTCCAGCAAATTTGTGTAAATTGTTTTCTTATGGTGTCAGTAAAGTTCTTCCAAGTTGTTTTTTGGCGAGAAATGATCGTAACTCAGATGGTTATATTCCGGTCGCTGATGGTGTAACGGTGGATGCAACTATGTCCGTTTAGTGGAGAATGATATTATCAGCACTGCGAGGTGATTATTTCGTCAATTTCAAGATCTGTCGCCTCAGTCTCTTCTCATGTGTTCATAGTTCTAGTACCAACTAGATCATCGATAGCGCGCGTTGCTGCCCCCATCTATTTGTAATATTTAATGCTAGGGCTTGATGCAAATATGTGGAGAAATTATACTTAAAGGTAAAATAGTGCTCGTATTATAGAATTTTGATTGCATTTCCAGTGCAGCATGTGAATTATAATTGACCGGTGCTTATTTGCTTTTTATTGGACTGGTTGTGGCCCTCTTTTCGTGCTAGACTATTTATATAGTATATAATTGATAAGAAATTTACACATATATGGATACACAAAACATAGAAGTCAAATTTGCATGGTTTGTACAAATTTCTGAGAAAATATACACAGTCCACAATATAGATGGCTTTTATAGTTAAAATCAGATGATTTGAAATGAAGGATAAATCATGTAATAAAGTACATGAAAACATGGATAATTTGTTTGCTAATAAAGAATCAATCCTTTCACCTTAAAACAGTGATCAGAATGCAAGCTAGAATATTACGTTTATACTCACACATGCAATGGAACAAATTGTCCTGCATGATAGAATATATAAGAAAATAGGAAGGGTGTAATCCCAATGCCAACATAAATATCACTACAATTATCCGAGAGGTGACAAAGTAATATGAGAGGATTCCAAACAACATCAGTAAACACATAAGCTCAGCAGAACCAAGATTAAAAAACACATTCTATATATAGCCTGTCAGAAGCTTATGTTTTAATTTTTGTTCTCATCTCACCATTGTAAAACACTCAAAACAGATTGACATGGAATTCAAGGGCTAAAAACAAAATACATATTGTTCGGGCATAAATGTTTCTTTCCCTAGCTATGACAATGATATAATTGAAAAAAAAAATGGTTTGACCTATCATATGATGCTCCAAGCATACGTAACTGTGTCAATGTGTGGACCTGCCAAAAAGATGATTGATCCAGAGAATGTTGAAATGTGAGAGTCGACCAGCTAATAAAAGTATGTCATAGCACTGAACCAAAAACTCATCTCGCTAAATGAGGTTAACATGCAATTCATTTCATGAAATAGTGTATCGATACAAAATTTCAAAAATTGTACTGCTATATAGAAAACTTCCCCTTTAATTGAAGACAATATAGACCATAAATCCTAGAAAGTCACTTATCAATATGATTATTTACTCTGTTAACAAACGTTGACTGCACTACTTGTGACACAGTAGGCAATGCGTAAGAAATCAAAGCTTACCTCATATTGTAATTTCTCATGCCCTACATCATACTTTGACAGCTTTCTCTCACACATGAGCTTCTTTTGCACCACTATATCATATAAAGGGAAGCATTTTTGTTTGATAAATTTGCTGCAGTGAAAATAGTAACACATGATCAGTCAGGTAACAATCGATGATGTTCAACATAATGTATGAGTAGATGTCAATTTGAACTGAGGTCAATACTACCAGGCTGCGAGCAATAGCAAGAACATATTTTGGTGCCATGGACATAGTACAAACTTTCTCTACATTGGTATTTATCATCCATCATGAAAGGTAGCAGACGTATGCAGCTATGTCAACATGGTCTATTTCCAGGAAACCACATAGCATCAGAGCCCGCCATCTGAATCATAGCTCCCTGAATTCCTGTCAATCCAAAGAGACAAAAGGGCATCAACACCAATATTGAATTACTTGACAACAAACAAAAGAGCATCAACATAAATAATCACTCCCGCAATTAGCACTGTAATTCCATGGTCAATGTGAAGGTTCTGGTCACATTTGGGGTGCGCTTTGCTGAGAAAATTGGTAGCATACACTTTGCTTGCAAAAAGAGAACGGAACCATTAGAAATAGTTCACGAAAGGACCCAAGTTTCATTTAGAGCAAACGTTTCCATACTTTGGTCAATAACTCATCTCATTGCATATTCTAACCATGCACGATCCATGTTGCGGTTTGCAAATAAAAAATGACTGATGTTCATGCATACATTGAGCTACACACGTTCATGACAGTGCCCTTGAACTCTAATAGCATAAATGCAGAATTTCTCCTGAAGCACATATATATAGAATAGTATAATTATTCAGTAATTGAGCATGGTTATAAAACGGCCCTCATAACATCTTCAAAGCTGGGAAAATGAAATCTAATCCACTCAAGAAATTCCTTGTGTTGAATCTTCGTGCATGTATATGTGCCTGTAGTGTCAAGAAAGACACCCTTGGGAACTGCAGTGCCTCTCTGTAGAAAAATATTAAAAAAAAACCATCTCAGTTCTTCACGGATGAAAGATTGCTAAAGAATTCTCTCCCTCTAAAAACAAACTCATTGAATGGATGGATACACGGAAAAGCACAAAGGAAAGAACAAGAGAGATTTCAGATAGTACTATTTATTTATGCAATTTGTTGATAGATTTCATGCCAACACAACTACACAAGCAATCGCATTTCAGTAATTAAGCACCTATCGAGAGCTAGTAGGTGACTCATTGGCTACCAGTATTGGTAATCTACACCAGCAGCTGGTAAATTTGATTATAGGGCTGTTTTTTCACAAGAATCAAGAGCCACAGATGCTAATGTTTCTCCCTAAATCACAGTTGGTTTCGTAATAGCAGTGGAGACTCTTCAAACAATCTGGGCGAACTATTGCATCTACTCAAGTATATGCGCACAAACTTATGGTTAGAAGCGGCTGAGTTAGGACATGGGCTCAGAAATCTTCATAGGAGGAATGGAGGACAAAATCCTCAACAGCTCATCAAGTCATCAACGGAGTTTGAATTTGATTACAACGGCGCAATACCTCGACGGGAGTAAAGGAAAAAGGGCGCCCACAGAGTATCTTCCTTCTGCAGCTAACTCCATGGCGGTCCTTGTCGTCGTCCTCGCAGCCGCCGTCAGCTAAAGCAGAGTTCCGGCCGACCCAAGTGGCGAAGCCATATCCCCTATTCCCAGCATGCAATCAAGGGAGATCTCTCTCGTGCGGCGACGAGGGCAGGAGCGGCGGCGCATCTAGGCTTCGCTCCAGGCCGAGGTCGGAAGGGTGCGGGGAGGGCGGAGGGCGGAGGGAGACGGACGGGCGTGGGCGTCGCGAGGAGCGTGATGGGCTGTATGTGCTCGGTCAGGTAAATGGGTTGTCCGGCCCAGTTTATGAGAGGTCTCGGTTTTTTCTTCGGGAGCAGCAGCCCCTAGGACAGCAAATCCGACGGCCAAAAACATCCAAATCATTGAAACGGACGGCCAGAAACTCAAAACGCTGAGAGGGCTCGCTTTAGGTGCGGTTATACTGTCCTTAAATTAATTGAAAATCTCTTTATTCTCGTTCATAAGAGTGGTTCTACTCTTTTCTTTTCGAAAATATAACATCTATTGTAAAGATTCACTAGAAGTACAAAGCACGCCGAACATAGTAAAAATTACATCGAGGTCTATGAACAAACGAACGGCCATTGCCGCCGTCAGAACGAGCCGCTGTCGCTGTTCCCATACCGGAGCTGGCTTGACCTTGCAGATGACGGCCGAGAAGTCTTTGTGTACGTGCCCCTACGGACCAGCGTTCGAAAGCTGCGATCGTGGCCATTGAACCATTGAATCAATCTGAAGAACCTGACATCAAATCTCGCCGTTGCGTACGCATGATGAGAAACTCTAACTTCGCCGCTAAGAGGTGCTGACAATAATCTACGCCGGAGCTCCGTCTAATCCGTCTAGACAAATGAACTTAAGAAGGATCAGAGTCTGGAAGACTAACTCAAAGAAGAAGCGTCGCCATCTGTCTGAGCGCCGCCCTTGCGAGAACTAAAACCTTACCTATCTAAACCGAGACGCCAAGAATGCCCTCCTTGCCACCGGCCGCCGGAGCGGCAGACGGAGGGGAGAACGGGCTCGCCGGCGAAGATCCAAGGGAAGAAGGCTTTTTCTAGTCGCCTTGCGAGAGGAGAAAGAAAAGGCTCTAGAACTGCTGGACCTCAAAGGGGTTCTTTATAACTGAAAATATACTACCAAATGAAGACAAAATCACACTATGCACACCCCAACATCTCTACAATTAGGAGGCAGACATACAATAAGTCACAAGTAAAATCATAATAGGCCAATACTACCTACCACGAAGAGGGTGTTGGCCTATCTAAAGACTATACTCATCTTCTATAACACTAAGCTTCCTAGTTTTAAAGAGTCCACATTTAGTTGAGATCTTCAATTGGAATTACGTCTCCCAATTTTGACCGTTCTATACCACTAAGCTTCCTAGTTTTAAAGAGTCCACATTTAGTTGAGATCTTCAATTGGAATTGGGTCTCCCAATTTTGACCGTCAATAATTTCTTAAAGCTCTCACATTTAATTCTTTTATACTGTACACTATGCTTCCTAATTTTTAAGGCCTCATAATTAGTTGAGGTATTCAATGTAAATAGGGTTATCCGATTTTGACCGGGTCAACCAAGCTCTCCTAGTTCTTTTAATTCACTATGTTCCCTAATTTTGAAATTCTTTCATTTAATCGAGGTATTCAATTTTGGATTTGGTTTACTATTTTGAGTGAGCCAATGTTTTTCAAATCAATCTGCAACAACCAGCCTATAAAAACATATCAATCCCGCGCACCCTCCCACCACCTAGAAAAAAGAAGTTTCACCATGTGATACTGTAGCACCAATATAGTACATGTGACCACTCGCACATAAATTAGGTTGGTTAGCGGATAACACCGAGCCCCAGTTGTTGTTTCTAAAACAATCCCCTCCTCCCTTCCCTCCCGCGACGCTCCCGCGAGCGCGGGGGGGGGGGGGGGACCCTAGCTCCGGCCTGCGGCCCCCCTCCTCGCGCCTCCCTCCCCTCGTCGCCGCCCCGACGTGCTGGTGGGCTAAGCCCTGCCAGCGCGGGCGGTGGCGGGGTGTTCCTCCTTCCCTCGCCCGGGACGACGGTCGCGGGATCCAAGATCGGGTGGCGGCGCGGCGCTTTCCTCGGGGCACGGCGGCGCGATAGCAACAGCAGGCGGGGGAGACGCGGGCTGCGGGTGGCGGCGTGAAGGGGCTGAGGCGTGGTGGGGGCGCGGTGGGCTCTGGCAGCGTTGACCCTATCGGCGTGTGGCCAGATTTGGCCCCAGGCAGCGCGGCCCGGGAGCGGCGTGGGCTGCGGGCGTCCACCTTTGCCGTGGTCATGGCTTGTAGGGGTGGAAGCGCAGCGACGGTGGCAGGTGGGCGGGCTGCTCGGTTTCCAAGCGTCCCGCCGGCTGGTCGGCGACGGTGGCGCGATTGGACTCCCCGGTGAGCTTCCTCGGGGGTGGGCGGCGATCCTGGTGGGCACTCCTTGCCGGTGGTTGGGGCTGTGTTGGTGGCCTTGCGCGGCTCTGCGCTGAGCCGAGGTGGGGCGGCACAGGGGTGTGTCCGGGGGGAGGGATTGGGCTGGAGGGATTGGCGGCGCCGACGTGCTCGGGCCCCCGTCACCAGCACAGGGTTGTGCCGGTCTGGATGCGTCCGCTCCCCACCTCCCCCTTTCCCCGGCCGCGTGCGGGCGTCTGTAGCACCTGCTATCTTCAAGGCGGGATACATTCTGCGGCTCGTCAGTCTGGTGTGTCCCCTTGGTCCAAAGTTGATCCATTTGGATGATCTTGGGGGTGTTTGGATGTTGGGCGGCGGCCCTGGCAGCGGGAGGCGTGGCGTTCGTGGACGGAACCTACGTCTCGGGTGTGGGCGGGCAACCATGGCCTCACAGGGGGATTGGTTGCGGCTGGTTGGCAGAGCGAGGGTATGTCGGAGGGGTGCGAGCGCCGGAGTTCATCACTTGCCCAGTCCTTGTACTGGCGGACGACGGCAACGGCCGTGGTCGTCGTATCCTTCATGAAGGCACCGTGGCGGTGCTCCTACCCCTCGCATGTGACTCCGGGTGAAAACTTGATCTACGGATCGAACGGTGGCGGCTATCCGTGGCGTCCCCTTCTAGGAGGCACTGTCTTGGAGTCCTGCTCTGTCATGACCGTATCCCCCCTCCTCGTTTCGTCGTGGAGGTCTCCGTCCTCTTCAAGCGGTTATCCTTTGTCATTTTTAGTTAGCTTGGTTGGCGGTGGCATTGGGGGACGGTGCTCGACACCTTTGTATCATTTCTTGGGTGTGTGTGTTGTGTGCGGTGGTGGTGTGTGTTGTATCGGTCTGTCCGGATGTTGTGCTGATGTTGGCTTTACAATATAAAGCGGGGGAAACCCTTTTTCGGTAACACAGAATTACACCATGAAAGGCCCACCAAATCATCGCATTATAAATAAAAATAAAACACACACTATCATCTCCCCCACCCGCCAAACTAAATATCCCATAAGTTTCAAAATATAAGGGGTGTTAGTTTCTTAGAAAGTCAAATTTCTTTAACTTTGACCAAGTTCAAGGACATAATATCGACATCCACAATATTAAACAAAAAAGTATGAAAATTCATTTCATGATGAATCCAAAAATACCTATTTGATATTATGGATTTTGATATATTTCTCTACTAATTTGATCAAACTTAAAATGTTTGACTTTTCAAAAAGTAATACACCTTATATTTTGAAACAGATTAATTAAAAAATCCCAAAACTAGCGGCGCAGCGAAGCACGCCCAACCCTTTTAGTACGGTGTATAAACCCCCTTGGTCCGGCTGCAACCACGAGCACACCATGATACACGTCAATACTTGCAGAAAAGACTACAAGCAAAACCAATGTGTATACTGGTAAATAATCCATAGGCAAGAGAATTTTATAGCATTGCGACCACATTATTTCTGCATTCGGCATCACGACCAAATAAAGGATAACACTTCAAGCCTAATCAACGAGCTAAATTTGTGCGAAACTCCATCAAACCAATATCAAACATGTTGGCAACATTAGACGATGGCCCTAAGTTGGATGCGACTTCGATAAATGAACTTATAGCGCAAAATCTAATGAGAGCAGAGATGCTTGATGTCTCTTCGTGATAAAACCAACATTATTTTACTACCTTTCTAGCTTAGGTGAGCAAGGTTATCTAAGGATCACACCTAGGCAAAGGTATCACATCTTCTTTTATTATTTTAGTGGTATCTTTGACCTTTTTTTTGTTATTTTTCTATGGTAATACACGTCTGATTCATATAACAAAGAACAAGATATAAGCCACGTAGGTACCAACCTGACCAAACTGAATAGACAACAGAACGTCAATATTTGCGCAAAAGACCACCAACCAAGGAGAATTACAATTAAGATTGAAGCATTCTCTGAGCCTGACGCCAATGACTGTCACTCGCCTCCGGCACCACCACAGCAACCACCAAAAGAAAATATGACGGGTCATCTCTTCATCGAAGCTCGACGTGACTCCGTCGCTGATATGCAACTTTTCGGACCTCCAAAGTAGCTTACTAAAGGGGAAGCCATTATCGTTGAAAGAATCTTGCGGGGCAACACCCCAGACAAAGGATCGAACTCCAGATTTGACATCTCCGCTCGACGATAACATTGGAGGAGGAAACCATACCTACCAGCCGCACATGATCCACTGTCTTCCAATTGCCACCAAGTGATATCACTATCTGCATCCGCTGTTGGCCTACCTCCCGAGCTCCGCGCCAATACTGAAACAAATGTCGTCGCAACGACCGAGCCCAAAGACACAAGTTCACCATGATGGCGCCGTCGCTACACCATCCCCGCTTGAATAGACAACCACCTAGACCCATCATCTACCACGTAGTAGAACACCGTGTCGGGTGAAATTTTGGAGTACTCAATGCGGCCTCCTTCGGCGGAGCCAAGACGTCGAGCGGCCGAAAACCTAAACTGTTAAGGCCTTAACCCTATAGCTACACGATGCACGAGATTCTGCAACCCCCTCGCCACCGACGACCGAGAGGTCGTCAACGGAGGGGAGCCACCGAGAGAACAATGCCGGAAGGCTGTCAATACTAGGTGAGATATAGATCGCGTTTCTTTCTTTCTGTACGATAGAATTTTTATTTTGTTTTTATTTTGTTATTAACCGATGAAATATTGGAATGTGTGAGCGCGAATCTACTGCATAAGAGTACATGCGTATGCTATTTTCAATATTACTGCACTTAGAGCAACTCCAATGGCTTCTGTAAAAATAGTCACCTGATGGTCTTATAATTTAAGGAAAAATTTCTAACACCTACTTTTCTCCGTTCCCGTAAAAGTTCTTCCCCTAAAATTGTTTTCCCTATTTGCCATTAAACGACAGTAGGGCCCGCAAGTCAGCGACGTGACAGAAGGTGTGGTGACAGTGGCCGGAGCGCCATGGCGACAGGGATGGAGCGGCGGCGTGACCTGGCCGGCCTTGTCGTGACGGCGGTGACACAGCCTCGAAGCCTAGCCGCGCAGCCTCGAGGCACGGCAGGCTGGCAGCCGGCCTGGTCGCTTGGCAGCGGCACGGCCTGGGGGCGTGGTGGCCGGCCCGGCGGTGCGGCGGGGGCACAACCTGGCAGTGGCCTCGTTGCGGCGGCGGACCGATGGAGGCTTAGCATCAGATGTCCCTCGACAACGCAATGACTATCCTGGTGAAGTTTAGGCGGTTATCCACCCGTCAAAATTATACGGAAAGGCTTTTTCCTGTAAACTTGTGGGCCGAAGGAGGTGATTATACGGGGAAAAAAAGCCGGTTCAGGAGGCCATTTTTTACCCAAACTTCCCGTAAACGATAGTTTTTTAGGAATACGGGATCTATTGCTCTTATGGTCGAAGTTCTTCAATCCAAATTTTACTCTGTGTGCTCTCTATGATTTATAGACTTTATTATGACTTGAAGTGAATCCCGGCAGAATCTGCAAAGCTTGCTGTCGTGGAGAGATACCCCTTTGTTGATGTTCACTGCAGCTTCCATGATGGCAATGGAGATTGAGGCCCGTGCTATGATCCTTTGTCCCAGCCAAGCGGTTGCTAAAACAGGAGGCGCTCTAAAAAGCTTCCTCGAACCGGGATGAGGCCTACTAATTATAAGACGGAGATGGTCTCCTCCGGCCAAAGTTAGGGACGATCCGCGCCCACTTCACTAGCTATCTCCCCATCGGCCGGCCATTGCTCGCTCCTCGATCGCCTCCTCGTGCGCCTGCGTGTCGGATATATACTCGGACGCCGTCCCGGAATCCCCATTCTCCGGCGAAAACCCTGCATTTCACCACGTTCTAATCGATCGATCAGTGCCCGCGCGCGAAGAGCGGCTGTTATATATTTGATCCAAAGCTGGAATTCCGCACGCGCAAACCACATTATCCTCGGAGATACCCGGCTCCCGCAGGCGCCATGGTGATGCCGATGGCGAGCGCCGGCGACACGGAGGCGAGGAGGCCCCTCGTCGCCAGGCGGCACAAGGACGGCGAGGGTGACGGCCTGGACGACGGCGACGCCTCCTTCTCCGGCGCGGTGTTCAACCTGTCCACCACCATCGTGGGCGCGGGCATCATGGCGCTCCCGGCCACCATGAGGGTGCTGGGCCTCGTCCCGGGCCTCACCCTGGTGGTGCTGGCCGCCGTGCTCACGGACGCCTCCATCGAGCTGCTCATGCGGTTCAGCAACGCCGTGGGCGCCGCGTCGTACGGCGAGGCCATGGGCGACGCCTTCGGGGCGCTCGGCAGGGGCCTCCTCCAGCTCTGCGTCGTCGTCAACAACATCGGCGTCATGGTCGTCTACATGATCATCATCGGTACCTACAGTACAACAATGTCGTTGCATTGCTCGAGAGAAAGAAATGCTCTGACTAGTTTGTGACTGTTGTGGACGACGGACAAAGGCGACGTGCTGTCGGGGACTTCTTCGAGCGGCAAGCACCATCACGGCGTGTTTGAAGGCTGGTTCGGCCCGAACCGCTGGAACGGCCGCTTCGCCATCCTGCTCTTCACCACCCTCGCCGTCTTCATGCCGCTCACATGTTTCAAGCGCGTCGGTACGTACGCCTAGGGCAATTTGCCCGGTTTCAATTAGTATAAAAAAATTAAAATATATTTATATTTGGTCTCTTAAGAATATTATCGATGCATTCATAATAATACCACAAATGTTAGGTTTCTCAGATGTCAAACCATATAGGTTTGATCAATTAAACCTTTGAAAACGGTTCCCCTAAAATAAAACGAAACTTTACAAATGGTTTTAGAGATATGTTGTTGAATTCCCACGCATTTTTCTTTTTGCAGCTTAATTTTTATTTTTCACCTGCTTTAATAAACCCGTTTTATTTTAATTGAAAAGCAAAACAACCACATTTTTCTTACAAAAATCGACTTGCATATGAAAAATTGCGGAAAAATGAGAGAAACAATAACTCCTTTTCAAAAATCAATTTTCTCTTAACTATTGCCAAAACCTCTCTCAAAATTTTCCCTATTTCCTCTTTTAACTATATAATGCCAGAACTTATAAGTATCTCAAATGTCAAAATTGTCCAGTTTTGGTTCATTAACTCATCATTGATATCGGTTTTAGAGACACGACAATGAATGCCTAAACATGGTAGTTTAATCTGAACAAACGTTTTTTCCTGTAATTTTTAGATAAAAGGCAGGCGCCTGACTTTATAAATAAAGCCACGCGCACAGCCGAGTACTCAAGTTTACAGCAAACCGGACAGAACCCAGAGACAAGCAAGCACAGAAAGCCAAAGCCTTAAGGTGCAACAACATCAAGTACAACAGAAAACGACACGAAGGGCAACAACCTAATGACCACTAAAAGACATAGTCGGGGAGAGCACCAACTCCACCTAAGGCCCAGGAGCTTGATCAGCAGCAGAGATGGAAGTCGTTCTCGCACACACTCGCAAGATCAAGAGCTGCGTGGCCTCCTTATCGCCTTCCTTAGTCAAAGATTTCCATTGATGTATCAAAGATATAAGTTTGAAAAGATAACCAGGAGGCTTAGAAGGAAAGACATGTTCAATCGTGAATTTGTTCCTAGTTGTCCAAAGTGTCCATCAGACAATAGAAAGCCCAAACCACAACATGCGCTTGTTCTGACCCCATGAGGGCCCATCAATAAGATGCAAATTAGCAAAGTAAGTGGGGGCCCACGTCACACCTAGTTAGGACCGGTATCCTCAGGTGAAGAACAAAGCGCACAAAATTCAGAAGCCGAGCCATTTCGCTTGCGAATTTGGTTCGAGGCCAGCAGCTTCCCCCACGTAAACATTTTTATCTTAAGAGGAACTCTAGCACGCCACACATCCTTAAATTTATTTGTAACCATACCCGCAACAAGCTTAGCATATACATATTTCATTGAAAACCGACCGGGGCCAAAGTGAGGCCAAGTCACAAAATATGTCGTCTGCACCGGGAAGGATAGTGAGCTGGTGCCACTCTTCCAACTCTGGATGAGATAGGACCCTAGGGAACTAAGGTCCTAGTTATTAAGGGAGATCTACAAGATGGAAATCTTTTGGTGTGCAGAAACCGCAAAAAGAGTTCGGAAAGAAACACTCAAAGGACCATCGCCAAGCCAACCAATCAAGCAAAAAACGAACAAAAGCAGTGAACGAAATTCGTCGTGAACTTGAACCGGCTGCCTCCAAAACTGGGAATCCTCATTCCCAGAAGCAAAAAAAGAGGATCGGCGGTTTGGGGAATACTTAGCTTTTAGGATGTCATACCCACAAAACTCAAGGGGGCACATTTAAGATTCTCCACCATTTAATGATAAGACATTTGTTCATAGTCTTAGTTTTAAAGGTACCCAATCCCCCCCCCCCCCCCCCGGCGCCGCCCATATTCTTCAGTCTACACATAATATTGCATTTAACAAGTCGGTTTTTTCTCTTGTTGTTTGTCATACCTATCGTGAGTGCCATCAGGGAGGCGATAGAAGCCCATTAGGAACATAGGTAAGGAGGAAAGACAAGCATTGGTGAGGCAAACCCTGTTCGCGGTAGAGTTGTAGAGCCTAATTGGTTTGGTGCCAATATTTGGCATGCCAATTGTTGGCAAGTCTAAAAATTTGGCTCTCGATTGGTTGACTACCAATTGGTTCTTACCCGCCTCTCAAAAAGTTGCCAACGTTTGGCAACTTATCATTTTGCCAAATATTGGCAATGCCAAACTTTAGCAGCGAACCAATTAGCCTCGTAATAGCCGCGCCAAGGCATAACACGGTTACCCACCTTTAGGACAGAAGGAACAAAGACTTTTGAGCACAATTGGAGAGGAGAAATAGGCAAGCCCAAATAAGTAAAAGCGATGGAGCCTAGTCAGAGGCCACCCTCGCAGCCTCAACATCAGAACAACTCGGTAGACCTACCTCACTTTTGGAGAAGTTAATTTTGAGGCCCGAGAGAGATTCAAAACAAAGAAGCAAAAACTTGAGGTTAGCAATGCAAAGGTCATTGTTCTCAAACATAATAATAGTGTCGTCCGCATACTGTAAGTGAGAAACCCCTCCAGGAATAAGATCAGAGATAACAAGGATAATGTGACCAGCAGCAGCTCCTTAACAATGCATGATAAAGCATCTTCCATGTAATTGAATAACAAAATGGCTACATTTTTCTCAAGAAGAATATTGGCAGACATATGGAGAAGTGGAGAAAATAGAAGATCTCTTGACTCAACTGATTTAAAAAAAGAGGGAATATGACATTTTTTGGAAAAAATATTTCAAGGAGACATTCTTTTATTGAAAACAAAAATTCTTACATGAAGATTTACACGTAAAATAGAAAAAGGAAACATGGAAGTTAGGAAGTCACAAATATATTCAAAAAATATTATTCATAGATATGGGGATTTAGAAAATAAAAAATAAAAAATCACTAGTAACTCTATTGAATTTCAAGGTTTACTATAACTTTAATTAGTTCCATGGTTTTGCACAATTTTTCTGATTGTTATGAATTTGGAAAATGCAAAAGTCTTTGATAACATTAGTACAATATTTATGTTTTTCCTAAATTTTCAGATTTGTTCTCGAACAAGAAAATTAATGGTACTCAAGTTGAGGAATGGAATCTATACTTTTGCAATAGTTAATAGTTAGTTATTTTTTTATAATACATTTTTTATTAGATTTGAGAAATAATACACGGGTTTGAAATTTGACAAAAATAATACAGCATCGGCTAAGGCTAAGCCAACTCCAGTAGGTTGAGGCGAAGCCGATTAGGATCCAGTCGGCATATCCGAAGCCGACTAGGATCCGTTCGCATCATGGGAGGCCGATTGGTCAGTCGGGCAGAGGCTTTAGCGTTAGTTAGCACTAACCGTCTTAGCCGAAGCCAATTAGTACTAATCGGCTACACCAAAGACAATTAGTTCAAATCGTCTTAGGCTAAGCCGACGGCTGCATGGGACTAAATTTTTCACCCGACCATTGCATGGAACCATATTTTGACCATAATTTTATCTCGCCACCCTCGCCCGAGTTAGCGCAATTTCCCGCAAACTTTCCCTCCATATGTTCCCGGCATTATCCTTTCCGCCAACCCTTTCCCGCCAACCCTTTTCTGCCATCTTCTTTCCCGCCAACCCTTTCCCGCCATCTTCTCTTCTCAACCAATAAAACCCCCTCCATGCAAAGGTGGGTAAGCAGTGTAGTGTAGTCTTGTCAAGATGTCCGATTATCCTTGAAGTGTGGGAAGCAACTCCGTCCGGCGGACTTCACTCACCGAATACTAACAAAAAAACTAAAAAAAATCGCACACCTAAATATGTTACCGATTATTACCGGATCAACTAAAAAAATGACACACCTAAATATATTTGACATCTATATATATTACCGGACCAACTAAATAATCGAGTATATTCGCATATGCAAGTTAGCACTTCACACCGAAGTATACTATCGAGTACAACCGGACTAACTATAACCGAGTGTTCTAACAGAAACGCAAGCACGTATGATAGACAAAATGACAGTTGAATCATACCCTTGAAGCGTGCGAAGTAACTCCGTCCGGCGGACTTCAGTCACCGGAGCACCACCACCAGCCAGCCACTCCACCACCACCACCACCAGCCACTCCACCACCACCACCACCACCACCACCAGCCACTCCACCACCACCACCACCACCACCACCACCACCTTGGAGTCACCAGAGCTGCAGAGCACCACAACCACCTCCACCTCCACCTCCACAAAAACCATCACCAAAACCACCACGAGCTATCCCATCACAAGATCGAGGTTTCCCTAGCCTCCCCCAAGCCTCTAGATCGGAACTACGGTGGAAATCGGGCAAAAAATCAGCTCACAAAGGAGTATTAATTCGAGGGGCTTTGGTTTAGCGAGAGGAGAAAGAGACAAGAGGAAGAGAAGAAAAGGGGAGGAAGAAGAGAGAAAGAGGGTAGGCCCGATGGCTAAATGGCCACCTTTTGGCTAAAGCCCCGGCCGACTGGCCAGTCGTGTAAAGCGTGGCCGACTGGTGGCCGGCCAGGGCAAGTAACGTGGTCCAGCCACTGGTCAGCTGCCGCATGGACGAGCGAGCCCTATCGGCCTCCCCTGATGCGAATGGATCATAGTCGGCTTAGGCTAACCCGTCTGGATCCTAATCGGCTGCGCCTCGGTCGACTGGATCCAGTCGGCTTAGCCTGAGCCGACGCCGTATTATTTTCGTTAAATTTTAAATCCGTCTATTATTTTTCAAATTCAATAAAAATTTATTTTTTAAAAAAATAGCTAATATTTAAGGGACAAAAATTACACTTCTTATATGATAAAATGGGGTTATATTTTTGAGCATTTTGCTGTTTTGATTTAGATTCACTGAAATACACTTCTGCCCTATCGGTGGCACTGGCCGTTGTGTTCGTGGTGATCACCGCCGGAATCGCCATGATCAAACTGACAAGAGGGCAGATCCCGATGCCCATGCTGTTCCCAGACGTCCACGGGACCTGGGCGTCCATCTTCAAACTCTTCACGGCCGCTCCAGTTCTTGTTACCGCCTTCATTTGCCACTACAATGGTACACACGCGCTGAGCTAAGCAACTCCAATTAGCCTGCACTGACACTGTCTGTCTGAATCATCACGTCAATTGTGCAGTGCACCCTATCCACAACGAACTCAAGGACCCGGCCCAGATCAAGCCCATCGTGCGGGCGTCGCTGGTGCTGTGCTCCGCCGTGTACGTGACCACCAGCTTCTTCGGGTTCCTCCTCTTCGGCGAGGAAACGCTGGACGACGTGCTGGCCAACTTCGACTCGGACCTCGGCATCCCCTACGGCGGCGTCTTCAACGACGCCGTCAGGGTCAGCTACGCGCTACACCTCATGCTCGTCTTCCCCATCGTGTTCCACGCGCTGCGCCTCAACATGGACGGCCTCCTCTTTCCCTCCGCCCGGCCGCTGGCCTGCGACAACCGGAGGTTCGCGGCGCTCACGGTCGCGCTCCTCGCCGTCATCTTCCTCGCCGCCAACTTCATCCCCAACATCTGGGACGCCTTCCAGTTCACCGGGGCCACTGCCGCGGTCTCCATCGCCTACATCTTCCCCGCCGGCATGGCGCTGAGGTCAGTGAGTTGACAACAAGAAGCTTAGTTGATTTGTTCCTGATGATCGACTGTTAATTTGTTCATGCATCACGTTGTCAGGGATCGCCACGGCATCGCGAAGAAGAGGGACAAGGTCCTGGCGTTGTTCATGATTGTGATCGCGGCGGTGTCGAACGGAGTGGCCGTGTACAGCGACGCCTCCTCGTTGTGATTTGGTGGCATACTGGCATGGCATGGGACTGGCAGCACCGGCACGGAGCGGTCGCCTCCACCATGGCGCTCTGTATGTATATTAGGTTGGTGATGAGAGACCGATTTGAGTCCTTCCACCTATAAATGCATGTACATGTAAAATATCTCTGTGGCTCTGCATGATCTGCAGAAGTTGAGTAAGGATTGGATTTTAATCCATTGGCATGATGGTGTCAAGAAAAAAAGCGAAATCAAAAAGTTCTGAAACCAATGCTGTACTGTCGTGAATTCGGAACGAAAATTTTTGGGTGAGAAGAGAGAGAGCAGTAGAGCACACAGGGGAACTGGGAAGGAGGAGATCAGTCCATTTCTTCACGATGATCGGTTACAGTCACCTGGGTTACGGCCCAACGCGGTACACACTGACCAACGGCCAACGCAAACAACCCACTCTGGAATTTCTGGCCCAAGAGCACCTTTAATAATTTGAAGATTATTAAGGGCAACTAGAACTAGGATCATCATTCTCTCTCAAAAAAAAAAACTAGGATCATCAAGTGGACGACACCAAATGTCCGCAGACACATCCATACGTGTCCGCGAACAGCCGGGCGGATGGAGACTTCCCCACCGTAGTCATTAAATAAAACGAACACCAATTTTACATTCAATTTTTAATTAATTTTTACATAGTAAAATAACATTAAAAACAGTTTAAATAACAATTAAATTCCTCTACTGTTGGCCGAAGCGGGACGGTCCGGCATCTTCATCGTTGGCGGCCGACGGATATGAGGCAGAGGTGACAATGGATGCCTCTTTGGCATCATCGATGTGCTGCTCCGACGCGTTGTCGTCCTCCGTATCTAGCCCCTCGAAGAGTCAGTTGCACTTCCCATTGTTGACACGGAGCTCCCAACGCTCGCGGTGGATGGTGCAGGTGTCGGTGTCAAAACCGGCGGATCTCGGGTAGGGGGTCCCGAACTGTGCGTCTAAGGTCGATGGTAACAGGAGACGGGGGACACGATGTTTATCCAGGTTCGGGCCCTCTCGATGGAGGTAATATCCTACTTCCTACTTAATTGATCTTGATGAATATGAGGATTACAAGAGTTGATCTACCACGAGATCGTAATGACTAAACCCTAGAAGTCTAGTCTGTATGATTGTGATTGTCTCTAGGGACTAAACCCTCCGGTTTATATAGACACCGGCGGGGACTAGGGTTGTACAAAGTCGGTTACAGAGAAAGGAATCTACATATCCGAACGCCAAGCTTGCCATCCACGCAAAAGAGAGTCCCATCCGGACACACGGGAAGAAGTCTTGTGTCTTGTATCTTCATAGCCCATCAGTCCGGCCCATGTTACATAGCCCGGACGCCCGAGGACCCCTTAATCCAGGACTCCCTTAGTAGCCCCCGAACCAGGCTTCAATGACGATGTTTCCGGCGCGCAGATGTCTTCAGCATTGCAAGGCGGGTTCCTCCTCCGAATACTCCAAAGCAACATTCGGACACAGAGAACATGTTCGGCTCTGCAAAACAAGTACCACATACAACCGTAGAGAGTATAATATTTCACGAGTCCAATCTGCTGACAACTTTTGTAGCGTGACATCACGTCACCGCCCGGTCATTATTTCGAAGCGTTCTTTAGCCTCCCGCTCCACATTTCAAGACGCGGCTTTATTGGCACGTCTTGTCGAAGAAGAGATCATGTCCCCTTATTGCGGGATTTTCATCAATACGGGCGCGGGTAATCCAACCGCTCTGTTGGCACGATTCCTTGGGAATAGGCAAGTTTTAAGTCCCATGAGGAGGCGTTCGATATTCATCGCCTTTATAAAGGGGCACAGACCCGTCTTTTTCCCCTACGCCTGCCTCTTCCTCAACCTTTCCAACCTCGAGTTCCAGCACCCAGGTTTCAACTTAATTGCTCCAAGCCTCCCAGTCTTGTACGGACCCAGCCCTCAAAGCCGATGGGTGGCCTCCTCTGTCACGGAGGAAGATATCGCGAAAGCTAAAAGTGCGCTATATCGACTAGAGGGGGGTGAATAGGCGATTTTTATGAATTCTTCACTGAGGAATTTGCTGGTGAGGAAATTCCTTAGCGAAGAACTACTTGCAGCGGGATAAGTACTCAGAAGTAAACATAACAGGATACAAGCATAGTCATCATGATGAAATGAAGACTAGCACAGAGTACAGAAAGCGTAAACACAGGATAACAAGATGAAGACAAACAGACTGAAGAAATTGAACTGAGGAATTTGTGAAAGTCTTCAGTCAAAGTCTTCAAGCACAGATATGAACAAACATTCAACACAGCAATGAGGAAATGAAAGGGTTGAGGAGATAGAACCAGTTAGTTGGTGAAGACAATGATTTGGTAAACCAGTTCCAACTGCTGTCTCAGTTGTACGTCTGGTTGGAGCGGCTGAGTATTTAAACTCGAGGACACGCAGTCCCGAACACCCAGTCTCTGAGCCGCAACTCAGGACACCCAGTCCTCACCGTATTCTCCTTGAACTAAGACCACGCAGGTCTCGTCCAATCACTCGTGGTAAGTCTTCAGGTGACTTCCAAACCTTCACAGACTTGGTCACTCGGCGATCCACAATTCCTCTTGGATGCTCTAGACCTTGACGCCTAACCGTCTGGAAGAAGCACAGTCTTCAAAGGTAACAAGCGTCGGATCCACGCGGGATCAATTTCTTCAGTGATGCTCAATCACTTTGGGTTTGTGGGGGTTTGGTTTTGGGATTTTCCTCACTTGATGATTTTCGCTCAAAGTCCTCGGAGGATGGGTTGCTCTCAAATGACAAGTGTCAAGTTCTCTCGGAGCAGCCAACCAACTAGTGGTTGTAGGGGGCGGCTATTTATAGCCTAGGGAGCAGCCCGACATGATAAGACATAAATGCCCTTCAATGATATGACCGTTAGGTGGATAAGATATTTTGGGACAGCCGGCGCGCAGCACAGCAACGGTCGGAAATTTGACTCTCAAATTCCTCGGGGCTATCATGTTTCTCACTGTGTAGGCAATTCGCACTGGCGAATTCCTAACTCCTCAGTCAGAGCAAAGTCATCAGTGACCAGAAGAACTGCGTCTCTGTCACTGAAGAAATTGACTGAACTGTATGAGATTTCCAATGGCTTCACTCGAAGGGATTGGTAGGTGTAGGATTTTGAGTTGAGCATCACATGGAAATTTTTCCTTAGTATTTCCTCGACCCCCTTTAACAGTACGGTGTTTCCTATGACTCAAGAAAGAGAAAATGAAACTATGAAAACAAAAGTCTTCACGCTTCATGTTTCTCAAATGAATATCAAGTCTTCAAGGTCACACCAATTTCTTCACTTTCAAAGTCTTCAGAAAGTCTTCAGAATATCAAAGTATTCGGTCGAAGAACTTCATTTTTAGGGGTCGACTTTCTCTGTAAATATCAAACTCCTCATAGACTTATAGACCTGTGTACACTTACAAACGCATCAGTCCCTTAACCTATAAGTCTTCAATACACCAAAATCACTAAGGGGCACTAGATGCACTTACAATCTCCCCCTTTTTGGTGATTGATGACAACATAGGTTAAGTTTTCAATGGGGATAAATATATGAAGTGTAAATACTGATATTGAGGAATTTGATTGCAAGATATAGAAGAACTCCCCCTGAATATGTGCATAGTGAGGAATTTGCTTTTGAAGAAATGCACATTTGAAGAATTTGAATCATGGAGATCTCCCCCTATATCTTGTAATTCATACACGCATTTGATATATGATATGAAGAATTTGAAATGCATGATGAAATATGGTGCCTGATGAAATTCAGCATGCGTGCAATAATATTAACGAGGAATAAGCATGTAGAATAGCACATCAAAAGTATCAGAGCACAGTGCATCCTCAGAGCACCATGCACCGTTCAAAAGTATCAGGGCACCATCGGGTTTAAGATTACAACTCGATCCAATAAAAAGTTTCGGAAGAACGAGAGTTGTAACTTAACAAAAACTCCCATAATATAAACCTGCCTAAAGACTAACTCAGATTCCCCCCCCCCTTTGTCATCAAATGACCAAAAGGATCGAAACTGAGGACTAACGCCCTGAAGAATTTCAAGTTGATGGAGGAGCGCCAGTGTTGTCGGGGTTGTTCGTTGAAGTAGGGCCTGCCGCAGTGTCGTCCAAATCTTCATGCTCATCAGTTTCACGCGATGAAGAATAAGAGCTGGCTACCAGATCAGGAACTTTGACTCTCTTGAATTTCTTCGGAGGTGGTGCAGACCAGTCAAATGCTTCCTGGAGACCCATAGTCTTCAGTTCTTCCGCGCTATATACATGAGTGAGAACAGCCCAGGTGTGGTTGAGGGTTTCATGAAGGTGATAATGGTTCTTATTCACTGCATTATGTGTTGAGGTCATATTGTGAAGAACAGCAGCAAACTGACGCTTCACCCATTTTTGATTGCGATCAACCTTCTGATGAAGACTGAGGAGTAACTCACGGTCAGTCATCACCCTGGGTGCTGTGGCTTGAGGATTTTGCTTAGCTGAGGTATTTGCGGCAGTGTCATGTGTAGCAGAGTCGTCATTGGTGGAGTAAGATGTAGCCAGACGAAATTGACCATCCAATGGACGAGTGCCTTCATCGATCACAGCAGCTGCCTTGCCTTTGTCATTAGATGATGAAACTGGCCTCTTGAGGACTTCAATAGGAGGCAAGTAGCTACCATGGTTCAGAGTGTCAGCCTTGTAATTCAGTGAAGATCTTGCCCTTATGAATCTCATAATCCAAGGCGCATAGGGCTTCAGTTCAAAAGGTGACATAGCAACATTAGCCAGAGTCCTCATGAAGAAATCATGGAAGTTGACGGGAACGCCATGAATGATGTTGAAAAGCATGTTCTTCATGATGCCAACAACATCTTCATCGTTTGAGTCGTGGCCTTTGATAGGACTCATTGTCTTCGTCAGGATTCGATAGACAGTCCGGGGCACATAGAGCAATTCCTTGACGAGGAATTTGGTTCGTGGGGTCTGCCCTGGCTTCAAAGGCTTCATGAGCACTTGCATATAATGATTTGACAATTCAGGGTCATTGTAGAGGCAACGTGCACTGTCATGGGGAGGATCAAGAGGAAGGACACGAAGCAATTCAGTTGCCGGTGCCTTGTAGTGAGTGTTTTCGGTCATCCAATCCAGTACCCATGAATTAACATCTTCAGCGTCTCCAGTGATATGCAGAGTGGCGTAGAACTGAAGAATGAGTTCTTCATTCCAATCACAGATATCAGTGCAGAAGTTCAGTAGTCCTGCATCGTGAATAACACTGAGGACTGGCTCGAAGCACGGCAGAGATTCCATATCCACATGAGGAATATGTTCATGATCAAAGATTTTGTCCTTGTCAAAGAGCACTGAGGAATAGAAGTTGGCTTGAGTAGCAGTCCAGAAACGCCTCTTCCTTATGCGAGCAGAGTCATATGGATTATAATCAGTGAAGAACACATGCTCAGAAAAGAAGTCTTCAGCCTTGAATTTTTGTTTGTTTGAGAACAGATTCTTCGGCTTGGGCAAAGGAGTGTCAGTGATTTGCAGCACAACCTCAGGAATCGCGAGCTCAGGTACTTCAGGCTGAGGAATTTCTGGTTCCTCTTCTTGTGCAACTTGAGGATCAATAGCAGCAGGTTCTTCAACACTAGTGGCTGGAATTTCTTCATGAACAGATGAAGTGGGATGAGTTTCTTCAGAGCCCATTTGAACAGTTGTAGCCGGGGACTGAGGAATCTGTTGAATAGGAGTGAAGAGAGGAGTATTGGGATGCTGACTTTCCCAAAAGTCATCATTCATCACTGGTGTAGTGCATCCAATATCCACTTCTACATCTTCTTTTTCAATTTCTTCAACACCAGCCTCTTCAGCTGTGAACTGAGGCATAGGTGAGGAAACGACGGGCGTTGAAGGGAATGCTTCCACTTCAATTTCTTCATCAAGCTGCTCTGACAGCAGCAGAATGATTTTCTTCATTAGATCCGCTTGGGATCTTATAGTCCTCTTCATAAGGAACAATTTCCTTTGATGACATGGAGGAAATCAGAACGGCATCAATAGGATTTTCAAGAGAGCTGGTCATTGGCTTCATTTTCTTCGCAGCCGACGAATTTGACGCAGCTGATGCCTTCCTTTTCTTCACCACAGCTCGCTCTGCAGCCTTGGTCTTCTTCACTTCATAGGCAGAAGGAAGAATTGGAGTTGGTGTAGGCGCGGGAGGAGCTGAGGACTGTGGTTGATTTTCTGCAGGCGCAACTGATGCAGTTGCCCTGATTTCTTCAGATTCTTCAGGCGCACCACTAGTGGATGCCCTGGCAATTTCTTCAGCGGCTGGGATGGAGTCATCAGCCCTGGAACTTGTATTCTCATCAGCAGGCTGAAAGTCATCAGCGGTGCTGGCATGTTCTTCAGCAGGCTGAGCAGAGTCTGCAGCCTGAGGATTTTCTTGTTGCGATGGGGCTGCAACAGTTGACATTTTCTTCGTCAGGTTGACGAATCGCACTTTCGCTCCTTGCCAATCAGCATTGTATGCATCGAAGTCCTTGCTGAGGGCTTGGATCTCAGATTGAGCCTTGAGAAGTTCTTCGGGTGTCAGTCTGACAACATTCTTCTTCAGAAGCTTCTCCTTTCTAGATTGAGCTCTCTTGATCTCACGAGCCTTCTCGAATTTCCATTTCTCTTGAGAGATGAAATGGGTCAGCATGTGACTTTGACCGGGAGTCAGCGGCAGATCAGGCATTGGAGTGTTTGGATCCTTGTGCCAGAGGTCAATGTAATCGAGGATTTTTCTCGGATCCAAGAGCAGTGGCACAGATGTGCCTTTTGCTCTAGCGGCCTTGACTTGTCTATCTCTGATGATTTCTGCAAGTTCTTCATCAGAAGCTTCATCATCAGAGGGCACTTGGAATGCAACCTGTTTCTTCCTTGGACTTGGACGAGGACCGCGTCCAGCTGTTGCTTTAGTCTTCAACAGAGTAGGGCCTGATGAGGACATTGGTGCAGCTGAGGAACTCGCTGAGACACCAGAAGCAATTGAGAAACCCTGAGTCCTTTGACATGTAGCCAGATGCACAGGAGTTGAGGACTTGGAGGGAGCTGCTGAGGACTTTGGTGGAGCAGTAGTAGTCTGAGGAATTTGCCGTGAGGGCGCAGCTGAGGAACTTGGCCGTGGGGGTGCTGTTGGTGAAGCAATTAGCTTACGAGCAGGCTTCTTCGGCATTGATTTTCTCGGCTTGACCGAGGTCTCAGCAGCAGTAGCAGCGGCAGAATCCTCATTGAATTTCCTCACTGCCTCCTTGGCTTGTCTTGTCAATTTTGCTTGACGCCTAGCCCATTCTTCAGGAAAGTCCTCACCACGCTTGATGCTGGTGAGATCAGCTACTTGGCCAGGTGCCAATGGAGTTCTTGGGCATGGAGGATTTAAGGCGAATTTCTTCATGTACTTAGGAGTAACATATCGATATTCTCTCCATTCTCGTGCCCATCTTTGTTCAATCCTCTGAATGCGCACTTTGCGCTGATTTTTGTTTTCTTTGCCAAATTTGGCTTCATCAGGTGTGCAATAGTCTTTGTATATGTCATCAGGGATTTCGAAGGCAGTCATGACCTCCGGTTTCTTTCCTCCTTTCTGCGGTCTCTTTCCTTCAGCCATTTTCTTTAGATGAGGAATTTGAACAATTGAACACTCTGAAGAAGTATGCAGTTTTTCTTCGAGGAACGCTGCAAATGAGTTAAGTTGATGAGAACCTAGTGATTCAGCAGCGGACATGAGTACCTGTGAACAGAGTGTAGGTGCGAGGAATTTGGAGAGGTCATATGCGTTCTCAGAAATTTTATCGAAACGACAAGTTTTGAGGAATTTGACCAGTTGAGCCTTGAGGAATTTCACTAAGCGTTCTTGTCTTAGGTTCCAGAGTTGTACAGATCGAAAATCCGCACAATTGAGGAATCTTGAAGAAAATGAGTGCTTACAGAGATGGATCAAGAGCATACAGTGTGTGAGGTGTTCATATGTGAAGATTTGAAGAATAAAACACCTTTGAAGATTTTCAGAAAAGTTGAGAATCAAAGTGAGTAATAAAAGTAACTTTTAATTACCTAAACTGAAGAACACGACGAACTGAGATGAACAGCGGTGAAGTTCGTCAAGTTAGATCTCCCACGCCCTAACTTGGCAGAGGGAGACAGCTACGGCGGCGGCGGAGTGAAGATTTCCGCAGCCGGCGCGAGTACGACGGCGACGAGGTCGAGGCAGTGAAGCTCTTCCTCACCGGCGGCGATGGAGTAGCGGCGGCGCTAGGGTTTGAGTAGCTCGAGCGAGAGACAGCGACCGAGCAGAGTAAATGAAGTGAGGAAGGGGAGAGGGGAATTTATAGCCACGGTAAAAACTGTTCGCCCGAAGATTTTGGGACGAACATGCCCCTGCCCTTTCTCCTCCACGCGACATGTGTCACCCACGTACTGTGCAGATGAGATCGTGTAAGATCGTGGGTGATTATAATAATGCATCGTGGGATGCGGAACGGTTTGAGCGGTAAAACCAAAAATCTGGATAAGATTTGTTTTAAAGTGTCGTTCACAATTTCTTCAGCTGACAAGGACACAGTGAAGACTTCGAACGAGTTTCAAATAGAACGCACATGAAGAATTTGTGAATAGATTGGGTTGAGTATAGCATAGAGGAGGAAGGGTCCGATCACATTCACTTAGCAGAAAAAGCAACTTGAAGAAATAGCCATAAGTGAATGCTGTAGAGGACATAAACTCATATATATATATATATATATATATATATATATATATATATATATATAGCCAATGAAGAAAAACGATGGAAACAATGAAGATTTTGCGAAGTTGAAGAATTTGAAAAACTGAAGAATTTCAAAAATGAGGAAAAACTCAAATTGAAGATTTTCAACTTTTTGTGGTGGCGTGACCCACCGTATAAGAATGATGATTTCAGACACCGCATACAATTGTCGTAGGGTTCTGAGAATCAAATTCTTCATTAATTTCTTCACACTTAGAGTGTTATTCTTCATTGATTGAAGAAAAACGTTTCTTCATGTGTTGCACATTTAAGTCATCAATTTTGCATAAGTGTTAGGATGTGTGTCCTTTTCAAAGAACATTCGAAGACTCTAAGATATTTAGCTCACACCGCAACTTGCTAAATATCTTCTCATCCAAGGGCTTGGTGAAGATATCAGCTAGCTGCTCTTCAGTCTTCACATGCTCGATGGAGATGTCGCCCTTCAACACATGATCACGAAGAAAATGATGACGAATCTGGATGTGCTTTGTCTTCGAGTGCTGAACTGGGTTGTGAGCAATCTTGATGGCACTCTCATTGTCGCAGAGATGAGGCACATTCTTCACGTTGACGCCATAGTCCTTGAGGGTTTGCTTCATCCAAAGCAGTTGAGCACAGCATGAGCCAGCAGCAATGTATTCAGCTTCAGCAGTAGACAGTGATACGCAGTTCTGTTTCTTCGGGGACCAACAGACCAAAGATCGTCCGAGGAAATGACAAGTGCCAGATGTTGACTTGCGGTCCACATGATCACCAGCATAGTCAGAGTCAGAATATCCAATGAGATCAAAAGCAGAGCCCTTGGGGTACCATAATCCTAGTGTTGGTGTGTGAGCTAGATATCGAAGAATATGCTTCACAGCCTTATGGTGTGATTCCTTCGGTGCAGCTTGAAATCGGGCACACATGCAAACACTAAGCATTATATCTGGCCTAGATGCACATAAGTACAATAAAGAACCAATCATGGAGCGGTATACCTTGTGATCGAAGTCAATACCATTTTCATCAGTGCATAGATGGCCATTTGTGGGCATAGGAATTTTGACGCCTTTGCAATCTTGCATGCTGAATTTCCTCAGTACATCTTTGAGGTATTTCTCCTGAGATATGAATATGCCATTGCGCTGCTGATGGATTTGAAGACCTAAGAAGAATTTCAATTCTCCCAT
The DNA here is from genome assembly GCA_963921465.1 of Triticum timopheevii. NCBI lineage: Eukaryota > Viridiplantae > Streptophyta > Magnoliopsida > Poales > Poaceae > Triticum > Triticum timopheevii. Next base: position 465,581,546 of record OY997272.1, on the reverse strand, counting down.
CATAGACATTTGATATTCTTCACTCATCATATAGGCAAATTCATCACTATAACGTTGGTCAGTACAGCCCAAGATAATATCATCAACATATATTTGGCACACAAACAGTTCACCATCATAAGATTTAGTAAAGAGAGTAGGGTCGAGTGAACCGGGTGTGAAGCCATTCTTCACGAAGAATTCCTTCAATGTATCATACCACGCCCGAGGGGCTTGCTTGAGGCCATAGAGGGCCTTATTGAGTCTGAAGACTTTGTCAGGATTCTTTGGATCTTCAAAACCTGGGGGTTGAGCAACATACACTTCTTCCTCAAGCTTACCATTGAGGAATGCACTTTTCACATCCATTTGATATAAGATGATATCATGATTGTTAGCGTAAGCAAGTAATATGCGAATAGCCTCAAGTCTAGCAACAGGTGCAAAAGTTTCATCGAAATCAATTCCTTCAACCTGTGTGTAGCCTTGAGCTACTAGTCGTGCCTTATTCCTCACCACTAGGCCATTTTCATCTTGCTTGTTGCGGTAGATCCACTTTGTGCCAATGATATTATGCTTGCGAGGATCTGGGCGATTGACCAATTCCCATACATTGTTTAGCTCGAACTGATGTAATTCTTCTTGCATAGCCTGAATCCACTCCGGCTCCAGAAATGCTTCATCTACCTTAGTAGGCTCTGTGATAGAGACAAAAGCATAGTGCCCACAAAAATTAGATAAATGTGAAGCTTTTGAGTGTGTGAGAGGACCTGGTGCGCTAATGTCATCGATGATCTTCTCCACTTGCACTTCTTTTGCAACGCGAGAATGAGCTGGTTGTCGCTGAGGAACTTGATCAGCATTTTCTTCAGCACCATTTTCCTCATCATGTTCTTCAGGTGCATCAGCTCGACGTTCTTCATGAATAGGAATGAATTCTTCAGCAGATTCTTCAGTAGGAATGACATCCTCAGTTGCCTTGAACTTGATAGAATCCTCAGGTGCTGGTTCATATTGGGTTTCTTGTCAGTGAGGAGTTCATAGGCAGTCTTCTTGAAGAATTTGTGAAGATATACTCTGTTGATGATGTGGCACGCAGTACCAATTGCATCAATCCAAAAACGCTAAGGCGTTTTGTATTCATCAAGCATAGTGCGAGCCATCTCAACAAGAGTTCTGTTCTTGCGCTCCACGACGCCATTTTGCTGAGGAGTATAGGGAGCAGATAACTCATGAGTAATACCAAGTTCATCAAGATAGGCATCAAGACCGGAATTCTTGAACTCAGTTCCATTGTCACTTCTGATATGCTTGATCTTCACACCAAAGTTGGTTGAAGCCCTCGAGGAAAATAGTTTGAAGACTTCCTGCACTTCATGTTTGTAAGTAACAATGTGTACCCATGTATATCGAGAATAATCATCAACAATGACAAAACCATATAGAGATGCATCATTAGTGACTGCTGAATAATGATTAGGTCCGAAGAGGTCCATGTGAAGCAATTCGAATGGACGGGTAGTGGTCATGATAGTCTTTGCTGGATGCTTGGCCTTGGTCATTTTTCCAGCTTCACAGGCTCCGCATAAATGATCCTTGAGGAATTTGACATTCTCAATGCCAATGACATGCTTCTTCTTCGCAAGCGTGTGCAAATTCCTCATGCCTGCGTGACCAAGTCGTCGATGCCATAGCCATCCTTCTGAAGCTTTTGCAAGTAGACACACGGCTGGTTATGGTCCTGTAGAGAAATCAACAATATACAGATCTCCTCTCCTAAAGCCTTCGAAGACTTTGGAATTGTCAGCTTCCATAATCACAACACAGCAATACTTGCCAAAGACAACAACCATATCAAGATCACAAAGCATTGAGACTGACATGAGATTGTATCCTAAGGACTCAACAAGCATGACTTTGTCCATGTGTTTATCATTAGAGATTGCAACCTTACCAAGACCCAATACCTGACTTTTGGCTTTGTCAGCAAAGATGATATGCTTCAGAGGTGAAGGTGATAAGGAAGCATCCATCAATAGATTCTTGTCACCAGTCATGTGATTCGTACATCCACTATCGAGGACCCATTCAGTAGTTTTGGGTTGATCATCCTGCAGATGAATTAGTGTAGCTTACAATCTCATATGCTTCATCAGTGAAGAATATGATATCAAGTTCATCAGATGAATTTCATCAAGAAGTAAACAAATATAGCAGTATGAGGACGTGTGAAATGAAAGCTCATTTCATCATGATTCGCCTGCGTCCTTTCAGGCATTTTCGTCAGGTCCCCAGCAAATTCTTCAGACGTTAAAGCGCGTCGGGAGACCTGACCCTGCAGAAGAGATTAGTTCTTTTTCTTCACCACCCACATCTGGAGGGGTGGCAAAGAATTCATCACTCTGCGAGCACCATATGAGAATGGAGGCAAAGATGCCAAACCATTTCGTTTCACATAAGAGGGGTTAGGGTAAGCATATGAATAAGCAGAGTAATTCTTCGAGGACTTATGAACATAATGATTTGAAGAATAATGCACATATTCATAGCCCTTAGCTCTACCCTGCGAGACAGAGTTGTTAGCATGATGATAATCATATGAGGACTGTGATCCATGTGAGTAATTTGTTCCGTATGAGGACTTGGATCCATATGAAGAATTTGGTCCGTATGAAGAATTTGATCTGGGGTTCCTGTTCTTCACAGGTGGTGTCATGAGGACATTCACCTGAAGACTTTCAACATAACTTTTGGGAACCCAGATTTTCTTCATAGGGGAACCGTTCCTGTAGTTAGTGCCAACATATCTAGCAAATACTTCACCATTCTGATTTTTGAACAGTTTATAGTTGGAGTCAAATGACTCATCAGAAGAATGAGGAGATTCACATGTAAAGCCAGATAAGTTAGATGGATCAACTGGAGGTCCCTTTGCAGCAACCCACGAGGTTTTGGGGTACTACTCAGGCTTCCAATATGTTCCATCAGCATTAAGTTTCCTCTCAAAGGCAATACCCTCTTTCCTAGGGTTTCTATTGAGGATCTGCTTTTTAAGCACATCACAAAGTGTCTGATGCCCTTTGAGGCTTTTGTACATGCCTGTCATGTACAATTCCTTCAGCCCTGCATTGTCAGTGATACTAGCAATGTCCTCAGATGAGGAATTAGTGATAGCAGAGGCAGATGAAGAATTTGTAACAGTTGAAGCATTTGAACATTCAGGTGAAGAATTAGCAGATTCACGTTCAATGCACTTTAAGCATGGAGGAACAAATTCTTCCTGAGAAGCGCTGATTTGTTGAGCTAGTAATGAATCACGCTCCTTCTGAAGATCTTCATAACACACTCTTAGCTTTTCAAGATCTTCCTTTCTTTGAAGAGATTCAGAGGAAAGCTTTTCATGGTCTTGCTTTTCTTGAAGAAATTCATAAGAAAGTTTCTCATGATCAGATAAGAGAGTGTTATGATGACTTTGAAGGTTGTCAAACCTAGACTGAAGTCTCTGAAGATTTTCAGTCAAGGCTTTTGTGCGATCCATTTCTTCACCCAACATATCATCACTTTTGTCTAGCATGTTTTGAACCTTTTCAAAAGCTCGTTGTTGTTTCACAGCAATCTTAGCAAGTTTAGAGTAGCTGGGCTTGAGATCCTCATCAGATTCATTTTCACTAGATTCAGAGGAGTTGTATTTGAGTACCTTAGCACCTTTCGCCATGAAGCAATAGGTGGGAGCGTAGCCATCATTATTTTCATCAGGCTTGTCGGTGGAGTCAGTTTCTTCAGTGTTGAAGATGGACTTGTTGACGAAAGCAGTAGCGACGGCCAGACTCGCCACACCAGATTCAGATTCTTCAGACGCCTCCTCTTCATCATTTTCCTCAGATTCAGCTTCAGAGTCCATTTCCTTGCCAATGAATGCCCGAGCCTTCTTGGAGCTGCTCTTCTTGTGAGATGAAGACCTTGAGGATTTTGATGACGAAGATTTTGATGATTTCTTCTTCTTCTTTGCATCATCAGAACTGTAATCCTTGTATTTCTTCTTCTTCATTTCCTTTTCCCACTCAGGACAATCTTGGATATAGTGACCAGGTTTCTTGCATTTGTGGCACAACCTTCTCTTATAGTCACTGGATGAGGAATCACTGCTTCTTGAGGATTTTCCAAAGCGACCACGTCTTGAGAACTTCTGGAATTTCTTCATGAGCAGTGCTAGCTCCTGGCTGAATTCTTCAGGATCACCAAGGCTACTACCAGAATCCTCATATTTAGAGTCAGACACAGCCTTGGCCTTCAGGGCACGTGGTTTGCCATAGTTTGAACCATAGAGATATCTCTTTTCAGCAAGCTGGAACTCGTGAGTGTTTAGCCTTTCGAGGATATCAGCAGGATCAAGCGACTTGTAGTCAGCACATTCTTGTATCATCAGTCCCAAAGTATCAAATGAGGAATCAAGCGATCTCAACAGTTTCTTCACTACTTCATGATCAGTGATGTTAGTGGCACTGAGGGCTTGAAGCTCATTTGAGATGTCAGTGAGGCGATCAAAGGTTTGTTGGACATTCTCATTGTCGAGTCTTTTGAAGTGGTTGAAGAGATTCCGAAGAACATCGACTCGAGAGTCATGCTGAGTTGAAACTCCTTCATTTACTTTGGACAGCCAATCCCAGATAAGCTTAGCAGTTTCCAAAGCACTCACTCTTCCATACTGCCCTTTGCTCAGATGGCCACATATGATATTCTTCGCTTGAGAATCGAGTTGCTTGAATCTCTTCACATCGGTAGCGTTCAGTGAGGGTGAGACAGAGGGAACACCATTTTCCACAACATACCAGAGATCGTTATCAATTGCCTCAAGATGCATTCGCATCTTGTTCTTCCAGTATGGGTAGTCCGTCCCATCAAAGGTAGGACACCCAGCCGAGACCTTGATCATACCTGCGGTCGACATAACTAAAACTCCAGGCGGTTAAACCAAAATCACACAGAACAAGGGAGTACCTTGCTCTGATACCAATTGAAAGTGCGTTATATCGACTAGAGGGGGTGAATAGGCGATTTTTATGAATTCTTCACTGAGGAATTTGCTGGTGAGGAAATTCCTTAGCGAAGAACTACTTGCAGCGGAATAAGTACTCAGAACTAAACATAACAGGATACAAGCATAGTCATCATGATGAAATGAAGACTAGCACAGAGTACAGAAAGTGTAAACACAGGATAACAAGATGAAGACAAACAGACTGAAGAAATTGAACTGAGGAATTTGTGAAAGTCTTCAGTCAAAGTCTTCAAGCACAGATATGAATAAACATTCAACACAGCAATGAGGAAATGAAAGGGTTGAGGAGATAGAACCAGTTAGTTGGTGAAGACAATGATTTGGTAAGCCAGTTCCAACTGCTGTCTCAGTTGTACGTCTGGTTGGAGCGGCTGAGTATTTAAACTCGAGGACACGCAGTCCCGGACACCCAGTCTCTGAGCCGCAACTCAGGACACCCAGTCCTCACCGTATTCTCCTTGAACTAAGACCACGCAGGTCTCGTCCAATCACTCGTGGTAAGTCTTCAGGTGACTTCCAAACCTTCACAGACTTGGTCACTCGGTGATCCACAATTCCTCTTGGATGATCTAGACCTTGACGCCTAACCGTCTGGAAGAAGCACAATCTTCAAAGGTAACAAGCGTCGGATCCACGCGGGATCAATTTCTTCAGTGATGCTCAATCACTTTGGGTTTGTGGGGGTTTGGTTTTGGGATTTTCCTCACTTGATGATTTTCGCTCAAAGTCCTCGGAGGATGGGTTGCTCTCAAATGACAAGTGTCAAGTTCTCTCGGAGCAGCCAACCAACTAGTGGTTGTAGGGGGCGGCTATTTATAGCCTAGGGAGCAGCCCGACATGATAAGACATAAATGCCCTTCAATGATATGACCGTTAGGTGGATAAGATATTTTGGGACAGCCGGCGCGCAGCATAGCAACGGTCGGAAATTTGACTCTCAAATTCCTCGGGGCTATAATGTTCCTCACTGTGTAGGCAATTCGCACTCGCGAATTCCTAACTCCTCAGTCAGAGCAAAGTCATCAGTGACCAGAAGAACTGCGTCTCTGTCACTGAAGAAATTGACTGAACTGTATGAGATTTCCAATGGCTTCACTCGAAGGGATTGGTAGGTGTAGGATTTTGAGTTGAGCATCACATGGAATTTTTTCCTTAGTATTTCCTCGACCCCCTTTAACAGTATGGTGTTTCCTATGACTCAAGAAAGAGAAAATGAAACTACGAAAACAAAAGTCTTCACGCTTCATGTTCCTCAAATGAATATCAAGTCTTCAAGGTCACACCAATTTCTTCACTTTCAAAGTCTTTAGAAAGTCTTCAGAATATCAAAGTCTTCAGTCGAAGAACTTCATTTTTAGGGGTCGACTTTCTCTGTAAATATCAAACTCCTCATAGACTTATAGACCTGTGTACACTTACAAACGCATCAGTCCCTTAACCTATAAGTCTTCAATACACCAAAATCACTAAGGGGCACTAGATGCACTTACAAAAGCCCCGGGTGGCAAGGTACCTGACCGCAGAGATCCTCCACAGGATCCCTGGCAAGGGGCAGGTTATTCCTACACCCAGATCCGGCGAGTGGGTCGTATTCATCTCCCAGTTCCTCCGGGGGCTAGGAATCACTCACCACCCCTTCATCCGTAGCCTCATGTTCTATTATGGGCTATATTTTCATGATCTAGCTCCGGACTCCTTTCTGCACATCTCGGCGTTCATTGTCATGTGCTAGGCCTTTCTCCGTATTCCCCCACACTTCGGCTTATGGCTCAAGACCTTTAATGTGAAGCCGAAGGTAGTCAATGGAGAACAAGCGGAGTGTGGAGGTGCTATGGTGAGCAAGCTCACCAATACTCTTTGGCCAAAAGGCTCCTTCACGGAAACTTCCAACCTATGGTAGCGGGAGTGGTTTTACATCACTGAACCCCGTGGTACCAAGTGGGCTGCTACACCTGCGTTCCGATCTGGCCCTCCATTACGACTCACACCATGGATTAATAAGGGGTTGGACTGGCGATCAATCGACGAAGTGTAGACGTTACAAAACCGTATCCGGAGCCTCCTTGAAAAGGACACCGATCTCATCAACATAATCCAGGTAATGCTAGTCTGTCGGGTCCTGCTGTGCCAGCAACGGCCCCTCCGCATGTGGGAGTTCACTCTGGATGGACCATGGACCCTTCAACACTTCTTCGGCACGACGCCAGAGGAATGTGGAAGTTATTCTTCGGGGCCCGAAAGCAATGGCCAGATACAACCGAGGACATCGGCCTTGACTGCAACCATCCGGATACCTCAGTAAGCACTCGATTCCTGAACACAACTTAGTTCATTATCCCGCAACAATATACTGAGAAACCTATCTTCGACTAGGGCTGGATAAAGAAGGCGGAACGAATTAGGTGTTCGGCCCCTCTTCCCGAAGACTCAGCTGATCCTGTGTTAACAAGGATGCTGGCTTCGGCATCGTATCAAGTGCCAGCGAAGGAGGACAAGGAGGAGAGCAAAAAGGCCAAAGGTGGCCTCCACTCTAAAGGTACGCCAGACACTATGTCCGGGGAGATTGGAACTCCCTCTTCTGAAGATGAAGGGGAAGGAGAAGCTGATATCCCTTCTCCCCATGGGAAGAAAAGGACCGCCTCCGAAGATTTGGAGGTGGAGGCTCCCAAGCGAGGGAAGATGTCCCTGTCAGGCGGTTCGGGTTCGGAAGACAACGTTGTCGCGCAGTTCCTCTGTAAGGACAAGCCTTTGGCCGAATCGTAAGTGAACAAGGGTGTTCTAAACATATCCCGTTCCTTTCAGGTTATAAGGGTAACATCTAAAATATATGTTTGCAGTCCGGCCCGCAGTCTTCCTCAACAGTCCTCCTCCTTGGGGGATCTGCTTCCGGAGATGATGGAAAGCAAGAGGCCTCCACAGGCCTCCTCGCCCAATAGGGCGGACGACTTCGAGGTGTCGTCCCGGAGGATCTCTCCCGATCAACAAGTGGTGCGGGGGACAATGAAGACAATGCCCGAAGGTGATACTTCGGTCGTCCAGGGTCCAGGGTGTGCTGCCCCTACGGGGACCAACAATAAAGGCCCCATACTATCCGGCTTATAGCCGAAGATGACTCTAGGGTCAAGTAAACATATCACTTCTAAGGGAGTTCATACTCCCGCAGCCACTTCCAGGAATCCGGAAGCGTTGGATACATTGATGAACATGTTGCAAAATGCATCCGTCTCAGAGGAACATCGTACCTTAATGGGTATGGTAGTTGAGAGGATTCTGTCCGCGAGAAGCGGATTGAATGAAGCCTTCACGAGCTTGCTAAGAAGCTTCGAGGTATGCAATGTAATATCTTCAATTGCTCTCTATATGCAAAATGCACCTGTGTATAAGTAGTAGCCCCTGAGACTCTGGTTGGCGTCCAAGGGGAGGCAATCAGAGTATCAAAAGAAAATATGCCCAGGAAATACCTGATTAATTTGAACACAGGCTGTTACGTCCATGGCTACTGCCCAAGCTACAGAAGTTGCAGATCTGAAACAGAAACTTGATGTGGCAGATGATGACATCACTCTTATTAACAGGCGGCTCGACGAGGCACAAGGTATGTTTTGGGGCGGTTGGCTTATGCATGTATAATAATATGAGCATGGAGCTGAGAATTATATACCGAGACATGCATAACTACAGATAGTGCTGCCGCGGTTGAGACCCTTCGGGCTGAACTTGCCCGGGCCAAGGAGCAAGCCAGAGTGAGTAATGCGGCGGCCAAGAAGGCAGCTGTTGAGTTAAAGGCCGAACAGGCAGCTCGGCGCCAGTGCGAGGAGAGAACATCTACCATGGCAAGAGAGCTAAAGGATGCCACTGGCCGAAGAAAATCACTGGAGATGGATAACAAAGCCAAGACGGCCGATCTCGACAAGGCCTTACAAGAGGCGCAAGAGGCACGATCCGAGTCAAGAGCGGCTCGGGAGGAGATCCGGCAAGCTGGGGAAATAGCGGCTAGTAAGCCCTTTCTATTACAGACTATATTCGGCGATCCGAAGTATTACCCGCTTAATCAAATGTGGAGTTCTCCAGACGCATTCTTCGACCTGTGATACGTCTCCAACGTATCTATAATTTTTTATTGCTCCATGCTACTTTATCTACTGTTTTAGGAAATATTGGGCTTTATTATCCACTTTTATATTATTTTTGGGACTAACCTATTAACCGGAGGCCCAACCCAGATTTGTTGTTTTATGCCTATTTCAGTGTTTCGAGGAAAAGGAATATCAGACGGAGTCAAAACGGAACGAAATCAATTGGAGAAGTTATTTTTGGAAGGAAAGCAACCCAGGGAACTTGGAGTGCTCGTCAGGGGAGATACGGGCTGCCCACGAGGGTGGGGGGTGCCCCCCCCGGGGCGTGCCCCCTACCTCATGGGGCCCCTGTAGCTCCACCGACGTACCCCCTGCACCCATATATACCTATGTATCGTAAAACTTCCAGAACAGAAGATAGATCGGGAGTTCCGCCGCTGCAAGCCTCTGTAGCCACCAAAAACCTCTCGGGAGTCCGTTCCGGCACCCTGACGGAGGGGGATCCCATCACCGGTGGCCATCTTCATCATCCCAGCGCTATCCATGACGAGGAGGGAGTAGTTCACCCTCGGGGCTGAGGGTATGTACCAGTAGCTATGTGTTTGATCTCTCTCTCTCTCTCGTGTTCCCTCTAGGGCACGATCTTGATGTATCCCGAGCTTTGCTATTGTAGTTGGATCTTATGATGTTTCTCCCCTCTACTCTCTTATGATGAATTGAGTTTCCCCTTTGAAGTTATCTTATCGGATTGAGTCTTTTATGAGAACACTTGATGTATGTCTTGCCATGGTTATCTGTGGTGACAATGGGATATCATGTGCCACTTGATGTATGTTTTGGTGATCAACTTGCGGGTTCCGTGACATTGGGAACCTATGCATAGGGGTTGGCACACATTCTTGACTCTCCGGTAGAAACTTTGGGGCACTCTTTGAAGTACTTTTATGTTGGTTGGATGAATCTGAGATTGTGTGATGCATATCATATAATCATGCCCATGGATACTTGAGGTGACAATGGAGTATCTAGGTGACATTAGGGTTTTGGTTGATTTGTGTCTTAAGGTGTTATTCTAGTACAAACTCTTTTATAGATTGATCCGAAAGAATAACTTTGAGGTGGTTTCGTACCCTACCATAATCTCTACGTTTGTTCTCCGCTATTACTGGCTTTGGAGTGACTCTTTGTTGCATGTTGAGGGCTTGTTATATTATCTATCTATGTTATTATTGTTGAGAGAACTTGCACTAGTGAAAATATGAACCCTAGGCCTTGTTTCCTATCATTGCAATACCGTTTACGCTCACTTTTATCTTCAGTTACCTTGCTGTTTTTATATTTTCAGATTACAAATACCTATATCTACCATCCATATTGCACTTGTATCACCATCTCTTTGCCGAACTAGTGCACCTATACAATTTACCGTTGTATTGGGTGTGTTGGGGACACAAGAGACTCTTTTTTATTTGGTTGCAGGGTTGTTTGAGAGAGACCATCTTCATCCTACGCCTCCTACGGATTGATAAACCTTAGGTCATCCACTTGAGGGAAATTTGCTACTGTCCTACAAACCTGTGCACTTGCAGGCCCAACAACGTCTACAATAAGAAGGTTGTGTTGTAGACATCAAGCTCTTTTCTGGCGCCGTTGCCGGGGAGGCTAGGTAAAGGGCACTCACTCACACCCCGTCAACTAAGCTCTTTTTTGGCGCCGTTGCCGGGGAGGTTAGCGCTTGAAGATATATATTTAGGTCTTGCAATCGAATCTTTTTGTTTCTTGTTTTATCACTAGTTAGTCTATAAAAGAAAATTACAAAAAAAATGGATTTAAGTTTGTCTCATACGCTTCACCTTTTTAATATCTTTCATGAGTATGATGGAAAGGATAATTGTGCTCAAGTGCTAGAAGAAGAAATCTCTAAATTGTTTGGCACTAAATCTTTGAATGATGAGCATGATTGCAATGTTGTTAGTACGAATTCTTTGAATATCCATGATGGTAATGATGATTGCACTAGTTATGATGAAAATATCTCTTATAAGCATGTCAACTTTTATGGAGTGCATGTTTGCATGAACACACTATTGGGGAACGTAGTAATTTCAAAAATTTCCTACGCACACGCAAGATCATGGAGATGCATAGCAACAAGAGGGGAGAGTGTTGTCCACGTACCCTCGTAGAGCGTAAGCGGAAGCGTTATGACAACACGGATGATGTAGTCGTACGTCTTCACGATCCGACCGATCCGAGTACCGAATGTACGGCACCTCCGAGTTCAGCACATGTTCAGCTCGATGACGATCCCCGGACTCCGATCCAGCAGGGTGTCGGGGATGAGTTTCGTCAGCACGACGGCGTGGTGACGATGATGATGTTCTACCGACGCAGGGCTTCGCCTAAGCACCGCAACGATATGACCAAGGTGGAATATGGTGGAGGGGGGCACCGCACACGGCTAAGGAACGATCACGAAGATCAACTTGTGTGTCTCTGGGGTGCCCCCTGCCCCCGTATATAAAGGAGCAAGTGGAGGAGGGCCGTCCAAGGAGGAGGAGGCGCACCCAAGGGGGGAGTCCTACTCCCACCGGGAGTAGGACTCCTCCTTTCCTAGTAGGAGTAGGAGAGAAGGAAGGGGAAGAGAGAAGAGAAGGAAGGAGGGGGTGCGGCCCCTCCCCCTAGTCCAATTCGGACTAGGCCTTGGGGGGTGCGCAGCCTGCCCTAGGCAGCCCCTCTCTCTTTCCCGTATGGCCCAATAAGGCCCAATACTTCTCCCCGACGAATTCCCGTAACTCTCCGGTACTCCGATAAATACCCGAATTACTCGGAACCTTTCCGAAGTCCGAATATAGTCGTCCAATATATCGATCTTTACATCTCGACCATTTCGAGACTCCTCGTCATGTCCCCGATCTCATCCGGGACTCCGAACTCCTTCGGTACATCAAAACTCATAAACTCATAATATAACTGTCATCGAAACCTTAAGCGCGCGGACCCTACGGGTTCGAGAACAATGTAGACATGACCGAGACACGTTTCCGGTCAATAACCAATAGAGGAACCTAGATGCTCATATCGGCTCCTACATATTCTACGAAGATCTTTATCGGTCAAACCGCACAACAACATACGTTGTTCCCTTTGTCATCGGTATGTTACTTGCCCGAGATTCGATCGTCGGTATCTCAATACCTAGTTCAATCTTGTTACCAGCAAGTCTCTTTACTCGTTATGTAATGCATCATTCCGCAACTAACTCATTAGTTACATTGCTTGCAAGGCTTATTAGTGATGTGCATTACCGAGAGGGCCCAGAGATACCTCTCCGACAATCGGAGTGACAAATCCTAATCTCGAAATACGCCAACTCAACATGTACCTTTGGAGACACCTGTAGAGCTCCTTTATAATCACCCAGTTACGTTGTGACGTTTGGTAGCACACAAAGTGTTCCTCTGGTAAACGGGAGTTGCATAATCTCATAGTTGTAGGAACATGTATAAGTCATGAAGAAAGCAATAGCAACATACTAAACGGTCAAGTGCTAAGCTAACGGAATGGGTCAAGTCAATCACATCATTCTCCTAATGATGTGATCCCGTTAATCAAATGACAACTCATGTCTATGGCTAGGAAACTTAACCATCTTTGATTCACGAGCTAGTCAAGTAGAGGCATACTAGTGACACTATGTTTGTCTATGTATTCACACATGTATTATGTTTCCGGTTAATACAATTCTAGCATGAATAATAAACATTTATCATGAAATAAGGAAATAAATAATAACTTTATTATTGCCTCTAGGGCATATTTCCTTCAGTCTCCCACTCGCACTAGAGTCAATAATCTAGTTCACATCGCCATGTGATTTAACACCAATATTCACATCTGTATATGATTAACAGCCATAGTTCATATCAACATGTGACCAACACCCAAAGAGTTTACTAGAGTCAATAATCTAGTTCACATTGCTATGTGATTAACACCCAAAGAGTACTAAGGTGTGATCATGTTTTGCTTGTGAGAGAAGCTTAGTCAATGGGTCTATCACATTCAGAGCCGCATGTATTTTGCAAATATTCTATGTCTACAATGCTCTGCACGGAGCTACTCTAGCTAATTGCTCCCACTTTTAGTATGTATCCAGATTAAGACTTAGAGTCATCTGGATTGGTGTGAGCTTGCACCGATGTAACTCTTTATGACGGGATCTTTTATCACCTCCATAATCAAGAAATATTTCCTTAGTCCTCACTAAGGATATTCTTGACCAATGTCCAGTGATCTACTCCTAGATCACTATTGTACTCCCTTGCCAAATTAAGAGCAAGGTATACAATAGGTGTGGTACATAGCATAGCATACTTTATAGAACCTATGACTGAGGCATAGGGAATGACTTTCATTCTCTTTTCTATTTTCTGCCTTGGTCGCGATTTGAGTCTTACTCAATTTCACACCTTTGCAACACAGGCAAGAACTCTTTCTTTGACTGTTCCATTTTGAACTATTTCAAAATCTTGACAAGGTATGTACTTATTGAAAAACTTATCAAGCGTCTTGATCTATCTCAATAGATCTTGATGCTCAATATGTAAGTAGCTTTACTGAGGTATTTCTTTTAAAGAACTCCTTTCAAATACTCCTTTATGCTTTCCAGAAAAAATCTACATCATTTATGATCAACAATATGTTACTCACATATATTTATCAGAAAGGCGGTAGTGCTCCCACTCACTTTATTGTAAATACAGGCTTCACCGCAAGTCTGTATAAAACTATATGCTTTGATCAACTTATCAAAGTGTATCTTCCAACTCTGAGATGCTTTGCACCAGTCCATAGATGGATCGCTGGAGCTTGCACATTTTGTTAGCACCTTTAGGATTGACAAAACCTTCTGGTTGCATCATATACAACTCTTCTTTAATAAAACCATTAAGGAATGCAGTTTTGACATCCATTTGCCAGATTTCATAAAACATGGCAATTGCTAACATGATTCGGACAGACTTAAGCATCGATACGAATGAGAAAATCTCATCGTATTCAATACCTTGAACTTGTCGAAAAACCTTTTGCGACATGTCGAGCTTTGTAGATAGTAACCCTACTATCAGCGTCTGTCTTCCTCTTGAAGATCCATTTATATAATATGGCTTGCCGATCATCGGGCAATTCCACCAAAGTCCACACTTTGTTCTCATACATGGATCTTATCTCAGATTTCATGGCCTCCAGCCATTTTGCGGAATCTGGGCTCATCATCGCTTCCTCATAGTTCGTAGGTTTATCATGGTCTAGTAACATGACTTTCAGAACAGGATTACCGTACCACTCTGGTGCGGACCGTACTCTGGAAGACCTACGAGGTTCTGTAGTAACTTGATCTGAAGTTTCATGATCATCATCATTAGCTTCCTCACTCATTGGTGTAGGAATCACTAGAACTGATTTCAGTGATGAACTATTTTCCAATTCGGGAGAAGGTACAGTTACCTTATCAAGTTCTACTTTCCTCCCACTCACTTCTTTCGATAGAAACTCCTTCTCTAGAAAGGATCCATTTTGAGCAACGAATATCTTGCCTTCGGATCTGTGATAGAAGATATACCCAACAATTTTCTTTGGGTATTCTATGAAGACGCACTTCTCCGATTTGGGTTCGAGCTTATCAAGTTGAAAACCTTTTTCATATAAGCATCGCAACTCCAAACTTTAAGAAACGACAGCTTAGGTTTACTGCTAAACCATAGTTCATACGGTGTCGTCTCAACGGATTTAGATGGTGCCCTATTAAACATGAATGCAGCTGTCTCTAATGCATAACCCCAAAACGATAGTGGTAAACTGATAAGAGATAATATAGATCGCACCATATCCAATAGAGTGCGGTTACGACGTTTGGACACACCATTACGCTGTGGTGTTCCATATGGCGTAAACTGTGAAACTATTCCACATTGTTTAAAATGAAGACCAAACTCGTAGCTCAAATATTCATCTCTACGATCAGATCGCAGAAACTTTATTTTCTTGTTACGATGATTTTTCCACTTCATTCTGAAATTCTTTGAACCTTTTAACTATTTCAGACTTATGTTTCATCAAGTAGATATACCCCCATATCTGCTCAAATCATCTTGTGAAGGTTAGAAAATAACGATACTTGCCACGAGCATCAACACTCATTGGATCGCATACATCGGTATGTATTATTTCCAATAAGTCAGTAGCTCATTCCATTGTTCCTGAGAACGGAGTTTTAGTCATCTTGCCCAAAAGGCACGGTTCGCAAGCATCAAGTGATTCATAACCAAGTGATTCCAAAAATCCATCTTTTATGGAGTTTCTTCATGCGCTTTACACCGATATGACCCACACGGTAGTGCCACTAATAAGTTGGACTATTATTATTAACTTTGCATATTTTGGCATCAATATTATGAATATGTGTATCACTACGATCGAGATCCAACAAACTATTTTCATTCGGTGTATGACCATTTGAAGGTTTTATTCATGTAAACAGAACAACAATTATTCTCTGACTTTAAATGAATAACCGTGTTGCAATAAACATGATCAAATCATATTCATGCTCAACGTAAACGCCAAATAACATTTATTTAGGTTTCACACTAATCCCGAAAGTATAGGGAGTGTGCGATGATGATCATATCAATCTTGGAACTACTTCCAACACTCATCGTCACTTCCCCTTCAACTAGTCTCTGTTTATTATGTAACTCCTGTTTCGAGTTACTAATCTTAGCAACCGAACAAGTATCAAATACTCAGGGGCTACTATAAACACTAGTATGGCACACATCAATAACCTGTATATCAAATATACCCTTGTTCACTTTGTCATCCTTCTTATCCACCAAATGTTCAGGGCATTTCCGCTTCCAGTGACCATTTCCTTTGCAGTGTAAGCACTCAGTTTCAGGCTTTGGTCCAGCTTTGGTCTTATTCACGGAAGTGACAACTTGTTTGCCATTCTACTTGAAGTTTCCCTTTCTTTCCATTTGCCCTTTTCTTGAAACTAGTGGTCTTGTCAATCATCAACACTTGATGCTCTTTCTTGATTTCTACCTTCGTCGATTTCAACATCACGAAGAGCTCGGGAATCGTTTTCGTCATCCCTTGCATACTATAGATCATCACAAAGTTCTAGTAACTTAGTGATGGTGACTAGAGAATTCTGTCAATCCCTATCTTATCTGGAAGATTAACTCCCACTTGATTCAAGCGATTGAAGTACCAAGACAATCTGAGCACATGCTCACTAGTTGAGCGATTCTCCTCCATCTTTCAGCTATAGAACTTGTTGGAGACTTCATATCTCTCAACTCGGGTATTTGCTTGAAATATTAACTTCAATTCCTGGAACATCTCATATGGTCGATGACGTTCAAAACGTCTTTGAAGTCCCGATTCTAAGCCGTTAAGCATGGTGCACTAAACTATCAAGTAGTCATCATATTGAGCTAGCCAAACGTTCATAACGTCTGTATCTGCTCCTGCAATAGGTCTGTCACCTAGTGGTGCATTAAGGACACAATTCTTCTGTGCAGCAATGAGGATAAACCTCAGATCACGGATCCAATCCGCATCATTGCTACTAACATCTTTCAACACAATTTTCTTTAGGAACATATCAAAATAAACATATGAAAGCAAAAACGTGAGCTATTGATCTACAATATAATTTGCAAAATACTACCAGGACTAAGTTCATGATAAATTTAAGTTCAATTAATCATATTACTTAAGAACTCCCACTTAGACAGACATCTCTCTAGTCATCTAAGTGATCATGTGATCCAAATCAACTAAACCATGTTCGATCATCACGTGAGATGGAGTAGTTTTCAATGGTGAACATCACTATGTTGATCATATCTACTATATGATTCACGCTCGACCTTTCGGTCTCCGTGTTCCGAGGCCATATCTGTATATGCTAGGCTCGTCAAGTTTAACCTGAGTATTCCGCGTGTGCAACTGTTTTGCACCCGTTGTATTTGAACATAGAGCCTATCACACCCGATCATCACGTGGTGTCTCAGCACGAAAAACTTTCGCAACGGTGCATATTCAGGGAGAACACTTCTTGATAATTTAGTGAGAGATCATCTTAAAATGCTACCGTCAATCAAAGCAAGATAAGATGCATAAAGGATAAACATCACATGCAATCAATATAAGTGATATGATATGGCCATCATCATCTTGTGCTTGTGATCTCCATCTCCGAAGCACCGTCGTGATCACCACCATCACCAGCGTGACACCTTGATCTCCATCGTAGCATCGTTGTCATTTACGCCATCTATTGCTTCTACGACTATCGCTACCGCTTAGTGATAAAGTAAAGCAATTACAGGGCGTTAGCATTTCATACAATAAAGCGACAACCATATGGCTCCTGCTAGTTGCCGATAACTTCGGTTACAAAACATGATCATCTCATACAATAAAATATAGCATCACGTCTTGACCATATCACATCACAACATGCCCTGCAAAAACAAGTTAGACGTCCTCTACTTTGTTGTTGCAAATTTTACGTGGCTGCTACGGGCTGAGAAAGAACCGTTCTTACCTACGCATCAAAACCACAACGATAGTTCGTCAAGTTAGTGCTGTTTTAACCTTCGCAAGGATGGGGCGTAGTCACACTCAGTTCAACTAAAGTGAGAGAGACAGACACCCGCCAGTCACCTTTAAGCACGAGTGCTCGTAACGGTGAAACCAGTCTCGCGTAAGCGTACGCTTAATGTCGGTCCGGGCCACTTCATCTCACAATACCGCTGAACCAAAGTATGACATGCTGGTAAGCAGTATGACTTGTATCGCCCTCAACTCACTTGTATTCTACTCGTGCATATGACATCTACGCATAAAACCTGGCTCGGATGCCACTATTGGGGAACGTAGTAATTTCAAAAATTTCCTATGCACACGCAAGATCATGGTGATGCATAGCAACGAGAGGGGAGAGTGTTTTCCACGTACCCTCGTAGACCGTAAGTGGAAGCGTTATGACAACGCGGTTGATGTAGTCGTACGTCTTCACGATCCGACCGATCCGAGTACCGAACATATGGCACCTCCGAGTTCAGCACACGTTCAACTCGATGACGATCCCCGGACTCCAATCCAGCAGGATGTCAGGGATGAGTTTCGTCAGCACGACATCGTGGTGACGATGATGATGTTCTACCGATGCAGGGCTTCGCCTAAGCACCGCAATGATATGACTGAGGTGGAATATGGTGGAGGGGGGCACCGCAACGGCTAAGGAACGATCACGAAGATCAACTTGTGTCTCCCTGGGGTGCCCCCTGCCCCCGTATATAAAGGAGCAAGGGGAGGAGGGCCGGCCAAGGAGGAGGAGGCGCGCCCAAGGGGGGAGTCCTACTCCCACCGGGAGTAGGACTCCTCCTTTCCTAGTAGGAGTAGGAGAGAAGGAAGGGGAAGAGAGAAGAGAAGGAAAGAGGGGGTGCGGCCCCTCCCCCTAGTCCAATTCGGACTAGGCCTTGGGGGGCGCGCAGCCTGCCCTAGGCAACCCCTCTCTCTTTCCCGTATGGCCCAATAAGGCCCAATACTTCTCCCCGGCGAATTCCCGTAACTCTCCGGTACTCCGATAAATACCCGAATCACTCGGAACCTTTCCGAAGTCCGAATATAGTCGTCCAATATATCGATCTTTATGTCTCGACCATTTAGAGACTCCTCGTCATGTCCCCGATCTCATCCGGGACTCCGAACTCCTTCGGTACATCAAAACTCATAAACTCATAATATAACTGTCATCGAAACCTTAAGCGTGCGGACCCTACGGGTTCGAGAACAATGTAGACATGACCGAGAGACATTTCCGGTCAATAAACAATAGCGGAACATGGATGCTCATATTGGCTCCTACATATTCTACGAAGATCTTTATCGGTCAAACCGCACAACAACATACGTTGTTCCCTTTGTCATCGGTATGTTACTTGCTCGAGATTCGATCGTCGGTATCTCAATACCTAGTTCAATCTCGTTACCGGCAAGTCTCTTTACTCGTTATGTAATGCATCATTCCACAACTAACTCATTAGTTACATTGCTTGCAAGGCTTATAGTGATGTGCATTACCGAGAGGGCCGAGAGATACCTCTCCGACAATCGGAGTGACAAATCCTAATCTCGAAATACGCCAACTCAACATGTACCTTTGGAGACACCTGTAGAGCTCCTTTATAATCACCCAGTTACGTTGCGACGTTTGGTAGCACACAAAGTGTTCCTCTGGTAAACGGGACTTGCATAATCTCATAGTTGTAGGAACATGTATAAGTCATGAAGAAAGCGATAGCAACATACTAAATGATCAAGTGCTAAGCTAACGGAATGGGTCAAGTCAATCACATCATTCTCCTAATGATGTGATCCCGTTAATCAAATGACAACTCATGTCTATGGCTAGGAAACTTAACCATCTTTGATTCACGAGCTAGTCAAGTAGAGGCATACTAGTGACACTATGTTTGTCTATGTATTCACACATGTATTATGTTTCCGGTTAATACAATTCTAGCATGAATAATAAACATTTATCATGAAATAAGGAAATAAATAATAACTTTATTATTGCCTCTAGGGCATATTTCCTTCACACACCAAATAGATAAGATATTTATTGCAAGAGGCATAAGTACTTAGAAACCAAATTGTTGCAAGAAGAGCTAGATGAATGTGCTGAAAGATTCAATATTTTTCGTGCCCCTTGTGAACTTTGCAATGAACATGGTCATTTAAAGCTCCAATGCTATTTGTTTCATGATCAAGTCGTGTCCAAATATTGTGATAATTTGATTACCCTTGAGCATCATAAAGAGCTTAGCCTACTTTTGGGTTATGAAGAAATGAAACGTATAACTGAGGGTATTCCAAAATTTAATCTTGATAGATTACTTGATTTCGATCTAGAAAAGATTTATATGTATTGTGCGGTGAATTGCATTGAAAATCCTTATATTGCCAATTACCTAAAGAAAAGAAAGCAAATGGAAGATGATGAGAATACTAATGAAAGGGAAGAGGCTTCCCAATCTCCTCCTATTATTTTTTATGATGAATCAGGTAACGAGGAGGAGCTTTCTATTCAACCAATCTCATCAATAAGGAGCTCAAAGAGGAAGGTTGAACCTACACATAATGTGAAGAAGAAAAAGAAAAGAAGGAGCAACAAAGGTAAAAAGGTATCCCTCCTAAATGATGTTGCTCCTACTACTACTTGCGATGATGATAATTGCTATACTATTGGTGTATCCATATTTTTAATGATGAGAGTGATTATGCTTATGATATGAAAGGGCCCAAGCTTGGGGAAGCTATGTTTGATGAGGATGAAATATTTGAGAATATATTTTCTGGAATTAATGTTTGTCCCAAGCTTGGGGATGCTATGTTTAATGAAGATGATATTTTTAGCATCCCAAGTTGTGATATGCAAAGTTGTTATGATGATAGCATGCCTCCTACCTATGATGATTATATTGATGAAAGCGGGTTCGGAAGAGAGTCAACTTTAGGAAGTAGTGATCCCACTATTTTGGAGGATGTTAAATTTTATTGTGATGAATACGAAAGTGGATTTAGAAGAGTGTCAACTTTATTGAGTGATTCCACTATCTTGGGAGAGGTTTCAATCGATTATGATGAGAACGAAGTTGCTACTTATGATGATTATTGTGATGAAACTTATGCTATAAAAAGTAGTGATGATTATATTTACAAATCTTGTCATGATTATTAATACCCTTTTTCTGAACATTACTCTTTTAATGTGGAAACAATTTTTAGTGTTCAAGTCTCTTATGATACTCCCCCTATTTCAAATGAGAAGAATTTTGCTTATGTGGAGAGTAGTAAATTTTCTATGCTTGTAGATCATGAAAAGAATGCTTTAGGTGCTGGTTATATTGTTGAATTCATTCATGATGCTACTGAAAATTATTATGAGGGAGGAACATATGCTTGTAGGAATTGCAATAATATCAAGTTTCCTCTCTATGTGCTTCAAGTTTTGAAGCTATGCTTGTTTTACCTTCCTATGCTAGTTGATTATTGTTCCCATAAGTTGTTTGTTCACAAAATCCCTATGCATAGGAAGTGGGTTAGACTTAAAAGTGCTAGTCATATGCTTCATGATGCTCCCGTTATGTTTCAATTCTTATCTTTTATGTGAGCATCATTGTCATCATCATGCCTAGCTAGAAAGGCATTAAAGAAAAGCGCTTGTTGGGAGACAACCCAATATTTATCCTTACTGTTTTTGTGTGTCCACATGATTATGCTACTGTAGTAATCATGTTTTATAGGTTTTGTTTCAATAAAGTGCCAAGTAAGACCTTTAGGATAGCTTACGGTGATAGTTGTGTTGATCCTGCTGAAAATCAGAAACTTTTGCACCCAGTAAATTCGTTTTTATTATTCACAGAGACGTGCTTCTGATCTGATTCTTTCTGCTATGGATTGGTACACAAATTGCTTAGGACTTCCTAATTTTTTAGGAGATTTGGAGTTCTAGAAGTATACGTGTGATACATATTACTACAGACTGTTCTGTTTTTGACAGATTCTGTTTTCTATGTGTTGCTTGCTTATTTTGATGAATCTATGAGTAGTATCGGAGGGTATGAACCATAGATAAGTTTTAATACAGTAGATATTATACCAATATGAATTTATAATGAGTTCATTACAGTACCTATGTGGTGGTTTTATTTTCTTATACTAACGGAGCTTACGAGTTTTCTGTTGAGTTTTGTGTTGTGGAGTTTTCAAGTTTTGGGTAAGGATTCGATGGAATATGGAATAAGGAGTGGCAAGAGCCTAAGCTTGGGGATGCCCAAGGCACCCCAAGGTAATATTCAAGGACAACCAAGAGCCTAAGCTTGGGGATGCCCCGGAAGGCATCCCCTCTTTCGTCTTCGTCTATCGGTAACTTTACTTGGAGCTATATTTTTATTCACCACATGATATGCATTTTGCTTGGAGCGTCATTTTATTTTGTTAAGTTTTTGCTTACTGTTAGAATAATGTTTTGCATCTTTAGTTTCAATAAAGAAGTCAAGGATAGCCTTTGCCATGCTTATTTTGCTAGTATGCATGTTGCTGTTTGAAAACAGAAAGTTTACCGCTGTTGCAAAATTTCTTTAGAAAAGTCAGAGCATGATATAATTTTGAAACTTTTTGAATAATGAGCTCTGATAAATTTATTACAGTGGGAATTTTAGTTCATAATTTTTGGAGTTAGGGAAATATAGATACTCCTGCATTCTTTACAGACTGTACTGTTTTGACAGATTGCTGTTATGTTTGCATATGTTTGCTTGATTAATGATTCTATTTGAGGATAGGAGTATTAAATATGCAGAGGAATTTAGTATGCAATGTTGAATAATAATTTAAGTGATTTGTTACAGTAGAAAATGATAAGGTTTTGCATTGGTTTATACTAACCTATCTCACGAGTTCTTGTTGAGTTTGTTGTGAATGAAGCTTTTGATAAAAAGAGAAACCATGATATGAGAGGAATTAAGGAGACACGAAAGTTCAAGCTTGGGGATGCCCAAGGCACCCCAAGATAATATTTCAAGAAGTCTCAAGCATCTAAGCTTGGGGATGCCCCGGTAGGCATCCCACCTTTCTTCTTCAACAACTATCGGTTAGTAGCGGTTGAGCCTAAGTTTTTGCTTCTTCACATGAGTTGTGCTATCCTTGCAATGTAGTTTTATTTAGCTTTGCTTGCTGTTTGAATAAAGTATCAAGATCTGAAATTCTTTAATGAGAGAGCCATACATGAATTGTAATTTGTTAGAATACTCTTTGTGCTTCACTTATATCTTTTGAGCTTGATAGTTTTTGCTCATAGTGCTTCACTTATATCTTTTGAGCGTGATAATTTTTGCTCTAGTGCTTCACTTATATCTTTTAGAGCATGGTGGTGGATTTGTTTTAAAGAAACTATTAATCTCTCATGCTTCACTTAAATTATTTTGAGAGTCGTTAATAGCATGGTAATTTGCTTAATATTAATATACTTGGTATTCAAGATATGTGAACTTTCTTATGAGTGTGTTGAATACTAAGAAAAGTTTGATGCTTGATAATTGTTTTGAGATATGGAGGTGATAATATCAAAGTCATGCTAGTTGGGTGATTATGAATTCAAAGAATGCTTGTGTTGAAGTTAGCAAGTCCCGTAGCATGCACGTATGGTTAAAGTCGTGTAACAAATTTGAAACATGAAGTGTACCTGGCTTGTGCATCCTTATGAGTGGCGGTTGGGGATGAGCGATGGTCTTTTCCTACCAATCTATCCCCCTAGGAGCATGCGCGTAGTACTTGATTTTGGATGACTTATAAATTTTTGCAATAAGTATATGAGTTCTTTTGACTAATGTTGAGTCCATGGATTATACGCACTCTCACCTTTCCGCCTTTGCTAGCCTCTTCGGTACCGTGCATTGCCCTTTCTCACCTTAAGAGTTGGTGCAAACTTCACCGGTGCATCCAAACCCCATGATACGATACACTCTATCACACATAAACCTCCTTATATCTTCCTCAAAACAGCCACCATACCTACCTATCATGGCATTTCCATAGCCATTCCGAGATATATTGCCATGCAACTTCCACCATCATCATCATCATGACATACATTACTTTTGTCATATTGCCATTGCATGATCATGTAGTTGACATCGTATTTGTGGCAAGGCCACCATGCACTATTTTCCATACATGTCACTCTTGATTCATTGCACCATCCCGGTACACCGCCGGAGGCATTCATATAGAGTCATATCTTGTTCTAAGTTTCGAGTTGTAATCCTTATGTTGTAATGAATAGAAGTGTGATGATCATCATTATTAGAGCATTGCCCAAACAAAAAGAGAAAAGAAAAGAGAAAGGCCAAAAAAAAGAAAAAAGAAAAAGAAAGGCTCAAAAAAGAAAAAAAGAAAAGGACAATGCTACGATCTCTTTTTCCACACTTGTGCTTCAAAGTAGCACCTTGTTCTTCATGTAGTGAGTCTCATATATTGTGCTTCAAAGTAGCACCTTGTTCTTCATGTAGTGAGCCTCATAAGTTGTCTTTTTACACTAGTGGGAATTTTTCATTATAGAACTTGGCTTGTATATTCCTACGATAGGCTTCCTCAAATGCCCTAGGTCTTCGTGAGCAAGCAAGTTGGATGCACACCCACTAGTTTTCTTTTGTTGAGCATTCATAGCTCTAGTGCATCCGTTGCATGGCAATCCCTACTCCTCATGTTGACATCAATTGATGGGCATCTCCATAGCCCGTTGATTATCCTCGTCAATGTGAGACTTTCTCCTTTTTTGTCTTCTCCACACAATCCCCATCATCATATTCTATTCCACCCATAGTGCTATATCCATGGCTCACGCTCATGTATTGCGTGAAGGTTGAAAAAGTTTGAGATTATTTAAGTATGAAACAATTGCTTGGCTTGTCATCGGGGGTATAGAAGTTGGGAACATCTTTGTGTGATGAAATTGAGCATAGCCTAACTATATGATTTTGTAGGGATGAACTTTCTTTTGCCATGTTATTTTGAGAAGACATGATTGCTTTGATTAGTATGCTTGAAGTATTATTATTTTTATGTCAATATGAACTTTGTCTTGAATCTTTCGGATCTGAATATTCATACCACAATTAAGGAGATTTACATTGAAATTATGCCAAAGTATCACTCCGCATCAAAAATTCTTTTTTATCATTTACCTACTCAAGGACGAGCAGGAATTAAGCTTGGGGATGCTTCATACGTCTCCAACGTATCTATAATTTTTTATTGCTCCATGCTACTTTATCTACTATTTTAGGCAATATTGGGCTTTATTATCCACTTTTATATTGTTTTTGGGACTAACCTATTAACCGGAGGCCCAGCCCAGATTTGCTGTTTTATGCCTATTTCAGTGTTTCGGGGAAAAGGAATATCAGACGGAGTCAAAACGGAACGAAATCAACTGGAGAAGTTATTTTTGGAAGGAAAGCAACCCAAGGAACTTGGAGTGCACGTCAGGGGAGATACGGGCTGCCCACGAGGGTGGGGGCGCCCCCCCCCCCCCCCCCCCGGGCGCCCCCCCCCCCGGGCGCGCCCCCTACCTCGTGGCGCCCCCGTAGCTCCACCGACGTACCCCCTGCACCCATATATACCTACGTATCGTAAAACTTCCAGAACAGAAGATAGATCGGGAGTTCCGCCGCCGCAAGCCTCTGTAGCCACCAAAAACCTCTCGGGAGCCCGTTCCGGCACCCTGCCGGAGGGGGATCCCATCACCGGTGGCCATCTTCATCATCCCGGCGCTATCCATGACGAGGAGGGAGTAGTTCACCCTCGGGGATGGGGGTATGTACCAGTAGCTATGTGTTTGATCTCTCTCTCTCGTGTTCCCTCTAGGGCACGACCTTGATGTATCCCGAGCTTTGCTATTGTAGTTGGATCTTATGATGTTTCTCCCCCTCTACTCTCTTGTGATGAATTGAGTTTCCCCTTTGAAGTTATCTTATCGGATTGAGTCTTTTATGAGAACACTTGATGTATGTCTTGCCGTGATTATCTGTGGTGACAATGGGATATCATGTGCCACTTGATGTATGTTTTGGTGATTGTCGGTGTCAAAACCGGCGGATCTCAGGTAGGGGGTCCCGAACTATGTGTCTAGGCGTATGGTAACAGGA
This sequence comes from Triticum timopheevii, assembly GCA_963921465.1. Classification (NCBI taxonomy): domain Eukaryota; kingdom Viridiplantae; phylum Streptophyta; class Magnoliopsida; order Poales; family Poaceae; genus Triticum; species Triticum timopheevii. The sequence goes on along the minus strand of OY997272.1, from coordinate 465,555,636 downwards.
GACAAGGGACACGATGTTTTTACCCAGGTTCGGGCCCTCTCGATGGAGGTAAAACCCTACTCCTGCTTGATTGATATTGATGATATGGGTAGTACCAGAGTGGATCTACCACGAGATCAAGGAGGCTAAACCCTAGAAGCTAGCCTATGGTATGATAGTTGTAATGGTTGTGTGTCCTACGGACTAAAACCCTCCGGTTTATATAGACACCGGAGGGGGCTAGGGTTACACAGAGTCGGTTACAATGGTAGGAGATCTACATATCCGTATCGCCAAGCTTGCCTTCCACGCCAAGGAAAGTCCCATCTGGACACGGGACGAAGTCTTCAATATTGTATCTTCATAGTCTTGGAGTCCGGCCGATGATGATAGTCCGGCTATCCGGACACCCCCTAGTCCAGGACTCCCTCAGTAGACCCCGAACCAGGCTTCAATGACGACGAGTCCAGCGCATATATTGTCTTCGGCGTTGCAAGGCGGGTTCTCCTTCAAAATCCATGTACCTGCCGAACAGTGTCCGGCTCCCTTACCAATGTTGCGCTTCTTGGCTTCCACACCCAATAATGGCCTTCTTCCACGCGTCGCACGAATGCGAAAAGCCAGGGTATCTTTTATGTTTTACCCCCTAGCTGCGCAAATAATCTGCCTATAAGAGAGGCAAGAATCCAGATCCAAATCACACCATCCTCCTCGCGCGAGTACTCATCGGAGCGCTTCTGACCAAAAATCCATTCCATCATGGACCGTCGACGCGGCTCCTCCTCTCGCGCTCCCAGCCCTCCGCCAGGAGATTGGAGGAGATGTTCTGTCCCGCACAACGAGCTGGTGGCGCTCCAAGCGGAGGGATATCTTCCTCCGGCCTTTATGGTCCCGGTTCGAGCCGGGCTGGCCACCTACAAAGGTGGGAAGCAAGCGGAGGCCACCCCAAGTCCCAATAAAGGGGAGCGGGTATGCTTCGTCCCCTATCTGATAAGGGGGCTTGGATTTCCTGTACATCCGTTCCTCCGCGGGCTTCTGGAGTTCTACGGACTCCAGCTCCATCACCTCACGCCCGCCTCTATTCTGCATATTGCGGGTTTCGTAGCTCTTTGCGAGCTATTCCTGGGCATCGAGCCCCATTATGCGTTGTGGAAGAGGTTATTCTACCTCGTACCCCGGTCTCACAAGGGGTCCATATATCAAGTGGGCGGTGCCGAAATATGGCGCATCGCCGGGACCGGATATCCATCCGGAACCCCTAAGAAGGCGTCCGAAGACTGGCCTTCAGAATGGTTTTATGTAGAAGACACTCCGCTGCCGGACCCTGTACGGATCGGCCTCCCGGAGTTCAGCAATGCTCCTCTGAAGAAACGCCCGAGTTGGAGCCCGCGGAGCCCCCAGCTGCAGGAAGACAATAGCGTCCATTATTTGATGGGCCGGATAAGATTGCTAGCCCATTCCGGATTGGCCATGATTGGAGTCATGGCCACGTGCATAATGCAGGGGGTGCAGCCGCTGCAATACAGGGGCCACCCCATGTGGGATTTCAACAGGGAAAATGATGCCACCCGTCATGGCCGCAAAGGGCCGGAGTCGGCCGAAGATCTGGCGAAGATTCTGTCCGGCCTGTACAAGGGGGAGAAGGAAGACTTCCTCCAGACGAGCCCGTTGAATGGGTTCTCAATGAATAACCCTCGGAGCTGGGTAAGCGGATGTTCATTTATCCGACCCGTGCTTTCAAAGGTAAGTACCTTACTTTATGGAGTTGACGCAGGAACTGCGCCGGACTGTGGAAAGCATACATAGTCCGGCCCCACAACCCGAGGATCCGGGAAGATCCCTTGATCCAGCCTCCGAAGAGGATCCGGACATAAAGGTGGAGCTAATTGACGGGGTGTTCCACCAACTCAGCATGGACAATGCTCTAGTCGCCATCACGGCTGACTACCCCGGCCTAACTCCGGCTTCCCAGGTGAATATGACCGAAGTTTGACACCATCATTTCATCTTTGCGCATTTCTGACCACCGTATATAATGGTGTCTCGCAGGAGGTGCCTTCAAGGCAGGAGGCCAAACCCGTGGCGGCTGACCCACAGGGGTCAGTCCGGCCCCGCAGGCGGAAGAGGGGTGCGGTGCAAATCGAAACGTCACCGCAACGGTATAGCTCGCGACCATTGTTTAGGACAAAGTTCCTAGGAAGTGTTTGAATGCTCATAACTTTTGCAGGAGAAAGAGTGCTCGCCGGACTGCGGGCGGAGAGGTTGCCAATCAAGCCTCTGCCAGCCAGGCTCCAACGCCTGGTCTGGAGGGGAAGGCGAGCGCAAGGCGCGAGCCGGATACTCCTCCAACGGAGGACGCCGACAGACTGTCCGCCACCAAGTCTGAGGTGTAGAGCGCCATGAACCATAAGCGTCGCCGGACAGTTTTTCGTGACACGTGCTTATCCCCTGAGGCGTTGAATGCCTTTAACGCGGGGGACGCGCACCTCCGTGCTGCTCAAGATGGTTTGACCAGAGCCACGGAGCAGTACGTAAAAGACATACGGGTAAGAGATTTTAATAGTTGTATATGCCAGTAGCCCCCGAGACTTAAAGTAGTTAGGGTAACTGATTTAAGGATCATTTGATATGCAGGATCTTAGAGAGAAGAATACCCAATTGTCCCAGGAGCTACAAGAGTGCAAGGCTCAACTTGAGGCCGCACTCGCTGCCGCAGGAGGAGACACCAAGACCCCTCCTGGTAACACATTATTTCAAAAATATAAGCGGTGTGCGGCGTGCGTGTAAGTCTGACAATGATATTGCAGATGTTGCCGGACTGGATCCGGACAAGCAACAACTACTGCACCAGCTGAAGGCCGGCGAGAGGGTGCTGACGAAGGTGCAGCAGGAAAGGAACAAACTCCAGGATGCCCACGCCCAGCTTGGAGAGGAGCTGAAAGGTGTTCGGGCCGAGCTGTCTGGCTCCGTGAAGGAGAATCAGCGGCTTCGTCGCGGCATCTATAGTAAGTGCTTGAGCGAACTCCTTGGAAAAGAAGAGTTCGGCGAGGAAGTCAATTGACAGAAATATGTCTGTAGGTGTGCTCACAGGTCGCCCTGCGGAGGAGATGCTCGTATCAACGGGTGATCAACTTCCCGAGCTGGTGCAACTGCTAGAATGAGTTCGGCAGGCGATGAGCGGCGTCGTCCAGGCTTTATGGCCGTCCCTCTTCCTGCCTGAGGGCCTTGGAGAGCTTGCTGAGAAGCTTCAGGGAGCGCGGCAGCGCTTCCCTTTATGGAATATATCGGCCTGCCGCCAAGGTGCCAGGGAGGCCTGGGCCATGGTGAAGACGCGGTACAAGAAGGCGGATCCCAACCACATGGCCGAGGTCGGACCTGTGGGGCCCGATGGGAAGGAGATCCCTGTGAGTTTAGTGTACGGCCAAGTAGAGTTGGCCGCTAAATATTCCCAACGGGACTGTAAATTAGACAGCCTGTTAGACGGGATTGAGGAGGAATACAGTCAGTCGATTTGACAATGTATTTTAAAATGACATGTAAAATGCCTTCTAGCCAGATTGTAGATCGTTTGTCTTTGCCGACCTTTTCACTTCAACCTCGGGACCCTAGAGTCCGGAGTGTGTTCGAATACCTTCTCGGTTAAGAAACAACCGGGGCATGCATGGAGACCAGGCGTAGGGGTCATTAGTGCTTTATCAGACAAGTGCCCAACTAGTTATGTTATATTACATGGTTAGTAAGAAACATCTTCCAGGGAGAATAGTTCCGTTAAGGGTTCCTTTCCCTGGGAGGCATGCCCTAAAGTGCATGTCCGGACTGCGAAAAGAGCAGGAAAACATCTGGGGGCAGATAAATAAATAGGTAAAAAATCATCTTTCAAGTCACCGACCGAATATTCCCTTAAGAATGCTAGCTTTCAGCTTCACCCAGTCTGAGGTACACATCCGGCTGACCCGGCAGTAACAATCGCAGAGGTGCTCCCTTTACCTCCTAGCCGAACAATCGGGAATGTAGGGGTAAGCACAGGAGCCAGGCAACCCAGCTTGGCCAAAACTTAAGTCATATCGATGCATATAATGGTGAATAAAAGGTACATGTGGAACCTTGACACATGTGCTGGGCATGAAGCCCTTATAAGTAAGCTTCTAGTAAAGAAGCCCCCAGGTATAATGAGTGCGGATAGCACATCAAGTGTGTGCGAACAATGCGCAAGTAGGCCTTTAAGGGCTTTTATTAAAAGGGTGAGAGAAAAAAGAGAAACGAAAGACAGCTAAAGTGTAAAAATTTGGACGGGGGAAGGGGACGAACTCTTGGTCCGGCGCTAGGCGTAGAATCTTCGGAGGCGGGCTGCGTTCCATGGGTTTGGCTCGAGTCGGTTGTCCGACGCATTTCGCAGACGGTACACTCCGCCGGTCAGGACTTGATCGATAATGAAGGGGCCCTCCCATTTGGGCTTGAGCTTGTCCTTTTTCTTGTCCGGCAGGCGTAGAACTAGTTCGCCAATATTGTAAGTCTTAGCCCGTACTTCTTTGCTTTGATATCTTCGAGCCTGCTGCTGATAGAATACGGAACGAGCCTTGGCGACGTCGCGTTCTTCCTCCAATGCGTCCAAGCTGTCCTGCCGATCCAGCTCGGCTTCTCTTTCTTCGTACATGCGCACGCGAGGTGAGTCATGAATGATGTCGCAGGGCAAAACTGCCTCTGCACCGTATACCATAAAAAATGGTGTGAATCCGGTAGTACGGTTGGGCGTTGTGTGCAGCCCCCAGAGTACGGAGTCGAGCTCCTCTACCCTGTGCGTGTCAGATTTCGTAAGGGACCGCACTAGTCTGGGTTTGATGCCGCTCATTATTAGACCATTTGCTCATTCCACTTGACCGTTGGTTTGAGGATGATAGACTGAAGCATAATCGAGCTTAATGCCCATATTTTTGCACCATAATTTAACCTCGTCGGTCGTGAAGTTCGTGCCGTTATCGGTAATGATGCTATGGGGGACACCATAACGGTGTACTACCCCGGATATGAAGTCTATCACTGGTCTGGACTCTGCTGTTTTAACTGGCTTGGCCTCTATCCATTTGGTGAATTTGTCCACCATGACCAATAGGTACCTTTGCTTGTGGGTTCCCCCTTTAAGGGGTCCAACCATGTCAAGCCCCCAGACCGCGAACGGCCAGGTAATGGGTATGGTTTTGAGGGCGGTAGGTGGCATACGGCTCTAATTAGCAAAGAGCTGACAACCAACGCATCTTTGGACTAAGTCCTGAGCATCTGCCCGGGCCGTCGGCCAATAAAATCATGTACGGAAGGCCTTGCCTACAAGGGCCCGAGCTGCGGCGTGGTGTCCGCCTAGTCCGGCATGAATTTCAGCCAGAAGGTTTCACCCTTCCTCTTCGGAGATACATCTTTGAAGGACTCCGGTTGTGCTTTTCTTATAAAGTTCTCCCTCGTGGACCTTGTAGGCTTTAGATCGCCGAACTATGCAGCGGGCCTCATTTTGGTCTTCGGGAAGTTCCTGCCTAATTAAGTAGGCTTGGAATGGCTCTGTCCATGGGGCAATTACTGCCATTATTTCGTGGGCTGAGGGTGTTATTTCGGCGGCCGAGCCACCGATTATGTCAGATTGTTCTGTGCTGGGTAGTGGGGCTGCTTCCGGGTTGTTATTTCCGGACTCCTCTTCCCATAGTACGGATGGCTTAAAGAGCCGTTCCAGGAAGATGTTTGGAGGGACAGCGTCACGTTTCGCGCCGATGCGTGCCAATACATCGGCCGCTTGGTTATTATCCCTGGCTACATGGTGGAATTCGAGTCCTTCGAACCGAGCTGACATTTTTAGGACAGCGTTACGATAGGCTGCCATTTTCGGATCCTTGGCGTCAAAGTCTCCATTTACTTGGGATATTGCAAGGTTTGAATCCCCGCGCACCTCTAGGCGTTGAATGCCCATGGAGATTGCCATCCGGAGGCCATGTAGGAGGGCCTCGTATTTGGCTGCGTTGTTGGAGTCCGTGTACATTATCTGGAGTACGTATTGGACTGTATCCCCGGTTGGGGACGTCAATATGACTCCAGCCCCCAAACCGGCCAACATTTTGGAGCCGTCAAAATACATAATCCAGTTGGAGTACGCGCCGTACTCTTTAGGGAGTTCGGCTTCAGTCCATTCAGCGACAAAGTCAACCAAGACTTGCGACTTTATAGCTCGCCGAGGTTTATAAGTTATATCGAATGGTAAGAGCTCAATGGCCCATTTTGCAATCCTGCCCATCGCGTCGCAGTTGTTTATAATGTCGTTGAGGGGCACTTCCGAGGCCACTGTTATCGAACACTCTTGAAAGTAGTGTCGGAGCTTCTGGGATGCCATGAACACCGCATACGCTATCTTTTGATAGTGCGGGTAACGGGACTTGTAGGGAGTTAAGACAGTGGATACGTAGTACACTGGTTTTTGAAGAGGGAATTTGTGCCCTTCTGTTTCTCGTTCGACGACGAGTACCGCGCTTACAACTTGATGTGTTGCTGCGATGTATAACAACATTGGTTCGCCCAGTTTAGGCGCAGCCAGGACCGGATTCGTTGCCAATATGGCTTTTATTTCTTCGAGTCCGGCAGTGGCAGCATCCGTCCATTCGAAGTGTTCGGTGCGCCTGAGGAGGCGATAGAGGGGCAATGCCTTTTCTCCCAAACGGGAGATAAAGCGGCTTAGAGCCGCCACGCATCCAGTCAATTTTTGTATTTGTTTGAGGTCTTTTGGAATATCCAGCTGTGACAGAGCTCGGATCTTGGCTGGGTTTGCTTCAATTCCTCTACCGGATACAATGAAGCCCAGGAGCTTTCCGGCTGGTATGCCAAAAACGCATTTTTCCGGATTCAGCTTAATGTCATATGCTCGGAGGTTGTCGAATGTGAGCCTCAGATCGTCTACTAGAGTCTCGACGTGTTTGGTTTTGACGACTACGTCGTCTACGTATGCCTCTACTGTTTTGCCGATCCGGGTAGCCAGACATGTCTGAATCATGCGCTGATATGTTGCGCCGGCGTTTTTGAGTCCGAAGGGCATCGTGTTGAAGCAGAATGGTCCATATGGAGTAATGAATGCCGTTGCGGCTTGGTACGCTTCCGCCATCTTGATTTGATGGTAGCCGGAGTATGCGTTAAGGAAGCACAGTGAATCGTGCCCTGCAGTAGCATCGATTATTTGGTCGATGCGGGGGAGGGGGAAGGGATCCTTTGGGCAGGCCTTGTTGAGGTCTTTAAAATCGACACATAGGCGCCAGGATTTGTCCTTCTTTGGTACCATTACCAGGTTTGCTAGCCAGTCCGGATGTTTGATGTCTTTGATGAATCCGGCTTCCAGTAGTTTGGCTAGCTCTTCTCCCATTGCCTGTCTTTTGGGTTCGGAAAATCGCCGAAGAGCCTGTTTGACTGGCTTGAATCCTTTTAGGATGTTTAGGCTGTGTTCTGCCAATCTGCGTGGGATTCCTGGCATATCTGAAGGGTGCCAGGCAAAGATGTCCCAATTTTCCCGAAGGAATTCTCGCAGTGCGGCATCTACATCAGGGTTCAACTGCGCCCCAATGGAGGCCGTCTTTGCTGGGTCCGTTGGATGGACTTGGAATTTGACTATTTACTCTGCTGGTTTAAAGGAGGTGGACTTGGATCTCTTATCGAGTATCACATCGTCCCTATTAACCGTAGAGCGCAGCGCAGTGAGTTCCTCTGTCGCTAGGGCTTCGAATAGTGCCTCCAGGGCTAATGCGGCTGTCTTGTTTTCGGCGCGGAGTGCTATGTCTGGATCACTAGCGAGAGTGATTATTCCGCCGGGCCCAGGCATCTTAAGCTTCATGTACCAATAATGGGGTATGGCTTGAAAAATTGTGAATGCCTCTCGTCCTAATATAGCGTGATATCCGCTGCTGAACGGGGCCACTTGGAATGTGACCTCTTCAGACCTGTAATTGTCCGGCGAGCCGAACACCACATCAAGTGTGATTTTTCCTGTGCAGCACGCTTCCCGGCTAGGGATTATTCCTCTAAAGGTTGTGCTGCTTCGCTCAATGCGGCTCCAGTCTATTTCCATTTTTTGAAGAGTTTCCCCGTAGATGAGGTTAGTCCGCTGCCGCCATCCATGAGTACCTTGGTAAGACGAAAGCCGTCCACTATTGGACTGAGGACCAATGCGGCTGGTGCTCGGGCTGTTCGGAATTTAGGTTCGTCGCTAGCATTGAAGGTGATGGCCGTGTCGCTCCATGGATTTGTTGTTGCTACTTGGTAGACTTCGGCGAGGCTGCGGATTGTTCGTTTTCGCATATTATTTGATGCGAAAGTCTCGAAGACTGTTGACACCGTACTGGTACTGTTGGAGTGGTTTTCCGGGGCTAGGAGCTCCTCGCCACTTTTGGCCACCTGCCGCATTATCCAACATGCTCGAAGGCTATGTGTTGGGGTGGTGCCTTCTGTACTGTGAATTTTACAGGGTCCGCTGAGCCATCCCTCCAGTACGGTTCCGTGCCCTTTATGGGGTTTTTGCTTTTTGGTTTTTGTACCTGGTGCCTGAGTGTGATGCACCCTTTTGCTACGGACTAGGGTTGTATTCGGGGCCGGATTGTCCCAAAACTTAGTGTCGGTTTTCCGGAAACTCTCCATCACACAGTACTTTCGTACTATGGACGCCAGGTCGGCGAAGCGTGTAATTTCACGGGGACTGACGGCGTTCAAGATTCCCTCATCCGTGCAACTATTGCAGAAAATTGAAATTGCGTTTCCTGTCGGCAGTCCTTTATCCTGTCCATAACCAGGAGGAATCTGGCCCAGTAATGATGGACTGTTTCGGCGGGGTTTTGCCGGATTTGAGATAGATCGCATATGTCTGGGTGGGTGGGTGGAATTAAGTCCGGAATCCTACCCATCTCGAGGCTCAAGGGCCGAGATGTTTCCGAATTTGGAAGCTTGGATCGTTGGACGTTGTCCAACGAGTCCGGTCCGATGCCTGACTTTAGGTTCAGTGCTTGATCGAAGTCCGTCCCCCTGCGGAAATCCGGCATGGAGGGTTCGGAAGCCCGGACATGACTAGTTTTCAATATAGGAGAAGAGTTGCCGCGTTGTTCCTCTACCAATGCAACGTGGTGGGTAATCTGGGGAGAGTTAATCTCTCTCAGATCGGTTTTAAGCCTAATCTGATTGTAGTCTGTAGTGACTCCCAGGGCGGCGATGCGATCCAAGAGTTCGTTTACAGACGAGAGCTCTGTTGGATCTAGCTGCTCGGCGAATTCCGAGTTGACGTGAAGATTGCTTTCGATGACCCGAGAGGTCATCGTCGAAGCGGTGGCCGAATAGGCGGTCATGAGAAAACCACCCAGCCGGATAGTTTAGCCGGTGGCCAAGGCTCCTTTGGCGAAGATACCGTCTTTGAAGACAGGAAGAGGCATCCTTCCTATCAGTGACGGCACAGAGGAACTCTCAATGAAAGCACCAATGTCGGTGTCAAAACCGGCGGATCTCGGGTAGGGGGTCCCGAACTGTGCGTCTAGGCGGATGGTAACAGGAGACAAGGGACACGATGTTTTTACCCAGGTTCGGGCCCTCTCGATGGAGGTAAAACCCTACTCTTGCTTGATTGATATTGATGATATGGGTAGTACAAGAGTGGATCTACCACGAGATCAAGGAGGCTAAACCCTAGAAGCTAGCCTATGGTATGATTGTTGTAATGGTTGTGTGTCCTACGGACTAAAACCCTCCGGTTTATATAGACACCGGAGGGGGCTAGGGTTACACAGAGTCGGTTACAATGGTAGGAGATCTACATATCCGTATCGCCAAGCTTGCCTTCCACGCCAAGGAAAGTCCCATCCGGACACGGGACGAAGTCTTCAATCTTGTATCTTCATAGTCTTGGAGTCCGGCAAATGATGATAGTCCGGCTATCCGGACACCCCCTAGTCCAGGACTCCCTCAGTGATCAACCTGCGGGTTTCGTGACATTGGGAACCTATGCATAGGGGTTGGCACACGTTCTTGACTCTCCGGTAGAAACTTTGGGGCACTCTTTGAAGTACTTTTATGTTGGTTGGATGAATCTGAGATTGTGTGATGCATATCGTATAATCATGCCCACGGATACTTGAGGTGACAATGGAGTATCTAGGTGACATTAGGGTTTTGGTTGATTTGTGTCTTAAGGTGTTATTCTAGTACGAACTCTTTTATAGATTGATCCGAAAGAATAACTTTGAGGTGGTTTCGTACCCTACCATAATCTCTACGTTTGTTCTCCGCTATTACTGGCTTTGGAGTGACTCTTTGTTGCATGTTGAGGGCTTGTTATATTATCTATGTATGTTATTATTGTTGAGAGAACTTGCACTAGTGAAAGTATGAACCCTAGGCCTTGTTTCCTATCATTGCAATACCGTTTACGCTCACTTTTATCTTTAGTTACCTTGCTGTTTTCATATTTTCAGATTACAAATACCTATATCTACCATCCATATTGCACTTGTATCACCATCTCTTCGCCGAACTAGTGCACCTATACAATTTACCGTTGTATTGGGTGTGTTGGGGACACAAGAGACTCTTTGTTATTTGGTTGCAGGGTTGTTTGAGAGAGACCATCTTCATCCTACGCCTCCTACGGATTGATAAACCTTAGGTCATCCACTTGAGGGAAATTTGCTACTGTCCTACAAACCTGTGCACTTGCAGGCCCAACAACGTATACAAGAAGAAGGTTGTGTAGTAGACATCAAGCTCTTTTCTGGCGCCATTGCCGGGGAGGCTAGGTAAAGGGCACTCACTCACACCCCGCCAACTAAGCTCTTTTCTGGCGCCGTTGCCGGGGAGGTTAGCGCTTGAAGGTATATCTTTAGATCTTGCAATCGAATCTTTTTGTTTCTTGTTTTATCACTAGTTAGTCTATAAAACAAAATTACAAAAAAATGGAGTTAAGTTTGTCTCATACGCTTCACCTTTTTAATATCTTCCGTGAGTATGATGGAAAGGATAATTGTGCTCAAGTGCTAGAAGAAGAAATCTCTAAATTGTTTGGCACTAAATCTTTGAATGATGAGCATGATTGCAATGTTGTTAGTACGAATTCTTTGAATATCCATGATGCTAATGATGATTGCACTAGTTATCATGAAAATATCTCTTATAAGCATGTCAACTTTTGTGGAGTGCATGTTTGCATGAACACACCAAATTGAGAAGATATTTATTGCAAGAGGCATAAGTACTTAGAAACCAAATTGTTGCAAGAAGAGCTAGATGAATGTGCTGAAAGATTCAATATTTTTTGCGCCCCTTGTGAACTTTGCAATGAACATGGTCATTTAAAGCTCCAATGCTATTTGTTTCATGATCAAGTCGTGTCCAATTATTGTGATAATTTGATTACCCTTGAGCATCATAAAGAGCTTAGCCTTCTTTTGGGTTATAAAGAAATGAAACGTATAACTGAGGGTATTCCAAAATTTAATCTTGATAGATTACTTGATTTTGATCTAGAGAAGATTTATATGTATTGTGCGGTGAATTGCATTGAAAATCCTTATATTGCCAATTACCTAAAGAAAAGAAAGCAAATGGAAGATGATGAGAATACTAATGAAAGGGAAGAGGCTTCCCAATCTCCTCCTATTATTTCTTATGATGAATCAGGTAACGAGGAGGAGCTTTCTATTCAACCAATCTCATCAATAAGGAGCTCAAAGAGGAAGGTTGAACCTACACATAATGTGAAGAAGAAAAAGAAAAGAAGGAGCAACAAAGGTAAAAAGGTATCCCTCCCAAATGATGTTGCTCCTACTACTACTTGCGATGATGATAATTGCTATACTATTAGTGCTATTCATATTTTTAATGATGAGAGTGATTATGCTTATGATATGAAAGGGCCCAAGCTTGGGGAAGCTATGTTTGATGAGGATGAAATATTTGAGAATATATTTACTGGAATTAATGTTTGTCCCAAGCTTGGGGATGCTATGTTTAATGAAGATGATATTTTTAGCATCCCAAGTTGTGATATGCAAAGTTGTTATGATGATAGCATGCCTCCTACCTATGATGATTATATTGATGAAAGCGGGTTCGGAAGAGAGTCAACTTTAGGAAGTAGTGATCCCACTATTTTGGAGGATGTTAAATTTTATTGTGATGAATACGAAAGTGGATTTGGAAGAGTGTCAATTTTATTTAGTGATTCCACTATCTTGGGAGAGGTTTCAATCGATTATGATATGAACGAAGTTGCTACTTATGATGATTATTGTGATGAAACTTATGCTATAAAAAGTAGTGATGATTATATTTACAAATCTTGTCATGATTATGAATACCCTTTTTCTGAACATTAATCTTTTAATGTGGAACAATTTTTAGTGTTCAAGTTTCTTATGATACTCCCCCTATTTCAAATGAGAAGAATTTTGCTTATGTGGAGAGTAGTAAATTTTCTATGCTTGTAGATCATGAAAAGAATGCTTTAGGTGCTGGTTATATTGTTGAATTCACTCATGATGCTACTGAAAATTATTATGAGGGAGGAACATATGCTTGTAGGAATTGCAATAATATCAAGTTTCCTCTCTATGTGCTTCAAGTTTTGAAGCTATGCTTGTAGGAAGTGCTCGAAGGATATGACGTTTGAGTAAATGTATCGGAGTGGCGATAACAATATTATAATATATTAAGCCTATGTTATATTTATGCCTATTTCCTGAAAGGTATTTCCTCCTGTGCGGCCGTTTTATGTAATATGAAAGTTTGCCAGTCGTCGGCTTCAGCCCCCTCGCATATAATGCGGGAGTGTTCGGAATAGCAACTGACTACACTTGACCCAACGTCTTGGTCCATGAAGGAGGTGTCAGTGCGGCGAACTAGGCAATCGGACTATAGGGCTTTAACACCTTCACTTAGCCATAGGAGTTTGACGGTGGGTGAGGGAGTCCTGAATTAGGGGGTCCTCGGACAGCCGGACTATATACTTTGGCCGGACTGTTGGACTATGAAGATACAAGATTGAAGACTTCGTCCCGTGTCCGGGTGGGACTCTCCTTTGCGTGGAAGGCAAGCTTGGCAATTCGGATATGTAGATCTCCTTCTCTGTAACCAACTCTGTGTAACCCTAGCCCCCTTAGGTGTCTATATAAACAGGAGGGTTTAGTCCGTAGGACGACAACAATCATAATCATAGGCTAGCTTCTAGGGTTTAGCCTCCACGATCTCGTGGTAGATCAACTCTTGTAATACTCATACCATCAAGATCAATCAAGCAGGAAGTAGGGTATTACCTCCATACAGAGGGCCCGAACCTAGGTAAACATTGTGTCCCCCGCCTCCTGTTACCATTAGCCTTAGACGCATAGTTCGGGACCCCCTACCCGAGATGAGCTCCTTGAAAAGTAAAGCCAAGTGAAAGCGCGATTGTTCCCCGGTCATGTACGTATGCGCGCCGTATTTGGATGAACGCGGAAGTACCAGGGGCTATATAGTAGCCCCACCATCAAACTCCTATGGCTAAGTGAAAGTGTTAAAGCTATATAGTCCGATTGCTTGGTTCACCGCGCTATCACCTCCTTAATGGACCAAGACGCTGGATCAAGTGTGATTACGCGCTTTTTCGAACACCCCCGCATTATATGTGTGGGGGCTGAAGCCGACGACTGCAAACTTTCAGGTTATATACATACATAAACGGCCGCACAGGAGGCACTATAATACTTTCGGGCAAAAGTATAAACACAACCTTTCTAATCAAAATAGCATTGTTTTTACAATTCAGATACATGTCACTCGAACATGCTGCTCTTCGAGCACTGAGCCTCTATTAAACGGGCGCCTTCTAGGACTTCTTCAAAATAGTTCTTGGCCGGGTCTTGGCCTCCCGCCGGACCCCGGGTTGCAATAGCAGTCGTGCTGCTTTGCTCAATGCGGCTTTTATCAATTTCCATCTTGTTGAGGGTTTCTTCATAGATCAGGTTTAATCCGCTTCCGCTGTCCATGAGTACTTTAGTGAGCCGGAAGCCGTCCACGATTGGGCTAAGGACCAAAGCGGCTGGTACCCGGACCGTTTGGAATTGAGGTTCGTCACTGGCACTGAAGGTTATAGCAGTGTCGCTCCACGGATTTATTTTTGCCACGTGGCGGATTTCAGTGAAACTTCGATGAGCTTGCTTGCGCCTATTATTTGAGGCGAAAGTCTCAAAGACTGTCAGTACTGCATTGTTGTCTTCGGCAGGATGTTGCTCTTCTTTATGGTTTACAAGAAGATCATCGCCGCTTTTCGCTACCTGCCGGAGTATCTATCATGCTCTAAGGCTATGCGTTGGCGTGGTATCCGGCGTGCTGTGAATTTTGCATGGCCCATTGAGCCATTCTTCCAATACAGTTCCATGCCCTGGAGCGGGCTTTGGTTTTTTGGGAATTGGATCGGGTAACTTACGAGAGTTTGCCCTTTTAGTTCAGACGAAGGGTTTAGTGAGAGCCGGATTATCCCAGAAGTCTGTTTGGGTTTTCTAGGAGCTTTCCATCGCACAGTACTTCTGTACTATGGCTGCTAAGTCAGCAAAGTGTACTATGTCACGGCGACTTATAGCATTAAGGATCCCTTTGTTCGTGCAATTTTTGCAAAAAACTGAGATTGTGTCTTCCTCGCGACAGTCCTTGACCCTGTTTATCACAAGGAGGAATCTGGCCCAGTAGCGATGTACTGTCTCTTGGGGCTCTTGTCTGATATGGGAAAGACGGCATAAGTCTAGGTGGGTGGGCGTAGTTAAGTCCGAATTTTGACCCGATCTGATATCCAGGGGCAGAGGAGCTTCCGGGCTTGGCAGCTCGGACTCTGGGATGTTGCCCAATTTTTCTGGCCCGTTGCCCGATTCTAAGTTCGGGGTCTGGGTCACGTCCTCCCGCGAACGGGTATCCGGCTCAGAGAGCTCGTTAATCCGGACATAGTTCATCCTCAAAGTAGAGGGATAATCCATGTGTGGCTCTTCCACTACCACTATCTCATGGGTGACCGGTGGGGATTTAATATCCCTTTGGTCGGGTTTAAACCCAATCCGATCATAGTCTGTAGCAACTCCCAGAGCAGCGATGTGACCCAAGAGCTCATTAAGGGAGGAGAGCTCCATTGGATCCATCTGTTCGGCGAGTTCCAAATTGACGTGGAGGCTATTTTTGATGACCCGAGAAGTCATCGTCGGTGCGGCAGCCGATCAGGCGGTCATGACAAAGCCGCCTAGTCAGAGAGTTTGGCCTACCGCCAGGGCTCCCACAGAGGTGATGTTGTCCTTGACAATGAGACGATCCATCAAGCCTTGTAGCGACGACATAGAGGAACTCTCAATGAAAGCACCAATGTCGGTGTCAAAACCGGCGGATCTCGGGTAGGGGGTCCCGAACTGTGCGTCTAAGGCTAATGGTAACAGGAGGCAGGGGACACGATGTTTTACCCAGGTTCGGGCCCTCTCGATGGTGGTAATACCCTACTTCCTGCTTCATTGATCTTGATGATATGAGTATTACAAGAGTTGATCTACCATGAGATCGTAGAGGTTAAACCCTAGGAGCTAGCCTATGATTCTGATTGTTCTTGTCCTATGGACTAAACCCTCCGGTTTATATAGACACCGGAGGGGGCTAGGGTTACACAAAGTCGGTTACAAAGAAGGAGATCTAACATCCGAATCGCCAAGCTTGTCTTCCACGCAAAGGAGAGTCCCATCCGGACACGGGACGAAGTCTTGAGTCTTGTATCTTCATAGTCCAACAGTCCGGCCAAAGTATATAGTCCGGCTATCCGGATACCCACTAATCCAGGACTCCCTCACTCATATCGCCTGGCGGCATCTTTCAGCTCAACAGCCATCTTGGCTATTTTATCTTCGCTCTAGCGATGAGCAGCCCGCTCAGCTCTTAACCCTTCGGCCACCTTTAGGGCGGCCACATCACTTCTCCTGGCTTGATCCTTGGCTTGGGCAAGTTCTGCCCGAAGGGTCTCCACGGCGGCAGCTCCATCTGCAGTCACAGCATATTATAGATACTAGCATCATGCTCCTCTTAATATTTGCTGACAATCCGAAAATACATACCCTGTGCCTCGTCAAGCCGCTTGTTCACAAGCGCGATATCGGCATCTGCCACGTCAAGTTGCCGCCTCAGTTCGGCAAAATCAGCAGTCCAGTCAGCCGCCAGACCCTCAGCCGCCTGCACATAACGCAGCGCGATCATTACCTGGGACTATGATCCTCTGTTTGCCGCCTCGGGATGGCAACCAGAGTCTCAGGGGCTACTACCTATACAGAGCACACCTAGCGTGTGCGGTACCATCAAATATACATATATATTACTTTGCGTACCTCAAAGCCTCTTAGCAGGCTCGTAAAAGCTCCATTCAACCCGCTTTTGGCGGATGAAATCCTCTCAACCACCGTACCCATTAAGGTACGATGCGCCTCCGAGATAGCTGCTTGCTCTAGAAGACCCATCAGTGTGTCCGGTTGTGTGCCGGACAATCCCGGGCTCTTTCTGTTGCTCTCCTTGGGAGCTGAATACTCCAGACTTCGGGCAGCCGAAGTGTTAACTTTTGGCCTTGGAAGATCAGGAGAAATACTCTGTGACGACACCTCGAGGTCGTTCGCCCCATGTGGCGGGCATCATCTCCGGAAGAAGATCCCCCGAAGACGAACTCTGTGGAGAAGGGCTATGAGCCGGACTGCAAGATATATGTCTCGGTTATTATTCTCAGAGATAAAACAGGATATATTTACCAAAGTACTTTTGTTCACTTACAGCTCGGTTGAGGGTTGGCCCCCTTGCGGGCGCTGTGCGGTAAGGACGCCCTCTGGGGCAGGGGCCCCTGGCGAAGGTTTCTTCCCTCGTTTGGAAACCTCTACTTCCAAGTCTTCGGAGGCGCCCTTTTCTTCCCGTGGGGAGAGGGGATTCTCGATTCACCTCCCCTATTATCCTCCTTCGTGGAGACATCAATTCCCCCGGTTTGGATGTGTAATGTATGAAGCCCGCTTTCGGCTTCTCTATTCCTCCCTCTGTCTTCTCCTGATGGCACTTGATAGGGTGCACGCTCAAGCATCCTGGTTAGTACAGGATCCGGCGAGCCTTCAGGAAGGGGGGTGAACACCTGATCCTCTCCGCCTTTCTTATCTAGTCCTGATCGAGAGCGATTTTTCAGACAGATGTTATGATAAATATAAAGACAACATGTTCGATCGCGGAATTACTTACTTGGGTATCTGGACGGTTGCAGTTGAGACCCGCATCCTTGGTGGTGCACGGACACTTTATTCATGATCCGAAGAACAATCTGTGCATCCCCTTCGAGCGTCATGCCGAAGAATTGTTGAATAGTTCGCGGTCCTTCTGGGTTGAACTCCCACATACGGAGAGATCGACGTTGGCACGGCAGGACCCGACGAACTAGCTTTACTTGCATTACCTTCACAAGACTGACATCCCTCTTGAGGAGATCTCGAATGCGGCTTTGCAATGTCGATACGTCATTAACTGGCCCCCGGTCAAGTCCCTTGTTGACCCATGACGCCAGTTGAGGCGGAGGGCCCGAGCGGCAGGCAGGGGCGGCCGCCCACTTTTTGCCTCGGGGAGCTATGATGTAGAACCACTCCCGTTGCCATAAGTCGGACACCTCCGGGAAGGAACCCTTTGGCCATAGGGCGTCGGCGCCTTTGCTTATTATAGTGCCTCCGCACTCCGCATGTCGCCCATCGATCATCTTCGGCTTCACATTGATGGTCTTGAGCCATAGGCCGAAGTGTGGGGTGATGCGGAGGAAGGCTTCACACACGATGATAAACGACGAGATGTGAAGGATGGAATCCGGAGCTAGATCATGGAAATATAGCCCGTAATAGGACATTAGCCCTCTAACAAAGGGATCAAGACTAAAGCCTAGCCCTCAGAGGAAGTGGAAAACAAATACGACATTCTTGTATGGTTCGGGAGTGGGGATGACCTGCCCTTGAGCAGGCAGCCTGTGCGGGATTTCGGCGGTCAGATACCTGGCCTCCCTAAGCTTCTTGATGTCCTCCTCTTTGACAAAGGAGGCCATCCACCGGCCTTTAAGGTTGGATCCAGACATGGTTGAAGGTCCGAGGCGCTTAGCCTGAACTTAGATGGTCAAGTCTCTGTGCTCAGGTGTCATCCCTGGATCAGTAATGCTGACACCACACAGTACTTCGAACGATTTATAACAGAGTAGCAATCACACACTTATTACATCGAATGTCTCAAAAGAGAACTTATTACAATAATATGGCTTAAGGCCATCTAATGCGAAAACAGCGGAAGGCTTGGAAGATAAAGTGAGTCCATCAACTCCAACGGCATAACTGAGCTGCACGGCAACGACCTACGAACCTTACTCCTCGTCTGAAAAGTCTGCAACATAATATGTTGCAGCCCGAGAACGGGTCAGCACATGGAATATGCTGGCAATGTAACACAAAAGAGCAATAAGAGAATAATGCTACCACTACATGCATATTTGGCTGGTGGAAAGCTCTATGGTTACAGTTTTGCGAAAAGCCAATTTTTTCCTACTTCAAAGGAATCAATTTTAATTTAACTATCATGGTAGTTGAAACATCATTTGAGAAGGTAAACCCCAACTCAATGATCCCAATTAAAAGTAAATAACAACCCCAAGCAAAATTAATTTTAAGAGTGTTGAGATACATGCGAATACTCAAGTACTAGATACTCAGAATTGTCCATAACCGGGGACACGGCTAACCATGATTAGATTGTACACTCTGCAGAGGTTTGCGCACTTTTCCCCGCAAGACTCGATCGCCTTCGTTGATTCTCGCACTACATGGTGTTTGAGAGACGGATGACCGAGACACGGTCTTTCAGAAGCATTAACTCTCTACTCCGGGCAGACCATACCAAACCTACAAACCCACTACCTACTGATCCACCTCTTCAAGAGCTTCACGCAACTTACTCAAACTATGCTAGAGCCCATAATAGCTTGCGGCTGCACACGGAAGTTTCTAGCATGAATAGACTCAGTTCCCTTTGAGCCTGGGTGGCGGTCCATAGGAGAATCACACGGTAACACCGGGATTTCCAAAAATAAAACAGGCAATCACTGGTAACCCCAGGTGCCTCAATCCACCCAGATGTGTATTAAAGTTGCCACCTTAAGTAAACCATTAATTATCAATCTCACATCTGTCATGGATATCACTCAAACCCAATCCACGTCTACGAGCATAACATGGCAATATAAGCATAACGTAGAAGTAACTCCCAAGGGTTTGATATGAAACAGGGCAATAGATTCTACCTCAGCAACTACTTCCCAATACCCACAATTTAAAGACATCCTAATCATGCAAAGTTTGAGGATTGAATCTAATGCATAAAAACTGGGTATGAAAAGAGTATGATCAATGTGTTACTTGCCTTGCTGACGATCCGGGTATCCTAGAGACTCGTAGTAACACGCTTCGCACTCCGGGAATTCTAGCGCAAGCAAACAATAACATACATAAGCAAAAATCAAAGATGCACAAGTAGAATTCCAAATAAAAGAGATTGACCGAAGAGTTCAACTTAAGAACTCCGGTTTGCAAAAAGAATTAAATCAAACAAAGCAACGAAACTCAAACGGTAAAAGAAACAACTTCGTTTTGCTAATCTGGATCTAAGTAAAATTTTACAGAAGAAAAATCTTGTTTGAGTTGATTATTCGGAAAGAGGGTTTCGAGATGAAACTCCAGGCGCTTGAATCGTCTGGTTCCGATAAACGAGCGAAAAGAAAAACAGGTTTGAAAATCAGATCAGAAATCGCGATCAGAATAATCGCGGAATAAATCCGATAAAAAGAAAAACAACGAACTGCTAAACGGACGAACGTTCGTTAACAGAAACTAAACAGTGAACGCGTTCGTTAAAACGAATGGACGAACGGACGTTCGCTAAACAAATAAACCGACAAAAAAACCGATCTAAAAAAAAGGTCTAGGGTTTTCAAAAAAAAACGAAGGGTTTATTTAAGAAAACCGGCGGCGGGGTCGGGTACCTCCGGCGGCTCGTCCGGCGGGGCGGCGGCTCCGGCGGGGCTCGGCGACGGCGGCGGGGCTGCGGGGCTGCGGTGGGCGGCGGCGACGACGACGCGGGGCGACGGCAGCGGCTCCGGCGGCGGCGGATCGGGGATGCGACGGCTACGGCGGCTGCGGCGGGTGGCGGGTGGTGTGGCGGCGGTGTGGCGGCGGCGGCGGCTTTATAGGGGGCGGGGCGGGGCTGGCTTGGGGAGGGGGCGCCCGGGGTGGAGTCCGGCTCGGACTTCACCCTCGGCGTCCATGCCGCGCACGGCGCGCGCGGGAGGAAGGCGGCGGCGGCTGGCTGGGCCGGCCTGCTCGGCTGGGCCTTCGGCCCAGTCGGGCGCGAGGTTATTTTATTTTATTTAAAAAAAAACATTCCGCCGAAGAAAAATTCCTAGAAAAATAAATAAAAATCTAAAAATTCCAAAACAAGTTTTCTCCGTCTAAATGAAATATTTAGAACAAGATGAACTTTTCTTGGCCCCTAAAATGCAATTTTTAAAATATGCAACATTTTTTTAGGAGCAATAAAATCCCGAATAAATCAAATAAAATCCCAAAAATGATTTTAACATTTTTCCTCCGATATTTCAATTATTTTGGAGAAGTCATATTATCTCCCCTCATTTATATTTTAAAATGAAATATTTTTCCGGAGAGAAAATAATTAAAATCAAATCCTCGTCTCCACTATTTGAAAAAAAATTCAAATATGAAAATTAGAAAATCCCAAACTCTCTATGAAGGTCCTTGAGTTGCTTAGGATTTCGAGGATTGCAAATGAGAAAGCGGTGAAATATGATATGCATGGATGATCTATGTATAACATGCCAAATTGGAAATTTGGGATGTTACAAACCTACCCCCTTAAGATGAATCTCGCCCTCGAGATTCGGGTTGGCTAGAAAATAGGTGCGGATGGTCCTTGCGAATATCCTCCTCTCGCTCCCAGGTGGCTTCCTCCTCAGAATGATGACTCCACTGAACTTTGCAAAACTTGATCACCTTGTTGCGAGTGACTCGACTATCAAACTCAAGAATCTTAACTGGCTTCTCCTCATAAGTCAGATTATTATCCAGCTGAATCGCCTCCAAAGGTACTGTATCATTCAACGGTATATTAGCCATCTCAGCATGGCACTTCTTCAGCTGTGATACGTGAAACACATCGTGAACTCCTGACAATCCTTCTGGTAACTCCAGCTTGTAGGCAACTTCTCCCATCCGTTCCAAAATACGATACGGTCCTACAAATCTCGGGGCTAACTTTCCCTTAACTCCAAATCGTTTTACTCCCCTCAAGGGTGATACTCGTAGATAGGCTCTGTCTCCAACTTCATAAGTTACTTCCTTGCGTTTTGAATCTGCGTAACTCTTCTGTCTGGACTAAGCAACCTTTAGTCTGTCTCTGATTAGTTTAACCTTCTCCTCTGATTCCTTGATCAAATCTGGTCCAAACAACTAACGGTCTCCTACCTCGTCCCACATCAATGGTGTTCTACACCTGCGTCCATACAGAGCTTCGCATGGTGCCATCTTCAAACTGGCCTGGTAACTGTTGTTATAAGAAAAATCTGCGTACGGCAAATTGTCATCCCAACTAGATCCATAATCTAGCACACAGGCTCTCAACATATCCTCTAGAATCTGATTGACTCTCTCTGTCTGCCCATCTGTCTGCGGGTGAAAAGTTGTACTGAACTCCAATCGGGTCCCCAAAGTCTGGTGTAACTGATGCCAAAACTTTGAAGTAAACTGGGTTCCTCTATCTGATACGATGCTCCTCGAAACTCCATGTAAACATATGATCCTGGTCATATATATCTTGGCCAAGTTCGCACTTGTATACGTTGTTTTCACCGGGATGAAATGAGCTACCTTAGTCAATCAATCCACAACTACCCATATAGAATCATATCCGGCCTTGGTTCTGGGTAATCCGGTAATAAAGTCCATACCAAGTTTGTCCCCCTTCCATTCGGGTATTGGCATAGGCTGTAACAGTCCTGCTGGCTTCTGATGTTCTGCCTTCACTCTCTGACATACATCACATACGGCTACATACTCGGCAATATCCTTCTTCATTCCAGTCCACCAGAAACGTTCCTTCAAGTCCAAATACATCTTGGTATTTCCGGGGTGAATCGAGTATGGTGAATCATGGGCCTCCTGTAGTATCAACTTCCTGATCTCCGTATTGTTGGGCACATAAATTCGGTCCTCAAACCATAAGGTATCGTGCTCATCCTCGCGAAAACCTTTGGCTTTACCTTCGCCCATCCTCTCTCTTATCTCAGCAATCTCTTTGTCTTCCTTCTGAGCTTCTCGAATCTTATCCAACAGTGTCGACTGAACTTCCATTGTTGCAAGAAACCTCTTGGAACAATCTCCAATCGTAGTTCCATGATCTCTGCAGCTAACTCCTTTGGCATTCCATTTCTCACAAGAACATTAGCATAACTCTTCCGGCTCAAAGCGTCTGCTACGACATTGGCTTTTCCTGGATGGTAGTGTAGCTTCATGTCGTAATCCTTTATAAGTTCCAACCATCTCCTCTGCCTAAGGTTCAACTCCTTTTGTGTGAAAATGTACTTCAAGCTCTTATGATCCGTGTACACATCACAACGGTTTCCAATAAGATAATGTCTCCAGGTCTTTAGTGCATGCACTACGGCTGCTAACTCCAAATCATGCGTGCCATAGTTCAACTCGTGTGGCTTCAGTTGTCGTGAGGCATACGAAACAACTTTTCCTTCCTGCATAAGCACACATCCAAGTCCCAAGCGAGAGGCGTCACAATACACTTGAAACTCCTTATGTATATCTGGCAAGGTCATCACTGGGACTGTAGTCAATCGCTTCTTCAGCTCTTGAAAACTTGTCTCGCACTCCTCTGTCCATTTGAACTTAGTATCCTTCTTTAGTAATTCCGTCATTGGTTTAGCAATCTTGGAAAAATTCTCAATGAACCTCCGATAATATCCTGCCAGTCCAAGAAAACTGCGGATCTCGCCAACTGAAGTGGGTTCCAACCATTCAGTGACCGACTGAACCTTACTGGGATCCACTGCTCTACCCTCTCCTGATATAACATGCCCAAGAAATCCAACTTCCTTCAACCAAAACTCGCACTTGCTGAATTTGGCGTATAACTGGTGTTCCCTGAGTTTCTCGAGAACCAAACGCAAATGTTCCGCGTGCTCCTCTTTGTTCTTCGAGTATATCATAATGTCATCAATGAATACCACAACAAACTTGTCCAAATACTCCATGAACACCTTGTTCATCATACTCATGAAATAGGCAGGGGCGTTAGTCAGTCCAAATGACATGACCGTATACTCATATAATCCATACCGTGTGGTGAACACTGTCTTGGGTATATCCTGCTCTCGGATCTTCAACTGATGGTATCCCGATCGCAGATCAATCTTCGAAAACACCTTAGCTCCTTGTAACTGATCAAACGGATTGTTGATCATTGGTAAGGGATACTTGTTCTTTATCGTTACTTCATTCAGAGCTCGGTAGTCAACAACCATCCTTAGGGATTTATCCTTCTTCTCCACCAAAAGTACTGGGGCTCCCCAAGGTGACAAGCTTCTACGAATGTAACCTTTCTCCAACAACTCCTTAATATGCTTCTTAATTTCCTCCAGATCATTTGCTGGCATCCGATAGGGTCTCTTAGATATCGATCCTGTTCCTGGCAATAGCTCTATCAAAAACTCAATGTCTCTATCCGGTGGCATACCAGGTAACTCTTAGGGTGAAACATCCGGAAAATCCTTTACTACAGGTACTTCCTCCTGTACAAATCCCGTGAGGGCGTTTACTTGGCTCCTCCTAGGCACATGCCTAGATACATACTTAATTCTTTTTCCCTCCGGGGTGTTGGGGAACATAGTAATTTCAAAAAAATTCCTACGCACACACAAGATCATGGTGATGGCATAGCAACGAGAGGGGAGAGTGTTCGTCCATGTACCCTCGTAGACCGTAAGCGGAAGCATTAGCACAACGCGGTTGATGTAGTCGTACGTCTTCATGATCCGACCGATCCAAGCACCGAACGTACGGAGCCTCCGAGTTCAGCACACGTTCAGCTCGATGACGATCTCCGGCCTCCGATCCAGCCGAGCTCCGGAGATGAGCTCCGTCAGCACGACGGCGTAGTGACGATGATGATGTTCTACCGGCGCAGGGCTTCGCCTAAACTCTGCGACGATATGACCGAGGTGGAATATGGTGGAAGAGGGCACCGCACACGGCTAAGGAACGATCCGTAGATCAACTTGTGTGTCTTTGGGGTGCCCCCCCCCCCCCCCGCCCCCGTATATAAAGGAGCCAGGGGGGAGGAGGCGGCCGGCCTAGAGGGCGCGCCAAGGGGGGGAGTCCTACTCCCACCAGGAGTAGGACTCCCCTTTTCCAAGTAGGAGTAGGAGAAGGGGGGAAAGAGGAGGAAGAGGGGAAGGAAAGGGGGGGGCGCCGCCCCCCTTCCCTTGTCCTATTCGGACTAGGAGGGGGAGGGGCGCGCGGCCCCCTCCTGGCTCCTTCCCTCTTCTCCCTCTTGGCCCATGTAGGCCCATTAACCCCCGGGGGGTTCCGGTAACCTCCCGGTACTCTAGTAAAATGCCGATTTCACCCGGAACCATTCCGATATCCAAATATAGGCTTCAAATATATCAATCTTTATGTCTCGACCATTTCGAGACTCCTCATCATGTCTGTGATCACATCTGGGACTCCGAACAAACTTCGGTACATCAAAACTTATAAACTCATAATAAAACTGTCATCGAAACGTTAAGCTTGCGGACCCTACGAGTTCGAGAACTATGTAGACATGACCTAGAACCATTCTCGGTCAATAACCAATAGCGGGACCGGGATGCCCATATTGGTTCCTACATATTCTACGAAGATCTTTATCGGTCAAACCGCATAACAACATACTTTGTTCCCTTTTGTCATCGGTATGTTACTTGCCCGAGATTTGATCGTCAGTATCCAATACCTAGTTCAATCTCGTTACCGGCAAGTCTCTTTACTCGTTCCGTAATACATCATCTCATAACTAACTCATTAGTTACATGCTTGCAAGGCTTAGGTGATGAGTATTACCGAGAGGGCCCAGAGATACCTCTCCGACAATCGGAGTGACAAAACCTAATCTCGAATTATGCCAACCCAACATGTACCTTCGGAAACACCTGTAGAGCACCTTTATAATCACCCAGTTACATTGTGACGTTTGGTAGCACACAAAGTGTTCTTCCGGTATACGGGAGTTGCACAATCTCATAGTTGCAGGAACTTTGTATAAGTCATGAAGAAAGCAATAGCAGTATACTAAACGATCAAGTGCTAGGCTAACGGAATGGGTCATGTCAATCACATCATTCTCCTAATGATGTGATCCCACTAATCAAATGACAACACATGTCTATGGTTTGGAAACATAACCATCTTTGATTAATGAGCTAGTCAAGTAGAGGCATACTAGTGACTATTGTTTTGTCTATGTATTCACACATGTATCATGTTTCCGGTTAATACAATTCTAGCATGAATAATAAACATTTATCATGATATGAGGAAATAAATAATAACTTTATTATTGCCTCTAGGGCATATTTCCTTCAGTCTCCCACTTGCACTAGAGTCAATAATCTAGATTACATAGTAATGATTCTAACACCCATGGAGTCTTGGTGTTGATCATGTTTTGCTCGTGAGAGAGGCTTAGTCAATGGGTCTGCAACATTCAGATCCGTATGTATCTTGAAAATCTCTATGTCTCCCACTTGGACTTGATCCCGAATGGAATTGAAGCATCTCTTGATGTGTTTGGTCCTCTTGTGAAATCTGGATTCCTTTGCCAAAGCAATTGCACCAGTATTGTCACAGAAGATCTTCATTGGTCCCGATGCACTAGGTATGACACCTAGATTGGAAATGAACTCCTTCATCCAGACTCCTTCATTCGCTGCTTCAGAAGCAGCTATGTACTCCGCTTCATATTTAGATCCCGCCACGACGCTTTGTTTAGAACTGCACCAACTTACAGCTCCACCGTTTAATAAAAACACGTATCCGGTTTGCGATTTAGAATCGTCCGGATCAGTGTCAAAGCTTGCATCGACGTAACCTTTTACGACTAGCTCTTTGTCACCTCCATGTACGAGAAACATATCCTTAGTCCTTTTCAGGTATTTCAGGATGTTCTTGACCGCTGTCCAGTGATCCACTCCTGGATTACTTTGGTACCTTCCTGCCAAGCTTATTGCTAAGCATACGTCAAGTCTGGTACACAGCATTGCATACATGATAGAGCCTATGGCTGAAGCATAGGGAACATTTTTCATTTTCTCTCTATCTTCTGTTGTGGTCGGGCATTGAGTTTGACTCAACTTTACACCTTGTAGCAAAGGCAAGAATCCTTTCTTTGCCTAATCCATTTTGAACTTTTTCAAAATTTTGTCAAGGTATGTGCTTTGTGAAAGTCCTATTAAGCGTTTTGATCTATCTCTATATATCTTGATGCCCAATATGTAAGCAGTTTCACCGAGGTCTTTCATTGAAAAAGTTTTATTCAAGTATCCCTTTATGCTATCCAGAAATTCTATATCGTTTCCAATTAATAATATGTCATCTACATATAAAACTAGAAATGCTACAGAGCTCCCACTCACTTATCTTGTAAATACAGGCTTCTCCAAAAGTCTGTATAAAACCATATGCTTTGATCACACTATCAAAGCGTTTATTCCAACTCCGAGATGCTTGCACCAGTCCATAAATGGAACGCTGGAGCTTGCATACTTTGTTAGCACCTTTTGGATCAACAAAACCTTCCGACTGCATCATATACAACTCTTCTTCTAGAAATCCATTCAAGAATGCAGTCTTGACATCCATTTGCCAAATTTCATAATCATGAAATGCAGCAATAGCTAACATGATTCGGACAGACTTAAGCATCGCTACGGGTGAGAAAGTCTCATCGTAGTCAACCCCTTGAACTTGTCGAAAACCTTTCGCAACAAGTCGAGCTTTATAGACAGTTACATTACCATCAGCGCCAGTCTTCTTCTTAAAGATCCATTTATTCTCAATGGCTTGCCGATCATCGGGCAAGTCAACCAAAGTCCATATTTTGTTTTCATACATGGATCCCATCTCAGATTTCATGGCCTCTAGCCATTTTGCGGAATCTGGGCTCATCATCGCTTCCTCATAGTTCGTAGGTTCATCATGGTCAAGTAACATGACTTCCAGAGTAGGATTACCGTACCACTCTGGTGCGGATCTTACTCTGGTAGACCTACGAGGTTCAGCAGAAACTTGATCTGAAGTTTCATGATCAATATCATTAGCTTGCTCACTAATTGGTGTAGTCGTCACAGGAACTGGTTCTCGTGATGAACTACTTTCCAATAAGGGAGTAGATACAGTTATCTCATCAAGTTCTACTTTCCTCCCACTCGCTTCTTTCGAGAGAAACTCCTTCTCTATAAAGGATCCATTCTTAGCAACGAATGTCTTGCCTTCGGATCTGTGATAGAAGGTGTATCAAACAGTCTCTTTTGGATATCCTATGAAGACACATTTCTCCGATTTGGGTTCGAGCTTATCTGGTTGAAGTTTCTTCACATAAGCATCGCAGCCCCAAACTTTAAGAAACGACAACTTTGGTTTCTTGCCAAACCACAGTTCATAAGGCGTCGTCTCAACGGATTTTGATGGTGCCCTATTTAACGTGAATGTGGCCGTCTCTAAAGCATAACCCCAAAACGATAGCGGTAAATCGGTAAGAGACATCATAGATCGCACCATATCAAGTAAAGTACGATTACGACGTTCGGACACACCATTTCGTTGTGGTGTTCCGGGTGGCGTGAGTTGCGAAACTATTCCGCATTGTTTCAATTGTAAACCAAACTCATAACTCAAATATTCTCCTCCACGATCAGATCGTAGAAACTTTATTTTCTTGTTACGATGATTCTCCACTTCACTCTAAAATTCTTTGAACTTTTCAAATGTTTCAGACTTGTGCTTCATTAAGTAGATATACCCATATCTGCTCAAATCATCTGTGAAGGTGAGAAAATAACGATATCCGCCACGAGCCTCAATATTCATCGGACCACATACATCTGTATGTATGATTTCCAACAAATCTGTTGCTCTCTCCATAGTTCCGGAGAACGGTGTTTTAGTCATCTTGCCCATGAGGCACGGTTCGCAAGAACCAAGTGATTCATAATCAAGTGATTCCAGAAGTCCATCAGTATGGAGTTTCTTCATTCGTTTTACACGTATATGACCTAAACGGCAGTGCCACGAATATCTTGCACTATCATTATCAACTCTGCATCTTTTGGTTTCAACATTATGAATATGTGTATCACTACTATCGAGATTCAATAAAAATAGACCACTCTTCAAGGGTGCATGACCATAAAAGATATTACTCGTATAAATAGAACAACCATTATTCTCTGATTTAAATGAATAACCGTCTCGCATTAAACAAGATCCAGATATAATGTTCATGCTCAACGCTGGCACCAAATAACAATTATTTAGGTCTAAAACTAATCCCGAAGGTAGATGTAGAGGTAGCGTGCCGACCGCGATCACATCGACTTTGGAACCGTTTCCCACGCGCATCGTCACCTCGTCCTTGGCCAGTGCTCGCTTATTCCGTAGTCCCTATTTCGAGTTGCAAATATTAGCAACAGAACCAGTATCAAATACCCAGGTGCTACTACGAGCTCTAGTTAGGTACACATCAATAACATGTATATCACATATACCTTTGTTCACTTTGCCATCCTTCTTATCCGCCAAATACTTGGGGCAGTTCCGCTTCCAGTGACCAGTCTGCTTGCAGTAGAAGCACTCAGTTTCAGGCTTAGGTCCAGACTTGGGTTTCTTCTCTTGAGCAGCAACTTGCTTGCCGTTCTTTTTGAAGTTCCCCTTCTTCTTCCCTTTGCCCTTTTTCTTGAAACTAGTGGTCTTGTTAACCATCAACACTTGATGCTCCTTCTTGATTTCTACCTCCGCGGCTTTTAGCATTGCGAAGAGCTCGGGAATAGTCTTTTTCATCCCTTGCATATTATAGTTCATCACAAAGCTCTTGTAGCTTGGTGGCAGTGATTGGAGAATTCTGTCAATGACACTATCATCAGGAAGATTAACTCCCAGTTGAATCAAGTGATTATTATAACCAGACATTCTGAGTATGTGTTCACTGACAGAACTATTCTCCTCCATCTTTCAGCTATAGAACTTATTGGAACTTCATATCTCTCAATCCGGGCATTTGCTTGAAATATTAACTTCAACTCTTGGAACATTTCATATGCTCCATGATGTTCAAAACATCGTTGAAGACCCGGTTCTAAGCCGTAAAGCATGGCACACTGAACTATAGAGTAGTCATCAGCTTTGCTCTGCCAGATGTTCTTAACGTCGTCAGTTGCATCAGCAGCAGGCCTGGCACCCAGCGGTGCTTCCAGGACGTAACTTTTTTGTGCAGCAATGAGGATAATCCTCAGGTTACGGACCCAGTCCGTGTAATTGCTACCATCATCTTTCAACTTTGCTTTCTCAAGGAATGCATTAAAATTCAATGGAACAACAGCACGAGCCATCTATCTACAAACAAACATAGACAAGCAAGATACTATCAGGTACTAAGTTCATGATAAATTTAAGTTCAATTAATCATATTACTTAAGAACTCCCACTTAGACAGACATCTCTCTAGTCATCTAAGTGATCACGTGATCCAAATCAACTAAACCATAACCGATCATCACGTGAGATGGAGTAGTTTTCAATGGTGAACATCACTATGTTGATTATATCTACTATATGATTCACGCTCGACCTTTCGGTCTCCGTGTTCCGAGGCCATATCTGCATATGCTAGGCTCGTCAAGTTTAACCTGAGTATTCTACGTGTGCAAAACTGGCTTGCACCCGTTGTAGATGGACGTAGAGCTTATCACACCCGATAATCATGTGGTGTCTCGGCACGACGAACTTTGGCAACGGTCCATACTCAGGGAAAACACTTCTTGATAATTTTAGTAAGAGATCATCTTAAAATGCTACCGTCAATCAAAGCAAGATAAGATGCATAAAGGATAAACATCACATGCAATCAATATAAGTGATATGATATGGCCATCATCATCTTGTGCTTGTGATCTCCATCTCCGAAGCACCGTCGTGATCACCATCATCACCGGCGCGACACCTTGATCTCCATCGTAGCATCGTTGTCGTTTACGCCATCTATTGCTTCTACGACTATCGCTACCGCTTAGTGATAAGGTAAAGCAATTACAGGGCGTTTGCATTTCATACAATAAAGCGACAACCATATGGCTCCTGCCAGTTGCCGATAACTTCGGTTACAAAACATGATCATCTCATACAATAAAATATAGCATCACATCTTGACCATATCACATCACAACATGCCCTACAAAAACAAGTTAGACGTCCTCTACTTTGTTGTTGCAAATTTTACGTGGCTGCTACGGGCTTAGCAAGAACCGTTCTTACCTACGCATCAAAAACCACAACGATAGTTCGTCAAGTTGGTGCTGTTTTAACCTTCGCAAGGACCGGGCGTAGCCACACTCGATTCAGCTAAAGTGAGAGAGACAGACACCCACCAGCCACCTTTAAGCACGAGTGCTCGTAACGGTGAAACCAGTCTCGCGTAAGCGTATGCGTAATGTCGGTCCGGGCCGCTTCATCTCACAATACCGCCGAACCAAAGTATGACATGCTGGTAAGCAGCATGACTTGTATCGCCCACAACTCACTTGTGTTCTACTCGTGCATATAACATCAACGCATAAAACCTAGGCTCTGATACCACTGTTGGGGAACGTAGTAATTTCAAAAAAATTCCTACGCATACACAAGATCATGGTGATGGCATAGCAACGACAGGGGAGAGTGTTCGTCCACGTACCCTCGTAGACCGTAAGCGGAAGCGTTAGCACAACGCGGTTGATGTAGTCGTACGTCTTCACGATCCGACCGATCCAAGCACCGAACGTACGGAGCCTCCAAGTTCAGCACACGTTCAGCTCGATGACGATCTCCGGCCTCCGATCCAGCCGACCTCCGGAGATGAGTTCCATCAGCACGACGGCGTAGTGAGGATGATGATGTTCTACCGGCGCAGGGCTTCGCCTAAACTCTGCGACGATATGACCGAGGTGGAATATGGTGGAAGGGGGCACCGCACACGGCTAAGGAACGATCCGTAGATCAACTTGTGTGTCTTTGGGGTGCCCCCCCCCCCCCCCCGCCCCCGTATATAAAGGAGCCAGGGGGGAGGAGGCGGCCGGCCTAGAGGGCGCGCCAAGGGGGGGAGTCCTACTCCCACCGGGAATAGGACTCCCCTTTTCCAAGTAGGAGTAGGAGAAGGGGGAAAGAGGAGGAAGAGGGGAAGGAAAGGGGGGGCGCCGCCCCCCTTCCCTTGTCCTATTCGGACTAGGAGGGGGAGGGGCGCGCGGCCCCCTCCTGGCTCCTTCCCTCTTCTCCCTCTTGGCCCATGTAGGCCCATTAACCCCCGGGGGGGTTCCGGTAACCTCCCGGTACTCCGGTAAAATGCCGATTTCACCCGGAACCATTCCGATATCCAAATACAGGCTTCCAATATATCAATCTTTATGTCTCGACCATTTCGAGACTCCTCGTCATGTCCGTGATCACATCCAGGACTCCGAACAAACTTCGGTACATCAAAACTTATAAACTCATAATAAAACTGTCATCGAAACGTTAAGCGTGCGGACCCTACGGGTTCGAGAACTATGTAGACATGACCTAGAACCATTCTCGGTCAATAACCAATAGCGGGACCTGGATGCCCATATTGGTTCCTACATATTCTACGAAGATCTTTATCGGTCAAACCGCATAACAACATACTTTGTTCCCTTTTGTCATCGGTATGTTACTTGCCCGAGATTTGATCGTCGGTATCCAATACCTAGTTCAATCTCGTTACCGGCAAGTCTCTTTACTCGTTCCGTAATACATCATCTCATAACTAACTCATTAGTTACATGCTTGCAAGGCTTAGGTGATGAGTATTACCGAGAGGGCCCAGAGATACCTCTCCGACAATCGGAGTGACAAAACCTAATCTCGAATTATGCCAACCCAACATGTACCTTCGGAAACACCTGTAGAGCATCTTTATAATCACCCAGTTACGTTGTGACGTTTGGTAGCACACAAAGTGTTCTTCCGGTATATGGGAGTTGCACAATCTCATAGTTGCAGGAACTTTGTATAAGTCATGAAGAAAGCAATAGCAGTATACTAAACGATCAAGTGCTAGGCTAACAGAATGGATCATGTCAATCACATCATTCTCCTAATGATGTGATCCCACTAATCAAATGACAACACATGTCTATGGTTTGGAAACATAACCATCTTTGATTAATGAGCTAGTCAAGTAGAGGCATACTAGTGACTATTATTTTGTCTATGTATTCACACATGTATCATGTTTCCGGTTAATATAGTTCTAGCATGAATAATAAACATTTATCATGATATGAGGAAATAAATAATAACTTTATTATTGCCTCTAGGGCATATTTCCTTCACGGGGTAGTAAGATAAATTGACTTACTAGCACAGTCAATACTTCCTTCATACTTTGACATCCAGTCCATACCTAATATCACATCCAATCCTTGCGACTCCAGGATAATTAGGTCAGACGGAAATACATGCGTGCCAATGATTAGGGGTATCCGGGTGCA
Source organism: Triticum timopheevii (assembly GCA_963921465.1). NCBI lineage: Eukaryota > Viridiplantae > Streptophyta > Magnoliopsida > Poales > Poaceae > Triticum > Triticum timopheevii. The sequence goes on along the minus strand of OY997272.1, from coordinate 465,522,740 downwards.
CCATCTGCTAGCCATGTACTCTGATCCGGCGAGCTCACTAAGAGGGGTGTCCTAAGGGTTTGGGTTGGCAACTTAAACTTTTCCACAAATCCCCTTGATATGTATGAATGCGATGCACCAGTATCGAAAAGAACAATAGCGGTAAATGACTGAACCAAAAACTTACCTATTACCGCGTCCGGCTGCTCTTCAACCTCCTCCACGTTAACGTGGTTCACTTGTCCTTTGTTGAATGGATTGGGCTTCTTCCCTGCGCTCCTGTTTCCATTCCTGTTCTTTCCTTCAGAGCAGTCATTGGCATAGTGTCCTATCTTCCCGCACTTGTAGTAAACAACTTGGCTTAAGTCTCTCTTTGCGGGTGTGGATGGGTTAGAGCAGTTCTGATTATTGTTGGCTCCATTCCCATTCCCATTCTTCGCACCATTATGGTTATGCGATCCTCCTCCAGCATGGTTATGTCCTCCATGGTTATGAACAAGTCCTCCTGAGTTCGGGGTCAAACGAGGCTTCTGGTGAGCTCCTGAATTGTATTTTCCTTGTCCATACTTCCTCTTACGATTATCAATCTGCTGCTGCTTCCCTTCAATCATCAGGGCCTTATCTACCAACTCCTGGTAGTTGTTGAAGGTTGCTACCATCAACTGCATACTCATCTCATCATTCAGCCCTTCCATAAACTTCTCCTGCTTCGCGGCATCTGTGGCCACATCATCAGGGGCATAACGCGACAACTTGCTAAACTCATCCACGTACTGGCCAACAGTACGATTCCCCTGGCGTAGGTTGCGAAACTCACGCTTCTTCATCTGCATAGCTCCAGTCGAGACATGGGCAGTGCGAAAAGCCTGCTGAAACTGAGCCCATGTGACAATGTCGATAGGATAGGTGGCTGTGAAATTCTCCCACCATGCTGCTGCAGGTCCATCCAGTTGGTGTGCGGCAAAACACACCTTCTTAGCATTTGTGCATCCAGCGGTGGTTAACTCTCTTCCAATACGATGTAGCCAATCATCTGCAACTATTGGCTCGATGCTACTGGAGAACACCGGCGGCTGTAACCTTAAGAAACGGGCGAGGTTATCCACTAGCGGCGGGTTGTTGTTATTGGCATTGCCCTGGTTCTGAACTAACAACTGCATCAGGGCATTCTGCTGCTGGATCAACTGGGTGATCTCCGGTGGGAAAACAAACTCGGGGTCTCTCCTCGGAGGCATCTAATGGGTTTAGATGGAAGAGATTTAGAATAGAAAAAGATCTAGGGGAGAAACACTACCCATATGCATATGAGGCAACCACAAGCATTCATTCAATCAAACAAGCAAGGGCATACAAAACGGTCTAGGACTATTGCAAAAGTGCTCACCTAGTACTAGTTACATGGGGGAAAATACTATTATCATATGGTGGTCATCTAGAAATTTTGATCGGTGGAAGACTCCATGATGTCTGCTCCAGCTTCATCTTCGTAATCATCATCACTTGAATCCGTGTCGGTGTCGTTGATGATGATGTAGTTGCCCGGACGTACGAGGTCTTCTTTGGGAACTGGTCCTCCCATAAAGATTCCGATCTTCTCCACTAGGTCGTCATTCTTCTCCAATAGCGTCTTGATTTCCTCCTCATATCCGTCGGTGTGAACTTAAGTTCTTCCTCCAGCTCGATGATCCTGGTCTTTGCCTTCTTCAATTTGATCATGTCTACGCACATCTGGTTCTCCTGACGTCGAATGTGCTGGTTTTGCTCTTGGATAAAGGCTGCGACAGATCTATCCTTCCTGGTGCTGATCATCTCCCATTGTTCATCTCGGCACCCACATATTTGATAGGTGGTATCCTCAAGTTCCTTGTTGTAGATTTCTCCAATGCGTCCCATGGTAATATGAGCTGCCATACTCTTGCCAAGGCTCCAAGTGGGTGCTTCGAAAGAAAATTCTATGGGTTTAGAATTTGGCGAGAACATCCTTCCTGGAACTCGTACTTGAATCATCCAGCGCTCTTCTTCCGGTAGAGTGGCGTTGTTCGTCCCAGTGAAGCTTGGTATTCCAATATTCAAATACCTAGTGACTTCCTTCAAGTGGCGTCCAAAAGGTGTGTCTTCATCTGGTTGTGCAAACTTGGTCTTCATCTCCTTCATCCTAAAGAGTGGAAAGAGAAGAGGAGTCAGAAATGAGAAGAGAAGTGTGACCTATGGTTTATCTTAGTGGTCGTGTCCTACACTCAGCGTGTTCTCTGATACCATCTTGTAGCGACCCGACCTCGGATGGTCAAGTCTCTGTGCTCAGGTGTCATCCCTGGATCAGTAATGCTGACACCACACAGTACTTCGAAGGATTTATAACAGAGTAGCAATCACACACTTATTACATTGAATGTCTCAAAAGAGAACTTATTACAATAATATGGCTTAAGGCCATCTAATGCAAAAACAGCGGAAGGCTTGGAAGATAAAGTGAGTCCATCAACTCCAACGGCATAACTGAGCTGCACGGCAACGACCTACGAACCCTACTCCTCGTCTGAAAAGTCTGCAACATAATATGTTGCAGCCCGAGAACGGGTCAGCACATGGAATATGCTGGCAATGTAACACAAAAGAGCAATAACAGAATAATGCTACCACTACATGCATATTTGGCTGGTGGAAAGCTCTATGGTTACAGTTTTGCGAAAAGCCAATTTTTCCCTACTTCAAAGGAATCAATTTTAATTTAACTATCATGGTAGTTGAAACATCATTTGTGAAGGTAAACCCCAACTCAATGATCCTAATTAAAAGTAATTAACAACCCCAAGCAAAATTAATTTTAAGAGCGTTGAGATACATGCGAATACTCAAGTACTAGATACTCAGAATTGTCCATAACCGGGGACACGGCTAACCATGATTAGATTGTACACTCTGCAGAGGTTTGCGCACTTTTCCCCGCAAGACTCGATCGCCTCCGTTGATTCTCGCACTACATGGTGTTTGAGAGACGGATGACCGAGACACAGTCTTTCAGAAGCATTAACTCTCTACTCCGGGCAGACCATACCAAACCTACAAACCCACTACCTGCTGATCCACCTCTTCAAGAGCTTCACGCAACTTACTCAAACTATGCTAGAGCCCATAATAGCTTGCGGCTGCACACGGAAGTTTCTAGCATGAATAGACTCAATTCCCTTTGAGCCTGGGTGGCGGTCCATAGGAGAATCACACGGTAACCCCGGGATTTCCAAAAATAAAATAGGCAATCACTAGTAACCCCAGGTGCCTCAATCCACCCAGATGTGTATTAAAGTTGCCACCTTAAGTAAACCATTAATTATCAATCTCACATCTGTCATGGATATCACTCAAACCCAATCCACGTCTACGAGCATAGCATGGCAATATAAGCATAACGTAGAAGTAACTCCCAAGGGCTTGATATGAAACAGGGCAATAGGTTCTACCTCAGCAACTACTTCCCAATACCCACAATTTAAAGACATCCTAATCATGCAAAGTTTGAGGATTGAATCTAATGCATAAAAACTGGGTATGAAAAGAGTATGATCGATGTGTTACTTGCCTTGCTGACGATCCGGGTATCCTAGAGACTCGTAGTAACATGCTTCGCACTCCGGGAATTCTAGCGCAAGCAAACAATAACATACATAAGCAACAATCAAAGATGCACAAGTAGAATTCCAAATAAAAGAGATTGACTGAAGAGTTCAACTTAAGAACTCCGGTTTGCAAAAAGAATTAAATCAAACGAAGCAACAAAACTCAAACGGCAAAAGAAACAACTTCATTTTGCTAATATGGATCTAAGTCAAATTTTACAGAAGAAAAATCTTGTTTGAGTTGATTATTCGGAAAGAGGGTTTCGAGATGAAACTCCAGGCGCTTGAATCGCCTGATTCCGATAAACGAGCGAAAAGAAAAACAGGTTTGAAAATCAGATCAGAAATCGCGATTAGAATAATCGCGGAATACATCCGATAAAAAGAAAAACGACGAACTGCTAAACGGACGAACGTTCGTTAACAGAAACTAAATAGTGAACGCGTTCGTTAAAACGAACGGACGAACGGACGTTCGCTAAACAAATAAACCGACAAAAAAATAAACCGATCTAGGGTTTTCAAAAAAAACGAAGGGTTTATTTAAGAAAACCGGCGCCGGGGTCGGGTACCTCCGGCGGCTCGTCCGGCGGGGCGGCGGCTCCGGCGGGGCTCAGCGACGGCGGCGGGGCTGCGGGGCTGCGGTGGGCGGCGGCGGCGGTGACGCGGGGCGACGGCAGCGGCTCCGGCGGCGGCAGATCGGGGCTGCGGCGGCTGCGGCGGGTGGCGGGTGGTGTGGCGGCGGTGTGGCGGCGGGGCGGCGGCTTTATAGGGGGCAGGGCGGTGCTGGCTTGGGCGAGGGGGCGCCCGGGGTGGAGTCGGGCGCGAGGTTATTTTTTTTTAACATTCCGCCAAAGAAAAATTCCTAGAAAAATAAATAAAAATCTAAAAATTCCAAAACAAGTTTTCTCCATCTAAATAAAATATTTAGAACAAGATGAACTTTTCTTGGCCCCTAAAATGCAATTTTTAAAATATGCAACATTTTTCTAGGAGCAATAAAATCCCGAATAAATCAAATAAAATCCCAAAAATGATTTTAACATTTTTCCTCCGATATTTCAATTATTTTGGAGAAGTCATATTATCTCCCCTCATTTATATTTTAAAATGAAATGTTTTTCCAGAGAGAAAATAATTAAAATCAAATCCTCGTCTCCACTATTTGAAAAAAAATTCAAATATGAAAATTAGAAAATCCCCAACTCTCTCCGAAGGTCCTTGAGTTGCTTAGGATTTCGAGGATTGCAAATGAGAATGCGGTGAAATATGATATGCATGGATGATCTATGTATAACATGCCAAATTGGAAATTTGGGATGTTACATAGATCATGGAAATATAGCCCGTAATAGAACATTAGCCCTCTAACAAAGGGATCAAGACTAAAGCCTAGCCCTCGGAGGAAGTGGAAAACAAATACGACATTCTTGTTTGGTTCAGGAGTGGGGATGACCTGCCCTTGAGCAGGCAGCCTGTGCGGGATTTCGGCGGTCAGATACCTGGCCTCCCTAAGCTTCTTGATGTCCTCCTCTTTGACAAAGGAGGCCATCCACTGGCCTTGAAGGTTGGATCCGGACATGGTTGAAGGTCCGAGGCGCTTAGCCTGAGCCTTGGGTGTTGGAACTTGAGGTGGGGGAAGGGAAGGATCGAACGTGGGAAGAAAAGGACAGGCCTTGGCCCCCTTATAAAGGGGGTGAATATCAAGCGTCTTTCGCGTGGCCGTTTGGAACTTGCCTAAAATCGAGGAGTCATGCTAACAAGCTCGGTTGGGTTACCCACACCCGTATTGATGAGAATCCCATGATAAGGGGAACACGGTCTCTACTTCGACAAGACGTGCCAATAAAACCGCCTCGCAACACGCGTGGTGGCAGGCTGGGGAAAACGGTTCGTAATGACCGGACTGTGCCGTGATGTCACGCTATGAAAAGTTGTCAGCAGATTAGATTTGTGGAATATTGTGCTCTCTACAGTGGTATGTGGAATTTATTTTCCAGAGCCGGACACGATCCTCATATTCAAGATCTTCTATGGAGTATTCGGAGAAGGAACCCGCCTTGCAATGCCGAAGACAATCTGCGCGCCGGACTCATCGTCATTGAAGCCTGGTTCAGGGGCTACTAAGGGAGTCCTGGATTAGGGGGTCCTCGAACAGTCAGACTATATACTTTGGCCGGACTATTGGACTATGAAGATACAAGATTGAAGACTTCGTCCAGTGTCCGGGTGGGACTCTCCTTTGCGTGGAAGGCAAGCTTGGCAATTCGGATATGTAGATCTCCTCCTCTGTAACTGATTCTGTGTAACCCTAGCCCCCTCCGGTGTCTATATTATAAACCGGAGGGTTTAGTCTGTAGGATGACAAGAATCATAATCATAGGCTAGCTTCTAGGGTTTAGCCTCTACGATCTCGTGGTAGATCAACTCTTGTAATACTCATATCATCAAGATCAATCAAGCAGGAAGTAGGGTATTACCTCCATAGAGAGGGCCCGAACCTGGGTAAACATTGTGTCCCCCGCCTCCTGTTACCATTAGCCTTAGACGCACAGTTCAGGACCCCCTACCCGAGATCCGCCGGTTTTGACACCAACAGTGGGTCTATGATATAACCCCTTGTATGTACACGTTTATCCGAATATGGTGTGTTACATAGGTGACCATAAGAACGGTCCTTCATGTAATACGGAAGAAATCGCGAAAGATTTTGATAAGTCATCGAGTGGTTGACCAGCTCTCGCTGCATCATGACAGTTAGTTTTCGGCTTTCTCTACTGAGGTGTTTGACCAAGTGAACTTGAAACACAATCGCAGTAGTTCTCCCTTTACTACCCTAGCCGATAGAGCGGAACGTAAGGTAGTAAGCACAGGAGCCGGGCAACCCAACTATTGATCAAAGACATGATTCGGAGCTGATGCATATAACGCCAAACTCGTGACGCCGAAGTATGCTATAAAGCTGTTCAGACTTTTCAGCAATGCATATGTTGCTGTATCGAGCCCCTGGTGAGGGAGTCCTGGACTAAGGGGTCCTCGGGTGTATGGCCTGTTGGCCATGGGCCGGACTGATGGGCTGTGAAGATACAAAGACCGAAGACTCTACCCGTGTCTGGATAGGACTCTCCTTGGCATGGAAGGCAATCTTGGCGACCAAATATGAAGATTCCTTTCTCTGTAACCGACTTTATGTAACCCTAGTTCCCTCCGGTGTCTATATAAATCGGAGGGTTAGGTTTGTAGAGGCGAACAATCATAATCATAGTCATACATGCTAGACTTCTAGAGTTTTAGCCATTACGATCTCGTGGTATATCAACTCTTGTAATACTCATATTTATCAAGATCAATCAAGCGGGAAGTAGGGTATTACCTCCATAGAGAGGGCCCGAACCTAGGTAAACATTGTGTCCCCCGTCTCCTGTTACCATCGACCTTAGACGCACAGTTCGGGACCCCCTACCCGAGATCCGCCGGTTTTGACACCGACATTGGTGCTTTCATTGAGAGTTCCACTGTGCCGTCCTCAAAAGTTTGATGGCCCCTTCAATCATCTACAACAATACTGTCCAAGGAGAGGTCTTCCTCCCCGGACAGATCTTCGTGTTTGGCGGTTTTGCACTGCGGGCCAACTCGCTTGGCCATCTGGAGCAGATTGATAGCTACGCCCATGGCCGTCAGGTCAGATTCGGGAGCTTGAACTACATCGCGGATATCCGTGGAGACTTGATCTTCGACGGATTCGACACCACGGCAGTCGCTCCCCGTCACCACGATGAACATGACTTAAATCTGTCATCGGACCATACCAAGGAGATAGCACCTGTAACTGCTCTGGCCCTAGATCCGGAGCAGATCGCACCATCCGAAGACGGGAAGCTCAACCCCGCCACGGATACCGCAGTCCCAGCAGTGACAGAGCCGCACACAGACCCAACCTCGAGTGGGATCTGTGTCACCGGAGCCTCGGACTCATTTTCGGCTACAAGTTCCGAACCATGGGCATCCACGTGCATCGAGCTCGATCAGTCATCGATCGTCGAATTCAGCTCCGTGGACATTTTTCGGCACTCGCCTTTGGGCGACGTGTTAAACTCGTTAAAAGCGCTATCCTTAGCGGGGGGGCTCACATACGAATTATATCCTATTCAAACTGGAGGCTGATGACGGAGAATTTCGTTTCCCACCCACCGGCCACTTTATAGCCACTGTCGAGGACTTAACCGACATGCTCGATTACGGCTCTAAAGACATCGACAGAATAGACGACGATGCCGATGAGGAGCAGGGCCAAAACCCGTTGTTTACTGGACGATGGACAACCACCTCTTCTTACGACGTGTACATGGTGGATACACCTGAAAGAACTAAAGACGATGACAAAGAAAATCCAGTCAAGGATAAACCTCCTGAGATACAGCCAAAGCGTCGGCGTCAGCGGCGCCGCTCTAAGTCACGTCATGGGAAAGAGAGCAATACCGGCACGGGAGAAAACAATACTCCAGACGATGCCGAAGATAATGAAGACCCCATCGAGATAATTTCTGAACAGGAGGAACGGAAAACGGGCAAGTTAGCCCTGATGAACAGGCCATAAACGACGACCCGGAGGACAGTAATTACCTTCCACTCTCCAAGGATGAGGTGAGCCTCGGTAACGAGGATTTTATCATGCCTGAGGAACCTCTCGAGCAGGAACGCTTTAAGCGCCAGCTATTAGCCACTGCAAGGATCCTGAAAAAGAAGCAGCAACAGCTTCAAGCTGATCAAGACCTGCTCAACGATAGATGGACCGAGGTCCTGGCTGCTGAGGAATGCGGCCTCAATCGCCCAGCCAAAAGTTACCCAAAGCGCAAATTACTACCTCAGTTCGATGATGAGGCGCCAGAGCCAATACCATCATCGCACAATGCGGCTAACCGACCACCACGCGGTCGGGATAAAGCGACAACTCAAGCCGAACACAAGCCCGCCCCACCTCACCGTAAGGGCAGAGATAAAATAGCTCGGGGTTATACATATGACCCTCAGCAGGACCTGGGCAATAAATCAGGACATACCAGATCGATCTACGGATCGCGAGGACGCGCCTCGACACGCGACAACGGCTATCTATTCGAACGTGACAAGCCTAGTCATGCCCGGGCCGAAAACCGTAGACGGACTCCATCGGAGCTAAGTCGTGATGTGGCCCAATTCGGAGGCGCCGCACACCCCCTTTGCTTCGCAGACGAAGGAATGGGGCACTAATTCCCAGACGGGTTTAAACCCATGAATATCAAATCATATGACGGAACAACTGATCCCACGGTATGGATCGAGGATTTCCTTCTCCATATCCATATGGCCCGCGGAGATGACCTTCATGCCAACAAATACCTCCCATTAAAACTCAAAGGGCCAGCTCGGCATTGGTTAAACAGTCTGCCTTAAAACTCTATTGGCAGCTGGGAGGATTTGGAATACGCCTTCCGCGACAACTTCCAAGGTACATATGTCCGGCCACCAGATGCTGATGACTTAAGTCACATTGTCCAGCAGCCCGGAGAATCAGCCAGGAAGCTCTGGACTAGGTTCTTAGTTAAAAAGAACCAAATCATCGACTGTCCAGACGCGGAAGCCCTAGCGGCCTTCAAACACAGTGTCCGAGATGAGTGGCTCGCCCGCCACCTCGGTCAAGAAAAACCAAAATCCATGTCACCCCTTACCGCTCTGATGACCCGCTTTTGCGCGGGAGAAGACAGCTGGCTCGCTCGTAGAAGCAACAGCGCCAGTGACACAGGCACTTCCGAAGTCCGAGACGGCAACGGCAAGCCACGACGCAGTAAACACAAGTGTCGCAATGATAATGAAAGAACGCACGACACATCGGTCAACGCCGAATTTAGCGGCCCAAAATCCGGTCAACGGAAAAAGCCATTCAAGGCAAACAGAGACGAACCATCCAATTTAGACAAGATATTGGATTGGCCCTGCCAGATTCATGGCAACCCCGATAAACCAGCTAATCACACCAACAGAAGCTATTGGGTCTTCAAACAGGCCGGCAAGCTCAACGCCGAACACAAGGGAAAGAGGCCGCTCGACGATAGCGACGGCGAAGATACTAACCAACCAAACACCGGGGGTCCGAAGCAATTTCCAAAAGAAGTAAAAACAGTGAACATGGTATACGTGACACACACCTCTACAGTGGAGCGTAAGAAGCATTCCCTCCAAACAGAGGATCATACTGCGGCTACTTCAGCCGAAGTACAAAGCGGCCTTATTAAACTGCATACCTCGTCGGCCATTAAGCCGCCGTTCTCCATCCAACAGGACCGACCAATTTCGGAGCTGGACTAGTTGTTCGACTTCCGCCGTTCGCCTCATATACCTGCGAAATTTGTACCGCGCATACATAACTATGCATTTAAAATACCCTGGGCATCGGAGGAAGCACAACACGGACGGGCCTACAAGTAACCCCATAACCTCCTTATTTTTTCTTTTTCTAATTACTCTTTCCTTTTTCATTATACTTTACCACAGGTGGCTCAAAGGCTGGTCATCTCACGGACTCTATCGGAGTTCGGGTTCGTATATTCACCCAAAGGCTACTCCTGTTAAGGAGCCCCTTCACTGAGGAAAGGCGACACAGACATGCGATAGGGGGTCCAAAACAACTTCTTGTAGACCGCACTCTCTATTTTTGAGCCTGTAAAGTGCCTTTTTCCTCAGCCGTCGACCCCTGGCATGTCAAGTAGCCGGGGTTGTGGCGTTATTATTTGTAAAATGACGATTGGCATATCACTCAGGTTCCAGCAAACATAATTCGTACTCAGTATTCACTTTTCTCTAAAGAACTGAATTTTGCTCCTTTGGTCGTTTCACACGTGCACCCCGACATAACTTGCCAGGGGCTCGGTATGGGAACAAAATGAGTTGCCAACAAGTCCGAATAGCTTTATAGCATACTTTGGCGTCGCGAGTTTGGCCTTATATGCATCAGCTCCGAATCATGTCTTGGGTCAATAGTTGGGTTGCCCGGCTCCTGTGCCTACTACCTTACGCTCCGCTCTATCGGCTAGGGTAGTAAAGGGAGAACTACTGCGATTGTGTTTCCGGTTCATCTGGTCAAAAACCTCAGTAGAGAAAGCCGAAAACTGACTGTCATGATGCGGCGAGAGCTGGTCAACCACTCGATGACTTATCAGAATCTTTCGTGATTCCCTCCGTATTACACTAAGGACCTCTCTTCAGGTCATACATGTAACACACCATATTGGGATAACCGCGTACATACCAAGGTCTATATCGTAGTCCCACCGTAAAACTCCTATGCTAAGTGAAAGTGTTAACGCCCTATAATCCGATTGCCTAGTTCGCCGCATTGACACCTCCTTCACGGACCAAGACGTTGGGTTAAGAGTGATCAAAAGCTTTTCCGAACGCCCCCGTATCTTCTACGAGGGGGCTGAAGCCGACGACTGGAAAACTTTCAGATTATACGAAAACGGCCGCACGGGAGGAGCCAATGAAAAATAACTTTATTATATCATAATATTGTCTTTTATAATTTCAATACATTTCACTCAAATATTATCTCTTTCGAGAACTGACCCTCTATCAAGTGGGCACCCTCTAAGACATCCTCGAAATAATGCTTCGGCGAGTGGTGGTCCTTGCCCTTGGGTGGACTCTTCGCTGCAACGTCGGTGGCCTTCATCTTTGCCCAGTATGTCTTGACACGGGCAGAGGCCATCCGTGCACCTTCAATGCACGTTGACCGCTTAACAGCGTCGATATGCGGCACCGCATCAACAAGTCGCTGCACCAAACTGAAGTAACTATCCGGAATCGGCTCGGTCAGCCACAGCCGGACCACGACGTCCTTCATGGCAGATCCGGATATCTTATGGAGCTCTGCCCACTGGGCCATCTGTTCGTTCAGCAATAGCAGACTCTTCGGCATGCTAAACTTCGACCAAAACAGCTTTTCTGTTGCACGCCCTTCTTGCGCTTGGAAAAACCGTGTCGCATCAGAGACACTCCTCGACAAGTCCAACAATTGCGTCTGGAGAACTCCACACTTGATTAAGCGGGGCATAATTCGGATCGCCGAACTTAGTTTGTAATAAAAAGGGCTTATCAGCCGCGATCTCCCCCACTTGCCGGATCTCCTCCCGGGCCGCTCTAGACTCGGATCACGCTTCTTTTGCCTCTCGTAAGGCCTTGTCAAGATTAGCCGTTCTGGCTTTATTATCCTTCTCGAGAAATTCGCAGCGGCTAGCAGCATCCTTTAGCTCAAGCGCCATCGTGGATATTCTTCCCTCATACTGGCACCGAGCAGCCAGTTTGGCCTTTAATTCGGCTGGCAGCCGCATTACTAATTGATAACCCACAAGTATAGGGGATCGCAACAGTTTTTGAGGGTAGAGTATTCAACCCAAATTTATTGATTCGACATAAGGGGAGCCAAAGAATATTCTCAAGTATTAGCAGTTGAGTTGTCAATTCAACCACACCTGGATAACTTAGTATCTACAGAAAAGTATTTAGTCGCAAAGTAGTATGGAAGTAACGGTAACGATAGCAAAAGTAACAGTAGCAGTTTTGTAGTAATTGTAACAGCAGCAACGGTAAAGTAAATAAGCAAAGCACAATATGTGAAAAGCTCGTAGGCATTGGATCAGTGATGGATAATTATGTCGGATGCGATTCCTCATGTAATAGTTATAACATAGGGTGACACAGAACTAGCTCCAGTTCATCAATGTAATGTAGGCATATATTCTGAATATAGTCATACGTGCTTATGGAAAAGAACTTGCATGACATCTTTTGTCCTACCCTCCCGTGGCAGCGGGGTCCTAGTGGAAACTAAGGGATATTAAGGCCTCCTTTTAATAGAGTACCGGACCAAAGCATTAACACATAGTGAATACATGAACTCCTCAAACTATGGTCATCACCGAGAAGTATCCCGATTATTGTCACTTCGGGCTTGTCGGATCATAACACATAATAGGTGACTATAGACTTGCAAGATAAGATCAAGAACTCACATATATTCATGAAAACATAATAGGTTCAGATCTGAAATCATGGCACTCGGACCCTAGTGACAAGCATTAAGCATAGCAAAGTCATAGCAACATCAATCTCAGAACATAGTGGATACTAGGGATCAAACCCTAACAAAACTAACTTGATTACATGGTAAATCTCATCCAACCCATCACCGTCCAGCAAGCCTACCATGAAATTGGTGATGGAGGATGGTTGATGATGAAGACGGCGATGAATCCCCCTCTCCGGAGCCCCGAACGGACTCTAGATCAGCCCTCCCGAGAGAGATTAGGGCTTGGCGGCCGCTCCATATCGTAAAACACGATGAATCTTTCTCCCTGATTTTTTTCTCCGCGAAAGCAAATATATAGAGTTGGAGTTGAGGTCGGTGGACATCCAGGGGGCCCACGAGGCAGGGGCCGCGCCCAGGGGGGCAGGCGCGCCTCCTACCCTCGTGGACAGGGTGTGGCCCCCTGGCCTTGATTCTTTCGCCAGTATTTTTTATATTTTCCAAAAATAATCTCAAAGGAGTTTCAGGTCATTCCGAGAACTTTTGTTTTTGCACAAAGATAACACCATGGCAATTCTGCTGAAGACAGCGTCAGTCTAGGTTAGTTCCATTCAAATCATGCAAGTAAGAGTCCAAAACAAGGCAAAAGTGTTTGGAAAAGTAGATACGACGGAGACGTATCACTAATCCGGGCCTGCTCCTTGGCCCGGTCTAGCTCAGCTTGAAGGATCTCAACCGCGGCAGCACCATCTGCAGTCATGCATATTTCAGTATACAATTCTTAGCGTAATGCTTATATTATAAAGCACGTGCACGTAACGAATACCCCCAAGACATACCTTGCGCCTCATCAAGCCGCCTGTTGATAAGCGTGATCTTATCATCCGCTACATCAAGCTTCCGCTACAGATCAGCAACTTCTCTAGTTCGGGCAGTCGCCAGGGAGGTAACAGCCTGTGTTCCAACTAATCAGATTATTTCCTGGGCATATCTTTTTGATCCTCTGATCGCCTCCCTCGGGAAGCCAATCAGAGTCTCAGGGGCTACTATCTATACACAGGTGCAGTTCTTGGATAGAACACAATCGAAAATATTCCAGTACAAACCTCTAAGCCTCTTAACAGGCTCGTGCAGGCTTCATTCAATCCGCTTTTTGCGGACAGAACCTTTTTAACCACCGTACCCATCAAGGTACGATGTTCCTCTGAGACGGACGCCTGTCGCAGTATGTTCGTCAAGGTATCCGGCGCTTCTGGATCTCAGGAAGCCGCTGTAGGAGTACAGCCTCCCTTCGAAGGGTCCGTTTATTCGTCCCTAGAGTCGTCTCCAGCTGTAAGCCGGATAGTCTAGAGCCTTTATTGTTGGCCCTCGGACCCTGGGCTACCGAAGTATCACCTTCGGGTAGTGTCTTCATCACCCCTCGCACCACTTGTTGATCAGGAGAGACCCTCCGGGACGACACCTCGAAGTCGTCCACCCTATTGGGCGAGGAGGAGTCCGGAGGAGGTGTCTCGCTTTCCATCATATCTGGGAGAATATCCCCCGAGGAAGAGGATTCGTGAAGAAGACTGTGTGCCGAGCTGCAAAAGCATATATTCTAGGTGTTACCTTTGTAATAGGAAAGGAACGGGATATGTTTAAAACACCATTGTTCACTTACGATTCGGCTAGAGGTTTGTCCTCATCATGGGGCTGTGCGACGATGTTGTCCCCCAAGCCCTAGCCGCCCGACAGGGGCATCTTGCCCCGCTTAGGAGCCCTTTCCTCCCAATCTTCGGAGGTAGCCCTTTTCTTACCATGGGGAGAAGGGATGTCGGCTTCTCCTTCACTTTTGTCTTCGGACAGGGGAACCTTGATCTTCCTGGACATAGTGTATGATACACCCTCGGAATGGAGGCCACCTTTGGCCTTCCCGCTCTCCGCCTTGTCTCCCTTCACGGGTACCTAGTGCACTGTCGGGGCCAGCATCCTTGATAGCACAAGATCCGCTGAGTCTCCGGGAAGAGGGGCCGAACACCTAATTCGCTCCGTTTTCTTTATCCAACCCTAGAAGAAGATAGTTTGCTCAGTAACGTATTACAGCATACTTAACTAAAAGGTAATCGGGAGTTGAGAGCTTACCGAGGCATCCGGATGGTTGCAGTCAAGGCTGATGTCCTCGGTGGTGTCCGGCCACTATTTTTGTTTCCCGAAAAACAACTTCCACATTTCTTTGTGCGTAGTGTCAAAGAAGTGTTGGAGGGTCCGTGGTCCTTCCGGATTAAACTCCCACATGCGGAGAGGCCGATGTTGGCATGGAAGGACTCGGCGGACTAGCATTACCTGAATCACATTGACAAGATCGATGTCCTTCTCAAGGAGGCTTCGGATGCGGCTCTATAGAGTATGCACCTCATCGATTCATCCCCGGTCCAGCCCCTTATTAACCCATGGTGCAAGCTGTAATGGGGGGCCAGAACGGAACACAGGTATAGCTGCCCACTTGGTACCGTGGGGTTCAGTGACGTAAAACCACTCCTGCTGCCATAAGTTGGAAGTTTTGGTGAAGGAGCCTTTTGTCCAGGGAGCATTTGTAAGCTTGCTCACTGTAGCACCACCACACTCCGCCTGTTTCCCATCGACCACCTTCGGCTTCACATTAAAGGTCTTGAGCCATAAGCCGAAGTGTGGGGGAATACAGAGGAAGGCCTCGCACGTGAACGGTACATGGAGGAAAGAATCTGGGGCTAGATCGTGAAAATCTAGTCCGTAATAAAACATGAGCCCCTGGACGAAGGAATGGAGAGTGAATCCTAGTCCTCAGAGGAAGTGAGAGATAAGTACGACCCTCTCGCCAGATCTGGGAGTTGGAATAACCTGTCCTTGAGCAGGAAGTCTATGGGGGATCTCCGCGGTCAGGTATCTGGCTGCCCAGAGCTTCGCAATGTTCTCCTCTGTAACAGAGGAAGCCACCCATCGGCCTTGTGAGCTGGGCCCGAACATGGCTGGGAAGCTGGAAGCAATGAAGTCGAACCTTGGGTGCTGGAACTCAAGGTTGGAAAGGCTCGGCGTAAAAGAAAGAGTCGACCCTTGGCTCCTTTATAAAGGCAATAGTTATCGAACGCCTCCTCCTAACACCTGGAAAACTGCCTATTCCTAAGGAATCATGCCAACGAACGGTTGGGTTACCCACGCCCGTATTAATGAGAATCCCACAATAAGGGGACACGATCTCTGCCTCGACAAGAAGTACCAATAAAAGTCGCGCCTCGGAACGTGGAACGGCAGGACAAGAAATGGTTCGAAATAATGACCGGGCGAACGTGATGTCAGGTTACAAAAAAGTTGTCGGTGGATTGGACTCGTGAAATATTATAATTTCTGCAGTTATGTGTGGTACTTGTGTTTCAGATCCGGACACGTTCGTTGCGTTCGAAGACTATCCTGGAGTATCCGGAAAGGGGAACCCGTCTTGTAATGTCAAAGACAATCTGCACGCCGGACACCTCGCCATTGAAGCCTGGTTCAGGGGCTACTGAGGGAGTCCTGGACTAAGGGGTCCTCGGGCGTCCGACCTGTTAGCCATGAGCCGGACTGATGGGTTGTGAAGATATAAAGACCGAAGACTCTACCTGTGTCCGGATGGGACTCTCCTTGGCGTGGAAGGCAAGCTTTTGGCGACCAAAAGATTCCTTTCTCTGTAACCGACTTTATGTAACCCTAGTTCCCTCCGGTGTCTATATAAACCAGAGGGTTAGGTCTGTAGAGGCGAATAATCATAATCATAGTCATACAGGCTAGACTTCTAGGGTTTTAGCCATTACGATCTCATGGTAGATCAACTCTTGTAATACTCATATTCATCAAGATCAATCAAGCAGGAAGTAGGGTATTACCTCCATAGAGAGGGACCGAACTTGGATAAACATGGTGTCCCCCGTCTCCTGTTACCATCGACCTTAGATGCACAGTTCGAGACCCCCTACCCGGGTGTCAAAACTGGCGGATCTCGGGTAGGGGGACCCGAACTGTGCGTCTAAGGTCGATGGTAACAGGAGACTGGGGACACGATGTTTACCCAGGTTTGGGCCCTCTCAATGGAGGTAATACCCTACTTCCTGCTTGATTGATCTTGATGAATATGAGGATTACAAGAGTTGATCTACCACAAGATCATAAGGGCTAAACCCTAGAAGTCTAGCCTGTATGATTGTGATTGTATCTACGGACTAAACCCTCCGGTTTATATAGATACTAGAGGGGACTAGGGTTGTACAAAGTCGGTTATAGAGAAAGGAATCTACATATCCGAATGCCAAGCTTGCCATCCACGCAAAGGAGAGTCCCATCCGGACATGGGAAGAAGTCTTTTGTCCTTCATAGCCCATCAGTCCGGCCCATGTTACATAGCCCGGACGCCCGAGGACCCCTTAATCCAGGACTCCCTCAGCAAGTGTCATGCGTGGAGGCAAGCACGACCCAATTGACATTGACGGTCGCCGGTCTCGCAGCAACCATGGTCATGACGGCACCTTCGGATGGGCGCTCCGTGTCCAGCTGGTTCCTCCAGGAAAGTTATAACGTTTCTCCGCCTGCACCAGCCTGACCGTGGACACGGGCGGCTCCTCCATCAGTGCCTACTCTCCTCTACCTTTGCCTCCGCCAGTACCCGGTTTTAGTGTTGCCTCGCTTGTAGCATGCTGAACCTGGACATCGGTCAATTCTTCACCGTTGTGGTCATCTGCTCCCCCTCCACCTCCTTCCACCTCCTCCATGGCAATCTTCGCCATGGCCATGAGGTCGCCCTCCTCCTAGTCCTCCTCCATATCCTCTTGCAAGCACTCTAGAGAGATTGAAGGTTGGCCGCATCAATGGAGGCATGTCGACAGGCCTTCGCATCGCAGACCTCCGCTGTGATTTGGGTGCGGCGCATCGGCATGAGCTTCATGTACAGCATAGCAAAGGACCGGGCTGTGACGACCACGGACGATAGACGGGTATGCAAAGGGGTGGTTGGACAGTGACTCGAACAATGGAATAAAGTTTCTAAGGGGTAGGGTTTTGGGGAGTGGCTGGCCGGCTTAAATAGAGCATGGGTTGAATGCGGGCAGCTGGAGTTGGTTTCTAATTCACCATGCTAGTGCCAACCCTGGGTAGGCGCACGATCGGTCAGCCGACATAAATGCACTAGTAGCCTATCGCCCGGTGTCGTCCACTCTGACTAGCATAAATGCAGTGCGGAGAGTGAGCAGACGATGCGAGATAGGGGTTTTGGGTGGGTTCAGGGCATCAGAGTCCGACGTGGTGGACACAACCCTTCCTCCGGTTTGCAAGATTTTGGATGCCCGAGCCGGTTAGGACATTTATGGTGACCTTCGTTTGGATAGCTAAAAGCAGTCAGTCCGGACGGTCTAGAAATTTGTGGCTGATTTGGTGACCTGCATTGGAGTTTCCTTAATCACACGTGAAGTGCAGCGGCCTAAGAGCACTCACTACTCCTTTAGTTCTCAAAACAAAAGCAAAATTAAAACTCCATCTTTAGCGATTTTAAGTGTACTACTTTTTTCTGACACGAAAGATCATATGTTAGAATTGTTCAACAATTACAAGACCAGCCTTACAAAAGCTGTAAATAAAAAACAGGGCATGGGGTATGCCAACATTATCTTCCTTCTACACTCGGCTGGGCGTCATGAGCACAGCTTGTTGCTGCATCTAGATCTCCAAAACACCATTGGAATTAAGGCATGGAAGTCACCCATCGGGGCCAGAAGAAGTCGGGTACTAAATACAACTCCATGAATGAGCAAAATAAAGGTTGCGTTAATGATAAAGATCTCTAGGGAAACTGCTAAAAAAAGATTGAATGGTGACAATGAACCCGGGATGAGATAGCAAGAATAAGAATATGAAGGGACTCGACCAAATGACGTCGTCTAAGACCACCTAAACGAAATGTTAGAGTAAATGAGCCAAAGATATGGCCTTGGCCGAAGCCCCACACCCTCCACTGACACCAACCAATATCATCAGAATGAGAACGGGATGAGGATAACATAGTCCAAGTCGGTGATAAACGCCATAGCCTCGCCATGGTTGTCCAAACACCTCCTAGAATGAGTCCTATCTAGAGTTAGGGTGGCCCAAACACAACCAACCACAAATTGGACCCTCCTCCCCCAACTTTGTTGGCGCCAGAAGGCCCTCGGAAGGACGTGAAACCAGCGACGATGGCGGCGGCGGCAACACATACACGGAAACCCTGACAACTTTTTTTAGTTGGACCTAACACCTTTCTTTGAAGAGATGTGGGAGATGAGAGAGGAAAAACAGTTTGAACTCCTTTTGTGCACACTAAAACAAATTCTGCATGGATAAGACACACAATATATTAGCCTGGTATTTACTAAAATTGGGCTAGAACGATTATCATTCTAACCAACCAACCAATAGTTTGTTCACTACTGATTTTCATTTTTGAATGAAAGGATTACTCCCGTGTTTTATTAATGAAACACATAGGTCTTCGATACAGCGTATGAAAGATCGAGGATGTCGCCTAGAGGGGGGGTGAATAGGCGCTTTAAAATAATCACGGTTAAGGCTTGAACAAATGCGGAATAAACCTAGCGGTTAATTTGTCAAGCACAAAACCTAAAACAACTAGGCTCACCTATGTGCACCAACAACTTATGCTAAGCAAGATAAGCAACTATGTGATAGCAAGATATATGACAAAGAACAATATGGCTATTACAAAGTAAAGTGCATAAGTAAAGGACTCGGGAAAGAGATAACCGAGGCACGCGGAGACGACGATGTATCCCGAAGTTCACACCCTTGCGGATGCTAATCTCCGTTTGGAGCGGTGTGGAGGCACAATGCTCCCCAAGAAACCACTAGGGCCACCGTAATCTCCTCACGCCCTCACACAATGCAAGATGCCGTGATTCCACTAAGGGACCCTTGAGGGCGGTCACCAAACCCATACAAATGGCGACCCTTGGGGGCGGTCACCGAACCCGTACACTTTGGCAACCCTTGGGGGCGGTCACCGGTACCCGTCAAATTGCTTGGGGCGATCTCCACAACCTAATTGGAGACCCCGATGCTTGCCCGGAGCTTTACACCACAATGATTGAGCTCCGAACAACACCAACCGTCTAGGGCGCCAAGGCACCCAAGAGGAACAAGCTCTAGGGTGTCCAAACACCCAAGAGTAACAAGCTCAAGGGTACAAAGCACCCAAGAGTAATAATCTTCTCAACTTGTAACTTCCACGTATCACGTGGAGAACTCAAACCAATGCACCAAATGCAATGGCAAGGGCACACGGAGTGCCCAAGTCCTTCTCTCTCAAATCCCACCGAAACAACTAATGCTAGGGAGGAAGATGAGAGGAAGGACAAGAAGGAGAACACCAAGAACTCCAAGATCTAGATCCAAGGGGTTCCCCTCACATAGAGGAGAAAGTGATTGGTGGAAATGTGGATCTAGATCTCCTCTCTCTTTTCCCTCGAAAACTAGCAAGAATCCATGGAGGGATTGAGAGTTAGCAAGATCGAAGAAGGTCAACAATGGGGGAAGAACACGAGCTCAAGGGATGAGGTTCAATGGGGAAGAAGACCCCCTTTTATAGATGGGAAAAAACCAACCGTTACGATCACAGCCCGCACAGAGCGGTACTAGCACTCCAAGGAGCGGTACTACCGCTAGGGCGGTAGTACCCCTTCGAAACACAACAGCAAGGAGGCAAAAAGGCCAGAAGAACCGTCGGAGCGGTAGTACCGTTTGACCTCACGGTACTACCGCTAGGGGTAGCGGTACTACTGCTAAGGGTAGCGGTACTACTGCTTGCGAGCGGTACTAAAGAATTACATCCGGGCCTACCACCGCAGGACTTGGGATGAGTTTTTGGTCCGGAGCGGTACTACCATTGTAGGAGCCGCGGTAGTAACGCTCTGGAGCAGTAGTAAAAAAAATTACATCCGCTCCAATTCGCGGTAGTACCGCTGTAGCCTTTTTAGAACACCAAAACTGCCACAACTTTTGCAAACGGACTCCAAATTCGATGAAACCAAGTTTGTTGGAAAGCTAGCGACAAGGGCTAACACAATCTTGAAAGAAATATCAATAAGAAGCAAATTAGGAAAGGCCCATAAAAAATGGTGAGAACTCTTCCTCGGATAAGACCGGTAAAACCTCCAACACCGAAAACATCATAGAAGACGCATGCGAACTCCGTTTTCGATGAACTCAAGCTTGTCATCAAGATGACCATAAGATATAAGACTCACAAAGAGAACCAAACAAGAACCAAGAAATAAGATGCAAGGATGCAATGGTTTGAGCTCTCTACTAACGATACGATCAAGCTACCAACTTGAGAGCCCCCCTTGATAGTACGGCAAATGATCCTATAACCCGGTCTCCCAACTACCACCATGAGACCGGTAAAATAGAAAACCTATCAAGGGAAAACCTTTGCCTTGCACATGGTCCACTTGAGCTAGATGATGACGATCTTGACTCCCTCAAGTTGGACCACCTTTCTTGATTCCGTTGGCTCGATGAAGACTAGATGATTGCTCCCCCATAGTCCACTATGGGTGAGCCACTCTTCGGCTCATCTTCACAAGTCCATTGTCACCACAATGGGCGGCAAGCTTCAAGCACTTGATCTTGCACACCGCATCCTGACCCCACAAAGAACTCTCACGAAGACCATGGGTTAGTACACAGAGCATAATTGGCAATGCTTACCATACCATGGGATGACTTGATCCCTCTTAGTACATCTTTTACGCTTTGTGAGTTGATCAACTTGATTCACTCTTGACTTAGTCTTGATCAACCTTGAATCTTTCCAACTCTCTTCATTTGGATGATGTCTTGAAGGTAAACATGAATGATCACACAATCTTCTTCTTCAAAACATGCTTGCAATAAGCTCAACACTCACATGACCAATCTTTGGATAATTCCATAATAGCACCTTGGTCAACTCATAAACTCCTTGAAACCAACACATGGACTTCAAGAAAAGCCTATGGACAAAACCTTCAAATATAACTCAAGGCAACCATTAGTCCATAGAGATTGTCAACAATTACCAAAACCAAACATGGCGGCACCGCATGTTCTTTCAATCTCCCCCATTTTGGTAATTGATGACAATCATTTTAAAGAGAGTTTATACAAGGAGTTATGCATCACCATGCAATGCAACAACCAATGATGCATGAGAATGGGATGCAAATGCTTAGGAACCAAAACCAAAGCAAGGAGAAAACTTTGAAGACTTCCCCACAAAACTCTCTGAAACTCCTCCCCCATTGGCATCGATTGCCAAAATGGGTGAAAAGCTTAGAAGGCCAATATAAAGAGTGTTCCTCCATAAATTGTGTATCTCTCAAAAAGAGAGTGGAATGCAATACACATATCCAATGGTAAATACTTGGAGGAAGACAAACTATATTGAGGCCCAAAGATTGCAAAAGAATGATATGCAACAAAGACATAACAAAGAGAGAAACAAGAAATCAAGCAATCAAAAGATACCAATTGAAGCAAGCAATCAAAGGATATCAATTGAACCAACTAGACCAAAGATCCTATGAGCCACATGAATGAAGGATATTATGATATGAGCAAAGGGGTATTCTAAATAAGCTAGAGAAGCTCCCCATGATTTGTGCACACATAATAATTTTTCTATTTGGATACAAAGTGCACAAAATAGGATCATAGCTCCCCCAAAATCAATAGAAACAAACAACAAGTGCAAGTGAGCATAAAGGAAACTAAGCCTAGCACTTGCAACAAACACATGGTTGAGCAACATGTAAAAGAGGCAACTTAAGAATAGGCTCAACCAAAATGATGTGTGTGAGTCATGGCAAAGCACATGAGAAGACTAATATACGGATGAGCATAAGCATCAACATAGTCTCGAATGAATGAGATACACGGGTCAAAGCCTTTCATTCTCACACACAACTAAGCAAATGGGTTCACAAGAACACTAAATATGCAAAATGAATAACCAACACTTGTGACAACCCAAGGTGAAGATAGAAAGCATAAGCATCATCAAGACAGGGGATACCAATTAAGATGGCAAAAGCCTCGTCAAGACAAGCATGAGGAAAATAATCTTCACCACACAAGAGTGCATCAATATGCAACGAGATAAGACACGCACTCAAGGCAAAAGCTTTCACAGAGCCACCAAAGAAATAACATAAGAAAGACAAGGTGGACGTGAAAGAAAGGATATCATCTAGAGATGTAATTTCTCTCAAGTGTATAAGGGTCTAGGTAGACGAAATCATGACGATATATATCTACAAAGAAGGATGTACACCCGAAATAGTTACAACACGAAGGAACAAGATATCCAAAAGGAAGTCATACATATAATAAGATATGTGCTTGGAAGCATAGCCCAAGGCTAGATATGGTCTTATTGTATATAAATGAATTCCTACCACACAACCATCAAAGACATCACAACTAGCAACAATAGATCATTGTTGGGATGCTTTGAGAAAGGAAACAAGTATCACAAGAAATAAAGAATAACATGCCATGATACAATCTACACACGATTGATGCAATAATGTGTGCATGTAGTAGATGATGATACTTGTTACCGAGATAGCATTGGAAGGATGTAGTAGATACCAATTGAAGGTAGAAAGTAGTTCATTGATCATCCTAGCTTGACTCCAATAAGCACATGGTGACACACCTTCCTTTTGAATGAGCCGAGTATCCAATGCATCTCCAATTGTTCCTAGAACAACAACACAAACAAAATGGTACCCAAACTCATTGGGACCAAAGAGTTAGAGAACCAACAATACATAGGACAAACTCCACATAGATGTGTGCATATAGATATGAAAATGAATCTCATGCACATCTCATACAATTTGAGACTTGGTGGAGTTTCCCCTATATATTGGGTCAAAGAAAGAAAACATGCCAAAGGAACTACATGAAGTTAAAATGCATGCTCAAGACTTTCAAGAATCGATACCAAAATAAAAGGAAAAACCAAGTGAAAAGGATACCAAATGGAGAAATCATCACTTGGAAGATATCATTAAAAGATACATCAAGGAATGAGATATCCATTGGAACACACAAAAAAGATGTCAAACTCCCAAAGGAGAGGATGGTTCCAAACAAACCAAGCTATCTACAAAGTTTCATGTTGGCACAAAGTACCAAAAGAAACGACTTGCCATCCACCAACACACACTTAATATGGATCACAATATGAGTGTTTTATAGAAAATAGGATAGCTCCCCCAAGACTAGTGCATTATAGAGAATTTGCATTTGAATACAAAATGCACAAGGTGCGATCACCACTTTCACTATATCTCGAAAACACTAAACAAGATCAAGAAAATAACAAGATACACAAGTGGTATGGAAAACAATGGGAGTTGACACAATCCTAGGCACAAGATAAGGCAAATAAAAGCAAAGGCCAGTGTAAAGATGATCAATAGTTTCTACCACACATAAGTGAGTACCAATTGTCATAAGACAAAAAGTATTTGGAAATAATTCCCGTTGGTAGATAGCAAGGATATCCAACATCATCTTCACACCAAACACAAGCAAATTGCAACTTGTAGAGCTAACATGCCACCTAGGAACAAGATAATCTACAATATCAACACTAGGTGACAAAATCTCAAATGTACACATTTTCTAGGCTAGTAATATACATAGCATATTACTCCCCCATAATGTGATATTCCATTAATCTCTCACAAGAGCCAACTAAGAAATAAACAAGATGAAAAAGGCTCAATGCATGACACACACATACATGATGTGCAAACCAACACACACATACTTGAATGCTCAAGATAATCAAGTTGGAAGCACAACATATACAAACACATGCAAGGAACAAAACCAAAACATGCAAGTGGGCAAGTAACTTTCAATGTAAACAATTTAAGTACAAGTTACCGCAAGGAGGCATATTGGATATAAGATATAAGCTTGATGATTCAATTGACTTGGCTTGAGGCAATAAGAGTGATGAAGTCCCCTTAATTCTTCATAATGTAGCCAAGTGTCCAATGCCCTCCAACAACACCTATTGATCAAGTTTGAGCTAGTTGGTCCCCAACCAAGTTGGGTCCTAAGAGGTTAGTCACAATAGGCTTGGCTACCCAAATGGTTCTTTGCTTCAAACCACTTTGAGTACCAACAAACTTGGCAAACACATGGCCAACCTTATCCTTCCCAAGATAATAGACATCATCAATGATAATTGGGTTGGATGAGGTACCATTTGTGCATGAAGAAGCGACGTGTCCTTTTTCACGACATAGGTAGCAACGTCTACTCTTTACTTTCTTCTCACTTGATTTCTCAACTTGAGATTGAGAATTAGAGTGAACTTGTGGCCGCTTCCCTTGTTGCTTGTCACTAATGGCCTTCTTCTTCAAAGGGCAAGATCTAACAAGATGCCCTTCAAATTTGCACTTGAAGCAAATGATCTTGGCTGAATTCTTGACTTGTTTTTGTCCCTTCTTCTTGTTGCTCTTGGACTTCTTCTTCTTACTGGAGTTGAATCCAAGTCCACCTTTGTCATTGGGGGATTTTTGCACACTCAAGATATTGTTGAGTGTGGCCTTCCCTTCATGACACTTTTCCAAGTCTTTCTTCAAAGAAGTGACTTGGGCCTTGAGCTCTTTGATTTCCTCTACATGGTTAGTCTCAACACAAGTACTAGAGAAAGTATAAGCTTCATCGTTTGAGCAACAAGGCAAGGAAAGCAATTCATCACAAGATGTACCAACATTGTGAGTAGATGAATTACAAGGACTAGCACATGGCAATATAGCACTTTGACTAGATGTAGTGCTAGTATCCACATGAGGGCTCACTAGATGTTACCTTAGCAAGCATGGCCTCATAGCTATCTTTAGCACAATATGGGATACTAGAAGATCATCATGAGAGTTTGAGAGCTTTTCATGACTTTCTTCCAATTTCCCATATTTGCTAGATAGCAACTCAAGTTGAGCCTGTAGCTCAACATTCTCCTTCAATATGGATGCTTCACAAGAGATAGAGTTGGTAGCACAAGCATCATCATTAGCAACAAGAAGACAACTTGGCAAGCTCTTTTGAATATGAAGCTTTAAGCTGAGCATGAGACTCGGTGAGTTTGATGAGCTCACTCTTAATGACCCTTGAGCCATTTTCGAGGTGCTCAAAGTCCTCAAGGAGTT
This sequence comes from Triticum timopheevii, assembly GCA_963921465.1. Classification (NCBI taxonomy): domain Eukaryota; kingdom Viridiplantae; phylum Streptophyta; class Magnoliopsida; order Poales; family Poaceae; genus Triticum; species Triticum timopheevii. The sequence goes on along the minus strand of OY997272.1, from coordinate 465,496,836 downwards.
TAGCATGCACAACTTCAAGCTCCTCATTTTTAGTTTCAAAATCATTGGCCACCTCAAGAGCTCTATCATGAGATTCCCTTACTCTAGATAATTCTAGAGCAAAAGTCTCCTCAAGAGATTCCTTGGTGGTTTGTTCAAGTTCAAGAGCTTGAGAGAGGTCCACAATCTCATTAGCGTAATCACGCTCATGACCTTCCATTTTCTCAATGGTGACCTCATGCTCCTTGAGATGAGATTCCAACTCCTCAATATATTCCTTGCCCTCAATGGCAATGGACATAATTTCCATGAAGTTGGAACAAGCAATTTTATTTTTATGAAGAGCTTTAAAAACCAATTCCCCTTAATTTTTAAGGAAGCAACATTATCATTCCCTTCATCATAATCAACATCATCATCATTCTTGCCATCATCAATATCATCACAAGATATATTGGGATTCAAAGTGGGAGATACCTTTGAGGCCTTGGCCATAAGGCAAAATGCAATAGATGACGATGTAGGATCCCTTGAAGCACCATTCAAGACCACATCTTGTTCCATGGAGTGTTGAGTTTCCTCTACATTGTTAGCACAACAACTTGAGGAAATATATACATTTTTATCATGGCAACAAGACATAGCAAGCATATCATCATGAGATTTGAGCAAGCAATTTCTACATGATATGCAAGGACTACCAACACGAGCATGTGAAACATGTAAGGTGCTCGAAGTGTTAAAGTCCAAAGAAGGACCATTGCAATAAGATAGTGATGAAGAATAACCAAGAACAAGCACACTATCATCATTGCAATGACCACCACTACTCACCCTAGCATTACCTTGTGGCAATCCACATGTAGGTGAAGTAGAAAAGTTGAGAAGGCAACACGGCTGGAGGAGGAGGGAGAACAATCATCCCCACAAATCTTGGACACACCATATTTATCTTGAAGCTTTGTCCATAACTCATGAGCATCCCGTAATAGCATGAGTTGAAATATAACTACATTGCTCAAAGCATCGAAAAGCACATTAGAAGCTTGAGCATTGAGATAAGAGTTTTTCTCATCCTCTAAAGATAATCTTTGGGGATCCTTTGGAGGAGAAAAACCCATATCTACAATTCGCTCTAAATTTGGGTCTATGACCCTAAAGAGGTTAAGCATGCGAATTATCCCAAACATCAAAAATTGTGCCATCGAAATTAAGAGTGTCAGAGAATTCTAATCCCCTAGTCGAACTCTTTACTCTCTAGGTGGTTAAGCCTAACAAAGAGAGATGAGGCTCTGATACCAATTGAAAGATCGAGGATGTCGCCTAAAGGGGGGTGAATAGGCGCTTTAAAATAATTACGGTTAAGGCTTGAACAAATGCAGAACAAACCTAGCGGTTAATTTGTCAATCACAAAACCTAAAACAACTAGGCTCACCTATGTGCACCAACAACTTATGCTAAGCAAGATAAGCAACTATGTGATAGCAAGATATATGACAAAGAACAATATGGCTATCACAAAGCAAAGTGCATAAGTAAAGGGCTCGGGAAAGAGATAACCGAGGCACGCGGAGACGACGATGTATCCCGAAGTTCATGCCCTTGCGGATGCTAATCTCCATTTGGAGTGGTGTGGAGGCACAATGCTCCCCAAGAAGCCACTAGGGCCAACGTAATCTCCTCACGCCCTCGCACAATGCAAGATGTCATGATTCCACTAAGGGACCCTTGAGGGCGGTCACCAAACCCGTACAAATGGCGACCCTTGGGGGCGGTCACTGAACCTGTACACTTTGGCAACCCTTGGGGCGGTCACCGGTACCCGTCAAATTGCTTGGGGTGATCTCCACAACCTAATTGGAGACCCCTACGCTTGCCCGGAGCTTTACACAACAATGATTGAGCTCTGAACAACACCAACCGTCTAGGGCGCCAAGGCACCCAAGAGGAACAAGATCTAGGGTGTACAAACACCCAAGAGTAACAAGCTCAAGGGTACAAAGCACCTAAGAGTAATAATCTTCTCAACTTGTAACTTCCACGTATCACGTGGAGAACTCAAACCGATGCACCAAATGCAATGGCAAGGGCACACAGAGTGCCCAAGTCCTTCTCTCTCAAATCCCACCGAAACAACTAATGCTAGGGAGGAATATGAGAGGAAGAACAAGAAGGAGAACACCAAGAACTCCAAGATCTAGATCCAAGGGGTTCCCCTCACATAGAGGAGAAAGTGATTGGTGGAAATGTGGATCTAGATCTCCTCTCTCTTTTCCCTCGAAAACTAGCAAGAATCCATGGAGGGATTGAGAGTTACCAAGATCGAAGAAGGTCAACAATGGGGGAAGAACATGAGCTCAAGGGATGAGGTTCAATGGGGAAGAAGACCCCCTTTTATAGGTGGGGAAAAACCCAACCGTTATGCTCATAGCCCGCATAGAGCAGTACTACCGCTCCAAGGAGCAGTACTACCGCTAGGGCGGTAGTACCCCTTCGAAACACAACAGCGAGGAGGCAAAAAGGCCAGAAGAACGTTGGAGCAGTAGTACCACTTGACCTCACGGTACTACTGCTAAGGGTAGCGGTACTACTGCTAAGGGTAGCGGTACTACTGCTTGCGAGCGGTACTAAAAAATTACATCCGGGCCTACCACCGCAGGACTTGGGACGAGTTTTTGGTCCAAAGCAGTACTACCGTTGTAGGAGCCACGGTAGTACCACTCTGGAGCGGTAGTAAAAAATTACTTCCGCTCCAATTCGCGGTAGTACCGCTGCAGCCTTTTCAAAACACCAAAACTGCCACAACTTTTGCAAACGGACTCCGAATTCGATGAAACCAAGTTTGTTGGAAAGCTAGCGACAAGGGCTAACACAATCTTGAAAGAAATATCAATAAGAAGCAAATTAGAAAAGGCCCATAAGAAAATGGTGAGAACCCTTCCTCGGATTAGACCGGTAAAACCTGCAACACCGAAAACATCATAGAAGACGCATGCGAACTCCGTTTTCGATGAACTCAAGCTTGTCATCAAGATGACTATAAGATCTAAGACTCACAAAGAGAACCAAACAAGAACCAAGAAACAAGAAGCAAGGATGCATTGGTTTGAGCTCTCTACTAACGATATGATCAAGCTACCAACTTGAGAGCCCCCCTTGATAGTACGGCAAACGATCCTATAACCCGGTCTCCCAACTACCACCATGAGACCGGTAAAATAGAAAACCTATCAAGGGAAAACCTTTGCCTTGCACATGGTCCACTTGAGCTAGATGATGACGATCTTGACTCCTCAAGTTGGACCACCTTTCTTGATTGCGTTGGCTCGATGAAGACTAGATGATTGCTCCCCCATAGTCCACTATGGGTGAGCCACTCTTAGGCTCATCTTCACAAGTCCATTGTCACCACAATGGGCGGCAAGCTTCAAGCACTTGATCTCTTCATGATGCGTCACTTGAACTTGCACACCGCATCCTGACCCCACAAAGAACTCTCACGAAGACCATGAGTTAGTACATAGAGCGTAATTGATAATGCTTACCATACCATGGGATCAATTGATCCTTCTCGGTACATCTTCTACGCTTTGTGAGTTGATCAACTTGATTCACTCTTGACTTAGTCTTGATCAACCTTGAATCTTTCCAACTCTCTTCATTTGAATGATGTCTTGAAGGTAAACATGAATGATCACACAATCTTCTTCTTCAAAACATGCTTGCAATAAGCTCAACACTCACATGACCAATCTTTAGATAATTCCTTAATAGCACCTTGGTCAACTCATAAACTCCTTAAAACCAACATATGGACTTCAAGAAAAGCCTATGGACAAAACCTTCAAATATAACTCAAGGCAACCATTAGTCCATAGAGATTGTCATCAATTACCAAAACCAAATATGGGGGCACCATGTTCTTTTAGTGTACACCTGAAGAAAAGCAAATAGTTTCTACAGATCAAACAGAGTGCGTAGCATGCTCAGGCTACCAGCCTAAAACACCATCTTTATGTCACAAAATAATGACTAAGACAACAGAACCTAGAGAAAGAACACAATAGCAATCATGCTTAATGGACAATAATCTTTCCTACTTATGAAGGGCGGAGTTAATGGTGAGTTATGTAGGATCAAATGTCGACCAGAAGAGGGGTTTGAATGGGAGAATCGAAAAATACTTTGCAAAAGCGAGTTTTCGAAGTAAAACAATGTATGAAGAACAATCACTGAACAAAATAGAGAGTAAACTAAACTGAACAGAGAGACAACCTAGAGAAACAACTAGATAAACAAAAGTAAATCTAAGTAGTAGTACACACGAAAGTAAACATAGCATAGGCAGCGGAATAACTAAGTACTCGAAAATGTCTTTGCAACATTATCGAAAAAGGCTTTCACACCGTTTTATATATAAAGCACCGATCATCAAGCACCCAGTACAAACACACGCCACTGCAACACACGCACACACCCAGGACTGGATACATAGGCGCTGAGCGCAGCAACACCACCCCTAGCATTACCACCACGAAGAGATGAAGCTACATATGATGAACCATGTGCTCCAAGGCGGCGCCTTCCGGAAGGGTACGACACCGGAGCACCGCCACTGCCCGATCCAAGGATCAGAGTTTCCCCTGGAGCCGCATGACGGGCAATGAGAGCTGCGACGACGCCTTCAAGAAGGGAACAATCTTCGCCGCCTCCGGTCCGTCCGAAGATAGAACATGTTTTCACCTTGGCCAACACTCACTGCCACCGAACGCCACACCCTGGCAACCACGCCGCCCACACGGCCATGGTGACTGGGCAGCACCAAGGCACGGGCTCTGCCCAAAAGCACCGCGCTACCACCACCTGGGCCGCAGCCCCGGCGTCCAAGACCTTGACACCAACTCACCCGAGACCCGCCGCACCCCAACGAAAGAGACGGGCGGAAAGGTCCCACCTTTTGCACCCCTGGGCGACCCCCAGCGTCGAGACCCGATAGGCCAGCCAGAATTGGCATCCACCGACCCATCATACTGTCTCGAGCGTGAGACGAGTTCGGTCCTGCAACACTGAGAGGGGACGAGGTCAGTCCTGCTGCACCGTGCGCGAGACGAGCTCGGTCCTGCTGCACCATGCGCGGGATGGGTTCGGTCCTGCAGCACCGGGCGCGAGACAAGCGGTGGACCGTAGCTGGGAGAGGACCAGCCCTTTGATGGGCGTAGCGCCCGGGCGACGAGGAGATGAGGCGAAGGTCGAGACGGTCCGAATGCAGACGAGCCAACGCCGGAGAAGCCGGCAGCTGCTGCGGGCAGATCCGTTGAGCCACCGTGAAGCCGCCACGACACCGGGAGGCCACCGCCGGACCTTCCCACGCCGCCGCCCATGGCCAAAGCAGCGGTCATGCCCGGCCGCTGCCCTACCTGTGTCGCCCGGCGAGCTCCAAGCATCGGAGCCGCGGGCACGCACCACCGGTTCCACGCGCTGTCAGCCGGCCCCCAACGCTAGATCCGGCTGGATCCAGCAAGAGACCGGCCGCGCGCACCACACCCCCTGCGTCTCCATGCCCTGGCCAGGTCCGGCCGGTGCCCAGCCACTCCACCGGAGTATGATGAACCCCGGCTGCATCACCACCACCTTAGAGGGGCCACCGATCACCCCAGCAGCCGCCAACCGCCTGTTGGAAATATGCCCTAGAGGCAATAATAAATTGATTATTATTATATTTCCTTGTTCATGATAATTGTCTTTTATTCATGCTATAACTGTATTATCCGGAAATCGTAATACACGTGTGAATACTTAGACCACAATATGTCCCTAGTGAGCCTCTAGTTGACTAGCTCGTTGTGATCAACAGATAGTCATGGTTTCCTGGCTATGGACATTGGATGTCGTTGATAACGGGATCACATCATTAGGAGAATGATGTGATGGACAAGACCCAATCCTAAGCCTAGCACAAAGATCGTGTAGTTCGTATGCTAAAGCTTTTCTAATGTCAAGTATCTTTTCCTTAGACCATGAGATTGTGCAACTCCCGGATACCGTAGGAATGCTTTGGGTGTATCAAACGTCACAACGTAACTGGGTGGCTATAAAGGTGCATTACAGGTATCTCCAAAAGTGTCTGTTGGGTTGGCACGAATCGAGACTGGGATTTGTCACTCCGTGTAAACGGAGAGGTATCTCTGGGCCCACTCGGTAGGACATCATCATAATGTGCACAATGTGACCAAGGAGTTGATCATGGGATGATGTGTTACGGAACGAGTAAAGAGACTTGCCGGTAATGAGATTGAACAAGGTATAAGGATACCGACGATCGAATCTCGGGCAAGTACAATACCACTAGACAAAGGGAATTGTATACGGGATTGATTAAGTCCTTGACATCGTGGTTCATCCGATGAGATCATCGTGGAACATGTGGGAGCCAACATGGGTATCCAGATCCCGCTGTTGGTTATTGACCGGAGAACATCTCGGTCATGTCTGCATGTCTCCCGAACCCGTAGGGTCTACACACTTAAGGTTCGATGACGCTAGGGTTATAAAGGAAGCTTGTATGTGGTTACCGAATGTTGTTCGGAGTCCCGGATGACATCCCGTACGTCACGAGGAGTTCCGGAATGGTACGGAGGTAAAGATTTATATATGGGAAGTCCTGTTTTGGTCACCGGAAGAGTTTCGGGGTTTATCGGTAACGTACCGGGACCACCGAGAGGGTCCCGGGGGTCCACTAAGTGGGGCCACCGACCCCGGAGGGCTGCATGGGCCATGTGTGGGAGGGAACCAGCCCCAGGTGGGCTGGTGCGCCCCCCACAAGGGGCCCAAGGCGCAGGGGAGAGTGGGAGGGGGCAAACCCTAGGGCAGATGGGCCCTAAGGCCCATGCTCCCTGCGCCTCCCTCTCCTCCCCCTCTTGGCCGCCTCCCCAAGTCCCATCTAGGGCTGGCCGCACCCCTTGGGGTGGGAAACCCTAAAGGGGGCGCAGCCCCCTCTCCCCCTATATAAAGTGAGGCATAGGGCTGCCCATAGGACACGAGAACTTCTCCCTCTATTGGTGCAGCCCTGCCTCTCCTCCTCCTCCTCTCCCGTGGTGCTTGGCGAAGCCCTGCTGGATTGCCACGCTCCCCCACCACCACCACGCCATTGTGCTGCTGCTGGATGGAGTCTTCCTCAACCTCTCCCTCTCTCCTTGCTGGATCAAGGCGTGGGAGACGTCACCGGGCTGTACGTGTGTTGAACGCGGAGGTGCCGTGCGTTCGGCACTTGATCATCGGTGATTTGAATCACGACGAGTACGACTCCATCAACCCCGTTCTCTTGAACGCTTCCGCTTAGCGATCTACAAGGGTATGTAGATGCACTCTCCTTCCCCTCGTTGCTGGTCTCTCCATAGATAGATCTTGGTGATACGTAGGAAAATTTTGAATTTCTGCTACGTTCCCCAACAGTGGCATCATGAGCTAGGTCTATTGCGTAGATTCTTTGCACGAGTAGAACACAAAGTAGTTGTGGGCGTTGATTTTGTTCAATATGCTTGCCGTTACTAGTCTTATCTTGATTCGGCGGCATCGTGGGATGAAGCGGCCCGGACCAACCTTACACGTACGCTTACGTGAGACCGGTTCCACCGACAAACATGCACTAGTTGCATAAGGTGGCTGGCGGGTGTCTGTCTCTCCCACTTTAGTCGGATCGGATTCGATGAAAAGGGTCCTTATGAAGGGTAAATAGCAATTGGCACATCACGTTGTGGTTCTTGCGTAGGTAAGAAACGTTCTTGCTAGAAACCCATAGCAGCCACGTAAAACATGCAAACAACAATTAGAGGACGTCTAACTTGTTTTTGCAGGGTATGCTATGTGATGTGATATGGCCAAAAGGATGTGATGAATGATATATGTGATGTATGAGATTGATCATGTTCTTGTAATAGGAATCACGACTTGCATGTCGATGAGTATGACAACCGGCAGGAGCCATAGGAGTTGTCTTTATTTATTTATGACCTGTGTGTCAACTTAAACGTCATGTAATTACTTTACTTTATTGCTAACGGTAGCCATAGAAGTAGAAGTAATAGTTGGCGAGACAACTTCATGAAGACACGATGATGGAGATCATGATGATGGAGATCATGGTGTCATGCCGGTGACGATGATGATCATGGAGCCCCGAAGATGGAGATCAAAAGGAGCAAAGTGATGATGGCCATATCATGTCACTATTTGATTGCATGTGATGTTTATCATGTTTATGCATCTTGTTTACTTAGAACGACGGTAGTAAATAAGATGATCCCTTACAATAATTTCAAGAAGTGTTCTCCCCTAACTGTGCACCGTTGCTACAGTTCGTCGTTTCGAAGCACCACATGATGATCGGGTGTGATAGATCCTTACGTTCACATACAACGGGTGTAAGACAGATTTACACATGCAATACACTTAGGGTTAACTTGACGAGCCTAGCATGTACAGACATGGCCTCGGAACACGGAGACCGAAAGGTCGAGCATGAGTCATATAGTAGATACGATCAACATGAAGATGTTCACCGATGATGACTAGTCCGTCTCACGTGATGATCGGACACGGCCTAGTTTGACTCGGATCATGTGATCACTTAGATGACCAGAGGGATGTCTATCTGAGTGGGAGTTCATAAGATGAACTTAATTATCCTGAACATAGTCAAAAGGATTTTGCAAATTATGTCGTAGCTCAGGCTATAGTTCTACTGTTTAGATATGTTCCTAGAGAAAAATTAGTTGAAAGTTGATAGTAGCAATTATGCGGACTAGGTCCGTAAACCGAGGATTGTCCTCATTGCTTCATAGAAGGCTTATGTCCTTAATGCACCGCTCAGTGTGCTGAACCTCGAACGTTGTATGTGGATGTTGCGAACATCTGACATACATGTTTTGATAACTACGTGATAGTTCAGTTAAACGGTTTGGAATTGAGGCACCAAAGATGTTTTTGAAATGTCGCGAAACATATGAGATGTTTTGAGGGCTGAAATTGGGATTTCTGGCTCGTGCCCACGTCAAGAGGTATAAGACCTCCGACGATTTTCTTAACCTACAAACTAAGGGAGAAAAGCTCAATTGTTGAGCCTGTGCTCAGATTGTCTGAGTACAACAATCATTTGAATCGAGTGGGAGTTGATCTTCCAGATGAGATAGTGATGTTTCTCCGAAAGTCATTGCCACCAAGCTGCTAGAGCTTCGTGATGAACTATAATATATCAGGGACATATATGATGATCCTTGAGATATTCGCGATGTTTGACACCACAAAAGTAGAAATCAAGAAGGAGCATCAATTGTTGATGGTTGGTGAAACCACTAGTTTCAAGAAGGGCAAGGGCAAGAAGGGATACTTCATGAAACGGCAAATCAGCTGCTGCTCCAGTGAAGAAACCCAAGGTTAAACCCAAACCCGAGACTAAGTGCTTCTGTAATAAGGGGAACAACCACTAGAGCAGAATTACCCTAGATACTTGGTAGATAAGAAGGCTGGCAAGGTCGATAGAAGTATATTGGATATACATTGTGTTAATGTGTACTTTACTAGTACTCCTAGTAGCACCAGGGTATTAGATACCGGTTCGGTTGCTAAGTGTTAGTAACTCGAAACAAAAGGCTACGGAATAAACGGAAACTAGCTAAAGGTGAGCTGACGATATGTGTTGGAAGTTTTTCCAAGCTTGATATGATCAAGCATCGCACGCTCCCTCTACCAAAGAGATTGGTGTTAAACCTAAATAATTGTTATTTGGTGTTTGCGTTGAACATAGACATGATTGGATTATGTCTATCGCAATACGGTTATTCATTTAAGGAGAATAACGGTTACTCTGTTTATTTGAATAATACCTTCAATGGTCTTGCACCTAAATTGAATGGTTTATTGAATCTCGATCGTAGTGATACACATGTTCATGCCAAAAGATAGTAATGATAGTACCACCTACTTGTGGCACTGCCACGTAAGTCATATTGGTATAAAACGCATGAAGAAGCTCCATGTTGATGGATCTTTGGACTCACTCGTTTTTGAAAGGATTGAGACATGCGAACCATGGTTGTTGGTAGATATGCATGAAGAAACTCTATACAGATGGATCGTTTGGACTCACTTGGTTTTGAATCACTTGAGACATGCAAATCATACCACATGGGCAAGATGACTGAAAGCCTCGTTTTCAGTAAAATGGAACTAGAAAGCAACTTGTTGGAAGTAATACATTTTGATGTGTGCAGTCCAATGAGTGCTGAGGCATGTAGTGGATATCGTCATGTTCTTACTTCACAGATGATTTGAGTAGATGTTGAGTATATTTACTTGATGAATCACGAGTCTGAATTATTGAAAGGTTCAAGTAATTTCAGGGTGAAGTTGAAAGATCGTCGTGACAAGAGGATAAAAGATCTATGATATGATCATAGAGATGAATATCTGAATTACGAGTTTGGCACAGAATTAAGACATTGTGGAAATTGTTTCACAACTAATACAGCCTGGAACACCATAGTGGGATGGTGTGTCCGAACATCATAATTGCACCCTATTGGATATGATGCATACCATGATGTATCTTATCGAATTACCACGATAGTTTATGGGTTAGGCATTAGAGACAACCACATTCACTTTAAATAGGGCACCACGTAATTCCGATGAGATGACACCGTATGAACTATGGTTTAGAGAAACCTAAGCTGTCATTTCTTAAAAGTTTGGGGCTGCTATGCTTATGTGAAAAAGTTTCAGGCTGATAAGCTCGAACCCAAAGCGGATAAATGCATCTTCATAGGACACCCAAAGCAGTTGGGTATACCTCCTGTCTCAGATCCGAAAGCAATTAGGGATTGTTTCTAGAATCGGGTCCTTTCTCGAGGAAAAGTTTCTCTCGAAAGAATTGAGTGGGAGGATGGTGGAGACTTGATGAGGTTAATGAACCGTCACTTCAACAAGTGTGTAGCAGGGCACAGGAAGTTGTTCCTGTGGCACCTACACCAATTGAAGTGGAAGCTTATGATAGTGATCATGAAGTTTCGGATCAAGTCACTACCGAACCTCGTAGGGTGACAAGGATACGTACTACTTCAGAGTGGTACAGTAATCCTGTCTTGGAAGTCATGTTGCTAGACAACAATGAACCTACGAGCTATGGAGAAGCGATGGTGGGCCCGGATTCCGATAAATGGCTCGAGGCCATAAAATCCGAGAGAGGATCCATGTATGGAAACAAAGTGTAGACTTTGACAGAACAGCTCAATGGTCGTGAGGCTATTGAGTACAGATGGATTTTAAAAGGAAGACGGACAATGATGGTAAATGTCACCATTAAGAAAGCTCGACTTGTCGTTAAGATGTTTCCCGACAAGTTCAAGGAGTTTACTACGATGAGACTTTCTCACTCGTAGCGATGCTAAGAGTCTGTTGGAATTATATTAGCGATTACTGCATCATTTATGAAATCTTGCAGATAGGATGTCAAAACATTGTTTCCTCGACGATTTTATTGAGGAAAGGTTGTATGTGATACAACCGGAAGGTTTTGTCAATCCTGAAAGATGCTAATAAGTATGCAAAGCTCCAGTAATCCTTCTAAGGACTGGAGTAAGCATCTCGGAGTTGGAATGTATGTTTTGATAAGATGATCAAAGTTTTGGGTTTATACAAAGTTTATGAGAAACTTGTATTTCCAAAGAAGTGAGTGGGAGCACTATAGAATTTCTGATGAGTATATGTTGTTGACATATTATCGATCAGAAATGATGTAGAATTTCTAGAAAGCATATAGGGTTATTTGAAAGGTGTTTTTCAATAGAAAGCCTGGATTAAGCTACTTGAGCATTGAGCATCAAGATCTATAAGGATAGATCAAAACGCTTAATAGTACTTTCAAATGAGCACATACCTTGACATGATCTTGAAGGTGTTCAAGATGGATCAGTCAAAGAAGGAGTTCTTGCCTGAGTTGTAAGGTATGAAGTTAAGACTTAAAGCTCGACCATGGCAGAATAGAGAAAAAGGACTAAGGTCGTCCCCTATGCATAAGACGTAGGCTCTACAGTATGCTATGCTGTGTACCGCACCTGAAGTGTGCCTTGCCATGAGTCAGTCAAGGGGTACAAGAGTGATCCAAGAATGGATCACAGGACAGCGGTCAAAGTTATCCTTAGTAACTAGTGGACTAAGGAATTTTCTCGATTATGGAGGTGGATAAAGAGTTCGACGTAAAGAGTTACGACGATACAAGCTTAACACCTAACCGGATAGCTCTGAGTAGAGATACCGGATACGTATAATGGAGCAACAATAGCTCCAAGTAGAACAGTTATTTGGAATAGCTCCAAATAGAGCGTGGTAGCTGCATCTAGGAGATGACATAGAGATTTGTAAAGCACACACGGATTTGAAAGGTTCAGACCCGTTGACTATAACATCTCTCACAAGCATAACATGATCAAACCCAGAACTCATCGAGTGTTAATCACATGGTAATGTGAACTAGATTATTGACTCTAGCAAACTCTTTGGATGTTAGTCACATAGGGATGTGATCTTGAGTGTTAATCACATATCGATGTGAACTAGATTATTGACTCTAGTGCAAGTGGGAGACTGTTGGAAATATGCCCTAGAGGCAATAATAAATTGATTATTATTATATTTCCTTGTTCATGATAATTGTCTTTTATTCATGCTATAACTGTATTATCCGGAAATCGTAATACACGTGTGAATACTTAGACCACAATATGTCCCTAGTGAGCCTCTAGTTGACTAGCTCGTTGTGATCAACAGATAGTCATGGTTTCCTGGCTATGGACATTGGATGTCGTTGATAACGGGATCACATCATTAGGAGAATGATGTGATGGACAAGACCCAATCCTAAGCCTAGCACAAAGATCGTGTAGTTCGTATGCTAAAGCTTTTCTAATGTCAAGTATCTTTTCCTTAGACCATGAGATTGTGCAACTGCCGGATACCGTAGGAATGCTTTGGGTGTATCAAACGTCACAACGTAACTGGGTGGCTATAAAGGTGCATTACAGGTATCTCCGAAAGTGTCTGTTGGGTTGGCACGAATCGAGACTGGGATTTGTCACTCTGTGTAAACGGAGAGGTATCTCTGGGCCCACTCGGTAGGACATCATCATAATGTGCACAATGTGACCAAGGAGTTGATCACGGGATGATGTGTTACGGAACGAGTAAAGAGACTTGCCGGTAACGAGATTGAACAAGGTATAAGGATACCGACGATCGAATCTCGGGCAAGTACAATACCACTAGACAAAGGGAATTGTATATGGGATTGATTAAGTCCTTGACATCGTGGTTCATCCGATGAGATCATCGTGGAACATGTGGGAGCCAACATGGGTATCTAGATCCCGCTGTTGGTTATTGACCGGAGAACATCTCGGTCATGTCTGCATGTCTCCCGAACCCGTAGGGTCTACACACTTAAGGTTCGATGACGCTAGGGTTATAAAGGAAGCTTGTATGTGGTTACTGAATGTTGTTCGGAGTCCCGGATGACATCCCGGACGTCACGAGGAGTTCCGGAATGGTACGGAGGTAAAGATTTATATATGGGAAGTCCTGTTTTGGTCACCAGAAGAGTTTCGGGGTTTATCGGTAACGTACCGGGACCACCGAGAGGGTCCCGGGGGTCCACCAAGTGGGGCCACCGACCCCGGAGGGCTGCATGGGCCATGTGTGGGAGGGAACCAGCCCCAGGTGGGCTGGTGCGCCCCCCACGAGGGGCCCAAGGCGCAGGGGAGAGTGGGAGGGGGCAAACCCTAGGGCAGATGGGCCCTAAGGCCCATGCTCCCTGCGCCTCCCTCTCCTCCCCCTCTTGGCCGCCTCCCCAAGTCCCATCTAGGGCTGGCCGCACCCCTTGGGGTGGGAAACCCTAAAGGGGGCGCAACCCCCTCTCCCCCTATATAAAGTGAGGCATAGGGCTGCCCATAGGACACGAGAACTTCTCCCTCTATTGGTGCAGCCCTGCCTCTCCTCCTCCTCCTCTCCCGTGGTGCTTGGCGAAGCCCTGCTGGATTGCCACGCTCCTCCACCACCACCACGCCGCTGTGCTGCTACTGGATGGAGTCTTCCTCAACCTCTCCCTCTCTCCTTGCTGGATCAAGGCGTGGGAGACGTCACCGGGCTGTACGTGTGTTGAACGCGGAGGTGCCGTGCGTTCGGCACTTGATCGTCGGTGATTTGAATCACGACGAGTACGACTCCATCAACCCCGTTCTCTTGAACGCTTCCGCTTAGCGATCTACAAAGGTATGTAGATGCACTCTCCTTCCCCTCGTTGCTGGTCTCTCCATAGATAGATCTTGGTGATACGTAGGAAAATTTTGAATTTCTGCTACGTTCCCCAACACCGCCACCACCAGCCGGATCTGGGCAGGGGTTGCCAGATCCTCCGCCAGCATGCCCCCGGGCCTCCAGAACCCCATGAGCCGAGGTGGAGGGGGGAGGAGGAGAGGAGGCGGCGCCGGCAGGTCACCAACACGCGAGGAGGAGGAGGAAAGCCGGAACAGAGGCCGGCCGGCGCCCGACGCCACCGAGCAGGGGAGGCCGCCCCGCGATGTCTGCCACCTGCGCGAGGGAGAGAGCCAGCCCGCCGCCGCCTGTGCCACGCGGCCTTTGGTCGGCGACGCCACCGGTTGTGGCGAGGGGGGGCGAAAGGACGAGGGCGGCGGTGCTAGGGTTCCCTCCCGGGGGCACCCGCGGGAGCGCCTCAGGAGGGGAGCGTCTTTGCAACATTCACGGAGAAAGAAGACGGAGAGATGATCATTGAACAGATGCAAGTTACAAAAATAAATGAGTTAAAGAAAGTAAAACCCGTATCTTGACGAAGACAGTGATTCGTTCGATCGGTTCAAGTTGCTGGCATAACTCTGTCTGGTTGGAGGAGCCAAGATTTAACTCAGAAGCCAAGGCCTTCACCCTATTCTCCCCGAGCTAAAGTCACTTGTACTTCGCCCAAATCACTCGTGGTACATTTTGAGGTAAATCTCCGGGACCTTCACAAACTTGTTCTTCGGCCATGCACAATTACTTCCGGATGCACAGTCCAAAAGAGTAACATGTTCAGTTAAGTTTTGACTAGTTCTTCAGTGATCCTCAATCACTTAGCAGGTTTTAGGCTCTAGGATTTTCTTCTCTTAGGATCCTATCAATCTCTTTCGGTAGGAGGGGTTGGTCTGACAAGCTCTTATCAATTTTCTCATGGAGCAGGCAACATCTAAGGTTGAAGTGGGCGGCTATTTATAGCCGAAACAATCATGAGATGCGAAATGACCAATAGGGGCACTGACCAGCTGACGAACAACTGACATGTGGCGCAACGGTCGAATTTCAGACGCGGCCTACGACTTACTTGCAAAACAAGTTAAGTCGACTTAACTGTGCCTAATTCTTCTTCTGAGTCCCGAAGATAAAGAACATCCTCTCGGACTCGGAGAAAAATTCACAACGCACGAAGAGATTTCCAAGTCTTTGCTCTAATATATAGGTTTTGGATTGAGCATACATGGAAGACCTAAATCTCAACTTTTAGTTAGATCCCCTTAATAGTACGATTTGCACTATGGCTCAAATAGAAAAAATAGAACTAGAAATCTTCCCTACGCTTCATATTCCTATCTGCGAGCTGAATGTTCCTCGGACATGCAATCTGAAAGTACTCATTGTCATCACAATTTTTGGGGGGGTCATAACTCTCAATTTAAACAAAAACCTTAGGAACATTCAGCTCTGTATACTCAGAAGCACAGCAGTCCCATAATTGCTTTGTCATTAATCATCCAAAGCCGCAAGGGGCGCTAGATGCACTTGCAAGTTCACATATGAAACCAACAACAGAATAAACAAATGCACTTTTACCCACATGTAGACTAGAAATCTTTGAGCGGCTTAAGTAATATACCTTTAGTTCATTATCAGACCTAACACAAATAAACAAATGCAGTACTACGTTAATGTGAGAACAACACTTTAAAAAACTAAAGTAACAAATTGTAAAAGCGGGACTTCACTCCTAATCATGCTTGTGGTTTTAGTTTCTCTTCCCAACGATTTTTCCTAATTCTATACACACAAAAAAAAATTGACGACAATCTCCTAATTCGGCAATGTAACTTCTCTTTTTTTTGGCTCCGTGCTACTACATTCTTTTTATAAAAGGAGGATGTACCCCCGGCCTCTGCATCTGGAGGATGCATATAGCCATATTATTAACTATTCTCAAAGACCTTACAAGGTAGTACACAAATAAGCCTCAAGCCACCATCTTGGCAATGCCTGTTGTAACTCATATCCCTTGATGAAGGGGTGCCGAATGTCCGAGCCTAATACCAAACAGACATCGCACCAAAGCTTAACATCTAAAGCCGAATGTCCCATCCAAGCCACTACTTAGACTGGGTCACACACCGGTCCGGCACATTTCCAGTGAGCACCGCACGCTGCAAGGGCCGTCACCTCCATCTTCCATCGATCCATCCTCAGAGCAGAACTGGTGCATCGACCTTACTAGGCCTCTCTGCCATCGACGCCACCATGACACCAGACAGCGTCACCCTCTTGTGCGAGTCCCTCGCCACACATCGGATGACGAGTCTCCACTGCACCACGCCGTCGATATACGCCACCAATGATGTGTAGGATGAAGCACCGCTCCACCAAATAATCCGTCCACTGGTCCGAGCCCATGTACACCTCCAAGAATGACGCCACAAGAGGGAAACGACACAATAATGCCGCCATCATCCGATCTACTGATCTAGGGTTTCCCCCGGAGGTAGCAGATAGTGGTCTGGAACTTCTCAACAGCGATGCCTCCAACAAGGGAACGACACCGAATAGTGCCGCCATCGCTGGTCATGGCAGGAGCCGAGAGCGGGTTTTCACCCAGATCTGTTCCAATAACCTCCATCAAACGTCTTGTGCCCGGATCGTCCAACACCGCGGCCGCCGCATCACCCGTCGCGAGTCCACAGCCGCCGACACATCCTCCGCCGTCCCGGGGCCGCCGCCCCCGGATCCAGCCCTCGTTGGCCGCCTGATCTCGCAGCCCCACCATGGAACCATCGAGCCCCAACTCGTCGTCGAACACCGCCCGCCGCAGAACAACGTCCGCGACCCCACCATGGAGTCGCTGAGCACTGCCCGCCGACACGGCGCACACCACATCGAGGGCGGCCAACGAGCGCAGAGAAGCTAGATCCGGCCAAGCCCGGCCAGGATCCGGCCTCTCCCCGCACTGAAGCCACTCCCGCAGCCCTGCATCTCGCCCGCGCTCAAGGCGACGCAGGCAGCGGTTGCACGCGTAACGCCGCGGGAAGGGGAAACGCCCCGTAGCCACCTTCCCCGGGGCGCACGCGGATTTCGTCGGCGGCCCCTCCAACGGCGGCGAAGCGGGGGATTAGAGGAGCGAGGGACCTGGCGGCGGCGGCGCTAGGGTTCCCCCGTGTCGCCTGGAGCGACGTGGGGACGGGATTTGTTTCTTACTGAAGGCCACGGTGATAGGAAGAGGAGGAGCAAAAGACACGACTTAAACTTTATTTTTCCGTTTTCTACGTTTGGTTCGAGAATGACATGTTTTTGCTTCTTGTTCTTCAAAAATTATGTGCAAAAATAGTCAAAGAAAGAAGGTTTGAATCCAAAGCCATATTTGACCCAATTCCAACAAGATGCACCTGCAAGAAAAAAGGTACATTGAAGACGCCAAATCGTAGCACTGACAGAGACGTTGCATTTTCTTGTTGAACAATCATGGAGTACATGCCGCAACTTGGAAGAGTCAATCTGCATGCGTAGGGTTTGGACTTGGCACTTGGAAGCAAGCAAGCAACACCTGCCATTTTTTCCCAGCCTTGGACTCTCAAGTCGTATGACACGCAGTTGAATTCCTTCATTTAGGCAGCTCAGCATCACCAACTCCAAGCTAAGGAGCCTGTCGACACTGCACACACACCCGAACGTTCCTTGGCACACATCACCTTTACTGCCTCGCCTTGACCGGCGGGAGACGGAGAGCAGTCCACGAACCAACCCAAAATCTCGCACGTTGCGACTTCATCACCAAGCAACTCGTCTCCAGCTAGCTAGCACACGTCTCCACGGAGCATCTCCCTATAAAAGGGGCGGGTAATAAACAAGTGTAACCAAACCACAACAGTCAGCCAAGCTCAGCTTCGCTCCAGTTCTTGCCCGGTTCAGCTAAGCATCCTGGGAGGTAGAGGCGACGATGGAGTACCAACCACAGAGCTTCTCCTGGCCGGCCGCGCTGGCGTCGTGGCTGACAAGCTTCTGCGGCGGCTCTGAAGGCGGCGGCCACGGCGAGCCGGTCGCCGGCGACGGCCCGACCAGGCAGATGGCCGCGGCTGCCAGGCACCTCAACGGCGCTCATAAAATCAAGTTCTCCTAGCTAGTTCTTCCAGCTTCACCTAATGGAATATACTATAATGATACAATTATGATTCGTGTGTAACCACTACGTACTTTCCCTCCTCGCTGTCTACCGTGGTGTGTGCGAGAGGGGAAGTGTGATGTAACCCTGTGTGGTGAACTTTCTTTCTTGGGTGGCGATCGATCGATGGACGGATCACGACCCAAAGTTGCAAAATAATAGGCGCCTCACGTGCCATGAAGGCGACAGCGCACTCCCAAAGCCCCGAGCTCACATGCATGCCTCCCCCCTAAAAAACAGATCCATGTTCCGCACATACAAATCGAACCGAAAACCAAGCGACCAAAACCAAAATACATACTGTACATGATCGCGCCAACTCCCGATCGGTGGTGCTGGTTTGGCTGCCTCGGTAACTCTCGCTGTCTCGCAGGAATCTCGATCGCATGAATTTTGCCGAACGAAAACAGTTGAGTTTCATCCGAATTTGTCCGAACGTACGTGCGTTCTCCGGAGTCCAGAGTCGAGACGGGGCCTCGCTTTTGCAGCTAACGACAAGCAACACGAAGCAAAGCACCAGCACGCCACTGAGCCGAGTAAGTTAATTGCCTGGCGGTGGCTAGGGGCGGACGGACGGGTGCGTTGGCCACGTGATGGCGCGCCCCAAGCAGCCAAGCTAAGCTAAACTAGGCTCAGATCTGACTGTCGATGCCCAGGATATGCTTTACTAATCCGGGCCTGATTAAGTATTAGTAGTGGTGGTAATCGGGTGGGGGAGTTGTTTACTGATCCCTAAACGGATTCCTCAGAGGGTTTGCAGAGGGAATGTTCCGCTCAGAGCTCAGACCTCAGACCTCAGACCTCAGAGGCCGGCCTGCCGGGCACGTCGGTCTCCCACTGACCTCCCTCCCTGCTGTCAATGATGGGATCCATCATACAAATCATTTCACAGATCGATCTAGATAATATATACAGTAACGTTTCGCTATGCCTCAAGAGGAAGCGGCCGGGAAGCTTCGTGGGGTTGTGCGGGGCACATGCACATGCACGCACCCAGCTTGTCGTTTTTTGCATTGTCGCTCAACGACTTTGTGCTCAGCTGCTGCTGCCGCTGAGTGCTTGAGCTAGCTAGGTCCTAGTTTTAACCCCTACTGCCTGGGCTAGGTAGCCACTGGCCGGACATGCATGCCAGGGCGCATGAACCCCAGCTAGGGCTAGGGCTACAAAGGTCGTCGTCGGCGTCGTTGCTCCATCACCTCGCGAGATTAGTTAACCAAGCAGGCGATCGATCGATCTGATCTGATCTGACGCTCGCCGCGCCATGCCGGCAGCTCGCGAGACGTCCGTGATCCGATCTCTCTTTCACGTGCCATCAGCTGGTGTGTGGTGGTGCCGTGCGGAAGGCACGAGACGCGATCGGCTGAGTGGTGTCCTAGCTGGTTCACGCACCGCGGCATGGTGAATGATGGGGACGTCGTCGTTCCCCTGAGATGAGGTGACGGACCCATGACCATGAGAGAGCCACGAGCCAGCCCCACTGCTGGCACGTGCACGGGCGGCGCCTACTACGTACGCGCGATGCACGGCAGACAGGGACGGGACAGGGGCATGCACGCAGACGATCCAGACGGATCGGGAGCGCGCACGCATGATCTCCCGGGTCCCGGCCCGGCCGGCCGGCCGGCTGTTTTGACGGTTTCTGAGACCAGCCGTGCCGATCGACCGGTAGGTAGGTAGATCTTCTCCGCGCTTGCGCTCCTCTCATTGTCTTGATCGATCGAAGTTGTAAAGCCTAAAGCCAGAGCCAGAGCATCCATCATGGCGACGCGCGGCACGGATCACGCGTGCCGTGCCGACGATCGGTGTCCCGCTGGCTCACCCGCCGGGCACATGACATGGGATCGTCCCGATAGCGCGCGGGATCATGCATGCATGCGCGCGCCGGCTGCCTACTAGGCTTAGCTGCCGCCTCCAGCGGCATGTGCAGCGGTGGAGACAGTGGGAAAGGCCGGGCTAGCGGGAGGCCCACCCACCTCCACCACAACGCCTCTCGTCGTCGGCGGAGCACGTGATCGACTACGCGACCTAGCTAGCCAGTAGCTCCCTTTCCTTTCGCTCCTCCAGAGAGGACGCGCACGGGATCTATCCATCTGCTCCGGTGGCGCCCGTTTTGTACCTCAGTTACCGGCGATCGACCGTGCATCTCCGGCGGTGTCCGTAGTACTATTACTTTTTGCCGACACGTAATTCTCCGCTCGCCGGCCGCCACGCCGATGTCTTTGCGTCAATTTGCTTGCTGTGGTTACCCTAAAAAAATTGCTTGTTGTTTACGTTGAGCAGGAGACGTGGAGGAGAGAGAGAGAGAGAGAGAGAGAGAGAGAGAGCACCCTTGCTGTTGTGCGTATAAACTTTTGCTGAAGACACGGTACAACACAAGCAGACAGACGGGCAGGCTCCCACTTTGTTAAATCCTTGCCAATCTCCCCGCCCCTCCTCTCCTCCCCTCCCCGACTCTCTCTCCCTCTGCCGACTATAATAAGCTCTGCCAGCCGAATCCGCTGAACATTCCATCCGCCAGTACTGGGGTAGTACAGAGTACCAGCCAGCAGCAAGATCCAGGCACCGTCATTCCTGCTGCTGCTGCGACGGCAGGCGGCCCCGACAGATCTCCTGAGCCCCCTGCTGTCCCGGCAATGGAGCTCTTCCAAGGTAAACACATGCCAGGAGACACTCCACCTTCTTCCTCCGTGTCTCTTTTAGCTTCTCCCTTCCGTCGATCGATGCTGACCATGGCGTGCATGCGTACTTCGCAGGGGAGGAGCCGGCCCACGATTTCCTCTCGCTCCGCGCCGGGGGCTCGTCGGCGTTCCAGCACAGGCAGCGCTCCGGCCAGCAAGGTACCGTCCGTCGCCTCTCTTTGCCTCTCCCCTTGCAAGCGCGGGCGGCCTTGGTGTTCACTCATTTGTGAATTGTGATTCTTCCTTTCCCCGCGCATGCTTGTGTCTCCGTTGACGCCGGTGTTCTTTACCTTTTCTTTTCTGTTCAATTCTCCTGCCTTTTCGCTTTGAAACCAAGCGCCGATCTTGGTGAGAGCAGAATGGCATGCATGAGCCGGTGCCTGAAGAGTGCGCATCACCTCAGCATGCATGTGTGTCAAGCTTACTAACCAATGAGCACATGACATT
The DNA here is from genome assembly GCA_963921465.1 of Triticum timopheevii. Lineage (NCBI taxonomy): Eukaryota > Viridiplantae > Streptophyta > Magnoliopsida > Poales > Poaceae > Triticum > Triticum timopheevii. The sequence continues at coordinate 465,475,217 of OY997272.1, read as the reverse complement.
TCGCTGCAGCCCTCAAGTCGCTTGAGCCAGCCAACGGCGGCAGCGCGGCAGGGGATGCCGGCGATGGCGCGGCCAGTTCCGCGGCAGGTTTGGGGCAGCACGTGCTGCCGGGCGGCGTCGGGACCTTCAGCATCAGGCAACTGCCTGACGCTCAGCGCAGGGAAGAGGCTGGCACTGGCAGGGAACCATCTGTTTCGGTGTCTCATGGCTCGAGAATGGAGATTGCGCATGAAGCACGGTCAGGAATTATGGTTCGCAGTGCTCCACCCACACCCACAATGTGGCAAGATTCTAGCACCGACAATAAGAGATCTAGAGGTGAGACGATTGGTTCAAAATGTTTTGTATTACCAGATAGAAACCAGGTACGTTATACGGGTTCAGACACTGATTGCTGTGAATGTTCAGGGTCGAGAGCGGAGGGGAGAAGCAGCGGCAGCAGTGCCGATCAGGATCCCAGCAGCCCGAGATCGAAGCATTCCGCTACCGAGCAGCGACGGAGGACCAAGATAAATGACAGGCAAGCTAACTGAGATCAAAATTCCATAGTGAATTGCATTGTGCAGAGTGCACAGGCTAGAACCTTATAACACATTAGCAATAGATAGAAATAGTGAGCTAAGCATAATTTGTTCATGAGTAAACACGTGCTGCATGCTATTCCGGAATAATTTGTTCTTAGGATATGATCGCAACCTTCTAAGAAGTGTCTGTCCATGCTCTATTTCAGGCTTGACATACTCCGAGACCTCCTGCCGAACTGTGATCAGAAGAGGGATAAAGCTTCTTTCCTTCTGGAGGTTCACACAACATCTTTGTAAATTTCGCACATCAGTCAGCAGGTTATACTTGCAAATTTTCACCACGTGGAACATTTTTTATTGCAGGTCATTGAATACATACGGCTCTTGCAAGAGAAATGCCAAAAATATGAGTCAGGCATTCCTGAACAGAACGACGTCGATGCCAACTGCATGCCATGGGTATGTATAGACATTGTACAATGTGTGATGTTTTTACCAGAAATAAAGACATGGTAACTTGATTCTAACCTTACTTTCTCCTTCAACCTTTTTATTCTTGGCAGGACAAAGTGTACTACAGATCACGTTGGAGGAACACACAGGTAAATTCCATAACAAAAATACTGGAATTGCAGATGATAGAGAGCACAAAGTTATATTTTACTCGTGATAAATTCCTTTTTTAAGTGAACCCATCATATATCAATGCCAAGTGCCTTCATTTATATCTTTTATCCTGATTTCACAGAACATCGGTCAAGTCCAAGGAGGAGGCTTATCAGCTACCACAGAGGAAATGAACAAAGAGCAATACAGTTCCAAGGGCATTGCAAGTGCACCTGCTGCTTCTCTCTTCAACACACAAAGTGCAAGAGAAATCAGCACAGCCCCCAGTTCCTCCCAGAACATAGCAGGTATTTGGCAAATTAGTCATATGCTTTTATGTTCACCTTCTGCATTATTTAATTACGTTTAAATAGTCAGGGTTCTCTGTAAATGGTGAGAGCTATATTTACCATGCCTGGTGTCTTAAAATGCAGAGAACAGTATGCCTACCAATCAGCTACCGTGGCTAAGTATGTCAACCATGAACCAAAACTGTGATGCAAGCAACGGACTGCTAAGCAAGCATGATACACAAATGCCGCAAGATGACAGCCAGAGTCTTTCTAGTGCTTACTCCCAAGGGTCAGCCCCTAAACTGTTTTTGCTTACATAAAGCTGCCACTAGAAATGTATATAGCGTAACTAACTGAGCACTGCTTTCACTTGCGACAGGTTGTTACATAAACTGAAAGAAGCTCTACAGAAGTCGGGAGTAGACCCATCTCAAACTAAAATATCCGTAGAGATCAATATGGATAGACGTGCCAGAGCCAATGCTCATATACATGACAGTTCAAAGGTACAATGATGCATCGATGTACCTGCGTTTACTGATCAAAGGGGAAAAGATCGCTTAAGAAAGTTTCTAAATCATGTTATGACTTGTTCATTGTTCTCAAAAACTAGAGAGCAAGCATTTACCCAGTATTTTTGCTTCATTTCATAGGCTAACGAAGGCAAAGAACCTGTCCAGGTAGCCAAGAGACTCCGGTGCGACTGAAGCTACAACTCCATCCCGCACTGGACAATTCATTCATCGTGAAGTCCAGAGAAGGACTTTGCAGCAGCATGACCACAACTGATGCAATTCTTTTATTTATATTGCAGTTACATTTTACTAACCTAAGCTTCATTCATATACCAAGGAAAGCTGTTATTGGGAGAGCAGCAGAATTCTTCCGGATTTTCTTATTGCTGATTTTGTAAATGCAGTTCAGATTCTTGTACAATGTGTGTGTATTTCTCCCTCATTCAACTCAATTTTTTCTTATGTTATTATAGAAGAGGTCCTTGGATGCAGCTTGTATCGAAAGCTATAATAACAATTCAACTGATTTGTCATACACTGGAGTGATCTATAATGCCATTGTATCAGCCTTTCATGATCCCATCCATTGAATTTACAACTAAATGCGTAGCAACGACTGTACTATACTAAACCTGTGAATAAAGATTCAAAAACATCAATGGATCATGGAGATGTTCGGGTATATCAGATTGCGTTTCCCTTTGTGGTGGGTAAGATTGGAGCAAGTCTCACATCACCTGGCGCTCGGCCGCATCCGCGACGATGGGCAGGCGCGGCGTGATCCCGAGCAGGCAGGCGCCCCCGCCGTAGACGAGGGAGACGAGCAGGAAGAGGAAGACGGTGTTCTCCAGGCTGGTGAAGATGTCGAGCCCGATGCCGCCGCCCGAGGGCGCGAAGGACTGCGCGAGGAGGTCCGGGACGATGAGCAGGACGTCGAGCGCGACGGCCTGCATGGCGTTGAAGCGGACGAAGCGGGAGAAGGCCTGCTGGTTGCGGACGACGGCGAAGTAGAGGGTGATGAAGAGGAGGAAGGGCGTGAGCGGCGAGGAGTGGAAGAGGCGCGCGGCGGGGCCGAGCGGGCTGAGCACGGCGTTGAAGAACGGGTACTGGGCCACGAGGAAGCGGCCGTGGTGCGCGCCGTCGAGGAACGGGTAGAGGTAGGCGACCGCCGCCACCAGGCGGTCCGGCGCCCCCACCGTGTCGCTGTTGTCGTTGTTGGCGCGCGGCGGCGGGGCGAGGGGGCGGCGGGGGAGCAGCGCGGCGGCCGACGAGGAGGAGGGGCCGAGGAGGAGGGGGAGGCGCGCGCGGGGCGCGGGGGGGCTGAGGAGGGACGGGGCCGCGCGGTGGAGCGGGCGCGGGGACGAGAGGAGGAGCGCGACGGCGGAGGCCATGGCGCGCGGGCGGGGGAGGGCTGGGGATTTCTGCGGGGCGTGTGTGAGGGATGCGGCGGTGGAGGTGGAGGCGGTGGCGGAAGGGCGTTTGGCTTGGCGGCGGCGGCTGCTTGCCTCCGGGCGAGCGGGTTTGGGGAGTGGGAGCGGAGATTTTTGTGGAGTTTTGGGGGATGTGGCCGAGTCGGGGACGAGGAGATTGGTTGGTGCTGCCGACCTGCTGCTGCCGTGGTGTGGGAAGGAAGGAACGGAGGCCGGCCACCGGCGTGGTCGTGGGCCGAGCTGCGGCGTGCCGTGCTGCGCTGTTGAAACTTGAAAGGCCGGAAAGTGGGGGAGTGGCCGCTTGCTGACCAGAACAAACGGATCCAGTGTTCTCACCCAATTAGTTGCTGCCAACGCACAAGTTTTATTCCTACGCAATTAAGTATTCAAGTGTATTTTTTTATTTTTCATATTTATTCATTTGGGCTTTGTGTAACATACCGGTAAATGCCAAAATTAATTTTCAATAATATCTAACTTATTTTCCCCAAAATTCAAAAGTTCAAAGAAAATTACAATGATGTCAAAACATAAATGAAAAAAGCTTCCTAGTTCATATTCCAATTAATTTCAGAAACTATCAACAAACCTTTCACATGAATTTCATTTGTTTCAAAGAAATTACACATGAATTTCACAAAGAAGTTAATTATTTTGGCCGGCCGTGTGGCCCGAATTGTCAGTTGTGTCTCCAGGCATGGGAGACAGCGGCCCACCTTTGCAAGGACGACCCCTTGTCCTTATCGTCTGGAACCACGTGTCCGGATGCATGAGGAGTTACCATGGTATGCCTTCCTGCCAGACTCTGGCGGAACGTGTGTACTTTTACATGGACCCGTATTTCGCATTATGAGGTGGCAATGTTTGCTTACGAGGCCATCAAAGCAAAGAGAGATGGCGTTTGCTGGAGACATGCCACTGGGTGCATCGGCTGAGCAGTCTTGTATTTTTTTGGTTTCTTTACGCTCTGTTTGGATGTAGACACTCTGTTTGTTGGAGCCACGCCACTGGGAGAGGAACGGGGCTGGGAGAGGGTCGTTCAGGGGATGGCTGACCGGCGGCGAGGGCTCATGGGCCAGAGGCGGGTAGGGGAGATTAGGGAGGATTGGGGGCTCGGGGGGGGGGGGGGGGGGGGGTGAACCATAAGGAGAAGGCCTACATGATTCAGGGGAGAAGGAGGGCGGCGGGGATGAAGGAGACGTACAGGAGACGGGGGAGAAGGCGGAAGACGGCGGGAGATGAGCACCGACCCGCGCCGCCTCTCCTTGCTATTCGTGCCTGCTCTGTTTCTTGTTTTGGGGAAGGGAAAAAGAGGTAAAGGGAGCCGGGATTGGGCAATTTCACCTGAAAACTGACCGGGGAGGAGAGGAATTCGCGCGGGGACTCGCTAGTCTTGGCGGGCTGGGTCCAATATCGGGCTATAATTCCGCTACTGAATACTCAAGACATCCAAACGCTGGCATTCAGTAGTTACAGATGCCCAATGTCAATACTACCTCCCAATGCGTACATCCAAACATAGCGTTAAGGGGTTTTGCAATCGTGTGCATATTTTTTCCATCATTTCCTTTTATACAAAGGATCGTCATTTCCTTCTATATGAAGGGTGCTCCTGCCGGCCCTCGGAACCACACGCACACACATTTCAATCATTTAATCAATTTCAGAAACATTTCATGTATATTTCATATAAATTTAAATCATTTCATACACATGTCAACAATCAATTTTATATGTCTAGGAAGTGTGAAGCTTGTATTTTTTTTCCTTTTTTCAAACCGTTTTAATTCACCTTGGTGATGCCAGACTGAACCTTGAGATACATAAGAGTCATGGAGCCAACGCAGTACCTTGTGCTTTCCCCAAAATAATCCCCATGACCACTACCCCGTGAAGAAAATGGAATAAAACTGACACATTTGGCTTGAGCTCCGGCCAGCACTCGGCCAACACCTTGTGCCGCAGGCAAAGGTGCTACAATTCAGATGCAGATGCTACAATTCAATCTAGGAACAAAATTCACGGACAGGATGATGACTTGGAATTCCCTTCTTGTTATGAAGCAGAAGGCGCGCTTAACTTCCTTGCTGCGGGCAATAACAACATCATTCTTGGCCATCATCTATGTTGCCTGCAAACAACTTCATCAGCAGTACCATATGCTGAAACCGTCGCGACTTATAATAAAGTACTCTGTAACTTAAGTTACTGACTACTCACTCCGTCTCAAAATGTAAAATGTTTTTTGACACTAACATAGAGTGGAAAAACGTCCTACATTTAGATAGGCCGGGGAGTCCCGCCTTTTCGAAAAGAAAAGAAAAGTTATCGACCTTGCTTGCGAAGTTTCAAAATGCCGATGAGCATATAGCAGACAGTTGAAGAAGATAGCGTTGTCGCCGTTAATGCCCATGGAGACACGCCCATTGAACATCAACAATGACCAACCGGATGAACATAGCATACACTTGGGTCGTGTTTGGTTGTCATCTCAAACTATAAGCATAGGGCGTGCTTTGCCGCGCCGTCGAGACCTTGAAAAACTCTGAACATTGCATTGGCATGTATCGACATCTCTCTACAAAAAAATGACCATCTAGTTGATATACCATGCACAAAAATTGATTATTTAATTGATATTGCGGCAACAAGTTCATAAAAAGTGACAATTTAACAGCCATTCATGATAAGAAGTGCACAAAAACTGATCATCTAACTGGTATTCACAAAAACAAGTACAGATGCAAGCACCGCATCCGCATCTCACAAAACAACACTCTTGTCAAACATACTGTCTGAACAGGCTAGTCTCCACGACCACACGACAGCCAACACTGATGTAAACAACGATGAACATTGCAGATGGGCATCAAATTTATTTAGCTCTATGATAGCCCAAAAACACAGTCATGCTTCTTTTCTGCTGACCGGTGGATGGAATGGCTCTGCTAATTGATTTTTAAAGGAAATAAAAACGGTTTGCTACTAAATGAACCTGAAATCGTTTTATTTACTTGCATGTCGTTTTTTTTCTCTTGGTGGGTCGCTATTTGCTATTACCTCCAATCCATAATAAGTGTCGCAGTTTTGAAATAACCCCAGTTCAAAACTGCAACATTTATTTTGGATAGGAGGAAGTAGCTATTTTTTGAATAACTGTTAATTTTGTGAATAATGTCATGTTGGGTCAGGCATTATCATTTTGAAGATGTCGTTTTCCCTTTTCTTTTTCTGAAAGGTTTGGTTGGGAGGGGAAAGCATTGCTGAAGCTTGAACTCGATAACAAGTTGTTCAAGTATCTTTGCATATACCTCAATAGCTTGTAAATTTCTTCACATTTGTTGTCCCATAGGATGCTGTGGATTCATCTCAGCATTTCATCCACTGTATGCTTGAAGAATAGCAATATCTTTTAGCATACTCTTAAAGAAAGAGTGAGCTTCAGGAAGCAATAAAGGTCCCTATTACTTGGAAAAAGAAAAAAAAAGCCATGAAGTAAAAGGCCACACGAGTAAAAGTACCACTGATGTGCAATTGCTTTGGCAAGTCAAATTAACAGGCCTAGCTTTGCATTATTGCTCTCAACTACTCCCTCCGTCCCCTAATGTAAGACATTTTTTGACACTAGTGTAGTTTTAAAAAACGTCTTACATTATGGGACGGAGGGAGTAATACAGTATTGGTACAATGGTGCCTACATGATCAATTACTACAGTAGGAAAAATGAATGAAATAAAGTCAACTATATTTTGGAAATTTTGTATATAGAACTACAGAAATACATCATGTACACTTTCGTCAGTAAGTAAGAGTTCCTTCATAAATCAATGATCTTGGTAATAAGCATAGGATTCTTTGTCCAAAAATCATCATAGTGTTGACTCAAAAATAGCACATGTTATACAAATACAATAGAATGCAACCACTCTGATTCAAAGGGGGGGGGGGGGGGGTTGTTAGGAAGCAATACAGGGAGAGTACAATATTGTAGTTGGCTCAATGCATGAAGAAAACAACAGCTCGAAATGCACCTGGACTTTTTTGGGTATTCTTCATATGGTTTATTCCTATATGATGGTTTCAAATTAGAAATATATACATATCAATGAAGCATGGCGTTGTCACTTAAACGTTCATTGCTCCAGTCGATTCTAAAAAAGCTGGTTACCCCGCACTACGAATGAAACCAATAAGTACATTAAATATCAATCTGAAGCGTTACTCTCATGAGCTTACCTTCCTTGGATTGCCCTAGCTTCAAGCTAGCTAGGCTCCAAGTAATCCTGCAATGCAAACTCAATCAAACAATCATAAATTTGTGGACAAATTTACAAATTTATGATTCATAGGTGGTCTGCATATGAGAAAATTCAGAGAAGTGCTAAAAATTTATGCGTACTAATGTGAGCCAAGAAAAATCACTGACAACTATGTTTACACTTAATTGCACGAACGTATTTAACAACAGGGCCTGTCTATCTGTGAAACTTTATGCATATTCTAAAGACAAATTCATAAACTGTCGAGGATCTCATCTTCTTATATACTCCATCAAATATAAATCAAAGAAACTTTAAAAAAAGATTGGTCAAACACACATGAAGCAGGAAAAAGGGATCTGATTTGTTTTAGTTAATCAATGAAATTACCACATCCAGATCTGGGCCACAAGAACTTACAATTCAGTAAGATACCACATGAGTGAAGATGGAGTTCGTTGCCATTGGGAATGAGGAGGGCCATGGTGGTAGCGCAGCAGGACCGTTGCCCGCGCAGCTCCACTCCCCTCTGGCGTCTGCGTAGCTCCAATGTGACCCCCCCTCCCCCCAAGCCACCACGCCGCTTTCATCAGAAAAGACCAGAAAGCCCACAACACAGGGGCACTTACATATATAGGGCCCACAAAACTGTAGAGGCCTAGGGAGGCGACCGGTCAAAATCGGAAGACAAAATCGCTAATGTTGCCCTCAATTGATTCTCAGTTCTCTAAATCCAGGGAGCTTGGTGTTTTAAAGGATTCAGCGTATCCGCAGTCGAGCAAGCAAAGGATCTCCTGGGGCCCTGCCCAGCAATCTGTAAACAAAACAATTGCGCCTAAACTGAAACTAAAGAGCAGAATAAGCTGACAAACATTGGCTCAACGTGAGTCTAGACTTGTTCCACCGGGAACCTGGAAGAAAAGAACATCACTTTCAGAAAGTATCATTGCCTGCCTTTCGGAAATTTCAAGCCGTCGCCTTTCATTAGCAACTGCACATACACCACCTATGAAACACCAATTCTCAAGGCCACTCAACAAGTCTGAGGGAAAGCAGTCACCATTTCTCAAATCATTCAATCCAACTCGCTTTGCAAAATATCAAAATTTTGTTGATTTTCCATCACAACAATTCTGTAGAAATCTGTAACCAACACAGCCAAAGCCTCAGTCTCTCCTCTCAAGCCGGATATCAAGGAAGAGAAGAATGCCAACACCCTACACTGTCTAGTGCTTGATAAATTAGGCTGGATAGCGGGCTCGATAAATTAATCGAAGTATATGCTTCTATTTTTCCTCCCAACTGTATTCAGATTTCTTCCAGAAAAAAGTTTCAATTCCCCGTCTAAAACCAGCCGACCACCCTCCATCGGTCATTATGTCATAACCTGACACGCAGGGCATGTAAAGTAACAGAAAGGAACCAGCACACTGTTCGTGAGAAGATGTGAAATTCAAAACAGAACTGAGAATTATTCCATGGAAGTACTTATTATTGATATGTAGGACAAGAAACTTGCATGATATCTTATGACAGCACATCCCTACAAAAGAGAACACAGACTACAAAACTACACGGTTCGGAACTAAGTAACACAAGCTTATATGAATGAAACAAGCAAACTAGAAAACGCATGGTTCACAGTTGAACCCCTAGTAGTTGATACAACACGCGGGTATCATGCTGATTGCACATGTCACACTTGTAGGTCTTGTAGGTCGAAATTTCAGTACGAGGTCCTGCCATCACCCTCCATGATCATGTCCTTAAAAGCACCACCGCTTGGGATCATAGGCAGCACGTGCTCCTGATGCGGGACAATGATATCCAACAAGTATGGCCCTGGGGTCTCAAGCATCTTCTTGATTGCTGCAGTGACTTCGCTCTTCTTCGTCACACGAACTGCCGGAACATTGAATCCTTTAGCAATCGTCACAAAATCTGGATATATCTCACTCTCATTTTCTGGGTTGCCAAGGTATGTGTGCGCCCGATTGGCCTTGTAAAACCTATCCTCCCACTGCACCACCATTCCCAGATGCTGGTTGTTCAATATCATCACCTTCACTGGGAGGTTCTCAATACGGATCAACGCCAACTCCTGAATGTTCATGAGGAAACTACCATCACCATCAATGTCAACAACTGTAACACCTGGGTTGGCCACAGCAGCGCCAGCTGCAGCTGGTAACCCAAATCCCATTGCCCCCAAACCAGACGAAGACAGCCACTGCCGTGGCCGCTTGTAAGTGTAATACTGAGCCGCCCACATCTGGTGCTGCCCAACACCGGTGGCAATGATCGCCTCCCCTTTTGTCAGTTCATCCAGTACCTGGATAGCATATTGCGGCGGGATGGCCTCGCCAAAAGTCTTGAATCCTAGAGGAAACTCCCTCTTCTGCTGATCCAACTCCTTGTGCCATGGACCAAAATCCAGACCCTGTTGTGCTTTGCTCCCATTTAATAGAGCATTCAACCCCTGTAAAGCAAGCTTAACATCTGCGCAAATGGAGACATGTGGCTGCTTGTTCTTGCCAATCTCAGCTGGGTCAATGTCAATGTGCACAATCTTGGACCTGCTTGCAAAAGCCTCGATTTTCCCAGTCACACGATCATCAAACCGCACACCAAATGCAAGCAACAGGTCAGCCTTATCGACTGCATAATTTGCATACACAGTGCCATGCATCCCAAGCATGCGCAGAGACAGTGGGTCGTCGCTGGGGAAGTTGCCAAGGCCCATCAGAGTAGTTGTAACTGGAATCCCAGTGAGCTCAACAAAGCGGCGCAACTCCTCGCCAGATGCAGCGCAGCCGCCACCAACATACAGAATTGGGCGCCGTGCCTCACCAACAAGACGCAGGACCTGCTCAAGAGATTCAGTAGATGGTGGCTTGGGCAGGCGGGCAATGTACCCTGGCAAACTCATCGGCGTGTCCCAGACGGGCACAGCCATCTGCTGCTGGATGTCCTTGGGGATATCAACCAGCACCGGCCCCGGGCGGCCAGAGGATGCGAGGAAGAAGGCCTCCTGGATGACGCGGGGGATATCCTCCACGTCAAGGACCAGGTAGTTGTGCTTGGTGATGGAGCGCGTGACCTCCACTATGGGCGTCTCCTGGAACGCGTCCGTGCCGATCATGCGGCGGGGGACCTGGCCCGTGATGGCGACCATGGGGATGGAGTCGAGGAGAGCGTCGGCGAGCGCGGAGACGAGGTTGGTGGCCCCCGGGCCGGAGGTGGCGACGCAGACGCCGACGCGGCCGGACGCGCGGGCGTACCCGGACGCCGCGAACGCCTCCCCCTGCTCGTGGCGGAAGAGGTGGTTGGTGATGACGGGCGAGCGCGTCAGCGCCTGGTGGATCTCCATGGACGCGCCGCCGGGGTAGGCGAAGACGTCGACGATGCCGCATCGCTCGAGCGCCTCGACGAGGATGTCGGCGCCCTTGCGGGGCTCGGACGGGCCCCAGGGCCGGAGCGCGGTGGCGGGAGGCGCGGCGGAGGTGGCAGCAGCGGGGGGCGCGGCGCAGCACCTGACGATGCGGGCGGGGAGCGCGCGGCGCGAGGCGGGCTGGTGGCGCGGGAGAGGCTGGCGGGCGGGTTTGGGCATGGCGGCGGCGGCGGCGGCGGTGGCGCCCGAGAATGCGACGGCGGGGGAGGTGGCTGCGGCCATGGCGGCGGCGAGGGTTTGGGCGAGGGGAGAGATTTCTGTGAGGCAGAGAGAGGGTTGGAATTGGGGAGGGGTGATGGTTTTGTCTTTGGCGCTGTCACGCGGCGGGTGAGTGTGTGGTTCAGATGGGACGCCACTCGTTTGTTTGGGGTAGCTTTTTTATGCAAAAAGGCTGATGCTCATACAAGCAATTGATTTGGACCTGTTGTGATATCACCAGAGATCTCATATCTATGGCTCACCGAGGGCATGGCCAATGCATAGCTTCAAGCGCACTAGGGGTTGGGGCGCGCCATTGCGCGCCTCTTGAGGCATTCATCTGCGGTGCAAGGTTTGCTGCCGCCCATTGATCTAGCTCGTTTGGTCCACATTATGACATTCACCCATTTGCTCATGGACATGAGCATTCCTAGTAATGCTATTCATATGTATCAGTAAGTGAGATGGATAAGCCTAGAAATAGTAAGATAATACGAGCTGATGTCCATCAAAGTGATTGTACTTGTGTGTGGATTGATATTTGCTAGGAAAGCAAGAATGTATATAAACACAGAGGCAGCAGAGAAATTATGAGCTCAGATCCATTATACAACCATTACAGTTTGTACAAAAGTAGTGTAGCACGTATGTTTGTATTTATAGTACAGGAAAGAAGAAGTACCGACAACTCTTATTACTATCACAACATTAAATTGATCAGCCGCTGCTCAAGAGCTTTGCATGTAAGATCAGTTCCAGAGGCGAGATGGTCTGCCCTCAGTTCATACCGGAGTGTCAACAACTGGGCTTCATCAGCATTGCATGCTTGCTTCTTCCAAAACTGTTCAGAAAATTTATGAAAAACAACACAATGTCTTTGTCTTAGTAATAGATTTACTAAGATCTAATTTATTTCAGATGTCCGATCATTTGAAGGTAACCCCACTAAAATTTCCTAGGTAGAAATCTCAGTCCCCTTTAAATTAGGAACAATAACAGCAAAGGACACCATGCTTTGAATGATATTTTTTTTCACAAATGTCACTGGGGGGCTGATAATCCTCTTGCAAAGATTCACAAGCCATTGGCCAGAAAAAACACTGAATACAACAAAAGAGGATGAGAGCATAATTCAGAACTCGAGCGAATTTCCCTTCACTCACATCGAATTATAACATCATATTAGGAGTACATACCTGCAGAATATTATCCTTCCGGGTTTATGATTGCTCTCCTTAAAGAATGACAGTAGTAACTCCCTCCAAAAAATGTTACGGTTTTGAAACACCGTCGACATCAACTAAACAAGCAATCTTAACACTGTATCTAGCACCTCTCCAACATGTCGTTCTATTGCAGTCACGATACTTGCCGTTGCAGAGCAGCTGCTCATCCTCGCCATCGTCAAGGCTCGCCAGGCCGTACTTGCTCTGCTCGCCATCGTAGTAGTCCTCAATGCAGCCCATGTCCATCTCACGGGCATCGTGGAAGAAGCCCCGGGTGAGCAGGCGAAGGTTGTGCGCCCAGAACACCATGAGTCACAGCAGCCGCCACATCATGTGTGGTAATGTTCAACGACTTCCTCTTAAGAAGTACATCAGCACATATCCAGGAGATTCTGTATCATCCCTTTAGATGCAAAATCAAATTATGATACTAAAAAGACAAATATATGGAGGTAAGAAAGGTTTAGAAGGAATAAATTACACTACATGCCTCAAGTCTAGGTGCAGGTACCGAATAAAGGAGTACACAGCAAACAGTCAAGTAAGCTTACCGATTCCAAGATGAGTGTCTACACTCGCATATCTTGATGTTCCTGTCAAGTTCTTGCTCTCTCTGATTACTTGGTAACAGCTGAAGATTAGCGATTATTCTGACAATATTGTGTAACTCACCCAATTATCATCAAGTATATCAATAAGAGATGATGATATTACCAGTATGACTATGGAATGTGGTGGTGTGTCAATGTATCTCTGTACTTTCATCGTGTTAGATCAATGGAATGCACGAACTCAACATGATTGATCTAACAAAAACGAAGTCACTTAAAGTCCACATGATGAGATGGAAGAGACTAAAACGAAGCTGGACCAAAGTAATGAAACCAAGGGAATATCAAGTTTTAATCATATAACATACCATTTTATCAGCAAGCATGAAAACATTTTTTAGAGGTAACTTCCTGTTAGAAAACCCAAAAAAAAATCCTCAAGGTCTAGCCACATTGTAATCACAAAAGCACTTGAAATTTCTGAATTCCAGCTGCAGAACAAAAGGGAATATCAGTTGGTTCCTTTGTGAATAAAAGAGACTGGGCTAAGCAAGAGAAAGCAAGCAAAAATAAAACACATATGTTGCTTCCTCCTTGGAAGTATTCTATATGGCTTTGACTCATACAACAAATGTGGATGTTTTGTCTGAGATGTGATTTCCTAGCTAAATAGCCGATGTTCCTCCTCTCTCATCTCAATCAAGAACATGAAGCAAATAAAATGTATAGATGTCAAAATAGAAATTACTTGTAAACTCAGTATGGTTCAATCAAATTATGGCTCCAATAAAAGAACATGAGTAGGCCTTACTGTGTATTCAGGAAAATCAAAGAAATAGATAAGTTCTTGGATAATAAAATGGAACTCAACCAATACTATAAAATAAACCAGAATTGCAGATAATAAAATACAGATTATGCATGTGTATTTAATTTGCAGAGAAAAAATTTATAGGCGAGTTGTTCCTAATGCCAGAATAACATCGGTAGAAGAAGCAGCTACATATCAAAACTGCTGGAGGACTTTGTGCCATGGAAGAAATGTAAAAAATTAGTGAGCATTGGCAGCAAACCAGGCAATGGAAGGGAGGACCTTACATTACCTCCAGCAGTTTGCTGCTAGGTTCCAGAAGGATGCAACATAAGCGGCAAGCAAGAGAACTCTGGAAGCACATACAAAGTATTTGCTGCAGTAAACTATGTTAAACAAGAACATCCTACTTCTTATCCAAACATTTAGTGTACATGATTGTGCACGATATTTAAGTGTTAATGCCCCATAGGGCAATTTCAGGTTCAGATCTCTGTAACAGTAGTTGATTTTTTAGTATACTAACCATTGTTTAGGCAAATGTCGGGAGATCCATGAGAAGCAAGGTTATATGATAATGTCAGGTTGAAACTGTAATCGTTGCATTCAGTACTTTGTTTATTAAGTCCTTTTCAGTTTAGTGAACTGAGACCATGCAGTTTTGTCAGAAGAATGCTTTTTTCCTCAGACAAATTTGTCGCAGACAATCATTAGCTAACATAGGTGCTCTTCTGACAAATTTGCAAGAAAGAAAACATCATCTTTCCCACAGCTGGTGAGAGACGAACAATAACAGGAACTGAAGAAAGTAACATACGTAGTCAGGAACAAAGTTTTAGAGTCGATATAATAATCTGAATTAGAAGAAAGACGCTACATTAATCAAACCATATAAAGCATGCTATCTGGTTTGGCAGCGACCGGTGAACCCTAGCTGGTCGCCGCAGCCAGAGGCGGAGGGAGGAGCAGCTGGCAAGCACGGCTACGAATTGAGATCCAATACATGTAGTAGTAGTATATGAAGTAATAAGGTAGCATATATTCCAGAACAACTATCTGAGCATAGCATAGCTTGGAAATTTCACTAATATAGAAAACTGTGAGCTACAAATTTAGATGAAGGAAGGAAAAGAAATACATGAAACATACAGTGACAAGCTCTGCTATAGTTTCAGAATTGAGCCCGGCATCAACCAGCTCTTCCTCGAGTGTCCTGCAAGTGACTCCATACATGCTTGACCATTTGAGCATCTGTTACCAGCAGCAAATCATAGGTGCACTTTGAAGAACAAAAATGTAGTCTGGAATCATAGTGGCAAAGCTCAATAGTGCCTTGCTTCAGAACATTGATGTTTATTTTCCCTTTCTGCACAAAGTATGAGCCTGCTCCCTCTGCATTTGAAGCAGAAAACTGAGAACTCATCAATTTGGCAGGCAATAACTAATGACAACAAAATTGTAATAATTGCAGCAAATGAGATAAACATGACCATACAGAGGATGTTAGGCTAAAAGATAGAATGATATAAACCATGATAATAACAAAGATCAGATAGCACAAGAAACTTCCACACAAGTCTAGTAGTGTAAATATTGTATCTATTGGAACTTCAATATCATTTAGTTCAAGGGAATACTCTCTTCTATATCTGTAAGCAAACACTAAAGTATTAAACTATGGAAATGTAACAAACCTTCTAGTTTTCTAATTAGTGGGGCTTACTGGACGAAAGAGAATATTATGATTCCCAGTTTTAGCAGACAAGAAGTACAAGATCAATATGTGTATCACACCAGGAGAAAACATGCATTTAGTATGACAGTAACTATTAGGAAAATACTTGGCTGCTTAAATTACATTAATTTCCGGTGAACCTCCACATGGCAGCTGATAACAAACATAGACATCTCTTGCATTCGACACCCTTTTCATTTCTAATTCCATTTAATAAATTTCCTTATGATTTTTTAAACCATGAAATTGGCATTGTTTGACAGTTGATCAGAAGAAGACCTATAGTATCATAGAAACATCACATGTGAGAGAATATAAACTTCTTTACAACTGCCTAATTTTCTATCATAGAGCAATAACAAAATTACGTGTCAACATTTCAGGTCAAGGTGGGTGAAAGGGTAATATTGCATAGCCAGAGACAGACAGAATAAGGGTGTATGTGCTGCTGTACGATGCGGCACAAGAAATATGAGACAGATGAAATTTTATTACTCGAAACAATCTTGATTGAAAAGACAATGGAAGAGGAGGTGCTAGGTGGGAGCCTTTGCCGCTGCTGCTGCCATGGATCTGCAGCTCTTGGGAGAGGGGCGCAGCTGGTTCCATCTATCATGCAAAAGAAGAAATTGCCTCAGAGACTTCTCCCTTTTTAGGAGAACTGTATCAAACACCTGAGTTATACAAACCAAAAAGTACGAAATTAGCAACTATCGGTACTTCATTCACATTCAGTTATATGAGTTCCATCATTTACAACCTGCAATATTTAACTCTTGCTAGTCCTTAGAGCTAGAAGTACACATATTAGATTGGGAAGATCACATTCAGTTAGTCCAAATTAATCAATGAACTACTCAACTAAGTTCGCTTGTGTGCACAATAATATGCACCCATCAATGATCTGGCTATGCAAACATCTATAATTTATAATTTTCTAGGATCCTCGGGTCCAAGTATACCTTCACTAAACTGCTGCTCAGGTTGGTCACCTCGGATCACATAAGTGCCTACAACACTTTCAGTAACAGACTTGCTAAAACTTCTTACTACTGGCACGCTTTCATGCAAAGTAGGCTCGATCAAAGAGCATCAAGGGAGAGTGAGTACCTACAAATTCTGAAGATCTCGAACGTAACCTCCTGCAGGTGGCACACCGAACGAGAAGGGGGCAAGGCTGCTGGATCAAAATCTCGACGTCCTCCGTCATCCTTTAATCAGACTACTCAACTCATTTTCATAGACCTGAATTAAATTTTAGAAAAAAGAAATTTCATGACTACATAGATGAGATGGTCTAGAAGTAGGGGAGGGTGTGTACCTACGTCAACAACACAGTGAAGTATACGGAGAAAAGGTCCGTCATGCACTTGCCTCAACACGACGATTAATCGGAAGAACTATCCTCCGCACCTGGAGCGCTCAGTCCTGTAGGTAGTCTAGTATTTAAAACAACTCCATTCTAACTGCAAGAATGCACATCATATATGAAGCAGATGGGATTGAAGCAGCTTCTCCTCTCCATGAAACATGCACAAAAGTAGATGGCACGCATCACATAAGGGGTGAAGAAAACCAGATAAGTGGAGGGATTAGTACCTCCTGTCTGCTCGGTCGTCATGGGCAAAGAAGGGCTAGGGTTGGGGATGCTTCACGAATAGGAGAGATGTTCTCCTGCAGCACAGAAGAGAGGGAGCTTTATGAACAACATCAACTCCACATCGAAAACTGAGATAGAGAAGTGATGGAGAGGGCACCTTCTTCATGGCGTTGGCACCAGGGTTAGAGCTGCAATGAGCACCCTCTTCACACGGCTTGAACCTGCACATCGGGGCGCTCGCGCCGCCTTGGTCGTGGATCCGGACCTGCTGCTCGATCTGGAGCGAAGGGAAGGCGATGACGTTGTCGGTGATGACGATAAGGGGAGGGAAGGAGAGAAGGGGTGGGGCGCAGGCTGTGGGGGAGGGCGCTGGCGGCGGCTATGAGGGAGGGCGCGGGCCGGTGAGTGGTGGTGGCGGCAGACGAGGGAGAGAAGGAGAGGAATCAGGGGATGGGGATTGGGGGAACGTGGGCTAGGGTGGGCGATCCACTTCTGGCTGTTCCTCTCTCCCTTCTCCAGTACGCCAATCGCAACTTGACTTGTGTCGACGTGGCTGCAACCAGCGTTGGCCCTTGATGCACACCTTATTGTTTTGGATGACCCATATGTCATGTAGGATTGGATATCAAAATAATATGTTTGAATAACGTTACGGGATCATCTGCAAGAGGCGGGTGTTTGGGACGAAATAATATGGTCTGACGCATAAAGCTGAAAATGTTGAAGTAAAAAAGTAGGCATGCATGTATTATGAGAGTCTGCTTTTTATTTTTTGATGAAGCCCACTAGTAGTAACTTGCATTGGGAAGAAAAAAATAATGTATATGCCTCAAGCTACCTTTTATTATGCAGCATATGTATGCATATGTCACCACTGTACATGCTCATACGAATGGTCCACGGGGGAACAACTATAGGCCGGCCAATTAGTTGTGTTGCTCGATTTTGATCCGTTCAATCCATTTTTTTAATTTATTGTATTCGTTTTCTTTTTTTGTATTTTTTGCTAGTTTTCTTCGGGGTTTTTCTTTGTTATATTTTTATTTTCTTTGTTTTTCAATCTTTTTTCTCTTTATTCTTCCTCTTTATACTTTGGTATTATTTTTTCGTTGCTTTTTTGGGTTGTTTTATTTTGGGCGACGCTACGCGTCCACCGGCGAAAATTGAAAAAGGATTCGCCATCTTCCTGACCATTAGATGAACACATTAATGACCACCCGATCTACGAACGTAAGCAGCCACCCTTTTGCAATAAGAGCGGTGTTTTTGCAATAGTCTGCTTGTTGCAATTACCTGAGCCTATATTTTTTATTTTTTGCAACAATGATCTTATTGTAGAAATTTTTTGCAACAGAGATCTTTTTTGCAGAAAATTTAAAAATCACCCGTGCCTATTTTTTTATTTTCTGCAACAGAGATCTTGCTTCGGAATTTTTTTGCAACAAAGGTCTTGTTACGGAATTTTAAAGATCACACGACACGAGCCTGTATTTTTTTTAAAAAAAATAAAGATCTGCCGTCTCGCGAGCCACTAGATTAAACGCGGGGTGGTTGTTAGATTGAGCTGTCAGCTTTGCAACAAGCATGATGTTGCGTTCAAATGTTTGCAATAGAGTTCATGTTACAGAACTTTTGCAACAAACGTATTGTTGCAGAAGTTGTTCTGCAACGGAGCTAATGTTGCGGAATTTTTTAACGCTATGGAAGAAAGTTTCGCAACATCACCCTGTTGCAGAGATCTTTCTCGCAACAGGGAGAATGTTCCAAAAGAGCCCGGCAACGACGCGTCTGCAACGGGGCCGGGTTGTGAAAATGCTTCTGAAACACGCGTCAAGTTGCAGGAAAGCAAAGTAACGGAAGTAGGCTTCCGACCACCTGATCAAATAACAGATCTAACGGCCAGGGAGGTGGTCGACATGAGCAGATACATCCGTCGGTTGAACACAAGTGTTTTCCTACGCGTCCGCCGGATGATCCGTATGAAACATCCGCCACCTCGACGGCCGTTCGATGTATGCGCGCGCAGCCATCCGATCTACTTCTGGCGCGTGGCTCGGTCTCCTCCCCCGGCCCATTAATTCTTGAAACAACGGTCGAGTTGCAGAAACAAGCGTCTCGCGAGCCATTCGATGCGTGACGCGAGCCGTTCAACCCTCCTCTCTAATTTCCTGCAACGATGCTCTTGTTGCAAGATATGGTCTTCTCTGATTTCCTGCAACAAGACCTTGTTGCGAAACCTCATCTTCTACAATTTTCTGCAACAAGACCCATGTTGCAAAACCCCTTCTTCTTTAGTTTTCTGCAACAAGACCCTTAGAAAAATTGCAAACAACATCTCCCGCCGCGACTAATTTTCTGCAACAACATTTTCACGCGTTTAATTTCTGCAACATCTTTCACACATCTAATTTTCTGGAACAAGATCCTTGTTGCAAAAGTTGCAACAACATCTTCCGTTGTGTCTAATTTTCTGCAACAAGACCCTTATTGCAAAAATTAAAACAACATCTCTGTCGCATCTAATTTTCTACAACAGGACCCATGTTGCAAATTTAGCACGGGCATGGATGGGGAAGCGAGTGCAGCTATGGATGAGGGAGCGAGTGTGGCTGTCGAGGATGTAGAAGCATCGTTGTTGCAGAAACTTGTAGCGGGAAACTGAGCTCGAGGAGGCGGTAGCCATGGCTGTCCACGCTGATGCTCCCCGAGCAGCAGGACGACGATGGACGCGGACACTGGTGCTCCGAGGACGGCAGACGTTGTTAGAATAAATCCGAGGCATACCGTCGATCATCTGAGGACCAAGCAATCACATGAACACGACACCAAGATTTGTTAACGAGGTTCGCCGATATAGCTACATCCTCGGGGCCTGACTACGGGCGCTCCTCCCCGTGACACCGTCACAATACCGCACACCGGCCACCCGGGCGCCGGCACACGCCGCCGGCCCCCCTTGCGCGCCTGTGCTATTATGTTGGCATAGGTTACATCGTGTGTCTACCCCCGCTATATAAGAAAGGCCTGGGATACAAGTGTCCTACTAGGACATGACTCCATATCCTATGTAAACACAATACAATTACAAGTCCAACTGTAACCTACCTTGTACACAATATTCGACACAACTCTAACAAACTCCACCTTGGCGAATATTTTCCACCACCTTGGATTCGTCCATGCATCAAACTTCCATGTACATTGGCTTGAACTTATCCCATGAGTACCACTGCTACTCCAAAGACTCCAAGTGACTCCACCTGCAACTTGTAGTCCCTTCTTTTCTTGACTACAGTCAACACTCGAGTAAAATTAAGTTCCTTATTACTCTAGTTTGTGCTCCCAACTTTCAGAGTATCCATCCAACGCCATCACACACTGATCACCGACCTGCGTGAAAGTGAATAACTCACATATTGGGTGTCACACATAAGAGTTACCTGAACTTAACATCACCGCTCCTTTCTTGACCGCCTGTCTGAAACATGAAAGAATTTCACCGTTGCTTGTACTCATCCCGAGTCAAATTCGTAGTTGTCTCACCACATGTATGACCACCAAAGCCCTGGCCCGTCTCCATGCCCTATGCTAACCGCATGCCTCGCCGCTATTGCCGCGTCGAGCCTCCGTTGTCCCGGTCGAGTCTCAAGGGTTACGAACCCACACCACTCAACCCCACTGCAGAGTACCACCGATCGTTGCCGACCGGTGATGAGTTTCACGCTTCCATCAGACCACTGAGCTCCAGTCCGAATTACGTGTCCCTCGCTTTTCCCGCTGAATAGGCTTCGATTCTCTGGATCCTTACATCATAGCCCCTCAATCCAGCACCGAGTGAAGTCCTCCAGACTCCAGCTCCACCTTCAACATGACTCCATGGTAGATGATCAGTCCACCCTCGCGCCCCGCCGACTTCAAGATCTCATGTGCGCATTGTCTTGAATCAACCCCGTGCGTCATAGTCTTGTCGAAGCCGCACAAGCCCTCGGCCTGCACCACGTGTTTCCATGCCCCAGAAGTCGGTCACCATCAGCATCACGCTCCTATGTCGTCGCCGCCGATCCCACCACCGTATTCTGTATCAACCGACTCGCGTCGATCCATCAAACTATCTAGTCCGACCCAGCCGTACTTGTCCGGCTACATGACACGCTCCAAACTCCTCAAGGCGTCATCGTGACAATCGCCATCCATACACAAATGTGTACCAACAAAGAAAACTCAAAGCGGAATCCTTCATAGCCTTCCCGTGTGAACATCCAAGGAGATTAACAAAGCAAGCCGAGTTCCTAATTCACCACACGTACGTAGCTTTTGAACGAACTTCTCTATTTCTTTCTTGATAAGCATCACGATCTGACTCTGAGTCCTTGTGCCAAATTTTTTCACCAAACAAATCTCGTACGTGTGTAGCTTGCACCGTCCCTGCACACAGCTCATCAGCCGGCCTCGCCTGTGCGTGGCCTCAAACCCTGCACTGCTAGGCCTAGTCCATGGCCTGACCACGTGTAGTTCCATGGGCCACCTGCCTTGCAGCGCTCCAAGGGCCTTGGGCCAGCACACTTCCGCGCGTCTGGCACATAGTAGAACCTCCTCCGACTAGGCTTCCAGCGCCCGTGCCTTGTGCTTTGGATCGAATTCGACCTCACTTCCACGTCGATACACGTCGCCGCCATGTGCACACGACGCCTAGCCCAAATTGCTGAAGTCTTCTGCAGTCATTCTATGATGCTGCCGCCGTAGTACGCTCGCCCGATCTATCCGATCGCCGCACGTCTCGTCTGATGCTGCCGCAAGTACACGCGCCTTCCACTGATATGCTTTCTTTAATCTTGCCGAGAACCACACCACAACCGGGCTGCATCTCGACTCGATTCTCCCTCCAGATCAACAATCCGCAGCCTCCTCGTAACCTTGCTCATGATACCACTTGTTAGAATAAATCCGAGGCATACCGTCGATCATCTGAGGACCAAGCAATCACACGAGCACGACACCGAGATTTGTTAACGAGGTTCGCCGATATGGCTACATCCGGCCGGGGCCTGACTACGAGCGCTCCTCTCCGTGACACCGTCACAATACCGCACACCGGCCACCCGGGCGCCGGCACACGCCGCCGGCTCCCCCTTGCGCGCCTGTGCTATTATGTTAGATAGGTTACATCGTGTGTCTACCCCCGCTATATAAGAGAGGCCTAGGACACAAGTGTCCTACTAGGACACGACTCCATATCCTATGTAAACACAATACAACTGCAAGTCCAACTGTAACCTACCTTGTACACAATATTCGACACAACTCTAACAGACACGACTCCAGATCTTGTTTCAGATGCGGTAGAGGAGGAACTTGGGCGGGATGGAGGCAGGAGAAGAAGAGGAGGGGCGTGGCTGACAGAGGCTTGGCTATCGGCATGCCCACCGGCGATGATGCGCGGGTTGGGGATGAGCCAGAAGGGGTGATTAGGATGTAGACTGGGGAAGGAGAAAAAGTGACGCACGAGTTGAAGAGGAGATAAGGTTGAGAAAGGGAAGGAGATAGGCTTGATGTACCCTCAGCGCCACGTGTAGCGGGGAGAAGGCGGCGGACGCGGATGGTGTTTTCAGCCGGCTGAAGGCAAGTTTTTCCCTTTTATTTCTATGCTTTTCTTTTTGTTTCTTTATTTTATTTTATTCAACACATGTCTACTTTTAAATTATCCAAATATAGTTTTAACTTTTTTACAAAACATATTTTGTATATATTTTCAAATATGTGTTGGAAAAATCTTAAATCTTAAATATATATTTTTACTAAAAAAATATTTTTTTACATTGTACAAACATTATTTCAAAATATAATGAGCACATTTTTTTAAGCTTGTAAAGAATTTCTCAAATGTAATATATATTTCTAATGTATGAAACATTTAAAAAATGCACATTTTAAAAAAATTACATGAACATTTATTTAAATGAAACATGCGTTTATTTTGAAACATATCACATTGTTAATTGTCACAAACATTTTTTGTACACATGATTAACATTTATACACTTTTTATTCATATTATATATATTTTTATATACATCAAAATATTTTTTCCATGCACGTTTAGCATTTCTAAATGCAAGATTAACATTTTTCAAGAAATATAGAGAATGTTTTGAAATACAAACAAAATTAAAGAGAAAGCGAAAAACAAAAAAAATAAAAGTATGCACGATATCATTGTGACATCAGCATAACACAATTAGTGGTTCCTACCTCCTAGGCCGACTCTCAGGCCAGTAGGCGAGCCATGCCTTGGCGTCGCAACAGGCGGCTCATAGCCGTGCCCAGAGCGACTATGTACTGCTCGTCGCGACTCCTACGTGAGAGTCGCCTCCAGCGAGCCGGTAGTGGATTAGCGCAACAACCATGTGGTCTTGTCACGTTGATGTTTCTTTTCACTTTTGTTTATATTTTGAATAATATTAAATACATATATTATGAAAAATACATTAGTTAATTTTTTAAAGTTGTCATATCATTTTTAAAAATGTCGATCAAATTTTATAAAATGAATGAACCATTCAAAAACAATCTATGTGGCATTTCATAAATGTCCACGTGTTTCAAGAAATTCACATGATAACTTATAAAAAACGAATAAACCGTTCAAAATACTATAAATGTTCTTGCAATTCAAAAAAGTTTCATACCATTCAAAAAAAGTACTCCCTCTGTTTCTAAATATTTATCTTTTTAGAGATTTTAAATGGACTACCACATACAGATGTATATAGACATATTTTAGAATGTAGATTCAGTCATTTTGCTCCGTATGTAGTCACTTGTTGAAATCTCTAGAGAGACAAATATTTAAGAATGGAGGGAGTATGTTACATTTAAAAAAAACTGTTCATGTGTTTCAAGCAAAATGTTTGTTATATTTAAAAAGATGTATAAAAACCTTTGCATGATAATTTTTTTAAATATTTCATATCACAAAATAAATTATTTAAACATGTATTTGAAAAAAGTGTTCAAAACAAGTATTCTATGTTTGAAAAACAAGGTTAATAAAATATATAAAAATCCTTATAGTATACAATAAATCCACAATGTGTATGAAAAAAGTTGACATCAAAATATATAATTTAATAAATGTTAATTATGTATCTGAAAAAAATTAATCATGTAAAAAATGTTCCAGGTGTACATTAAAAATGTACAATGTCTATGAAGAAATAAGAACTGTGTTCACTCGTTCAGAAAAGAAAAGAAAAGTAAAATAAAATTAGAAAACACGGAAAAACAATGTAGACTGGTGAAAATCAAAGAAAGAAACAAGGAAAGTGCTGAAAAGGACAAAAGCATAAAAAAAGGCCAGTGATGGGCGCCGGCGCACCAGCCCAAATTTGGGCCGGTCGACCGTGCACCGTCCGATTAAACTAATTTTAACCGTCTAATCCTTTGATAGGTCGTCTTCTTTCTCCCGCATCTTAGATTCCCCACGGACAGCAGGTCGTCTTTCTCCCCCGCATCTCAAATCCATCCACCAGTCACGCATGGAAGTCGTGGCTGTACCCAGCCCACGCCGGCAACAGCTCGCCGCCCAGGCCGTGGTCGCTGCCCTCGCCGCCTGTCACTGGCCTCGCCGTCGTCGTCTCGTCTCTTTCTCGCTGGATCCACGCATGCAGCAACGTTCGCCTGCGGTCGCAGCTCCTTCACTGGCAGTGGCAGCTTCGGTAGGACGCCCGCAGCTCCGGTAGCGCCGGTTACCGGTCGCAGCATCCCGGCAACGAGCTCGCAAAAAAGTGCTCTCCTTCGGGTTTGCTTGTGGCAACAATAATGTCCGTCAGTTGTAGCAAAAAATTGTGCTGGTTCCAGCAAATATAGCTTGTCGGTGGCGCCACCCCATCGCCATTGGAGCAAAATCGATCACCGGTTGTAGCTTTCCTTACAACGGTTCTAGTTTTTGTGATTGCCGGTTGCAACAAAAACAACATCAGGTCCAGCTCGAGGCTTCTCTGGTAGTAGCAAAAAATCTACAACGGATGTAGCTAAACACATAGTCTAGGGGGTCTCGGCAACCTCATCAAAAAGGATGTAACAAACAAAAGTGCCGGCAGTAGCAAAACCCAAAACCGTTGTAGCAAAACTGGTACAAAAAATGATTCCAGCAAAAAAACATGGTAGCAAAATTTGATTGGTTCCAGCAAAATACGAAGACGGTGGTAACAAATTAGTACACTAGTTCCAGCAAAAACAAACATGGGAGCAGAATCTGGGTTGGTTCCAACAAAAACCGAAGACACTGGTAGCAAAATTTAGAGATGGTTCCAGCAAAAAAAAACTCAAGCCATGCCATGGTCAGAGACATGCGGCGGCCATTGCCGGGCTGCGCCGCGTGAACAGTTGCAGCTCTCCATAGCCAGACGCCGATGGATGCAACTCCACCGACAGGGGGTTGTAGCACCGACCGCCACCGGTGGTAGCATCTCCGTCGAGGTGGTTGCAACTCTGACGCCCCAATGGCTACCGCACCTTCGCGCCCAAATCCGCCGGCGACCGCCTTGCTTACAGCATCGGCCACACCCATCGGTGGTGCATGCGCTAGGCTGGAGGTGGAAGAACAAGTGCTGCGACGGTGTGTAGCCAGGGGAATGGAGGAAATGGGAAGAGATAAGATACAGGCAAAAAGCGTTGTGTGGCCAGGGAAACGAGGGGATGGGAAGAGATAAGATACAGGGAAAAGGCGGTTCACATGGACCCACCACAACACGCGTCTCGTGCAAGACTGTTTTGCGTGGAGGTGTAAAGCCAGCGTGTCACGGTGTAAAGCCAGCGTGTCACGCGGCCGGCCGAAACGTTCCGCCGGTGCTCCGGCTGGAAACGTTTACCATAAAAAAAGGGGTGAACGAAGAAAACCAATGCAAAATCTGTGAAAAACCCGATATAAAACTAATGGGGAAAAACTCGTGCGGCTACAGTATTGGGCCAACCCAAAAACCGCCGCCTTGTAGGCGAGTTGTAATAGGAATCCTTTAAGCATTGTGGACATAGAATATTTGCAAAATACATACGGCTCTGAATATGACAGACCCGTTGACTAAACTTCTCTCACAAGCAAAACATGATCGTACCTTAAGTACTCTTTGGGTGTTAATCACATAGCGATGTGAACAAACCCTTTGGGTGTTGATCACATGATGATGTGAACTATGGGTATTAATCACATACAGATGTGAATATTGGTGTTAAATCACATGGCGATGTGAACTAGATTATTGACTCTAGTGCAAGTGGGAGACTGAAGGAAATATGCCCTAGAGGCAATAATAAAGTTATTACTTATTTCCTTATATCATGATAAATGTTTATTATTCATGCTAGAATTGTATTAACCGGAAACATAATACATGTGTGAATACATAGACAAACATAGTGTCACTAGTATGCCTCTACTTGACTAGCTCGTTTATCAAAGATGGTTATGTTTCCTAGCCATGGACAAAAGAGTTGTCATTTGATTAACGGGATCACATCATTAGGAGAATGACGTGATTGACATGACCCATTCCGTTAGCTTAGCACTTGATCGTTTAGTATGTTGCTATTGCTTTCTTCATGACTTATACATGTTCCTGTAACTATGAGATTATGCAACTCCCGTTTACCGGAGGAATACTTTGGGTGCTACCAAACGTCACAACGTAACTGGGTGATTATAAAGGAGTACTACAGGTGTCTCCAAAGGTACATGTTGAGTTGGCGTATTTCGGGATTAGGTTTTGTCACTCCGATTGTCGGAGAGGTATCTCTGGGCCCTCTCGGTAATGCACATCACTATAAGCCTTGCAAGCAATGTAACTAATGAGTTAGTTACGGAATGATGCATTACATAACGAGTAAAGAGACTTGCCGGTAACGAGATTGAACTAGGTATTGGATACCGACGATCGAATCTCGGGCAAGTAACATACCGATGACAAAGGGAACAACGTATGTTGTTATGCGGTTTGACCGATAAAGATCTTCGTAGAATATGTAGGAGCCAATATGGGCATCCAGGTCCCGCTATTGGTTATTGACCGAGAATAGTTCTAGGTCATGTCTACATAGTTCTCGAACCCGTAGGGTCCGCACGCTTAAGGTTTCGATGACAGTTATATTATGAGTTTATGAGTTTTGATGTACCGAAGAAGTTCGGAGTCCCGGATGAGATCGGGGACATGACGAGGAGTCTCAAAATGGTCGAGACGTAAAGATCGATATATTGGACGACTATATTCGGAGTTCGGAAAGGTTCCGAGTGATTCGGGTATTTTTCGGAGTACCGGAGAGTTACGGGAATTCGCCGGGGAGAAGTATTGGGCCTTATTGGGCCCTGCGGGAAAGAGAGAGGGGCTGCCTAGGGCAGGCCGCGCGCCCCCCATGGCCTAGTCCGAATTGGACTAGGGGGAGGGGCCGCACCCCCTCCTTCCTTCCCTTCTCTCTTCCCCTTCCTTGTCTCCTACTCCTAATACATGGAAGGACTCCTAGTTGGACTAGGAAAGGGGGAATCCTACTCCCGGTGGGAGTAGGACTCCCCTAGGGCGCGCCATAGAAGAGGGCCGGCCCTCCCCTCCTCCACTCCTTTATATACGGGGGTAAGGGGCACCCCATGAACACACAAGTTGATCTACGGATCGTTCCTTAGCCGTGTGCGGTGCCCCCCTCCATCATATTCCACCTCGGTCATATCGTCGCGGAGTTTAGGCGAAGCCCTGCGCCGGTAGAACATCATCATCGTCACCACGCCGTCGTGCTGACGGAACTCATCTCCGGAGCTCGGCTGGATCGGAGGCCGGAGATCGTCATCGAGCTGAACGTGTGCTGAACTCGGAGGCTCCGTATGTTCGGTGCTTGGATCGGTCGGATCGTGAAGACGTACGACTACATCAACCGCGTTGTGCTAACGCTTCCGCTTACGGTCTACGAGGGTACGTGGACGAACACTCTCCCCTCTCGTTGCTATGCCATCACCATGATCTTGCGTGTGCGTAGGAAATTTTTTGAAATTACTACGTTCCCCAACAGTGGCATCCGAGCCTAGGTTTTATGCGTTGATGTTATATGCACGAGTAGAACACAGTTGAGTTGTGGACGATATAAGTCATACTGCCTACCAGCATGTCATACTTTGGTTCAGCGGTATTGTTGGATGAAGCGGCCCGGACCGACATTACGCGTACGCTTACGCGAGACTGGTTCTACCGACGTGCTTTGCACACAGATGGCTGGCGGGTGTCAGTTTCTCCAACTTTAGTTGAATCGAGTGTGACTACGCCCGGTCCTTGCGAAGGTTAAAACGGAGTCTATTTGACAAACTATCGTTGTGGTTTTGATGCGTAGGTGAGAACGGTTCTTGCTAAGCCCGTAGCAGCCACGTAAAATTTGCAACAACAAAGTAGAGGACGTCTAACTTGTTTTTGCAGGGCATGTTGTGATGTGATATGGTCAAGACGTGATACTATATTTTATTGTATGAGATGATCATGTTTTGTAGCCGAAGTTATCGGCAACTGGCAGGAGCCATATGGTTGTCGCTTTATTGTATGAAATGCAAACGCCCTGTAATTGCTTTACTTTATCACTAAGCGGTAGCGATAGTCGTAGAAGTAATAGATGGCGTAAACGACAACGATGCTACGATGGAGATCAAGGTGTCGCGCCGGTGACGATGGTGATCACGACGGTGCTTCGGAGATGGAGATCACAAGCACAAGATGATGATGGCCATATCATATCACTTATATTGATTGCATGTGATGTTTATCCTTTATGCATCTTATCTTGCTTTGATTGACGGTAGCATTTTAAGATGATCTCTCACTAAAATTATCAAGAAGTGTTCTCCCTGAGTATGCACCGTTGCCAAAGTTCGTCGTGCCGAGACACCACGTGATGATCGGGTGTGATAAGCTCTACGTCCATCTACAACGGGTGCAAGCCAGTTTTGCACACGCGGAATACTCAGGTTAAACTTGATGAGCCTAGCATATGCAGATATGGCCTCGGAACACGGAGGCCAAAAGGTCGAGCGTGAATCATATAGTAGATATGATCAACATAATGATGTTCACCATTGAAAACTACTCCATCTCACGTGATGATCGGTTATGGTTTAGTTGATTTGGATCACGTGATCACTTAGATGACTAGAGAGATGTCTGTCTAAATGGGAGTTCTTAAGTAACATGATTAATTGAACTTAAATTTATCATGAACTTAGTCCTGGTAGTATTTTGCAAATTATGTTGTAAGATCAATAGCTTGTGTTATTGCTTTCATATGTTTATTTTGATATGTTCCTAGAGAAACTGTGTTGAAAGATGTTAGTAGCAATGATGCGGATTGGATCCGTGATCTGAGGTTTATCCTCATTGCTGCGCAGAAGAATTATGTCCTTGATGCACCGCTAGGTGACAGACCTATTGCAGGAGCAGATGTCGACGTTATGAACGTTTGGCTAGCTCAATATGATGACTACTTGATAGTTTAGTGCACCATGCTTAACGGCTTAGAATCGGGACTTCAAGGACGTTTTGAACGTCATGGACCATATGAGATGTTCCAGAAATTAAAGTTGATATTTCAAGCAAATACCCGAGTTGAGAGATATGAAGTCTCCAACAAGTTCTATAGCTAAAAGATGGAGGAGAATCGCTCAACTAGTGAGCATGTGCTCAGATTGTCTGGGTACTTCAATCGCTTGAATCAAGTGGGAGTTAATCTTCCAGATAAGATAGTGATTGACAGAATTCTCTAGTCACCATCACCAAGTTAGTAGAACTTCATGATGAACTATAGTATGCAAGGGATGACGAAAACGATTCCCGAGCTCTTCGTGATGTTAAAATCGACGAAGGTAGAAATCAAGAAAGAGCATCAAGTGTTGATGATTGACAAGACCACTAGTTTCAAGAAAAAGGGCAAAGGGAAAGAAAGGGAACTTCAAGTGGAAAGATAAGCAAGTTGTCACTCCTGCGAAGAAACCCAAAGCTGGACCATAGCCTAAAACTAAGTGCTTACACTGCAAAGGAAATAGTCACTGGAAGCGGAAATGCCCTGAATATTTGGTAGATAAGAAGGATGGCAAAGTGAACAAGGGTATATTTGATATACAGGTTATTGATGTGTGCCTTGCTAGTGTTTATAGTAGCCCCTGAGTATTTTGATACTTGTTCGGTTGCTAAGATTACTAACTCGAAACAGGAGTTACAGAATAAACAGAGACTAGTTGAAGGGGAAGTGACGATGAGTGTTGGAAGTAGTTCCAAGATTGATATGATCATCATCGCACACTCCCTATACTTTCGGGATTAGTGTTAAACCTAAATAAATGTTATTTGGCGTTTGCTTGAGCATGGATATGATTTAATCATGTTTATTGCGATACGGTTATTCATTTGAAGTTAGAGAATAAATTGTTATTCTGTTTACATGAATAAGACCTTCGATGGTCATACACCCAATGAACATAGTTTGTTGGATCTCGATCGTAGTGATACACATATTAATAATATTGATGCCAAAATATGAAAAGTTAATAATGATAGTGCAACTTATTTGTGGCACTGCCGTTTGGGTTATATCGGTGTAAAGCGCATGAAGAAACTCCATAAAGATGGATTTTTGGAATCACTTGGTTATGAATCATTTGATGCTTGCAAACCGTGCCTTTTGGGAAAGATGACTAAAACTCCGTTCTCCGGAACAATGGAACGAACTACTGACTTATTGGAAATAATACATACCGATGTATATGATCCAATGAGTATTGATGCTCGTGGCAAGTATCGTTATTTTCTGACCTTCACAAGATGATTTGAGCAGATATGGGTATATCTACTTGATGAAACATAAGTCTGAAATAGTTGAAAGGTTCAAAGAATTTCAGAGTGAAGTGGAAAAATCATCGTAACAAGAAAATAAAGTTTCTGCGATCTGATCGCGGAGACGAATATTTAAGTTACGAGTTTGGTCTTCAATTAAAACAATGTGAAATAGTTTCACAGCTCACGTCACCTGGAACACCACAACGTTATGGTGTGTCCGAACGTCGTAACCGCACTTTATTGGATATGGTGCGATCTATGATGTCTCTTACTGATTTACCACTATTGTTTTGGGTTTATGCATTAGAGACAGCTGCATTCATGTTTAAAAGGGCACCATCTAAATCCGTTGAGACGACAGCATATGAACTGTGGTTTAGCAAGAAACCCAAGTTGTCGTTTCTTAAAGTTTGGGGCTGCGATGCTTATGTGAAAAAGTTTCATCCTGATAATCTCGAACCCAAATCGGAGAAGTGCGTCTTCATAGAATACCCAAAGGAAATTGTTGGGTGCACCTTCTATCATAGATCCGAAGGCAAGATATTCGTTGCTAAAATGGATCCTTTCTAGAGAAGGAGTTTCTCTCGAAAGAAGTGAGTGGGAGGAAAGTAGAGCTTGATAAGGTAATTTGTACCTTCTCCCGAATTGGAAAGTAGTTCACCACGGAAATCAGTTCCAGTGATTCCTACACCAATTAGTGAGGAAGCTAATGATGATGATCATGAAACTTCAGATCAAGTTACTACAAAACCTCGTAGGTCTTCCAAAGTACAGTCTGCACCAGAATAGTACGGTAATATTGTTCTAGAAGTCATGTTACTAGACCATGATGAACATATGAACTATGAGGAAGCGATGATGAGCCCAGATTCCGCGAAATGGCTTGAGGTCATAAAATCTGAGATATGATCCATGTATGAGAACAAAGTATGGACTTTGATTGACTTGCTCGATGATCAGCAAGCCATATTAAATAAATGGATCTTCAAGAGGAAGACGGACACTGATAGTAGTGTTACTATCCACTAAGCTCGACTTGTTGCAAAAGGTTTTCAACAAGTTCAAGGGGTTGAATACGATGAGATTTTCTCACTCGTATCGATGCTTAAGTCTGTCCGAATCATGTTAGCAATTGCCACATTTTATAAAATCTGGCAAATGGATGTCAAAACTGCATTCCTTAATGAATTTATTAAAGAAGAGTTGTATATGATGCAACCAGAAGGTTTTGTCAATCCTAAAGATGTTAACAAAGTGTGCAAGCTCCAGCGATCCATCTATGGACTGGTGCAAGCATCTCGGAGTTGGAATATACGCTTTGATGAGTTGATCAAAGCATATGATTTTATACAGACTTTTGGAGAAGCCTGTATTTACAAGAAAGTGAGTGGGAGCACTACAACATTTCTGATAAGTATATTGTTGATCGGAAATAATGTAGAATTATTCTGCAAAGCTTAAAGGAGTGTTTTGAAAAGAGTTTTTCAAAGCAAGACCTCGGTGAAGCTGCTTACACATTGAGCATCAAGATCTATATAGATAGATCAAGACGCTTGATAAGATTTT
Organism: Triticum timopheevii; assembly: GCA_963921465.1. Taxonomy (NCBI): domain Eukaryota; kingdom Viridiplantae; phylum Streptophyta; class Magnoliopsida; order Poales; family Poaceae; genus Triticum; species Triticum timopheevii. The sequence continues at coordinate 465,442,602 of OY997272.1, read as the reverse complement.
TTCAAATAAGTACATACCTTGATAAATTTTTGAAAAATTTCAAAATGGAACAGTCAAAGAAGGAGTTCTTGCCTGTGATGCAAAGGTGTGAAGTTGAGTAAGACTCAAGACCCGACCATGGCAGAAAATAGAAAGAGAATGAAAAGTCATTCCCTATGCCTCAGTCATAGGTTCTATAAAGTATGCTATGCTATGAACCAGACCTATTGTATACCTTGCTCTGAGTTTGACAAAGGAATACAATTTTGATCTAAGAGTAGATCACTAGACAGCGGTCAAGAATATCCTTAGTGAGGACTAAGGAGATGTTTCTCGATTATGGAGGTGATAAAAGAACACGTCGTAAAAGTTATAACGATGCAAGCTTTTACACCAATCCAGATGACTCTAAGTCTCAATCTGGATACATATTGAAAGTGGGAGCAATTAGCTAGAGTAGCTCCGTGCAAAGCATTGTGGACATAGAATATTTGCAAAATACATACGGCTCTGAATATGACAGACCCGTTGACTAAACTTCTCTCACAAGCAAAACATGATCGTACCTTAAGTACTCTTTGGGTGTTAATCACATAGCGATGTGAACAAACCCTTTGGGTGTTGATCACATGATGATGTGAACTATGGGTATTAATCACATACAGATGTGAATATTGGTGTTAAATCACATGGCGATGTGAACTAGATTATTGACTCTAGTGCAAGTGGGAGACTGAAGGAAATATGCCCTAGAGGCAATAATAAAGTTATTACTTATTTCCTTATATCATGATAAATGTTTATTATTCATGCTAGAATTGTATTAACTGGAAACATAATACATGTGTGAATACATAGACAAACATAGTGTCACTAGTATGCCTCTACTTGACTAGCTCGTTTATCAAAGATGGTTATGTTTCCTAGCCATGGACAAAAGAGTTGTCATTTGATTAACGGGATCACATCATTAGGAGAATGACGTGATTGACATGACCCATTCCGTTAGCTTAGCACTTGATCGTTTAGTATGTTGCTATTGCTTTCTTCATGACTTATACATGTTCCTGTAACTATGAGATTATGCAACTCCCGTTTACCGGAGGAATACTTTGGGTGCTACCAAACGTCACAACGTAACTGGGTGATTATAAAGGAGTACTACAGGTGTCTCCAAAGGTACATGTTGAGTTGGCGTATTTCGAGATTAGGTTTTGTCACTCCGATTGTCGGAGAGGTATCTCTGGGCCCTCTCGGTAATGCACATCACTATAAGCCTTGCAAGCAATGTAACTAATGAGTTAGTTACGGAATGATGCATTACATAACGAGTAAAGAGACTTGCCGGTAACGAGATTGAACTAGGTATTGGATACCGACGATCGAATCTCGGGCAAGTAACATACCGATGACAAAGGGAACAACGTATGTTGTTATGCGGTTTGACCGATAAAGATCTTCGTAGAATATGTAGGAGCCAATATGGGCATCCAGGTCCCGCTATTGGTTATTGACCGAGAATAGTTCTAGGTCATGTCTACATAGTTCTCGAACCCGTAGGGTCCGCACGCTTAAGGTTTCGATGACAGTTATATTATGAGTTTATGAGTTTTGATGTACCGAAGAAGTTCGGAGTCCCGGATGAGATCGGGGACATGACGAGGAGTCTCAAAATGGTCGAGACGTAAAGATCGATATATTGGACGACTATATTCGGAGTTCGGAAAGGTTCTGAGTGATTCGGGTATTTTTCGGAGTACCGGAGAGTTACGGGAATTCGCCGGGGAGAAGTATTGGGCCTTATTGGGCCCTGCGGGAAAGAGAGAGGGGCTGCCTAGGGCAGGCCGCGCGCCCCCCCATGGCCTAGTCCGAATTGGACTAGGGGGAGGGGCCGCACCCCCTCCTTCCTTCCCTTCTCTCTTCCCCTTCCTTGTCTCCTACTCCTAATACATGGAAGGACTCCTAGTTGGACTAGGAAAGGGGGAATCCTACTCCCGGTGGGAGTAGGACTCCCCTAGGGCGCGCCATAGAAGAGGGCCGGCCCTCCCCTCCTCCACTCCTTTATATACGGGGGTAAGGGGCACCCCATGAACACACAAGTTGATCTACGGATCGTTCCTTAGCCGTGTGCGGTGCCCCCCTCCACCATATTCCACCTCGGTCATATCGTCGCGGAGTTTAGGCGAAGCCCTGCGCCGGTAGAACATCATCATCGTCACCACGCCGTCGTGCTGACGGAACTCATCTCCGGAGCTCGGCTGGATCGGAGGCCGGAGATCGTCATCGAGCTGAACGTGTGCTGAACTCGGAGGCTCCGTATGTTCGGTGCTTGGATCGGTCGGATCGTGAAGACGTACGACTACATCAACCGCGTTGTGCTAACGCTTCCGCTTACGGTCTACGAGGGTACGTGGACGAACACTCTCCCCTCTCGTTGCTATGCCATCACCATGATCTTGCGTGTGCGTAGGAAATTTTTTGAAATTACTACGTTCCCCAACAGTGGCATCCGAGCCTAGGTTTTATGCGTTGATGTTATATGCACGAGTAGAACACAGTTGAGTTGTGGACGATATAAGTCATACTGCCTACCAGCATGTCATACTTTGGTTCAGCGGTATTGTTGGATGAAGCGGTCCGGACCGACATTACGCGTACGCTTACGCGAGACTGGTTCTACCGACGTGCTTTGCACACAGGTGGCTGGCGGGTGTCAGTTTCTCCAACTTTAGTTGAACCGAGTGTGACTACGCCCGGTCCTTGCGAAGGTTAAAACGGAGTCTATTTGACAAACTATCGTTGTGGTTTTGATGCGTAGGTGAGAACGGTTCTTGCTAAGCCCGTAGCAGCCACGTAAAATTTACAACAACAAAGTAGAGGACGTCTAACTTGTTTTTGCAGGGCATGTTGTGATGTGATATGGTCAAGATGTGATACTATATTTTATTGTATGAGATGATCATGTTTTGTAGCCGAAGTTATCGGCAACTGGCAGGAGCCATATGGTTGTCGCTTTATTGTATGAAATGCAAACGCCCTGTAATTGCTTTACTTTATCACTAAACGGTAGCGATAGTCGTAGAAGTAATAGATGGCGTAAACGACAACGATGCTACGATGGAGATCAAGGTGTCGCGCCGGTGACGATGGTGATCACGACGGTGCTTCGGAGATGGAGATCACAAGCACAAGATGATGATGGCCATATCATATCACTTATATTGATGGCCATATCATATCACTTATATCCTCTATTATGAGACTTTTTGTCGCATGGGGTTGACTGATAAAAATCTCAAGACTTCCAACACTGTTTTTCATGGAGTGGTGCCTGGTAAAAATCGGCGTACCCAGTGGGTAAGATTGAACTGGAGGTGGCCTTTGGAGATGAGCATGATTCTAGGGCTGAGAAGTTAACTTTTGAGGTGGTCAAAATCAAGAGCCCATATCACACCCTGTTTGGACGGCTGACTTATGCCAAGTTCATTACACGGCCGTGTTATGTTTATCTACAGCTCAAGATGCCGGGTCATAAGGGCACCATCAAAGTGCATGGGAGTCGGAAGATAGCCTTGGAATGTGAGGAAGGCGATGCTGCTTATGCTGAATCAGTTTGTGCAACAGAGGGTTGAAGTTTTACAAGGACAATGTTGACCCGGCGGACATGACATCTTTGAAGAAGCCAACCACAGAGCATGAGCCGGTAATGAAGTTTAAGTCGGCTGATGAGACCAAGCTTGTTGATTTTGTTCCAGGCGACTCATCCAAGCAGTTCAGTATCAGTGTTAATCTGGATCCCAAATAGGAAAGCGCTCATCAAGTTCATCCATGAGAACCGGGACATCTTTGCATGGAAACCTTCTGACATGCCGGGTGTACCGAGAGAACTCGCTGAGCACACTCTCAATATTGATCCAAAATTTAATCCGGCCAAGCAGTTTCTTCGGCGGTTCAATGAGGAGAGGCGTAAGGCCATTGGTGAGGAGGTGGCCCGGCTCTTGGCGGCCGGGTTCATTGTTGAAGTTTTTCATCCAGAGTGGTTGGCTAACCCGGTGCTTGTGCTTAAGAAGAACGACACCTGGCGTATGTGTGTGGATTACACGGACTTAAACAAGGCTTGTCTGGCTGATCCTTTTGCTCTCCCTCGTACTGATCAAATCATTGATGCTACGACGGGTTGTGAGCGTTTGAGTTTTTTGAATGTGTATTCTGGTTATCATCAGATGAAGATGGCAGTTAAGGACCAGGAGAAGACGGCTTTTATTACTCCGTTTCGAGCCTTCTGCTATATGTCTATGCCTTTTGGGCTTAAGAGTGCCCATGCGACTTATCAGCAATGTGTGCAGAACTGTCTTCACAATCAGATTGGGCATAATGTTCATGCTTATGTGGACGATATTGTGGTGAAGTCCAAAGAGAAGGAAACCTTGATAGATGATCTGAAGGAAACCTTTGATAATCTCTGGGTCTATAAGATGATGCTTAACCCGGCCAAGTGCGTTTTTGGTGTGCCAACAGGCAAGCTTTTGGGTTTTCTTGTTTCTAATAGAGGCATTGAGGCTAATCCGGAGAAGATCAAGGCAATCACCTCTTTGGCTAAGCCGGCGTGTACCAATGACGTTCAGCGCTTGGCGGGTCGTATTGCTGCTTTAAGTCGGTTCATAAGCCGGTTAGGTGAGAAGGTCATACCGCTGTATTAGTTGATGAAGAAGACAGACGACTTTGTCTGGAGTGATGCTAGTAATGCTACCTTTGAAGATTTAAAGAGACAACTAGCTGAGCCACCGGTCCTTACTGCTTCCATTGATAAGGAGCCATTATTGTTATATGTGGCTGCTAACACACGTGCTGTCAGTGTGGCCATTGTGGTGGAGTGCAAGGAGGCTGGCAAGGAACATTCGATTCAACGGCCAGTTTACTACATCAGTGAGGTGCTTATTGAGTCCAAGCAAAGGTTTCCACATTGGCAGAAACTCGTTTATGGGGTATTCGTGGCAAGCCGGAAGCTTAAGCAATATTTCCTGGGTCATCCCATCACTGTGGTCAGTTCTGCTCCTTTAGGAGATATCATTCAAAACAGAGAATCCACAGGACGAGTCGCCAAGTGGGCCATTGAACTTGGGCCTCATGGTTTAAAGTATGTGCCACGCACTGCTATCAAGTCTCAAGCACTGGTGGACTTCATCAACGATTGGACAGAGCTACAGATGCCTGAAGAGAAGCCGGACAACACATATTGGACTATTCACTTTGATGGGTCTAGGCAATTGGAGGGCTCGGGGGCTGGAGTTGTTTTAGCTTCCCCTCGAGGTGACAAATTTTGTTATGTGCTACGGTTGATGTTTCCCTGTACTAACAATGCAGCTGAGTATGAGGCCTTGCTCCATGATCTTCGGATGGCTAAGGAGATGAGCTTAAGCCGGGTAAGGTGCTTTGGTGACTCAGATTTGGTGGCTCAACAAGTATCAGGCAAGTGGGATTCCAAGGATCCTCTCATGATGGCTTATCGCCGTGAAGTTGATGCCATTGCTGGACACTTCAAGGGTTACCAAGTGGAGCACATTGATCGCAGAAAGAATGAGACGACTGATGCTTTAAGCCGGCTAGGGTCTCAGCGTAAGCCGGTGCCACCTAACACTTTCTTGGATATTCTGCATAACCCTTCTATCAAGTTGCCTACAGAGGGACACTTGGTTGTTCCTGACCCGGAAGCACAGTTGGTGGCGGCTCTTCACGTCATCCCAGATTGTACAGTACCGTACTTGGCTTACATGACCCGGGGTGAGTTTCCAGAGGATGAAACCTTGGCCAGGCAGATAACCCGGTGGTCTAAGTCAATGACAATTGCCAATGGCGAGTTGCATCATCGCAGTGTCACTGGGGCATTTCAGCGCTGTGTTTCTCCCGAGGAAGGTCAAGAAATTCTTCGTGAGATTCATGAAGGAGATTATGGCCATCATGCCGGCTCAAAGTCCCTGGTGGCCAAGGCTTTTCATCATGGATTTTATTGGCTGACGGCTCACGCTGATGCGGAGGATCTGGTCAATAAATGTGACGGTTGTCAGAAGTTCTGAAGACGTGCTCACGTGCCGGCTCAAGAGTTGAGCATGATTCCAATTACTTGGCCATTTGCAGTCTGGGGGCTCAACATGGTTGGGCCTTTTAAAAGGTCCAAAGATAAAAAGACCCACCTCTTGGTGGCGGTTGACAAATTTACAAAGTGGGTTGAGGCAGAGCCAGTCAGTAAGTGTGATTCTACCACGGCGGTTCAATTCATGAAAAGGGTGATTTTTCGTTTTGGCTTTCCACACAGCATTATAACTGACAATGGCACTAATCTGTCCAAGGGCGCCATGGAGGAGTTTTGTCAACGTGAGCATATTCGGCTTGATGTTTCATCAGTAGCTCATCCTCAATCCAATGGTCAACTGAGAGAGCCAATCAGGAAATCTTGAAAGGTATCAAGCCCCAGCTTATGGTTCCTTTACAACGGACGCCGGGTTGTTGGGTGGAGGAGTTACCTTCTGTGATATGGAGCATCAATACTACCCCCAACAGATCTACGGGTTACACGCCTTTTTTCATGGTTTATGAAGCAGAGGCGGTTCTACCTAGTGACATCCGTCATGACTCGCCTTGTGTGGCGGCTTACGCTGAAGCTGATAATGAACAAGCTCGTCAGGATGCACTTGACTTGTTAGATGAAAAGTGTGACTTGGTAGCAGCCCGCTCGGCGATTTACCAACAGGACCTGCGTTGTTATCACAGCCGCCGGGTTAAGTCCAGAACCTTTCAAGAAGGTGATTTGGTGCTCCGGCTCATCTAGGATCAAACCGATGCACACAAGTTATCCCCACCTTGGGAAGGGCCCTTTGTGGTCAGCAAGAACTTGAACAATGGGTCATACTATCTTATCGATGTTCGAGAGCACAAAGACTCATGTAAGTCAGAGGAGGAGACCCACCGGCCATGGAATATCACTCATCTGCGGCCTTACTAAACTTGAGCCACCGGCTCTCATGATGTACATATTTTGACGATGTATATATTATGATAAGTAATAAAGCAGGACCTCTGTCCTTTTCATCCTCAATGATCATATGTCTTCATCATCATCATTTCAAACGACCAATTGGGGGCTGATCGTATTCGAATCTAGCTTAACCCTCTGGGTCCGGCTCATGATCATATTCGAATCTAGACGTTAAAACTCATGATGACTAGGGGGCTTCCTGTTCAAACATAGGTCATATTCGAACCAAAGAGAACATAACTATCGGCACCCTCTTGATCGGCACACTGCCAAACTCACTAGGGGGCTTCTTGATCGTATTCGAATGATAGCTTAACCCCTTTTGGATCCAACTTTGATCGTATTCGAATCAGAGTCGTTAAAAAACTCACAAGGTCATTGGGGGCTTCCTGTTCAAACATAGGTCGTATTCGAACCAAAGAGAACATAGCTGTCGGTACCCTCTTGATCGGCGCAACGCCAAAGCCACTGGGGCTACATGATCGTATTCAAATCCTAGCTTAACCCCTTTGGAATGGTTTACTGATCATATTCGAATCAGAAGCCTAGATTTTTTCTTTATTTGGTTTAAGTTTTTTGCAAACAATCTTTGGTTTTATGTTGAGACTTTTTCTTGTTCAGATCTAAGTATAACCGTGGTTTAAATTTAACCCGGCTTGGCTTTGAACGATAAGTCGCCAGCATGTGATATTTATCATATATTTGGAAGTGATTGGCTTCTAAGGATTGGGTTATCACCCTTACTATTCAGGTCACATAAACCGGCACTGCAAATTGAAAATCACAGGTATGATATTGCAGTTGTGTTTCAAAGCTATAATTCATAAAAGGCTTATCTGTGAATCTTTTTTCCACATTAATAGTCATATATAAAATATTATGACCCGCCCTGCGGTAAGCCGCCAAGGGCTCTTGTGATCTATTTCTCTGTGTAGGACAGTTCAAAGACTTTCTTAGGCATAAAGGAAAAAAATGATAAGTATAATATGGGTGAACATAAGATGGCGGCTTAACAGTGTTGAGCACCAAAACGTGCATGATGGCACGACAAAGCAAAGTTATTTCTACGCTATTACATGAATCCCCAAGTCCAAATGATTAAGTTGTTTCTCAACAGGTTACAAATATGAGCCGCCCTGCGGGTCAATGTTCTTGTTGGCCTGAAGCTTCCGGACCAACCCTCTCTGCTTCTTCGTCCTGTTCCCTGTCCTAGAAGGTTGATGATGACCAGTCAATGCCATTCAAAGCTTCAAATTCAGCTTCATCATCAATTAATCCGGCCGGGTCAACTTCAGGGGCAAAGGTATGCTTACGGATTGGTGGGATCAGGCTGGTCACTTTATAATGTGGCATTGGTATCCTCCGGTTCTCCGCGTCATAGCCCGGCTAGTACCTGGTGAGATCCGCCTCATCAGCAATCAGTGTGGCCACAGGGCGTATTTGTTGGGGAACGTAATAATTTCAAAAAAAAAATCCTACGCACACGCACGATCGTGGTGATGCATAGCAACGAGAGGTGAGGGTGTGTCCATGTACCCTCGTAGACCGAAAACGGAAGCGTTAGCACAACGCGATTGATGTTGTCGTACGTCTTCATGATCCGACCTATCCAAGTACCGAACGTACGGCACTTACGAGTTCAGCACACGTTCAGCTCGATGACGTCCCTCGAACTCCGATCCAGCCGAGCTTCGAAGGAGAGTTCCGTCAGCACGATGGTGTGGTGACGATGATGATGCTCTACCGACGCAGGGCTTCGCCTAAGCACCGCTACGATATTATCGAGGTGGAATATGGTGGAGGGGGCACCGCACACGGCTAATAGATCTCAAGGATCAATTGTTGTCTAGAGGTGCCCCCTACCCCCGTATATAAAGGATCAAGGGGGGAGGCGACCGGCCAAGAGGAGGGCGCGCCAAGGGGGGAGTCCCACTCCCACCAGGAGTAGGACTCCTCCTTTCCTTGTTGGAGTAGGAGAGAAGGAAAGAGGAGGAGAGGGAGAAGGAAAAGGGGGGACCTCCTATTGGACGCTCTCTGCGTCAAGTTGCTGCGGTTTCGCACAGGAGCGTCCCCGACTGGGCCGGCCCATGAAGATGGCGATCGATATGAATGAGCATTGCTCAAAAAATAATTGGATGGCGGGGATTCGAACACACGATCGAGTGATCCAGACGATGTGTTGCTACCAGCTGACCTGGTACTCGAATGTGCTCATAACTTAGCATCAACATAAAGAACCAAACACGCTTTGAAGATCTGAATTACTGAAGGAATTTAGAAAGTAATTTCTTTTTTCAAAAAACAGAATGTTCTGTGAAGCACATTCACTTACCAAAATTTGTGAACAATTTTCCAAAAAACTACAACATTTTCTAAAAATCAGGGACATTTTTTTGAAATCATGAACAAACTTTTCTAAACATGAACATCTTTTGAAATCACGAACAATTATTTCAAAACGCAACTTTTACAAAAATTCAGAAAAGATGAACAATTTTTTTTGAAATCATGAACAAATTTTTTCTAAACACGAACAATTTTTGAAATCATGAACAATTATTTCAAAACGCATTTTTTACAAAAAATCAGAAAAGATGAACATTTTTTTAGTATGTGAACAAAATATAAAAGGCTGGAACATTTTTTGAAATTACAGAACATTTTCAAATTTATGAAAACAAAATTTAGAAATGAGAACATTTTTTCAAATTCCTCGAACATATTTTGAGTTTGCGAACAAATTTTCAAAAACATAATTTGTTTTCAAATTAGTGAACACATTTCGAAAGTCGGAACATTTTCTGAAAATTCCGAAGTAAAAAATAAAACCAACAAAGTGAAAAGACAAACATTTTTTTAAAAGGGAACATTTTTTAAATCTCAGAATTTTTTTTAAAATGCAAATATTTTTTGAATTTATGAACAATTTTGAAAAACACGACCATTTTTTCAAAAATGAACGTTTTTTAAAAGTGGGAACAATTTTTTTTAAGTTTACGAACAATTTTGGAAACATAAACTTTTTTCGAAAAAAACTTGAAAAATAAAAAAGAAACAGAAAAGGAAAAGAAAAATAGGAAATAAAGTAGAAAAATAAACAGAAAATGAAAAAAAGAAAGACAAAAACCAAAAAAAGAAAAAACCGGTTTAGGGAACCTTCTAGAAGCTTCCCAAAACCAGAAAAAACCGGCTGGGAAACTCTAGAAGATTCCCAAAACCGGAAACGCGAACACTGTAAATGGGCCGGCCCAGTTCACGGTTCGATAGCCAGCTCTTATGTGAAGCCTCGACAGCTTGACGCAGCGAGCGTCAAATAGGATATTCCGAAAAAGGGGGCTGCACCCGTTGTCCAATTCGGACCAGAGGGGGGGGGGGGCGCAGGCCTCCTTCCTTTTGGCCTCTCTCCTCTATTACCGTATGGCCCAATAAGGCCCATATACTCCCCGACGAATTCCCGTAACTCTTCGGTACTCCGAAAAATACCCGAATCACTCGGAACCTTTCCGAAATCCGAATATAGTCATCCAATATATCGATCTTTATGTCTCGACCATTTCGAGACTCCTCGTCATGTCCCCGATCTCATCCGGGACTCCGAACTCCTTCGGTACATCAAAACACATAAACTCATAATATAACCGTCATCTAACATTAAGCATGCAGACCCTACGGGTTCGAGAACAATGTAGACATGACCGAGACACGTTTCCGGTCAATAACCAATAGTGGAACTTGGATGCTCATATTGGCTCCCACATATTCTACGAAGATCTTTATCGGTCAAACCGCATAACAACATATGTTGTTCCCTTTGTCATTGGTATGTTACTTGCCCGAGATTCGATCGTCGGTATCTTAATACCTAGTTCAATCTCGTTACCGGCAAGTCTCTTTACTCATTCCGTAATACATCATCCCGCAATTAACTCATTAGTTGCAATGCTTGCAAGGCTTAAGTGATGTGCATTACCGAGTGGGCCCAAAGATACCTCTCCGACAATCGGAGTGAGAAATTCTAATATTGAAATACGCCAACTCAACATGTACCTTCGGAGACACCTGTAGAGCTCCTTTACAATCACCCAGTTACATTGTGACGTTTGGTAGCACACAAAGTGTTCCTCCGGTAAACGGGAGTTGCATAATCTCATAGTCATAGGATCATGTATAAGTCATGAAGAAAACAATAGCAACATACTAAACGATCAAGTGCTAAGCTAACGGAATGGGTCAAGTCAATCACATAATTCTCCTAATGATGTGATCCCGTTAATCAAATGACAACTCATGTCTATGGCTAGGAAACTTAACCATCTTTGATTCAACGAGCTAGTCAAGTAGAGGCATACTAGTGACACTTTGTTTGTGTATGTATTCACACATGTATCAAGTTTTCGGTTAATACAATTCTAGCATGAAGAATAAACATTTATCATGAAATAAGGAAATAAATAATAACTTTATTATTGCCTCTAGGGCATATTTCCTTCAGTCTCCCACTTGCACTAGAGTCAATAATCTAGTTCACATCATCATGTGATTTAACACCAATATTCACATCTGTATGTGATTAACATCCATAGTTCACATCGTCATGTGACCAACACCCAAAAGGTTTACTAGAGTCAATAATCTAGTTCACATCGCTATGTGATTAACACCCAAAGAGTACTAAGGTATGATCATATTTTGCTCGTGAGAGAAGCTTAGTCAACGGGTCTGTCACATTCAGAGCCGTATGTATTTTGCAAATATTCTATGTCTACAATGCTCTGCACGGAGCTACTCTAGCTAATTGCTCCCACTTTCAATATGTATCCAGACTAGGACTTAGAGTCATCTGGATCAGTGTAAAAAGCTTGCATCGATGTAACTTTTTATGACAGACTCTTTTATCACCTCCATAATCGAGAAGTATTTCCTTAGTCCTCACTAAGGATATTCTTGACCAATGTCCAGTGATCTACTCCTAGATCACTATTGTACTCCCTTGCCAAATTCAGAGCAAGGTATACAATAGGTCTGGTACATAGCATAGCATACTTTATAGAACCTATGACTGAAGCATAGGGAATGACTTTCATTCTCTTTTCTATTTTCTGCCGTGGTCGGGATTTGAGTCTTACTCAATTTCACACCTTTGCAACACAGGCAAGAACTCTTTCTTTGACTGTTCCATTTTGAACTACTTCAAAATCTTGACAAGGTATGTACTTATTGAAAAACTTATCAAGCGTCTTGATCTATTTCAATAGATATTGATGGTCAATATGTAAGTAGCTTTACCGAGGTCTTTCTTTTAAAGAACTCCTTTCAAATACTCCTTTATGCTTTCCAGAAAAATTCTACATCATTTCTGATCAACAATATGTTAGTCACACATATTTATCAGAAAGGCGGTAGTGCTCCCACTCACTTTATTGTAAATACAGGCTTCACCGCAAGTTTGTATGAAACTATATGCTTTGATCAACTTATCAAAGCGTATATTCCAACTCTGAGATGCTTGCACCTGTCCATAGATGGATCGCTGGAGCTTGCACATTTTGTTAGCACCTTTAGGATACAACTCTTCTTTAACAAAACCATTAAGGAATGCAGTTTTGACATCCATTTGCCAGATTTCATAAAATGTGGCAATTGCTAACATGATTCGGATAGACTTAAGCATCACTACAGTTGAGAAAATCTCATTGTAGTCAACACCTTGAACTTGTCGAAAACCTTTTTGCGACAAGTCGAGCTTTGTAGATAGTAACACTACTATCAGCATCTGTCTTCCTCTTGAAGATCCATTTATAACATATGGCTTGCCGATCATCGGGCAACTCCACCAAAGTCCACACTTTGTTCTCATACATGGATCCCATCTCAGATTTCATGGCCTCAAGCCATTTCGCGGAATCTGGGCTCAACATCGCTTCCTCATAGTTCGTAGGTTCATCATGGTCTAGTAACATGACTTCCAGAACAGGATTACCGTACCACTCTGGTGCGAACTGTACTTTGGAATACCTACGAGGTTTTGTAGTAACTTAATCTGAAGTTTCATGATCATCATCATTAGCTTCCTCACTAATTGGTGTAGGAATCACTGGAACTGATTTCTGTGATGAACTACTTTCCAATTCGGGAGAAGGTACAAATTACCTTATCAAGCTCTACTTTCCTCCCACTCACTTCTTTCGAGAGAAGGATCCATCTTAGCAACAAATATCTTGCCTTCGGATCTGTGATAGAAGGTGTACCCAACAGTTTCCTTTGGGTATTCTATGAAGACGCACTTCTCCGATTTGGGTTCAAGCTTATCAGGTTGAAAACTTCTTCACATAAGCATTGAAATTCCAAATTTTAAGAAACGACAGCTTAGGTTTATTGCTAAACCATAGTTCATATGGTGTCGTCTCAACGAATTTTGATGGTGCCCTATTTAAAGTGAATGCAGCTATCTCTAATGCATAATCCCAAAACGATAGTGGTAAATCGGTAAGATACATCATAGATCGCACCATATCCAATAAAGTGCGGTTATGACGTTCGGACACACCGTTACGCTGTGGTGTTCCAGGTGGCATGAGTTTGTGAAACTATTCCACATTATTTTAACTGAAGGCAAAACTCGTAACTCAAATATTCATCTTCACGATCAGGTCGCAGAAACTTTATTTTCTTGTTATGATGATTTTCCACTTCACTCTGAAATTCTTTGAACCTTTCAACTATTTCAGACTTATGTTTCATCAAGTAGATATACCCATATCTGCTCAAATCATCTGTGAAGGTGAGAAAATAACGATACCCGCCACGAGCCTTAATACTCATTGGTCTGCATACATCAGTATGTATTATTTCCAACAAGTCAGTAGCTCGTTCCATTGTTCTGGAGAACGGAGTTTTAGTTATCTTGCCCATAAGGCACGGTTTGCAAGCATCAAATGATTCATAGTCAAGTGATTCCAAAAATCCATCTTTATGGAGTTTCTTCATGCGCTTTACACCGATGTGACCCAAACGGCAGTGCCACAAATAATTTGCACTATCATTATTAACTTTGCATCTTTTGGCATCAATATTATGAATATGTGTATCACTACGATCGAGATCCAACAAACTATTTTCCTTGGGTGTATGACCATTGAAGGTTTTATTCCTGTAAACAGAACAACAATTATTCTCTGACTTTAAATGAATAACTGTATTGCAATAAACATGATCAAATCATATTCATGCTCAACGCAAGCGCCAAATAACATTTATTTAGGTTTAACACTAATCTTGAAAGTATAGGGAGTGTGCGATGATGATCATATCAATCTTGGAACTACTTTCAACACTCATCGTCACTTCCCCTTCAACTAGTCTCTATTTATTCTATAACTCCTGTTTCGAGTTACTAATCTTAGCAACCGAACAAGTATCAAATACTCAGGGGCTACTATAAACACTAGTAAGGCACAGATCAATAACCTGTATATCAAATATACACTTGTTCACTTTGCCATCCTTCTTATCCACCAAATATTTAGGACATAATTATTCTGTGCAGCAATGAGGATAAACCTAAGATCACGGATCCAGTCCGCATCATTGCTACTAACATTTTTCAACATATTTTTTCTCTAGGAACATATCAAAAATAAACATATGAAAGCAACAACGCGAGCTATTGATCTACAACATAATTTGCAAAATACTACCAGGACTAAGTTCATGATAAATTTAAGTTCAATTAATCATATTACTTAAGAACTCCCACTTAGACAGACATCTCTCTAGTCATCTAAGTGATCACGTGATCCAAATCAACTAAACCATGTCCGATCATCACATGAGATGGAGTAGTTTTCAATGGTGAACATCATTATGTTGATCATATCTACTATATGATTCACGTTCGACCTTTCGGTCTCCGTGTTCCGAGGCCATATCTTTATAAGCTAGGCTCGCCAAGTTTAACCTGAGTATTCCGTGTGTACAACTATTTTGCACCCATTGTATTTGAACATAGAGCCTATCACACCCGATCATCACGTGGTGTCTCAGCACGAAGAACTTTTGCAACGGTGCATACTCAGGCAGAACACTTCTTGATAATTAGTGAGAGATCATCTTAAAATGCTACCGTCAATCAAAGCAAGATAAGATGCATAAAGGATAAACATCACATGCAATCAATATAAGTGATATGATATGGCCATCATCATCTTGTGCTTATGATCTCCATCTTCGAAGCACCGCCGTGATCACCATCGTCATCGGCGCGACACCTTGATCTCCATCATAGCATCGTTGTTGTTATGCTATCTATTGCTTCTACGACTATCGCTACCGCTTAATGATAAAGTAAAGCAATTACAGGGCGCTTACATTTCATACAATAAAGCGACAACCATATGGCTCCTGCCAGTTGCCGATAACTCGGTTACAAAACATGATCATCTCATACAATAAAATATAGCATCACGTCTTGACCATATCACATCACAACTTGCCCTGAAAAAACAAGTTAGACGTCCTCTACTTTGTTGTTGCAAATTTTACGTGGCTGCTATGGGCTGAGCAAGAATCGTTCTTACCTACGCATCAAAACCACAACGATAGTTCATCATGTTAGTGCTGTTTTAACCTTCACAAGGACCAGGCGTAGCCACACTCGGTTCAACTAAAGTTGGAGAAACTGACACCCGCCGGCCACCTGTGTGCAAAGCACGTCGGTAGAACCAGTCTCGCATAAGCGTATGTGTAATGTCGGTCCGGGCCGCTTCATCCAACAATACCGCCGAACCAAAGTATGACATGCTGGTAAGCAATATGACTTGTATCGCCCACAACTCACTTATGTTCTACTCGTGCATATAACATCTACGCATAAAACTAGGCTCTGATACCACTGTTGGGGAACGTAGTAACTTCCAAAAAATTCCTACGCACATGCAAGATCATGGTGATGCATAGCAATGAGAGGGGAGAGTGTGTCCACATACCCTCGTAGACCAAAAGCGTAAGTGTTAGCACAACGCGGTTGATGTTGTCGTACGTCTTCACGATCCGACCGATCCAAGTACCGAACGTACGGCACCTCCGAGTTCAGCACACGTTCAGCTCGATGACGTCCCTCGAACTCCGATCCAGCCGAGGTTCGAGGGAGAGTTCCGTCAGCACGACGGCGTGGTGACGATGATGATGCTCTATCGACGCAGGGCTTCGCCTAAGCACCGCTACGATATTATCGAGGTGGAATATGGTGGAGGGGGGCACCGCACATGGCTAATAGATCTCAAGGATCAATTGTTGTCTAGAGGTGCCCCCTGCCCTCGTATATAAAGGATCAAGGGGGAAGGCGGCCGGCCAAGAGAAGGGCGCACCAAGGGGGGAGTCCTACTCCCACCGGGAGTATGACTCCTCCTTTCCTTGTTGGAGTAGGAGAGAAGGAAAGAGGAGGAGAGGGAGAAGGAAAAGGGGGCTGCATCCTTGTCCAATTCGGACCAGAGGGGGGGGGGGCGCAGGCCTCCTTCCTTTTGTCCTCTCTCCTCTATTCCCATATGGCCCAATAAGGCCCATATACTCCCCGGCGAATTCCCGTAACTCTCGGGTACTCCGAAAAATACCCGAATCACTCGGAACCTTTCCGAAGTCCGAATATAGTCATCCAATATATCGATCTTTACGTCTCGATCATTTCGAGACTCCTCGTCATGTCCCCGATCTCATCCGGGACTCCGAACTCCTTCAGTACATCAAAACACATAAACTCATAATATAACCGTCATCTAATTTTAAGCGTGCGGACCCTACGAGTTCGAGAACAATGTAGACATGACCAAGACACGTTTTCGGTCAATAACCAATAGCGGAACTTGGATGCTCATATTGGCTCCCACATATTCTACGAAGATCTTTATCGGTCAAACCGCATAACAACATACGTTGTTCCCTTTGTCATCGGTATGTTACTTGCCCGAGATTCGATCATCGGTATCTTAATACCTAGTTCAATCTCGTCACCGGCAAGTCTCTTTACTCGTTCCGTAATACATCACCCCGCAACTAACTCATTAGTTGCAATGCTTGCAAGGCTTAAGTGATGTGCATTACTGAGTGGGCCCAGAGATACCTCTCCGACAATCGGAGTGACAAATCCTAATCTCGAAATACGCCAACTCAACATGTACCGTCAGAGACACCTGTAGAGCTCCTTTATAATCACCCAGTTACGTGGTGACGTTTGGTAGCACACAAGGTGTTCCTCCGGTAAACGGGAGTTGCATAATCTCATAGTCATAGGAACATGTATAAGTCATGAAGAAAGCAATAGCAACATACTAAACGATCAAGTGCTAAGCTAATGGAATGGGTCAAGTCAATCACATCATTCTCCTAATGATGCGATCCCGTTAATCAGATGACAACTCATGTCTATGGCTAGGAAACTTAACCATCTTTGATTCAACGAGCTATTCAAGTAAAGGCATACTAGTGACACTTTGTTTGTCTATGTATTCACACATGTATCAAGTTTCCGGTTAATACAATTCTAGGATGAATAATAAACAATTATCATGAAATAAGGAAATAAATAATAACTTTATTATTGCCTCTAGGGCATATTTCCTTCAGTATTTCCTTCACACAAGCGGCGAAGTCCTCTTGTTCAAATGGCGTGCCATCCTCCTTAAGGCTTGGATACCCAATGGCGATGTCGGCCGGGTCTAATTCTGGAATCCAAGCTTTGGCCCAGCTTAAGGCAGCCATGGCTCCGGCTCTTGCAGACGACCGCCTTAATTCATTGAATCGATAGAGAAGCACAGAAAGCTTCCTTAGCACATCCACCGGGAGTGTGGGAACTTCATTTGACAGGGCCACTGTGGCTAAGGCATGCTGAGATCCGGTGTAGAGTTGTTCCACCAGCGTATAAACCGCCTTCAGCTTTATCAGCATATCTTGGTTAAGATTTGTGCTCATGGGGCCTGCATAGTAATATCAGGTGAGTTAATGCTAATTCATATGATCACTGGAGAGATTCAAATATTCGACACTAGCGGGGCGACTTACCAAAGATTGCTAAGACCATCTGAGATACATGGCATTTTAAGCCGGATAATTCGGCTGTCACCTCTTCACCTGCTTCTGCTTTCTCAGACCGATTGGTTAAAGCGATCTTCTCTTCAGCCCAGGCCTTTTTCTCCACTTCAAAGTCTTTTTTTAGTTTCTCTTCTTCAGATACACTGAATTCAAATTTGGAATTGGCTCTTTGGGTTTCAGTCTCCTGTGCTTCCAGGCGGTTCTTCAAGTCAGACACTTCTGATTGAAGTTGAGTGGTGGTGGCCTGTACAAATACCGGGTCAAAATCATGACTGTTAGCATGCAATATTAAGTTCCAAGCCTTTTGCAAGCAACAACACTTGGCACTTGGGGGCTAATGTCTACCGAAGAATTTTACCTACATGGCGGTTCATGAGAGTAAATCCCAAGCACCTTGCAAGCAAGAGTACTTGGCACTTGGGGGCTAATGCATATTGTTGTTAAAGTATTCTTATTCTATACAAGCATATGAAGGACCGACTCATTCATGCTGATTAAGCCGACCCTTGGGGACTACGGAGTAAGCCGGATTTTTTACATATTTTATCAAAGTATATTACTAATGTTCATAAGTTTGTTTCTAAGTCTACATCATATTCATCATAAGCAATAGACTTGGGGGCTGGCATAGTAAGGATAATTCATTAAAGGGAAGAGTTTATACCTCAAACTTTTGGTTCATTTGCTTCACCATATCAATTTCAATGTCACGGTTGTTGTGCACTTGGCTAAGATAGCCAGAAAAAACTTCTCCAATACTCATGTGAGTATACTCAGCAACATCAAATCTGACCTTGCGGCGTTCCAGGTGCTCCTCCTTGGTAGAACACTTGGCCAACACAGTTGGTCTCCCCAGCTCAGCAAAGCCGGTCCTGGTAATCTCAACATCAGCACTTTGTGGGTCTTCTGTCTTGGCCGGGCTAGAGACTTCAGGATTTTCAGAGCCATCGGCGGTTTGCTCGGCAGGCAGGTCAACAGTCGGTGTTGGCGTGTCATGAGCTAGCTCTGGTGGTGGCTCAAGAACAGAGGCCTCAAGCGCGGCCGTCTGGAGTTTCGGCTCTTTGAAGATCGGCTCTTCGGTCGGCTTGTCCTTCTTCACCTTCTTGCTAGGCTTTGCTTTTCTGTTGCACAAGGTCAAAAGGTCAATACAAATATAAAAAATTGAAATGAATACAAGATAAGTCAATCATCATTACCCTGGAGCGGTCTTGAAAGCCGGCAGGTTGGACTGCATTGAGTCGCCGGAGGAAGGTGAAGTTTCCTGATAATTCGAGTCAGAAGAGTTGAGTGGTTGACGAGTGAGACCCGCCAAAGGATAAAAGGGATTTAAATCGGGGGTGACCTCATTCTGTCGCTTCTTCGGTGTATTTGGTAAGCCAGAGGAGAGTTCCGCATTTTTGCTGGTCCGGGTCTGCCTCCGGCTCTCATGAATCTGTCGCTTCAAAAGAAATTGAGGATAAGCTAAGGGATGTGAAAATCTTACTTTCCGGGTTACTCTTAGGATTTTTTTTGCCTTGGCAAAGGCTCTGAGTCGGAGGAAACAATAGTTACCTCTTCATCTACCCAATGACTCGTTCCCGTGTCATCCTGGTCATAATCGGTATCAATAAGGTGATTAAAGAATGAGCCAAGAGAGTCAAGGGCTACCCCTGACTCAGAAGAGTCCTCCGGTTGAAACTGCTCAGAAGTGTTGGACTTCTTTCCTCTTTTCTTCGCGGCTTCTTTCCTGGCGGCTCTCTTGGCCTTCTTGGCTCTCTTCGCGGCCTCATGATCATATTTTTCCTTCCAAAATTTATCATCAGCCTGTGAAAATCAGCAAAGGTTGAGTACAGACAAACATCAAGGTTATACTCAGGTTGGCGGCTTACCGCTGGAGCCGGGTTAGCTTCGCAGAAGGGGCACCTTACCACAATCTGCTAGACTTTCATTTAAGAGTGACTTTGTCATGTCATCAACGACATGGTCAGGTAAATCATCAGGACTGTGCCGCATAGGGTTCTCATCAGCCGGAGAAGTGTCTTGGCAAAAGAACCATGTCTGGTTCCAGTCTTTGGGGTGACTTGGTGGATTTGCATAAGGAAAAATGACGTCTCTCCGTCGTTGAATTGAGACCCTGCCAAGCTCCAAGCTAGGTCCATTGGCACATTCATTCTGGCGGTTCAAATAAAATAACTCTCTGAAGAGTAGTAAGCTGGGCTCTTCTCCAAGATATACCTCACTGAACACTTGAAAATTGCAAATATTAGACACGGAATTGGATCAGATGTCTTGAGTACGGAGGTCAAAGAAGTGCAGGACGTCTCTTAAGAATTTTGAGTCGGGTGGTGAAAAACCCCAGTTCATATGGTCAGTGAAGACGATGACCTCCCCCTCTTTGGGCTGAGGCTTTACCTCCGTCGGGTCAGGAGCACGATATGACATAACTTCCTTCTTCGGCAGAAAGCCGGTCTTCACAAAGCCATCAAGCGTACTGTCTGTGACGATGGATTTGACCCAATTGCATGAAGTGGGTTGTTTGGGCGGCATTGTGATGGAAGCCTAAGAAAGAGTAAAATTTCCGGTTCAAATTTAAGCCGGAGAGAAACATTACGTGCATATTCAAGATGACGGCTTATAAAGGGGCCTAATGATATATGGCTAATTATGTCAAGTTATTTAAGCCGCCATGAGCGCCATGGGCAGTCAAGTTATCTAAACCGCCATGAGTGGTTAAGGTTATCAATTGAGCATTGCAATTTTAAGCCGGTGATAAGAGTCGCCATGGCTAGGTGGATCTAACAAAATACAGTTTTTTCCCTAAGTGTTACACAAACAAGTTTCATAGGCTGCAGCTATTATTTTGGATCAACGGCTGTTCAGAAAAAGAAAATATTCTAGACCTAAAAAAACTAGTACAGATGAGTTCGTGAGTTCTAATGAGGACTATTTACAGAAAAAGGGATCCGCTAGTATCAAAAATGGACGCAAAACAACTACCGCATGAGTTCTATATTACTTTTGGATCAAAAGAGGCTGCAGTGGAGGAACTACGAAGAAACAATGAAGAACACGAAGAACAGGCAAAAACCCTAATGCAGATCTAAGGTGCGGGAAAGCAGGAACTTACAGTGGCAGATCTACTGCGGAGGGTCGCCGCCGTTCTCTGGACCGACTCAGGTTGATGCAGCGGCCGAAGTTGAGGAAGACGAGGTGCGCTTCGGCGGCGGCGGAGCTCGAGCGACAGAAGGGTTGCGAGAGGTGGAAGACGATGGAAAGGGGGAGAATGAGGAAAGACCAGTCGTGCCTATTTATAAGGAAAGGCTCATAAGTGGGCGCGAAAAACAAGGAGGCCGAAAACATGGTTATCCAGCTGCAAGGACGTCTCGATTCTCGGGATGGTCATTAAGATAAGGATCCGTTGAGATATGTTGGACAAAGTGCAATTAAAGACAGATGACGTCATGGCGGGTTATCACAAATCTTGGTGTCTCTAAATTCAGAAAGCCGTAACACCATTCCAGTCCAGTTTTTTATTGCATCCCACACCGCTCTTGTACGCACACAGAAAAGCATGGCGTGCTCCACTGTTTCGAGCCGGCCGCAGAAGCAGCAAGACTCAGTGTCCGACACATGACGTCGTTGTAATTGAGCCCCCGAGGGAAAGCAGTCGTGGGCGAAACGCCAGAGCACCACCTTGTTTGGGGCTTTGGCAGCCCAAATTGATGTCGCCAAATTTGAGGGGAGACCATGCCCAGCCTTGTTGTAGTCGCCTTGTTGTAGTCGATCAGAAACTGCTCTGATCGAGCCATGTTGTATGCCGAGCGGACTGAAAAAATCCCCAGATTTTGTAAACGGCCAACTAGCAAAATATCCACCTCCCCGTCTACTAATAGGAATCCGCAGAATATTTTCAGCAACATCGTTCCTGAAAAAAGCTCTGACTGACTCTTCATTCCAAGAACCAATCTCCTCATCAATTAGACACTTCGACCTTGGCATTTGCAGGGATAGGCAAAAGTGGATGCAGACCTTGCGGGGATGTTGATGGGATCCAGTGATCAAGAGGATACAAACTTGTTGGCCATTACCAATACCCCACCGGATACCCTTTTTTAATAAAACACGGTCGGCTAGAATAGCTCTCCACGTGGCTGATACCGATCTCGGAGCCTCTGCATTCCAGAAGTCAGAATTGGGATAGTACTGGTAGTGGTAGTGACAGTGGAAGTTCGTGGTTTATGTTGCATGTGGTGACTTTTCAATAACCATGTTACATGTGGTGGCTTCTGGAAGTTTTGTGTCATTGCCTTTGGTTGAATGTGTGGTTTGGATTTGAAATATTGTAAAAATGTTTTGAATTTAAATATTTTTAAAATGTACGCACTACATACTGTAGCATTTGAATTACTATTACGTTGTAATGTATTATCAGGTTTATGTATGAAAATAAATGGAATAAATAATGAAGAAAGATGTTTTAGCCTAGCAAGAACGAGAGAATATCACATGGGAACCAAGTTTCGGTGGAAACCAGTCAAAACCACGTGAAAACAATATTTTTGAAGTTTTGAAAAAATCTGGAAAAAATACAAGATCTTAAGAGTGTAATGTTTTATCGGCATATGAAATTCCCAGGTTCAAGAACATTACCATACACGAGGTGTGAAAAAAACAAAACCAACACTAAATAGTGCCAAACAGTAAACGTCAATATTCATTGCTGAATTTATTTATTTTATAGTTCATAAATGGTAATGTGTTGGAACTTGAAATTTCGCATGGCAATAGAACATCAGGCTCTTAACATATCATATATTTTTCTTATTTTTTAAAAACTTTCAAACATGGTTTTCACAAAAAAATGTCTTTGGAACTTGGTTTTCATACGATATTCTCTCGGCAAGAATAAGTAACCACGCCCATCCTTTTAAGTTGTGAGTATTCTGCTTCCACTTCTATTTGACGGACACTAACCCTAACACGAGTAAACCGACGGATCCGTCTTTGATGGATTTGCTCGGATCTGTTGTTGTTCGTCTTCGTTCGTGTGTCTTCAGGTTGGATCCTTTTGATCTACACTCTTCATCTGTGACGATTGCTGTTCTGATGCGTTGGTTCCATGGGGCCTTAGCACAACGACTTTCCGACTGTCTAATGCAACAAGGTTCGCCCGACTCCGGCGAGGGAGGGGCGATGACAGCGGTACGCCTTCGGCTCGCTTCAGTGTTTGTAGGCGTCGCTAGGTGGTCTACGAATTTAGATGTAATTTTTATTATTTCTAGTGTTTGTTGTACTACCATGATCGAAGATGGATAGATTGAAACTTAAAAAAAAAACACGAGTAAACCCAACAAAAGGGTTTTTATCAGTTTTGTCATCGGTTATATAACACTACCGGTTTTGCCACCAAAAAATTTCACTACTCAAAAATGCCGTTGTTTCGTTAAACACAACCTCAAAAGACCATTTACCCCTCGTCTCATATTGCACTCTCTCTCTCTGTGCATAGTATGGGCTCCACTTGTCAGTGAGTGAGTTATAAAGAATTTCGAAGAAAAAAGAGACCTGTCGGGGTTCGAACCAAAGACCTCAATGTGGATGGGACGCATGACAACCATTCCAGCCAACCCAAGCATCTGTTTGAAAACAAAATTCTACTCTTAGGCTGGTTGTAATGGGTAGTATCATAAGTTAGTATCATGCATATGATACTAGTGTATGATACTACCTCCCTAATGCATAGTATCATATGTTAGTATCATAGATGACTTTATTTATTGCCATTTATAACACATACTAGTGTAGCATTTATTATGATACGGTATCATGATATGATACTCAACCCTCTCTTACTTCATTTAATTCTATGCCACATCATCAAAGTTGCCTAGTTGGCATGCATGATACTAGCTATGATACTCCCATTACAACCAGCCTTATGGTATATTCTATCTGGACCTAACTAAACAGACCCGACCCCACCTTTGACCAATTCTTTGCCTGACCTGCTCATGCCAGTTTCGCCAGATTTCCCAGGAACTGCAATCCCTAGCCACCGCGACCGCTGCCTGCCTAACCCCACACCTGGCACCGCCGGTAGCCGGGCTGGCCGGCCAGCACCAGCCCGCCTCCACTCGCCGCACCTGCGGCGCCTCCTGCCTCCTGCCGTCGTACTGCCTGCCCAGTGCCACCACCTGTCGCAGCTCGGTTCTGCACCGCTACTCGAGGCGGGCAGCTCCTGCACTTCTCCCGACTGACACCGCGGGTCCTCCAGAGTGTTGAAGTGCAGCTATTCCACGGCAATGGAAAAGGACAGCAGACCCGAATCAGAGGGTTCCATCGGCCACCGGACGCCCCAACATGACATAGACTCTGAAATTCCTCCTTTGTGAGTATACTACTCCCTCCGTTCGGAATTACTTGTCTCGAAAATGGATGTATTTAGAACTAAAATACGTCTAGATACATCTATTTCTGCGACAAGTAATTCCGAACGGAGGGAGTAATTCCCAATGTGCGTGTGTTGTTTAATATAGCTTGTAGAGGTCGAAATTCTTGTGTAGAATTTGTAGTAGCTGACGTTGCCTTATTGATAATCGCGTGCAGTTTGGTACTTGTGTTCGCATGGTTAGGATGGATGCAGATAATGCTTATACACTGACAGTTAGGACGGAAACAAGCCGTGTGGGTAGCCCGCATGACTAAATTATAAGGGATGTATCTCCTTTCAAATCAAAACACTTACTTAGCTCAGTTGGTTAGCCTGCGCAATACAGATGGGCCCACATCTCAATAGAGATAGAGGGGAGTTGACAAACGGGTTAGGGGTATTTTCGTCATCTACCTTCGGTCAATGCATTGACCTCACAGTAACGGTGAAAAATGCTCTTTTTGAGCATGTGCCTAACGGAGCAGTGGCATTTTTGAGTACTGAAAAAATTTAATGGCAAAACCGAGTAGTGTTATATAACCGATGGCAAAACTGATAAAAACCCAACAAAATAAGCCTGCAACCCTCTCGCTGCAGCACATGGCAGCTCGCGAATCTACACTGACACCAATGCCTCGGTTATACGAGTATTACTACTAGAAAAACGCAGCAACAGTGTATCCCCGTCCAAATCAGAGGAGGATCCCCAAACTGGATCAGCTGAGCCTCGGCTTCTGGAGGATTCAGTGATCCCATGCTCCCGTGCCAGCGCAATGCAGCGAACAGACTAGACGTATGTGATAATAGTACAGTAAGTACATACTACTACCAATGTTAAACGCGCCCGAGGTTGGTTGCTCTTGCGTCAAGGTAAATTCTCCATCCCGATCGCCGCTGAAAACAAGGCGGGCGCACGAACTGGCTCCTTGCACGATGCACCTAGGATCGGGTTTACGCCGGGGGAGCTCAAGACGAGGCAGTAGTAGGAGTGCCATATTGCTGAATTCCTACGATTGCTCTTTTTTTTAGACCGGAAGTTCCTACGGCTGCTCTTGGATCAATGTTAATCCCACCTTAATCCGCGTTTCCTATCCCGATCAACACCGGAAACGAGATGCCCGTGTGCGCACGCCAACAAGTGGACGAGCGCAGACACATGTAGCAGCATTTCGATGCACCAGGGTCAGTGGGAAGAGGACGACTTGTGTTCATTTTACAGGATTTTCAGGCTACGTATAGCAGCATCTGATCTAGTCTAGCGGCTGAAACAATTGTGTACAGCCGTACAGGCACAACTTCTGGAGGAGAAGAGGATTGCCACGCCATGATGTCTCTGTTCTTTGTCACACTTTCATTGGGGCCTGTTTGGATTACACTGGATCAGCCCCAGTTCCACCGAATGCACAGAGAAACTGAGCTAAAATTCCCTGGAATCCCAAGGAATCAGGTCTAGACAGACAACGCGATAACGCAGCATGAAACTTTCCTGTAGGAATGATGAAAATGTGCCATCTTGCGCTCACTATCTATACAAGAATATCAGCCCTCTTTCAGAACCTATCCCCCCACCCTATAGCATCTACACATTCAAGTGAGCAGTTCCGATCCCTCTACCCCCAGCCACAGGCCTTCCTCTTTAGCACACGCTGAACTCCTCAGGATAATGCCTTGCCATTTGACTCGCTGCTGGGGAGAGAAACTATGTGTAATCCCAGTTCAGCCATCTGACCATTTCATGAATGGCATGAGCTGGTGCACTCTGTGCCACAAGGAAAAATGTCAGAAGGCCCGTAGAAGATCGGGATCGCGCAAACACTCTTGAGGATTAGCGTAGAAGTAGTCCTCTTCCTTGGGCTTGTCAGGAATCACCGTCCTTCTCGAAGCTGATCCCATCCGGTTTGCATGGACGGACTTGACTAATTTAGAGAACTCATCCCACGGCAATGAGCCGCTCTTATACCGATCAACCAGATCAATGATAATTTTTCTGTCCAATAAGATTGTTTTCTTGAATCCCATGAACCTGTAGGATAAAAATATGAAATAGTACATGAATTTCCTCTATAGTTAAAAATCAGGTTAAAGATGCTGAAATGTTCAGATCTAGCATGCACATAATGTAGGATTTTAGCAGTATGAAAATGATCTGATTAGATTATTTTATTTACAGAGCAGAGCTATGACCAAATGGAATATATACCTGCGGTGCCCCTCGACAACCTTAGCCATGTTCCCATCATATGTTGGAACAAATATGTCACTTTCCAGTGACACCAAGTAATCGAGTGCGGCCATCTGTGATGAATGGTTCTGAAAGAACCTGAGATCAGACGGTTCCAAGAGCGTCTCCTTTCTCACCTATGCAACAATGTAAATTCATCATGAGCAAAACGGACATAAGAGATATGCAATCATGCAGACCAGTGATAGCTACGAAATGCTGCAAAGATGTAACCATAGATGTACATGCACCAATTGATACATACCACGTTGGGATACACTGAAGTAAGAGAAGCCATTCTGCGTTTTCCGCCATATATTTCTCCAGCCGCAATATATATTTGCATACTAGTGTCAACCTCCAATGCTCTGAGGACAAGAGCAATCTCCTCAGGCGTTAATGGGCAAAAGCCATCTTTTCTTTTCACATAAGAGTCAATGACTTTCTCTTTCCACCACGGGTAAGCATATCTGTGGTTGGCAAGCAGCCCAGTTGTTAATATGTAACAAAACACAAAACTACTTGATGTATGAGAGCTGGCATATTTTACCTCATCCTGGTGAGCTCATCTGCCTCTTCACGCGTGCAACCTTCAGTACAGCCAGAGAACGCCAGCATATCCATTTCATATCGTAAATGAAGAACCAAGAAAGGGCCATTTTTGCGGAGAATTCGAATCACTCGTCTACCCAACTCTTCAATTTGGGGTGTGAACTTCAGTGAACCATAATTAACTCGGCAACGCAACTTCTGGATATCCAAGGGCAAACCATTATTTGCAAGCCTAGCATCAGTTCTGTTTAGATGGAGAACCTTGTGTTTCTGAATCAAAGGAAGTATCTGTACCAAAAGAATTTAACAGTAAGCATTTTCACATAAACAAAAGAGTAGCATTGTAAGGTTAAGTAGCAAAAGACACATCTAACTGTACACAAAAAATCTAACCTGATTATGATAATAGGAGATATCTGACCAACTAATAGGTGGCATTGAGTGAAACATCCCCACTTCCACTCTTTGCTTCATTCTTGGAGGCAATTCTCTAAGTATACGAACCTCGCCTCTCAGAGAAGTTATGAAATGTTCAACGTCGAATATATCCTGAAACTCACTGAAAGCAAAACAAATAAGATATTCGCATAAGCATACTGCCATAGGGGCAAGCATAAAACTAACTCTAACCATGCTAGAAAGCAAATGGGAAAAGTAGCCATATCAAAATAGCAAGTGCACCTTGGGTCATGCCAAAATGATGTCTTATCCAACTCGGGAACTATCAGAGTCACATTCAAATATCTTGCAATGGCAACCATGTCACATATCTGAGTAAACAGGCAAATAATGAGAGCGCTGTTAGATGCTATAAAGCATGATGGTCTGCCAGAAAACCAGTTACTGAAAAAATGGAGAGTTTTCGAGCCGCTTACAGCTGCTCGCATTTGGTTAAGCCCACCATTGCATGAAACCATCAGATAGCCATTGTTCCTATAAATTCCTAGCAGAACAAACATGGAGACAGTAAAAGATTAGAAAAAGCAAGGACAACTAAAAATCATACAAGCACAATGTACATCACGCACCAAAACGCGCCGTAATGTGCATAATTTTTCCTAGCAAGTGAACAAAAATTTCTACGCCCAATAGTGTTGAGAATGTAAATTTGACCACATCAATTGATTTCGAGTTGAAATAAACCATGGCATGGCATGTACTACAAACAGAAAACACCAAAGTGTGCCATTATTGGGGCTACATGGTTTTTCTATAAAGGAGATAAACCAACCTATTAATTGATACTAAGACCAAGCTCGGGTTCATTCATGTCAGTCCCTAAATGCACTACAATTGGTACCAAAAAGGTAAAGCCAACCCATAAATATCCAGTTTGAGCGATCAAAAATGTCGGTACATGTTTCTTTTCCTCCATATAGGCAATGATTAACCAATTACTACTAGTACCAATTTGGGATCAAATAAATAACATCTACTCCCTCCGTTCCGAAATGATTGTCTTTCTAGCCATCTCAAATGGACTACAACATACGGATGTATGTAGACATGTTTTAGAGTGTATATTCACTCATTTTGCTCCGTATGTAGTCACTTGTTGAAATATCTAGAAAGACAATTATTTCGGAACAGAGGGAGTAGAAATTTGCATCAAAAAGGTTGAATTCAAAATCATTGGAGACGACAATGCCAAGCATATCGAATTGCAATCCCAAGAACGGCAATGCGAAGCAGAGTTAGTAGTGTAGCACTTACTCCTTGGCGGCAGCACGGCCTTCTCCACGACGGGCTCCGTCATCGCGAGCCGCGCCGTCCGGCACGACGACCAGCCCATGAGGACGCGCGGCCCCCACGTCTCCCCGACGGCCGTGAGCTGGACGAGGCAGGTCCAGAGCAGCACCGTGGCGGTGGCGCGGAGCACCCACAGCTTCATCATCCGCGACCGCGCCACCGCGGCCACCACCGACGGGAGCCTGAGCTTGCCCGCCCCGCCCGCCTTGAGGCCCATTGCCGCCGCCGCCTTGCACCCCATCGGGAACACGCACGGGCGAACCACCCTACGCGTGGAGCATCAAGACGCCACCAAGAAGGGAGGGAATCGCCTCGTCTCCACTCAGCGCAGGACGGCGAGGACGACGGCAGCACGGGCAATGCGGTCGCTATATATACAGCGCCGCCCGCCGCGTCCAATGGCAGAGCCCCCGAAACCGGCGGGAAACGGGGAAGGATGACGCGTCCCCGCGGCCAGCTAGCGGCAATCCGGCGCCGGTTGCCAATTTTACCCCCTCAGCCTTATCACCTTCCTTATAACGGCCGAATCCGTAATAGGAAACCCCGGCCAGCCGGCGAGGCGCCAGGCAGGAAAATACGGTTGGCGCCGTCAGAGGCGAACGGGGAGAAATGGCCGGTGAATGCAGTGTGCCGGGCGGCGGAATGGTGGATCTCGGCTGTGCCGTGTGCGCCGCGGGGCTCGGAGGAGCAGGTGACGGAGGGAGTGGGAGAATGCGGGGCGTGAGGCGAGGAGGAGGAAGAGCGATTCGCGTGGGGGGCGTGAAGTTATTTTCGGGCCCTCGCGTCGGTGGTTTGGTTATATTCATGCGCGGGCGGACGTGTCCGGGTGGCCGGCGGTGGGTGGCGCCCGGAAATGCACACGGCGGAGTGGGGAGCGGGAGCGCACGTGGGCGGTGCGGAGCTCGGGGGAGCGGAAACTGAGGCGGGCCGGGACGGCTGTGATGGATGCCCTGTAGCCCGAGTCAGGTGGGGTGGCTGCCGCCGCGGACGCAGTTAGATCGCGGGCGGGCCCACGGTGCAGGCGGAGTGGAGCAACAGTGGTCTCGTCGTCACGTGTTGGTTAAGGGCAGTGACAGTGAGTGATCAGATCGCCAGGCGGCGTCACGTGTCTCGGGACTCGGAGCGTCAACCATGGCTGGAGAGGTACACTAACCAAACCGTGGAAAAATGAGGCTGTAAGAGCGCCCAAAAAGAGCTCCGCGCGCTAAATTTTTTTTTACGCCAAACAGTTTCAACAGATGCTGTAAAATATTGCGCGCACTATAAAGTTTTCGGCACGCGCTGAAAAACGCTATCGCGCGCAGTATATTTTGGGATCCGGATTACGCGCGTTTCACAATTTACACTGCGTGCTTTTTTAGGCGTGCGTCTTTGAATGTCTGCTAAAACAATGTTGGTCCCGGCGCATCAAAAATGCTACAGTGGCGCGCTATAACTTTTATTGGACGAGAAATTTTAACGCGGCTGTTGGAGATGCTCTAAAAGCATCTACAGGCGGGCGCCTCAAATCCGTCTCGTACGCTCGGATGGACCGCCCGGTCATTGTCCGGTCACAAAAATTTGACCCAAATGACCACTCAAATCGCCCGATCTGGCCCATGCTGGCCCATCCCACCCCAGATAACATCCTCCCCATCCGCCTGCCGGATCAAACCCTAGCCACTTCACGAGATTATCCTCACTTCACTCCCCTCCCCTCCACTTCTCTCCGCCACCCAAGCTCGTCTTCGGCTCCTACCGGCCGTCTCCGGCATGACGGACAGCGGATCCGAGTCCTTTAACTCCAGATCCGTCGACCCCGAACTCATCCCACGCGGTTTCGAGGAGGAGATGGCCATCCGGCTTGCGCTCCGCCGCGCCCTGGGAGGACGCCCGTGCACGGTTGCGGTCGGACTCCATCCGTCGAGAATCCATTGTGTCCGCCCAAATGATGCATGGATCTGGCGCTAGGTCGTCCGTAGCTGCCTCGTCGGAGGCCGTGCGATCCGTCTGACGTTGGAACGCGCTGGCGGACACGCAACCCCTCCGGTGGCGCGCCGATATTGAGGACGCACCCGGCGTGCCCGCCGTGCAAGGCACCGGTCGGGGAGGTGGTGGCTGCCCTCGCGGTGGCGGACGTCAGCAAGGTAGAGTCGCATTCTCCGACGCTCCGTATGGCGCATCAATCCGGGCGCCGCAACCGCATCGTGGTGGACGTCGGTGGCTCATCCCCGGATGGATCTGTCATCCATCTGACGTCCACCGGCACCTGACGGGTTCCGAGCTCCAACGAGGAAGAGTAGGGCATGGGAGACAGTGACGCCTTGAGTCTGTGAGCCGGCTCGTGTCCCGTGCCCTACCCTACCTTGCCGGTGACTGGACACACACTCTGAGGGGCGCAGCCAGCCGCCGGACATGGCAAGGGCGGAGCCGGGCGGGCGGGAGCGGAACCAGACGAAGCTTCTGTCAAAGATCGATGTGTTGCATGTAATAATATGGATTTGAGGTGTCCGGATGTGGAATGCGTTTTTTAGAGGTGTCTGATCACTGTCCGCGAACGCGTCTACGGGTGTTTGAGAGGTCGGATTTGCTAATTCCGGGTGTATATGCTCTAGTCTCAAGCAAGAGAACCATGTTGACTCCTCCATTGTGGCAAGCGATGCATGTTGATGTAAAGTCCTCCTGGTTAGTTTATATGAGAGCAGTACGTACAAAACTTACTAAGCACTCGAGCTACAACAATACCTCCTCCTCTAAAGAAAAAGGTAGGGTTCTTGCCTCTCGCCGGAGACGCCGCAGATCTGCCTTCTCTCCGGTGGTCCTAGGGTTATGGGGGCGCGGTGGATCTCGGCAAAGGCCGACGGGAGGGCTTCGTTTTTAGTCATTTCTTTTAGTGTTGGTAGGGTTTGTGTCTGCTCAGGAAGGCGAGACAGCGGCAACTCCCTAAATATAGGTGGGCATGTTGGTGGGCATGTGGATGTGTGTCTCCGGCGGATCTATTTTTGGTGGATTTGCTCGGATCTTGTCGTTGTTTGTCTATGTTCGTGTGTCTTCGAGTTGGATCCTTCTGATCTACGTTATTCTTCATCGTCGGCGGTTGCTGTTCTGGTGCACTGATCTTATTGGATCTTAGCACGACGGCTTCCCGACTGTCTACTACAACAAGTTGTGCCCGACACCGGCAATGGAGGCGTGATGACGACGTCGCTAGGCGGTCTATGGATCTGGATGTAATTATTATTATTATTGATGTTCAATTATTCAAAAGTCTAATTATTCAATAAATTAGATTGATTGATACGAGTGGATTTCCTATTACGATGGATGGAAGAAAGAATGGATAGTCCAATAGCGGCTTCAGCAGCCGCAAGGGCTATAACAAAAATTGCGAAAATATCTCCTTTTAATTGACGACTATCAAATAGATCAGAAAATGTTACGAGATTTAGATTAATTGAATTCAGTATAAGTTCAAGACATATTAGAGCTCTAACCATGTTTCGGCTTATGATCAATCCATAGATACCAATCGAAAATAAATAGACACTCAAAGAAAGTACATGCTCAAACATCATTAACTAACTCCTTATCAATCTCGATTCATTTCAATATGAGGGCAAAAATTGAGTTGTACTGCCAGATTGAACATAAATAGATAAAATAAATTATATAAAAAAAAGAAAAAAAGAGAGAGCAGTACGTACGTAGATGGATGGTCGCGGCGCGACCGCGACCAGCGTATAGCTTCGCTGGTTTTCACATGCACAACGGTGAGGCGCTCCGAAGAGAGAAAGGCAGATGACACGACAGATCATAATGATCAGCTGGTGATGGCGCTGCCAGTTGGGGATCCGATCCATTTGCCTTTCGGTGGTGCGCAACGAACGAGGACCATGGATACATACATGCGTTCATTCTCCGATGAATTTGGCCAGCGTTGCAGGGTTGACCTTGCCATTCCATCATGCATAATTGCAAATCGGAAAAGGTCAAGGGACGTCATGTGAATGCGCGCACCGCACCGGCCGCTCAGTACTGTTCGGTTTCGGTTGCGGTTGGGTGTTGCCTCCTCGTGGCATCTCCAGCCGTTCGGCCCCCCAGGGCGTCTAAATTCGGTATCCTGGGGACGTGCCGGCGCTAGCTCGGCCCCTGGGGGCGAGCTAGCTCCCAGTCACGCACCCACGCGCCGGCCCAGGACGCGGTTAATTCAAACTTGGCCGTTCCCGCTCTCATCAAGCCGCCGCAAGTCCGGCGATCGGACATAGTCTGCCGTTACAAAAAAAGATCGGGCATAGCCTCGGCGGGGTCATTCATCACTCGGCGGGGTTGGTCCCAGGTGTTGGCGGAGTCGGCGTGCGCGAGCTCGGCGGTGTCGGGGCTGCTTTGTTGGGCTGCGTCGGCGCGGCTTCGACACTACTGGGCGGCGACATAGAGGCTTCGCTCGGGCTTGGCGTCCGTGCGGCTGTGGGCGTCGTCGGCGTCGTGGGCGTTGCCATCGGCAGCTCGTTCAGGATGAGGCCGCGCTGAACCAGGTACCACGCCTTGAGCTTCTCGTCGTTGCTCTGAAGCAAGTCCGCCGCACCCATCAGAAAAGCCATGTCGGTGTTCCTCTTCTTCGCTGCGCGGATGGACGAACAGTTGGCGAACCGCGGGTGCGGGTGAACGGCGTGCGTACCTGATCTTCAACGCTGGCGCCGCTCTCCGGGCGAGCCGCGACCTCCTCGACGATTCCGTGCCATTTGTTGCACGCCAACTGGATACGCCCCCAATGGTTCGCCATCGCCTTGGCCCCGCGCTGCATGTAGACGCCTTTGAAGTAGGGGTCGACGAGCTTCCGCTCGTCGAACTCGGCCTTGATGCGGTCCCAGTACGTCTCCAAGCTCTGGTTCACGCCGGTGGTCGAGTCGAGGCAGACGACTTTCCACGCTTCGGCGAGGCATTCCTCCTCCTTGGACGTCCATTTGATGCGCGGCTCGCCCGACCTCGCCGCCCGCTTCTTTTTCTGGCGCCCCTTCGTCGGAACAGGAGCCGGCTCCTGCTCCTCCTCCTCTTCGTCCTCCTCCTCGGGTTCCTGCGCATCGTCGCCGTAGACGTAGCCGAGCTCGGCCTCCATGTCGCCGCTGAGGTCGACTACCTCGTCCTGGGTGGCGAAACCGGGAGACGAGGCGGCCGCGGCCGATCCTGTCGCGATGATGTCGTCCATGTCGGCTCCCGTGTCGTCGGCGTCGCCGAGGTGCGAGAAGGGCAGCGGCCCGCGGTAGAGATGGGGCGTCGGCGTGGTCGCGTAGGCGGGGGGCGGCGAGTAGTTGTATGGTGGGTACTGCACACCGGCGAAGGCGGGCGATGGCGTGCGCGCAGCGGGGTGACCATGAGGGAAGGTCACGTTTGGGTTGAACCCGCCGTGCGCGTCGCCGTCGGCGTAGCCGGGCGACGATGACCCCCATGGAGATCCGGCGCCTTGCTGTCCCCAGGGCGCGTACTGGTGGGCGTGGCTGACGACGGGAGCCTCGACAGAAGAGGAGGACGCCGCCGCGCGCGCCGCATTGTCGCGGGCCTTCTTGGCTATCCCCCGGTTCCGCCTGTCGGCGGTGACTGCTTCTCGACGCTGTACTTCCACCCTCCACTCGGCGTTCGACAGGCCCGGCGGCTTCGTTGGAGGCGCCCTCGGCTTCCTCTGCTTCGGTTGGGTAACGGCGCCCGTCGCGGTCGCCGCCGCGCGTGGCATGGAGTACTTCTTCGGCGGCATGGCGGCGGGATGCGAGCGGGATTGGCGGGAGAAAGGGGGGGAGAATGGCGGGAGCAAGGCGAGCGAGCGAGAGAAAAGTGAGAAAAAGCGGCAGCAAAACGGCGGGAAAAGGCCCTCGGGTCGCCTCCAGTGCGGGCCCACGCGCCTTTTTCGCTTGCGCCGGCTCCCCAAGCGCCCCCCAGGGCGCCGTGTTCGGCCTGGGTCCGCCGGCACCAGTTTTGACCCGAGCCGGCGAAAAACGGGCTTCTGGGGGCGCGACTGGGGCCTTTTTTCGGCGCCGGCGCGGCGAAATCGCCTGGGGAGGGCCTGTTGGGGGCGCGGCTGGAGATGCCCTCATCCTTAGGGCATCTTCAGCCGTTGGCCCCCCAGGGGGCGTCTAAAAGCGCCGCCTGGGGGTGAGCCAGCGCAAAGAAAGGCCCTGGGGGCGAGTCGTCGCCCAGCCGTCGGCCCCCAGGGCCGCCCCCAGGCGAGTGTTTTTTTTTAAAAAAAAGGCCGTTCGGCGAAGTTATGATAAAAGAGTAGCTAAATTTCGGCTAAACAAAGCAAATTTCGGCAAAATTCGCGCATTTTCATTACATTAAGCTAATAACCTAAAAAAGAAAGGGGCTGAAGTCGTCGCCGCCGTCGCCACCATCGTCGTCGTCGGCCTTCTCCTCCTTGACGCGGGCCTCCCGGCTGGACCCGGCGTCGCCATGGTGGACTGGCGGCAGCGCGTCGTCGTCGTCGTCGCTGTCGCATAGGACGACGACCCCATCTTCGTCGCGGCCGCGTCGGCGCTCCTCGAAGCGGCACAGGGCGGCGCGCTGGCGCTCCTTCGCCTTCTCCATCGCAATGGAGTCTTGGCGCGCCCATTCTAGGGTCGCGTCATCGTTGTCGAACTTCGCCTTCACCGGCACCAGCCCCGGCTCTGTCTTCACCGGCGCCAGCCCCGGCTCCGTCTTCATCGGCGCCAGCCCCGGCTCCGTCTTTGGCTTGACGAAGCGCGGAGGAGCCGACGAGGAGGAGGCGCGCCGGCCGCCCTCGTTGATGACGATGCCGGCGCTGCGAGTGCGCCGGCCGAGAGGCGACTCCGCCGCGGGCTCGGCCTTCACGCCGAGCAGGGCCGGAGTGCCGGAGGAGTGCGACGAGGATCGAGAGGAGGAAGAGCAGGAGGAGGACCCGAACCGCCTTGGCGCCCATGGCCCGACGCATCGGTGCTGCGCCGGGGGGTACGCCAACGGTGGGTCGTTGCCGCCCTCGAGGTGCGTGAGCACGCCCTCGAGTGTGCGGCCGGGACGCCCCACCAGAGACGGCGCCCCTCGCTGTTCTGCCGCCCGCCGACCACCGGCGCGCCGTTGGTGGACGCCAGTCGCTGCTGCTGGCGGCGCTCGAAATACGCCGCCCAGGCCGCGTGGTTGTCGGCGGTGTACTGGGGGAGGGAGCGTTGGGCGTCGGTGAGGGACGCGCGCACGATCTCGACCTCCTCGGCGAAGTACTTCGGCTTCTCCACGGTGTCGGGCAACGGGGGAATGGGCACTCCCCCGGCGCTGAGTCTCCACCCCGATGACCCGGCGCGCATGTTTGGCGGCGCTGGGATGTTCGCCTGGAACAGGAGCCAGGACTCCAGTTCGCGGAGCGAACGGCGGCCGAAGCCGTTGGCCGCCGCCTCGTCTCCGGGAAAACGTTCTGCCATGGCGACGGCGCTCGGGAGAGGCAGGGAGAGGGAGGGGCTGGACGGCGGCGAGGGGGCGGGCGGGGCTGGCGTGGGTACAGGAGAGTGGAGTGGAGGCCGCCGGCTTTTATAACCGGGCCGCGCCCGTGTGTACGCGTGCGAGGGAGGGGAGGCGTCGGCGCGCCGTCCCGTGAAGCGCCGCCTGTGAAGGAATCAATGGCAAGGCTGACCGGCGGCAGCCTTGCATTGATTCCCTGCGAGAACCGAGGCCGTTGGGGGGAGACGAGGCGCCGAGTCGCTGACGCGGCTGGCCCGCGGCTTCTTCGCGCCAAAACAATTCGCCCCGACGCCCCCGGGCGCCCTCCAGCGCGCCGGGTTCGGGCTGGGTCCGCCGGCGTTGTTTTCGGCCCAAGCCGGCGAAAATCGGGCTCCTGGGAGCGCGACTGGGCCGTTTATTCGGCGCCGGCGCGAAAAAATCGCATGAGGAGGCCTTCTTGAGGGCGCGGCTAGAGATGCCCTTATGTGCAGCACCTGCATGGAGCGGGGGTGGAAGAACACGGCACGGGGTGCGTAGCAATGGAGATGCCGTCATCATGTCTGCACACATCGAAAGTCCAGATGAAGATGCCAAGGCAGCTAGCAGGATGCAAACGAGGCAACGGCCATCGGAGACTGACTGCAGGGGGCCCCTTCTTTTTTCCCTCTAATCATCTTCCGGTACTAGTAGAACACTCACGAGCTGTCCACACTTGCGAGTGTTTGTCCAAGGGTGCACAGAGCCTTGGGACCATTCAGCCGTTCCAAAATCTCAGCGTGCACGTGAACGAGAGGTACAGTGTAGTACGAGACAGAGTAGTTTCACGCCCTACTCTGCGGAAGCTGTGCTTGTCTGCACTGTTTCTTCATCTTTTTTTTTATAAGAGAGAAACAGTGCGTGGTTTACACTGTACCCTGCGACGCGCTTGCTGAAAATTCTCACCCATGCGTGGCGTGATTTCCGCGACAAGAAGCATATCGTGGGCCGTCCTTCCATATTTTTCGAGATGAAATATCGTGCGGCCGGCCCAAGGAACAAGCTTTGGGCTATGGGCTGCTGGTCAGCCTTTGGGGAGAGGTCGGCCCATCAACAGCCGACCGAGCTGGGATGCTCGCGCGGCGGAGGTGCGGAGCGCTGCTGAATAATCCCACATCGGGGAGGGAGCGAGCAGCGCGGGCAGGGGAAGGGTACAAGTAGGAGGGGAATGGGACGTCTGCAACTCAAAAAGGGTCGGTTGGCTATGTATGCCACGTCCATCCTTAGCTGATGGGTGCTGTATGGCTATCAAGACATATGGCCGACATAATTTGTGGGAATCAATAGGGTTGGCTCGTCATGGCCGACCCTCCATACCTAATTAAGACCAAATATTTCAAGCATATAATAGTGGTCGTGATAGCATGGTTGCCCTCCATACCTAATTATTAATCTCAAATGGTTCAAACCCGTTTGTAGTCGCCGAGACAGCGTGGTTGCAACTCAGAATCGTCAATAGCGTCTTCACAACTAGTGCCACAGTATTCGATATTTCATCTCTGAAATCTACTTGAAGAATTTCAAACTTTCTTTTTGAGAGCTCTTCAAATGTCGAAACTTCATTAAATTTGGCACGGACATCAAGCACACTCATCTTTCACCACAAAATAATTCGTTTTTTTGTTGTTGCTATTTTCAATGATATTACTCTTTATGTCTGGGGCCTGGGAGCCAAAACGCCGGTCCGTCAGTTTTTGCCAATGCATTTTGGTGAAGATTTTCTTTGGGAAACTAGGGGCTGCTAGCATCTTCATATTTGAGAGTTTTCGATGGAAGTTTTACAAACTCTTTCAATTCGAACAAAAAACACTATGGTCGCTTCGACGACGAGGATCGCCCTCAGTGCAGAATAAAAATGGAATCTTATTTCACATGAGAAGTCAATCCGGGCTTAATTTTAGTTCACCGCACTCTTGAGGAATATAACAGTGTAGGAAGAATAGAGAACACCCTAGTAGAAACAAAAAGGAATGCCATAGCAGGGGTACCAGTTTTCTAGACTTCAATCACAACAAGAATAGCATTTGCTTCAACGGGACACGGCAAAGATGCAAACATTCCAATGTACAGCGGCAGCTGGGACTCGGTAGCTGCACGCTAGCGCCTTCATCAACATCAAAGCCATCTGTGTAGACTCGGGAAAGCATCACATATGATCAGAGCAACTCCTTCGCATTTTCTGCCTTCTTATCCTCGTCACCGTCACTCTCTAAGCCCTGCAGAAGCACGGAGCTGATGTTAGCATCAACCATACAGATGTAACGGCAATATCTTATATGCCTTAAGCATGTCGAACACACACGGAAGTGATACACAACATCTCAAGGGACACCTAAGTAGCCTAGTGGTAGAGCACTAAGCTTCCAGCTGTTAAAGCAATAGATTCATGCCTCCACTAAGGGTCGAGCACTAATCTGGAAGTCAAAGATATGTGGTGTCACCTGCAAACGCTTTTCTTGTACACCACAGCAATAACAAGAAACGTGTACAGGCTATAGAATGATCACCACACCTCACATTGGTAGTAGCACTAGAACAAGGAATTCCAAATGTACAATGTCTTGTCCAATACGGCTAACCGCACATCAAAACTACATTCCATGGGGTATGAAACACTAGAACCAATACCATCTTATAAACTGTGGCTAGTGACGGTATCTATTTTAAGGGAAGCAGGTGTACTTACTGAGGCACCATCTATCTTATCAAAGTCATCATCTAGCCCATCATCGTCGCCAGCATCTGCAAGTGATGACACAAAAAATAAATCACATACAAGAAATGCAGCAACATGTAGCAATTAATTGGATAGGGTCAGGTGCAGGTAAATGAATAGCGTACCAGGACCCTCATCATCACTGCCTAGATCTCCAAGAAGAAATACATCCAGATCCTGCTCTCGATTTGATGAGGTAGATGTCTTGCTTGGCACCTTCGTGTCTTTCTGTTCTGAAGTTGTAGCTTGTGAGGTCTGTGATATTTCCTTCTGGGCAACCATTTTTTCCTCCTCGGCTTTCACTTTCAGCTCCTCAAAATATTTGGTCTCGTAACTATGTGGGTTACATTTCAAGTCAATAAGCTATAGAGGATCAACACTAGTGCCTAGTGTGCATGAAAATTATGCTCAAACTAACACATGTAGCATTAGAGCACTCGGAAAGCAAACCATTTTTAGCTCAACTAGAAAAACATCGACACTGGTTTCATGAGGCAAGTCAAGTTTGTTATAATAAGCCCAAAATAGAGTGGCAAAAAAAAATCACTGCTTGTAACATAATTCATTTATCATATACAAGTGTTCTATTGGGTAACTGAATCGTGGAATTTCAGAGACTAAATAATCATCACTAAGGCAATCAGAATATATAATTTTTAGTTCCTTCAACAAGTGCGAGACCAAGGATAAATGACAAACCATCCAGATTCTAGAAATAAAAAGATTGTTCGGATTCCAATATGCAAGATCCTACAGGTTGAATTGGACACAGCAAAATTTGTACAAATAATTCTGGCAGAATATCTATTGTGTGTATTCTGAAGAAATAATCAGTCCAAACTATCTATAGGTGGCCAATGTGGCAATGTAGAATCCATTCTGTTAAGACAAACGTATGACGCAGAAGTTTGGCCCGTGTTGACCAATGACCACAATCTGTATTAGGATTACATAGCATGAGCCAACATGAAGCAAGAAGAGTAGAAGACTTACGGGGTTACATAGTTGTTTACTAGCAAGAAATAAACTCGCCAGAATTTACACTCTTTCATGTATCTTGGGCACAGCTCATATCTGAACTTTGAAATTTCCTGAACATAAGATAGCACTGGTGAATAAAATTTCGCCAAAATACAAAATTAGAGACTCAACACAAAAAAACTAGTATGCAGGTTAACAGGATAATAAATTAATAGCCCAACAGAGCCTCAGCGAACTGGACCAGCAGTAAACTTGTAGCAACAAATAACAGAACAGAGATCTTATTGAACTATAATCCTAAAGAAGACAAGGTCATGGCAAACCATTTTATCTAGTACATTCTGATTCATGCAAAGTAGGAAACACAAATACCATAATTGACATTCCCCGAGTGTTGATAAGTCAGTAATGTACTAATTATTCAGTTAGCTCTAAGCCTCTAACCGTCACACCAATCGAAAATCAATCTATTGTCCAGAATAACAATCACTCTAATACTCCAAATTATTTGAAACTAAAAACATAGTTTTCACCCTTTTTCTGATCTCAATATACACATCTAATCAGATTTGGAAGCAAAACAGAAGTATGTGTGTCTGTTCATACGTGCATTCACCGACAGGCCATACATCGAGCCACATAAACCCAATCTCCCATGGACATACATGCATTAAACCCCCACTGACTGAAATGGTTAATCGAGACAAAACCTTGACGGCCGAGAGGACGAGAGTGGCGTGCCTAGCCTGCCATTCGTTCAGATCCTGACGCACATTCGACACCGTGGGCACATCAGACATCCCCGGCTCATCTGCGCAACACAAATCTTATCATCAGTCAATCCAGCGCCTCGAATCCCCTAAACCCAACCATGAATGAACCGCACCTTGCAAGGGGAAGTCGCGGAAGGTGCTTATGGTCATGCCGTTGACGAACTCGCGGAGGTCGTCGGTGATGCCGTAGCGCTCGAGCTCGGCGGCGTCGGGCACCGACTCGGCCGCGGAGGGGAGGGGCGAGATCGCGGGGATGGGCGGGATGGAGGGGACGGGGATGTCCGAGGCGAGGTGCATGATCTGGCCGGCAAGGAGGTCGGCCTGCTTGGTCGCCTCCGCGGCCATCTCGCGGGACTTGATGGCGGTCTCCGAGAAGATCTCCTTGGACTTCTTCGCCGTCTCCGACACCAGCACCGACGACCGCTTGGCCGCCTCCAGCGACAGCTCCTGCGACCGCTTCGCCGCCTCGCCGGCGAAGGACCGCGCCCTCTCCCAGAGATCCATCGCGCTTGGGAAATTCTACAGGCTCGGTGTCGACTCACCGCCGTCGACTTCGCTGACGTCGGTGTGGGTCTTGGTTTTTCTTTTTCTTTTGATTGACAACTCGGTGTTGCTTGAGAAGTGGGAAGATATTGGATATTTTGCGAATCCTCCCTCTTATACCTGTGATAGTTAGGGGCAATCCTTTCTAGTTTTTCTTTCTTTATAAATGCCAATCCTTTCTAATTGCACGTCTAACGCTAAGAGCAACTCCAACACGCCGACCCAACCGGACGCACACTTCATCCTTTTTTATCCATTTAGGTCGGCTGCCCGCTTGTCGTCCGCCTATGTCGAGCGGTGCACTCAATCCTTGTCCTCACATGAAACAATTTAAACTTAGAAAGGGCCCGTGGCTAGAGATCATATGGTCATCGCTCAGAGTTCTCGCCGGCCATGTCAGCAGCTGACATACATATACTAGCCTAAAAAAACATCACATAGTTCATGCTGATGCACTTACCAGTGGCTAGCACACATGACAGCGCACAAAAATTGGTTGGAGTTCAACCACGTCTTTCTCGGCCATGGTCATGCCGACACACTTGCGGGCATAAAAAAAGATGACGCTCTCCATCATAGATTAATCATCAAGCTTGAGCATGTCGTCCTGCATCTTCTCGAACCAAGGCCCCTTCATCGGGGACACCGTGCTCAAGTCCACCTTCATGATTTCCACCCCTTCGCCATGCAAGCGAGCTCCACTTCTTTTGCTTTGGTGTTGGCTTTGGTAGCCTCGATCTCGAGCATCTTTGCTTGCATCCCGGCCTCCATCTCAAGCTTCTTTGCTTGCATCCCCGCCTCCATCTCGAGCTTCTTCCTTTGTATCTCCATGTAAGCCTTCGTTTGCTCTTCTTTGTCTTGCCAACGCGCTCCTCCCTTGTATCCTTTTGGGTCATCATGCCTTCCAAAGTTGCTTGCAAGGCAAATGATGCTTCATCACGCTTGTCCCCTCTCTTGGAGTTGGTCTTTCCTCGCGGCCACGGCTTCTCTCCCTCACCATGCTCCTCGGCAGCTTCCTCCCCTTCACTCTTCCTGAGGGCCGCATATTGCTCCTTGAATTTCTCGTCGCCTTTTATGACCATCCAACAATGGATGAGAGTGAACGTCTTGTTCCCATGTTGGGACTTGAAAGCTTCGAAAGTTTGAAATGTCTACAAATGAAGACACGAATGCATATGGGCATTGGACATATGATGACCCACAAGTATAGGGGATCAATCATAGTCCTTTCGATAAGTAAGAGTGTCGAACCCAACGAGGAGCAGAAGGAAATGACAAGTGGTTTTCAGCAAGATATTTTCTGCAAGCACTAAAATAGTCGGTAACAAGTAGTTTGATAGCAAGATAATTTGTAACGGGCAAGTAACGGCAACGGTAAATAAAGTGCAGCAAGGTAGCATAATCCTTTTGTGGCAAAGGACAAGCCAAACAGTAATCAACTACTAGATGTAATCAACACTACTAGTCACCCACATGTACCAATATGAGGTTTCAGTACAAAGATTGAACACAAAGAGATGAACTAGGGTTTGAGAGGAGATGGTGTTGTTGAAGATGTTGATGAAGATTGGCCTCCGAAAGATGAGAGAGTTGTTGGTGATGACGATGGCTTTGATTTCCCCCTCCGGGAGGAAGTTCCCTCGGCGGAATCGCTCCACCGGAGGGCAAAAGTGGTCCTGCCCAAGTTCCGCCTCGAGACGGTGGCGCTCCATCCCGAAAGTCCTCTCCTTTTTTTCTAGGCCAAAATGACTTATATACCAGAAGATGGGCACTGGAGGTGGGCCAGGCTGATCACAACCCACCGGGGTGCGCCTAGGGGGCTTGGCACGTCCTGACGTCTTGTGGTCACCAGGTGGCCCCCCTCCGATAGTTATTTGCTCCAGTATTTTTCATATATTCTAAAATAATTCTCCGTGAAGTTTGATCTT
Source organism: Triticum timopheevii (assembly GCA_963921465.1). Classification (NCBI taxonomy): domain Eukaryota; kingdom Viridiplantae; phylum Streptophyta; class Magnoliopsida; order Poales; family Poaceae; genus Triticum; species Triticum timopheevii. The sequence continues at coordinate 465,399,187 of OY997272.1, read as the reverse complement.
ATTTGGAGTTGTGCATAATAGGTATCGCTGACGTAGTTTTTTTAGGTCCAGAATTCCAGCTGTCGGTATTCTCCCTCTTTGTGTAAACCTTGCATATTATGAGAGAAAGGCATTATAATTACTCCATAAAACATTATTATGCATAAAAACATTAGAAATAACAATAATAAATCATGATGCAAAATGGACGTATCAACTCCCCCAAGTTTAGACGTCGCTTGTCCTCAAGCGAAAACCGACATCGAAAAACATGTCCACATGCTTAGAGAGAGAGGTGTCGATAAAAACAAAATACGGACATAGTAGCATCGTGCTTATTATCATAACAACAACTAACTTTATCATAAAGCTTTTATCATATAACTGCTATCATATAACTTCTCATGAACAAGTAACAATTCACCACAACATCGAAATAAAAAGCATAAACTCCATTGAAAACCAACAAACTGTGTTCTCAGTCAACTTTGCAACTATAATTCATCATATTTTCAGGAAGGGTCTCTTATCGGAGCCTTTTGGCAAGTCCACATACTCAACCATCATTTAATCTTTGATGATTGCTAACACTCATAGCATACCCATGAGCAAAAAGTTTCAACCGGACAGATAGAAAGATAGGGGTTTATAGTTTTGTCATCCAATATATTCACCTCAAGGGTGATGTCAACAATAATAACTCATGCTCACTCATATCCAACTGGAAATATGTGCCTAGATCTTTCCCCACCACATGATGCTTGTAAAAGGAGAAATAAAAAAGGATTAGGGAAGAATACTTTGACTCTTGCATAAAAGTAAATACATAAAAGTAAAAGATACGCCCTTCGCAGAGGGAAGCAGAGGTTGTCATGCACTTTTTGGTTTGTATGCCAAATCTCTTAATGCAGAAGAGCGTCACGTTATGTTGCTCCTTATGATAGCAACCTTTATTATGCAGTCCGTCACTTTTATTACTTTGCCATCACAAGTTCGTACAACGCTCAATTTTCTCTTATTTAGAAGCAATTTTTATTTCCTTATTGCACCAATGACAACTTACTTGAAGGATCTTACTCAATCCATAGGTAGGTATGGAGGACTCTCAAAACATGAGTTTGGGTTTAGGGTTTTTGGATGCACAAGTAGTATCTCTACTTAGTGCGGAATTTTGGCTAGCAAAGATATTGAGCAAGCACCACATGAAGAAGGATCTATAACAATATAACTTCTATGTGAATATGAACAAACATAAATCATTACGTTGTCTTCCTTGTCCAATGTCAACAACTTTGACATATAATATTTAATGGGGGCTCACAATCATAAAAGATGTCCAAGATAGTGTATTTGCATGTTAATCTTCTCTTCCCTTATTAATTTTTTTCATGAGTTGCATCATTGACCAATGCTATGTTTGTCAATCTCCAATAAATTTTACCACTTATACTTTTCCTTACATGATGTCATTACTTACCATAAGATTAGCATATGATCTTTTTTTCATTTATTTCCTTTTATTTAATTGCAACATAAAAGTAAAGAAGCAAAGACTCAAACTAACTCTATTATATAACTCTCACCCGATTACATGGATAGATTGATCACGAAACTAACACTCAAAAAGTGACCATGCTAAACTTTATTTCAACTAATTCATGATAAAACTAAAGATCGACCTAAGATAGGTAAAGGCAATAAAAGTGATGGTGATACAATACCGGGGCATCTCCCCCAAGCTTGGCACAAGCCAAGGGGAGTGCCCATACCATGTACTCAAGTCTTCTTTGGTGGGGAAGATGATGATGGTGGTGGTGATGAGGTAGTAGTGAGCTTATCCTCTGTCTTCCATGGCAGCGGCTCACCGTCATAAGAGGAAGCACGAGTCTCACGCGTCCTGCAACTGGCAGCTAAACTCATACCTTTAAATCTTTCCTCATATTCAAACACTTGACTTTGAAGATCATAGATTTGGCTTTGCAGAAAATTGATTTGCTTGTTGAGGGTGAAGACGATGTCTTTCATAGACCGTCCATCCACCTTGTGATCACGGGTGAAATCCGTAATCATGAGGCGATTGGCACTGAGTCCACGCTCCACCATCCCCTTGCACTTGAAGACCTCCTGCTCCATAGCTTCGAGCCTAACCTCCACGGTTCCTGTCCTCTTGGGCCCTTGAACATCCTGGAGCTTCATCACCCTCGACAAGTAGGGGTTGATTACCCTATCGAAGAACTTGTCCTTGGAGGAGCTCGGTGCGGCCATGGCGATATAGATCTGTTAGAAAACATCAAGAAACAAGAATAGAAGATTTCTCCGTGATACGGTGGTCAGTACGTTGGGGGGTATATAAAGATTTTTTATCTTGCGAAATGATATCTACTACACAAGCTTCTTCTTGTAGACGTTTTTGGGCCTCCAAGTGTAGAGGTTTGTAGGATAGTAGCAAATTTCTCTCAAGTGGATGACCTAAGGTTATCAATCCGTGGGAGGCGTAGGATGAAGGTTCTCTCTCTCAAACAATCTTGCAACCAAATAGCAAAGAGTCTCTTGTGTCCCCAACACACCCAATACAATGGTAAATTGTATAGGTGCACTAGTTCGGCGAAGAGATGGTGATACAAGTGCAATACCGATGGTAGATATAGGTTTTTGTAATCTGAAAATATATAAATAGTAAGGTAGCAAGTGGTAAAAGTGAGCGAAAACGGTATTGCAATGCTTGAAAACAAGGCCTAGGGTTCATACTTTCACTAGTGCAAGTTCTCTCAACAATGATAACATAATTAGATCATATAACAATCCCTCAATGTGCAACAAAGATTCACTCCAAAGTCATTAATAGCGAAGAACAAATGAAGAGATTATTGTAGGGTACGAAACCACCTCAAAGTTATTCTTTCCGATCAATCCATTGGGCTATTCCTATAAGTGTCACAAACAGCCCTAGAGTGCATAGTAAAATAACACCTTAAGACACATATCAAACAAAACCCTAATGTCACCTAGATACTACAATGTCACCACAAGTATCCGTGGGTTTGATTATACGATATGCATCACACAATCTCAGATTCATCTATTCAAACTAACACAAAGAACTTCAAAGAGTGCCCCAAAGTTTCTACCGGAGAGTCAAGACGAAAACGTGTGCCAATCCCTATGCATAAGTTCACAAGGTCACCGAACCCGCAAGTTGATCACCAAAACATACATCAAGTAGATCACGTGAATATCCCATTGTCACCATAGATAAGCACATGCAAGACATACATCAAGTGTTCTCAAATCCGTAAAGACTCAATCCGATAAGATAACTTCAAAGGGAAAACTCAATCCATTACAAGAAGGTAGAGGGGGGGGGGGGGACATCATAAGATCCAAGTGTAATAGCAAAGCTCACGGTACATCAAGATCGTGCCAAACCAAGAACACGAGAGAGAGAGAGAGAGAGAGAGATCAGACACATAGCTACTGGTACCCTCAGCCCTGAGGGTGAACTACTCCCTCCTCGTCATGGAGAGCGCCGGCATGATGAAGATGGCCACCGGTGATGGTTCCGCCCCACTCCGGCAGGGTGCCGTAATAGGGTCCCGATTGGTTTTTGGTGGCTACAGAGGCTTGCGACGGTGGAACTCCCGATCTTGGTTCTGTTCTGGAAGTTTGGGGATATATAAGAGGTGTTGGTGTCGGGAACAAGTCAGGAGGGGTCCACGAGGCAGCCGCGAGGTAGGGGGGCTCGCCCTCCACCCTTGTGGTGGCCTCGGGACTCTTCTGGTCCATCTCCGATGCTCCATGGGTTTCTTCTGGTCCAAAAATAATCTCCGTAAATTTTTGTAGGGGAACGTTGCATAAAATAAAAAAAATTCTATGTTCACCAAGATCAATCTATGAGTTCATCCAGCAACGAGAGAGGGGAGTGCATCTACATACCCTTGTAGATCGCGAGCGGAAGCGTTCAAGAGAACGGGGTTGAGGGAGTCGTTCACGTCGTGATCCAAATCACCGGAGATCCTAGCGCCGAATGGACGACACCCCTGCGTTCAACACACGTACGGTCAGCGTGACGTCTCCTCCTTCTTGATCCAGCAAGGGGGAAGGAGAGGTTGATGAAGATCCAGCAGCACGATGGCGTGGTGGTGGATGCAGCAGGGTCCGGTAGGGCTTCGCCAAGCGTCTGCGGGAGGAGGAGGTGTAGCAAAGGGAAAGGGAGGCGCCAAGATGCAGGGTGCGGCTGCCCTCCCTCCCCCTCTTTATATAGGGTCCCCAGGGGGGGCGCCGGCCCTAGGAGATGGGATCTCCTAGGGGGGCGGCGGCCAAGGGGGGAACTTGCCCCCCAAGGCAAGTGGAGGCGCCCCCTCCCCTAGGGTTCCCAACCCTAGGCGCAGGGGGGCCAAAGGGGGGGCGCACCAGCCCACCAGGGGCTGGTCCCCTCCCCACTTCAGCCCACGGGGCCCTCCGGGATAGATGGCCCCACCCGGTGGACCCCCCGGGACCCTTCCAGTGGTCCCGGTACAATGCCGGTGACCCCCGAAATTCTCCCGATGGCCGAAACAGCATTTCCTATATATAATTCTTCACCTCCGGACTATTCCGGAACTCCTCGTGACGTCCGGGATCTCATCCGGGACTCCGAACAACTTTAGGTTTGCTGCATACTAATATCTCTACAACCCTAGCGTCACCGAACCTTAAGTGTGTAGACCCTACGGGTTCGGGAGATATGCAGACATGACCGAGATGCCTCTCTGGTCAATAACTAACAGCGGGATCTGGATACCCATGTTGGCTCCCACGTACTCCTCGATGATCTCATCGGATGAACCACGATGTCGAGGATTCAATCAACCCCGCATTCAATTCCCTTTGTCAAACGGTACGTTACTTGCCCGAGACTCGATCGTCGGTATCCCAATACCTCGTTTAGTCTCATTACCGGCAAGTCACTTTACTCGTACCGTAATGCATGATCCCGTGACCAGACACTTGGTCACATTGAGCTCATTATGATGATGCATTACCGAGTGGGCCCAGAGATACCTCTCCGTCATACGGAGTGACAAATCCCAGTCTCGATTCGTGCCAACCCAACAGACACTTTCAGAGATACCCGTAGTGCACCTTTATAGCCACCCAGTTACGTTGTGACGTTTGGTACACCCAAAGCACTCCTACGGTATCTGGGAGTTACACAATCTCATGGTCTAAGGAAATGATACTTGACATTTGGAAAAGCTCTAGCTAAACGAACTACACGATCCTTGAGCTATGCTTAGAATTGGGTCTTGTCCATCACATCATTCTCCTAATGATGTGATCCCGTTATCAATGACATCCAATGCCCATAGTCAGGAAACCATGACTATCTGTTGATCAACGAGCTAGTCTACTAGAGGCTCACTAGGGACTTGTTGTGGTCTATGTATTCACACGTGTATTATGATTTCTGGATAAAACAGTTACAGCATGAATAATAGACAATTATCATGAACACAGAAATATAATAATAACCATTTTATTATTGCCTCTAGGGCATATTTCCAACAATTTTTAGGTCAATTGGACTCCGTTTGATATTCCTTTTCTGCGAAACTCAAAAATAAGGAAAAAACAGAAACTGGCACTGGGCTATAGGTTAATAGGTTAGTCCCAAAAATCATATAAAATAGCATATAAATGCATATAAAACATCCAAGATAGATAATATAATAGCATGGAACAATAAAAAATTATAGATACGCTGGAGACGTATCAGGAAACAAGCAAACAGGAGGAAAACGGAGTCGGGAAGGTTCCCGAGGTGGACACAACCAACCTGGGAGCGCTAGGATGGCAGGCGCTCCCTAGTGTATTGTGCCCTCCTTGGTTGCCTTCCAGGTTATTTTTTATTTTCCTATTTTTTCTAATATTCCAAAACCGACAAAAAATATTTTTGCAGGTCTTTTGGAGTCCGTTTACTTACCGTATCACATACATCCTCTTTTTTAGGATTCTGGAGTGTTCCGAAAGGTTTCTTTTATGTGTTCATCTGGTGTCATGGTTTGGATAATATTACTTTCAACATTAATAGGCGTACAGGAGATATAGTATTTAATTCTTTATCCATTGACCACCTTCGGGTTAGTACCTTTGGCATTATTAATCTTGATAGCTCCAGAGCGATAAACCTCTTCGATAATATATGGTCCTTCACATTTGGAGAGAAGTTTTCCTGCAAAGAATCTAAAATGAGAGTTGTACAAAAGAACATATTCTCCAACTTTGAATTCTCGCTTTTGGATTCTTTTGTCATGCATCTTTTAACTTCTTCTTTGAATAGTTTAGCATTTTCATATGCTTGGGTTCTCCATTCATCTAGTGAGCTAATATCAAATAACTTCTTTTGACCGAAAAGTTTGAAATCATAGTTCAGTTCTTTAATTGCCGAATATGTTTTATGTTCTAACTCAAGGGGCAAATGAAAAACTTTTCCATAAACCATTTTATATGGAGATATACCCATAGGATTTTTATATGCTGTTCTATAGGCCCAAAGTGCATCATCTAATTTCTTAGACCAATTCTTTTGGGACCTATTAACAGCTTCTGTAATATTAACTTTATTTCTCCATTGCTAAGTTCAACTTGACCACTAGATTGATGATGATAGGGTGAAGCAATTCTATGGTTAACATCATACTTAGCAAGCATTTTACGGAAAGCACCATGAATAAAGTGTGAACCACCATCAGTCATTAAATATCTAGGGACTCCAAACCTTGGGAAAATAACTTGTTTAAGCATTTTAATGAAAGTGTTATCATCAACACTACTAGTTGGAATAGCTTCTACCCACTTAGTAACATAATCAACAGCAACCAAAATATGAGTATACCCATTAGAGGAAGGAAAAGGTCCCATATAATCAAAACCCCAAACATCAAATGGTTCAACAACAAGCTAATAATTCATAGGCATTTCCTGACGCTTACAGATATTACCAATTCGTTGACATTCATCACAAGATAAAACAAACTTATGGGCATCCTTGAAGAGAGTAGGCCAATAAAAACCAGATTGCAATACCTTGTGAGCAGTTCTATCTCCCGCATGATGCCCTCCATAGGCTTCAAAGTGACATTTCCGTAGGATTTGTTCCCGTTCATGCTTAGGTACACAATGTATAATAATACCATCTACTCCTTTATAAAGATGCGGGTCATCCCAAAAGTAATGTCTTAAATCATAGAAGAATTTTTTCTTTTGTTGGTATGTGAAACTAGGTGGTATATATTTAGCAACAATATAATTAGCATAGTCATCATACCATGGAGTATTATAAGAAACATTTATTGCAGCTAGTTTTTCATCAGGAAAGCTATCATCAATAGGTAGTGGGTCATCAAGAATATTTTCTAACCTAGACAAGTTATCTGCTACTGGGTTCTCAACTCCTTTCCCATCAGTGATATGTAAATCAAATTCTTGTAGCAAGAGAACCCACCTAAGGAGTCTAGGTTTAGCATCTTTCTTTTCCATAAGGTATTTTATAGCAGCATGATCAGTGTGAACAATTACTTTGGATTCAACAATGTAAGATCTGAATTTGTCACAATCAAACACAACTGCTAAAAATTCTTTTTCAGTAGTAGCATAATTTCTTTGGGCACTGTCTAGAGTTTTGCTATCATAATGGATGACATTTAATTTCTTATCAACTATTTGTCCTAGAACAGCACCAACAACATAATCATTAGCATCACACATGATTTCAAAAGGCAAGTTACAATGAGGTGGTTGAACAATAGGTGCAGAAGTTAAGGCTTTCTTTAGTGTTTCAAAGGCTTCTACACAATCATCATAAAAAACAAATGGAATATCCTTTTGTAAAAGATTAGTAAGAGGCCTAAAATTTTAGAGAAGTCTTTAATAAACCTCCTATAGAAACCAGCATGACCAAGGAAACTATGAATACCTTTAATATCTTTAGGGCACGGCATTTTCTCAATTACACCAACTTTAGCCTTATCCACCTCAATACCTCGTTCAGAAATTTTATGCCCCAAGACAATACCTTCATTAACCATAAGTGGCACTTCTCCCAATTCAAGACAAGATTAGTTTGCTCACATCTCTGCAAAACTTGATTGAGGTTGCTTAAGCAATCATCAAAAGAAGTTCCGTAAACAGAAAAATCATCCATGAAAACCTCAATAATATTTTCACAAAAATCAAAGAATATAGCAGTCATACATCTTTGAAAGGTAGTGATATGTCTCCAGCGTATCTATAATTTTTGATTGTTCCATGCTTGTTGGGGATATAACTATTAGGTATGACCCGCCCAGGAGGGGCCAAGTTATACCTATGGCGATTCATGAAGCCCAAGATGGCACTGGAAGATGGCGGTTCAGTTAAGGGCCCAAGGCCCAAAGGCGACTTAAAGACCGTAGAGATAAACCGCCATATGTATGTAACTTGTATTGTAAGGCAAGAATAGAGGGAGACGGAGCCGGACATTGTTTATGAGCCGGCCGGTACTCTGTGTGCCGCTGGGCGTCGACCTCTATATATAAAGGGATGACCCGGCGGCGGTTCAGGGCAAGTAAGTTCAGATCGAGAACTAGGTCAAGAGCATTCGCTCCCTGGTAATCGAGACATAAGCAATCCCACCTCAAACTGGATTAAGCCATTACCTTCACCGTAAGGGGCCAAACTAGTATAAACTCCCGTGTCCTTTGTCCCATTTTAACCCCTTTAAGCTTCCTAGTTGCGATGGCTCCACAACTAAGTCCTTTCACTAGGACATCTGCCGTGACAATTCCACGATAGTTGGCGCCCACCGTGGGTCCAGTGCATGATGGATTTGAGTTCTTGAAGGGCAGCTTCGAAGGGCTCAACAGATACGCTGTGGGCCGGATGACCAAGAGTCGTCACGGCAAGCTCTACATCGACGATGCAGACTGGGGCCCCGACGCCGGCTCAATTGAGTACGGGTACCGGGTCCCCTTCGGCGGAATCCGCGTCTTCATCGGCAAGATCAGTGAGTCGGGCCCTAAGCCGGACATCTGCACCGACATCGTCGAGACGGCTCAGCGTGCGAGACCCATCCGAGCTCAGCCTTCCGTGAAGCGTGCCTTCGTGGGATGCATCCATGGAGGGGAATTTTTTGAAGGATCTGTGTCTGGCGGTGAGACGACCATCTACTCTGATGGTGAGTCATCCACGGGTGAGATGGATTCATTATATGAACTGCAAGACGGCGGGCTTGGGGGCTGTTCTGATGGCAGCAGTATTCCGAACCCCTTTGAGCCGCCGAGCAGAGTTGGGATCTTCATGGCTGGCACACAACCCGTTCAAAACTCTACGGCTGCGGCACTGATAACCTCCGGGTTAGCGGCAGCTGGGGCAGGAGGCCCCGCGCGCCCGCCGTCTCAAGTTCTGATGGATTTGATGGACAAGATGACAACTCTATTAACCGCCGTGGTCAACCCGACGGATCAAGCTCAACATGATGCGGAAGTGGCATAGTTAAAGCAGGATATAGTGCAAGCTAAGGAAGACCTGGCGGCGAAAGACGTCAGGATGACCGCAGAGCGGGCTGCTCTAGACGCTCAAGCTCAGCGGATTCAGTCGTAGGCTTTCCAGCTCACGATGGATCAGAACGCGTCAAACGAGGTCATGAGGAGAAGGTACCAGAAGACTCAATCTCGTCTGCCTCTGGTTTATGATCCTCGAAATCTCTTTCGCACACCCGGTGCAGGGCCCAGTGACCCGCCGGAGGTAAATCGGGTTGCAATGCCTGGGGCTGGGACGCCGGTTCATCCACGTGTGACGGAACCCCCTCGTCTGAATACTACTCCCGCCTTATTATGTACCAACACCACTGGGTCATTATTCTAACCCTCTGGAGAACATGATCGCTGCGGTGACACGATTGGCGGCTCTCCCAGTGGATGCGACTCACCGACGACGGTTGAAACATGAAGGGTCAGAGAACTTCTGCAGACAGCTTTGGCACGGCAGGAGGCATATTCTTATAGTCGAGACAGGATTCATTCGACCACTCGTCCAAGCCGGAGCCCGAGTTATAGCAGGCACATGGATTCAACGGCTCTTTCAAGCAACGCCCGGCGCCGTGACCAGCTGTGCGGGCATGACCCGACGCGTGATGGAGCTCCTAACTTGGTTGATCAGGACAAGATACATCAAGAGGCTGAGCGGGCGGCTCAGCAGGCAACTGAGCAGGCGGCTCAGCGGGCGGCTTATCAGTCTTTTCCGGTTTATCCGACGACTTCTATTAAGGCAAGCATGACCACTAGGACTGGAGGTGTCCCTTGTCTGGTGCCGGCTCTGCGTAATGAGCGTTTGCACAAGGATTTTAAGGGGCCTTGAAAGGTGCCTAATTACACGGCTGACTTATAGCCTGGGGCATGGATTGAAAGCTATGAGATGGCCATGGAACTATTGGAAGTCAGTGATGCTGCAATGGCCAAGTACTTCACCATGATGTTGGATGGAACGTCCCGCACTTGGTTGAAGGGGTTGCCACCTAATTCCATCGGTTTATGGGCAGAGTTAAAGGCCCGGTTTATTCAGAATTTCAAAGATACATGCAAGCACCCCATGTAAATTGTGGATTTGACTAATTGCAAGCAAGATGAGGGTGAGTCCACGACCCATTGGGTGCGCCGGGTCAAGGCCATAATACATTCATCTAATAAGATGGATGCCGGCTCGGCAGTCTTAATGTTGGAGAAAAATTGCTGTTTTGAGCCTTTGAAACAGAAGCTGGGGCGGCTCAAGCGCAATTGTAATGACATGGGCCAACTGATGGCGGCTCTGGTCAAATATGCTGACTCTGATAGTACCAAGGATCCCGTGTCTGACGAAGAGAAGGCAGGGAAGGGAAAGAAGAACGGCAACACCAAGGGTCATCAGCATAACCTGGCAAATCAAGGAGGTAATAATAAACGTAAGGCTGACTGTAGCTCAGAGTTCATGGCTAACACCAATGCGCAGGAAAAAAATCAACGACGTAAGGGAAGACCACCTCCTCGGTCCGGTGGGTCAGGTCCCACTCTCGAGCAGTTGCTAAATGAGCCCTGTCCAAGGCATGGCACTCAGCAGAAACCGGCTACTCACCTGTGGAAGGATTGTACGATCATGAAGGCTTTCAAGAACTCTAACATGTTTGACGACAATCATGGCCAGGGTGGCGGCGGTTTTCATGGCCCGAGTGGCGGTTCAAATTCCAACTTTCAAGGCCCTCAAGGTAATCATGGCGGTTATAATCAACAATCTGGCCAGGGAGGTCAGCAGCAACAGCAATCTGGATATCAGAGTAATCAAAAGCAGCTGAATAGTGGACAGTATCATGTGTTTACCACTAGTTTGTGCAAACGGGACCAGAAGCTTCCTAAGAGGGTTGTGAACGCTATTGAGTCGGCAGTTCCTCGTTATCTAAGATGGTCTAAGCAGCCTATTCTATGGAGTAGGGAAGATCACCCTCCCGAGGTTGACAATCCGGGTCACCTGGCCTTGGTGGTGGCACCTCAGGTTGATGGATATAAATTCACTAAAGTGCCCATGGATGGAGGAAGTAGCATCAACATCCTTTATTATGAGACTTTCCGTCGCATGGGTTTGACTGATAAAAATCTTAAGACGTCCAATACTGTTTTCCATGGAGTGGTGCCTGGTAAGTCGGTGTACCCGGTGGGTAAGATTGAGCTGGAAGTGGCTTTTGGAGATGAGCATGATTTTAGAGCCGAGAAGTTAACTTTCGAGGTGGTCAAAATCAAAAGCCCTCATCACGCTCTGTTTGGATGGCCGTCTTATGCAAAGTTCATGGCGCGGCCGTGTTATGTTTATCTGTAGCTCAAGATGCCCGGGCATAAAGGAACCATAACAGTGCATGGGAGTCGAAAGATAGCCTTGGAATGTGAGGAAGGTGATGCTGCTTACGCTGAGTCTGTCTGCGCAACAGAGGTTGAAGTTTTAAAAGGATAATGTTGACCCGGCGGACATGACGTCTTTGAAGAAACCAACCACAGAGCATGAGCCGGTGATGAAGTTTAAATCGGCCGACGACACCAAGCTCGTTGATTTTGTTCCGGGCGACTCATCTAAGAAGTTCAGTATTAGTGCTAACCTGGATGCCAAATAGGAAAGCGCGCTCATCGAGTTCATCCATGACAACCGGGACATCTTTGCATGGAAACTTTCTGACATGTCGGGTGTACCGAGAGAACTCGCTGAGCACACTCTCAATATTGATCCAAAATTTAAGCTGGTCAAGAAGTTTCTTCGGTGATTCAATGAGGAGAGGCGTAAGGCCATTGGTGAGGAAGTGGCCCGGCTCTTGGCGGCCGGGTTTATTGTTGAAGTTTTTCATCCAGAGTGGTTGGCTAACCCAGTGCTAGTGCTTAAGAAGAACGACACCTGGCGTATGTGTGTGGATTACACAGACTTAAATAAGGTTGTGAGCGGTTTGAGATTTTGGATGCTTATTCTGGTTATCATCAGATCAAGATGGCAGTTAAGGACCAGGAGAATACGACCTTTATTACTCCCTTTGGAGCCTTCTGCTATGTATCTATGCCTTTTGGGCTCAAGAGTGCCCACACGACTTATGAGCGATGTGTGCAGAACTGTCTTCACAATCAGATTGGGCGCAATGTTTATGCTTATGTGGACGACATTGTGGTGAAGTACAGAGAGAAGGAAACCTTGATAGATGATTTGAAGGAAACCTTTGATAATCTCTAGGTCTATAAGATGATACTTAACCCGGCCAAGTGCGTTTTTGGTGTTGAGGGAGTCCTGGATTAGGGGGTATCCGGACAGCCGGACTATGTACTTTGGCCGGACTGTTGGACCGTGAAGATGCAAGACTCAAGACTTCATCCCGTGTCCGGATGGGACTCTCCTTTGCGTGGAAGACAAGCTTGGCGATCCAGATATTAGAGGTGGGCAAGATGACTAAGACTCCGTTCTCCGGAATAATGAAGCAAGCAACTGACTTATTGGAAATAATACATACTGATGTATGCGATCCGATGAGTGTTGAGGCTCGCGGCGGGTATCATTATTTTATGACCTTCACAGATGATTTGAGCAGATATGGGTATATCTAATTGATGAAACATAAGTCTGAAACATTTGAAAAGTTCAAAAGAATTTCAGAGTGAAGTGTAAAATCATTGTAACAAGAAAATAAAGTTTCTACAAGCTGATCGTGGACACGAATATTTGAGTTACGAGTTTGGTCTTCATTTGAAACAACGTGAAATAGTTTCGCAACTCACGCCACCTGGAACACCACATCATAATGGTGTGTCCGAATGTCGTAATCGTACTTTACTAGATATGGTGCAATCTATGATGTCTCTTACTGATTTACCACTATCATTTTGGGGTTATGCATTAGAGACTACTACATTCACGTTAAAAAGGGCACCATATAAATCCGTTGAGACGACACTGTATGAACTGTGGTTTAGCAAGAAACCTAAGCTGTCGTTTCTTAAAGTTTGGGGTTGTGATGCTTATGTGAAAAAGTTTCATCCTGATAAGCTCAAACCCAAATCGGAGATGTGCGTCTTCATAGGATACCCAAAAGTAACTGTTGGGTACACCTTCTATCATAGATCCGAAGGCAAGATATTCGTTGCTAAGAATGGATCCTTTCTAGAGAAGGAGTTTCTCTCGAAAGAAGTGAGTAGGAGGAAAGTAGAACTTGATAAGGTAATAGTACCTTCTCCCGAATTGGAAAGTAGTTCATCACAAAAATCAGTTCCAGTGATGCCTACACCAATTAGTGAGGAAGTCAATGATGATGATCATGAAACTTCAGATCAAGATTACTACCGAACCTCATAGGTCAGCCAGAGTAAGGTCTGCACCAGAGTGGTACGGTAATCCTATTCTGGAGTTCATGTTACTTGACCATGACGAACCTACGAACTATGAGGAAGCGATGATGAGCCCAGATTTCGTGAAATGTCTTGAGGCCATGAAATTTGAGATGGAATCCATGTATGAGAACAAAGTAGTGTTACTACCTACAAGAGGAAGACGGACGCTGATAGTAGTGTTACTATCTACAAAGCTAGACTTGTCGAAAAAGGTTTTTGACAAAGTTCAACGTGTTGACTACGATGAGATTTTCTCATTCGTAGCAATGCTTAAGTCTGTTCGAATCATGTTAGCAAATTCCACATTTTATGAAATATGGCAAATGGATGTCAAAACTACATTCCTTAATGGATTTCTTAAAGAAGAGTTGTATATGATACAACCAGAAGGTTTTGTCGATCCTAAAGGTGAAAACAAAATGTGCAAGCTCCAGCAATCCATCCATGGACTGGTGCAAGCATCTCGGAGTTGGAATATACACTTTAAGGAGTTGATCAAAGCATATAGTTTTATACAGACTTGCGATGAAGCCTGTATTTACAAGAAAGTGAGTGGGAGCACTACAACATTTCTGATAAGTATATGTGAATGACATATTGCTGATTGGAAATAATGTAGAATTTTCTGTAAAGCATAAAGGAATATTTGAATGGAGTTTTTACAAAGAAAGACCTCGGTGAAGCTGCTTACATATTGAGCATCAAGATCTATAGAGATAGATCAAGATGCTTGATAACTTTTTTCAATGAGTACATACCTTGACAAGATTTTGAAGTAGTTCAAAATGGAACAGTCAAAGAAAGAGTTCTTGCCTGTGCTACAAGGTGTGAAATTGAGTAAGACTCAAAGCTCGACCATGACAGAAGATAGAAAGAGAATGAAAGTCATTCCCTATGCCTCAGCCATAGGTTCTATAAAGTATGCCATGCTGTGTACCAGATCTATTGTATACCCTACACTAAGTTTAGCAAGGGAGAACAATAGTGATCTAGGAGTAGATTACTGGACAACGGTCAAAATTATCCTTAGTTGTCGTGGAATTGTCACGTCAGATGTCCTCGTGAAAGGACTTAGCTGTGGAGCCATTGCAACTAGGAAGCTTGAAGAGGTTAAATCGGGACAAAGGACACGAGAGGGTTTATACTAGTTCGGCCCCTTACGGTGAAGGTAAGGCCTACGTCTAGTTGGGTTGGTATTGATGTTTCGATGACCAGGGAGCAAGATATGCTATGTCCGGCTCTCGATCAGTTGTTTCTTGCCCTAAGCCGCCAGCAGGTCGTCCCCTTATATACACGGGTTGACGCCCTGTGGCTTACAGAGTCCCGGCCGGCTTATAAACAGTGTCCAGCTCGGTGACTAGTTAAATCTACCTTATGATACAAGTCATGCCATCATGGCGGTTTACTACAACGGGCCTTAAGTCGCCTGTGGGCCTTAAGCCCTTTATTGAATCGCCATTTTCATGCTTGGTATTGGGCTTCTCTCTGGTGAGTCTTCTTCGCGTAACCCGGCCCCTCCTGGGTGGCTTACACAAATAATTATATCCCCAACATTAGGCCCCAGATTGATTTGAACCTGTTCATGTCAATCTTAAAATACCTTAAAATATACCCAGTCTTCGGACCATGCAAAGAGGTTTCCTTTAACACGCCATGACGTCATCTCTTGGACCCGGGTTAAGCCGCTATGACGTCATCCTTTTCTTAAATTCTTTTTCTATTCCACCATATCTTTCAATGGATCTCTGTTTTCATTGACTGTTCCAAAAATCGAGGCGTCGGGGCCGTTGGATAATAATTCTTATCTCCTCGTTTCCTGCGCCGTCTCAGTTATCCTCTCCTTATAAATAGGTGCGACCTAGGTCTCCCATTCTCCTCCTTCCAGTCGTCTTCTTCCTCTTGCCTCCTGTCGGTGTCGAAACCGGCGGATCTCGGGTAGGGGGTCCCGAACTGTGCGTCTAGGCGGATGGTAACAGGAGACGAGGGACACGATGTTTTTACCCAGGTTCGGGCCCTCTCGATGGAGGTAAAACCCTACGTCCTGCTTGATTAATATTGATGATATGGGTAGTACAAGAGTAGATCTACCACGAGATCAAGGAGGCTAAACCCTAGAAGCTAGCCTATGGTATGATTGTTGTAATGTATGTTGTCCTACGGACTAAAGCCCTCCGGTTTATATAGACACCGGAGAGGGCTAGGGTTACACAGAGTCGGTTACAATGATAGGAGATCTACATATCCGTATCGCCAAGCTTGCCTTCCACGCCAAGGAAAGTACCATCCGGACACGAGCCGGAGTCTTCAATCTTGTATCTTCGTAGTCTTGGAATCCGGCGGATAATGATAGTCCGGCTATCCGGACACCCCCTAGTCCAGGACTCCCTCAGTAGCCCCTGAACCAGTCTTCAATGACGATAAGTCCGGCGTGCATAATGTTCGGCATTGCAAGGCGGGTTCCTCCCTTGAATAATCCAGAGAAGATCATGAACACCAGGATAGTGTCCGGCTCTGCAAAATAAATTCCACATTCCACCGTAGAGAGAATAAAATGTACACTTAGTTCAATCTGCTGACGTATTATGCGGCGTGACATCACACCACCACAAGGCCTTTGTTTGAATTACTATACCACCTCAGCATGTTTAGCGAAGCGGTTTCCTTGGCACGTCTTGTCGAAGCAGAGATCGTGTTCCCCTTATTCCGGGATTCTCATCAATACGTGCGTGGGTAACCCAACCACGCCATTGATGGTGGCGCTTGGGAGATAAGCGAGTTTTACTAGGCTAGTGGGGGACGCATAGCTTTGTCCGCCTATATATAAGGGATCAGGATTCACCTTCTCACCTACGCCTTCTTCCTCCTTTGCTTATCCATCCCCACGAACTCAAGCTCCAACACCCGAGCTCGCGCATCTCGCCTTGACCTTCTCCGAATATGTCCGGAGCGGGAGGTAAATGGTTAGCCTCCACCGTCAAGGAGGAGGACATCACCAAGCTGCGCAGCGCCGGATACCTTTCCGGCGATATCGCGCATCGGCTGCCCGACGAGGGGCAGCTCATCCCTACCCCCGGGCCTCACGAGAGGGTCGTCTTCCTCCCCCACTTCCTCCGCGGACTGGGCTTTCCGCTCCATCCATTTGTCCGGGGGCTCATGTTTGACTACGGCCTGGATTTCCACGATCTGGCGCCGAACTTTATCCTCAACATCTCGGCGTTTATCGTCGTGTGCGAGGCCTTCCTCTGCATCCGGCCCCACTTCGGCCTGTGGCTCAAGACCTTCAACGTCAAGCCGAAGGTTGTGAAGGGTACGCTAGCGGAATGCGGAGGCGCCATGTTGGGCAAATTGCCCAACGTCCCTTGGCTGGAAGGGACCTTCGTGGACTCCGTCAAGGGGTGGCAATCGGGGTGGTTTTACATCACCGAGCCGCGCAAATCCACATGGGCGGCGGCCCCCGAGTTTAGATCTGGCATCCCCACGCAGCTCACCTCCTGGAAAGAGAAGGGCTTGCAGTGGGGGAATCCGGTGGAGGTGACGGGACTCCGAGCATGTATCAAGAAGATGGTGAGCAATAGGCTCAGGCTCGTCGACGTGGTCCAATTCATGCTCATCCGGCGGATCCTCCCATGCCAAGAACGGGCATTTAATTTGTGGGAGTTCAATCCGGAACAGCACCAGGCGCTAAGCGGGCTCTTCGATACAACATACGAAGGCGCCTGGAGGGTGCTGTTCAAGGGCGCCGAAGCCCCCGCATCCGCGACCGAAGACCGCGGATTCAGCTCGCAGCATCCAACTGACAAGGTAAGTGATTCAACCCCATTACGGGACACTTGTGATAATTAGATTGACTCTAGGGAGGTTTCATTTTGCCTCTTCCTTTGACAGGAATGGATGGAGAAGGCCGAGCTACTCATCAGCCCAGCTCCCATGCCAGAAGACCCAGTGGATGCCCGCTTAACAGGGCTGCTGGTTCCGGCACCGCACGTGGTGCCGGAGAAGAAGGCCAAGAAGGTGGCCGCGAGGACTCGAAAGAGTTCCCGCAATCAGGCGTCTGACGACGACTCCTCCCCCGAAGACGAGGAGGAGGAGTACTCTCTCCCGGAGGAGGAAGAGAAGAAAAGGAAGGCTTCTCCCATCGGGGAGGCCAAAGGGTCCAAGAGGGGGAGAACTATCCCCCCGGACAATTTCGCCAACATCAGCGTTGGTGAGGATAAGTGGCCTCCAAGGGCCAGGCGTCCGGCAAGATCGTAAGTATCCGGATCCTTGATGTGTAATTTCTTTTATGTCGCGTAGTATCCTTCTAATGCCGCATTCTGCCCGTAGTCCGGCCAATGATGATCTCCCCGACTCATCGAGCGGGTCATTGGCCTCGTCGGATGTGAATTCCATCCCGACTGCCTCCACCCCACGCGCCGGCGAGGATGTCGAGGTGGGATCCCAGAGAGGGACCCATCAGGAGGAGGCTCCGGAGGCGCCGTCAGGCAGCCCCCCGGACTTCGTGTCGGACTCTACATCGGAACCCGCAGTGGTTCCAGAGTCCGGCAAGCGGCCCCTTCGAAAGAAGGGCAGGACCGTGACACCGGCGGCCTCCGTCCAACCGGAGGCGTCGGATAACCTACTGGAGGCGCTTAAAGGCGCTTCCATCGAGGAAGAACACCACACTATCATGAGTGCGGTGATTGAGAAGGTTCAGCTCGCTAAGAGCGGGCTGACCGAAGCCTGCAGCAGCCTTTTAACAGGCTTTGAGGTAAAAAGTTAAAATCATGTAATGTAATACCGCATAGACAGTAGCCCCTGATGCTTAGTTCGGTGTTTGGAAAGAAAAGCCGGACTAAGGATCTATAACAAGATATATGCAGGGTTGCCTAAAATATGTCAATATGGGTTTGCAGGCTGCACTACTGGCCTCTGCCGCACTAACGGCGGAGGTTGACGTGCTAAAAAAGGATCTCGAGCGGTCCGAGCAAGAGCTCGGCCATGCAAAGAAGCAGCTCGAGGAAAAAGAAGGTGAGTAACACCTCTTTGAATAAGTACCTTACAAAAAAGGATTTTGGTTGCAAATAAAATTAACAAGGATAATTTGTGCATTGCAGGGGCCACTAACAAGGTGGCAGCCCTGAAGGATGCTGTGTCCGCGGCCGAACACAGTGCGGCCGCGGAACGGGCTGAGCGAGAAAAGCAAGAGGCACGGGTGGCGGAAGTTCGGCAAGAGCTCCAGGTTCTTATGGAAAAACATGAGAGTTTGGAGCGTGACTCCAAGACTCGAGAGTCCGAGCTTGCCTCGGCTCTCGAAAGTGCCAAGTCCGCCAAGGCCGAGGCCCGTAAGGCCCTTCAGGAGGTTGAGGACATAAAGAAGATAGCGGCGGGTAAGGCATTTTTCATGCAAAGCAGGCATGTTAATGTGAACTACCTGATACTTACCCGCATTCGGAGCTCTCCAGGGGCGTTTGCAGATCTGCCGCGTAGTGCGTCTGATGCCGCCGCATTCTATCGTGGCGAGGAGGGGAGCTAGACGGAGAAGGTCTTCTGGTCTCAGTATACTGAGGCCGGCCATCCGGTGCCCCCAAGCGACCAGCTGAAGCAGCTGGTCGAATTCCACAAGGTAGCTGAGGAGGCCATGAAGGGCCTCATAGTCCGGCTGTGGCCTGGACAGGCCATGCCTGGTAGCTACTTTGGCCTCGTGCGGCGGCTGGTGGATGCATGCCCCAGGCTGGATGTAGTCAAGCGCTCCGCCTGTATCGAAGGCGCTCGTCGGGCCCTTGCCCGCATAAAGGTGCAATGGGGCAAATTGGATGCGGAGAAGCTTCTCACGGACCCACCGCCACCGGGCAAGGAGTATCGTACGCCAGAGAAGTATTATAAAATTGTCCTGAAGGGAGCCTGCAATATTGCAGATGAGTGCTCCCGAAATGTAATCTTTGAGTGAACTCGCTGTTTATTTATCCTGTGCGCTGTAAACTTCGTTCATATGCGCCATGAGCAACGCTTGTTTAATTTAAAATATTATCTTCTGTGCGGCCATTTGTAAAATCTGAGAGATGGCAAGTCGTTGGCTTCAGCCCCCAAGCCACAAGTGCTGGGGTGTTCGGGATAAACTTGAGCACTCTTGTTCCCATTTTTGGGTCCATCTAGGGAGGCGCTCAACACGACGAACAAGGCAACCGGACTTATAATGCTTGAACACTCTCACTTAGCCATAGAATTCTATAATTTTAAATTTTGGCGAAGCCCCTGGTATTTGGAAGACCGAATCCGGGGCGCTATCCATGCCTTCATCGGACATTATCCGGAACTTCGCTCGAAGCGGCGTGAGTCTTTAAGGACCCGAAAAAACCTCTCGAACAGCGACCAGTCTCTCACCTTATCATGCCAGTCAGTTTTAGCTTTCTCCACTGAGGCGTTAACCCGGCTCAATCGGGGCGCAATCGCAGTGGTTCTCCCAGTGCCACCTTAGCCGACAGAACGGAACGTAAGGCACCAAAACGTGGGAGCCGGGCAAACCCAACTATTGACCCAAGACATGATTCGAAGCCGAATCATATAATGCTATAAGTTCGGGGTGCCGCACTTGTGAAAGTGTTCGGACTTTATCACACCATAGAGTGGGGAACATAAGCCCCTGATTATGCCGTACCAAAATATACGGGTGCCAGATGTCATATAATGAGCATATGTATATAAAATGTGATGCAATTGCGATCATAAAGGTGCTGCATTATTAATGAAAGAAAAGTCTGCTAGTAGAGCGGACTGATACAAATAGTGCGGTAAGCAAGGGATTTGGACTAAATAAACATGTCCCCCTCCAGGGATGAGCTGCGGATTTGGTGTATATAATCGAATTTAATGCTCGTAATTGAGACCACCTGAGTGTTCGACGCGGCCTTCTTTAGTCCCTGACTGTTGCATCATGAGTTCGGCAGGTTCACCGCCGGACAGGGCTTCTGGTTAACAGAGTCCTGTGTACAAAAAAGAAGAAAATAATAAAAAAAGAGGGGCACATTTGCGAGCCCCCGGTGCGGTCGAACCGCACTCTGGGTCCGTTGTGATCGTGCCCCCTCCCCTGTGCCCATGGTATCTCCAAAGCGTAATGATGTACGCGGAGTGTTATTCTTGCGATCATACGCGGGCGAGGGTTGGGGCCGCATTGCTACGCGTGCTCTGATCGCGCCAGGTGGTCTTGGTTGGCATTGCTCCGGGCGCGCTTTGCTGTATCCGGCCGTTTAACGGCCGGACTCGAGAATTGCCTTAGCAGGCTGCTCTGTACTTCTGCCGCGAGAGCCGCTGTATGTTCCTCCGTTCGGAGGGAGCGTTCCGTATTCCCATTGACCGTGATGACTCCACGAGGGCCTGGCATCTTGAGCTTTAGGTATGCATAGTGCGGCACCGCGTTGAATTTGGCAAACGCGGTTCACCCGAGCAGGGCGTGATAGCCGCTGCGAAACGGGACTATGTCGAAGATTAATTCTTCGCTCCGGAAATTATCCGGGGATCCGAAGACCACTTCCAGTGTGACTGAGCCTGTGCAGTTGGCTTCCACTCCTGGTATGACACCTTTAAAGGTTGTCTTTGTAGGTTTAATCCTTGATGGGTCTATGCCCATTTTGCGCACTGTATCCTGATAAAGCAGGTTCAGGCTACTGCCGCCGTCCATCAGGACTCTCGTGAGGTGGAACCCATCGACAATTGGGTCTAAGACCAATGCGGCGAATCCACCATGGCATATGCTGGTCGGATGGTCTCTTAGATCGAAAGTGATCGGACAAGAGGACCATGGGTTGAACTTTAGGGCGACTGGCTCCATCGCATTGACGTCCCTTAGTGCGCGTTTCCTCTCCCTCTTGGGTATGTGGGTCGCATATATCATATTCACCATCCGTACTTGTGGGGGAAAACCCTTCTGTCCTCTGTTGTTCAGCGGCCGGGTCTCTTCCTCGTCGTCGCTATTTAGCCCCTTGTCATTGTTTTCGGCAATTAACTTGCCGGCCTGCTTGAACACCCAACAATCTCTATTGGTGTGGTTAGCTGGCTTTTCAGAGGTGCCATGTATCTGGCATGAGCGGTCGAGTATTCGGTCCAGGTTGGACGGACCCGGAATGGTTCTTTTAAATGGCTTCTTCCGTTGACCGGGTTTAGAGCCTCGGAATCTGGCATTGATCGCCGTATCCTCCTTATCGTCGCCGTTAATTCGGCGCTTGTTTTTGTTTCGACGTGACCTGCCGTTGTTGTCCTTAGTATCCGGACTGCCAGAATTTTTACGGAGATTGTTGCTGCGGGCTAGCCAGCTGTCCTCTCCCGCACAAAAGCGGGTCATTAACGATGTGAGGGCTGCCATGGATTTCGGCTTTTCCTGCTCCAGGTGCCGGGCTAGCCATTCGTCCCGGATGTTATGTTTGAAGGCTGCAAGGGCCTCTGCGTCCGGACAATCGACGATTTGATTTTTCTTCGTCAAGAACCGTGTCCAGAATTGTCTGGCCGATTCGTCTGGCTGCTGAATGATGTGGCTTAGGTCATCGGCGTCTGGTGGTCGCACATATGTGCCTTGGAAGTTATCAAGGAATGCGGCCTCCAGGTCTTCCCAACACCCAATTGACTCTGCGGGCAAGCTGTTAAGCCAATGCCGAGCTGGTCCTTTAAGCTTGAGTGGGAGGTACTTTATGGCGTGGAGATCGTCGCCGCGGGCCATATGGATGTGGAGAAGATAGTCTTCTATCCACACCGCGGGGTCTATTGTGCCATCGTAAGATTCGATGTTTACGGGTTTAAACCCTTCGGGGATCTGATGATCCATTACTTCGTCAGTGAAGCATAACGGGTGTGCGGCGCCCCTGTATTGAGTGATATCGCGACGCAGCTCGAGAAAGCGCTGTCTGCTGTGTTCGGCCCGGCCGGGGTTATTGTATCCGGCACGACGGTATTCGTCGTGGGTCGTAGGGCGCCCACGTGATCCATAGATGGATGTGGATTGCCTTGCTTTGTCCTCCAATATGTCTCGCAAGTCC
This sequence comes from Triticum timopheevii, assembly GCA_963921465.1. Classification (NCBI taxonomy): domain Eukaryota; kingdom Viridiplantae; phylum Streptophyta; class Magnoliopsida; order Poales; family Poaceae; genus Triticum; species Triticum timopheevii. The sequence continues at coordinate 465,376,308 of OY997272.1, read as the reverse complement.
GGCGCGTTCCCTCTTGGCTTCGTACTTTTGGAGCGATGCCGGGGTATGGTCTTGGCTGGGGGCCTGGATGCCTCTCTGCCATGACCACGGGGTGGTCGGTCAGCCATATCGTGCGCTGGTGATGGAGGTACGTATGCTTCCTCCTCTAATCGGGGGAGCAGCTTGCGTTTTGGGTAACTTTTGGAGGGACGTTCGAGTTTATACTCTTCGGCCGGGAGGACCTCGGTCCATCGATCGGCCAGCAGGTCCTGATCAGCTTGAAGCTGCTGCTGCTTTTTCTTTAGGCTGTTTGCTGTGGCGATAAGCCTGCGCTTGAAGCTCTCTTGTTCGACGGGATCCTCGGGTACGACGAATTCGTCATCGTTGAGGCTTGCTTCGTCTTCGGAGGGAGGCATATAATTATGATCCTCAACCTCTTGGTCTGCCGCCCCCTCATGAGGGCTTGCTTCTGCATCCTCCTGCGCTGAGTCTTGCTGGAGGGGATTGTCTTCGGCACTCTCTGGAGTATTATTATCTCCTGTGCCGGAATCTCCATTCTTGCTGTGGCGAGATTTAGAGCGGTGCCGCTGACGCCGGCGCTTGGGCTGTTTCTTTAAGGGATCTGCCTCCGCTGTTTCTTCGCCGTCCCCATCTTTTGGGGTATCCACCATGTATACGTCGTATGACGAGGTGGCCTTCCAGTGCCCTGTGGGCGCTGGTTCCTGTTCGTCTCCGGCATCGTTGTCCATAGCGTCGATGTCTTCGGAGTCGTAGTCTAGCATGTCGGTTAGATCGTCGACAGTGGCTACAAAGTGGGTGGTGGGTGGGCTCTGAATTTCTTCGTCGTCCGCATCCCAACCATCCTGGCCATAATCCGGCCAGGACTCTCCTGATAACAAGAGATGCTTTAGTGAATTCAAGATGTCGCCAAAAGGCGAGTATTGGAAGGTGTCCGCGGTGGTGAATTCCATAACCGGCGCCCAATCCGGACCGATTGGTAGGGGCGCGGGAGGTTCGGAGTCCGGCGCCTCGGAATCACGAGTTTCGCAGGGGACAAGATTAGTGTTCGGCTCCATCGCCGTGGACGTTGGAGCCCCCAGGGCGGCGTTTATCCACCGACCCTCGATCTGGGCGATCGGCTCCGGGCTAATGGCCGAAGCGGATCCGTGTGCGGCCACCAAGGCACTGTTCGGCGGCAGAGCTAGATCATGCCCATCGTCACAGTGCGGCGCGCTCGGCTGTGGCTCGAGTCCGTCGAGGATCAAGTCTCCGCGGACATCGGCCGTGAAGTTTAAGCTTCCAAATCTGACCTGACGGCCAGGGGCGTAGCTTTCGATCTGCTCCAGATGGCCAAGTGAATTGGCCCGCAGGGCGAAGCCGCCAAATACGAAGATTTGTCCGGGGAGAAAAGTCTCACCCTGGACAGCATTGCAGGTTGAAGATGCCATCAAGCCTATCGGTGACGACACAGAGGAACTCTCAATGAAAGCACCAATGTCGGTGTCGAAACCGGCGGATCTCGGGTAGGGGGTCCCGAACTGTGCGTCTAGGCGGATGGTAACAGGAGACGAGGGACATAATGTTTTTACCCAGGTTCGGGCCCTCTCGATGGAGGTAAAACCCTACGTCCTGCTTGATTAATATTGATGATATGGGTAGTACAAGAGTAGATCTACCACGAGATCAAGGAGGCTAAACCCTAGAAGCTAGCCTATGGTATGATTGTTGTAATGTATGTTGTCCTACGGACTAAAGCCCTCCGGTTTATATAGACACCGGAGAGGGCTAGGGTTACACAGAGTCGGTTACAATGGTAGGAGATCTACATATCCGTATCGCCAAGCTTGCCTTCCACGCCAAGGAAAGTACCATCCGGACACGAGCCGGAGTCTTCAATCTTGTATCTTCGTAGTCTTGGAGTCCGGCGGATAATGATAGTCCGGCTATCCGGACACCCCCTAGTCCAGGACTCCCTCACCTCCTCTCGAGCTCCGCCGCCGCCGCTGTCGATCTTCCTGTCTTCACCGTCTCAGGCCACTGCATCGACCTGGTTGGACCAGAGAAACGCGAGAACCTCCACAGCGCATCTAGATCCGTAAGTTCCCTTCCCTTCCTTGCTTAGATCCGCATTAGAGCTTCCTCGAGTTCGTCGGAATTCATCACCATTAGAGCCAAACCCTTGTTAGTTTTCCTCTTAGAGCCAAACCTGAGTCACATTACTCAACAGCCTGGAGAGTCAGCCCAGAAATTCTGGACTTAGTTCCTCACTAAGAAGAACCAAATAGTTGACTGTCCGGACGCCGAAGCCCTGGCGGCTTTTAAGCATAATATCCGTGACGAGTGGCTCGCTCGACACCTCGGCCAGGAAAAACCCAAGTCCATGGCAGCTCTCACAACCCTAATGACCCGTTTTTGTGCGGGTGAGGATAGCTGGTTGGCTTGCAACGGCACCACGCCACATTCCGGCACTTCGGACGGCCGTGATGCTAACAGCAAGCCACGACACAACAGACATAAGAGATGGAACAACAGCGACAACACCGAAGACACGACAGTCAACGCTGGATTCAGCGGAAATAAGTCCGGACAGCGGAAAAAGCCGTTCAAAAGAAATAATCAGGGACCGTCCAGTCTGGACCGCATACTAGAGCGCTCGTGCCAAATTCATGGCACAGCGGTGAAACCAGCCAACCACACCAATAGAGACTGCTGGCTGTTCAAACGGGCCGGCAAGATAAACGCCGAAAACAAGGACAAGGGGCTGCACAGTGATGATGATGATGAGCCCCGGTGTCCGAATACGGGGGGACAAAAGAAATTTCCCCCCAGGTGAAAACGGTCAACATGATCTACGCCACCCACATCCCCAAGCGGGAAACGGAAGCGGGCACTACGGGACGTCTATGCGATGGAGCCAGTCGCCCCCAAGTTCAATCCATGGTTAGCTTGTCCGATCACCTTTGACCGTAGGGATCACCCTACCAGCATCCGTCACGGCGGCTCAGCTGCATTGGTCTTACACCCAATCATCGACGGATTCCACCTCATGCGTGTCCTTATGGATGGCAGCAGCGGCCTGAACCTGCTTTATCAGGACACAGTGCGCAAGATGGGCATTGATCCTTCAAGGATCAAGCCCACTAAAACTACCTTTAAAGGTGTTATTCCTGGAGTAGAGGCCCGCTGCATGGGCACTATAACATTGGAAGTGGTCTTCGGATCCCCAGACAACTTCAGGAGCGAAGAGCTAATCTTCGACATTGTCCCTTTCCGTAGTGGCTACCACGCACTGCTCGGATGAACCGCATTCGCTAGATTCAATGCGATGCCAAACTATGCATACCACAAGCTCAAGATGCCGGGACCGCGCGGGGTCATCACTGTCAACGGAAATATGGACCGCTCCCTTCGAACAGAAGAGCATACGGCAGCCCTCGCGGTAGAAGTACAATGCGGCCACCTCCGACAAACCAATCCGGCAACAGCTTCGAGCATTGTCAAACGAGTCCGGAGCACCCCATAACAGGATCATCATGAATGTCAAGATCATGATTAGCAGTCCGGCCTCCGCTCAAGCCCCTCCAAAGCAGCATTCGTGCCATGCGTACACAATATTATGAACATGTGTATCTCCACGATCGAGTTTCAACAAAAATAGACCACTCAGCAAGGGTGCATGACCATAAAAGATATTACTCATTTAAATAGAACAACCATTATTCTCTGATTTAAATAAATAACCGTCTCGCATCAAACAAGATCTAGATATAATGTTCATGCTCAACGCTGGCACCAAATAACAATTATTTTGGTCTAAAACTAATCCTAGAGGTAGATGTAGAAGTAGTGTGCCGACGGCGATCACATCAACCTTTGAACCATTTCCCACATGCATCGTCACCTCGTCCTTAGCCAATCTTCGTTTAATTTGTAGCCTCTATTTCGAGTTGCAAATATGAGCAACAGAACCAATATCAAATACCCAGGCGCTACTATGAGTATTAGTAAGGTACACATCAATAACATGTATATCAAATATACCTTTCACTTTGCCACCCTTCTTATCCGCCAAATACTTGGGGCAGTTCCGCTTCCAGTGACCAATCCCTTTGCAGTAGAACACTCAGTTTCAGGCTTATGTCCAAACTTGGGTTTATTCTCCTGAGCAGCAACTTTCTTGCCGTTCTTATTGAAGTTCCCCTTCTTCCCTTTGCCCTTTTTCTTGAAACTAGTGGTCTTGTTGACCATCAACACTTGATGCTCCTTTTTGATTTCTACCTCCGCAGCCTTTAGCATCGCGAAGAGCTCGGGAATTGTCTTGTTCATTCCTTGCATATTATAGTTCACCATGAAGCCTTTATAGCTTGGTGGCAGTGATTGAAGAACTCTGTCAATGACACTATCATCAGGAAGATTAACTCCCAGCTGAGTCAAGTGGTTATGGTACCCAGACATTCTGAGTATGTGTTCACTGACAGAACTATTCTCCTCCATTTTGCAGCTATAGAACTTGTTGGAGACTTCATATCTCTCAACTCGGGAATTTGCTTGAAATATCAACTTCAACTCTTGGAACATCTCATATGCTCCATGATGTTCAAAACGTCTTTGAAATCCCGATTCTAAGCCGTAAAGCATGGCACACTGAACTATCGAGTAGTCATCAACTTTGCTCTGCCAAAAATTCTTAACATCATCAGTAGCGTTTCCAGCAGGCCTAGCACCTAGCAGTGCTTCTAGGACGTAATTCTTTTGTGCAGCAATGAGGATAATCCTCAAATTATGGACCCAATCCGTGTAATTGCTACCATCATCTTTCAACTTAGCTTTCTCTAGGAATGCATTAAAATTCAAAGGAACGATAGCACGGGCCATTGATCTACAATAACATAGACATGCAAAATAACTATCAGGACTAAGTTCATGATAAATTAAAGTTCAATTAATCATATTACTAAAGACCTCCCACTTAGATAGACATCCCTCTAGTCATCTAAATGATCACGTGATCCAAATCAACTAAACCATGTCCGATCATCACGTGAGATGGAGTAGTTTTCAATGGTGAACATCACTATGTTGATCATATCTACTATATGATTCACGTTCGACCTTTCGGTCTCAGTGTTCCTAGGCCATATCTGCATATGCTAGGTTGGTCAAGTTTAACCCGGATATTCTGCGTGTGCAAAACTAGCATGCACCCGTTGTATGTGAACGTAGAGCTTATCACACCCGATCATCACGTGGTGCTCGGCACGACGAACTATAGCAATGGTGCATACTCAAGGAGAACACTTATAACTTGAAATTTAGTAAGGGATCATCTTATAATGCTACCGCTGTACTAAGCAAAATAAGATGCATAAAAGATAAACATCACATGCAATCAAAATATGTGACACGATATGGCCATCATCATCTTGTGCTCATGATCTCCATCACCGAAGCATCATCATGATCTCCATCGTCACCGGTGCGACACCTTGATCTCCATTGTAGCATCGTTGTTGTCTCGCCAACTATTGTTTCTACGAATATCGCTACCGCTTAGTGATAAAGTAAAGCAATTACATGTTGATTGCATTGCATACAATAAAGCGACGATCATATGGTTCCTGCCAGTTGCCGATAACTCTGTTACAAAACATGATCATCTCATACAACAATTTATATCACATCTTGTCTTGACCATATCACATCATAGCAAGCCCTGCAAAAACAAGTTAGATGTCCTCTACTTTGTTGTTGCAAATTTTACGTGGCTGCTACAGACTTCTAGCAAGAACCGTTCTCACCTACGCATCAAAACCACAACGATTTTTCATCAAGTGTGCTGTTTTGACCTTCAACAAGGACCGGCCGTAGTCAAACTCGATTACACTAAAGTTGGAGAAACAGACACCCACCAGCCACCTATGTGAAAAAGCACGTCAGTATAACCAGTCTTATGAACGCGGTCATGTAATGTAGGTCCGAGCCGCTTCATCCAACAATGCCACCGAATCAAAGTAAGACATTGGTGGTAAGCAGTATGGCTATTATCGCCCACAACTCTTTGTGTTCTACTCGTGCATAAAACATCTACGCATAGACCTGGCTCGGATGCCACTGTTGGGGAACGTAGTAATTTCAAAATTTTCCTACGGTCACGTAAGATCTATCTAGGAGATGCATAGCAACAAGAGGGGAGAGTGTGTCCACGTACCCTCATAGACCGAAAGCGGAAGTGTTTAGTAACGCGGTTGATGTAGTCGAACGTCTTCGCGATCCAACAGATCCAAGTACCGAACGTACGACACCTCCGTGTTCAGCACACATTTAGCTCGATGACGTCCCTCATGCTCTTGATCCAGTTGAGGACGAGGGTGAGTTTTTTCAGCACGGCGGCATGGTGACGGTGATGATGATGTTACCGGCGCAGGGCTTCACCTAAGCACTACGACGATATGATCGAGGTGTGTAACTGTGGATGAGGGCACCGCACACGGCTAAGAGAAGACTTGGTGTGTTCTAGGGTGCCCCCTGCCCTCGTATATAAAGGAGGGAGGAGGAGGAGGCCGACCCTTGTGGCCCTTCTCACCTTTCCCCTAAACCCATTAAGGCCCAACAACTCCCTGGGGGGCTCCGGTAACCTCCCGGTATTCCGGAAAATACCCGAACTTCTCCGGAACCATTCCGATGTCCAAATATAGCATTCGAATATATCAATCTTTATGTCTCGACCATTTCGAGACTCCTCGTCATGTACGTGATCTCATCTGGGACTCCGACAAACTTAGGTCATCAAAACACATAACTCATAATACAAATCGTCATCGAACGTTAAGCATGCGGACCCTACGGGTTCAAGAACTATGTAGACATGACCGAGACACATCTCCGGTCAATAACTAATAGCGGAGCCTGGATGCTCATATTGGCTCCTACATATTCTACGAAGATCTTTATCGGCCAAACCGCATAACAACATATGTTGTTCCCTTTGTCATCGGTATGTTACTTGCCCGAGATTCGATCGTCGATATCATCATACCTAGTTCAATCTTGTTACCAGCAAGTCTCTTTACTCGTTCCGTAGTGATTCATCCCGCAACTAACTCATTAGTCACATTGCTTGCAAGGCTTATAGTGATGAGCATTACCGAGAGGGCCCAGAGATACCTCTCCGAAACACGGAGTGACAAATCCTAATCTCGATCTATGCCAACCCAACAAACATCTTCGGAGACACCTGTAGAGCATCTTTATAATCACCCATTTACGTTGTGACGTTTGATAGCACATAAGGTGTTCCTCCGGTATTCGGGAGTTGCATAATCTCATAGTCTGAGGAACATGTATAAGTCATGAAGAAAGCAGTAGCAATGAAACTGTAACAGCCATAACGCTAAGCTAACGGATGGCTCATGCCCATCACATCATTCTCCTAATGATGTGATCCCGTTCATCAAATGACAACACAAGTCTATGCATGGTTAGGAAACATAACCATCTTTGACTAACGAGCTAGTCAAGTAGAGGCTTACTAGGGACACTATGTTTTGTCTATGTATTCACACATGTACTAAGTTTCTGGTTAATACAATTCTAGCATGAATAATAAACATTTATCATGAAAAAAGGAAATAAATAATAACTTTATTATTGCCTCTAGGGCATATTTTCTTCATTATGTGATGTGCTTGGTCTTACAATATTGAAGAATGCTCTTTAAATTTGCACTTGGCGGATTCTACTATTAAAAAGCCTATGGGAAGAATTAATGATGTTATTATTCTTGCAAATAGGAATTACGTGCCCATAGATTTTATTGTTCTTGATATTGATTGCAATCCGTCTTGTCCAATTATTCTTGCAAATAGCAATATTAAATTTTAATTTCCCCTAAGGAAGGGTATGGAACACTTCCCTAGAACAAGGATTAGGCCACCATATGAATCAATAATGAGGGCATCCTATGGATCTAGAACCAAAGATGACAACACTTAGATCCTACGCGTTATGCCTAGCTAGGGGCATAAAGCGATAGCGCTCGTTGGGAGGCAACCCAACTTGTATCTTTTTGCGTTTTGGTTTTCTTGTTGTTTTCAATAAAATACCCAATTATACCTCTAGTTAGATGTGTTTTTGTGGTTTAAATTAGTGTTTGTGCCAAGCAAGGCCTTTGGGATGATTTGGGTAAAAGTTGATTTGATCTTGCTCAAAAACAGAAACTTTTGCGCTCACGAGATTATTTGTCATTTTTACCAAAGAGTGATTTTGAGTTGATTCTTTTTGAAGAAGATTAATAGATAAATTCCTAACGTCAATCTATTCTTTTAAGAATTTTTGGAGTTACAGAAGTATTCGAAATATTCAGATTGCTATAGACTGTTCTGTTTTTGACAGATTCTGTTTTCTTTGCGTTGTGTGCTTGTTTTGATGATTCTATGGTTTTCTTTGATGAGTTTTTTCCATAGAAAAGTTGGAATACAGTAGATATAATGCAAAAACAAAATATGAATAGGTTTTCAATAGTACTTATAGTAGTGGTTTGCTTTCTTATACTAACGGATCTCACGAAGGTTTTGTTGAGTTTTGTTTGATTGAAGTTTTCAGGTTTTGGGTGATCTTACGATGGATGAAGGAATAAGGATTAGCAAAAGGATAAGCTTGGGGATGCCTGAGGCACCCCAAGATAATATTCAAATAAGTAGCAAGCAACTAAGCTTGGAGATGCCCCCGAGTGGCATCCCCGCTTTCTTCTAACAACCATCGGTATTTTACTTGAAGCTATATTTTTATTCGTCACATATTATGAGTTTTGCTTGGAGCATCTTGTATGATATGAGTCTTTGCTTGTTTTGCTTTGTGTTTTAAGTGTTGAATCCTTGCTGAACACACCTTTTTGATAGAGCCAAAAATTATGTTATGCTTGCTCCTATGCTTCACTTAAATTTTTAGAGCCACAGATTTGCTCTAGTGCTCGACTTATATCTTTTTGAGCACGGTGTGCTTTGTTATTTTTGAAGAAATCCTCTCATGATTCACCTAGATTTATTTGGGAGTTAGTAAAATTTTCAGAAATTCTCTCTTGTTTCACTTAGATTATTTTTGAGAGAAATAAAAATTATGCTCATGTTCTTCACTTATATTTGTTTGAGCTTATCAAAAGCAACATATGGAAATCGTCCCAAAGTGATAAATATCCAAGGAGGATATAATAAAAAAATCATGAAGACCATTGGACAAAATAAACTTGATTCTTAGTAATGGTTTTGAGATATGACGATATGATATGTGAGTCATTGTAGCGACCAGACCTCAAACAGTCTAGTCTCTGTGCATCAGTGTCATCCCTGGATCGGTAATGCTGACACGCACCGTACTCGAGGATTTATAACAGAGTCTCAATCACAGACTTATTACATCGAAATGTCTCAAAAGATATCTTATTACAATAATATGGCTTAAGGCCATCTAAAAGATAACAGCGGAAGGCTTGGAGGATAAAGTGAGTCCATCAACTCCAACGGCATAGCTGAGTGAACGACAACGACCTATGGCACCTTACTCGTCGTCTGAAAAGTCTGCAACATGATATGTTGCAGCCCGAAACGGGTCAGCACATGGAATATGCTGGCAATGTAACACAAGAGAGTAATGAACAGAATAAATGTTATCACTACATGCATATATGGCTGGTGGAAAGCTCTATGGATAAAGTTTTGCATAAAGCCAATTTTTCCCTACAAGAAAGGAATAAATTTTATATAACTATCATGGTGCTTGTTAAACATTGAGAAGGTTCCTCCAACTCAATCCCAATTAAGTAATATCAATTAACCAACAAAATTAATTTAGAGTGATGAGATCAACAGGATAATCCAAGAACCAGATAATCAAGACGTCCATAACTGGGGACATGGCTAACCATGATTAGTTTGTACACTCTGCAGAGGTTTGCGCACTTTTCCCCACAAGACTCAATCTCCTTTTTAGATTTCTCGCACTACATGGTGTTTGAGAAACGGATGACCGAGACACAGTCTTTCAGAAACATTAACTCTTTACTCTGGATGGACAGTTACACCTACTTTCCCCTACATCTGCTAGCCCACGACTGAAATAGGTCATGTAACCTACTCAACTATGCTAGAGCCCATAATAGCTTGTGGCTGCACACAGAAGTTTCTAGCATGAATAATCTTATGATCCTTTTGATCTTGGGTGGCGAACCGTAGGATGATCAAACGAGTACTCCGGGATATCCTAGGACAACACTGGATTCTCCAGGTGCCCACAACCAATCCACCCAGATTTGTATTTAAGTAACCACCTTAAGTTTAATTAACAATTCTCACAATTGTCATGGATATAGTCAAACCAAACCACGTCTACGAGCATATCATAGCAGTAGATGCATAACGTAGAAGTAACTCCCAAAGGTTTGATAATAAAAGGGCAATAGGTTCTACCTCATCATCTACTTCCCAAACCCACATGTTATTCAGATCCTAACCATGCAATGATTGAGGATTGAAACTAATGCATAAAAACTGGGTAATAAAGGGATATGATCAAAGTGTTATTTGCCTTGCTGATGATCTACAAAACCTAGAGACTCGTAGTAGCACGCTTCGCACTCCGGGAATTCTATCGCAAACAAACAATAGCAAACATAAGCACTCAAGAAATAAGCACGTGTAAGATTCAAATAAGAAGATCTAACCAGAAAGTTCAAATGAAGAACTCCGGTTTGCAAAAAGAATCAACTCAAACAGAGCAACGAAACTCAAACTACGAATGAAACAAGATTCGTTTACTAATCTGGACTAAAGTCAAATTTTACAGTACCAAAATCATGTTCAAGTTGGTTAAACAGAAAGAGGGCTTCGAGACGAAGATTTAGGCGCTGGTTTCATCTAATTTGGATAAAAGAGCGAAAAGTTATACTAGATCGAAGATTAGGGCAGAAATCATGATCGAAAATAATTGCAGATAAAACCCTGGAAAATAAGACGAGACGAACAGGCTAACGAACGAACGTTCGTTAACAGAACCCAAACAGCGAACGGCGTTCGTTTAAAACGAACGAACGGACGAACGTCCTCTAAATAACTAAATGGCAAAAAAAAACTGAAGCGTTCTATTTTAAAAAATAGATCTAGGGTTTATAAAAAACCGAACGGTTTTTTACTAAACCGAAAAAAACGAAACGGCGGCGGCGGCTACCTCCAGCGATGCTCCGGCGGGGCGGGCGGCGTCGGCGAGGCTTCGACGGGGCTCCGGCGGCTGCGGTGGTGAGGGGCGACGGCGGCGGCGTCGGGCGACGACGGCGCAGGCGGCGGCGGCGGCTGCGGCAATGAGCGGCGGTGGCTGCGGGTGTGGGGCGGTGGTGGCGGGCTGAGAGGGCGACGGGGCGGCGCGGCTTATATAAGGGGTCGGGGGGCCGTCCGACTTGGGGGAGGGGGCACCCCCGGGCAGCGGCGGCGGCAGCAGTCCAGACTCCCGGGGGAGTCCGGCTCGGCCACGCTCACGTGAAGGCGGCGGCGCAAGTGGGCTGGCTGGGCCTTCGGCCCAGTGCGGTCCGCGGGAACTTTTTTTAAATAATTCTACCAAAACAGAAAAATCCTAATAAAATATAAAATAATCTAAAAATGCCAAAACAATTTTTGTTGTCTAAATAAAAAATTTAGAACAAAGTGAACATTTTTCTGGCCTAAAAATGCAATTTTGAAAACATGCATATTTTTCTAATTCAAATAAAATAGCAATAAAAGTCCAAATAAAAAAATGATTTTAACATTTTTCCTCCAATATTTATTTTATTTTGGAGAAGTCATTTTATCCCCTCTCTTTTATTTTATTGGAAATATTCGGAGAGAAAATGATTAAAACCAAAATGATCCTCTTTTCAATATTTGAGAAAATTTAAATATGAAAATAAAATGAAATCCCCAACTCTCTCCGTGGGTCCTTGAGTTGCTTAGAATTTCTAGGATCAACCAAAATGCAATAAAATATGATATGCATATGATGACCTATGTATAACATTCCAAGTTGGAAGTTTGGGATGTTACAAACCTACCCCCCTTAAGATGAATCTCGCCCTCGAGATTCGAGTTGGCTAGAGAATAGGTGCGGGTGGTCCTTCCGTAGGTCTTCCTCCCGTTCCCAGGTGGCTTCATCATCGATATGACAAAACTTGATAACCTTGATGCGGGTGACTCGGCTGGCAAACTCGAGAATCTTCACTGGTTTCTCCTCGTAGGTCAAATCACTATCCAGCTGAATCGCCTCCAGTGGCAATGTAACCCTCAGAGGAATATCAGCCATCTCTGTGTGGCACTTCTTCAACTGGGAAATGTGAAACACATCATGAACTCCTGACAGTCCTTCTAGCAATTCCAGCTTGTAAGCAACTTCTCCCATACGTTCCAAAACTTTGTATGGTCCCACAAAACATGGTGCTAACTTTCCCTTAACTCCAAAACGCTTAACTCCTCGAAGTGGGGACACACTAAGGTATACTCTGTCTCCGACTTCGTAAACTGTCTCCTTCCGTTTAGAATCCGCATAACTCTTCTGCCTAGACTGGGCTACCTTGAGTCTATCCCGGATCAACTTAACCTTCTCTTCAGACTCCTTAATCAAATCTGGTCCAAACAACTGATGATCTCCAACTTCATCCCACAATAACGGTGTCCTGCACCTCCTTCCGTACAAGGCTTCGAAAGGGGCCATCTTCAAACTGGCTTGATAACTGTTGTTATAAGAGAAGTCTGCATACGGCAAGTTGTCATCCCAACTAGATCCATAATCTAGCGCACAAGCTCTCAACATGTCTTCCAGAATCTGATTGACTCTCTCGGTCTGTCCATCTGTCTGTGGATGAAAGGCTGTACTGAACTCTAGCCTGGTACCCAAAGTCTCATGCAACTGATTCCAGAACTTTAAGGTAAACTGGGTTCCTCTTTCTGATACAATGGTCCTCAGAACTCCATGTATACATACGATCCTGGTCATGTATATCTTTGCCAACTTCGCACTTGTATAAGTGGTCTTCACTTGGATGAAATGAGCTACTTTCGTCAATCGATCGACTACAACCCATATAGAGTCATAGCCTCAACGAGTCCTAGGCAATCCCGTGATAAAGTCCATGCCAGGCTTGTTCCACTTCCATTCGGGTATCGGCAATGGCTATAGCAATCCTACTGGCTTCTGATGCTCTGCCTTAACTCTCTGACATACATCACATACTCCTACATACTCCGCAATATCCTTCTTCATTTTGGTCTACCTGAAACTTTCCTTCAAATCCAGATACATCTTAGTGTTTTCTGGATGAATCGAATACGGTGAATCATGGGCCTCCTGCAGAATCAACTTCCTGATCTCGGGGTCATTAGGCACATATACGCGATCCTCAAACCATAAAGTACCGTGCTCATCCTCACGAAATCATTTAGCCTTTCCTTTGCTCATCCTTTCCTTTATCTTTGCAATCTCCTTGTCAGTCTTCTGGGCTTCTCCGATCTTATCCATCAAAGTGGAATGAATTTCCAATGCTGCTACATAACCTCTCGGGACTATTTCCAAACATAGCTCGCGAAGATCCTCTGCTAACTCCTTGGGTAATCCTCCGGTCATGAGTGTATTAACATAACTCTTGCGACTCAACGCATTGGCTACTACATTAGCCTTTCTGGGATGATAGTGCAACTTCATATCATAATCTTTAATGAGCTCCAACCATCTCCTTTGCCTGAGATTCAACTCTTTCTGCGTGAAGATATATTTCAAACTCTTGTAATCTGTGTATACCTCACAATGATTTCCGATGAGGAAATGTCTCCATGTCTTCAACGCATGCACTACGACTGCTAACTCCAAATCATGTGTAGCATAATTCAACTCATGAGGCTTAAGCTGTCGTGAGGCATATGAAACAACTCCTCCCTCCTACATAAGCACTGCTCCAAGTCCTCGACGTGAAGCATCACAAACTTGATAATCCTTTCGTTGATCTGGAAGAATCAGCACTGGGGCTGTAACCAAACATTTCTTGAACTCCTGAAAACTGGCTTCACACTCCTCAGTCCATTTGAACTTGTTGTCCTTCTTCAACAACTCTATCATGGGTTTGGCAATCCTGGAGAAATTCTCAATGTACCTCCGGTAATATCCCGCGAGTCCGAGAAAACTCCTGATCTCTCCAACTGATGTGGGTGCTACCCATTTAGTTACAGAAACAACCTTGGTGGGGTCTACTGCTATTCCTTCTCTAGATATAACATGTCCGAGAAATCCAACTTCCTTCAACCAAAACTCACATTTGCTGAACTTGGCATATAGCTGATGTTCCCTGAGCTTCTCAAGAACCAAACGCAAATGCTCCTTATGCTCCTCTTCATTCTTCGAGTAGAACAATATATCATCAATGAACACCATGACGAACTTATCAAAAAACTCCATAAACACCTTGTTCATCATGTTCATGAAATAGGCAGGCGCGTTAGTCAGACCAAACGACATAACGGTATACTCATATAGCCCGTACCTTGTGGTAAAAGCTGTCTTAGGTATATCCTGCTCTCGAATCTTTAGCTGATGATATCCTGATCACAGATCGATCTTGGAAAATACTTTAGCTCCTTGCAACTGGTCAAACAAATCATTGATCATCGGCAGTGGGTACTTGTTCTTAATCGTCACTTCATTCAACGCACGATAATCAACAACCATCCTTAATGATCCATCCTTCTTATCCACTAGAAGTACTAGGGATCCCCAAGGTGAAGAACTTGGTTGAATGTAACCCTTATCCAATAACTCCTTTATCTGCTTCTTAATTTCCTCCAAATCCTTTGCGGGCATTCGATATGGTCTCTTTGATATTGGTCCGGTGCCTGGCAAAAGCTCAATCAAAAACTCAATGTCTCTATCCGGTGGCATGCCTGGCAACTCCTTCAAAAATACGTCGGGGTAATCCTTTACCACTGGTACTTCCTCCTGCACAACTCCTGACAAGGAATTCACTTGAGTCCTCTTCGGCACATGCCGGGATACATACTTGATCCTTTTTCCTTCTGGGGTGGTGAGCATAATTGACTTACTGGTGCAATCGATGTTTCCTCCATACATTGATAACCAATCCATACCCAAAATCATATCCTATCCTTGCGACTCCAGAATTATCAGATCCAAGGGAAAAACATGCCTACCTATGGTCAATGGCATCTAAAAACATCCTTGGCTTGCCATATGCTCCGCTCCTGGCAAGCTTACTAACATAGGTGTCCTAAGAACTTTGGTGGGAAACTTATACTTATCCACAAATCCCCTTGATATGTATGAATGCGATGCACCAGTATAAAAAAGAATGATTGCAGTAAATGACTTAACCAAAAACTTACCTATAACTGCATCTGGCTGCTCTTCAACCTCCTCCACGCTAACGTGGTTCACTTGTCCCCTGTTGAAAGGGTTGGGCTTCTTCCTAGAGCTTCCATTGCCATTTCCATTCTTTGCTTTAGAACACTTGGTGGCGTAGTGTCCATTCTTCCCACACTTGAAACAAGTAATGTGACTTAGATCCTTCTTGGCGGGTGTTGCTGGTTTGGAACAGTTCTGGCTGCTGCTTCCTCCATTCCCATTTCCATTATTGGGGCCACTATGGTTATGCGTACTTCCTCCATTGGAATTATGGCCTCCATGGTTATGGTGAATGTATCCTCCCGAGTTCGGGGTGAAACAAGGTCTCTGCTGAGCTCCTAACTTGTACTTCCATTGTCCATACTTCCTCTTGCGGCTATCTATCTGCTGCTGCTTCCCTTCAATCATAAGAGCTCTATCTACCAACTCCTGGTAGTTGTTGAATGTTGCCACCATCAACTGCATGCTCAGCTCATCATTCGGTCCTTCCAGAAACTTCTCCTGCTTAGCAGCATATGTAGCTACGTCATCAGGGGCATAACGTGCTAACTTACTAAACTCATCCACATACTAGCCCACTGTACGTCCTCCTTGGTGTAAGTTGTGAAACTCATGCTTCTTCATGTTTATAGCTCCTGCTGAGACATGGGCAGTGCAGAAAGCCTGCTGAAACTGGTCCCATGTAACAGTGTCAATGGGGTACGTGGTTGTGAAATTCTCCCACCATGATGTTGCGGGTTCATCAAGCTGATGTGCGGCAAAACGCACTCTCTCCGCATCTGTGCATCATGCAGTGGTCAGCTCCCTTCCAATCTTGCGGAGCCAATCATCTGCAACAATCGGCTCGGTGCTACTAGAGAACACTGGCGGATTCAGCCTTAGGAAACGGGCTAAGTGATCAACAAGTGGTGGTGGTGGGTTGTTGTTGTTGTTGTTTCCTTGGTTCTGATTCTGAAATAGTAGCTGCATCATTGTATTTTGTTGCTGGATCAACTGAGTGAGCTCCGGTGGGAAAGCAAATCCATTGTCAGGTCTCGAAGGCATCTGATGGGTTTAGAAAAGGTGAGAAAATAGAATAGAATGAGGTCTAAAGGGAAAACACTACCCATATGCACATGAGGCAAACATAATAATATCACTTCAATCAATTCAAACAAGGGCTTACAATCAGTCTAACTATCGTTACAAAAGTGCTCGGACTATTCTATATACATGGGGGAATACTACTACTGATATGGTGGTCGACTAGAAGTTTTGATCAGTGGAAGACTCCATGATATCCACTCCAGCTTCATCAACATAGTCATCATCGCTATCGTTGGGGTCATAATCTTTGTCGTCGATGATGATGTAGTCCTCTGAACAAATGTCCTTGGAATGGTCATCATCTCCTCCTGGCACGGGGTCTCCCACGAATACTCCTAGCTTCCTTGTCAGGTCGTCATTCTTCTCCAATAGTATTGTCATTTCCTCCTCATATCCATCGCGTGTAGACTTGAGTTCCTCCTCTAGTTTCGTGATCCTGGTCATTGCCTTCTTCAGGTCTATCATGCTTGCGCACATCTGGTTCTCCTGGCAACGAATGTGCTGGTTTAACTCCTGGATAAAAGCTGCAATGGACCTGTCCCTCCTGGTGCTGATCATCTCCCATTGCTCATCTCGGCGCCCACATATCTGGTAGATAGTGTCCTTAAAATCCTTGCGATAAACTTCTCTAATGCCTCCCATGGCAATGTGGGCTACCATGCTCTTTCCAAGACTCGAGGTTGGTGCATCAAAGGAAAACTCTATGGGTTCAATGACTGGCATGAATGTTCTTCCTGGAACTTGAACTCGAATCATCAAATGCTCCTCTTCTGGTAAAGTGGTGATGTAGGTTCCGGTGAAGCTTGGTATTCCGATGTTCAGGTATCTAGTAACTTCCTTCAAGTGTTGTCCAAAAGGTGTGTCTTCATCCGGTTGCATAAACTTGTTCCTTGAGTCTGCCATCCTATAGAGTGGAAAAGGGAGAGGAGTCAGAAATGAGTAGAGAAGAGTGACCTATGGTTCAACTTAGTGGCCGTGTCCTACAGTCAGTGTGTGCTCTGATACCATCTTGTAGCGACCAGACCTCAAACAGTCTAGTCTCTCTGCATCAGTGTCATCCCTGGATCGGTAATGCTGACACGCACAGTACTCGAGGATTTATAATAGAGTCTCAATCACAGACTTATTACATCGAAATGTCTCAAAAGAGATCTTATTACAATAATATGGCTTAAGGCCATCTAAAAGATAACAGCGGAAGGCTTGGAAGATAAAGTGAGTCCATCAACTCCAGCGACATAGCTGAGTGAACGACAACGACCTATGGCACCTTACTCATCGTTTGAAAAGTCTGCAACATGATATGTTGCAGCCCGAAACGGGTCAGCACATGGAATATGCTGGCAATGTAACACAAGAGAGTAATGAACAGAATAAATGCTATCACTACATGCATATATGGCTGGTGGAAAGCTCTATGGATAAAGTTTTGCATAGAGCCAATTTTCCCTACAATAAAGGAATAGATTTTATTTAACTATCATGGTGGTTGTTAAACATTGAGAAGGTTCCTCCAACTCAATCCCAATTAAGTAATATCAATTAACCCAACAAAATTGATTTAGAGTGATGAGATCAACAGGATAATCCAAGAACCAGATAATCAAGATGTCCATAACCGGGGACACGGCTAACCATTATTAGTTTGTACACTCTGCAGAGGTTTGTGCACCTTTCCCTACAAGACTCGATCTCCTCTGTTAGATTTCTCGCACTACATGGTGTTTGAGAAACGGATGACCGAGACACAGTCTTTCAGAAACATTAACTCTTTACTCTGGATGGACAGTTACACCTACTTTCCCCTACATCTGCTAGCCCACCACTGAAATAGGTCATGTAACCTACTCAACTATGCTAGAGCCCATAATAGCTTGTGGCTGCACACTGAAGTTTCTAGCATGAATAATCTTATGATCCCTTTGATCCTAGGTGGCGAACCGTAGGATGATCACACGGGTACTCCGGGATATCCTAGGACAACACTGGATTCTCCAGGTGCCCTCAACCAATCCACCCTGATGTGTATTTAAGTAGCCACCTTAAGTTAACCATTAATTAACAATTCTCACATCTGTCATGGATACACTCAAACCAAACCACATCTACGAGCATAGCATAGCAGTATAAGCATAACGTAGAAGTAACTCCCAAAGGTTTGATAATAAAAGGGCAATAGGTTCTACCTCATCATCTACTTCCCAAACCCACATGTTATTCAGATCTTAACCATGCAATGATTGAGGATTGAAACTAATGCATAAAAACTGGGTAATAAAGGGATATGATCAAAGTGTTACTTGCCTTGCTGATGATCTGCAAAACCTAGAGACTCGTAGTAGCACGCTTTGCACTCTGGGAATTCTATCGCAAACAAACAATAGAAAACATAAGCACTCAAGCAAGAATCACGGGTAAAACTCAAATAAGAAGATATAACCAGAAAGTTCAACTAAAGAACTCCGGTTTGCAAAAAGAATCAACTCAAATGGAGCAACGAAACTCAAACTACGAACGAAACAAGATTCATTTACTAATCTGGACTACAGTCAAATTTTAAAGTACCAAAATCATGTTCAAGTTGGTTAAACAGAAAGAGGCCTTCGAGACGAAGATTTAGGCGCTGGTTTCATCTAATTTGGATAAAAAAGCGAAAAGTTATACTAGATCGAAGATCAGGGCAGAAATCGCGATCGAAAATAATCGCAGATAAAACCCTGGAAAATAAGACGAGACGAACAGGCTAACGAACGAACGTTCATTAACAGAACCGAATCAGCGAACAACGTTTGTTTAAAACAAACGAACAGACGAATGTCCGCTAAATAACCAAACGAAAAAAAACCAAACCGATCTATTTTAAAAAATAGATCTAGGGTTTTAAAAAAACCGAACGGTTTTTGAGTAAACCGAAAAAAAAGAAACGACGGCGGCGGCGGCTACCTCCTACGATGCTACGGCGGGGCGGGGCGGCGTCGGCGGGGCTCCGGCGGCTGCGGTGGTGAGGGGCGACGGCGGCGGCGGCGGGCGACGGTGGCGCGAGCGGCGGCTGCGGCGACGGGCAGTGGTGGCTGCGGGTGCGCGGCGGCGGTGGCGGGCGGAGAGGGCGGCGGGGCGGCGCGGCTTATATAAGGGGTCGGGGGGCTGTCAGACTTGGGGGAGGGGCACCCCCGAGCGGCGGCGGCGGTAGCAGTTCGGACTCCGGCGGGAGACCGGCTCGACCATGCTCGCGCGAAGGCGGCGGCGCAAGTGGGCCGGCTGGGCCTTCAGCCCAGTGCGGTCCGAGGGAACTTTTTTTAATAATTCCACTGAAATAGAAAAATCCTAATAAAATATTATAAAATCTAAAAATGCCAATAACAATTTTCACCGTCTAAATAAAATATTTAGAGCAAAGTGAACATTTTTCTGGCCTAAAAATGCAATTTTGAAAACATGCATATATTTCTAATTCAAATAAAATAGCAATAAAATTCCAAAAATAAATAAATAATTGATTTTAACATTTTTCCTCCAATATTTCTTTTATTTCGGAGAAGTCATTTTATCCCCTCTCTTTTATTTTATAAGAAATATTCGGAGAGAAAATGATTAAAACCAAAATGATCCTCTTTTCAATATTTGAGAAAATTCAAATATGAAAATAAAACGAAAGCCCCAACACTCTCTGTGGGTCCTTGAGTTGCTTAGAATTTCTAGGATCAACCAAAATGCAATAAAATATGATATGCATATGATGACCTATGTATAACATTCCAAATTCGAAATTTGGGATGTTACAGTCATGTTGATGAGTAATTGTGCTTTAGTAAGAATATTGATGTTACGGTTTGCGATTCCCCAAGCAAGCACGAAAGTCAATAGTTATGCAGTGAAATTTATATCCTACTTTTGGTGCATTATTTGGTGTTACTTATGCTTAATGCTTGGGTACGAGATTTGTCGCTTTTTGGTTGGTCGCTTCTCAATCTTTTTGCTAGTAGCCTTCATTTTGCACTAAGTATGGTCACTACTTGTGCATCCAAAACCCTTCAAACCAGTTTTGTCTTATGAGTCCACTATACCTACCTATATGCGGTATTTCCATGCCGTTCTAAGTAAATTTGCATGTGCCATCTCTAATTTTCAAAATAAACTTCTCTTTTGTGTGCTCTACCGCTCGCGAGGCGGTGAGGGGTGGCCAATATTTTCCATGCTAGATATCTTACTCTCACGATGAGTGTTTCTTCACTTGTCATTGCACAAGAGTACGACAAAGGTATTAGGGATGCCTAGTCCCAAAATGAAAAAATGAATTTACTTTATGTTGTCAAATAATAAATTCCTTGAAAAGTGTTGGTATGGAAGGCAACCGTGGATTCGGCTAGCCATGGAAAGTGAAAGTAATGGTGGAAAAAGGAATGAACTTTATTTTCTATTTGGGAACCGCCTATGATGTATCTAGCATGGAAAGTGTTGGGAGCTCTAAGTCGTTTTCGTTGGTAGGAAAAGTATGCCTCTCAAACATGTTTTTATCTCTCAATTTAAGCTTTGAGATCTGGCACCTATACAAATCCCTACTTCCCTCCGCGAAGGGCCTTTTTTTACTTATGCAATTTTTATTTTGAATTTGAGTCTCCATCTTCTCTTATAAAGCACCAACTAAGGGGCACTATGGTCGTATTTAAGCATTGGGTGTACCTAATATTCGAGTGTGTTTCATGAATGGGTCAATGATTGAGCATAATGGGCTAGGGATAACTTGCTTTAGTGTTGATATTTTGAAAGACATGGTTGCTTGTTGATATGCTTGAGTTTTAAAGTCTTCATGTCAAAACTAAACTATTGCTTTGAATCATATAAAAGTCCAAATGTCTATGTTATAAAGAAAAGAAATGTGATGAACATGTTAGGCAGCATTCCACATCAAAAACTCGGTTTTATCATTTACCTACTCGAGGACGAGCAGGAATTAAGCTTGGGGATGCTGATACGTCTCCAACATATCTATAATTTTTTATTGTTCCATGCTGTTATATTATCATTCTTGGATGTTTTACAATCATTTTATAGTCATTTTATATCATTTTTTGGTACTAACCCATTGACATAGTGCTCAGTGCCAGTTGCTATTTTCTGCATGTTTTTTACATCGCAGGAAATCAATACCAAATGGAGTCCAAACGCAGTGAAACTTCTTGAGGATTTTTTTGGGCCAGAAGTCATCCAGTGCGCCAGGAAAGCACCTAGGTGTGCTCTGAGGGGAGCACAACCCACCAGGGCGCGCCTGGAGGCCCAGACACATCCTAGTGGGTTGTGCCCACCTTGGGTTCCCCCTGAACCGCCTTTTGCTCTATAAATACCCTAATATTCCAGAAACCCTAGGAGAGTCGACGAAAATCAATTCCAGCCGCCAGAGAGTCCAGAAACACCAGATCCAATCTAGACACCATCACGGAGGGGTTCACCACATGCATTGGTGTCTCTCCAACGATGCGTGAGTAGTTCTTTGTAGACCTACGCGTCCGTAGTTAATAGCTAGATGGCTTCCTCTCTCTCTCTCTTGATTATCAATACAATGGTCTCTTGGAGATCCATATGATGTAAGTACTTTTGCGGTGTGTTTGTTGGGATCCGATGAACTTTAAGTTTATGATCAGATCTATGTTTTTATCCATGAAAGTTATTTGAGTCTTCTTTGATCTCTTATATGCGTGATTGATTATAGCCTCGTATTTCTTCTCCAATATTTGGGTTTTGTTTGACCAACTTGATCTATTTATCTTGCAATGGGAAGAGGTGCTTTGTGATGGATTCGATCTTACGGTGCTTGATCCCAGTGACAGAAAGGGAAATGACATGTATGTATCGTTGCTATTAAGGATAACAAGATGGGGTCTATTTCTACATAAATAGATCTTGTCTACATCAGGTCATTGTTCTTATTGCATTAATCCGTTTCTCCATGAACTTAATACACTAGATGCATGCTGGATAGTGGTCGATGTGTGGAGTAATAGTAGTAGATGCAGGCAGGAGTTGGTCTACTAATCTTGGACGTGATGCCTATATAATGATCATTGCCTGGATATCATCATGATTATTTGAAGTCTATCAATTGCCCAACAGTAATTGTTTTCCCAATTTTGCTATTTTCTCGAGAGAAGCCACTAGTGAAACCTATGGCCCCCGGCTCTCTTTTCATCATATTTGCCGTTGCGATCTATTTTCCTTTGCATTTAATCTCATATCTATTAAACCAAAAGTACAAAAATACCTTGCTGCAATTTATTTGTTCCACGATCTATTTATCGTATCTACCAATTTTTACCTCACGTTATTTGCCTATCTTGAGGCGTCGTACCCGAAAGGGATTGACAACCCCTTTAACACGTCGGGTTGCAAGTATTTGTTATTTGTGTGCAGGGGTTGTTTACGTGGTGTGAGGAGGTTCTCCTACTGGTTCGATAACCTTGGTCTCATCACTGAGGGAAATACCTACCGTCACTATACCACATCATCCCTTCCTCTTTGGGGAAATACCAACGTAGTTCTAGCAGTCATCTGAAAGTGCAACTATCCCTAGGTGGTTTTGGTAATTCCTAACAACATATAGCTCATTGAGCTAATGCTATTTCAAGATGAATATTTCAGGAAAGCTCAACGATTGGCATGGCATGGATGAGAAAAGTGGGCCCCTCAAAATACTAAGGATAAAAGGATTGGCTCAAGCTCAAAGCTCAAGACTCTACATTTTATATTTTAGTGATCCAAGATCACATTGAGTCTATAGGAAAAGCCAATACTATCAAGGAGGGATGAGGTGTTTCTTAATGGCTTACTTGCTCAAAATGCTTAGTGATATGCTCCAAAGCCCTCAACTACTTTCTCACATCCACATATGACCTAAACCAAAAGTCAAACTCGGCCCCACCGATTCTTCCTATCCGGCGCCACCGAGTTCAGATGTCATAGCCACTGCCACAAACCCTAGGCAAATCGGTCTCACCGATAGGGATCTCGGTCTCACCGAGATGGGATTGTAATCTCTCTGTTTCCCTTCGTAACATTTCGGTACCACCGAGATGAGCGATCAGTCCCACCGAGGTTGCAATGTAAACTCTCTGTTTCCTTTTCATAACATTTTGGTCTCACCGAAATGAGCGAACCGGTCCCACCGAGTTTACCTGACCAACTCGCTGGTTAGCTTATTACCAAAATCGGTCCCACCGAGTTTGTGTAATCGGTCTCACCGAGATTACATTATGCCCTAACCCTAACCATATCGGTCCTACTGAAAATCCTAACGGTCACTAGATTTGCTAAATCGGTCCGACCGAGTTCTTCAATTCGGTCCCACCGAGTTTGACAAGTTGTGTGTAACGGTTAGATTTTGTGTGGAGGCTATATATACCCCTCCACCTCCTCTTCATTGAGAGAGCGATCAGAACGAACCTACACTTCCAACTTGCATATTCTGAGAGAGAACCACCTACACTTGTGTTGAGGCCAAGATATTCCCTTCCTACCATATGAATCTTGATCTCTAGCCTTCCCCAAGTTGCTTTCCACTCAAATCTTCTTTCCACCAAATCCAAATCCTGTGAGAGAGAGTTGAGTGTTGGGGAGACTATCATTTGAGGCACAAGAGCAAGGAGTTCATCATCAACACACCATTTGTTACTTCTTGGAGAGTGGCGTCTCCTAGATTGGCTAGGTGTCACTTGGGAGCCTCCGATGAGATTGTGGAGTTGAACCAAGGAGTTTGTAAGGGTAAGGAGATCGCCTACTTCGTGAAGATCTACCGCTAGTGAGGCAAGTCCTTCGTGGGCGACGGCCATGGTGGGATAGACAAGTTTGCTTCTTCGTGGACCCTTCGTGGGTGGAGCCCTCCGTGGACTCGCACAACCGTTACCCTTCGTGGGTTGAAGTCTCCATCAACGTGGATGTACGATAGCACCACCTATCGGAACCACAACAAAAACATTCGTGTCTCCAATTGCGTTTCAATTCTCCAAACCCTTCCCTTTACATTCTTGCAAGTTGCATGCTTTACTTTCCGCTGCTCATATACTCTTTGCATGCTTGCTTGAATTGTGTTAAGATTGCTTGACTTGCGCTAAGATAGCTAAAATCTGCCAAAGACTAAAATTGGGAAAAGGATAAGTTTTTATTTGGTCAAGTAGTCTAATCACCCCCCTCTATACATACTTTCGATCCTACAAGTGGAATCAGAGCTTTGGTCTCCATTTGCTTTGATTTCCATAGCTTTTGGTGGTCATAGCCTTGGTTTCACAACCTAGGAGAGTATGGCATCTAGCGAGGGAAACTACCACCGTAGAGGTCCTTACTTTGATGGTACTAATTTTGCTAGTTGGAAGCATAAGATGAAAATGCATATTCTTGGACATAACCCCACCGTTTGGGCTATTGTGTGTATTGGCTTGCAAGGTGAATTCTTTGATGGGAGAGAACCGAACCATGAAGCTAGCACGGAAGAGTTGAAGATGCTGCAGTACAGTGCTCAAGCTTATGATATCCTCTTCAACGGATTGTGCCCCGAAGAACTCAACAAAATCAGCCGTCTTGAGAATGCAAAGGAAATTTGGGATACTTTGATTGATATGCACGAAGGTACCGACTCCGTCAAGGAATCCAAGTTGGATGTGCTTCAAAGTCAGCTTGACAAGTTCGAAATGAAGGATGGTGAAGGTGTCACTGAAATGTACTCTAGGCTTGCTCTTATCACAAATGAGATTCCCGGCTTAGGAAGTGAAGAGATGATCGACAAATTCATCATCAAGAAGATCCTCAGAGCTTTGGACGGAAAATATGATACCGTGTGCACATTGATCCAAATGATGCCCAATTACAAAGATCTCAAGCCAACGGAAGTCATTGGAAGAATTGTTGCTCATGAGATGTCACTCAAGGATAAGGAGGAACTTCACAACAAGTCAAGTGGTGCTTACAAAGCCTCATGTGAAGCCCCCACATCATCAAGTGAGAAACAAACCTTCAATGAAGAATTGAGCCTAATGGTGAAGAACTTCAACAAATTCTACAAGAATAGAAGCAAAGAAAGAAGCTCCAAGTCAAGGTCCTACAATGACAAAAGATCTTCTAGTCGAGAGTGTAATTGCTGCAATTGTGGAAGACCCAGACACTATTTCAATGAGTGTACGGCACCCTACAAAAGAAGATAAGAATCACCTTAGAGGAGAAGTAGAAGAGAAGAATCACCACCAAGAGAGAGGAGGAGTAGAGATGATCGTTATGAACGAAGAACATCCCGGAGAAGCAAGGATTTGGAAAGGAAGGACAAGTCATCAAGGAGCTACACAAAATGAAGACATCAAGCTCATGTTGGTGAATGGGTATCCGGCTTCGACTCTGACAATCACTCCAAGAGAAGCTATCACTCCGACTCCGATATACTCAAGATGAAGGTGTCGCCGGTCTAGCACTTGTGTCAACCAACTCCTACAACATATTTGATTCACCAAATGAAGGACTTGGAAGATGCTTCATGGCTAAAGGCCCAAAGGTATCACACCCCGAGTATGTTGATTTCAATAGTGATTAAGATGACTTGTTAGGTGATGATGATTTACTTGTTGACAACTCTAGTGATGAATACTATGATGAAACGTCAATTAATCATGCTAATCAAGATAAAACGGATGACAATGATAAGGAGAAGATTGAGCTTCTAACTAAAGAACTAAACACTCTTAAGTTAGCTCATGAAACTATCTTAGAAGACCATCGAGAACTTTTAAGGACTCATGAGAAGTTACGCTTTGAAAAGCTCAACCTTGAGCAAGAGCATGAGTTCTTAAAGGCAATCAATGATGATCTTCGTAAGAAAAGTTCTTACATTGCCAAGCGTTTACTCTTATCTACTTACATGCCTCAAGTCAAGTCTAGTAACAAGAACAAGAAGGATTCTTCCTCCAGTAGTAACAATAATCATGCTAAATACAATGTTGTTGCTTCTAGTAGTTCTGTTGATTCCACTAATGATTCTCTTAGCCAAGTTACACTTGAGCAAGAAAATAGCTTATTGAAGGGAATTATAGAGAAAGGTGTTTACAAGAGCCTTGCCGGGAGTAAGAAATTCGAGGAAATTGTACGCAAGCAAGGAAGGCACCGGAAGAACCAAGGTGTTGGTTTTGAACAAAAGTTCAATGCTAATGGAGTTGAGTGGGAAGAGGATCAATACCCCAAGACGAAGTTTGTTCCTCAACAAGAGAAGTATGATCCTACTTCCTTCAAAGGGACACAAGCTCAAGATGATCTTCCACCACAAGACCACAAGCAAAAAGGCAAGGATAAGCTTTAAGAGGAGATTGATGCATTTGAAGAAGCTCCTAAGGCCTTGGTCAAGTGGGTTCCCAAGACTACATCAAGTTCTACTTCATCAAGTACGACTACAACTTCAAGGATTCCCATCAAGATGATGTGGATCCCGAAGAAGAAGAACTAGAGAGTTCTTGAGGGTGACTCCGCCAACATATTTCACTCATATCATTTTGGCAATAACAAGTGCAATCAAGTTCCACATCTTGCACTAGTTCAAGGAGTCACAAACCCTGTTGTGGTAAGACAAGGGACAAGGTAACCTAATGCTTTCATAGACATCATCTGTGTGTGCATCACTCTATGTCTATGGATATCCTTGTTTGTTCCTTGTGGGACTAACCCGTGTAGGTATTGAAAGTGCAACACACTCCAAAGGATTGCTCCAAATGATCTACATCAACTTTGAGCATCCACATCTTCAACACCTACATGAAGTCATCATCGACAAAACCCAAGGTTAGTTCATCCCTCTTAAGGGGGGATCTCATATCTAGGGGGAGCTTTATTCTAAGAATTGAGTCAAAGCAACTCTAATGGTGTGAACACATCAATGCATTATGTAAAAGTGGTAACCCCACTTGAACTTAAACGATGAGTATGACCTATGATCAAATGTTCTCATTTGACTCCTAAGTCAATATACTCATATATAGATGACCTAGTCATCGCCAATTGCTTGATAGATGCTAGAATTGGTTGTGCATGCTTTGCCACATATTTCATTTGCCATTTTATTGTGTGAGCATGTTGGTTGCATACTTTACTCATTCGAGGACATCCACTTGTTGTTTTGATTGATTGGTTTCTTTTCTTTTGCCAAGTGGATGGACAAGAATGCCTAAGAATCTTCTCTAGCTATCTATGCTTTTCTTGTCTCAAACTCTATTCATGCTACATCACAAAATTTGATCAAGTCAGATTTGAACCACTCTGTGTGAGGAGCACTCGGAGTCCCCGATTCGTCATAGACTTAAACCTCCAAAACTTCTTTGTGCTTGTCGGTCTGACCGTTCCTCCATTTCGGTCATACTAAGATCACCTAAGTCGATCTAGGTTTTCAATCTCGGTGCAACCGATTTGAACTTTTCGGTCACACCGAGTTGCTGTAACTGCTTGCAGTTATGCATCTCGGTGCCACAGAGTTGTTCCACTCGGTCACACCGACAGGGTCAGGCTATATATATATCCACGGGTAAATTTTTGGAAATTTCTCTGAACTCTTTCGCCCGCGCTCATCCTGCTCTGCCTCCCTGGGTCTCCAGATCGTCCTCCTCGTCGCCAGCTGCCTACCGCCGCTGGTCTCCGCCGCCGTCAATGGTAATCATCACTGCCGTTGCCGCCGTAGCAAGTCCATCGCCGAACTAGGGTACAGACTTGGTCTTTGTGCTATTCCTAACTCCAAATCTCTAGCACATTGTGTTGCCATTAATCTTGCCACGATTGAGATCATCTTATCCACCGAAAACACTCCGTAGATTATAGGTGAATTGAAAATTTAGGGTTAGGTTTCCACCGAAACCATCTCGGACCAACCGAGTTGTGGAACTCGGTACTATCGATTCGGCTAAGGCCATTGCACATGTAATTCTCGGTCTGACCGAGAATTGCAAATCGGTGTGACCGAGTTCAGGACTTTGTGAAACCCTAGCAGTCTCGGTGCCACCGAACTGTGACTCGGTCTGACCGAGTTCACTAGTTTAGGTTCCAAAAGTTGCTTCGGTATCACCGAGTTTAAAAATCGGTAGATCCAAAATGCTTTCTATGGAAAACTAAAACTAAGTTTTTGACTCATTTTCTTTTGCAAAAACCTCTGTATTTTGTGATGCTCATCTATTCTACCTCATCTATATCTATTCATAGGGTTTGCTGTCAGTGTTTGCAATATGTCTGATCAGAGTGACAGTCAGAACAAGTCAGAGGAGCAGGTTCAGATAAATGAGGGCACCAGTCCCTCTAGCAGCTATGATGAGGGTAGCAGGAGCACACCCAGCAACTTACCCAAGGCAGCCACCAGGGCTAGAAAGAAGAGAACCTCAGATTCTGAGGATGAAGACTATGTGGCTGTTGAGGATGATGCCACTTCCAAGAAGAAGGTGCTCAAGAAGAAGTATGGCACAACTGCTGCCACTAAACCAGGAATGCAGAAGAAGGCACCTGCTAGAAGGATTCCAACTTCCAAACCTAGGAAGGTTGCCACTGGAGAAACCATGAAATTCACCCTTGAGTCAGAAGATGAAGCTGTTGGCCAAGACAAGAAGAAAAAGAGAGTCAGAACCACTACTGCAAGGTCCTTGGCAAGCCCTCTATGAGGAGAGACTCTGAAGAGGAAGAAGAGGAAGAGGTTGCTGCACCAGCACCCAAAGCTCCAAAGCTTATGGGTGATGCCATCAGGTCAGGGGCTGCTTCATCAAAGCCCAAAGAAGCTCCCAAAGCAGCTGTTCCAAATCCCAAATCTGCACCCAAGAGGAACACTAGGAGCATTCCTGCTGCAGAGAAGAACAAGGCCCCAGTGCCTGAAGCTGCTGTTGAGGAAGAAGATGATGAGGGACATGTCTTGAGAAAGTTGAAGCCCAAAATTCCAGATCACAATGATGTTCATCCTGTGGCTGAAGATATGAAGCTGAGGAAGGATGCAGGACTCAGGCAGTGGAGATTGACTGATCCCTATGCAGTCAGGAGGAGAACTGTTGTGGACTACAGGTTCCACACAAAGGAACAGCAGGACTTCTATGAGATAGTGCTGCTTGACAAGAAGCCAATTGTCTGTGACATGAGATGGGTGGACTGGGAGTACATCAGGAAGAATGAAGAGCATTATCCAGGGGTGTATGACAGTTTCAATGCTTGTGGAGTGGATAATTTTGTTGGGCAGAAGCTCACAAAGTGGAATGATGAGCTTATTATGCAGTTCTACTCCACAGCTCACTTCTACCCAGATGGAAGGATTGTCTGGATGTCTGAGGGTACTAGGTACTAGTCAACAGTTGAAGAATGGGCAAAGTTGATCAATGCACCTAAGGAGAATGAGGACGACTTGGATGTCTATGCCAAGAAGAAGAATGTCGGTGTTCTGGGAACGGGGGTCCCCAGACTTGCCTGCCTGCGGCCTGCGGCGTGGCTCAAGTGGGGGCCCAACGTAGCCTAGCTTCATCAGCTCAAGCTCAAGACCCTCGCGAGGGGCCAAGCCTCGCGGGGCGGACGACAGGAAGCTTCCTCGGGAGCAGCATCCTCAGGCAGGCTCGCGAGGAGGCGGAGAGATCAAGGCAGGGTACCTGCCGAGGAGCCCGTGATGCAAGCCATGACGACCGGGACCAGGCAGGCGCCAGGCGGGCGCCGGCCTGCGCAGTGTCCTTGTTTTCCTTTCGGTGCAAAGGGGGCAAGCACAGGCCAAGGCATCAGGCAAAGGTTACCGTTTTGGTGCAACAAGACCAAGACCAGCAGAACGGCAGGATGGAGGTCATCGTGGAGCCCAGGGCGGCGTCATCGTCAGAGCCTTTGGCAGCCAAAGACCAACTTTAGTCAGGATAAGTGAGGGAGTCCTGGACTAGGGGGTGTCCGGACAGCCGGACTATCATTGTCCGCCGGACTCCAAGACTACGAAGATACAAGATTGAAGACTCCATCCCGTGTCCGGATGGGACTTTCCTTGGCGTGGAAGGCAAGCTTGGTGATACGGATATGTAGATCTCCTACCATTGTAACCGACTCTGTGTAACCCTAGCCTTCTCCGGTGTCTATATAAACCGGAGGGCTTTAGTCCGTAGGACAACATACATTACAACAATCATACCATAGGCTAGCTTCTAGGGTTTAGCCTCCTTGATCTCGTGGTAGATCCACTCTTGTACTACCCATATCATCAATATTAATCAAGCAGGACGTAGGGTTTTACCTCCATCGAGAGGGCCCGAACCTGGGTAAAACATCGTGTCCCTCGTCTCCTGTTACCATCCGCCTAGACGCACAGTTCGGGACCCCCTACCCGAGATCCGCCGGTTTTGACACCGACATTGGTGCTTTCATTGAGAGTTCCTCTGTGTCGTCACCAATAGAGCGGATGCCTCCACCCGTCTTCAAAGACGGTGTTTTCGCCGAAGGAGCCTTGGCCGCCGGCCAAACTATTCGGCTTGGTGGTTTTCTTATGACCGCCTGTCCGGCCGCCGCTTCGACAATGGCTTCTCAAGTCGTCAGAAGCAATCTTCGCGTCAGCCCTAAAGCTGCCGAACAGTTGGATCCAATAGAGCTCTCGTCTGTTAACGAACTCTTGGATCGCATCGCCGCCCTGGGAGTCGCTACGGACTACAACCAGATTGGGCTTAAAACTGATCTGAGAGAGATTAACTCTCCCCAGGCCACCCACCACGCCGCAGTGGTAGAGGAACAATACGACAACTCTTTGCCTGTATTGAAAACTATTCATGTCCGGATTCCCGAACCCTCCATGTCGGATTCCCGCGGAGGGACGGACTTCGATCGAGCATTGAACTTAAAATCATGCATCGCTCCGGACTCGCTGGATTGTGTCTAGCAAACCAAGCTTCCGAATTCGGAAACCCCTTGGCCTTTGAGCCCCAAGATGGGCAGGGATCCGGATTTTAGTCCACCCACCCGCCCAGACATATGCGATCTATCTCTAATACGGCAAGAGCCCGCTGAAACAGTACATCACTACTGGGCCAGATTCCTCCTGGTTATGGACAGGATAAAGGACTGCCGAGAGGAAAACGCAATCTCAATCTTCTGCAATAACTGCACGGACAAGGGAATACTAAACGCCATTGATCGCTGCAAAATTACGCGCTTCACCGATCTGGCATCCATAGTACGAAAGTACTGTGCGATGGAGAGTTTCCGGAAAACCGAAAACCAATTTTGGGATAATCCGGCCCCAAACCTAGTCCGCAGCAAAAGGGCGCCTTACACTCAGGCCCCAGACGCAAAAACGAAAAAGTAAAAACCCAATAAGGGGCACGGAACCGTACTGGAGGGATGGCTCAATGGACCCTGTAAGCTTCATAGTACAGAGGGAGCCGTCCCAACACATAGCCTTCGAGCATGTTGGATATTACGGCAGGTGGCCAAAATTGGTGAGGGGCTTCTAGCCCCAGAAAACCACTCCAATAATACCAGTACGGTATCAACAGTCTTCGAGACCTTCGCATCAAACAATATGCGAAAGCGAACAATCCGCAGACTCGCCGAAGTCTACCAAGTAGCAACAGCAAATCCATGGAGCGACACAGCTATTACCTTCAACGCCAGCGACGAGCCTAAATTCCGAACAGCCAGAGCACCAGCTGCACTGGTACTTAGTCCCATAGTGGACGGCTTTCGACTGACAAAAGTCCTCATGGATGGCGGCAGCGGACTAAACCTCATTTACGAGGAAACTCTGCGAAAAATGGAAATCGATTGGAGCCGTATTGAGCGAAGCAGCACAACCTTTAGAGGAATAATCCCTAGCCGGGAAGCGCGCTGCACCGGAAAAATCACACTCGATGTGGTGTTCGGCTCTCCGGACAATTACAGATCCGAAGAAGTCACGTTCCAAGTGGCCCCGTTCAGCAGCGGATATCACGCCATATTAGGACGAGAGGCATTCACAATTTTTCAAGCAGTACATCACTACGGGTACATGAAGCTCAAAATGCCTGGGCCCAGCGGAATAATCACTCTCGTTAGTGATCCGGACATTGCACTCCGCGCCGAAAACAAGATAGCCGCACTAGCCCTCGAGGCACTATCCGAAGCCTTAGCAGCAGAGGAACTCACCGCGCTGCGCTCTACGGTGAACAGGGACGATGTGATACTCGATAAAAGATCCAAGTCCACCTCCTTCAAACCAGCAGATGAAATAATAAAATCGCAGGTCCATCCAACGGACCCAACAAAGACGGCCTCCATTGGGGCACAATTGAACCCCGAAGTAGACGCCGCACTGCGTGAATTCCTTCGGGAAAATTGGGACATCTTCGCCTGGCATCCTTCGGATATGCCCAGAATCCCACGCAGGTTGGCAGAACACAGCCTAAACATCCTAAAAGGATTTAAGCCAGTCAAACAGGCTCTTCGACGATTTTCCGAACCCAAAAGACAGGCAATGGGAGAAGAGCTAGCCAAACTATTGGAAGCCGGATTCATTAGAGATATCAAACATCCGGACTGGCTAGCAAATCTAGTGATGGTACCAAAGAAGGATAAATCCTGGCGCCTCTGTGTTGATTTTAAAGACCTCAATAAGGCTTGCCCAAAGGATCCCTTCCCTCTCCCCCGCATCGACCAAATTATCGATGCTACCGCAGGGCACGATTCGTTGTGCTTCCTAGACGCATACTCTGGCTATCATCAAATCAAGATGGCGGAAGCAGACCAAGGCATTCATCACTCCATACGGACCATTCTGCTTCAACACGATGCCCTTCGGACTTAAAAATGCCGGTGCAACATATCAACGCATGATTCAAACATGTCTGGCCACCCAGATCGGCAAAACAGTCGAGGCATACGTAGACGACGTAGTCGTCAAAACAAAACACGTCGAAACTCTAGTAGACGATTTGAGGCTCACATTCGACAACCTCAGAGCATATGACATCAAGCTGAATCCGGAAAAATGCATTTTCGGCGTACCAGCCGGAAAGCTACTGGGCTTCATTGTATCCGGTAGAGGAATTGAAGCAAACCCGGCTAAAATCCGAGCTCTGTCACAGTTGGATATTCCAAAAGACCTCAAGCAAATACAAAAATTAACAGGATGCGTGGCAGCCTTAAGCCGCTTTATCTCCTGTCTAGGAGAAAAGGCGCTGCCCCTCTATCGCCTCCTCAGGCGCACCAAACACTTTGAGTGAACGGATGCTGCCACTGCCGGACTCGAAGAAATAAAGGCCATATTGGCAACAAATCCGGTCCTGGCTGCGCCCGCTCTGGGCGAACCAATGTTGTTATACATCGCAGCAACGCATCAAGTTGTAAGCGCGGTCCTCATCGTCGAACGAGCGACAGAAGGGCATAAATTCCCTCTTCAAAAACCAGTGTATTATGTATCTACTGCGTTAACCCCCTGCAAATCCCGTTACCCGCACTATCAGAAGATAGCATATGCGGTGTTCATGGCGTCCCGGAAGCTCCGACACTACTTTCAAGAGTGTTCGATAACAGTGGCCTCTGAAGTACCACTCAATGACATTATAAATAACCGCGACGCAACGGGCAGGATTGCAAAATGGGCCATTGAGCTCTTACCATTCGATATAACTTACAAGCCTCGGCGAGCTATAAAGTCATAAGTTTTGGCTGACTTCGTCGCTGAATGGACCGAAGCCGAACTCCCTAAAGAGTACGGCGCATACTCCAATTGGGTTATGCATTTAGACGGCTCTAAAATGTTGGCCGGACTGGGGGCTGGCGTCGTATTGACGTCCCCAACCGGGGACACAGTCCAGTACGTACTTCAAATAATGTACACGGACTCCAACAATGCAGCCGAATACGAGGCCCCGTTACATGGTCTCCGGATGGCAGTTTCCATGGGCATTCAACGCCTAGAGGTGCGCGGGGATTCAAACCTTGCAATATCCCAAATAAATGGAGACTTTGACGCCAAGGATCTGAAAATGGCAGCATATCGTAACGCTGTCTTAAAAATGTCAGCTCGGTTTGAAGGACTCGAATTCCACCACATAGCCCGAGATAATAACCAAGCGGCCGATGTACTGGCATGCATCGGGGCAAAACGTGATGCTGTCCCTCCAAATATCTTCCTGGAACGGCTCTTCAAGCCATCCATACTATGGGAAGAGGAGCCCGGAAGTGACAAACCGGAAAAAACCGAGCCAATCGGCGATTCGGCCGACGACATAACACCGTCAGCCCACGATATAATGGCAGTAATCGCCCCGTGGACAGAACCATTCCTAGCCTACTTGCTTAGGCAGGAACTCCCCGAAGACCAAAATGAGGCCCGCTGCATAGTCCGGCGATCGAAAGCCTATAGGGTCCATGAGGGAGAACTTTATAAGAAAAGCACAACCGGAGTCCTTCAAAGGTGTATCTCAGAAGAGGAAGGGCGAAACCTCCTGGCTGAAATTCACGCCGGACTAGGCGGACACCACGCAGCAGCCCGGGCCCTTGTAGGAAAGGCATTCCGTACAGGATTTTATTGGCCGACGGCCCGGGAGGATGCCCAGGACTTAGTCCAGAGATGCGTTGGTTGTCAGCTCTTTGCTAATCAGAGCCATATGCCGCCTACCGCCCTCAAAACTATACCCATTACCTGGCCGTTCGCGGTCTGGGGGCTTGATATGGTTGGACCCCTTAAAGGGGGAACCCACAAGCAAAGGTACCTATTGGTCATGGTGGATAAATTCACCAAATGGATAGAGGCCAAGCCGGTCAAAACGGCAGAGTCCGGACCAGTGATAGACTTTATATCCGGGGTAGTACACCGTTACGGAGTCCCCCACAACATCATCACCGACAACGGCACGAACTTCACAGCCGACGAGGTTAAGTCATGGTGCAAGAATATGGGCATCAAGCTCGACTACGCTTCAGTCTATCACCCTCAAACCAACGGTCAAGTGGAACGAGCAAATGGTCTAATAATGAGCGGCATTAAGCCCAGACTAGTGCGGTCACTTACTAAATCGGACACGCACTGGGTCGAGGAGCTCGACTCCGTACTCTGGGGGCTGCGGACAACGCCTAACCGTACTACCGGATTCACACCATTTTTTATGGTATACGGCGCAGAGGCAGTCCTGCCCTGCGACATTATTCATGACTCACCTCGAGTGCGCATGTACGAGGAAAGAGAGGCCGAGCTGGATCGATAGGACAGCCTGGACACATTGGAGGAAGAACGCGACGTCGCCAAAGCTCGTTCCACATTCTATCAGCAGCAGGCTCGAAGATATCAAAGCAGAGAAGTACGGGCCAAGACTTACAACGTTGGCGAACTAGTTCTACGCCTGCCGGACAAGAAAAAGGACAAGCTCAAGCCCAAATGGGAGGGCCCCTTCAATATCGATCAAGTCCTGACCGGCGGAGCATACCGTTTACGAAATGCGTCGGATAACCGACTCGAGCCGAACCCATGGAACACAGCCTGCCTCCGAAGATTCTATGCCTAGCGCCGGAGTAAGAGTTCGTCCCCTCCCTCCGTCCAAATTTTTATACCTTGGCTGCCTTTCGTTTCTCTTTTCCTAACCTTTTTATCAGAAAGCCCCTAAGGGCTTACTTTTGCATTTTTTCGCATACACTTGATGTGCCATCCGCACTCATTATACCTGGGGGCTTCTTTTACAGAAGCTCAATTATAAGGGTTTCATGCCCGGCACATGTGTCACGCTTCCACATGTACCTTTTACTCACCATTATACGCATCGATATGACTTAAGTTTTGGCCAAGCTGGGTTGCCTGGCTCCTGTGCTTACCCCTACGTTCCGGATTGTTCGGCTAGGAGGTAAAGGGAGCACCTCTGCGATTGTTACCGCCGGGTCAGCTGGATGTGTACCTCAGACTGGGTGAAGCCGAAAGCTAGCGTTCTTAAGGGAATATTCGGTCGGTGACTTAAAAGATGACTTTTTACTTATTTATCTATCTGCCCCCAGATGTTTTACTGCTTTCTTTGCAGTCCGGACATGCACTTTAGGGCATGCCTCCCAGCGAAAGGAACCCTTAACGGAACTATTCTCCCTGGAAGATGTTTCTTACTAACCATGTAATATAACATAACTAGTTGGGCACTTGTCTGATAAAGCACTAATGACCCCTACGCCTGGTCTCCATGCATACCACGGTTGTTTCTTAACCAAAAAGGTATTCGGACACACTCCGGACTCTAGGGTCCCGAGGTTGAAGCGAAAAGGTCGGCAAAGACAAACGATCTACAATCCGGCTAGAAGGCATTTCACATGTCACTTTAAAGGATAACATACATTGTCAAATTTACTGATTGTATTCCTCCTCAATCCCGTCTAACAGGCTGTCTAATTTATAGTCCCGTTGGGAAAATTTATCAGCCAACTCTACTTGGCTGTATACTAAACTCACAGGGATCTCCTTCCCATCGGGCCCCACCGGTCCGACTTCGGCCATATGGTTGGGATCTGCCTTCTTATACCACGTCTTCACCATGGCCCAAGCCTCCCTGGCACCTTGACGGCAAGCCAAAATCTTCCACAAACGAAAGCGCTGCCGCACTCCCTGAAGCTTCTCCGCAAGCTCCCCAAGGCCCTCGGGTAGGGAGAGGGCTGGCCATAAAGCCCGGACGACGCCGGTCATTGCCTGCCGAACTCGTTCGAGCAGTTGCAACAGTTCGGGAAGCTGATCACCCGTTGATATGGGCATCTCCTCTGCAGGACGACCTGTGAGTATACCTACAAGACATATCATGTCAAAATACTTCCTCGCCGAACTCTTCTTTTCAAAGAGTCCGCTCAAGCACTTACTATAAATGCCGCGATGAAGCCTCTGATTCTCCTTAACGGAGCCGGACAGCTTGGCTCAAGCGCCTTTCAGCTCTTCTCCGAGCTTGGCGTTGGCATCCTGGAGCTTGTTCCTTTCTTGCTGAACCCTATTCAGCACACTCTCGCCGGCCTTTAGCTGGCGCAGCAATGCTTTCCTGTCCGGATCTTGTCCGGCGGCACCTGCAATGTCATTATTAGACTCGCGCGCACGCCGCACAGCGCTTATATTTCTTAATAAAAATGTGTTACCAGGAGGGGTCTCTGCGTCTCCTCCTGCGGCAGCAAGTGCGGCCTCAAGTTGGGCCTTGCAATCTTGCAGCTCCCGAGACAGCTGGGCATTCTTCTCGGTAAGAGCCTGCGTTTTCAAATGATCCTTAAATCAGTTAGCATAACTACTTTAAGTCTCGGGGGCTACTGGTATATACAACCATTAAAATTCCCTTACCCGTATGTCTTTCACATACTGCTCCATGGCTCTGGTAAAACCATCTTGAGCGGCACGGAGATGCGCGTTTCCTGCGTTAAAGGCATCCAATGCCTCAGGGGAAAAGCACGCTTCACGAGATACTGTCCGGCGGCACCTATGGTTCATGGCGCTCTCCACCTCAGACTTGGTGGCGGACAGTCTGTCGGTGTCCTCCGTTGGAGAAGGATCCGGCCCGCGTCTTGCGCTTGCCTCCCCCTCCAGGCCGGGCGCTGGAGCCTGGCCGGTGTAGGTTGGATCGGCAACTTCTGCGCCCGCAGTCCGGCGAGCGCTTTTTCTCCTACAAAGATCATGAGCACTCAGGCGTTTCTTAGGAACGTCGCTCTGAAAATTCAAATACGAGCTATACCTTTGCGGCGACATTTCCGTCCGCACCGTGCTCCTTTTCCGCCTGCTGGTCTGGACTGACCTCTGTTGGTCAGCCGCCGCGGGCTCGGCTTCCTGTTGTAAAGGCGCTTCCTGCAAAATACCATCGTTCGCGAAGGTTAGAAATGGGCAGGGAAGAGATAATGGTGTCCGGACTTCGGTCGCGGTCACCTGGGAAGCCGGACACAGTCCGGGGTAATCCGCCGTAATGGCAACCAAAGCCTTGTCTATGCTGAGCTGGTGAAACACCCCGTCGATCAGCTCCACCTCGATGTCCGGGTCCTCTTCGGAGGCCGGATCCAAGGATCTTTCTGGATCCTCGGGTTGCGGAGCAGGACTCACCATGTCGTCCACAGTCCGGCGTAGATCCTGCCGAAGACATAATGTAAGAAGCTTAAACTTCGAAAGCATGGGTTGAGCCCTTAAAGGTGTTCACTTACCCATCCTCTAGGGTTGATCATGGAAAACCCATTCAAAGGGTTCGTTCGAAGGAA
Organism: Triticum timopheevii; assembly: GCA_963921465.1. Lineage (NCBI taxonomy): Eukaryota > Viridiplantae > Streptophyta > Magnoliopsida > Poales > Poaceae > Triticum > Triticum timopheevii. The sequence continues at coordinate 465,337,662 of OY997272.1, read as the reverse complement.
GTCCTCCTTCTCCCCCTTGTACAGGCCAGACAGGATCTCCACCAGATCCTCGGTCGAATCCGGCCCTTTGCGGCCATGACGGGTGGCATCGTCTTCCCCGTTGAAATCCCACATGGGGTGGCCTCTGTATTGCAATGGCTGTACCCCTCGCTTGATGCATGTCTCCATGACTCCGATCATGGTCAAGCCAGAATGGGCCATTAATCTTATTCGGCCCATCAAGTAATGGACGCTCTTGTTTTCCTCCAATCAGGGGCTCCGTGGGCGCCAGCTGAGGCGTTTCTCCAAAGGAGCAGCACTAAACTCTGGGAGGCCGATCCGGACTGGATCCGGCAGCGGAGCGTCTCCTATATAAAACCAGTCTGAAGGCCAGTCTTCGGACGCCTTCTTGGGAGTGCCGGATGGGTATCCGGTCCCGGTAATGCGCCATATTTCGGCGCCACCCACTTGATATATGGACCCCTCATGAGAACGGGGTACGAGGCAGAACAGCCTCTTTTGCAATGCAAAATGGGGCTCAATGCCCAGGAATAGCTCACAAAGAGCTACATAGCCCACGATATGCAGGACAGAGGCGGGCGTGAGGTGGTGGAGCTGGAGTCCGTAGAACTCCAGGAGCCCGCGGAGGAACGGATGTATTGGGAATCCGAGTCCCCTTATCAGATAGGGGACGAAGCATACTCGCTCCCCCTTATTGGGGCTTGGGGTAGCCTCTGCTTGCCTCCCACCTTGATAAGTAACCAGCCTGGCTCGAACAGGGATCATGAAGGCCGGAGGAAGATATCCCCCCGCTTGGAGCTTCACTAGCTCGTTGTGCGAAACAGAGTACCTCCTCCAATCCCCCGGCGGTGGGCTGGGAGCGCGAGAAGAAGAGCCGCGTCGACGGTCCATGATGGAATGGATTTTTAGGTCAAAAGGCGCTTCGATGAAGTATTCGCGGGAGGAAGACGGTGTGGTTTGGATCTGGATTCTTGCCTCTTTTGTAGGCGGACGACTCGCACAACTAGGGGGCGAAACACAAAAAACGCCCTGGCTTTTTGCATTCGTGCGACGCGTGGAAGAGGGCCATTATTTGGTGTAGAAGCCGAGGAACGCAGTATTCAAGATGAAGCCGGACATTGTTCGGCAGATACATGGAATTTGAAGGGAGAACCCGCCTTGCAACGCCGAAGACTATAAACGCGCTGGACTTATCGTCATTGAAGCCTGGTTCGGGGGCTACTGAGGGATTCCTGGACTAGGGGGTGTCCGGACAGCCGGACTATCATCGTTCGCCGGACTCCAAGACTACGAAGATACAAGATTGAAGACTCCGTCCCGTGTCCGGATGGGACTTCCCTTGAGGTGGAAGGCAAGCTTGGCGATACGGATATGTAGGTCTCCTACCATTGTAACCGACTCTGTGTAACCCTAGCCTTCTCCGGTGTCTATATAAACCGGAGGGCTTTAGTCCGTAGGACAACATACATTACAACAATCATACCATAGGCTAGCTTCTAGGGTTTAGCCTCCTTGATCTCGTGGTAGATCCACTCTTGTACTACCCATATCATCAATATTAATCAAGCAGGACGTAGGGTTTTACCTCCGTCGAGAGGGCCCGAACCTGGGTAAAACATCGTGTCCCTCGTCTCCTATTACCATCCGCCTAGACGCACAGTTCGGGACCCCCTACCCGAGATCCGCCGGTTTTGACACCGACAATAAGTGTACTAGATGTTCCCCTTCAAAATGGCCAATTGTTGGCGCCCTTCCCGCTCATTATTTGGGAAGAGGCCCAGGGCTTCCCTCTATAAATAGGACTAGCCACCACAAGCTAGAGGGACACCGAGAGAACAAATCGATCAGAGAGAGAGAGAGAGAAGCGACTGAACTCACCCAAGCAGTTCATCGCACCAGCTCAAGAACAGCCCCTTGCGAGGCTGTTCTCCCTTTGTACTGTTCATCATCAGCCCCTGAGGCAATCCACCACACCACACAATGGAGTAGGGTATTACACCACAATGGTGGCCAGAACCAGTATAAATCTCGTGTCCCTTGTGTGTTCATCTTTCTTACTTAGATCCCTGCGAGACTTTGACGCATGAGCTTGTAGGGGAAAGATCTTCGTGTGCACCCCAGTGTTCGAACCTCAAGGGTCTGCGAGAAACCGAAATCCGACATTTGGCGCACCAGGTAGGGGTGCGCCGGAATCCTTCTTCCGCCACCTCGCATTTCGTTGCCTCACCGCGCTGATGTCAAGTGACCCGACTGCCAACGCCGACCGCTGGGCGGCGTGGCCCGCCCACGCCGTGCCGCCGGCCCAGGGCGACCTCAACCTTGCGCCTCAGGCAGCTCACACTCCGCAGGGCGTTGCGGGGCATGGGCGATGCGGCCAAACGCCGCCTGCCCTCACACCGCGGCAGGTGCAGTCAGCGGCAAGAGCTTCGAACCTCGCCGCGGCCACAACGCCGCACACCCGACGGGAGCAGGTGAACTCCAGGGCCGCGCTCACGGTGGCCCGAGAGCTACTACGGTGCCGGCTGCTGGAGGGCGGCCGAGACGTGTTGCTGGAGCGAGTAGTCAAACTCCTGGAGGCCGCCACCTTGGGAGCACCTCCTTTCTGCGTCCTGCTGCCACCCCAGGTCCAGGTCGGGTTGTATGGCGGCCCCATACGTGCCCACGCAACTCCGAGAAGGCTCCAGGCCCTACTCACGCCAACCCGGCCGTCAGCACCGGGCGCCAAGTCGCGTCGGCCCCATCTCTGGCTGGCGAAGGAGAGCACGCCGCGGCCTTCGGCCTCGGCGGGCCACCGCGCCATCACCCTCAAGACAACGCTCCAGGCCGGACTGCGTGGCATGTGGGGCACTACAGCGAGAACCGCGGGGCGGCGGTCCCAGAAGCTTATGTGCCCCACATGGTGGATCGAGAGTGCGCATTGGAAGAAGACCATGGCTCGTTCCTCGGGCCAGGCTGGGGCGAGGAGCCACCAGAAGCTGAGCTCTTTCAGGAGCCCCAAGAGGGCCCCGACGGCTGCGCCGGTGGCAGCAACTATCTGGTACCACTAATTCCTCAGGAGCAAGCTTATGCTAACCATGGGTCACAGGAGGTACAGGACGATGCGGGAGATGGCTGCCCCAATGCTGCAGCCTCTTACCCCTCTGGAGGAGGGCACCGGGGGCTGCAGGAGAGGGGCCGAGATCCGGGTTCGTCCCCGCGGTGCTCAGCGCAAGGCGTTCTCCGGAGGTAGGCCCTCTGCCGGGGAGGTGCCACAGGGCCTGCCCCCGGCAGAGGACCCGTGGTCGTCGGGGGAGCCACTGGCGACCGCTCTACCCCATTGGCGTCGTCCTTGGTTTCTGGTAGCCGTCAATGGCGGTAGAGTGTGGTGCCAGGCGGGGCCCTCATCTGGCGATATGAAGCAAGGCCGGTACCTGTGAAGAAGGCCCAGTGCCTGTGAAGCTCGCCGCCCGTGACACTCTCACATAATAATGAGTGGGGCTGTACACGCCCCGGAGTCTCCGGAGAGCCGCCCTCGGGCCTCGGGGGCTCCCGCCCACGCCCAGTGGTAGCACTTAGCTCCGTGCTGGTGAGAAGACATCGAAGACTAGACTAGGTGCCGGACGCGGCTTTTTGCTTTTTGCCTTTCCCTCTGTTGACAAGTTTCTTCGATTTGAATTTAAGTTGGATTTGAGCTTGAGACTTGCGTGTGTCTGGGGAAGGGGTGTTTAGTCTCGTTCGAGCAATCTCTCATGTTCTGGTTTCGGCTTTGCGTCCAAGTTAGCGTTAGCTGCCTCCCCTCGCGAGCCCCTCGCGAGCTGGGCCAGGCCAAGCACGTCTACGATCCGGACCGCTATCGCCGCACCCTCTCTGGAGGTTCTCATCGCAGGATCAATTGGATCACCCAGAAGATACTCGAGGCGTTGCGGCCCCCACAGCCCACTCCGGATTCGTCGGGGTCAAAGGGTAAACAGGTCAGCTAACCCATCACCGGGCCAGTAGCTAAGCTCACACGCAGCGTTACGCTTACAAGGATATCGACCGCAAACCTTTACATGAGGGGCTTCCCCTCCCAAAATGCCCTTACAATCTTCAGGGACAAGCCTGAACCTTCTTCACGCAGGGTAAACAGTGGTGACGTACGATCAGTCATACATATCACTCGCCGCGTCATCTGGGGCGCCTCCAGAGGTGTCGCTGGCATCACTGGCATCATCAACATCACCACCAACACCTCCGCCAGCGCCAGGCGCGTCCACCACGCCGCCTTCATCGGCGGCCACGATCACGCCATCATCATTGGATGTGAAGGCCCTGACAAGGGTGTCCACGTTGTCCTCCACCCATTGCGCCAGGTCGCCCCAGATGGTTATGGGCACAGGTGTAATGGCGGCATCAAAATCGAAGTGGGGATCCCTGTCCTGCAGATAGCTGAAGACACAGGAGAAGGCATGCCCGAGCAAGGCTCGGCTCCTCTCCTCGACGAGCCAATGAGACCTCTCGGAGCGGTTCTCCAGAAGCGTCACCATGTCAGTGAAATATTGGAGGTTGCCGGCATAGTTGGTCTCATGCGCCACCTCGGCAGCGGCCTCGCAAATGTTGCCCAGGGCCGTGTTAGCCCGTTCCCTGAGCGTTCGGAGCATGGAGGCGTGCTCATGCTCCAGAACCCGCCTCTGACGGATCTCGTCCTTGTTCTGCCATGCGATGGCCTCGGCGCCATCAACCCTCTGTCGGAGAAGAAGCAGTTCAGCGCGGGAAGAGGCCAGCTCCGCCCGCGCTACGCTAAGGGCGGCTGCGGAGGAGTCTGCACCCCGCGTCACTTCGGCCAGTTTGGCCCTGAGGGTCGTGGTCCTACCCTCAGCTTCGGCCCTGATCAGCTCCAACCGCGCTTCGTATTGGCGCTCGAGACCCGAGCGAGCTTCTGCCACGCGGCGGTCGACCTCTTCCTGGGCTCGGGCTTCGCGCGCGGCGACGTCATCCTCCGCCTGAGCCACCAGGCGCTCCCTCATCTCCAACCGCTCAAGGTCGAGGTTGCGCTCGGCGGCCTCCAGCATCAGCGCTTCCTCGCGCTTCTGGAACTCCGCCTGGTCGATGGAAGCCTCCTTCAGCGACACAAGGGCCGCCTGGCGCAGTTCCACTTGCTCCTCCAGAGAGTTACTCCAGGCTTGGAGCTCCCACACGCGCTCCTCCGCATCCTTGCGCCGTCGGTCTGCTTCCCGGGCCTCCTCGATGGCTTGAGAGCAGGCCTCTCGCGAGGCCGCCAGTGACGCTTCAGCCTTCGCATTGTCAAGGTCACGCTGGTGACGTGCAAGGGCAACAACTACCTTCAGCTTGCGCCTGTCCTCAGCGAGGCGCAAGCCTTCGGCCTCGAGGTGCGCATCCTTGCCGGCAAGCTCCACCCCGATCCGGCTCACTGCATCCACCGCCCCCTGGAGGAATTCTTGGCGAAGGGCGCAACGCTCGCGAGCATGCGTGAGTACGTATTCCGCGTCACCCTCCACCACTGGTGAACCTGGAGGGCGCTGGGGCGGCATGCCCCCTCCCGGCGCAGGGCTGGGGGCTGGTGCCCGAACAATCGCCGGATGGGCCGCGCCAGGAGCCCGGCCTGGCACCGGTCCGTCCGCAGAAGAGGAGCTTAAGATTGACTTCAGCCAATCATCATTCACGATCAAGGAAGGAGCACGGGGCAAGCTGGTTGTGCCCCAGGAGAACTTGTGAAGGGAGGATAGCAGGCGCGCAGGCTCGAGATGCCCGGCAGGATGGGCCACTTGTCTGACTGGCCGAGTGGCAGGGGCGCCGCTCGAGCTCGGCGCGCCAAGGGTTAGCAGCGAAGACAAACCTTGGAGGGAAGGCTCCTTGGCCATCTCCGTGAATTCAGTAGGAAGGGCCCTGAAAGGCCGCGATCAGCTACAAGAACCGAGAAATAAAGGAGCAAAGAAAGAAGAGGACTTACTCATCCATGGCAAAGTACTTCCTGCGCTTCAACAGGCGGCAAGGGTGATCGTCACCACCCAAGGCCTCCTTCCACCTGCGGAGGGCCTCAAAATGTACGCGAAACCGGCCTAAGCGCTCGGAGCAGGGGTCGGTCTGTGGCATGGAGGAGGTGTCAAGGCAGTCAGCGCTAAGGGGACCGGCCTGAGGAGCACCACCGGGCACTGCCTCATGAGGAACGACCGGGGCCTCGGGAGCCCCAACCTCAGGAGCCGTAGGCCGCAACTTCTCACCTGCCACTGCTCCAGGACGGGCATCAGGAGATGCCGCCTTCGGAGCTCCACGCGGCATCGGCACCTCAACATCATCCCCTTCAGCTCCCAGCGGTTCTCGTCTCCCCTCTCCATCGCCAGAGACAGGGCCGCTTTGGGCAACCGGAAGAGCAACCACGGCGACAGGATTCTCGCGGGCCCCCCTGAGGCCAGCCGGGCGCAGCCCCCACTCGTCGAAGCTGGGCATCTGCTTCACGAAATCGGCCCTGCCCGAACAAACGTACAGGAGGGCACCATCATGTCGAAGGCTGCCTAGGGAAGGGTCGCCAGTCAGGACCTTGAGCACCGTCCTCAGTGCTTCAGGTGCCAAGTCCTCCTCCTGGAGCCGCATGTGGTCTTTGTGCCCCGCAAAGTCCCACATCCGGCGAGAGTGGCGCTGGAGAGGAGCAATGCGACACTGGAGGAACTCCTTCACCACCTTGGGCATCGTCACGTTGAGTGCCCTCAAGGTCTCGAAGCGGCGCCAGACGAAGACGAGCCGGGGGCTCACGAGCGCCACATGACCCCAGCCTAAGTTGGGAACAGCAGGCGAGGTTGGGTGCGAGAGCAGGGGGCTGGGCACCACAACATCCACATACAGCCACCGCTCTCTGAACTTGGCCTCAGAGAGAGGAAGGCCGAAGTCGATCCCTGAAGCAGTCGTCTCTGGCACGGCAAGGAAGCTCACACACCCCGAGCATTGAGTGGGGTCGCTCAGGCGTAAAGAGAAGAAGTGGCGCAGCAGAGCAACGAAAGGAGGAATGCCCACCATTGCCTCGCAAACAAAAGCAAAGACAGCCAGGAGGGTAATGGACTCAGGCCCGAGGCCAGGAGGGAAAGCACCGCATTGAAGAAAGCAGAGAAAGGGGGAACCAGACCTGCCCACAAGGCGTCGGCGAAGAACCGGACCTCCGTGACGACCCTATCAAAGGAAGCATGGGACGCAGGCCAAGTCATGGTCTGGCCGCACTCGTTGAAGATGGTGGCAAGAGCAGAATGGACCTTGCGCAAGGCCTCGGGGTTGAGTATGATGGACCGGGCAACAGCGGGGGGCCACCGCCGAAGGCGAGCGAGACGAAGACGCGGGCTCCTTCCGCTTTTCCTTCTTCGGCGCCATGACAGTAGGAAGGGGAGAGAGAGTTCGAGTTGAATTGGAGGCGGAGGTTGAAGCTCGAGGAAGGAGGAAGGGCACGAAGCGCGCGGGCGGCGAAAGGGGAATAGTTGTGTGCAACCACGGGTCCGCCTAGCCGGGCGCATAATGAGGCATCATGGGGAAGCGGAGGCGCCCATGTCCAATCAACCGCCACGCGGCGCCCAAGCCCGCAGGCTGTTGGGGCCCGCGGTGCTTCGCACTTGCCCCTTCGCTTCTCTACTAAGCCAAGTCCGGGCGCGCCTTGGGCCTGGGGGCTACTGTCAGCGTTCTGGGAATGGGGGTCCCCAGACTTGCCTGCCTGCGGCCTGTGGCGTGGCTCAAGTGGGGGCCTAACGCAGCCCAGCTTCATCAGCTCAAGGTCAAGACCCTCGTGAGGGGCCAAGCCTCGTGGGGCGGACGACAGGAAGCTTCCTCAGGAGCAGCCTCCTCAGGCAGGCTCGCGAGGAGGCGGAGAGATGAAGGCAGGGTACCTCCCGAGGAGCCCGTGACGCAAGCCATGATGACCGGGACCAGGCGGGCGCCGGCCTGCGCAGTGTCCTTGTTTTCCTTTTGGTGCAAAGGGGGCAAGCACAGGCCAAGGCATCAGGCAAAGGTTACCGTTTTGGTGCAACAAGACCAAGACCAGCAGAACGGCAGGATGGAGGTCATCGTGGAGCCCAGGGTGGCATCATCATCAGAGCCTTTGGCAGCCGAAGACCAACTTTAGTCAGGATAAGTGTACTAGATGTTCCCCTTCAAAATGGCCAATTGTTGGCGCCCTTCCCGCTCATTATTTGGGAAGAGGCCCAGGGCTTCCCTCTATAAATAGGACTAGCCACCACAAACTAGAGGGACACTGAGAGAACAGATCGATCAGAGAAAGAGAGAAGCGACTGAACCCACCCAAACAGTTCATCGCACCAACTCAAGAACAGCCCCTCGCGAGGCTGTTCTCCCTTTGTACTGTTCATCATCAGCCCCTGAGGCAATCCACCACACCACACACTGGAGTAGGGTATTACACCACAATGGTGGCCTGAACCAGTATAAATATCGTGTCCCTTGTGTGTTCATCTTTCTTGCTTAGATCCTTGCGAGACTTTGACGCGTGAGCTGGTAGGGGAAAGATCTTCGTGCGCACCCCAGTGTTCGAACCTCAAGGGTCTGCCGGAACCCAAAATCCGACAAAGAAGGATCACAACTCCATGGCACACATGTACAGTGAGATCCCAGATGCTGCTATTGAGACACACAAGTTTGGCTCAGTACCTTACCTTCTGTCAGGATTGCCAACAATCAACTGGATCCTCGGGCACACTCTTTTGCCTAAATATGGAGATCACAAGATGATCAGAGGCCATGCCATCAACCTACTTCACATATTTGATGTGCCTCGAAAGTTCAAGGTCATAAGCCTCATAGTGGAAACTATCAAGAGGATTGCTGCAGATCAGAAGAGAAGTTGTGGGTATGCCCCACAGATCCAGGAGCTGATCAAATCCAAGATGGGCACAGGCACATACCTCTTGGACAAGGAACATATGCCCATCTATCCAGATTTTGAGGACAACACAGTGGTCATGGATGAAGATGAACCATCTTCTGTGCAAGCACAAGCAAAGAGAGAGAAGGGAAGGACTGAAAAGGATGCCAAGATGTCAACCATTGATGAGGCATCTCAGTACTTCTTGAAGAACAAGCAGGAGCAGCTTGGCTACTTGATTGCCTCCACTTTGAGGATTGAGAAGGGACTGGCCACCCTGACTCAGAACCAGGAGAGCCTGGAGAGGATCATGGAGCAGAAGTTCTATGACTTGGATGTGAAGGTCACTGTGATTCAGTCAGTTGTTGAGCAACTTCAGGATGACATGCAGGAGAGGAAGGGCAAGACTACTACTAATGCTATTGCCAGAGTGCCCAGGAGCCAGAGATCAGCTGCAGTGCTTGTTACAGACACTAGAGCCACTTCATCTGCACCAGCTACAGCTTCTGTGCAACCAGCTCCAGCACCTACTCCACCAGCTCCATCTACATCTACTGAAGTCTTCGTCCAAGGAGCCATCTCTACGCCACCACCTGAACACCAAGCCTGAGAGTTGATTTAGTGCTATGCATTTTCTATGAACTTTTTGGTAACTTGTCGCCAAAGGGGGAGAAAAATGTATAGATCATAGGCTTCGAGAGAGAGTGTTGCTTTTGTTCTCTTATTTAGGTGGTTGAATTTTATTTTCTTGTTTGAGATGCTTTATGCGTTTGTGAGATACTTGGATGATCGTGTGTTTGATCATATGCTACCTTAATGCTTGTTGGATGACATTATCCTTTTATCCCTATATGATCATTCACTTTACTTGGTGATGAGTGCATGCATTTAGTTATTATCATTTTGAGCGCTCCACCAAGATGTATGTGACATGGAAGAGTAACCCATGAGCCTAACTCTTTATGCATTTGCAGTCCAAAGCAAATCTTAAACTATGCACCAATTTAGGGGGAGCTCTTGCTTATCACATACTTCTCAAAGAGACAATGTTTTTCACTCTTATTATCATTTGTCGAAGCTTTGATCTATATGTTGTCATCAATTACCAAAAAGGGGGAGATTGAAAGTGCAACTATCCCTAGGTGGTTTTGGTAATTCCTAACAACATATAGCTCATTCAGCTAATGCAATTTCAAGATGAATATTCCAAGAAATCTCAATGATTGGCATGGCATGGAGAAAAGTGGACCCCTCAAAATACTAAGGATAAAAGGATTGGCTCAAGCTCAAAGCTCAAGACTCTCCATTTTATATTTTAGTGATCCAAGATCACATTGAGTCTATAGGAAAAGCCAATACTATCAAGGAGGGATGAGGTGTTGCTTAATGGCTTACTTGCTCAAAATGCTTAGTGATATGCTCCAAATCCCTCAACTACTTTCTCACATCCCCATATAACCTAAACCAAAAGTCAAACTCGGCCCCACCGATTCTTCCTATCCGGCGCCACCGAGTTCAGATGTCATAGCCACTGCCACAAACCCTAGGCAAATCGGTCTCACCGATAGGGATCTCGATCTCACTAAGATGGGATTGTAATCTCTCTGTTTCCCTTCGTAATGTTTTGGTACCACCGAGATGAGCGATCGGTCCCACCGAGATTGCAATGTAAACTCTCTGTTTCCTTTTCATAACATTTTGGTCTCACCGAAATGAGCGAACCGGTCCCACCGAGTTTACCTGACCAACTCTCTGGTTAGCTTATTACCAAAATCAGTCCCACCGAGTTTGTTTAATAGGTTTCACCGAGATTACGTTATGCCCTAACCCTAACCATATCGGTCCTACCGAGTTGCATGTCAGTCCCACCGAAAATCCTAACGGTCACTAGATTTGCTAAATCGGTCCGACCGAGTTCTTCAATTCGGTCCCACCGAGTTTGGCAAGTTGTGTGTAACGGTTAGATTTTGTGTGGAGGCTATATATACCCCTCCACCTCCTCTTCATTCGTGGAGAGATCCATCAAAATGAACCTACACTTCCAACTTTCATTTTCTGAGAGAGAACCACCTACACTTGTGTTGAGGCCAAGATATTCCATTCCTACCATATGAATCTTGATCTCTAGCCTTCCCCAAGTTGCTTTCCACTCAAATCTTATTTCCACCAAATCCAAATCCTGTGAGAGAGAGTTGAGTGTTGGGGAGACTATCATTTGAAGCACAAGAGGAAGGAGTTCATCATCAACACACCATTTGTTACTTCTTGGAGAGTGGTGTCTCCTAGATTGGCTAGGTGTCACTTGGGAGCCACCGACGAGATTGTGGAGTTGAACCAAGGAGTTTGTAAGGGCAAGGATATCGCCTACTTCGTGAAGATCTACCGCTAGTGAGGCAAGTCCTTCGTGGGCGACGGCCATGGTGGGATAGACAAGGTTGCTTCTTCGTGGACCCTTCGTGGGTGGAGCCCTCCGTGGACTCGCGCAACCGTTACCCTTCGTGGGTTGAAGTCTCCATCAATGTGGATGTACGATAGCACCACCTATCGGAACCACGACAAAAACATCTGTGTCTCCAATTGCGTTTGAATTCTCCAAACCCTTCCCTTTACATTCTTGCAAGTTGCATGCTTTACTTCCCTTTACATTCTTGCAAGTTGCATGCTTTACTTTTCTCTGCTCATATACTCTTTGCATGCTTGCTTGAATTGTGTTAAGATTGCTTGACTTGTGCTAAGATAGCTAAAATCTGCCAAAGACTAAAATTGGGAAAAGGATAAGTTTTTATTTGGTAAAGTAATCTAATCACCCCCCTCTAGACATACTTTCGATCCTACAACATCATGTAGCAGGTGCATTGCATAAACCAAAAGAGATACATCTATAATCATAAGTTCGAAAAGGTCAAGTAAAAGTGGTTTTCTCTTGATCAGGTTGTGAAACAGGTATTGGAGAAAAAACAGAATATCCATCAAGAAAGCAAAAGTGTGTGTGCTTAGATAATCTTTCGAACATTTGATCAATAAAAGGCAGAGGGTAATGATCTTTTCTAGTTGCTTTATTTAATTTCATAAAATCAATTACCATTCTATAGTCAGTGACAATTCTTGGTGGAATTAGTTCACTTTTATCATTAGGAATAACCGTGATACCTCCCTTCTTAGGGACACAATGAATAGGACTTGCCCATCTAGTATCATCTATGGGATAGATTATACCTGCTTCCAGAAGTTTTAGTATTTCAATTCTCACCACTTCTTTCATCTTAGGTTTTAATCGTCATTGGTGCTCGACAACGGGTTTAGCATCAGGTTCCATATTAATCTTGTGCTAACAGAGAGTGGGACTAATGCCCTTAAAATCATCAAGAGTATATCCAATAGCAGCATGACGCTTCTTCAGAATTTTCAATAATCTTTCGTCTTCATGTTCTGAAAGGTTATTAGCACTAATAATAACATGATATATCTTCTTCTCATCAAGATAAGCATATTTCAAAGTGTCTGGCAATTGCTTTAATTCAAACACATGATCACCTTTTGGTGGACGAGGACCTCCTAGAGTTTCAATAGGCAAATTGTGTTTAAGGAGAGGTTGTGGTTCAAAGAATATTTTATCTATTCATTTCTTTCACGCAAGTGCATATCATTTTCATGGTCTAGCAAATATTGTTGTAGTGGATCTGTAGGAGGCATGTCAGTAGAAGCAAGACCAATTATTTCGTCCTTACTAGGTAATTATTTATTATGGGTTTGTCTACTAAACTTGGAAAAATTAAATTCATGAGACTCATCACCAAAGCTAACACTGACAATTTTTTATGGCAATCTATAGTAGCATTGACAGTGTTCAAGAAAGCTCTACCAAAGATAATGGGACAAAAGTGATCTTGTGGGGAACCGAGAACTAGAAAATTAGTAGGGTATTTTATTTTCCCACATAAGACTTCAACATATCTAACAATCCAAGTGGTCTGATGGTGTCTCTATTAGCAAGTTTAATAGTAACATCTATGTCTTCTATTTCAGCGGGTGCTATATCATTCATGATTTCTTGGTATAAGATAAAAGGAATAGCACTCAGCTAGCACCTAAGTCACATAAAACATGACAACGGTGATCTCCTATTTTAACAGAGACAACAAGCATGCCAACAACAGGTCTATGTTTATCTTTTTCATCGGGTTTGGCAATTCTAGGAGCTTCATCACAGAAGTAAATAACATACCCATCAATGTTTTCTACCAATAGATCTTTAACCATAGCAACACTAGGTTTTATTTTAATTTGCTCAGGAGGTTTAGGTGCTTTAATATTACTTTTGCGAACCACCGCTGATACCTTAGCATGTTCCTTTATACTAACAGGGAAAGGTCATGTTTTAATATAAGCAGTAGGCACAACTGGATCAACATTGTAAATAAATAGTTTCATCTTTAACTATGATTGATTCTTTAATTTCTTCTTTAATAGGGGGGGTGCTATTTAAACCACTTCTCCTTAGGGAGATCAACATGAGTAGCAAACAAAAATAAGCTACTTTCTCAAAGTCAAGTCCATATTTAGTGCTAAACTTGTGAAAAGCATCGGTATTCATAAAAGATTTAACACAATCGAACTCAAGCTTAATACCTGAACCTTTACCTTCGTTGAGTTCCCAATCTTCAGAGTTGCGTTTAATTCTTTCTAAGAGATCCCACCTGAATTCAATAATCTTCTTCATAAAAGAACCAGTACAAGAAGTATCGAGCATTAATTGATCATCACGAGAAAGCCGAGCATAAAAATTCTGACTGATAGTTTCTCAAGCTCATGATTGGGGCATGAATATAACATTGACTTAAGCCTCCCCCAATCTAGAGCGATACTTTCTCCTTCATGAGGCCAAAAATTATATATATATATATATATATATATATATATATACATATATATATAGGGCTGGACTATTTTGTTACCGGTAACGGAATATTATTCTGTTACCCTTGCCCCCTATAAGGAGCGACGCGTCCACGATAGACCCAGCCCCCAATCCGACCCACTTCCTACCGCCGGAGGCAGCCGTCGCGGGCGAGCGAGTGACGGCGGTAGCCGGAGCGAGGGAGCCCGCGGCGCCGTGACCCGCCGACGGCGAGTTTGCATCACCGGCCCCCAATCCACAGCCATCACTCCCCCCGACGCGCCGCCATCTAGCCATGCCGCCGGCCCGACCGCCGCCACCATCGATTGCCTCGTCCGGCGCCGGAGCATCCCCGCGCACCTCCCCACCGCCGGGTGGTGGAGCCTCCGCGCGTGCTTCCCCGCCGCCGGGCGCCAGAGCCTCCCCGCACGCCTCCCTCCGTCTAGTGCAGGAGCTTCTCCGCTCGCCTACCCGCCGCCTGGTGCAGGAGCTTCCCCGCGCGCCTTCCCGCCGTCGTGCGCCGGAGATTCGCCTGGGCCGTGATCCATGCCTCCTGCCTCCGCCCCTCGACAGACCTCGTCGACAGAGCTCCACCACAAGCACGGTTGTCTCCCCAACAACAATGGCTCCACCTCCCAACTTCTTGCCAATACGCCGCCAACGAAACGAAGATGGAGTCACATGCAACAAGATGCAGGTGATGAATTCTTCCCACACACATTACTAGCAACACCAATTCGTCAATTTATCATGTTTGAATGAACATAGGTACCATGTTTCTGTCAATTTATCAGTTCATCAGTTTATCTGTGCTGCTATGCTCTGCCTACATGTTACACTATTGGGTTCATGAGTACAAAATTGTGTGATGTACAAAATTGGGTTCATGAGTTCATCAGTACATTGCAAATGCTTGCATCAGTTCGTTTACACCCCTACCACTTGATGCGCAATTAGCATGTCGAGGTTACTGTCAGAAAACTTAAAAACATATGCGTCAGTCCAAGTAGATAGTGACAAAAGGTTCAGCTACCACTGAAAAGTTGTATGTTTGCTATCTCTAAGAGTACAAGACATGTAATTGCATCAGTTCGAACGAGTAACAAAACTGTTACCGAAAAAAAATATAATTGCTACACAGTAAGTTCAGCGATACATAAGCTAGCAGTGCTTGTAATGTAGATGCATTGATGCGCGATTACAAATGTCAGGTTACTGTCAGTGTATCTAATATGCTATCTTCAGTTCAAGTAAAAAAACTTAAAAACATATGCGTCAGTCCAAGTAGATAGTGACAAAAGGTTTAGCTACCACTGAAAAGTTGTATGTTGCTATCTCTAAAGAGTACAAGTCATGTAGTTGCGTCAATTCAAACGATTAACAAAACTGTTACTGAAAATAATAATATAAAATTGGTACACAGTAAGTTCAGTGATACATAAACTGGCAGTACTTGTAATGTAGATGCATTGATGCACGATTAGGATGTCGAGGTTACTGTCAGTGCATCTAATATGCTATCTTCAGTTCAAGTAAAAAAAACCTTAAAAACATATGCGTCAATCCAAGTAGATAGTGACAAAAGGTTCAGCTACCACTGAAAAGTTGTATGTTGCTATCTCTAAAGAGTACAAGTCATGTAGTTGCGTCAGTTCAAAGGATTAACAAAACTGTTACTGAAAATAATAATATAAAATTGGTACACAGTAAGTTCAGTGATACATAAACTGGCAGTACATGTAATGTAGATGCATTGATGCACGATTAGGATGTCGAGGTTACTGTCAGTGCATCTAATATGCTATCTTCAGTTCAAGTAAAAAAACTTAAAAACATATGCGTCAGTCCAAGTATATAGTGATAAGAGAGTGCCACATTTACACAGTAAGTTCAATGATACATAAACTAGGAGTGCTTCTATTGTAGTTGCATAAGTTGTAGAAGAAACAGTACATCAGTACATCCGTGTTTGAGCATCAACGTTCATCAGTTTGGCTGAGAACGAACCAGATTAATCTCAAAACTGTTGAATGTTGTTTGCAGAAGCATGCAAGGCGGCGCACGCAACAAGAATTTCATGAGCCGGACAGATATGGGGCACCACCTGGTTGGGTAACACGAGAAATACCGCCTGGATATTTCAACAGTACAGGAAGATTTGAAGATACACCGCAAACATCAGAAGCACGGACAGGTTCTTCTATACAGCAAAGACCAATATCTGGGAATGCAGGCTTTGCCGCTGCTGGGTTGCAACAAGGCCAACAATATCACCAACAACAAATGTTTTCCTTCCCCAGTGCATGCAAAAAGCCAAGGACAGGAAGCCGTGGATGGGTTGCAACAAGGCTTCCACCAGTCGCTCCGTCAACATCAATCATCCGTGCTGCAAGAGCAGTTGCGACGGGAAGGCCACGGCAAAAAGACATAAATTTTGGCCAATCTAGCAGGTTCAAAGGTACAAGATATGAGCCATATAGACAGGAGCAACCTCACAATGAATCTGAGGGGAGACAGCCGTACAACGAGACACGGAGATCTTCATCAACGTTGCTCCCTCCAAGAGATGCATTGCTGCATGTGCCAAGGGTTACACCACCGGCGCCCATAAACCAGGGAGAACAACAAACACCCGAGGCAGCGCAGAGCTATACACATGTAAGTATCCATTATAGAAAAAAAACATAAGCACAGTCCATACCATGGTGCTGTGTCCACCCCATCTAACATATTTGTTTGGTCACTGTTGTGTGCAGCCACCTGATATTGAAGCTTATGTTCTGCCAAGGCTAGAGATGAGGTTTGAAACTTTCGAAGAAACTAAGAACTTCTACAACGTATATGCAAAGCACGCTGGTTTTGCTGTCAGGGAAGGCCCCAAGTTTAAGACCAGAGCCTACCTTTATTGCACGTGCCATGGAGTTTATGAATCAAAGGTGTCTGAAGCAAATAGACAGCGTAACAAGACGACAGCCAGAACTAACTGTGGGGCTAAAATGAGGCTGAAGAAGGAAAAAAGATGGAACATTTGTCGTAAAAGAGATAGTCTGGGAACACAACCACAGGCTACAGCTCATCGCAGAAATGCTTGTCTTCTTGCACTCCCACAAAAACTTTGACAAAACAATCTTGGAGTACGTCAAGTACCTGCAGTTCAAAGGCATTGAACACGCGCAAATCATGAGCATACTGGGCGGTGATGACCCAGGTAGCTACTTCCTCGAAATGAATGCCAAAGACCTGATTAACCTATAAGTACAAACTTGTTCTCCTCCCATAAACCGTCTCCGTATTTTTTCCTCTGTCAGTACAAACATATCACGCAACGCATGACCTGATGCTAGTTCAACATGCATTTTTCAATGAACTTTTGATATGCAGGAAAGCAAAGAATTCAAGGATTGATGATGTGGATGATGTCCTAAAGACTGTCAACTTCTTTAGGGAGATGAAAGCTATAAACAGGGAATTTTTCTGTGACATGCAACTCGATGAGTCCGACAGAGTTAAGAACATATTCTGGGCGAACGCAAGTTGCCGAGGGGCGTATCAGGACTTCGGAGACTGTGTAATGTTTGACACGACATATAAGACCAACAAGTACCATATGCCACTTGGGGTGTTTGTCGGAACTAACAACCACTTACAGACTACATTCTTTGCTTTTGCCCTGATAAGAGACGAGGATGCAGATTCATTCAAGTGGCTGTTCAAGACATTTTTAAGGTGCATGAGAAGGAAGGCTCCTACATGCATCCTCACAGGTACAAACGCTAAAACCACCCCAACCACCACCCCCCTTCCAAAAACGAAAAGTAAAGTAACACAAAAAAAATGTTGTGTCAGTTCTATTGGTATATATGCACAACCATCTCTGCTGACCACTCAGAGTCTATTTTCTCATTACCAGACCAGTGCCCGGCAATGGCTTTGGTGATCGCAGATGTTTTCAAGAACACAGTACATAAGCTATGTCGCTGGCACATTATGAAGAAGTACAGGGAACACCTTGCGTACCTGTATTTCCTGCACGAGGACCTTAAAGATGAATTCACATCAATTCTCAACTAGCCCCTCATGCCAACTGAGTTTGAGGATGCCTGGAAAAGACTCATGGATAAGTACAACCTCCACGATGATGCCAAAATGGTGGGCATGTGGAACGAGCGTGAGAAGTGGATATCAGCCTACTTCAAGGAAATTTTCTGCGCCAAGATGACATCAACGCAGCAAAGTGAGAGCATGAACTATGTGCTCAAGAAGAACTACGTAAATGAGAGACATAACCTACACAGGTTTGTCAGTCAGGTAAACTCATGCGTCAAAACCAGGAGGCAGACACAGAACCAGGAGACAATGGGTAACCGGGTATATCTCTATCACTTGTCGTAAGACATAAAAATAACATGCTTACTAAAGTAAAAACTTTATTAGAAGTTTTTCCTGTGAGAAAACTAACAATATGATCATCATTCTTGCATCTGCAGAAGGAACAAAACACGCTGACCTACTATGGGTTTGACACCCAGATGGCAAAGCTGTACACACGAGCTGTGTACAGCGAGATCAGAGATAGGCTGAAACTGAGCATGCTCTTCATGGCGACATAGACGGAAGAGCCCACAAAGTACCTAGTGCGCTACAACCACCCGCAAAAACTGTCTGTGTGGGCTCAGCACGCGTTCCAGGTGGTGGCAGACCCCGTGGG
The DNA here is from genome assembly GCA_963921465.1 of Triticum timopheevii. Lineage (NCBI taxonomy): Eukaryota > Viridiplantae > Streptophyta > Magnoliopsida > Poales > Poaceae > Triticum > Triticum timopheevii. The sequence continues at coordinate 465,319,224 of OY997272.1, read as the reverse complement.
AGAAACATATGAGTGCGAGTGCAGGCTATGGGACGACACAGGTGAGGAGTGCAAAAAAGATGTTACATACTGTACTACTTTTTTTGCAAAAGTTTTTGTTCGAATGAAATGACAAAAAACATGCACCTCTTCCAAAAACAAATACAGGTCTTTTCTGCGTGCATGTCCTGTGCATGATGCAGACAATTAAGGCTGCCAGCGTTCTAGAGAAATACATACTCAGGAGATACACCAAACGCCTGAACATCCAGCCAACATTTGACAGAAATGACTTGAGGATAGTAGCGTCAAACAAGGCATCCCAATACTGCATTGAAAGCTCACTGCTGACGCTGAACATGAGGGTGCACAGAAAAAGCTTGAGAAGCCAAGAGCAAATGGCAAGGTCGCGGGTCGTCATGGACAAACTTGAACAAGAACTCGACGCCATGCATTCTGCTAAAAATGGAGGTGTCGCGGACAATGAAGCCATTGACCAGGATATTGCTACAATGTTATCCGAGATGAACCATCTGGGATCTATTGACCTGTTTGAGAACGAGGAAGAAGAGCAGCAGCAACCAGAGCTTGCCCATGTGCAAACTCAAGAGCGCCGACAAACTCACATGCGAGATCATGAGCTTGATAGTGTTGTAGGCGAACAACATGACAATAGCACATCCTACCAGCAGCAGCAGGAAAGGGTGAATAAACCCCCAATATTCTCAAACACAAAGGGGAGGAAGAGCAAGACGCAAGCAGCAGCCAAAAAGCCACCACGCCCCATCAAGCGCGTGGAATTTGGCCCGGACGGCAAACCCCTCGAGATAAGGGCATGCGGTTTCTGCAACGTCGTGAGCAACCATAACTACCGCACATGCACACTCCGCACAGATGCCACTGTCAACAAGAACAACCAGATTGGAGCCACCCAGCTTTCTACAAATAGAGACAACACACATAACAGCTACACTTACCGCAAGTGTGGGGGAACTGACAGACATAATGCCCGCACGTGCAAAGTGGGCAAGGAGGTCGGTGGAGCTGAACATAAACAGGGCAAGGTACAGAGTTCCAAGCAATCAAATGAAGATGATGAAGAGGAAGAGTTTGATGAGAATGATGGCCAATCAGACGAAGACAATGAAGATGACAGTGTCGGAGGCGAGGAAACTGAAACTGGCGATGAAGCTGCCAAGGCTCAACCTGGAAAGAGCGCCGGCAAGGCACAACATTTAGGGACAGTTAGGAGAAGCTCAAGACTGAACAATACATAGTGGTTATCCTGCTGCGTCAACTAAAAAATAACCTTGTAGTCTCAGTCGCATCAGCACACAATGATGAAGTATTTCATAAACACTGTCGTTACCAAGACTTATTTAGCTTTAACGTCGATTAGTCTCGATCAGAACTAAAGTTATTTTTTAGTTTCTGATTTGTGCCCGCTGGAGCAGTCACAAAAATACGTTTGAAAAAACTTATCTGTATATATCCGACACAAAACGATACTGTGAACCAGTAACTCGGGAAAAATAATATGTCAATGAAAAATTTAAAATCTTGTAGTACATCAGTACTGATAACTCTCAGACGTCAGTACAAGGCTGAGTACACATCAGTACTGATATAATTTCTGATTTGTGCCCGCTGAAGCAGTGACATTATTATTTAAACCATTTAATAATCCTTTTGAATGCAGTCACAAATAAATTTGAAAAAACTTATCTGGATATATCTGACGCAAAACGCTACTGTCAACCAGTAACTCAGCAACAAAAAAAATGCCAAGGAAAAATATAAACTCTTGTAGTACATCAGTACTGATAAATCTCAGTCAGTAGTACAAAAGGCATAGTAAAACAAACACACCAGTTAACGACTCAAAAATATCGTTTTGAAAAAACAAAGCTATGCCTGCTCCTGCCAGTCCCAATTCAGAAACACCATCAGTACATGAAAATAATTACCTCAAGCAAAATGCGAATATAATACATCCTGTACTGGTGAAAATCTAATTTATCTGTAAAAACTACTCACAGATTATCTTGATATAAACAATCCTTTAAAAAAATACGAAAATTGTTTTAAAAAAACATTAGCACCACACATAGTCTCACTGGTATTTGGTACGTTCAATTGCACTTCAATCACCAGTCCGAGTACGACAGTAGAGGAGTTCAGACCTCCATCAACACCGACGCTGACACGTGCAAGTGGGATAAGCAGCTGATAAGTACAGCTTGACTATACGAATCGGTGCCACAGTAAAATGCCATCATCACAACCGTAGAGACGTGCAAGTGGGATTTGCAGGTCACAAGTACAGCTTGACAAGACTAGTCAGTTCAACAGTAAAAACCATTACACTTGGACGGTTAGTTCTTCCACGCCACCATCCGCGCCACCCACTGAGCGGTTGGCACAAGGGACTGCGAACAGTGACCCCATGCCACAACACCCACTACACACACGACCCCGAACGAACCGCCTACTGCAAAATCCCCGTCCATGCACTCCACAAAATCCCATTCTCTTCCACCTCTCCCTCGTTCCCACAAACCACCATTGCCGCTTCCATTTCCACTGAACACAAACCAAAAACTTCTCTCTCCAAAGCCCACAGTCGCCGGAGGAAGGCCATGGCGGAGGAACCATCCGCCAAGCGTCATCATGCTGAGACGTCGGACAAGAGGAGCAACCTCGTCGACATTAACGTCCCCGGCGAGAAGCGCGAGTACACAACAACCCTCAAAGGGGTTGAGCTCCACGGCAACGAGACGCTGGAGATTGTCTGCACCAGCGTACCAGAAAAGGCCGATGTCGGTGTCAAAACCGGCGGATCTCGGGTAGGGGGTCCCGAACTGTGCGTCTAGGCGGATGGTAACAGGAGACAAGGGACATGATGTTTTTACCCAAGTTCGGGCCCTCTCGATGGAGGTAGGGATTGTTGTTTTTTTTCTATGGACTAAAACCCTCCGGTTTATATAGACACCGGAGAGGGCTAGGGTTACACAAAGTCGGTTACAATGGTAGGAGATCTACATATCCGTATCGCCAAGCTTGCCTTCCATGCCAAGGAAAGTCCCATCCGGACACAGGACGAAGTCTTCAATCTTGTATCTTCATAGTCTTGGAGTCCGGCCGATGATGATAGTTCGGCTATCCGGACACCCCCTAGTCCAGGACTCCCTCAGTAGCCCCCGAACCAGGCTTCAATGACGACGAGTCCGGCGCGTACATTATCTTCGGCGTTGCAAGGCGGGTTCTCCTCCAAATTCCATGTGCTTGCCGAATAGTGCCGGCTTCCTTATAAATGTTGCGCTCCTTGGCTTCCACGCCCAATAATGGCCCTCTTCCACGTGTCGTACGAATGCGAAAGGCCAGGGTATTTTTACATTTTACCCCCTAGCTGCGTGAATAAGCTGCCTATAAGAGAGGCAAGAATCCAGATCCAAATCACACCATCCTCCTTCCGCGAGTACTCATCGGAGCGCTTCTGACGAAAATCCACTCCATCATGGACCGTCGACGCGGCTCCACCTCTTGCGCTCCCAGCCCTCAGCCAGGAGATTGGAGGAGATGTTCAGTCCCGCACAGCGAGCTGGTGACGCTCCAAGCGGTGGGATACCTTCCTCCGGCCTTTATGGTCCCAGTTCGATCCGGCTGGCCACCTACAAAGGTGGAAAGCAGGCGGAGAACACCCCCAGTCCCTCCAAAGGAGAGCGGGCGTGTTTCGTCCCTTATCTAATAAGGGGGCTCGGATTTCCCATACATCCGTTTCTCCGGGGGCTTCTGGAGTTCTACGGACTCCAGCTTCATCACCTTACACCCGCCTTCATTCTGCACATTGCGGGCTTCGTAGCTCTTTGCGAGCTGTTCCTAGGCATCGAGCCCCATTTCGCGCTGTGGAAGAGACTGTTTTGCCTCGTACCCCAATATAGGGGCCACCCCATGTGGGATTTCAACGGGGAGAATGATGCCACCCGTCATGGCCGCAAGGGGCCGGGATCGGCCGCAGATCTGGTGAAGATCCTGTCCGGCTTGTACAAGGGGGAGAAGGAGGACTTCCTCCAAACGAGCCCATTGAATGGATTCTCCATGAATAACCCTCGGAGCTGGGTAAGCGGACGCTTATTCATCCGATCCGTACTTTCAAAGTTAAGTGTCTTACTTTATGATTTTGACGCAGGAACTGCGCCGGGATGTGGAGGGCATACACAGTCCGGCTCCACAACCCGAGGATCTAGGAAGATCCCTTGATCCCGCCTCCGAAGAGGATCCGGACATAAAGGTGGAGCTGATTGACGGGGTGTTCCACCAACTTAGCATGGACAATGCTCTAGTCGCCATTACGGCTGACTACCCTGGTTTATCTCTGGCTTCCCAGGTAACTATGACCGGGGCCCTGACACCATTACTTCGTCCGTGCTTATTTCTGACCACCGCATACCAACGGTGTCTCGCAGGAGGTGCCTTCAAGGCGGGAAGCTGATCCCGTGGCCGCTGACCAACCAGGGTCAGTTCGGCCCAGCAGGCGGAAGAGGGGTGCGGTGCGAATTGAAACGTCGCCGCAACGGTATGGAACGCCACCGTTTTTAAGGAAAAGACCCCTGTGAAGTATATTGATGCTCATGACTTTTCCAGGAGAAAGAGCGCTCGTCGGACTGTGCCCGGAGAGGTTGCCAACCAAGCCTCCGCCAGCCAGGCTCCAACACCTGGTCCAGAGGGGGAGGCGAGGCCGGATGCTCCTCCAACGGAGGATGCCGACAGGCTGTCCTCCACCAGGTCTGAGGTGGAGAGCGCCATGAATCACAGGCGCCGCCGGACAGTTCTTCGTGACGCGTGTTTCTCCCCGGAGGCGTTGAATGCCTTTAACGCGGGAGACGCGCACCTCCGTGCCGCTCAAGATGGTTTAACCAGAGCCATGGAGCAGTATGTGAAAGACATATGGGTAAGGGATTTTAATAGTTGTATATGCCAGTAGCCCCCGAGACTTAAAGTAGTTAAAATAACTGATTTAAGGATCATTTTATATGCAGGATCTTACGGAGAAGAATACCCAATTGTCCCAGGAGCTACAAGAGTGCAAGGCTCAACTTGAGGCCGCACTAGCCGCTGCAGGAGGAGACACAGAGACCCCCTCCGGTAACACATATTTCAAAAAGATAAGCGGTGTGCGGCGTGCATATAAGTCTGACAATAATATTGCAGATGTTGCCGGACTTGATCCGGACAAGCAACAGCTACTGCGCCAGCTGAAGGCCGGCGAGAGGGTGCTTATGAAGGTGCAGCGGGAGAGGAACAAACTCCAAGATGCCCACACCCAGCTTGGAGAAGAGCTAAAAGGTGTTCGGGCCCAGCTGTCTGGCTCCGTGAAGGAGAATCAGCGGCTTCGTCGCGGCATCTACAGTAAGTGCTTGAGCAAACTCTTTTGAAAAGAAGTGTTCGGCGAGGAAGTCGATTGACAGAAATGTGTCTGTAGGTGTGCTCACAGGTCGCCCTGCGGAGGAAATGCCCGGTTCAACGGGTGACCAACTTCCCGAGCTGCTGCAACTGCACGAACGTGTTCGGCAGGTGATGAGTGGCGTCGCCCAGGCCTTATGGCCGTCCGTCTCCCTACCCGAGGGTCTTGGAGGGCTTGCGGAGAAGCTTCAGGGAGCACGGCAGCGCTTCCGTCTATGGAAGATATCAGCCTGTCGTCAAGGCGCCAGGGAGGCCTGGGCCATGGTGAAGACGCGGTACAAGAAGGCGGATCCGAACCACATGGCCGAGGTCGGACCTGTGGGGCCCGATGGGAAGGAGATCCCTGTGAGCTTAGTGTACGGCCAAGTAGAGTTGGCCGCTAAATATTCCCAACGGGACTGTAAATTAGACAGCCTGTTAGATGGGATTGAAGAGGAGTACAATCAGTCAATGTGACGATGTATTTTTAAAATGACATGTATAATGCCTTCTAGCCGGATTGTAGACCGTTTGTGTTTGCGGACCTTTTCGCTTCAACCTCGGGACCCAACAGTCCGGAGTGTGTCCGAATACCCTCGCGGTTATGCAAAAAACGGGGGCATGCATGGAGACCAGGCGTAGGGGTCATTAGTGCTTTATCAGACAAGTGCCCAACTAGTTATGTTATATTACATGGTTAGTAAGAAACATCTTCCAGGGAGAATAGTTCCGTTAGGGGTTCCTTTCCCTGGGAGGCATGCCCTAAAGTGCATGTCCGGACTGCGAAAAGAGCAGGAAAACATCTGGGGACAGATAAATAAATAAATTAGAAATCGTCTTTCAAGTCACCGACCGAATATTTCCTTAAGAACGCTAGCTTTCGGCTTCACCTAGTCTGAGGTACACATCCGGCTAACCCGGCAGTAACAATCGCAGAGGTGCTCCCTTTACCTCCTAGCCAAACAATCGGGAACGTAGGGGTAAGCACAGGAGCCAGGCAACCCAGCTTGGCCAAAACTTAAGTCATATCGATGCATATACTGGTGAATAAAAGGTACATGCGGAAGTTTGACGCATGTGTTGGGCATAAAGCCCGTATAAGTAAGCTTCTATTAAAGAAGCCCCCAGGTATAATGAGTGCGAGTAGCACGTCAAGTGTGTGCGAACAATGCGCAAATCAGCCCTCAAGGGCTTTATGAAAAAGGTGGGAGAAAAGAGAGAAACAAAAGACAACTGAAGTATAAAATGTGGACAGAGGAAGGAGACGAACTCTGAATCCGGCGCTAGGCGTAGAATCTTCGGAGGCGGGCTGCGTTCCATGGGTTCGGCATGAGTCGGTTGTCCGACGCATTTCGCAGACGGTATGCTCTGCCAGTCAGGACTTGGTCGATGATGAAGGGACCTTCCCATTTGGGCTTGAGTTTGTCCTTTTTCTTGTCCGGCAGGCGTAGAACTAGTTCGCCAACATTGTAAGTTTTAGCCCGTACTTCTCTGCTTTGATATCTTCGAGCCTGCTGCTGGTAGAATGCGGAACGAGCCTTTGCCACGTCGCGTTCCTCCTCCAATGCGTCCAAGCTGTCCTGCCGATCCAACTCGGCTTCTCTTTCTTCGTACATGCACACTCGAGGTGAGTCATGAATTATATCGCAGGGCAAAACTGCCTCTGCGCCGTATACCATAAAGAATGGTGTGAATCCGGTAGTACGGTTTGGCACGATCCGCAGCCCCCAGAGTATGGAGTCGAGCTCCTCTACCCAGTGCGTGTTAGATTCCGTAAGGGGCCGCACTAATCTGGGTTTGATGCCGCTCATGATTAGACCATTTGCTTGTTCAACTTGACCGTTGGTTTGAGGGTGATAGACTGAAGCGTAGTCGAGCTTAATGCCCATATTTTTGCACCAGAGTTTAACCTTGTCGGCCGTGAAGTTCGTGTCGTTATCGGTGATGATGCTGTGGGGGACGCCATAACGGTGTACTACCCTGGATATGAAGTCTATCACTGGTCCGGATTCGGCCGTTTTAACTGGCTTGGCCTCTATCCATTTGGTGAATTTGTCCACCATTACCAATAGGTATTTTTGCTTATGGGTTCCCCCTTTAAGGGGTCCAACCATGTCAAGCCCCTAGACCGCGAACGTCCAGGTGATGGGTATAGTTTTGAGGGCGGTGGGTGGCATGTGGCTTTGATTAGCAAAAAGGTGGCACCCGGCGCATCGCTGGACTAAGTCCTGAGCATCTGCCCGGGCCGTCGGCCAATAAAATCCTGTACGGAAGGCCTTGCCTACAAGGGCCCGGGCTGCGGCGTGGTGCCCGCCGAGTCCGGCGTGAATTTCAGCCAGCAGATTTCGCCCTTCCTCTTCGGATATGCACCTTTGAAGGACTCTGGTTGTGCTTTTCTTATAAAGCTCTCCCTCATGGACCTTGTAGGCTTTAGATCGCCGAACTATGCAGCGGGCCTCATTTTCGTCTTCGGGAAGTTCCTGCCTAATTAAGTAGGCTAGGAATGGTTCCGTCCACGGGGCAATTGCTGCCATTATTTCGTGGGCTGAAGGTGTTATTTCATTGGCTGAGCCATCGATTGTGTCAGAATGTTCCGAGTTGGGTGGTACGGTTGGTTTCGGGTTGTTATTTCCGGACTCCTCTTCCCATAATACGGATGGCTTAAAGAGCCGCTCCAGGAAGATGTTTGGAGGGACGGCGTCGCGTTTTGCGCCGATGCGTGCCAACACATCGGCTGCCTGGTTATTATCCCGGGCTACATGGTGGAATTCGAGTCCTTTGAACCGAGCTGACATTTTTAAGACGGCGTTACGATAGGCTGCCATTTTCGGATCCTTGGCGTCAAAGTCTCCGTTTACTTGGGATATTGCGAGGTTTGAATCCCCACGCACTTCTAGGCGTTGAATACCCATGGAGATTGCCATCTGGAGACCATATAGAAGGGCCTCATATTCGGCTGCATTGTTGGAGTCCGTGTACATTATCTGAAGTACGTATTGGACTGTGTCTCCGGTTGGGGACGTCAATACGACGCCAGCCCCCAAGCCGGCCAACATTTTGGAGCCGTCGAAATGCATGATCCAATTGGAGTATGTGCCGTACTCTTTAGGGAGTTCAGCTTCGGTCCATTCGGCGACGAAGTCAGCCAAAACTTGCGACTTTATAGCTCGCCGTGGTTTGTAGGTTATGTCGAATGGTAAGAGCTCGATGGCCCATTTTGCAATCCTGCCCGTCGCGTCGCGGTTGTTTATGATGTCGTTGAGAGGTATTTCGGAGGCAACTGTTATCGAACACTCTTGAAAGTAGTGTCGCAGCTTCCGGGATGCCATGAACATCGTGTACGCTATCTTTTGATAATGTGGATACCGGGACTTGCATGGGGTTAAGACAGTGTATACGTAGTACACTGGTTTTTGAAGGGGGAATTTGTGTCCTTCTGTTTCTCGTTCGACGACGAGTACCGCGCTGACAACTTGATGTGTTGCCGCGATATATAATAACATTGGTTCGCCCAGGTTAGGCGCGGCCAGGACCGGATTTGTTGCCAATATGGCCTCTTCGAGTCTGGCCGTGGCAGCATCCGTCCACTCGAAGTGTTCGGTGCGCCTAAGGAGGCGATAGAGGGGCAATGCCTTTTCTCCCAAATGGGAGATGAAGCGGCTTAAAGCCGCCACACATCCAGTTAATTTTTGTATTTGTTTGACGTCTTTTGGGATATCCAACTGTGACAGAGCTCGGATCTTGGCTGGGTTTGCTTCAATTCCTCTACCGGATACAATGAAGCCCAAGAGCTTTCCGGCTGGTACACCGAAAACGCATTTTTCCGGGTTGAGCTTAATGTCATATGCTCGGAGGTTGTCGAATGTGAGCCTCAAGTCGTTTACTAGAGTTTCGACGTGTTTGGTCTTGACGACCACGTTGTCTATGTATGCCTCCACAGTTTTGCCGATCTGGGTAGCCAGACATGTCTGAATCATGCGCTGATATGTTGCGCCGGCGTTTTTGAGTCCAAAGGGCATTGTCTTGAAGCAGAATGGTCCGTATGGAGTAATGAATGCCGTTGCGGCTTGGTCTGCCTCCGCCATCTTGATTTGATGGTAGCCGGAGTATGCGTCGAGGAAGCACAATGAATCGTGTCCTGCGGTAGCATCGATGATTTGATCGATGCGGGGAAGGGGGAAAGGATCCTTTGGACAAGCCTTGTTAAGGTCTTTAAAATCGACACACAGGCGCCAGGATTTGTCCTTTTTTGGTACCATTACCAGGTTCGCTAGCCAGTCCGGATGTTTGATGTCTCTGATGAATCCGGCTTCCAATAATTTGGCTAGCCCCTCTCCCATTGCCTATCTTTTGGGTTCGGAAAATTGCTGAAGAGCCTGTTTGACTGGCTTGAATCCTTTTAGGATGTTTTAGGCTGTGTTCTGCCAATCTGCGTGGGATTCCTGGCATATCTGGAGGGTGCTAGGCAAAGATGTCCCAATTCTCCCGAAGGAATTCTCGTAGTGCGGCGTCTACATCAGGGTTTAACTGTGCCCCAATGGAGGTCGTCTTTGTGGGGTCCGTTGGATGGACCTGGAATTTGACTATTTCGTCCGCTGGTTTAAAAGACATGGATTTGGATCTCTTATCGAGTATCACATCGTCCCTGTTCACCGTAGAGCGCATCGCAGTGAGTTCCTCTGCCGCTAGGGCTTCGGATAGTGCCTCTAGGGCTAGTGCGACTGTCTTGTTTTCGGCGCGTAGTGCTATGTCCGGGTCACTGGCAAGAGTGATGGCTCCATTGGGCCCGGGCATTTTAAGCTTCATGTACCCGTAATGGGGTATGGCTTGGAAAATTGTAAATGCCTCTCATCCTAATAAAGCATGATATCCGCTGCTGAACGGGGCCACTTGGAACGTGACCTCCTCGGACCTGTAATTGTCTGGCGAGCCGAACACCACATCAAGTGTGATTTTTCCTGTGCAGCGTGCTTCCCGGCTAGGGATTATTCCTCTAAAGGTTGTGCTGCTTCGCTCAATGCGGCTCCAGTCTATTTCCATTTTTCAAAGGGTTTCCTTGTAGATGAGGTTTAATCCGCTGCCGCCATCCATGAGTACCTTGGTAAGACGAAAGCCGTCCACTATTGGGCTGAGGACCAATGCGGCTGGTGCTCGGGCTGTTCGGAATTTAGGTTCGTCGCTGGCATTGAAGGTGATAGCCATGTCGCTCCATGGATTTGTTGTTGCTACTTGGTAGACTTCAGCGAGGCTGCGGATTGTTCGTGTCCGCATATTATTTGATGCGAAAGTCTCGAAGACTGTTAATACCGTACTGGTACTGTTGGGGTGGTTCTCCGGGGCTAGAAGCTCTTCGCCACTTTTGGCCACTTGCCGCAGTATCCAACATGCTCGAAGGCTATGTGTTGGAGTGGCGCCCTCTGTACTATGAATTTTACAGGGTCCGCTGAGCCATCCCTCTAGTACGGTTCCGTGCCCTTTATGGGGTTTTTGCTTTTTGGTTTTTGTCCCGGGTGCCTGAGCGTGATGCACCCTTTTGTTTCGGACTAGGGTTGTGTTCAGAGCCGGATTGTCCCAAAACTTAGTTTCGGTTTACCAGATACTCTCCATCGCACAGTACTTTCGTACTATGGACGCCAGGTCGGCGAAGCGTGTAATTTCGCGACGACTTACGGCCTTCAAGATTCCCTTGTCCGTGCAATTGCTGCAGAAAATTGAGATTGCATTTTCCTCACGGCAGTCCTTTATCCTGTTCATGACCAGGAGGAATCTGGCCCAGTAATGATGTACTGTTTCAGCGGGCTCTTGCCGGATTTGATATAGATCGCTTATGTTTGGGTGGGCGGGTGGAATTAAGTCCGGAACCCAGCCCAGCTTGAGGCTCAAGGGCCGAAAAGTTTCCGAATTTGGAAGCTTGGATTGCTGGATGTCGTCCAACAAATCCGGGTCCGCTGCCTGACTTTAGGTTCAGTACTTGGTTGACGTCCGTCCCTTCGCGGGAATTCGGCATGGAGGGATCCGGAATCCGGACATAACTAGTCTTTAACATAGAAGAAGAGTCGCTGCATTATTCCTCCACCACAGCAACGTGGTGGGTAGCCTGGGGAGAGTTGATCTCTGTCAGATCGGTTTTATGCCCAATCTGATCGTAGTCTGTAGCAACTCCCAGGGCGGCAAAGCGATCCAAGAGCTCGTTTACGGAGGAGAGCTCCATCGGATCCAGCTGCTCGGCGAATTCCGAGTTGACGTGAAGATCGCTTTTGATGACCCAGGAGGTCATCGTCGGAGCGGCGACCGAACAGGCGGTCATAAGAAAACCACCTAGCCGGACAGTTTGGCCGGTGGCCAAAGCTCCCTTGGCAATAGTACCGTCTTTAAAGACGGGAAGAGGCATCCTTCCTGATTGCGACGGCACAGAGGAACTCTCAATGAAAGCACCAATGTCGGTGTCAAAACCGGCGGATCTCGGGTAGGGGGTCCCGAACTATGCGTCTAGGCGGATGGTAACAGGAGACAAGGGACATGATGTTTTTACCCAGGTTCGGGCCCTCTCGATGGAGGTAAAACCCTACTCCTGCTAGATTGATATTGATGATATGGGTAGTACAAGAGTGGATCTACCACGAGATCAAGGAGGCTAAACCCTAGAAGCTAGCCTATGGTACGATTGTTGTTTTTTTCTATGGACTAAAACCCTCCGGTTTATATAGACACTGGAGAGGGCTACGGTTACACAAAGTCGGTTACAATGGTAGGAGATCTACATATCCGTATCGCCAAGCTTGCCTTCCATGCCAAGGAAAGTCCCATCCGGACACGGGACGAAGTCTTCAATCTTGTATCTTCATAGTCTTGGAGTCCGGCCGATGATGATAGTTCGGCTATCCGGACACCTCCTAGTCCAAGACTCCCTCAGCCGACGAGGTGATCTCCAGGCTCTGGAGGATGCTTGGCGGCAGGTTTCGTAGGATCATTGGCGTTGGTGTGCACTACACCGACGAAGATGAACCTCCTCAGAAGGCAGCAGTCCTGCAGTTGTGCGTCGACGAACTCTGCTTGGTGTACCACATCGCAGCGGCCACAAAATGGTGAGCAATCCTACTCACCAGCCCTGCATATGGTTTATCTGTTTTATTGCTACTGTATCCTGAAAAATTAATCACACTTGCTTTCCCAACTAGATGTACTAGTGTGGTTTGTGAAAAGTGGATGCACTACTGCATTTTCTCAAAGTAGATATACTATAAATGTATTTATGAACCTGATGCAATGGATTAATATTTGGAAAATATTGCGGAAGATTAAATTCTGAAGTTGATCGACTAGTGAAGTTTCTGAAGTTGATACAATAGAGTAGTCTATGTACTAGATGTATTAAAAAAGATGTTTCTGAACTTGATGTAGTGAAGTATTTTCTGAATTTGATCTAATGTTATTTTCGTAAGAAAATAAACTAAGGACTTGGTGAAGCACTGGTTTCTATGTTATCCCATTTCAACCAAAAAAGACTAAACTAGTGCCAATGCAGAACATACAACATTGACTGAAACTATGTATAATCAAAGAAGAAGAATAACATGATGTACTTAATTTAATTTTAGAACTTTCTTTACTAGTTTTTGAAGTACATTCATCCATTGTTTATCCTACATAAAAAACTACTTCATGGATTCATCGCTTGTAAAACAAAACAAAAATGAATAATTCAAAACATCAAAGTAATGCTAATGTTCAAAATATCTCTGCCCTTGCAGGCCCAAGCGCCTGACCGAGATGCTGCAGCATGAGAAGTTGTTCACATTTGCCGGTTTCAGTATTGAAAGCGACAAAGAGAAGCTAAAGTTGTCCGGTATGGAGATGAACCCCAACAAGTTCATTGACATTCAGCGCAAGTGCAGAGTTCCATACACTGGAAAAGAGTACGACTCCTTGACTGATGTTGTAGCCAGCGTCATCCACCCATTCTACAAAGGCATGAAGAACAAGATCAACACGCAGGAAGACTACAAACTATGGGGGACCAGCGAGCTGCCAGACAACCTCATCGAGTACGCAGGAGTAGATGCGTACGCCGCATACAAATCATGGTTCATGATCGACTACATCACAGACGGTTGGGAATATGCGAAAGAGTGGGAGGCTGAAAACTTCTACGACCGCCCCTATTGCCCCTTTACTGGATGAAGATAACATCAGAGCCTGCCTTCGTTTTACTTCCGCTTATGCTTGCCTTTTATCTTGTTGTTTCAAATTAGTAGTTTGCTCTTGTTGGGTTGAACCAGTGTGATTATGTCGTGCTTGTCATGTTTGAACAAGTTTAGTTATGTCATCAAGTACAATGTTTTGCTTATCTCATTATATAAGTTTGGTTTGGTAGCTTCATATGTTGTTAATCCATCATTTCAAAAATTCAAAAGTAGCTTCTGAATGGAACGTTGTCGTTGCTCTAAAGTACTAGTTATGATGCAACTAATCACACAACGTTGTTCCGCGTCAGTACAACTCAGTACACTTGATCGGACAGTACATTCTTACTACAATAAAAAGTACAAAGAAGCATCAGTCCGTAAGCGCTACTATGAATGAACTATCAGTACAACTTAGTCTACACGCAAGTACCATAGTTCTGAAAATGACACTAGAAGACACTTGAGAATAATCACAAAAACAAACACAAAAAAGAAGGCAAAAAACTCAAATGAAAAAGATTACACTCACACAAAACTGACAAGAACTAGAACAAAAAGTATCAGTCCAAGTTACTGGTGGAGTCAAGTACTAGATTCAAACAAACAAAAAAATGACCGCCCAAGGTCAGGCGCAGGCCCTGACAATGCTAGATACTTGAACTCAGGCCCGTGGGCAAATCCCTAGTAAACCGCACAACGCAGGACCCGCCGACCAGGGCCCACAGGTCAAGAGAGAGGGCGAGCGTCGTGTATAAGCGCTCAGGTAAGTGTTCAAAGGAGTTCGACTGGTGAGCCTCCGCTGCGCTTATAAACAGGTCCGGAGCCCCCTCGACTAGCAAGGTGGGACTAAACCCAGAGCGCACGCGCACGACGCACTGCATACCCGCGCGGACGAGCTATCTGGGCCGAAAAACGGCCCAATAGCCTACATCGTCAACAAAACACCCCACCAATAAGCCCAGGTATACAAACCAGATGGCGGGACAAAGAAAAATAAACTACAACAAAAATGTTTGTCAATTAACCTGTACAAGAAAAAAGGAAAAAAATATGATACAAAAACAATGAACCTCTAAAAAAGAACAGAACTTAATAGCCTATCTGTTAAATGTACATAATTAAAAAAACCGAATTAAATATTACTTTCAAGTTCAACTACTAAAACTCAAAAAGTTCAAAACATAGAATGTTTGTCAATTATGCTAAATTTCTTATTTATATAAAATCTGACAAGTTCAACTACTAAAGCTCAAAAAGTTCAAGCATATAATGTTTGTCAATTATGCTAAATATCTTATTTATAGAAAAACTGACATGTTCAACTACTAAAAATCTAAAAGTACAAAACATATAATGTTTGTCAATTATGCTAAAATTTCCTATTTATATAAAATCTGATAAGTTCAACTACTAAAAACTATAAAAGTTCAAATATATAATGTTTGTCAATTATGCTAAATTTCCTATTTATATAAAAACTGACAAGTTCAACTACTAAAATTCAAAAAGATCAAACAGAATTTATTTGTCATTTCTGCTAAATTTCTTATTTATATAAAATATGTCCACACCACAACGAACGATCTGGTCGTAAAATAATCTCAAACCCCCAACCTAAGTTATAAAAAAAATCAGTTCAAAACATACATACGACATCAGTACTAAAAACAGCAGGATCAGTCAGGCCGCTCGCACCACTGTGACATCAAATTTCAAACCCGTGCGTTGTATGAAATTACAATTCAATTCACACAGTACTAAAACATAAGTGCACTGAAAATGAGAATACAAAAACTATAAAGGCCTAACCTAGGTTGGTACAGATGAAAATAAAATAAGTACAACTTTTGAGCAACAACTCCCAGCGCACTGAAAAAATGTTTTGACATAAACTAGTGTATAAAGACTTCAATAGAAAAACAATTCTTAAACATCCACACGGAAAAACATCACAGAGCCATGTGTCACCTAAACAGTGCAAAAGTGCCATCATCACCACCGCAGAGACATGCAAGTGGGATTTAGCAGATTGTAAGTACAGCTTGACAAGACTAGTCAGTGCAGTAGTAAAAAACTTGTCTTGGACGGTTAGTTCTTCCAGGACACCACCCGCGCCAACCACTGGGTGGTTGCCATGACACACTGCAGAACGGCGACCCCCACGACCACTACACCCACGTCCCCGATGAACCGCCTCCAACACACCACCATCGACGCACTCCAAAAATACCCCATTGTCTTCCATCTCTGCCTCATTCACAGAACCACCATTGCCGGTTCCATCTACACTTCACACAAACCAAAAACTTCTCTCTCCCAAAGCCCACAGTTGCTGGAGCAAGGCGATGGTGGAGGAACCGTCCGCCAAACGTCACGATGGCGACACTTCGAACAAGAGCAGCAACCTCGCCGACGTTCACGTCCCCGGCGAGAAGCACGAGTACACCAAAACACTCAAAGGGGTTGAGCTCCACGGCAAAGAGGTGCTGGAGATCGTCTACACCAGCGAACCAGACAAGGCCGACCAGATGATGAGCAGGCTCAGGATGAAGGGCGGCGGCTTGTATCCGAGCTTCATCGCAGTTGATGTGGAGTACACCGACAAGGAAAAACCTCCACAGATGGCGGCAGTCCTGCAGTTGTGCGTCGAGGAACTCTGCTTGGTGTACCACATCGCAGCAGCCACAAAATGGTAACCCATACTACTGTTCATTCATCTGTTGTACCAGTACTAGTCGCTAAAAACTTAATTAAAACTTGTTTCCCAACGATTATAGTCATCTGTTTGTACCAATAGTTCATTGAATGCTATGAACTACTATAGTCTATGAAGTGGATGCACGATTACATGTTTCTCAAGTTACATGCATTTCTGGAACTGTGAACTGGATTGTTTCACCAGATTAGCATCTGAAAAAAAGTTTATAGCATTCTGAACTTTATGCACCAAATTAATTTCTGAACTTGATGTACTAGCATAGTTTCTGATCGGGATGTACTAGTATAGTTTATAGAATTGATGTATTAAAAGATCTTTGGTGAAGTCTTATAGGTCCATATCTTGATGCACAAGTTTCTCAAAACTAAATTTTGAACTTGATATAGAATTAATGCACAAAGATGTATCAAGCACTGGTATAGGCCTTTTATTCAACAAAAAAGAAAACTAAACTTGAATCAAGCAGCGCATGAATCATTGACTCTGGTAAAAAATGATTCTCTAATTTGGTGAAGCATTTGGTGAAGCAACGAAGATAGCAAAAAAGAAAAATATAACACGGTGTAGTTGAATTTAATTTCAGGACTTTTTGTACTAGTTTCTGAACTACATTCATGCATGGCTCATAATATATAAACATCTACCTCATGGATTATCACTTGTAAAACAGAAAAAAAAAGCAGTATAATTAAATACTCAAAAAGAAGACTAATCTTTAGAAAATGTGTGTCCCCCCCCCCTCTTGCAGGCCCAAGCGCCTCAAAGACTTCCTGCAGGAGGAGAAATTGTACACATTTGTTGGTTTCAGCATTGGAGGTGACAAGCAGAAGCTGGGGGAGTCTGGTTTGGAAATCAACCCCAACAACTTCATCGACATGCAGCGCAAGTGGAAAGATCCAAAGACCAACAAATACTATGACTCCTTGGCCGATGTTGCAGGCGGCGTCATCCACCCATTCTACGAACGCATGAAGAAGAAGATGAAGAGGGAAGACCACAAACTGTGGTGACCAGCCCGCTGCCAGACAACCTCATCACGTACGCAGGAATAGATGCGTACGCAACGTACAAGTCATGGAAGACAATCGACAACATCGTGACAGGTTGGGATATTTCAAAAGAGCAGGAGGCTGACCCCTACTACCACTGCAACTTCACGAATGAATATGCATGAAAGTCTGCATTCGTTATGTTGAACCAGCTACCATATGCTATGTGTGTCCTTAGTCTTGTTATTTCAGATTTGTAGTTTGCTTTCGTTTTGTTGAACCAGCTACCTTATGCTATGTGTGTCAGGGTTTGAACAAGTTTGCCTATGTCTATCAAGTACATCGTTTGTTTATGTCATCCAACAAGTTTGCTAGCTTCCTATTTTGTTGAACCATCATTTGAAATTGAACTAGGTTGAAGTTGAAACTTGATGGCTGCCACGCAGCACTAGTCATGGAGAAATAAAAATAACTCATAAATATTTTCGCAAAAAAAACAGTGGCAGGCTAACTAAGGACAAAAGCAAATAGTAGCCTTGGACGCTCAGTACAGCTTAGACATGAACGGTAGTACTATCACACTAAAAAACCAGTTTTTAGTTTCAGAAGAACACTAAAAAGACTAAGTTTCGACCAAGGACAACATTCAGTACTAAAAAGCATCGTGCTAAAATAGAAATTAGAAATTCACTAAGTACTGCAACAGGAAAAGCAAAGAACCATCAGTACGTATTTCATAGTAACTAGCATGCTAGGACTGGAACTTCTGGTACACTTGAACACACGGTACATTCATTCTACAAAATATAAAAAGGAATGGGAATCTTCAGTTCGCATTCCCTAAAACAGTGACACACTAAAAATAACAGTAATAATACAACTGAAATCTCAGTACAACTAAGACTATACGGCAAGTGCTAGGATTATACCAAACATTGCCTGTAGAAGAACCACATCCTAGAAAAAAAGAAGGCCAAAAACTAAATCAAAAAGATATAAGTTCGACAAAGGAGAAAAATCACAAGAAACACAGCAGGAAGACGTACTAGCCTCAAACAACACAAAAAGTAAATAATTAGTCAAAGTACTAGCACGATTGAAATCCCAGTACAACGTAGTTTATTCGGTAAGTGCTATGATGATACCAATTAATGCCTTGAGAAAGAAGTAGTTTTGAACTTAATAGGGCTATCTCTTAAACGTAGCTAATTTAAACCAGTGCTTTAACTTGTACTATAAAGTTCAACTGCTAAAGTTCGAAAAGTTCAAACAAAAATTTGGCGCCAAATTTTAAAAGCCTTACGCTGAATGAGATTACAAATCAGTACTAACAGAACTATATCATAAGTACAAGAAAACGAGAGTACAGAAACTATAAAGGTCCAACTTAGGATGGAATCACATAAAAGTAAAATAAATCTCACTTTCTCAGCAACAACTCATAAATACACTTGAAAAAATAGGTGTTTTCAGTTCAACTAGTATATAAGTCTTCAGTACAAAAAATAAAACTTAACCAAAACGAATTCCCGATGAAACATACACAAGTGAAACAGCTATTCAACCACACAATCGTCATGGGAAAAAAGTTTGTTAAACATTGTGCCACCCTTCAAACACAACACAAAATATACTAGTTATTACATAGTACTCGACAAGACATCAAACACTACAAAATAGAGCCTACAATGTTTTCAAGAGATATATCACACAACTATCCAATTCACTATGCAAATGATGACCATTTCTCCTATGCATCAGGAGCCAAAGCCTGAAGCTCCTTGCGAAGCTCCGTAACCATAAGATGGTTATTCCGGTTGAACACAACTCTATACAGATCCTCAGCGTTCCAATCAACAATGCGTGGCTGCAAAACAATAAAACAAAATTATAAAAAATTATGACACATAAAAAAGGATGCACAATAAGCCAAAAACAGAAATTGAAAAGCACAACAAGAAACCCATGTCATAATCTCGAATGTTCTCAACGATCTTTTCACCATCGTAGCATCCCGCATACTTCAGAGTATAATGGCCACATTCATTTTCCCCTTGAACTGGAACCTTGACAAACGTTGGTTTCTTTGCAAACAGCTCCCAATTGGGCTGCTTGCTCGCATTGTACTGAGCATCACCATACACAGCCTTCATTACTTTGACCATTCTAGAAATCTGTAAAAAAACAAAACAACCCACATAGTTTTAGGTCTCAGAAAAAAGCAGAAACAAAGATGCAGAAATATTAATCCAGTACAGATGATAAAGGTCACTCACAATCTTCTCGCAGTCTTTGTGATAGGTGTTCTTCGAAGGACGGTGGTTCTTCGGATAAGGTAAAGAGTCAAGGATGTCAATGCTACTTCGGTACCGATTCATGACATATAAGGAATAGTGGTTCACTTATCCTTTGATAAAACCATAGGCTTGAATAGAGGCATCATGATCTAAAAACAAATGACCAAAAAAGAGATGTTAAATATTCAAAATAAAAACCAGCATCACAACAAAAAAATAAAAACCAAAAATCAGCTAGTAGATCTCACAAGGTCGGCACTGAGCAAGTCTTCGTTAGCTTTAACATAGCTCTTGAAATCTCTCGCTGCACTCTCCACATTAAACTCTTTATTTTCATCCTCGTAAAACGAGCAGTCAAGCACAACCTGCAAAAAAGCCAAAATAGAAAAAAGACAGCGGTAAAAGATCAACAAGCAAAAGTATTATTAAAACTCGTAAAAACAATAGGCAGTCTTGTTCAACAGAAAAGAAACCGATCTGATTGATTACCGAGATGAAATATGGACTCAGCAACATCCTTTTCCCAGATGCGAAATCAACATTTCTCTCAGGATCTTGCTTCCAATCATCAATGAGGAAGTCCATTATATCACCCTCCATCATTTGCCTAGGTGAAAAAACTTCCCAGATGCGATTCCCAGTGAAGTCAGTTACATTTCCATCGGGCTGGGGTATCATTGAGAATGTGTTCCTGCAGCACACACAAGAACAAAAAAGAAGCAGAAGCAAGATAAGGCATTCATAGCAGTTCGAGTTGTATAAAAAGGAACAGTTGAGGTCGTATTTACCTAGCAGTTACAAACAACAAAAGAAAAAGAGGAGGAAAAATAATGAGAGATACTCACTCGGCATACTTCTCACACCATTCATCACTAAGCAACAGCTTATACAACTTGTGAGCCTTGTCTAGGTGAGGGAATTTATGAGGGTGAAGCTGCTGCACAGGGGAGCAAAACTTTATAGGAGCTCTGGGTGCACGCTTCATGCTTACAACATTGCCAGATTCCAAAGCAGGATCTTTCCTAGCACCACCAGCTCTACGAGCCACTATTCCAGCAAGGGGAGATAAACCTTTGGCAGCAGCACTCCTCGTGACTCTTCCAACGCCAGCAATCTTGTCAAACACATCATCATCGCTGTCTATCAATTCGACAATGGGATTCTTGGGTGTAGTAGGGCTCTCTGCACAAGCAGCCGTAGAACTTCTCAGAGCTCCCAACCGCCCCTTCATAACACCAGATCTTGTCTTTTCTGGAGAACGCCCCTGGCTAAGATCAATAGCTACGCGCTCGAGCTTCGAGAACTGGCTACCAAAGAACATGTAGTCATGCTCACCAAGATCCAACCACTCACCTGGAAAAAAAAGAGTCCACACAAAGCGTAAGTTCAAATACATATTTCATGAAAGTACTGAACAGAGAAGTACAAACTGCAAAAAAATACTAAATTCCATGCACACGTACAGGGTTTGATGCCAAAGAAACCCCTGAAGTCAACATCAAACACATCGCTAGTTGCGCAGGTGTACAACAAAGTCTTCCTAATGTCCAGAATGTCTTCATGGCTATAATCGACCATTTCAATTACACCATCCTCCCGGCAATAATAGGTCTTGCAGTTTTGTAGCATAAAGAATCCACAATCATGCCTGTAGAACAAAGGAAGAAACAAAAAAATGGTACGACACAAAATCCGAAAAATACAGGAACAACATCCACCCAGCAACAAAAAAGAACCACCAAAAATCATTAAAAAACAGATACTCACGTGTTTTCCTGCTGAGGCACCCGCACAAACTCACAAGAGAAACCATCAATATGCACCGGTGAGAATGGTTTGGCCCTGTCTACACTGGACTCCCTCCAAAGCTTCTTTATATTATCTGTCATATTCCTTAAGAATCTAAGTGCATCACCTGAGGTTTCATCACGGAGTGAATCAAGACACTCGAAACGACGGAACCTCAAATTCAGAACAACCAAGCACCAATGCCCAGATTCGTCGCTAGGCTTCATGGTAGGCACAAATGACGGCGGATCAAATGTAGGGAAAAGAAGCTGGAAAAAAATCACAGAGGAAAAATGAATTTACCAAAGTCATAATGAAACGAAAAATTCAGCCTCCAATCAATAAAATAAAAGATGGAAAATTAAATTCAGAAGTACAAACAAAAAATCACATAATCATAATGAAATTATATCCACCGCCCAAAAATGAGGAACACTCATATCAGTTCAGTTTCCTTGCAACAATAAGTGCATCTTTAATAAAAAAGCATGGATCATTCATAAGTACAGGTGTAAAAAGCAGGCTAATCAAGTTCATTCCCACACCTCCCTAAGCTGAAAAGAAAAACATGACAGTTCTAGTTGATTAGTACAAAAAGTCCAAGTTCACCTACTTGATCGAAACCATCAGCACCTGATCTCGTGAACCAATTTAACACATTGGAATCAATATTTCCATCACGGATCTTGGTCTGTTGTACAAAAAGAACAACAATAGTTAGAAAATTGGCAAAACAAGTTATCATCCTATTTACAAAAAAAAGCAAAATACTGACCGTCACCCATCTGGGAACTATCAACTTGTCAGTGTCTCGGTACTTCTGACGTAGAGAATATAAAACAACATCAACACTGTCTGAGTTGAGCATGCCAGTGGGGACAAACGCTTTAGCAATAGAACCAACACTGGCATCACATTCTTTATTTTGAAACATCGGCTTGTGACTAGAAAAACACAAAAAATTACATGAATTAAGACTACTGCAACAACAATAATAATCATACGAAAGAAAAAAAAGAGATAAAAATGTTACGGGCAAAATCCCAAACTAACCATTTAGTACGGTTCGTACGCAACCTTGTAACAGCGAAGAAAACTGTATCAACCTTGACAACATTATCACTTTCTGCTTGCAGAAAAAATGATGAAAAATAATAAGTTCAACAACTACAAAGAGAACATGTCCAAAATGAAAATTTGAGAAGTACGCCCAATTTACAAGTGCTTACCTGGACTATCAGGGTTTGACGACGATGGTAGTTCCTGTGATGAGACCATTATGCCTCCAGTTTCAGGGTTTGATGATGGGACATCTTGAGAGGACACCAATATTGCTGCGCTTTCAGGGTCTGTAGAAAGAAAATCCTGGGACGACAACAGCACCTCCTACGTCAAGGGGTCAGAAGAAATTGACAAAAGTAAATCATCATCCTCGGATGGCACCTCCTCCACGCTAGAAGCATCTTGCAATGCATCACCGCAATCAAGACCTCCAAGCGAGAAATTCTCCGGCAAATCTTCACAATCAGAAACATTCTCATTCCCAGCAATACCAACACCAGGCGATTTGGAATCAAGTATGCTGGCAGCACCAGCATCCTCATCAGCAACTTTGGTACCAACATTGCGCCCACTACTCAATGGAGCATCACGAGAATCATCTCCGCCACTAAGGACAACCCCACGTTCAACATCAGTAATCTGACAAAAAAAATCAGAAAAAGTGAATAATATGAACAAAACTAACAATAAAAAATAAACTACCAAAGATGTGCACAGAAAAATAAACCTTGGAAGCATTCGCTGCAACATCATCGAACTTGCTGCTGCTAACATTCAAAGCAACATAGCCAACGGGCAAACAAGGGTCATCGCCAACAATAGCACCCTGATTCAAAATGTAATGAGGCAAAAAAACAATGCTATTATGAGCAACAATAAACACAAGGAATTAAAACAACAGTAACAAAAAAGGTAGCTACCCCCTTGCAAACTCTAAACGGTGTGGGATAGAAAAATGAACAAGGAGGACACATTGGTGCGCATAACTCCACGGTCAACATCAACTTCAACATTATGGATGGTCTCCTGCATGAAAAGAAAAATTAATAAACAGATGTAGATCAGGCAGTTCAACTACAATACTGACAGCAGAACAAACATAGTAAAAACATACAAACAACAAGGACTGACTCACATCAACAACAGGGTGCTGCAAGCCAACATCGTTCGTATGCTGATCAGAAACATTAGCCTCAGTACGATCATCGGCCCTGCTGTCGGTGCCAACAGCCTCATCATGATCAATCTGCATGAAAGAAAATTACTAATAAATAGATGAAGATGAGGAAGTTCAACTACAACACTGACAGCAGGACAACAAAGTAAAAATTGCAAACACCGAGGACTAACTCACATCAACATCAGGGCGCTCAAAGCCAACATCATTCGTTTCGTGATCAAAAACATTAGCGTCGGTACAATCACCAGCCCTGCTGTGGGTGGCAGCAGCCTCATCCTGCTCAAACTGCTTGATAACAACATTTGCACTTTCTTCATATGGCTTGCAGCGAGAGTTTTGCGTAGTTCTGAAACGCTTCATGTTGTTCAACAGACGAACCGAGCTCTGAACTAGATTAGCGGCACCGTCACGCATATCACCGATTAAAATTCTCTCCATCTCAATGTAGTCAACAGCTTCCTCAGCGTTAAATTGATGACCTTCAGGAAGGATACCATTGATACAGCTCAAACGCTCGATTGTCGTTGGGACCTTTTGCAGCTCAGAACACACATTACTTAAGATATGCTCAGCGCGCTCCAACGTCGAAACAGCAACATCAATACCAAAACCCTGCCTCTGTGAAGCACTAGCATTACTAGGGCCAGGAGGGGCATAACCAGCACCCTCAACACCACGGCCATCCCTCAACTCATCGGACAGAGATGAAAACTTCGAAACCTGAGACGACGGCATCTCCAGGACTGGCCGTTTATACACTCGGAAAAAAACAACCTCCTCTTGAGTTTTCCACTACAAACAAAAGGGAAAAATAGTTAATCAATTAATGCAACACATAGGGAAAAATAAATCATGATATTAACAGATTAAAAATCAACACCACTAAAAACTTTAGCTGTCATTGCCAATTTGTTAGTATTTATCAACAGGCCAGTTGAACAAAGTTATTCAGTTCAACCACACAAGAAACAACAGTACTAAAAAACCATACCTAAACCATACAAAATATAAACAGACAACTCTACAGTACACATGTTCACTATAGCAAAAAATAGCTATACCTAAATTAAAAAAAAGGTCTGCAAGACACAAACCAAACAAAACTCACCGGAAGCTTCCCAAACACCCAAGTCTTTGGATCTGCATTGCCTTTTTTTATCAAATCTGCATCAACCAGATCAGAAAGCTTGGCAGGATCCATGAAACATATGCGGGGGACTCGCATGTCAGGCTCCGCGGTCTTGCCACGGATAAGGCAGTCAATGTACATTAGTACAGGCCCTATGGCACAGCCTGTGATTGCCTTCCCAAGAGTATCACCATTTTGGTACTTGGCAACAGCCCTTCTAAGCTCATCAACTGGCAATAATCCATATTAGCCATGTCCTCAAAGACGAGACCCTCAAACATTGCTGCCTCTCTGGAAACACGCGGGGCAGAACCAGGCAACACAACCTTCATAAACACAATCATGAAGAACACTTTCAGAGCAAGGTCATCTTTGCTAGGATCCTTGACGAGCACCTTGAGCTTATTCCTCAAATCCTTTGTCTTGATAACTCTGTCCCTTCTAATGTCAAGCTCCGATCTTAACTTCATCAGAGCGTCATCATATCCGTCCTCTAACGGCCTTGGCGCAGAACGACCACCACGAGGGAAACCAAATAATTGCTGTATACCGTCGCTAGTGATCCGAAGCTTCTTATTAGCCTCACCCATGTCAAGAGTCATTGTATCACAATCTATCCTCGGGTACAAAACTCCCATCAGAGGGCAGGAAATGTTAGACTTCACCCTCCACTTGAAAATAGAACCAAAACTAGATGCATGAACCCTAGCCACATGCTGACTCTCGAGCAATTTAGCGCAATCTTCAACCTCTCTCAACGAACATCGCACAGTTAAGTTCAATTTCCGTTGGTCACCTTCATCCAAGGCAACTTTTCCAGTATTGCCTCCCACCGGCTTAACCGGACTCCTAACGCTAACAGGCTGTAAATGAAAACAAAAAAGCCACACCTTAAAAAACAAAACAAGCAAATGAATGCAAGTAAAAAGACAAAAAAGATTGCACAAGGTCAACTATTAAAACAACATCAGTACCACCCCCTCAATTGATGCAAACAATAATCAGCCTCACCTGGCCGGCAAATACCATCCCAAACACAATTAAATCGTTTCAAGTACGACTAGTAGGTCACATGCAGTACAAAAACACATACCACTGCAAACAATGAATATAGAAAACAAAACAAGCATATGAATGTTAGTAAAAAAAGAGATTACACAAGTTCAACTATTAAAACAACATCAGTACCACCCCTCGATTGATGAAAACAATGACCAGCCTCACCTGGCCAGCATGCCAGCACAAACACAAATTAAAATCATTGCAAGTACAACTAGCAAGTCACATGCAGTACAAAACACAAACCACTGCAAATTCATCTTCTGAATCAACTTCAATATCATCTTCTTCAGATGCGGCATCTTCAGCTTCAACACGAGCACGCTTATTCCCACCTTTGTTCACCTTTGCAGGATGAACTTTAGGCTTCTTATTTTCTTTCAACAAAGACCGCTCTTGAGGAGGAGAAGAAGAAGGCTTCTTATTTGTCAAACCTCGTGGACTACGACGAACAACGGAGCCACCAAGTTTGCTTGGACCAATTTTCACAGCAACATTATCCGCATCACCTTTGCTACTACCATGTTGGGGACCAGCTTTCACACGTGAGCTACGCCTATGTGTGCCGTCAGCATTTCGATCTGACAACTTCCTCTTCAAAACAGCTTTCTTCACCTTAACTCCATCACGATCAAAAGCTTGCGCCAACCGAGTTTGCATCAAGTTTGTCTTCACAGGCATGTCACTTCCATGAGATCCGGCATGAACAGTTGATAAACCCGCGTCACCACCTTCATCGCCTACACATTTAGGAGCTTGAGCAACATCAACATCACTTTCTGGCACACAGGCAGCCTTTTGACGCCGTTCCAATTCCTTCCTCTTCTGGAATTCATACTTCTTCTTTCTTATCCTTTCATCCTCGAGCTGCAACTGCATAGGAACATCCTCAGCTTGGGTTATAGGCTCAGTGCCATCAACACTTTGAGACTGAGTAACAGACAACTGCAAGCTGCCATCACCATCATCAACGTTAAGTGAATACATCCCATCATTAATATCTTTAACAACATCAGCAATGTCCTCTGGAACACCATGGTTGTCATTAACTGCATAAACCAATAACATAACCACGCACATAAAAAATTAAAACACAATTAACATTGCAGACACAAAAATAAATAAAACGCATACCATCAGACACAAACAAAAAGGAACAACTAATGAAACCAAGCATATATATGTATTAAAGGCTGATAAAAAAAGAGCAAATATAAGGGAAACACCAGCAACATTCGCAAGTTCTTCTAGAGGATTTGGTGTCTCAAAAATAACATTCACAAGATCTTGAAAGCGTTCTGATTTCTCAGAATCAGGAGGCACCGGCACTCCAACATCTGCAACAACATCATAATTAGCAAAAAAGCACAAAAACAATCAGTCAGTTCAACTATGTGAACACTACAAGTTCACCCGAATAAAACAAAATATGAACCCACCACTTACAAAACAAAACTTCAGAAAACACAACTCTTTCACCACCATAATAGTTCTTCACTGACTACTACAATCTATTCAAATGTGAGGACAGCAGTTCAAAATACACTTGGTAATAAGTACTACACACTGTGTGCAGGTTGCATCAACTGCCAAAACCATACGCGCCATACAATCCATGACAAAATTAACACATATCAAAATACATACAACTTATAAAGTCGATACGGCAACAACTGTACACCCTAAAAACCAGATCTGTTAAAACATCATCCAAACTACATGGAAAATCACATGCATTCAATTTGTCCGGACTGGATGATGTACCCATTGAAATCTACAGTCCTAAAATCTGCCGAACCAGATCTGCAAGACACATGAACAACAATTAGGGATTTGAACTATTTCAGAAACGAAGCACGCCATAGAAAAAGCAAAACTCTTACTAGCAAACACAAAATCCGCCACGCAAATCCAGTATCACTGCCGCCAAACGGTCGTTCAACAGCAAAGGAACCCTAGCGAGTGCAGCCTGGGACAGCAAAGAGAGAAACATATTAGAAAATAGAGGGAAAATCTGAACATGAGAGGACGCAAGCAAAGTCAATGGCAGAGCAAAAAGGAACGAAATAGAGCACCCGGACCTCCACCCCTGGGGTTGAACCCTCCGGCCGATGCTCCCGCGGCGAAACAGGAGTAGCAACTCCCCCTCCGAGAACAGAAGAAGGGAACGAAGACGGAGCCGATTTGGGGATGGGAGAGGAGCGGAACGGGGAAGATCGGAGGTTAAAAGGTGAGTGGGAGGGTTAAAAGATGAGTGGAAGAAAACGGACGGCTAAAGCCCACAACCGTGGCGAAGCCCACTATCTCTGGCCAGTTACAAAAGATAATACCAATAATCAAATACAAAATAAAAAATTAATATAGATGGAGAAAACAAACGGCTAAAGTACAAATAATAACTCACAACAGTACAAGAAAAAATTATCAACAAAGTACAAATGAAAAAATAATTCATAACGGTGCTGGTTATTCCCCTAAAAAATAAATATAAGATAATGGGGGCAAGTCATGTTACGGACTCGCCTCCGCATGCGACGCCGTGACACGCCGCATCGTCGCCTGTTACGGCTCGTTCCTAGCTCGGTCTCGCCGGGATGGGGGAGGAGGGGCCCCGACCACACCTCCACCACCCTCCCCCCCGGCTCGGCCTCGTGCTAACGCGGCAGTGCGCTCGTTTGACAAGCACAGTGCAGTTATTCTGTTTCCCCCCACCCCCCATGCACCCACACCCCTAAGATAGATAAATGGGGCAAAGTCCATACAAGAAAGATGTGTCAGTACAACTATGCCCCTCGGTACGGTGCGGTGCGGGGGCAAGTCATGTTTCCCCCCTCCCCCCCCCCCCCACGCACCCACACCCCTAAGATAGATAAATGGGGCAAAGTCCATACAAGGAAGATGTGTCAGTACAACTATGCCCCTCGGTACGGTGCGGTGCGGGGGCAAGTCATGTACCCCCCCCCCCCACGCACCCACACCCCTAAGATAGATAAATGGGGCAAAGTCCATACAAGGAAGATGTGTCAGTACAACTATGCCCCTCGGTACGGTGCGGTGCGGGGGCAAGTCATGTCCCCCCCCCCCACGCACCCACACCCCTAAGATAGATAAATGGGGCAAAGTCCATACAAGGAAGATGTGTCAGTACAACTATGCCCCTCGGTACAGTGCGGTATGCGGGCAAGTCACGACCCTCAGTACTATATAAAAACAAACAAAAAAGAAAAGGAAAAAGAAAAAAAAATTGACAGCCCAAGGACAAAAAAGTACCAGTCCAAGATACTGGTATAGTCTAGTGCTAGATCCCAAAAACAACCAAATATAAAAAAATTGACCGCCCAATGACAAAAAAGTACCAGTCCAAGTTACTGGTGTAGTCAAGTACTAGATAAAAAACAAACAAAAAATAAAAAAAATTGACCGCCCAAGGACAGGAGCAGGCCCACAAACGCATTGGCCTGCCGTCCAGGGCCCACAGATCGACAGAGAGATAGCGAGTGCCATGTATAACCGCTCTGGTAAGTGTTCATATGAGTTCGACTGGTGAGCGTCGGCTGTGCTTATAAACAGGACCGGAGCCCCCTCGACTAGCGAGGTGGGACTAAACCCAGAGCGCACACGCACGCCATGCTCCACAGCCGCGCGAGAGAAACTACTCGGGCCGAATACAACGACCCAGGCCGATGGCCCAACAAAGTACTTCACCCCATAACAAAAATCCAGTAGATCACGCATGACAAAAAAATAAAAAATGAAGATAATTTTTTTTTAAAAACCCAGTTAATAAACAAAAATATTGTAAAAAGTTCAAACACATCTTAATGGTAAGAACTAATATATATATATATATATACATATATATATATATATATGAGACTGTAAATAAAAATTTCAGGAACAAATTTACAAAAAAAATCAACTACTACAATTCAAAAGGGTTCAAGTACAAAATAAAAATAAGTACTGTGCAGCGAAGATTAATTTTTTTTATTTTATGAAATAATAAAACTATCATTGTTCATCTATTAAAAAAGGAAAAAACGTTCTCCAAAATTCATGTAAAAAAGTAAGGAAAAAAATATTATACAACAAACAAATTTGATCGGTAATTGACAAACTAAAATAGATTAGTACTATCATTAAAAGGATGTAAGTTCAGCAAAACTCAAATAACAAAAAAGTGGTTCTAAAAAACTCATCTGTGTATAGCGCCGTCTGCGAGTTATGAACATGAAAAATATATCAGTCAAAACAAAGGATGCGCATCAGTTCAACTATAGAAATTGTTCCATAACTAATATAAACAATGTAAAAAAATAGTTATACTTGAGCAGAACAATAGGAATAACATTACATAACTAGTTCCATACCATTCTGATAATACCATACAATTCAACCATCTCACATGCAAAATGTTCTAAAAGAAAAAATTACTGCAACATAATCAACCACACACAAAATCTCACAAAACCGGCGTCATTTGCCACATTTAAACCTACAACACATAGATTCTGAACGTCAGAGAGTCGTCTTCTCTAGAGAACATAACCATAACCACATCACCATCCTCAAATCCAGACTCAGCAACAAACTCCTTCCACCCAGTAGTTAGGTTGATGCAACCATCAAAGTCGATTTGGTAGGCAACATCCATCAACTGATACCCATTCTTGTCTGAAGTCTCCATCTTCAGAACACCGGAACTAAGAGCAACAATCCTGATCCTCGATGACATTTTCTGCAAATGGGCATGGGAGTACAAAACAAAATGAACACCTGACATAACTGAATTTTTACACAAATATAGGAACGATTTGCATAACAAACTAAAATGGAAAAAATCTGAACCAAAACAATAACACAAAACTAACTAGACATGTGAACTGACTAAACTGAAGAAATATACAAATCAATACACCTACAGTAAAAACATCTATTCATAAACAGATCAGGGATTATACAAAAATTGGTTAAAATACTGTTAAGTAATGAACAAATACACACAGAAATCCCTACTGTTAAAATCTCACAAAACCAAATTAAAAAATATAGACAAGCTATTCATTAGACAAAACTGCAGATCCAATCCATGGGATTCAAACAGAAACCATCAAGAAAGTAGGAACCAAAACGAATAGAAACACATACCCATGATTCCTTCAAGTCACAATCCGTCAGGCGACAAACATAGGGTGTGCGAAACCCATGGTTGTTGTACAGCAAACAAGAAAGTTGCCCGCGCCGCTGAGTCTGAGTGAGCTCCAAACCAGACTCGTACACACAGCCGTCAGCTATGCGCGCCATCTTTGCCAGGCATCCGCATGAACAATCCTCCATGGAACACACAGGAATAGAGAAAAAGACGACGAAGAGAAGAGAGAGGAACCTAGATCTGATTTTGGAAGAAGGAAGAAAAGGGAGGGGGAAGACTTTGCCACACACCACACATAGATGGATAGTGTTTATAGTCAGGGACACTCGCACATTATAAAAATAGTAAATAGGAAGATGGGCAGCCAGCTGGTAGGAAATAGTTATTACACAAGCCATGCAACATTTGATCGCAAATCAGTACAACTTCAGAAAAACAAGCAGTTCAAAGGTGCACATGTCGAACATATGCAGACAAAACAACACATTCCGAGACAAAAAACAAGTTGAATTCATTTAGTCATTCGAACATCTGCTCCCCCACGACAAAAATCTTAAAAACATAATTGTCGGTGTCAAAACCGGTGGATCTCGGGTAGGGGGTCCCGAACTGTGCGTCTAGGCGGATGGTAACATGAGACAAGGGACACGATGTTTTTGCCCAGGTTCGGGCCCTCTCGATGGAGGTAAAACCCTACTCCTGCTTGATTAATATTGATGATATGGGTAGTACAAGAGTAGATCTACCACGAGATCAAGGAGGCTAAACCCTAGAAGCTAGCCTATGGTATGATTGTTATAATGGTTGTTCGTCCTACGGACTAAAACCCTCCGGTTTATATAGACACCGGAGAGGGCTAGGGTTACACAGAGTCGGTTGCAATGGTAGGAGATCTACATATCCGTATTGCCAAGCTTGCCTTCCACGCCAAGGAAAGTCCCATCCGGACACGGGACGAAGTCTTCAATCTTGTATCTTCATAGTCTTGGAGTCCGGTCGATGATGATAGTCCGGCTATCCGGACACCCCCTAGTCCAGGACTCCCTCAGTAGCCCCTGAACCAGGCTTCAATGACGACGAGTCCGGCGCGCATATTGTCTTCGGCATTGCAAGGCGGGTTCTTCCTCCGAATAATTCATAGAAGATTGTGAACACCAGGATAGTGTCCGGCTCTGTAAAATAAATTCCACATACCACCGTAGAGAGAATAATATGTACACAAGTTCAATCTGCTGACGTATTTTGTGGCGTGACGTCACACCACTACCAAGCCTTTACTTGAATCGTTTTTATTATACCACCTCAGCGCGTTTAGCGAAGCGGTTTTCCTTGGCACGTCTTGTCGAAGCAGAGATCGTGTTCCCCTTATTCCGGGATTCCCATCAATACGGACGTGGGTAACCCAACCGTGCCATTGATTGTGGCGCTTGGGAGATAAGTGAGTTTTACCAGGCCAGTGGGGACGCATAGTCTTCGTCCGCCCATATATAAGGGGATAAGGATCCACCTTTTTTACCTACGCCTTCTTCCTCTTTTGCATATCCATCTCCGCGCACTCGAGCTCTAGCGCCCAAGTCCGCACATCTCGCCTCAACCTTCTCCAGCCATGTCCGGAGCGGGAGGCAAGTGGATGGCCTCCTCCATTACGGAGGGGCACATCGAGAAACTGCGCGGCGCCGGATACCTGTCCAGCGACATCGCACACCGGCTGCCCGACGAGGGGCAGCTCATCCCCACCCCCCAGGCCCCATGAGAGGGTCGTATTTCTTCTCCACTTCCTCCGCGGACTGGGCTTCCCACTTCATCCCTTCGTCCGGGGGCTCATGTACTACTACGGCCTGG
Organism: Triticum timopheevii; assembly: GCA_963921465.1. Taxonomy (NCBI): domain Eukaryota; kingdom Viridiplantae; phylum Streptophyta; class Magnoliopsida; order Poales; family Poaceae; genus Triticum; species Triticum timopheevii. The sequence continues at coordinate 465,286,400 of OY997272.1, read as the reverse complement.
ACTTCCACGATCTGGCGCCAAACCTCATCCTCAACATCTCGGCGTTTATCGTCGTGTGCGAGGCCTTCCTCTGCATCCAGCCTCACTTCGGCCTGTGTCTAAAGACCTTCAATGTCAAGCCGAAGGTGGTGAAGGGCGTTCAAGCGGAGTGTGGAGGCGCCATGATGGGCAAAATGCCCAACGTCATCTGGCTCGAGGGTGCCTTCGTGGAGTCCATCAAAGGGTGGCAATCGGGGTGGTTCTACATCACCGAGCCGCGTGACCCTAAATGGGCAGCGGCCCCCGAGTTCAGATCTGGTACCCCCATGCAGCTCACCTCCTGGAAAGAGAAGGGCTTGCTATGGGGTAGTTCGGAGGAGCTGACCGGACTCCAGTCCTGTCTCCAGACCTTGGTGAACAAGAAGCTTAAGCTTGTCAACGTGATCCAGGTCATGCCCGTCCGCCGGATTCTCCCCTGCCAACAACGGGCCTTCAATCTGTGGGAGTTTGAACCGGCACAGCATCGAACCCTTAGCGGGCTCTTCGACACGACGTACGAAGCTACCTGGAGGGTGCTGTTCAAGGGCGGAGAAGCCCCCGCATCCGCAACTGAAGATCGCGGATTCAGCACGCAGCACCCGGCCGGCGCGGTAAGCTATGTTATCCTTTATGGGACATTCATTTCTTTCATAGTTTGACTCTATGTGGGATCTAAAACTCCCAATGCATTTAACAGGACTGGCAGAGGACGTCCGGACAGGTTAACTGTCCGGCTCCCCTCCCCGAAGACCCAGCGGACACCCGTTTGACGAGGCTGCTGGTTCCGGCCCTTTACGTGGTGCCAGAGAAGAAGGCCAAGAAGAAGGCCACGAGAACCCGAAGAAGTTCCCGACGCCAGGTGGTATCGGACTCGTCGTCCGATGGCTCCGAGGCGGACTCCTCCCCCGAAGACGAGGAGGAGAAAGAGGACTCTCCCCAAGAGGGGGGAGAGAGGAAGAGGAAGGCTTCCCCGATGAGGGAGGCCGAAAGGTCCAAGAAGGGAAGGACCCTTCCTCTGGACTGCTCCGCCAATGCCGACGACGGCGACGAAGGGTGGCCCTCAAGGGCCAAACCCCTGGCAAGATCGTAAGTATCCGGTTTCCTGAATGATTTATAATTTCTCTTTGTGCCACGTAGTGTCCTTCTAATGTCGCATACAACCTGTAGTCCGGCCGAGGACGATCTTCCCGCTTCATCGAGCGGGTCCTTGGCTCCGTCGGATGTGGATTCCCTTTCGACCGCCTCAACTCCCCGTGACGCTGACGACGCCGAGGTGGGATCCCAGGAGGGGACCCATCAGGAGGAGGAGGCTCCGGAGGTGCCACAAGGCAACCTCCCGGACTTCGCACCGGACTCCGCACCGGAACCAGCAGTGGTTCCGGAGTCCGGCAAGCGGCCCCTTCATAAGAAGGGCAAGACCGTGACACCGGCGGCCTCCGTCTAACCGGAGGCGCCGGACAACTTGTTGGAGGCACTCAACGGCGCTTCCATCGAGGAAGAACACCGCACTATCATGAGTGCGGTGATTCAGAAGGTTCAGCTCGCCAAGAGCGGGCTGACTGAAGCCTGCAGCAGCCTTCTAACAGGCTTTGAGGTAAGAAATTTAAAATATGTGATGTAATACCGCATAGACAGTAGGCTTTGAGGTAAGAAATTTAAAAGCCGGACTAAGGATCTAAAAAGATATACGCAGGAGGTCTAAAAAATATGTCAATATGGGATTGCAGGTTGTGCTGCTGACCTCTGCCGCACTGACTGCGGAGGTCGGTGCTTTGAAGCAGAACCTCGAGCGGTCCGAGAACGAGCTCGGCCTTGCCAAGAAGCAGCTCGAGGACAAAGAAGGTGAGTAACACCGTATTAAGTCTGTACCTTACAGAAAAGGATTTTGGTTGCAAGAGAAATAACAAGGATAACATGGGCACTGCAGGGGCCACGAACAAGGTGGCGACCCTGAAGGAGGCCGTGTCCGCGGCCGAGCGTAATGTGGCCACGGAACGAACTGAGCGAGAGAAGCAGGAGGCGCGGGTGGCGGAGGTGCAGCAAGAGCTCCAGGCTCTCATGGAAAAGCATGAGAGCTTGGAGCACGACTTGAAGACTCGAGAGTCCGAGCTTGCCTCGGCTCTTGAGAGTGCCAAAGCCGCTAAGGCCGAAGCCCATAAGGCCCTCCAGGAGATCGAGGCGGTGAAGAAAATAGCGGCGGGTAAGGCATTTTTCATGCAAAGCAAGCATGTGAATGTGAATTACCTGTTACTTACCCGAATTCGGAGCTCTCCAGGAGCGTTTGCAGATCTACCTCGTAGCGTGTCCAATGCTGCCGCATTCTACCGGGCCGAGGAGGGGAGCTCGACGGAGAAGGTCTTCTAGTCTCAGTATGCTGAGGCCGGACATCCGGTGCCCATTAGCGACCAGCTGAAGCAGCTGGTCGAGCTCCACAAGGTAGCCGAACAGGCCATGAAGGGCCTCATAGTTCGGCTGTGGCCCAAGGAGGCCATGCCTGGGAGCTACTTCGGCCTGGTGCGGCGGCTGGTGGATGCGTGTCCCTGGGTGGAAGCCGTCAAGCAGTCCGCCTGCATTGAAGGTGCCCGTCGGGCCCTTGCCCATGCAAAAGTGCACTGGGGCAGGCTGGATGCTGAGAAGCTTTTGACGGACGCGCCGCCGGCGGGCAAGGAGTATCGCACGCCCGAAATGTATTATAAGAGTGTCCTGAAGGGTGCCCGCAAGATTGCGGATGAGTGCTCCAAAGATGTAATATTTGAGTAGACTCGCAATGTGTTATCCTGTGCGCTGAAAACTTTATTCATATGCGCTAAGCAACGCTTATTGATTTAAAATATTACCTTCTGTGCGGCCGTTTATCAAATCTGAGAGATGGCAAGTCGTCGGCTTCAGCCCCCATGCCACTAGTGCCGGGGTGTTCGGAATAAACTTGAGCGCTCTTGTTCCCATGTTTGGGTCCATCTAGGGAGGCTCTCAACACGACGAACAAGGCAACCGGACTTATAATGCTTGAACACTCTCACTTAGCCATAGAATTCTATAATTTTAAATTTTGGCAAAGCCCCTAGTGTTCAGAAGACCGAGTTCGGGGCGCTATCCACGCCTGGGCCGGACGAAGCTGGTTCCTCGCTCTAAGCGGCATAAGTCTTTAGGGACTCAAAAAAACCTCTCGAACAGCGACCAACTCTCGCCTTATCATGACGGTCAGTTTTAGCTTTCTCCACTGAGGCGCTCGCCCAGCTCAACCGGGGCGCAATCGCAGTGGTTCTCCCAGTGCTACCTTAGCCGATAAAATGGAACGTAAGGTACCAAAACATGGGAGCCGGGCAAACCCAACTATTGACCCAAGACATGATTCGGAGCCGATGCATATAATGCTATAAGTTTGGGGTGCCGCACTTGGGAAAGTGTTCGGACTTATCACACCATAATGCGGGGAACTTAAGCCCCTGGTGTATTCAGCCGTACCAAAGTGTACGGATGCAGGATGTCATAAATGAACATATATATATAAGAAAGAAATGCAATTATAAGCGAAAAGCGATGCATTGTTTATTCAGAAATACTGCTATGAATGCAGAGCGATACAAATAGTGCAGTAAGCAAGGGATTGGACTATTTTAACATGTCCCCCTCCAGGGGTAGGCTGCGGAATGGTGTATTAAACAGATTTAATGCTCGTAATGGAGACCACCTGAGTGTTCGTCGTAGCCTTTCTCCTTCCCTGGCTGTTGCATCGTGAGTTCGGCAAGTCTACTGCCGGACAAGCCCTCTGGAGAACAGAGTCATGTGGGTAAGGAAAAAAAAAGGAAAAGACTGACATACTTGGGAGCCCCTGGTGTGGTTAATCCGCACTCTGGGCCTGTCGTGGTCGTGCCCCTCCCCCTATGCCCATGGTATCTCCAGAGCGTAATGATGTACGCGAAGGACTGGTCTTGGAATTATGCAAGGGCTGGGGTTGGGGCCGCATTGCTACGCGTGCTCGGAACGTGCCAGGTGGTCTTATTGTATGTTACTCCGGGCGCGTTTGGCCGTGTCCGGTCGCTTAATGGCCGGACTCGAAAATTGCCTTAAGAGGCTGCTCTATACTTCTGCCGTGAGAGCCGCTGTGTGCTCCTCCGTTCAGAGGGAGCGTTCAGTGTTTCCGTTGAACGTGATGACTCCTCGAGGGCCTGGCATCTTGAGCTTGAGGTATGCGTCATGCGGCGCCACGTTGAACTTTGCAAACGCGGTCCGTCCGAGCAGAGCGTGATAGCCACTGCGGAATGGGACTATGTCGAAGATTAACTCCTCACTTCGGAAGTTATCCGGGGATCCGAAGACCACTTCCAGTGTGACTGAGCCTGTACAATTGGCCTCTACACCTGGTATGACGCCTTTGAATGTCGTCTTTGTAGGTTTAATCCTTGAGGGGTCTATGCCCATCTTGCGCACTGTATCCTGATAAAGCAGGTTCAGGCTGCTGCCGCCGTCCATTAGGACTCTGGTAAGGTGAAATCCATCGACGATTGGGTCTAAAACCAATGCGGCGAATCCGCCATGGCGGATATTGGTGGGGTGATCCCTTCGATCGAAAGTGATCGGGCAAGAGGACCATGGATTGAACTTCGGGGCGACTGGCTCCATCGCATATACGTCCCTAAGTGCACGCTTCCGCTCCCTCTTGGGTATATGGGTTGCGTATATCATGTTTACCGTCCGTACTTGTGGGGGGAAACCCTTCTGTCCTCTATTGTTTGGCGGCCGGGTCTCTTCCTCGTCATCGCTATGCAGCCCCTTGTCATTGTTTTCGGCAATTAACTTGCCTGCCTGCTTAAATACCCAACAATCCCTGTTGGTATGATTAGCTGGCTTTTCGGGGGTGCCATGTATCTGGCAGGAGCGGTCGAGTATTCGGTCCAAATTGGATGGACCCGGAGTAGTTCTTTTGAATGGCTTTTTCCGCTGACCGGGTTTGGAGCCTTTGAATCCGGCGTTGACTGCCGTATCCTCAGTGTTATCGCCGTTAACGCGGCGTTTGTTTTTGTTTCGACGCGACCTGCCATTGCGGTCCTTGGTATTCGGACTTCCAGAATTTTTGCTGAGGTTGTTACTACGGGCTAGCCAGCTGTCCTCCCTTGCACAGAAGCGGGTCATGAGTGATGTGAGGGCTGCCATGGATTTTGGCTTTTCCTGTCCTAGGTGCCGGGCCAGCCACTCGTCGCGGATGTTATGTTTGAAGGCTGTGAGGGCCTCTGCATCCGGACAGTCGACGATTTGATTTTTCTTTGTTAAGAACCATGTCCAGAATTGTCTGGCCGATTCGTCTGGCTGCTGAATTATGTGGCTTAGGTCATCGGCGTCTGGTGGTCGCACATATGTGCCCTGGAAGTTGTCGAGGAATGCGGCTTCCAGGTCCTCCCAACACCCAATTGACTCTGCTAGCAAGCTGTTAAGCCAATGCCGAGCTGGTCCTTTAAGCTTGAGTGGGAGATATTTGATGGCGTGAAGATCGTCACCGCGGGCCATATGGATATGAAGGAGATAGTCTTTGATCCAAACCGCGGGGTCTGTTGTGCCATTGTAAGATTCAATGTTCACGGGTTTAAACCCTTCAGGGATTTGATGATCCATTACTTCATCTGTGAAGCATAGTGGGTGTGAGGCGCCTCTATATTGGGCAATATCACGACGTAGCTCAAGCGAGCTTTGTCTACTGTGTTTGGCCCGGACGGAGTTGCTGTATCCGGCGCGACGGTAGTCGTCTTGCATCGTGGGGCGCCCACGTGATCCGTAGATCGATCTTGATTGTCTTGCCTTGTCCTCCAATATGTCTCGCAAGTCCGGCGCATTCCCCCGTGGCTTCGTACTTTTCGAGCGGTGCCGGGGTACGGTCCTGATGGAGGGCCTAGAGGCCTCTCTTTTGCGGCCACAAGGTGGTTGGTCTGCCGTATTGTGCGCTGGTGATGAAGGTTTATATGCCTCCTCCTCTAATCGGGGGAGCAACTTGCGTTTTGGGTAGCTTTTGGAGGGGCGTTCGAGTTCATACTCTTCGGCCGCAAGGACTTCAGTCCATCTGTCGGCTAGCAGGTCTTGATCAGCTCGGAGCTGTTGCTGCTTTTTCTTTAGGCTATTTGCTGTGGCCATAAGCCTGCGTTTAAAACGCTCTTGCTCGACGGGATCCTCGGGCACAATGAATTCGTCGTCGTTGAGGCTTGCCTCGTCTCTGGAGGGAGGCATGTAATTATCATCCTCTACCTCTTCGTCTGCCGCTCTCTCGTGAGGGCTGGCTTCTCCGTCCTCCTGTGCTGAATCTTGCTGGAGGGGGTTTATCTTCGGCACTCTTTGGGGTGTTATTATCTCCGGTGCCGGAATCTCCATTCTTGCTGTGGCGGGATTTAGAGCGGCGCCGCTGACGCCGGCGCTTGGGCTATTTCTTGGGGGAATCTGCCTCCGCTGCTTCTTCGCCATTCCCATCCTTTGGGATGTCCACCATGTATATGTCGTATGACGAGGTGGTCTTCCAGTGCCCCGTAGGCGCTGGTTCTTGGTCGTCTCCGGCATCGTCGTCCATGCCGTCGATGTCTTCGGAGTCGTAGTCTAGCATGTCGGTTAGATCGTCGACAGTGGCTACAAAGTGGGTGGTGGGTGGGCTTTGAATTTCTTCGTCGTCCGCATCCCAACCGTCCTGACCGCAATCCGGCCAGGGCTCTCCTAATAACGAGAGATACTTTAGCGAACTCAGGATGTCGCCAAAGGGTGAGTGCTGAAAGATGTCCGCGGCGGTGAACTCCATGATCTGTGCCCAATCAGATTTGATTGGTAGGGGCGCAGGAGGTTCGGAGTCCGGCGAGGAGTCCGGCACCTCGGAGTCACGAGCTTTACAAGGGACAAGGTTAGTATTCGGCTCCATGGCCGTAAAGGTTGCAGCCCCTGAGGCGGCGTCTAGCCGTCCGTCCTCAATCTGCGCGGTCGGCTCCGAATTAAGGGTCGGAGCGGACTTATGTGCGGCCTCCAGGGCACTGTCCGGCAGCAGAGCTAAATCATGCCCATTGTGACAGTGCGGCGCGCTCGGCTGTGGCTCGAATCCATCGAAGATCAAGTCTCCGCGGATGTCGGCCGTGAAGTTTAGGCTTCCAAATCTGACCTGATGGCCAGGGGCGTAGCTTTCAATCTGCTCCAGATGACCAAGCGAATTGGCCCGCAGTGCGAAGCCGCCGAACACGAAGATCTGTCCGGGGAGAAAAGTCTCACCCTGGACTGCGTTGTTGTTGATGATTGAAGGAGCCAACAAGCCTATCGGTGACGACACAGAGGAACTCTCAATGAAAGCACCAATGTCGATGTCAAAACCGGCGGATCTCGGGTAGGGGGTCCCGAACTGTGCGTCTAGGCGGATGGTAACAGGAGACAAGGGACACGATGTTTTTACCCAGGTTCGGGCCCTCTCGATGGAGGTAAAACCCTACTCCTGCTTGATTAATATTGATGATATGGGTAGTACAAGAGTAGATCTACCACGAGATCAAGGAGGCTAAACCCTAGAAGCTAGCCTATGGTATGATTGTTATAATGGTTGTTCGTCCTACGGACTAAAACCCTCCGGTTTCTATAGACACCGGAGAGGGCTAGGGTTACACAGAGTCGGTTACAATGGTAGGAGATCTACCTATCCGTATTGCCAAGCTTGCCTTCCACGCCAAGGAAAGTCCCATCCAGACACGGGACGAAGTCTTCAATCTTGTATCTTCATAGTCTTGGAGTCCGGCCGATGATGATAGTCCGGCTATCCGGACACCCCCTAGTCTAGGACTCCCTCAATAATGTTCGCTACTTCAGTCATAACGATCAAAGAAACGACGCCATTTTGCCCTGGTGGATGGATGTGGAGCCGTGGCTGCTCTCGCCCTAGCCCAACTAATGATCTGAATATGGTTCCTTCCCCTGCCCTTTGGGAAAAGAAGATCCAATTCATTGGAGTTGCAAGTATCCATCACCTCACGCGCAAGGCGTCTATTGAACTCTGCCTCCAGTTCCTCCTCGGCAGCACGTCGCGCCATCTGCCTGCGCCTGTGCCTCCTCCTCCTCTGCTCCACTACTGCAGCCCTCATATCTATGGCGTCCCCCTCCTCCTCTGTGACCTCTCCTAGCTCAGGATCCATCCCCCTTTTTCTTGGTTGCAGCGAGTAGAATGAAACTGACAGAGGGCTCGGGCTTTATAATCAAAGTGCAGAGCCATCAGTGCGGCTCCAATGTCAACACACAGTAATAAAAACTTTGACACGCAGCAGTCCAACTACACATACGGCAGCAATTCAAAACAACACTAAAAAGCATGCAAATTAATTACGCAGTTTGACCAGATTACAAGAAATCGCAGCTTACAGTCAGCCGCCATACACCACCTCCGCCAACGACAAAATAACATGGGAATCCGAGGTAGAAACAACTAAAAAAGCAAAATTAACGACGCAAATCTTTTCATACAATCCTTATATCTCTCCCTGCAACACCAATTCGAAAGTAAAAAAATAGAAAAAGAAGAGCAGAATTCCATGGCGGGCGTCGAAAACGACCAAGAACACCAAAACTTGTAATCATGAATTACAGATGAAAATAATCTCAAAAAACCATAACATACCGATAAATTATCACATCAAAAACGACAAACACGACATAATTTGAGGTCCGCGAACACCACAGTAAACACTGACGCCAAAAAACACGTCCGCCGCCAAAATGACCACGCCGTCACCTCCGGTGACTACAAATCGCAAAACACATCCAGATGAGCGCGCGCACGTGCGGAACCCCTTTACGTGTCTCCTCTAGCAACGAATGACCCGCAGCATCGCGCCGGAGAACGGCCGGAAGCTCCATGTTGCATCCCCTGTTTCTGTCCGTCGTGCACGCAGGAACATCAGTTCTTGTTGAAAAACACGTCAGTCCAACCTGTGAACTACGTCAGTACAGAAAGGGTAACAGAATAATATTCTGTTACGCGTAACAGAATAGCCCAAATGTATATATATATATATATATATATATATATATATATATATATATATATATGACCACGATGAATTAGATGCATAGGATAATTTTTTGGGTGAAATTCCAATTTCAATCGATTCCAGTTCCAAGATCCAATATCATTGCATAGACTATACCATGTCAATGTTTTTCCCTTCAAAGATAAAGGGGAAACCTTATGCTTAGCTTCATCTCCGAATAAACTTGCAAGCTTAAATAATCCACAAATTCCATCCATATATATCAAATACATATCAGGATGTTCAGTTCTGTCTCCTGCATAAGGATTAGCTAGCAGTTGTTCTATCATACCCGAAGGAATTTCATAGCCAATATTTTAAGTAGGTGCAGTAGGTTGAGGGGTAACTAATTGTGCTTCCGGTCGAGGTGAAGATACCCCAAACAAACCCCTCAAAGGATGGTTTTCCATACTAACAAGTGACAATAAATTTCAGCACGTAATATAATTTTTTCCTTACCAATTTCCACTTACCAAGAGCGCTTCACTCCCCGGTGAAAGCACAAGTACTCCCTGGGTGATTTTGGTAATTAATGTCAACATATCTCTTATTGGACTAACACCTTTACCTAGTATGTTTCAGACCAGTTCAACAATGGAGTGGCATGGACTAGAGGATGTGGAACCCCTTCAAGATGCTAAGGACAAAGGATTGGCTCAATCTCCAAGAACAAGACTCTACATTTTCTATTTTAGTGATCCAAGATCACATTGAGTCTATAGGAAAAGCCAATACTATCAAGAAGGGATGAGGTGTTGCTTAATGGCTTGCTTGCTCAAAGTGCTTAGTGATATGATCCAAAGCCCTCAACTACTTTCTCACATCCACATAAGTCCTAAACCCAAGAGTCTAACTTGGCCCTACTAATTCTTTTTATCCGGCGCCACCGAGTTCAGATGTCTTAGCCACTGCCACAAACCCTAGGAAAATTGGTCTCATCGATAGGGATCTCGATCTCACCGAGATGGGATTGTAATCTCTCTGTGTATTTCCATTACCAAAATCGGTCTCACCGAGTTTGAGTAATCGGTACTACCAAGATTATAATGCAAACTCTTTGTTCCGCTTCGTAACATTTTGGTCCAGCCGAGATGAGCGAATCGGTCCCACCGAGTTTGCCTGACCAACTCTCTAGTTAGCTTATTACCAAAATCGGTCCTACTGAGTTTGTGTAATCGGTCTCACCGAGATTATGTTATGCCCTAACCCTAACCATATCGGTCCTACCAAGTTGCATGTCGGTCCCACCGAAAATCCTAACGGTCACTAGATTTGCTGAATCGGTCCGACCGAGTTTCTCAATTCGGTCCCACCGAGATTGGCAAGTTGTGTGTAATGGTTAGATTTTGTGTGGAGGCTATATATACCCCTCCACCCACTCTTCATTCGTGAAGAGAGCCCTCAGAATGTGCCTACACTTCCAGCATACATTTTCTGAGAGAGAACCACTACACTTGTGTTGAGGCCAAGATATTCCATTCCTACCATATGAATCTTGATCTCTAGCCTTCCCCAAGTTGCTTTCCACTCAAATCTTCTTTCCACTTGAGGGAGTCCTGGACTAGGGGGTGTCCGGACAGCCGGACTATCATCGTCCGCCGGACTCCAAGACTACGAAGATACAAGATTGAAGACTCTGTCCCGTGTCCGGATGGGACTTTCCTTGGCGTGGAAGGCAAGCTTGGCGATACGGATATGTAGATCTCCTACCATTGTAACCGACTCTGTGTAACCCTAGCCCTCTCCGGTGTCTATATAAACCGGAGGGCTTTAGTTCGTAGGACATAACCTCCATTACAACAATCATACCATAGGCTAGCTTCTAGGGTTTAGCCTCCTTGATCTCGTGGTAGATCCACTCTTGTACTACCCATATCATCAATATTAATCAAGCAGGACGTAGGGTTTTACCTCCATCAAGAGGGCCCGAACCTGGGTAAAACATCGTGTCCCTTGTCTCCTGTTACCATCCGCCTAGATGCACAGTTCGGGACCCCCTACCCGAGATCCGCCGGTTTTGACACCGACATTGGTGCTTTCATTGAGAGTTCCTCTGTGCCGTCGCCGATAGGAAGGATGTCTCCACCCGTCTTCAAGGACGGTATTTTCGCCAAAGGGGCCTTGGCCGCCGTCCAAACTATCCGGCTAGGTGGTTTTCTTATGATCGCCTGTCCGGCCACCGCTTCGACAATGACTTCTCAAGTCATCAAAAGCAATCTTCACGTTAGCTCGGAATTTGCCGAGCGGCTGGATCTAATAGAGCTCTCGTCTGTCAACAAGCTCTTGGATCGCATCGCCGCCCTGGGAGTCGCTATGGACTACAATCAGATTGGGCTTAAAACCGATCTGAGAGAGATTAACTCTCCCTAGGTCACCCACCACGTCGCAGTGGTAGAGGAACAATGCGGCGACTCTTCTCCTGTATTGAAAACTAGTCAGGTCCGGGCTCCCGAACCCTCCATGCCGGATTCCCGCGGAGGGACAGATTTCGATCAAGCACTGAACTTAAAGTCAGGCATCAGACCGGACTCGTTGGACAACGTCCAGCAACCCAAGCTTCCAAATTTGGAAACTTCCCGGCCTTCAAGCCTTGAGATGGGTAGGGTTCTGGACTTTATTCCACCCACCCGCCCTGACATATGCGATCTATCTCTGATTCAGCAAGAGCCCGCTGAAACAAGTACATCACTACTGGGCCAGATTCCTCCTGGTTATGGACAGGATAAAGGACTGCCGAGAGGAAAACGCAATCTCAATTTTTTGCAATAATTGCACGGACAAGGGAATCTTGAACGCCATCAGCCGTCGTGAAATTACACGCTTCACCGACCTGGCGTCCATAGTATGAAAGTACTGTGCGATGGAGAGTTTCCGGAAAACCAAAAATCAGTTTTGGGACAATCCGGCCCCAAATACAACCCTAGTCCGCAACAAAAGGGTGCATTACACTCAGGCACCAGATACAAAAACCAAAAAGCAAAAACCCCATAGAGGGCACGAAACCGTACTGGAGGGATGGCTTAGCGGACCCTGTAAAATTCATAGTACAGAGGGCGCCGTCCCAACACATAGCCTTCGAGCATGTTGGATATTACGGCAGGTGGCTAAAAGTGGCGAGGAGCTTCTAGCCCCGGAAAACCACTCCAACGATACCGGTACGGTATCAACAGTCTTCGAGACTTTTGCATCAAATAATACGTGAAAACGAACAATCCGCAGCCTCGCTGAACTCTACCAACTAGCAACAACAAATCCATGGAGCGACACAGCCATCACCTTCAACGCCAGCGACGAACCTAAATTCCGAACAGCCCGAGCACCAGCCGCACTGGTACTTAGTCCAATAGTGGACGGCTTTCGACTTACAAAGGTCCTCATGGATGGCGGCAGCGGACTAAACCTCATCTACGAGGAAACTCTTCAAAAAATGGAAATAGACTGGAGCCGCATTGAGCGAAGCAGCACAACCTTCAGAGGAATAATCCCTAGCCGGGAAGCGCGCTGCACCGGAAAAATCACACTCGATGTGGTGTTCGGCTTGCCGGACAATTACAGATCCGAAGAAGTCATGTTCCAAGTGGCCTCGTTCAACAGCGGATATCACGCTATATTAGGACGAGAGGCATTCACAATTTTTCAAGCAGTACCCCATTACGGGTACATGAAGCTCAAAATGCCTGGGCCCGGCGGAATAATCACTCTCGTTAGTGATCCGGACATAGCACTCCGCGCCGAAAACAAGACAGCCGCATTAGCCCTGGAGGCACTATCCAAAGCCCTAGCGGCAGAAGAACTCACCGCACTGCGCTCTACTGTAAATAGGGACGACGTGATACTCGATAAGAGATCCAAGTCCACCTCCTTTAAACCAGCAGACGAAATTGTAAAATTCCAGGTCCATCCAACGGACCCAACAAAGACGGCCTCCATCGGGGCACAATTGAACCCTGATGTACACGCCGCACTGCGAGAATTCCTTCGGGAAAATTGGGACATTTTCGCCTGGCACCCCTCAGATATGCCCGGAATCCCACGCAGATTGGCAGAACACAGCCTAAACATTCTAAAAGGATTCAAGCCAGTCAAACAGGCTCTTCGACGATTTTCCGAACCCAAAAGACAGGCAATGGGAGAAGAGCTAGCCAAACTATTGGAAGCCGGATTCATTAGAGATATCAAACATCCGGATTGGCTAGCAAACCTGGTAATGGTACCAAAGAAGGACAAATCCTGGCGCCTATGCGTCGACTTTAAAGACCTCAACAAGGCCTGCCCAAAGGATCCCTTCCCCCTCCCCCGCATCGACCAGATAATCGATGCTACTGCAGGGCACGATTCATTGTGCTTCCTTGACGCATACTCCGGCTACCATCAAATCAAGATGGCGGAAGCGGACCAAGCCGCAACGGCATTCATCACTCCATATGGACCATTCTGCTTCAACACGATGCCCTTCGGACTTAAAAACGCCGGCGCAACATATCAGCGCATGATTCAAACATGTCTGGCCACCCAGATCGGCAAAACAGTAGAGGCATAAGTAGACGACGTAGTCATCAAAACCAAACACGTCGAAACTCTAGTAGACGACTTGAGGCTCACATTCGATAACCTCAGAGCATATGACATCAAGCTGATTCCGGAAATTTGCGTTTTCGGCGTACCAGCCGGAAAGCTACTGGGCTTCATTGTATCCGGTAGAGGAATTGAAGCAAACCCAGCCAAGATCCGAGCTCTGTCACAGCTAGATATCCCAAAAGACCTCAAGCAAATACAAAAATTGATTGGATGCGTGGCGGCTCTAAGCCGCTTTATCTCCCGTCTAGGAGAAAAGGCATTGCCCCTCTATCGCCTCCTTAGGCGCACCGAACACTTCGAGTGGACGGATGCTGCCACTGCCGGACTCGAAGAAATAAAGGCCATATTGGCAACAAATCTGGTCCTGGCTGCGCCCAACCTGGGCGAACCAATGTTGCTATACATCGCAGCAACACATCAAGTTGTAAGCGCGGTACTCGTCGTCGAACGAGAGACAAAAGGGCATAAATTCCTCTTCAAAAACCAGTGTACTACGTATCCACTGTGTTAACCCCCTGCAAGTCTCGTTACCCGCACTATCAAAAGATAGCGTACGCGGTGTTCATGGCATCCCAGAAGCTCCGACACTACTTTCAAGAGTGTTCGATAATAGTGGCCTCCGAAGTACCACTCAACGACATTATAAACAACCGCGACGCGATGGGCAGGATTGCAAAATGGGCCATTGAGCTCTTACCATTCGATATAACTTATAAAACTCGGCGAGCTATAAAGTCACAAGTTTTGGCTGACTTTGTCGCTGAATGGACCGAAGCCGAACTCCCTAAAGAGTAGGGCGCATACTCCAATTGGATTATGCACTTCGACGGCTCTAAAATGTTGGTCGGATTGGGGGCTGGCATCGTATTGACGTCCCCAACCGGGGACACAGTCCAATACGTACTGCAGATAATGTACACGGACTCCAACAACGCAGCCGAATATGAGGCCCTCTTACATGGCCTCCGGATGGCAATCTCCATGGGCATTCAACGCCTAGAGGTGCGCGGGGATTCAAACCTTGCAATATCCCAAATAAATGGAGACTTTGACGCCAAGGATCCGAAAATGGCAGCATATCGCAACGCTGTCCTAAAAATGTCAGCTCGGTTTGAAGGACTTGAATTCCATCACGTAGCCCGGGATAATAACCAAGCAGCCGACGTACTGGCACGTATCAGCGCAAAACGTGACGCTGTCCCTCCAAACATCTTCCTGGAACGGCTCTTCAAGCCATCCGTACTATGGGAAGAGGAGTCCGAAAATAACAAACCGGAAAGAGCCGCACCAACCGGCGATTCAGCCGATGACATTACACCTTCATCCCACGTCATAATGGCAGTAATTGCCCCGTGGACAGAACCATTCCTAGCCTACTTGCTTAGGCAGGAACTTCCCGAAGACCAAAATGAGGCCCGCTGTATTGTCCTGCGATCTAAAGCCTACAAGGTCCATGAGGGAGAACTTTATAAGAAAAGCACAACCGGAGTCCTTCAAAGGTGTATCTCCGAAGAGGAAGGGCGAAACCTTCTGGCCGAAATTCATGCCGGAATAGGCGGACACCACGCCGCAGCTCGGGCCCTTGTAGGAAAGGTATTCCGTACAGGATTTTATTGGCCGACGGCCCGGGCAGACGCTCAGGACTTAGTCCAAAGATGCGTCGGTTGTCAGCTCTTTGCTAATCAGAGCCATATGCCACCCACCGCCTTGAGAACTATACCCATTACCTGGCCGTTCGCGGTCTGGGGGCTTGACATGGTTGGACCCCTTAAAGGAGGAACCCACAAGAAAAGGTACCTATTGGTCATGGTGGACAAATTCACCAAATGGATAGAGGCCAAGCCAGTCAAAACGGCAGAGTCCGGACCAGTGATAGACTTCATCTCCGGGGTAGTACACCGTTTTGGTGTCCCCCACAGCATCATCACCGATAACGGCATGAATTTTATGGCCGACGAGGTTAAATCATGGTGCAAAAATATGGGCATTAAGCTCGATTATGCTTCAGTCTATCATCCTCAAACCAACGGTCAAGTGGAACGAGCAAATGGTCTAATAATGAGCGGCATCAAACCCAGACTAGTGCGGTCACTTACGAAATCTGACACGCACTGGGTAGAGGAGCTCGACTCCGTACTCTGGGGGCTGCGGACAACGCCCAACCGTACTACCGGATTCACACCATTTTTTACGGTATACGGCGCAGAGGCAGTTCTGCCCTGCGACATCATTCATGACTCACCTCGAGTGCGCATGTACGAAGAAAGAGAAGCCGAGCTGGATCAGCAGGACAGCTTGGACGCATTGGAGGAAGAATGCGACGTCGCCAAGGCTTGTTCCGCATTCTATCAGCAGCAGGCTCGAAGATATCAAAGCAGAGAAGTACGGGCCAAGACTTACAACGTTGGCGAACTAGTTCTACGCCTGCCGGACAAGAAAAAGGACAAGCTCAAGCCCAAATGGGAGGGCCCCTTCATTATCGATCAAGTCCTGACCGGCGGAGCGTACCGTCTACGAAATGCGTCGGACAACCGACTCGAGCCGAACCCATGGAACGCAGCCCACCTCCGAAGATTCTATGCCTAGCGCCGGACTAAGAGTTCGTTCCCTTCCCCCGTTCAAATTTTTACACTTCAGCTGTCTTTTGTTTCTCTTTCTTCTCTTAACCCTTTTACTAAAAATCCCTTAAGGGCCTACTTGCGCATTGTTCGCCTACACTTAATGTGCCATCCGCACTCATTATACCTGGGGGCTTCTTTACCAGAAGCTTAATCATAAGGGCTTCATGCCCAGCACATGTGTCAAGCTTCCACATGTACCTTTTATTCACCACTATATGCATCGATATGACTTAAGTTTTGGCCAAGCTGGGTTGCCTAGCTCCTGTGCTTACCCCTACGTTCCCGATTGTTCGGCTAGGAGGTAAAGGGAGCACCTCTGCGATTGTTACTGCTGGGTCAGCCGGATGTGCACCTCAGACTGGGTGAAGCCGAAAGCTAGCATTCTTAAGGGAATATTCGGTCGGTGACTTGAAAGATGATTTTTTATCTACTTATTTATCTGCCCCCAGATGTTTTTCTGCTCTTTTCGCAGTCCGGACATGCACTTTAGGGCATGCCTCCCAGGGAAAGGAACCCCTAACGAAACTATTCTCCCTGGAAGATGTTTCTTACTAACCATGTAATATAACATAACTAGTTGGGCACTTGTCTGATAAAGCACTAATGACCCCTACGCCTGGTCTCCATTCATGCCACGGTTGTTTTTTAACCGAGAAGGTATTCGGACACACTCCGGACTCTAGGGTCCCGAGGTTGAAGCGAAAAGGTCGGCAAAGACAAACGATCTACAATCCGGCTAGAAGGCATTTTACATGTCATTTTAAAATACATTGTCACTGACTGACTGTATTCCTCCTCAATCCCGTCTAACAGGCTGTCCAATTTACAGTCCCGTTGGGAAAATTTAGCGGCCAACTCTACGTGGCCGTATACTAAACTCACAGGGATCTCCTTCCCGTCGGGCCCCATAGGTCCGACCTCGGCCATATGGTTGGGATCCGCCTTCTTGTACCGCGTCTTCACCATGGCCCAGGCCTCCCTGGCACCTTGGCGGCAGGCCGAAATCTTCCATAAACGGAAGCGCTGCCGCATTCCCTGAAGCTTCTCCGCAAGATCCCCAAGGCCTTCGAGCAGGGAAAGGGCCGGCCACAAAGCCTGAACGGCGCCGCTCATCGCCTGCCGAACTCGTTCGAGCAGCTGCAACAGTTCGGGAAGTTGATCACCCGTTGATACGGGCATCTCCTCCGCAGGGCGACCTGTGAGTATACCTACAGACATATTTTGTCAATTGACTTCCTCGCCGAACTCTTCTTTTCAAAGGGGTTCGCTCAAGCACTTACTATAGATGCCGCGACGAAGCCGCTAATTCTCCTTAACGGAGCCAGACAGCTCGGCCCGAACACCTTTCAGCTCTTTTCCGAGCTAGGCGTGGGCATCCTGGAGCTTGTTTCTTTCCTGCTGCACTCTATTCAGCACCCTCTCGCCGGCCTTCAGCTGGCGCAGCAGTTCTTGCCTGTCCGGATCTTGTCCGGCAGCACCTGCAATGTCATTATTAGACTTGCGCGCACGCCGCACAGGGCTTATATTTTAAAAAAATGTGTTACCAGGAGGGGTCTCTGTGTTTCCTCCTGCGGCAGCAAGTGCGGCCTCAAGTTGGGCCTTGCACTCTTGCAGCTCCTGAGACAATTGGGTATTCTTCTCGGTAAGATCCTGCTTTTCATATTATCCTTAAATCAGTTAGCTTAACTACTTTAAGTCTCGGGGGCAACTGGCATATATAACTGTTAAATTCTCCTACCCGTATGTCATTTACATACTGCTCCGTGGCTCTGGTAAAACCATCTTGAGCAGCACGGAGGTGCGCGTCCCCCGCGTTAAAGGCATTCAACGCCTCAGGGGAGAAGCACGCATCACGAAATACTGTCCGGCGGCGCCTATGGTTCATGGTGCTCTCCACCTCAGACTTGGTGGTGGACAGTCTGTCGGCATCCTCCGTTGGAGGAGTGTCCGGCTCGCGCCTTGCGCTCGCCTCCCCCTCCAGACCAGGTGCTGGAGCCTGGCTGGTAGAGGTTGGATTGGCAACCTCCACGCCCGCAGTCCGGTGGGCGCTTTTTCTCCTACAAAAATCATGAGCACTCAAACGTTTCCTAGGAACGTTGCTCCAAATAATGAACTGTGAGCCATACCTTTGCGGCGACTTTTCAGTCCGCACCGCGCTCCTCTTCCGCCTACTGGTCCGGACTGGCCTTCGTTGGTCAGCCGCCGCGGGCTCGGCTTCCTGCCCTGAAGGCGCTTCCTGCAAAACGCCATCGTATGCAAAGGTCAGAAATGAGCGAGGAAGAAATAATGGTGTCGGGACTTCGGTCACAATCACCTGGGAAGCCGGATATAGTCCGGGGTAGTCAGCCATAATGGCGACTAAAGCATTATCCATGCTGAGCTGGTGGAACACCCCGTCTATTAGCTCTACCTTTATGTCCGGATCCTCTTCGGAGGCCGGATCCTGGGATCTCTCTGGATCCTCAGGTTGCGGAGCTGGACTTCGCATGTCCTCCACAACCCGACGCAGCTCCTGCATCGAAAAATCAGAAAATAAGAAACCTAAACTTTGAAAGCATGGATTGGGCACGTAAAGTGTTCGCTTACCCAACGCCGAGGGTTATTCATGGAGAACCCATTCAACGGGTTCGTCTGGAGGAAGTCCTCCTTCTCTCCCTTGTACAGGCCGGACAGGATCTTCGCCAGGTCCTCGGCCGAACCCGGCCCTTTGCGGCCATGACGGGTGGCATCGTCTTCCCCGTTCAAATCCCACATGGGGTGGCCCCTGTATTGAAGTGGCTGCACCCCCCGCATAATGCATGTTGCCATGACTCCAATCATGGTCAACCCGGAATGGGCCAGTAACCTTATCCGGCCCATCAGATAATGGACGCTCTTGTCTTCCTCCAGTTGGGGGCTCCGCGGACGCCAACTAAGGCGTTTCTTCAGAGGAGCATTGCTGAACTCCGGGAGGCCGATCCGAACAGGGTCCGGCAGCGGAGCGTCTTCTGTGTAAAACCATTCCGAAGGCCAGTCTTCGGACGCCTTCTTAGGGGTTCCAGATGGATATCCGGTCCCGGCAATGCGCCAAATTTCGGCGCCGCCCACTTGATATATGGACCCCTCGTGAGAGCGGGGCACAAGGCAGAACAACCTCTTCCACAGCGCGAAATGGGGCTCGACGCCCAGGAATAGCTCGCAAAGAGCTACGTAACCCGCAATATGCAGGATAGAGGCGGGCGTGAGGTGATGGAGCTGGAGTCCGTAGAACTCCAGGAGCCCGCGGAGGAACGGATGTACAGGAAATCCGAGCCCCCTTATCAGATAGGGGACGAAGCATACCCGCTCCCCTTTGTTGGGACTTGGGGTGGCCTCCGCTTGCTTCCCACCTTTATAGGTGACCAGCCCAGCTCGAACCGGAACCATGAAGGCCGGAGGGAGATATCCCTCCGCTTGGAGCTTCACCAGCTCGTTGTGCGGAACAGAGCATCTCCTCCAATCTCCTGGCAGAGGGCTGGGAGCGTGAGAAGAGGAGACGCGTCGACGGTCCATGATGGAATGGATTTTTGGTCAGAAACGCTCCGATGAGTACTCGCGGAAGGAAGATGGTGTGATTTGGATCTGGATTCTTGCCTCTCTTATAGGCAGATTATTTGCGCAGCTAGGGGGTAAAACATAAAATATACCCTGGCTTTTCGCATTCGTGCGACGCGTGGAAGAAGGCCATTATTGGGCGTGGAAGTCAAGAAGCGCAACATTGATAAGGAAGCCGGACACTGTTCGGCAGGTACATGGAACTTAAAGGAGAACCCGCCTTGCAACGCCGAAGACTGCATACGCGCTGGACTTATCGTCATTGAAGCCTGGTTCGGGGGCTACTGAGGGAGTCCTGGACTAGGGGGTGTCCGTACAACCGGACTATCATCGTCCGCCGGACTCCAAGACTACGAAGATACAAGATTGAAGACTCCGTCCCGTGTCCGGATGGGACTTTCCTTGGCGTGGAAGGCAAGCTTGGCGATACGGATATGTAGATCTCCTACCATTGTAACTGACTCTGTGTAACCCAAGCCCTCTCCAGTGTCTATATAAACCGGAGGGCTTTAGTCCGTAGGACATAACCTCCATTACAACAATCATACCATAGGATAGCTTCTAGGGTTTAGCCTCCTTGATCTCGTGGTAGATCCACTCTTGTACTACCCATATCATCAATATTAATCAAGCAGGACGTAGGGTTTTACCTCCATCAAGAGGGCCCAAACCTGGGTAAAACATCGTGTCCCTTGTCTCCTGTTACCATCTGCCTAGACGCACAGTTCGGGACCCCCTACCCGAGATCCGCCGGTTTTGACACCGACACCACCAAATCCAAATCCTGTGATAGAGAGTTGAGTGTTGGGGAGACTATCATTTGAAGCACAAGAGCAAGGAGTTCATCATCAATACACCATTTGTTACTTCTTGGAGAGTGGTGTCTCCTAGATTGGCTAGGTGTCACTTGGGAGCCTCCGACAAGATTGTGGAGTTGAACCAAGGAGTTTGTAAGGGCAAGGAGATCGCCTACTTCGTGAAGATCTACCGCTAGTGAGGCAAGTCCTTCGTGGGCGACGGCCATGGTGGGATAGACAAGGTTGCTTCTTCGTGGACCCTTCGTGGGTGGAGCCCTCCGTGGACTCGCGCAACCATTACCCTTCGTGGGTTGAAGTCTCCATCAACGTGGATGTACGATAGCACCACCTATCCGAACCACGACAAAAACATCCGTGTCTCCAATTGCATTTGAATTCTCCAATCCCATCCCTTTACATTTTTGCAAGTTGCATGCTTTACTTTCTGCTGCTCATATACTCTTTGCATGCTTGCTTGATATGTATTGTGAGTGTTAAACTTGTGCCTAAACTTCACTCCAACTTAAAGAAGTTAAAAACTGCAACTTTTGGTACTTAGTGTCTAATCACCCCCCCCCCTCTAGACACCTCTTCTCGATCCTTTCATTTGGTATCAGAGCTTTGGTCTCCATTGCTTTGGTTTAAACACCATTGGAGGAAGATGGATGAGTCTACAATTGGGAGTCTTAGACATAGAGTGCCTATACTTGATGGAGAGTACTTTCATGAGTGGAAAAATGAGATGCTCGTGATTTTCAATCAATATCATTTGAACAAGTACATGTCTAGCCCTTGTGCACCTCATGTTGATCCTATGCATCCTACTCTTGATGAGTCAATTGACATGATTCGCAATCTTAGAACTGTTGAACTTATCACTAGAGGTTTGCCTAGAAACTTGATTGGATGTTTGCCTACTCTTAAGTGTGCCTACACCATATGGAAATTTCTTGAGGAACGCTTTCCAAATTATTCTTTGAAAAATCAAGATGAAATTCTCCATAAGTCTATTGCCATGAGTAAGATGAATTCCAGTGATCCTATGTTTGGTGATTGTCTATTTGAGCTTACAAACCTTATGTGTGCCAAAGGAGATGTTGGAATTATTAGTGATATTATTTCCGAAGCTATTAAAATTCATAAACAAGATCATTGTCAAACTCACTCTGACAAATCACCCTCTCTAGGATTTTATCCACCACTTGACGATGTTGAACATGGATACTATGACGAGGATGATGATAGTGACTTTGATCTTGATGATGCAATTAGACATTTTGGTCTTATAGCAAATCTTCGGGGATATATGGCAGGAGGAAAGGAATGGGTTCTTGATAGTGGATGTACCGATCACATGACCAGAGATAAAGATATGTATTGTGAGCTTGCTGAAAACGATGGTCCTCGAAAGTATGTCACTTTTGGTGATAACTCAAAGGGTAAGGTGGTTGGCCTCGGTAAGGTGGCCATATCACATGATAGCTCCATGCAAAATGTCATGCTCATTGAATCTCTTGGCTAAAACTTACTTTCAGTATATAGACTTGTTGATTTCGGTTTCAATGTCCTATTTACTGAAGTAGATTTCCAAGTGTTTCGTAGAGATAATCATAAAATGGTCTTTACTGGTGTACCTAGAGGTGATCTATACATTGTTGATTTCACTAAAAAGGCTCAACCTAGAACTTGCTTTATTGCTAAATCTTCTAAAGGTTGGTTATGGCATAGACGATTAGGTCATGTTGGTAGGCGAAACCTTGACAAGCTTATTAAAGGAAATCATATCCTTGGCGTTAACGATGTCATATTTGATAAGGATAGACTTTGCAGCGCTTGTCAGGCAGGTAAACAGGTTGGAGGAAGACAACCCGTGAAGAACGTCATGACCACAAGGAGGCCACTCGAGCTACTTCACATGGATCTTTTTGGTCCCAACACCTACAAAAGTCTCGGTGGAAATTCTTTTGGTCTAGTTATAGTTGATGTTTTTTCAAGATTTACGTGGGTGTTCTTTCTCGATGATAAATCACAGGTTCAAAAGATCTTCAAAAACTTTGCTAGGAAGGCCCGAAATAAATTTGAAGTGAAGATCAAGAAGGTTCGCAACGACAACGGAACGGAGTTCAAGAACGCAAATGTAGATACCTTTCTTAACGAAGAAGGTATTTCACACGAGTTCTCGGCTACGTACACACCTCACCAAAATGGAGTTGTTGAGAGGAAGAACCGGACGCTCATCGAAATGGCGAGAACGATGCTTGATGAGTACAAGATGCCGAAGCACTTCTGGGCGGAAGCGGTTGAGACAGCTTGTCATGCAACAAATCGCTTGTATCTTCACAAGCTACTCAGCAAGACGGCATACGAGCTTCTCACCGGTAACAAACCCCAAGTTGGATACTTTCGAGTATTCGACTCAAAGTGCTACATTCTTGATAAGCATCGTCGTCCTAAATTTGCTCCTAAGTCTCATGAAGGTTTCCTACTTGGTTATGGGTCAAACTCTCACACATACCATGTCTACAACAATTTCACCCGAAAGGTTGAAGAAACGGTAGATGTGAAGTTTGATGAATCTAACGGCTCGCAAGTAGAGCAATTGCCAATTGATGTAGGAGACAAAGACCCCTCGGAAGCAATCCAAGACTTGTCTATTGGCAAGATTCGTCCAACGGAGGTGAAGGAGAGTACCTCGTCCGTCCAAGTGGAAGCTTCTACCTCACGACAAGGTGAACCAAGAGTTGATATGGAAGCATCCACAAGTGGGACACACCAAGATGAAGAAAACGAGGAAGTGCACCAAGACGAACGTCAACAACCTCCTTCTCCACCACGACAAGAGAACGACAACGCCAACAATGAAGAAGGCCAAGAAGAAGAACAAGATGAAGAAGATGTTCAACCAAGACCCAGGCAAAAGCTTTCACGAGTTCGAGCAAGAATTGCTAAAGATCATCCCGTCGAGAAAATCTACAATGATATCCAAACCGGGAGAATCACTCGCTCTAAAACTCATCTAGCTAACTTTTGTGAGCACTATTCATTCATCTCTAGCATTGAACCTATGAAGGTTGAAGAAGCATTGGAAGATCCGGATTGGATAAACGCTATGCATGAAGAGCTACACAAGTTTGAGAGGAATCAAGTTTGGACATTGGTTGAGAAGCCCGACAACAACCACAACATCATCGGTACCAAATGGGTGTTTCGCAACAAGCAAGATGAAGATGGACAAGTAGTTCGCAGCAAAGCACGTCTCGTCGCCCAAGGCTACACACAAGTCGACGGTATGGACTATGGTGAGACTTATGCTCCCGTTGCTAGACTTGAGTCCATTCGCATCTTACTTGCCTATGCTAATCACCATGATATCACCTTGTACCAAATGGATATTAAAAGTGCTTTTCTAAATGGTGAAATAGAGGAGGAAGTTTATTTTAAACTCCCAGCTTTGTTAATCCTAAGAAACCTGATCATGTTTACAAACTTCATAAAGCTCTTTATGGTCTTAAACAAGCTCCTAGAGCATGGTATAAATGCTTGACCAAGTTCCTTATTGAAAAAGGATTTGAAATTGGAAAAATAGATTCTACTCTTTTTACTAAAAGGGTCAATGGAGAACTATTTGTATGCTAAATTTATGTCAATGATATTATATTTGGTTCTACTAACCCTCATTTTAGTGAAAAGTTTGGAAAGCTAATGCTGGAGAAGTTTGAGATGTCTATGATGAGTGAACTCAAATTCTTTCTTGGTTTGCAAATCAAGCAACTAAGGAAGGTACCTTTGTCTCTCAAACAAAGTACACCAAGGACTTATTCAAGAAGTTCAATATGCAAGAATGCAAAGGTATGACTGCACCCATGCCTACTAGTGGACATCTTGATTTGACCAAAGATGGTGAACCAGTTGATCAAAAGGTTTATCGCTCTATGATTGGTTCATTGTTATATCTATGTGCTTCACGTCCCGATATCATGCTAAGTGTGTGCATGTGTGCACGATATCAAGCTACTCCTAAAGAGTGTCATCTTAAGGCCGTGAAAAGGATAGTGAGATACTTAATCCATACACCAAATTTTGGCATTTGGTATCCAAAGAGGGCCTCTTTCGATCTTGTTGGCTACTCCGACTCGGACTATGCCGGTGACAAGGTTGATAGGAAGTCCACTTCAGGTACTTGTCAATTTCTTGGTAGATCTCTTGTG
Source organism: Triticum timopheevii (assembly GCA_963921465.1). Classification (NCBI taxonomy): domain Eukaryota; kingdom Viridiplantae; phylum Streptophyta; class Magnoliopsida; order Poales; family Poaceae; genus Triticum; species Triticum timopheevii. The sequence goes on along the minus strand of OY997272.1, from coordinate 465,261,576 downwards.
TCTTGATCTTCCAAGAAACAAAACTCGGTATCCTTATCTACCGCCGAAGCAGAATACATTGCCGCTGGTTCATGTTGTGCTCAATTACTTTGGATGACCCAAACTCTTAAAGATTATGGGATATATGTGAAACATGTTCCATTACTTTGTGATAATGAAAGTGCTATCAAGATTGCTCACAATCCCGTGCAACACTCTCGAACTAAGCATATTGAAGTTCGTCATCATTTCATTGGAGATCATGTTGCCAAAGGGGACATTAATCTTAAGCATGTTCGCACCGAAAAGCAATTAGCGGATATATTCACTAAACCACTTGATGAGAAAGTGTTTTGCAGGTTAAGAGGTGAATTGAACATCATTGATGCTTCAAACTTGGAGTAGGAACTCCATTTGATACATGCAAGGCATGAGCCTATGACTAATCCTTGATATTTCTCTTATGATGATAATCTTATGTCTTGGATATATTTGCACCTTGCATGTTATCTAACCCATGTAGGTACTTGGATGAATCTAATTCCATGAGATTGTAACCTACTCATATCTTGAGCAATCTCTACATCACCAAGTCTCTACACAATGGTGGTCGAAGACAAGGAAGCACGAAACCATTCAAACATATCCTTTGACAAATTCTATGTTGAGTTTCATGATTGTCATTTTGGATACACAAGTGCTCTTCCTTGCAAGAACTAACCCATGTAGGTAGATGAACTCAAATTCCAAGTGGTGCTCCCAACTCTTGATGAGCTACATCAACCTTGAGCAACCCACACAAGTTTAACTACGTGATCACGATCAACACCACCACCCAAGGTATGTTATTCCATCTTAGAGAAGCTTTACTCCAAGTCATGAGTCAAAGCAACTCGACAAGATGTAAATACATCAATATGCTTAAATGAAAAATGGTAACCCGTGTTTGAGCTTAAACGATGAGTATGACCTATGATCAAGTGATCTCACTTGACTCCTAAGTCAATATACTCTAACATAGGTGACTTTGTCACGGACCATCTCTATATGAAGTTTTCTTGTGTTCTTTTCTGTGCTCTTGCATTCGTCTCATGCATATTTGTTTCCCCTTTCAAAAAAAACTTCATCTAGATTTATTTTCTTTTCTATTTGTTCTGTATTTCTTGCATCAAATTCATTGCAAATCTTTCAGTTAATTCCTTGCAAATCCTTGTGAGATCTTACTTGTCTAGTGAGCTGAGGTGACAAGTGTTTTCTCTGTGATGAACTCGGTCACACCGGTCTCTTTTTTTCGGTCCAACCGAATCCTTTCAGTGCAACCGAAGCATACCACTCGGTGCCACCGATTTCACTACAGGAAAAATATTTTGCCATTTATTCCTGCATTACCTTTGATCCAGCTCCACTCAATGAATCTTGTCCTCTACAAGCATCACATTTACCTTGCTGCTTTGTTCTGTGACTCAAGGACCAAACCCATTCATGACAAATTCCAGAAGACCCTTCTTGGAAATTGATGTCAAAGGAGGAGAGAGAGATCACATCAAAGCTTAATCATATCTCTAGGGGGAGAGAATACTCAAGGAGAGAGTAATCTTCAAGGATCCCAGATGCTTGGTGTTCAAGAGGAGAGATGCCACATGTCTTCTGGAGGGGAAAGACATGTTCATATGTGCTTATTTGCATTAGCTCTGTTCATTTGTTTCTTTGAGCTCTGATTTTCCGTTCCCTATCTTCTCCCAGTATCCCATGCTAGATTCAGGGGGAGCAAGGCTTCTAAGGGAAAGAAATTCTTTAAATTCATTGCACATCTTTACCTTTGGGGACATGTCTATGTTAAATGTGGTACTTGGTACTCACTCTCTACATGTCATCCCAGTCTTGGTACTCTTGTGGTTTCTTTATGTTTGCTCTGGCTAGTAGGTGCATCTGTGTTATCTAACCTTATTTTCACAGGTTCATTCCATCCTAAGACAACTCAAGACCACAAGGTAAGTATATGCATCACAGTAATGTGTATGAGAAAATCTTGCTGATGTACATACTGTTTGCAAGAAGGACTCATGAGCATGAAGGTACATTTCTCATATTCACATCTTTTGCTCTGATGCATATAGCTAAGATACATGTAACACATTGCCTACTCTGTCATGTTTATGCACTCACATGCTTCTATATTCCACATTCACATGATTGCATACATGTAGGGGGAGCCTATGCTTGTTACATGTCTTTCCAAAGCTTTACTTGCTATTCTCTATATCCTTATCTAAAGCTTTGATGTATGTTGTCATCAATTACCAAAAAGGGAGAGATTAAAAGCACAAGTGCTCCCTGGGTGATTTTGGTAATTAATGTCAACATATCTCTTGTTGGACCAACACCTTTACCTAGTATGTTTCAGACCAGTTCAACAATGGAGTGACATGGACTAGAGGATGTGGAACCCCTTCAAGATGCTAAGGACAAAGGATTGGCTCAAGCTCCAAGAACAAGACTCTACATTTTCTATTTTAGTGATCCAAGATCACATTGAGTCTATAGGAAAAGCCAATACTATCAAGAGGGGATGAGGTGTTGCTTAATGGCTTGCTTGCTCAAAGTGCTTAGTGATATGCTCCAAAGCCCTCAACTACTTTCTCACGTCCACATATGTCCTAAACCCAAGAGTCTAACTCGGCCCTACTAATTCTTTTTATCTGGCGCCACCAAGTTCAGATGTCTTAGCCACTGCCACAAACCCTAGGCAAATCGGTCTCACCGATAGGGATCTCGGTCTCACCGAGATGGGATTGTAATCTCTCTGTGTATTTCCATTACCAAAATCGGTCTCACCGAGTTTGAGTAATCGGTACTACCGAGATTATAATGCAAACTCTCTGTTCCTCTTCGTAACATTTTGGTCCAACCGAGATGAGCGAATCGGTCCCACCGGGTTTGCCGGACCAACTCTTTGGTTAGCTTATTACCAAAATCGGTCCTACCGAGTTTGTGTAATCAGTCTCACCGAGATTACGTTTTGCCCTAACCCTAACCATATCGGTCCTACCGAGTTGCATGTCGGTCCCACCGAAAATCCTAACGGTCACTAGATTTGCTGAATCGGTCCGAACGAGTTTCTCAATTCGGTCCCACCGAGATTGGCAAGTTGTGTGTAACGGTTAGATTTTGTGTGGAGGCTATATATACCCCTCCACCCACTCTTCATTCGTGAAGAGAGCCATCAGAACGTGCCTACACTTCCAGCATACATTTTCTGAGAGAGAACCACTACACTTGTGTTGAGGCCAAGATATTCCATTCCTACCATATGAATCTTGATCTCTAGCCTTCCCCAAGTTGCTTTCCACTCAAATCTTCTTTCCACCAAATTCAAATCCTGTGATAGAGAGTTGAGTGTTGGGGAGACTATCATTTGAAGCACAAGAGCAAGGAGTTTATCATCAACACACCATTTGTTACTTCTTGGAGAGTGGTGTCTCCTAGATTGGCTAGGTGTCACTTGGGAGCCTCCGACAAGATTGTGGAGTTGAACCAAGGAGTTTGTAAGGGCAAGGAGATCGCCTACTTCGTGAAGATCTACCGCTAGTGAGGCAAGTCCTTCGTGGGCGACGGCCATGGTGGGATAGACAAGGTTGCTTCTTCGTGGACCCTTCGTGGGTGGAGCCCTTCGTGGACTCACGCAACCGTTACCCTTCGTGGGTTGAAGTCTCCATCAACGTGGATGTACGATAGCACCACCTATCGGAACCACGACAAAAACATCTGTGTCTCCAATTGCGTTTGAATTCTCCAATCCCATCCCTTTACATTCTTGCAAGTTGCATGCTTTACTTTCCGCTGCTCATATACTCTTTGCATGCTTGCTTGATATGTATTGTGAGTGTTAAACTTGTGCCTAAACTTCACTCCAACTTAAAGAAGTTAAAAACTGCAACTTTTGGTACTTAGTGTCTAATCACCCCCCCCCCCCCTCTAGACACCTCTTCTCGATCCTTTCACCCGGTAACGGCGCCAGAAAAGAGTCTTGATGACCCACAAGTTTAGGGGATCAAGCATACTCATTTTGATAGTAAGAGTGTCAAACCCAACGAGGAGCAGAAGGAAATGACAAGTGGTTTTTAGCAAGGTATTTTCTGCAAGCACTGAAATAGTCGGTAACAGGTAGTTTAATAGCTAGATAATTTGTAACGAACAAGTAACGATAACAGTAATGGTAAATAAAGTGCAGCAAGGTAGCCCAATCCTTTTTGTGGCAAAGGACATGCCAAAACGGTCTTTTATAATAGACAAAGTATTCCTGAGGGTACACAGGAATTTCATCTAGTCACTTTCATCATGTTGGTTTGATTTGCGTTTGCTACTTTGATAATTTGATATGTGGGTGGACCGGTGCTTGGGTGTTGTTCTTACTTGAACAAACCTCCCACTTATGATTAATCCCCTTGCAAGCATTCGCAATTACGAGAGAAGTATTAAGAGAAAATCTAACCATACCATGAAACATTTGGATCCAAATCGGTTGCTTACAAAGTAGCACATAAAGTAGGGTTTAAGCTTCTGTCACTCTAGCAACCCATCATCTAATAACTAATCCACGATGTATTCCCTCGTCCCAAATATGGTGAAGTGCCATGTAGTCGATGTTCACATGACACCACTAAGGGAATCACAACATATGTATCATCAAAATATCAAACACATATCAAGTTCACATGATTACTTGCAACATGACTTCTCTCGTGACCTCAAGAACTAAAGTAACTACTCACAAATGATATTCATTCTCAAGATTAGAGGGGTATTAAATAGCATAATGGATCTAAACATATAATCTTCCGCCAAATAAACCATATAGTAATCAACTACAAGATGTAATTAACACTACTAGTCACCCACAGGTACCAATCTGAGGTTCCAGTACAAAGGTGGAACACAAGAGATGAACTAGGGTTTGAGAGGAGATGGTGTTGTTGAAGATGTTGATGGAGATTGGCCTCCCAAAGATGAGAGGGTTGTTAGTGATGACGATGGCTTCAATTTCCTCCTCCGGGAGGGAAGTTCCCCTGGCGGAATCGCTCCGCCGGAGGGCAGAAGTGCTCCTGCCCAAGTTCCGCTTCGAGATGGCGGCGCTACGTCCCGAAAGTCCTCTCCTTATTTATTATAGGTCAGACTTATATACCAGAAGATGGGCACCAGAGGTGGGCTGGGCTGACCACAACCCACCAGGGTGCGCCCGGGGGCTTGGCGCGCCCTGGTGTCTTGTGGTCACCAGGTGCCCCCCTGGTAGTTATTTGCTCCAGTATTTTTCATATATTCCAAAATAATTCTCCATGAAGTTTCAGCTTATTTGGAGTTGTGCAGAATAGGTATCTCTGGCGTAGCTTTTTCAAGTCTAGAATTCCAGCTGCTGGCATTCCCCCTTTTTGTGTAAACCTTGCATATTATGAGAGAAAGGGCATTAGAATTACTCCATAAAGCATTATTATGCATAAAAACATAATAAATAATAGTAAGAAATCATGATGCAAAATGGACGTATCAACATACAAGCATGAAACAACAAAAACGAAGATGCAGAAATGTATACCATGTCTTTGATGCTGAGGCCACTCAATAGACGACCTTCGATGCTCTCAAGGGTGGCACAAAACTTGTTTCACTCTTTGTCGGCGTTCTGGGAACGGGGGTCCCTAGACTTGCCTGCCTGCGGTGTGGCTCAAAGGGGGCCCAGCACGGCCCATCTTCATCAACACAAGCTCAAGACCCTCGCGAGGGGCCAAGCCTCGCGGGGCGGACGACAAGGAGCTTCCTCAGGCACGGCCTCATCAGGCTGGCTCACGAGGAGGCGGAGAGCTCAAGGCAGGGTACCTCGCGAGGGGCCAAGCCTCGCGGGGTGGACGACAAGGAGCTTCCTCAGGCACGGCCTCATCAGGCTGGCTCACGAGGAGGCGGAGAGCTCAAGGCGGGGTACCTCGCGAGGTGCCCATGACGCAAGCCATGACGACCAAGGGCGCCAGTCGGGCGCCAGCCCGCGCAGTGTCCTCCTTTCCTCTTTGGTGCAAAGGGAGCAAGCGCAGGCGAGAGCATCAAGCAAAGGCATCCATTTCGGTGCAACAAGACCAAGACCAGCCCAACGGCGGGGAGGAAGTCATTGTGGAGCCCAAGCAGGCGTCACCACCAGAGCCTTTGACAGGCGAGGACCAACTTTAGTCAGGATAAGTGTACCCGCTGTTCCCCTTCAAAATGGCCAATTATTGGCGCCCTTACCGCTCAATATTTGGGAAGAGGCCCAGGGCCTTTGCCTATAAATAGGACTAGCCACCACAAGGTAGAGGCATCGAGAATCCTCACCAGAAAACCAGTAGAGAGAGAGACTGAACTCCTCCTAGCAGTTCATCGCACCAGCCAAGAACAGACCCTCGTGAGGCTGTTCTTCCTTGTATTGTTCATCATCAGCCCAAGAGGCAATCCACCACACCACACACTGGAGTAGGGTATTACACCACAATGGTGGCCTGAACCGGTATAAACCCTGTGTCTCTTGTGTTGTTCTTTTCGTAGTTTAGATCCTAGTGATTCGGTGAGGAACAGGTAGGTACAAGGCGAAATCTCCGCGCGCACCCCAGTGTTCAAACCTCAAGGGTCTGCCGGAATCCGAAATCCGACATTTGGCGCGCTAGATAGGGGTGCTCCGGAATTCATCTTCCATCGCCCTATTCTTCCCTGACCGTCATATCCATGTCTGACGCTCGTCGGGCTCGCGCCGAGCGCCGAGCCGCCCTCGCTTCCCGCATCACCCAGACGGCTCCCGTCGGCGGGCGTCCTCGTCGTTCCCCGTCACCTGCCGTCAACGCCGCCACCGGCCCGGCGGGGAACGAGCAGCAAGCATCATCCTAGCACCCGTCCATGAGGCAAGACGGCCGCATCGCTACACCCACGGTCACCCCTGCTGGTTCTTCGTCCCGCACGCCCCGCGCGGCCATGGAGGCTCGAGTTGCACTCATCGCGACAAACGAGCTCCTGCGCTACCGCCCAATCGACGACGTCTACGAAGAGTGGCTCGACCGAGTCGCTGAACTCGTCCGCACCACTGGGGGCTCCCCTGCGCCGTCCTTCTCGCTGCACCGCGCCCCGCCCTGCGCGGGCAATGAAGCTCCTGGGGTGCCTCAGCCGCCTCCCCCTCAAGAAGGCGCCTTGGCCCCAAGGCACGCGGCCCCTGGGCGGAACCCGCTCCGTCAGGCGCCAGCACGGCAAGAGCAGAGCTGCCAAGAAGTCCCTCGCCCTCGAGAAGCTGCCCGAGCGCTCCCTGCTCCGGCTCGTCCCGACCACGCTCCTGCTCCAGCACGTCAAGACCCTGCGCTGCTCCCAGCCGCAGCGCATGGGGACCCGCAGGACCAAGCTCTTCGTCACCCAAGGCCTCCCGTGGCCACAGCGGGCTGCCGTGCCTTCACCACCGAGCTGCGCACCGTCGCGTGGCCCGGCAAGTTCAAGCCAGACCTGCCCCCTCGCTACGACGGCACGGCTGACCCTGTAGAGTTCCTCCAGCTCTATGAGCTGGGCATCGAGGCTGCCAACAGAGACGAGAAGGTCATGGCGAACTGGTTTCCCATGGCGCTCAAGGACGGGGCTCGCACCTGGCTCCTGAACCTGGCCCCAGGCACGATCTCCTCCTGGGACGAGATGCGCACCCGCTTCATCGCCAACTTCCAGGGTACTCGCGACCGGCCACCCGCCGTGAGCGACATGCGCCGCATCAAGCAGCAACCAGGAGAAACCCTGTAGAAGTACATCCAGCGCTTCAACAACGCGCGCCTCAAGATTCCCAAGGTGACCGAGGAGGCCATCATCTCAGCCTTCTCTCACGGCGTGCGCGACGTCAAGATGAAGGAGGAGCTTGCAATGCATGAAGATCTGTGCACTTCCTTGGAGCTGTTCAACCTGGCGACCAAGTGCGGCAGTGCTGAGGAAGGGCGTCTCTCCCTCCTCGAGCTGCCTGCCGCAGACCCAGAAGAGAAGAAGCTCAAGGCCAAGGACGTGAAGCGCAAGGGGGCTGCCGTGCTCGCGGCAGAACCAGACACCAAGCAGGGCAGAGATCGGCCCGAATCCTCCAAGGGTAGTCGGTACTGCATGTACCACGACCTCCACACCCACAACACCAACGAATGCCAAGAGCTCCGGGCCGTGCGTGAAGGAAGGGTTGGCCGACGTCCCGACCGCAGCGACCGGGGCTACGGTCGAGGAGGAGGAAGGAATGCAGGACGCTGGGAAGACCGCGGCCCACGTCAAGGGTGGCGCGACCAACCTCGCGAGGATCGCTGGCAGGAGCCGCCTCGCGAGGGAGGCTGGAGGGATCAGCCTCGCGAGGATCGCCTGCAAGGTAACGCAGGCCTCCCTCCGCTGCCGCCGCAGCCAAGGAGAAATGAGGACCGTCATCAGGACGAGGGGGCTGGGGGCTTCCAGGAACCACGTGCGATCGCCTGCATCCTGGGCGGAGCTCAAGCCCCAGCCTCTCAGCGCATCTTCAAGTAGTTCGCCCGCGAAGTGAATGCAGTCCTCCCCAAGCTCGAGGCCACGCGCCCTCTCAGGTGGTCAGCATGCGCCATCACGTTCAGCTCAGCGGATCAGCTCAAGTGCGCAGCCACAGCCGGAGTCCTCCCGATGCTTTATTCCCCAATCATCAGCAACGTGCTGGTCACCAAGACCCTCATCGATGGCGGGGCAGGGCTCAACGTCCTGTCCGTGGAAACGTTCAACAATCTCCAAGTGCCCTACAATCAGCTTCAGCCAACCAAGCCTTTCTCCAGAGTCACCGACGGCTCCACGGTCCCGATTGGGCAGGTCCGCCTCCCTTTCACCTTCGGGGCACGCGGCAACTACCGCACCGAGCTCATCGACTTCAACGTCGCCCACATTCGCCTGCCAACACCATCCTCGGGTACCCAGCGTTAGCCAAGTTCCTGGCCGTAACCCACCACGGCTACAAAGTCCTCAAGATGCCAGGAAGTGGCGGAGTCATCACGGTACCCTACGAAGAGAGAGACACAGTGTGCTCCCTGGAGCGAGCCTTTCAGGCTACAGCACTGGAAGACCTGAATCGTGGAAGCAGGAGGCTTCCCGAGGCCGCCCCCAAGAAGAAGAAGACATCGTCCGGCCTGGCCCGTCAGGAGGCAGGCCCCTCAGGGCCCGCGCCTGCTCAGGGGGAACCTCCTTCCATCGCATAGGGAAGCGCGCCCGGCGCCCTCCACAGGCAGGGCTCGGGGGCTCTCCCCTGGAGGGCCGCCGACCTCGCCAAGGTCACGAGGGAGGCACTTGGGCACCACGTGGAGGCGTGTTTCAAAGCACGTTTCCCTCAAGAAGGAGCAAGGCAAGGAGGGCCAAACCCTCAGGAGTTCGTCAGCAAGGCCATTCAGGAGCTACAGGAGTCAAGAGTCATGAGAGGCAGCCGCCGCTTACCCGCTGTGGCCCCCCATCCAGGCGAGGATGGTGGGCTGCGCGTCTGCATCGACATACCAGGGCTCAACCGAGCCACGTCTCAGGAGCGCCTCTGGCCTTCGCAAGTGGGACGCTGCGAGGGTCCGCCCCACAGCTACGTTCGCATGCCTTATGGCTTGCCAAACGCGGCTGCCGCGTACCAGCACCTCATGAGGGCCATCCTGGAGGCTCAAGAGGTCAGGCGTTCCGCAGCCCTGGTGGAGATGGAGATGGTCCGCGAGGAGCCACCAGCGCCTCCGGAGCCTCACGAGGCCCCAGGGGCTGGGGGCTCGTGAGGATCAGCTCCCGTAGCCCACTGAGTCTGCTACATCAACACCCCTCCGTCTTCAGCATCATCAGGTGACATCTTTCAAGTTTCATTTCCAGCTGGGAGCGCCCTCAGGGCCGCATTATTCCCAGGCCGCGTGGGTCCGTCCCTGCGGCGTGTATCCCTTTTATTTCATGTTCTTAGCTTATTCTGCTGGGGGCGCCCCTCGGGCTGCATTATCCCCAAGCCGCTCGGGTCAGACCCAGTGGCATGTCCCCCTTTTTGCATTTTTCTTAGGGCCATGCTTTCGACCCATCATGCTTGTTATTTGGTGCCTGTCCGTGGCACCTTTTCTCCCTGGATGGCGAAAGCTTGCGCGTTAAAGGGGGGTGCCTGAGCATCGCGACTCAGGGCTCCTACCGGCTCTCCAGCCCTCACCCTCTGTTTTGTCCATGGCATCGCGACCAGGCATACCAGCGACGGCTGAGACCAGCTCGAGGGCCGGGACCCGAGGACGTAGAGTTTCGACATCTAACCAAGCTTGCGCATTAAAGGGGGGTGCCTGAGCATCGCGACTCAGGGATCCTACCAGCTCTCCAGCCCTCACCCTCTGGTCTTGTCCATGGCATCGCGACCTGGCATACCAACGACGGCTGAGACCAGCTCGAGGGTCGGGACCCGAGGACATAGAGTTTCGACATCTAACCCAGCTTGCGCGTTAAAGGGGGGTGCCTGAGTATCGCGACTCAGAGCTCCTACCGGCTCTCCAGCCCTCACCCTCTGGTTTTGTCCATGGCATCGCGACCTGGCATACCAGCGATGGCTGGGACCAGCTCGAGAGCCGGGACCCGAAGACGTAGAGCACCGGCATCTAGCCAAATTTGCAGGAACACATCCCAAGATAAGGCCCAGAGCCAGGCGCAACCCGCCTTGAGGTAGGGCCCCGTGAGTCCCGCGCTGGCTCACGAGTGCCCAGATACACCTCGTCAAGCCCTACCGTGCCAGCCACGTGTTAGGGCGGGGTTGTACACGCCCCGGGGGCTCCTCCCGGAGGGGAGCCCCCTCCCACGCACCAGTGGAAGCACCATGCTCCGCGCTGGCTGACGACACTGCCGAGGAGCGGCTATGCCCGTACACATACGGAAGCGCTATGCTCCGCGCTGGTGATAAACAACTGAGGGTGGCCCCCGGGCCGCATCAACCTCATGGAGCCCAGAGCTCAGTGTCTAGCCTCATCGCAACGCCTCCCCTCAGGAGTGCCGCGCGAGGGGGCTGGGCACGGGGGCTGCGCCTGGGTCACGCCCAGATGCACACCACCCAGCCAGGCCCCCCGGGCCTGGTTCGTCGCACGTCCCTCCCTGAGCGGAGCCAAGGTACGAAGGCCGTTTGAGCGTCAAGGGGGACTCCTGAGCATCGCGACTCAGGAGCCTAACTGGTCACGTAGCCCCTCACTCCTTAGTTCCGAAAGGCTAATGGCGGTTGAGGTATGCGCGGGGCCGGGCTCTACAGACGTAGAACGGTAGATCCACCCACATCTCACCTCCCTACTTGCTGTTCGAGCGCCAAGGGGGACTCCTGAGCATCGCGACTCGGGAGTCTAACTTGTCACATAGCCCCTCACTCCTTGGTCCCGTCCTGGTTTCCGGTCGGGGCTAACGGCGGTGAGGTATGCGCGGGGCCGGGCTCTGTCGGCGTAGAACATAAGCAAGTAGGAAGGAAATAGCGCAAATTTCAAGGAATTCAAAAGCAAATATTACAGTCCATACTATTATCACAGCACCAAATGCAAGTTTTAACGCCTCCCCGAGGCATGGTACATGTGCAGGAACTAAAAGCAGGACGGGAGCCACAACGGAGTCACTTGCCGGCGGTGGAGCTGCGCGGAGCGGGTTCGCCTTGTGGAGCTGCAGCGCTGGCAGCGCTCTGCTTTGGCCTGGTGCTGAAGGCCCGGAACTTCCCCAGCAGCGCCTCCGCTCGACCCTTCATGGCCTCAGCAGCGGCAGCGGCATGCTCGCCGCTCGGTGGCTCCAGCAGGCTGTCGAGGTCGACGTTGGGGTCGCGAAGATAGATGTGGGTGAAGACCCGCGTCAGCGCCGCAGAAGACAAGACGTGTGCCTCGGCCTCAGCCGTAGGGCCAAGGCCAAGGGTGACATCTTCAAGAGCACGAACCAGGAAGGGAAGCAGCTTGGCGGGGCCGTCCTCCTTGCCGGCCAGCGGGCTCTCCAGGCCGCTCTCATAAAGCGTCTTCAGTGAAGTGCAAGCCTTCTCCTCCATCTCCGCAAAGGCCACGCGATCCTCGGCAAGAACCCGTGCCTTGCCATCCAGCTCAACCTTCCTCGCCTCCAGCTCTTGCTCCAGCGCGCCTAGGTGGTCACGGCGCTTCTTGAGCTTGGCGTCCCGGTCCTTGACGGCCGCCTCGCGAGCCTTCATGCCTTCCTCCTGCTCTTGGCAAAGGCGGGTCTCCTCGGCGAGCCGGTCCTGCAGGCCCTTCAGCTCGCTCTCCAGCGCCTCGCAGCGACCTTGGACATTAACCACCTCCCCCAAGGCGGCGTCGCAGGCAGCCTTCGCCCCAAGGACGGCCTGCTTCTCCTCGTCGCAGGCCGTCGAGGCCTGGACCAGCGCTGCCCGAATCGAAGCATCGGAGCGAATCCAGCCAGAAGCTAGCTCCAAGCGCCCGGCCACTAAACGAGGATCGGCGCTCAGAAGATCCTGCCGCAGACGGTCCAGATCGGCAGCAGCACGATCCAGAATAATAGGAGGAGTCGGGGAAACAGCAGTCGATGGAGTAGGAGGAGAAGACGGCAGCGTGATCACAGTATCCTGAGGCGGAGCCTGCTGCGCCCCAACGGCTGTGGCGGCGGCATCAGGCAGGGGCACCTCGGGAGTCGCTTGGGCCATGGGGGCTGAGCTCGCCCCAACCGGCTCAGCCAGGCCTCGCGAGGACGCCCGGGCAGGAGAGGCCCGTGCGTCACGGTCATCTTCTTTCGCGGGCAGAGGCGCTGCCACGGATGGGACCTCAGGAGCTCCCTTCGGCTTCTTTGCCGCGGGCGCCATCCTAGCCGGGAGATACGAACGTCAAGCCTCGGCAACGAAACAAGAAACAAGACAGGAATCAAGCACTTACAGGTCGTCGCTCGCGGGCTCGAGCAGCCTCCGGCCGTACTTGAAGCCCGAGAGCCGGCTGCAAGGATCAGCCTCAAGGAGCTCGGGTGGAGGAGGTGCGCCTGCGGATCGCCTCGGGGCTGGGGCAGACCCGCGGGGGATCAGCCCGGTCCGGTCCTTCTTCGGGATCGGGGGCAGGCTCCCGCCACCCTGCTCGTCATCATCCTCGTCGTCATCACTTAGACAGAGGCGGATAGCGCGGGTCCTGCGCCGAAGAGGGGGAGCCCTTGACTCTGCCTCGGAGTCAGCCCCCTTTTCCCGCTCCCCTTCCTCCTTCTCTTCGCTGGAGTCTTTGGAGGACACGTCCACCGGGTCCTCGGGAGCCTCCGCAGGCACGGGCCCGTCCCCGTTGAAGACGGGCATGGACCCCACTACCTGCTCCCAGTCCTCACGGAGGAACAGGGGCGTAGGAGCGCCCTCCAACCTCGCCACGTCGCCCCCGACCAAAGAGTGGAGAACCGCAGCCAGATCCTCATCGGCCAAGACCGCGGGGCTCGGGTGGGGCCTCCACATGGGAAGTGAGTACTGACAAAGCGGAGCCAGCTGATGCTCCAAGAACTCCCTCAGCGGCGATGCGCCAGTCAGCTTCGCCGCCGCCATGCTGGCCGGCCTCAGATCCGCGTCCATCTTCTCCAACACCAGCCTTGCGCGGGGGTCCACAAGCTCCACTCGAGACCAGTCGTCGGAGCTTGAGGGGTGCCCCGTGGGCAAGATCAGCCGGGGGTGGATGCGCCCAACATCTACCAAGACCCACTTGCTCCTGAAGCCCTCAATCCTTTTCTCGGGGTTCGAAATGGGCGATGGAGCTGCCGTACGTGACGAAGCTCGCACACGCAGAGACGGAACCACGAGAGGTCCAGAGGGAGAAGTAGTGGCGCAGCAAGGCCACTGAGGGCTTCACCCCTACGTGAGCCTCGCAATAGTAGGCGAAGATTACCAGAAGAAGGACAGAGTTGGGGTGGAGGTGCAGAGCTTGAAGGTTATAATGGCGGAGGATAGAGAAGAAGAACTCAGAAAAGGGAGGCACCAAACCGGCGACAATGGCGCTCATGAAGAGCGGATAGAAGGTGCTCCCTTGGCCCTCAGGGAGAGCAGAGCCGGCCTTGAACACCTTCGCCCCGTCGATGCCCTACGCCGCCGCCATCTGGCGCACCCGGGCAAGGCTCGCCTCCGACACGTTCGGCGAGTCCAAGGCGGACGAATACCAAGCTCCGGCCGGGGCCTGGCGAGGCGCCATGTCTGGCTAGGGCGCACGGACGGAGTAGATCTGAAGATTTCGAAGGCAGGAAGGAGAGGCGCAAGAAAGGGGATCTGAGTTGCAACTTGAGAAAGCAAAGGAGGCAAAGGACAGATGTCGCTCCTTTATCAACTCGCGCGGTTGCAGAGACGCCCATATCCAATCAACCGCCACGCGGTGCCCAAGGCCGCAGGCTGTTAGGGCCCGCGACGCTTCGCACTTGCCCTTTCGCCTCTCTGCTCGACCAAGTCCGGGCGCGCCTTGGGCCCGGGGGCTACTGTTGGCGTTCTGGGAACGGGGGTCCCCAGACTTGCCTGCCTGCGGCCTGCGGCGTGGCTCAAAGGGGGCCCAGCACGGCCCATCTTCATCAACACAAGCTCAAGACCCTCGCGAGGGGCCAAGCCTCGCGGGGCGGACGACAAGGAGCTTCCTCAGGCACGGCCTCATCAGGTTGGCTCACGAGGAGGCAGATAGTTCAAGGCGGGGTACCTCGCGAGGTGCCCATGACGCAAGCCATGACGACCAAGGGCGCCAGTCGGGCGCCCGCCCGCGCAGTGTCCTCCTTTCCTCTTTGGTGCAAAGGGAGCAAGCGCAGGCGAGAGCATCAAGCAAAGGCATCCATTTCGGTGCAACAAGACCAAGACCAGCCCAACGGCGGGGAGGAAGTCATTGTGGAGCCCAAGCAGGCGTCACCACCAGAGCCTTTGACTGGCGTGGACCAACTTTAGTCAGGATAAGTGTACCCGCTGTTCCCCTTCAAAATGGCCAATTGTTGGCGCCCTTCCGCTCAATATTTGGGAAGAGGCCCAGGGCCTTTGCCTATAAATAGGACTACCACCACAAGGTAGAGGCATAGAGAATCCTCACCAGAAAACCAGTAGAGAGAGAGAGAGAGACTGAACTACTCCTAGCAGTTCATCGCACCAGCCAAGAACAGACCCTCGCGAGGCTGTTCTTCCTTGTATTGTTCATCATCAGCCCAAGAGGCAATCCACCACACCACACACTGGAGTAGGGTATTACACCACAATGGTGGCCTGAACCAGTATAAACCCTGTGTCTCTTGTGTTGTTCTTTTCGTAGTTTAGATCCTAGCGATTCGGTGAGGAACAGGTGGGTAGAAGGCGAAATCTCCGCGTGCACCCCAGTGTTCGAACCTCAAGGGTCTGCCGGAACCCGAAATCCGACACTCTTGTTGTATGACCCTCCAACAATTCGAGAGGGACACCCACCCACGCTTGCTCTCCATCTTGTACATAGCGAACTTATTGCGTTCATGAAATTGGCGATGAACTCTTATCCAAAAGGTTGATACCTTTTGCTTGGCGCCAATCTTGGGGTATTATCCAATTTCCCTCCAACATTCACAAAGGAGTTTGTCCTCATCCTTTGTGTATGCCTTTGTCTGAATGTTTTGGTGCTTCTTTTTGCATTGGCTTTGGAGGTGAGCTCATCGACAAACAAAGGCTCCCCCTCAATGTCCACTTCATATTCTTCTTCTTCCTTGGAGGTGGGCTTGCGAGAAAGTGTTTCCCATGTGAAAGTGCAGGTTTACTCTCAAAGGGGGGTGAATGGGAGATTTTTAGAAATTCATCAAACTCAGATGAATTTGACGAAGATCAGAATGAAGAAATAGAAACGCAAGGCAACTAATTCATCACAGTAATGGAAAGCATGCATACAAGATACATATGAGTGAAGAACATGCGATCATACAAGCGTACAAGCGTGAGGAAGATGAACTGAAGAAATGAAAAACGACATGATGAAAGTCTTTAGAAGGTAGATCACAAATTCTTCAGCAGCGGAATAACGTAAAGGTAAGGTGGTGAATCTGAAACCAAGTGGGCTCGGTGAAGACACATCGATTTGGTAGACACATCGAGGCGACTGAGATGAACTCAGAGGACACTTAGTCCTCGTCATATTCCTCTTGATCCAAGGTCACTTAGACCTCGCCCAATCACTCGTGGCAAGTCTTCAAGATAGACTTTCAAAACCTTCATAGACTTGTTCACCGACACACCACAATGACTCTTGGGTGCTCAGAACATGACGGCTAACCGTCTGGAAGAATGACAGTCTTCAAAGGTAACATGTGTTGGTTCACATAGATCAATCTCTTCAGTGATGCTCAATCACTTTCGCTCTGGTTGGGTTTTTCCTCACTTGTGATTCTCTTAAAGTCATCAGAGGATGGGTTGCTCTCAAATGACAAGTGTCAAGTGTTGAAAATATACCCTAGAGGCAATAATACTTGCATTATTATATTTCCATATTCATAATTATACAGTTTATATTTCATGTTATAATTGCTATGATCCTGGAATATGTGATTCGGTGGAAAACTCATATGTACGTGTGGAATAATAAATAGATAAATAAAAGGTTCCTAGTCTTAACTCTTGTACTAGATAAAGTGTTGTTGGTGATCACATTTTCCAGATCTTAGGATATCGTTTAAAGTGTTAAACGATTGTCCTAAAACAACTTTGAGATTATGATGTTGGAAGAACAATCATATTGAATCAACCCAAACTTGTTTGTTGTGAATTGAATTAATATCATCAGTATTCAATTGTAATAACATGAAGTGTTAACGTGTGATTTTTCTCCTTAGACCATGAGAGTATCACAGTCACTTCTTACCGTACAATGGGCTTTGGGGTTGCTCAAACGTCACCTGTAACACGGTGATCATAATGACAACTTACATGTTTGTCGGAAAGTTTTACAAGTGACCGGATAGCTCGAGAGTGGGATTTGCTCCTCCAATGATGGAGAGATATTCTTAGGTCCCTCTCGGTGTGATGGCATCAACCATAGTCTAGACATACACACATGACTTTGTGATGTCTACTACACAGCTTACTCTTGTAGACTCGTGTTGGGACTCCAAGCGTAGAGTTTTGTAGGACAGTAGCAATTTTCCATCAAGCTGATGACCTAAGGTTTATCAATCTGTGGGAGGCGTAGGATGAAGATAGTCTCTCTCAAACAACCATGCAATCAAATACAAGAAATCTCTTGCGTCCCCAACACACCCAATACAATGGCAAATTGTATAGGTGTACTAGTTCGGCGAAGATATGGTGATACAAGTGTAGTATGGATAGTAGATATATGTTTTTCTAATATGAAAATATAAAAACAGCAAGGTAGCAAATAGCAAAAGTGAGCACAAACGGTATTGCAATGCTTAGAAACAAGGCCTAGGGTTCATACTTTCATAAGTGCAATATCTCATAGGTGCGCACAATTGAATCATATAACAATCCCTCAATGTGCGACAAAGAATCACTCAAAAGTTCTTATCTAGCGGAGAACATAAAATTGTTGTAGGATACGAAACTATCTCAAAGTTATTTTTTCCGATCAATCTATTGAGCCATCCCTATAAGTGTCACAAACAACCCTAGAGTTTGTACTAAAATAACACCATATGATACGCATCAACCAACTCTAATGTCACCTAGATACTCCAATGTCACCACAAGTATCCGTGAGTTGATCATTCGATATGCATCAAATAACTTCAGATTCAAAATATTCAATCCAATACAAAGAACTTCAAAGAGTGCCCCAAGGTTTCTACCGGAGAAAGAAGGACGAAAACATGTATCAACCCCTATGCATAGATTACCCCAATGTCACGATAATCCGCAAGTTGAATACCAAAACATATATCAACTGAATCAATAGAACATCCCATTGTCACCATGGGTATCCATATGCAAGACATACATCAAGTGTTCTCAAATCCAAAAACTATTCAATATGGTAATAGTGAAACCTCAAAGGTAAAAACTCAATTCGTCACAAAAGATAGAGAGGGAGAAACACCCTATTAACAAAGCTCGCGGTACATCAAGATCGTGCCAAATCAAGAACACAAGAGAGGGAGGGAGGGAGAGATAGATCAAACACATAGCTACTGGTACATACCCCCAGCCCTGAGGTTGAACTACTCACTCCTCGTCATGGAGACCTCTGAGAGGATGAAGTTGGCCTCCGGTGATGATTTCCTCCTCCATCATGGTGCCAGAATAGGACTCCAGATGAGATCACTTTGGTATTGAGGCTTGCAGCGACAGAGCGGAAGTTCTAGGTCAGCTTCTGGGGTTTTCTGAATTTATAGGAATTTTTTGCGCCGGTTTCACGTCAAGGGGACCCACGAGAAAGAGACAAGCTCGGTAGGCCCTCCCTACCCCCCTAGGGCGCGCCTACCAGGCTTGTCACATCCTCGTGGCTATTTTGGTCCTTCCACGAAGCTTCGGCGGTCTCTTTTGGTCCATAAAAAATCACCATAAATTTTCAGCCCATTCCAAGAACTTTTATTTCTACACAAAAAACAACACCACGGTAGTTCTGCTGAAAAAGGCGTCAGTCTGGGTTAGTTCCGTTCAAATCATACCAAACCCATATAACATTATTGTAAACATGGCATGAATAATTCATAAATTATATATGCTTTGGAAACGTACCAGCATTCCCAAGCTTAATTCATGTCCGTCCTGGAGTAGGTAAATGATAAAAGAAATAATTTAGGAAGTGTGAATGCTACCATAGTGCTTAAGTTTTATCAATGACAATTTTAATCACTTTTTCTAGCATCATAACAACAAGTTTTCTCAAAAATTCATCATGATAAAGTAGCAATCAATTCACATGTTATGGTTCAAACAATGCATTCTCTTGAAGCTAAACAATCTATGTTCTTAGTCACCAAGCAATTGTAATTCAACTCATTTTCAACAAAGTCTAAGTAAGAGCTCCACATACCCAATTAACATATAGTCTTCTATGATTGTTATTACTCAAAGCATATTTTTAGAACAAATGCCATCCATCGAACATAGTGAAAGATAGGGGCTTAATGTTTCGCCTCCCAACTTATTTATCATAAATATAATTGTCAACAATAATAATTCATGATCAAATATATTTGAATGGCTATATGTGATTGGATCTTTCCCCACCACATGATGCTTGCCAATTAGAGAGTAGGATGGAATAAGAAATTGACTCGACAAAAATAAAATCAACAGAAAAAGTAAAAGATAAGCCTTCACAAAGGGAGGCATGGATTTGCAAAGGTGCGAGAGCTCATTACTGGAAACAGAGATGAATACATTTTGAGTGGTGTGCCTTTCCTCTCAACGCCACGACCAAGGATTCTTAATATCTTCCAAGGTAAACACATTATCGGCAGTTCCCAAGCAAAAGGGTAAAGTTTACCCCCTCCCCCCCCTCAACCATTCAAACACAAGGCATGGCTAGCCGAATCCACGGGTGTCCTCCATACAATCAACTTTCCGGGGGAGTTTGTTTCATTATATATTTTTTTCATTTTGATTACAGGACTGGGCATCCTGATTACCAGCCTCTCTCATGCAATGACAAGAGAGTAAACACTCATCGTGAGAATAATCCGCTTAACATGGAAGATATTGACCACCCCCTATTGCTCCATGAGCGGTACGGACATACAAAACAAATGATTATCTGAAGATTTAGCGATGGTACATGCAAATTTACTTGGAACAACACGGTAATACCATATATAGGTATATATGGTGGATACTCATGGAAGAAACTTGGCTCAAGGATTTTGGATGCACAAGCAGTATTCCCTCTTAGTGCGGAAAATTTGTCTACCATGAAAAAGATTCTAAACAAGCACCACATGTTGGAGGATCCATAACAATATAACTTCGACGCAAATATACCCAACCATAACTCATTATGTTGTCTTCCTTGTCTAATTTCAACTAATTTTCTCAAGTTTGAAAATAATTAATGGGTATTCACAATCATAAAAGATGCCCAAGATAATATATTTGTATGTGAAAGTTCTCTTTCTTATACTAATCATTCATGAATTGCTTGTACGACCAATATTGTGATTGTCAAACTTCAATAGATTTTACTCTATAAACCCAATGTGAAACTACTACTATACATGATATAAGTATATGAGGCACATATAATTTTAATTTTGTGATATTCAATTCATTCAACAATTTACTCTTACGATATATATGTGAAGCACAAGAGTAAATGACAAATTACTCCAAAAAGATATAAGTGAAAAATCAAATTAGTAGTTAAATAATTAAGTAGCTATGTGAGGACTTTCTCTTACTTCAATTTTTTTAGATCTTAAGTATTTTATTCAAACAACAAACAAAGCAAAATAAAATGACATTGCAAGAATAACACATCTCAAGCGAAGAAGCAAAATTATCATAACACATCTCCATCCAAGCCCAACCACACCTTCTATTCCAATTAAATCTTCATTTTCCTATTAAAGGAATAATCCTTTTGCCTTAGGTTGTAAAGGAACATGTATTTCTGCCTTGCAAATAATTCCCACAAAATTATCATAAATCCGTTGACTCATCTGAACATTGGATATGTAAAAATATTCAAGATCCAATGCTCACGGTGAGCAAACCATCTTATTTTTGTTTCTGGACATATTTTGAGGTTGTGAAGCAACTGTATTTTAAGTATCCGTCCACCACGCACTGTGCCATGTGATGATGCTGGTCACGTCTTTTATGTTGGGCAATACATGTAAGAATTTGGATTGCAACATCCTCGTTAAGTTTTTCTAAAACATCACATGTGTTTCAAAAGTACTTTCCACAACAATACCTGTGTTGCAAAAAGGTGAATACTGCAAACAGAAATTATGCAACATCACTTATGTTGCAAAAAAATCTACAGCAAAACTTTGTTGCAAAAAAAATTCTACAACAATACGTGTGTTGCAAAAAAACTCTGCAACAAGACCTGTGTTGCAAAAAAGTCCGCAACACAACCAATGTCCCAAATGTTTCTGCAACAAGATCTCTGTTGCGAAGTACAGAAATACATCCACCCGTTAGATTGCGTCAGATTCGACGGCTCGCAAGGCGGAGGATCTTTTTAAAAGATCCGTTGACCGGCGCGTAGCAGCCCCTCCCCCCTAATTTTATATTGCTTTTATAATTCTCGAAATTAATCCAGGCCCTAAACCTACCTATATCTTTTGAGCATGCCAAAATTCACATCATTTTAATAAAAATCAATTAACTCTTTATATTCAAACTCGATTAACCTTTTTTGGGTTGATGATTTTTTTTCAAAATCGATGAACTGTTTTTCAAAATCTGTGAAATTTTTAAAATTTTTGATGAACTTTTTTCAAGATTCGTGAACTTCCGTGAAAATTTTTGAATTCTAGAATTTTTTTGTTTTTGCGATTTTTTTTCAATTTTTCAAATGCACTCGAGCAAACCAGGGGAAAATAAATTGTGAGATCTACAAGGGCCGGCACAACAGAGTTGGCACCTGGGCGCCACGGAGCTTCCCTGGCGCCTGAAACGCCAAATAGGACCTTCCCCTAGGAAAATCCTATATGCCGCTCGCTGTGGCAAACTGTCGACCAAACGCACAGTCGAGAGAGGCGAGTGGTCTTGGATGGGCCAGCCTATTTTAACATACCATAGCGCATGTTTCCACCGGTTTTGGGAACATTCTAGAAGGCCCTGGACCAGTTTTTTCTTTATAGTTTCTTATGATTTTTCCCTCTCTCATTTTTATCTTTCATTTTTTCTTTCCCTGTTTCTGTTTCTGTTTCCTTTTATCATTTACTTTTACATTTTGTTTTTTGTTTATCGTTTCTCATTTTCTTTTCTTTTTATTTTTCGTATAAAAATGTTCAAGTTTTAAATCTCCAAATTAAAAAAATCATTTTATTTTTCGTATAAAAATGTTCAAGTTTTAAATTTCCAAATTTAAAAGAATGTTCACATTTTCAAATATTGTTCATAAATTCAAAAAAGTGTACGCATTTTTTAAATATTGTTCAGTAATTTCGAAAATTGTTTGTGTTTTTCAAAAATTGTTCATTGTTTCACCTTAACATTTCACAACTTTTATTTCAAGATTTCGGAAAATGTTTCCATTGTAGAACTTGTTTGCAAAATGAAAAAATGTTTGTGTCTTCAGTTTTTTGGGGGAGTTTGAAAAATGTTCCCCTTTTCCAAAATTTGTTCAGAAATTTGATAAAATGTTATGAATTTTTAAAAACCTTCATATTTTTCAAATTTTGTTCATAAATTCAAAAAAATCATACTTATCCAGTATTGTTCAGGAATTTAAAAAATTGTTCGTGTTTTTCAAAATTTGATCACACTTTTTTCTTTAAAATGTAAATTTTTTGTAAGATTTTATGAAATGTGTCCCTTTGAAAAATTGTTTGGGAATTGAAAAAAATATGTTCGTGCCTTCAATTTTTGTTGGGAATTTGAAAAAATATTACAGTTTTTCAGAAATTTGAAAACATATTCATGCTTTTCAAATTTATTTTGGAGATGGAAAAATGGTTTGACAATTTTAAAAAATGTTCGTATTGGATTTTTTGGGATTTTAAAAAATGTTCCTCTTTTGAAACGATGTTCGCTTTGGAATTTTTGGATATTTTTTTATTTTGGCAATAAATTTGAAAAGTGATCCCGTTTCGTAAAGCATTCACTTTTTTCAAAAAATGTTTTCCGTGGGAAATTTCAGAAATATTCCGGGCTGTGCTGGAGTGCGTTCTTAAAGGTTTAGGGCTGCCTTGTAGTATTAATGTTGGCTAGTTGAACTGGTATTGCGACGAACCTCTATACTCTGAGGTATCTGCGGCAGAGAGCGGCAGATAGGAGCTCCCCTCCCCCAAACAAAGCC
Organism: Triticum timopheevii; assembly: GCA_963921465.1. Lineage (NCBI taxonomy): Eukaryota > Viridiplantae > Streptophyta > Magnoliopsida > Poales > Poaceae > Triticum > Triticum timopheevii. The sequence goes on along the minus strand of OY997272.1, from coordinate 465,238,735 downwards.
AAGCCAGACCAGTGCTTTTGCCAAGGTGCATGCAACTGTGGGCTGCAAGGTGGGGTACTGTGGTTCTGCTTAACTCATCAAATACCACCGATCAACTAATTTTTTTCCAAATACCACCGCTAACCCCTAAAGAAAATCAAATGTCACCACTAGGCCGCACGTTATTTTGTTTAGTTGGGCCGAAGTTTGTGAACGCGTGAACTTTGTTACACAGACAAAAAAACTTATCTAAAAAAATTATCTCAAAAACAAAAGTCACAAAGGTCTACACTTTTTCTAAGAGGGAGGGAGATAAAAGTCACCCTCCGAAACAAATGCTCGTCATGTACTATATGTGATACCCACAATGCAGAAATCCCTTGGAAATTTCGCAGTATTTTCAGTCAGTGGCGGAGCTTCAAAGAAAAAGTTGGGCGGGCCAGACTAAAGAAGATCACGATTTTTTTAGGCATTTGTGAATACTCAATAGCTTCTGCTCTCATTGAATTTTCATCTTATATACAAGTTACCGAGAAGATAGTAATATTTACCTTATTACGCCTTGTTTCAATGATCCTCTTACACTAAAATGCACTTAACAAAAAGTATGTTGTGTTAGGCTAGTGGGGGCTGGCTGTTGACACGAGTCCTGGCAGGCTGGCCGCCTCTGCTCGTGGAGTGTGCGCACGTAACTTGGTGGCTTGGATTGGATAGATTGATCCATCGTAGCTGTTACCAAGCATGGCGTTTAGGTATAAAAAATGTCTGAAAAACCTGGGCCCGGTTTAGACCCAACAAAGCTCCGCCCCTGCTTTCAGTTCGTTGGAGCCACAAAAAGGTCACTCGCGGAAGTAAACATTGGTTGCCTCGCAAAAAAAAGAAGAAGAAGTAAACATTGGTTTTAGAAGAAGAAACGTTATTCATTCTACAGTGGTCAGTAAAGGTGTGTATACCTGTAATCAATCCAGTGGATTTGCATTAAAAAAAACATCACTCAGCACCTTCCCATTTGAACGCAGATGCTCGATTCGTCCCCTCATCGAGCATCAAGCGGAGGGGTCCTAGCTCGATCAGCCAAACTAAAGTCCCCGGCTGGAAGATAATGCTGATCTTGTCTCCACGCCCACAGAGCCTCCATTCCTCTTCCTCCCACGAATCCCGGCCCAGACGCAAGCACGCAGCCGCGGGAATCAAACAACAGTGCAAGGAGAACAAGAACAAAATGCCATCCACGCCCGTTCGGCTCCGCGCGCGCCTGGGCTAGTCGTTCGTGCGTTCCATCTCAGGATTCTTCTTGGCGATCGCAACTTGTCTCTGGCGTATCGACTCCCCCACGTCCACTCACGCACAGGCCATGCGCGACCCATGCGTCCATTCACGCACACGCTGTTTGGTCGGAGAGATGACACCATGGACGGGACAGGGTCCTAACGATTCTCCTCTCTAGGCTTACCAGAAGGTCGTGAGTAGCCCTCAAGCACCGCCCGTCATTTTGGCACCTCCCTGCTGCCTTAATATTCTTTCTATCCCTTTGACGCTATGGCTGGCCTATATGGTGGACAGACATGGATGGACGAGTCACTCGGCAGAGTGAGCCGAGCCGTGACGAGCAAATCCCGCGCCACCAGGGATATGCCAATTTGGTGGCCTGCACCTGTGAGGTTCTTCTCTTGGCAATGGCCCTGTTTGGATACTCTAACCTGGTTAGAGGTTAGAGTTATTTTCTAACTCTAAACTAACCTTAAACTAACTCTAGCCTTTGGTGGTGTTTGGACGAGAGGGTAAGTTTGAAAATAAATGCACTTTTTTCATTCATTTGACTCTTTTAATCAGGATTTGCTGTGGCTGGCTCTTGTGTGGGTGACCGGTGCCGCGGCCGGCAAAGGTTGCGTCGAAGATGGTGCGGATGGATGGGAACGGAATGGAGGCAGACGGGGCGGGCGGACTGATGCGGCGGGATGGAGGCGGACGGGGCCGGCTGGGGCGTGCGAAAGGGACGGTGACGGGCGGACAAACTGGTGCGGCGGGATGGAGGCGGACGGGGGCGGGCAGACGCAGCCGGCGGGGGCGGGCAGACGCGGCCGGGGATGCAGGGCGACAAGGCCCAGCGGGAGGAGGAGAACGAGATGCAGCGGGGGAGGAGAACGAAATGCAGCGGGGACGAATGGATATGATCCGGTGTGGCTGCATGCGACAGAAAAAGAATATATTTAGGGCCCCATCACAACTAGCTCCAATTAGCACCTCTTCACAGGGATAGTTTTTTTGATGGGTTAGTTCCAATCTAACTCAAACTAGCCCATGTGTTTGGATACTTCAAGAATTAGTTCAGCCCCAAATAGCTCAAAGTAGCTCTAGCCCTGGTATCCAAACAGGGCCAATGAAATCCCCGGGTCACTAGCTAGCTAGTGGTCACTTCCCTGCAGCCAAGGGCGTACAATAATAACTACTGACAAGTGACCCCTGACGACGGACGGCAACGTACGCGCATCAGTTGTGTTTTGGAGTTTGACGCGAGGGGGACAAAAACTCGCACGATTTGGCCCGTAATCCCCGCTGTTTTCGGCTGATTCAGATGAATATTTATAGCCAAAGTCATCCGTTTTTATGCCAGGGAAAACCAGAGATTTGGATGTAGCCGGAGAATCTGCACCGCTGCACGTACGGCATGGCATGGACCGTACGTACGCTAGCCTGATCAGCTAGCTGCGGCTTAGTGAGGACCATACCAGCATAACCACGAGGGCGCCTCTCACTTTCAGGATGCGCCACGAGAGGCAACTAATTAGGCCACGACTCGATGAGAGGACCACAACGAATCGCCATTGACCTCCAAAAGGCAAAAGGCCTAGCTTGGCTCGGCCGCCCCTCTTATCTCCCCGAGTCCCCACGAGGGCCACGACCGTATATATCTCAGTCCCAATCTCGGGACCTCGCCGCAGCGTCCCGTCCCCCTCGCCCGGATATCTACGCACGCAGCTGCAACTGGACGATCGATATGTGTATCCGATCCGAGCACACTGAACTGCATGGCACGAGGGATCGAGTCCCGCGGGGCATCCGGTGCGTGGTGCCCCGGGGAGCCGAGCATTAAGACGGGCCGGCAATAGAAGTTTGTTAGGCACGACAGCAAGGGCGGCACGTGGGCGGGCTTCGCCGTTGAGCGTTGCGGCCGGCATGAATACACACACCGGCAACGGCAACCTCATTTCCGTAACAGGCTGAGCTTTCTGTCTACAGTTGGTTCGTTGTAAGAAACCCTGAAAGATACCGGAGAAACCGACCGCACACGAGATGCATATATAATCGAGGCATCGAGCATCGATCGATCTACGGAGTAAGAAGATCTCCGCGGCCGGAGGTGACGGCGAGGCCGGTACCCGCTTGCCGGCCGGCCGGCCGTGGCGTCGCTGGCGCGGCGATTCACGCGTGTCTCCGGGGATCTACGTACGAGAGCGACGGGTGAGGACGTCGATCTCGATCGCCCCCCGCCGCGCCCTACCGCGCTGTCCGTTCAGTTTCCTGTCACGCTGTCGACTCCTGCTGTTTGCCGCCCTCCTATCGCTGCTCTGACGTACCCCCTCTACAACCTAAACCTATACCGTTGCTGCTAAATTCACTGCCTCTAGGTGGGTAAGCGGGCGCCGTCAGTACCCATCACGACGAGGCATGTATGCACGGACGGACCCTAACCCTAGTTAGTTTCACAAGTTCCAACCGAGTCGGCATGCATCATCAGAAGGGAAACGACTCGCTCCCTGCTACTTGATTGATTTGTGCCTCAGCTGTAGCTCGTTAGGTGCGACCTCTGCTCCTGCTATTCACTAGTCACAGATTCACCAAACAGTCATTAAGCCTAGTGCTACTGCTAGATGATCTACTGCTGGTTGCTTGAGCAGTACAACTCGATCTGGGTCGATCTAACACTGGCGATGATGGATGGATACGCGTCGGCAAGCACCGAGTGTATGTGGCCGTTTGACCTAACAAATTAACCAGCAGTACAGCGACAGGCTCCTGCTTGGATCGACTCCGCTCATCTTTCTTCTTAGATAAGAATCATTGTACCGGCCGATTGCTCCGTCGGCGTAAAATTAACCCTAGATAATCTAGTTCCGGTTCCGCTTGTTGACGTTCTGGCAGATCGATGGGAGCCAATTGTCTGCGACGTCAGGGTTGGATCCTAGTTGCCGCCAAAGCACGCACGCACGCCTTGATTCATGCTCCTCGCACTGGTCGACTACTACCAAAGGTTCTACAGTAAGTAAGTACGTAGTATTCCGTCCGTTCCATAATATAAGAGCATTTTTACACTATAGTAGTGTCAAAAACGCTTTTATATTATGATATAGAAGGAGTAAATGTTAACCACAAAATGCACCGATCCAACTCAGATCCCTTGCGTGATTGGTGCACTCGAATCACCGTGGGCCTAACACAGCTAGCATTATTTTACGTCAGAAGGCTCGAACAATCGGCCTCGTTGAATATGAAACACAGTCGGGGACAAGATGTCAGATCGTATCGTGAGTGAATTGGCAGCACGTCAGTCTTGTTGCCACTCCTGTCCAGCACGGACGCACGAACGTACGTGCACCTGCACTGACAAGTGACAGCAAAAGGACAAGGGGCGCTGACGGCAGGCAGGCAGGCAGGGCCATCCGATGAAGACGCATGAATATCTCGTACGCGGAGACCGTGCCGGGACAGAGTCTGGACGTGTCAAGGCGCACGTACCCCGTCCGGTGGGCCAACGGCGGTGGGAAGCCGGGCGAGCCGTCGGACGGCATATGGTGGTGTACGGCCACACCACACGTCCTGTTCCGAGCATGGGTGGAAGTCTAACGGAACAGTGCACCGCGGCGTGGCGCGAGCACGTCCGTGGGCAGTGCGCTGGCTGCTCGGACCGCACGTACGGCTGCACCTGCACGCCGAGGTTGATGGCCGGCCCGTACTCGTGCCTGATCCAAGCGCATCATGGCCGGCAATGGGGGACACCGGGGCTTGTTACGCGCCGTCGTGGCTCCAGAATCTTTTTGGGCCGGTATTGCTTCGGGTCGATGACGTGCATGCAGAATTCTGGATGATCCAATCGAAGGGTGAAACGGAAATGATCATACGCAAAATCAGGATTTGGTCGCTGCTAATTAGGCCAACTCCAACCTTCGATTCCAAACGGACGTCCCTTTCATCCGGATTTCATCTGTTTGTCACGGCAAAACGGACTTCTGTGTTTAGTTTTGCCCGTCCACCGATCAGTGCATTCAACGCACGGCCGCATCACATCCGAATACTTTGAAAAAGAAATCAGCCGCACATTTAAAAGAACACACATAAAACATAATTAAACAATAACATAAATTTAAAACTGTTCAAACTAGTCCCAAGCGCACATTTAAACCGAACTTAAACTAAAAAGTACATAAAAAGAGATAGATTAGACGACAACGACGACGCCGTGGTCGCCTTGGATGCTGCCGTCGTCTTCACGCGCCGCCGCTCGTGTCGTTGTCCATGGCGAGGCCGACGTACGACGGTGGCTGTCTGAGGTGGGCCGGTGGCCCCTGCGGTGGCTACCAGGCCGGAGGCGCCTGCATCACCTCCTCCCGTGGCGACGGCTCCTGCTTTGGCGACCGTGGCGGTGTGGGTGACCATGGCCTGACACCCACCACGTCGGTCGTCTCCGCCGCCGTGGACGACCACCTCCACCTCTGGCCTACTAAGAGCGGGTTTCACGCGACGATGGGGTGCTCCTCCGTCACCTCCTCCTTGACGACCATGTCCACCTTCGGGAAGGCGATGTCGCGGCCGTAGAGAGGGCCAACTGGGTTTCAAGGCCCTCCCATTGGCGTTCTCATGTGTGTTCATGGATTCCTCCATGACCGGCTCATGAGCTCCGCCTCCTTCTTGGTCATGGGAGGTGGTGGTGGCGGGGACGGGGACGGCGATGCGTCGGCATGAGGCCACACACCCGCGTACGCCTGCACGTTTGGGGCGGACTCAGAGCACGCGCTTGGCGGGCAGGACGCGGCCGTCCCGGGCTCGGAAGACGACCGCAAAAAAAGATTGCCGCCGCCGGTCATGCTCGTCGCGGAGCCACGTATCCCACAACGGTGAATTTATGGCGTACCCGTGGTCGTAGAGCAGATCTGGTGGTAGGCAGACTCGGCGCTGCTCAATCTCCTTACAGCGGGCGCGGACACTCACTGGCAGTGGTGGGATTGGCATTCGATCCGGGGAGAGATGCCAATTGTTGGGGAGGCGGGTATCGCTCCACGGGAGTGGGGTCACTGTCTCCCAATAGTGCGGGCAGATATCGGCACCGACGTAGGGCCGTCTGCGCTGCGGGGCCACCGGTGGCGAAATGACAAACGCGGGCGGCGCGGAGCTGGTGGAGCGGCGACGACCAGAGGACGACCCGGCCTCATGTCTGTGCTTCCCCTTGCTGATCCAATGCCACCCCATGGCAGTCGTCGAGAGGGGTGGGGACTGGAACAACGGCTATGGTTTGCTCGCTCGTGCCGGGGCTCGAGAAGACAGTCGGGCTCGGAAAGTGAAAATTGTCGACTGGCCGGTCCATAGCTTCCATATTTTTTTGCGAGAAAACTTCCAATCTATTCATCTCCAATCATGGCAATACAACGAACACCAGAAATAATAAAAATTACATCCAGGTCCGTAGACCACCTAACGACGACTACAAGTACTGAAGCGAGCCGTCATCGCCCCTCCCTCGTCGGAGCCGGGCGAAACTTGTTAAAGTAGACAGTCGGGAAGTCGTCGTGCTAAGGCCCCATAGGACCAGCGCAGCAGAACAACAACCGCTGCGGATGAAGAGTGGCATAGATCGGAAGGATCCAAACTGAAGAAACACAAACGTAGACGAACTACGACCAGATCCGAGCAAATCCGCCAAGGATAGATCTGCCGAAGACACACCTTCACATGCCCATCGATGATGCTAGACACACCAGCAGAACGGGGGCTAGTCGGGGAGGACCTTATTCCACCTTCAAGGAGTCGCCGCCGTCTCGTCTTCCTGAGCAGGACACAAACCCTAACAATACTTGAAGAAATATCTAAAAACGAAGCCCTCCCGCCGGCAAGGGCCAGGATCCACCATGTCGCCATGGCGCTAAGACCACCGGAGACGAGGCTGACCGGCGGCGACGCCGACGGGAGGCAAAAAAAACCTAAGCTTTTCTTGCGAAGGAGGCTGCTATCGAACCTCCAAACGTCATGGCTTCCACATTAAGGAGGACGTCGACCAGAGCAGCTGGGTGGCTGACAAACGGGCCCACTGCGCGTGTGCCGTAAATGCGGGCGACTGCCACGCCGGCGCGTGGACGTCTCCTATGGACACAAATCACGCAAGTTTACGCTCAAAATGAGGTGAAACGAACGCCGAACAGAAAAAAATAAATAAAGATGCGCTCACGCGTTGGACCGTGTATCTGTCTGTTTGAGCGAAAACGAACGCAGCCCGGACCGAATTGGGGCGCGCGTTGGAGTGCCCTGCGTTCACAACTTCCACAGCCCCAAAAAAGTACGAGACGTATACAAGAGCTGGGAGGACACGTATAAAAAACACACGAGAGGCACGGATGTCATGCAGGGGCGAGAGGAAAATCACTGCTACATACATGTACGTGCCCTGCGTTCCGGACAATGTCGTGCGTACGTCTCATACCCCGGGAAACACGCATAAACGGACGTACTACGAGTACGTACGTGTTAAGTAGCCCGCACGGATGAGACGCTGGTAGGACACGGCGGGGCAGGCGGGAGAAAGCGACCGCGCCTTGGAGCGAGCCCGACGCGACGCGACAGGCGGACGTGTGCGGATGGACACCAAAACAAACGCCCCACTAGTGTACTCGGCGACTCTGCCCAGTCCCCGGCCATACTACTACCATCCATCGTTTCTTTTCCTCTCCCGGGGCCGGCCACGTCGTGCCTTGATCACCAGCGGCGGCGCCGTCGTCGTGCATAGACCAATCTTGATCTGAGCAAAAGACTCCGGTCTGACTCGACGTAACCACGAGTCTACGTACGACGTACGTACTGATCCAGGCAAGAATCAAGATTAGCACCAGAGACATAAGAGCGAGCGAGCGAGCGAGCACGACGTTGCCGGCCGGACGCAACAAGCTACCCAACCCGTCGCTGATCGCCATTACTGGCTACGCTAGATAGCCTGCCGCCCGCGTCGTCGTGGCTAGCCATCGCCTATCGGGGCGGTGGCACGCGCGCGGCACCGGGTCGGGTCGACTGCGTTCGCTGCCCGCGCCGCGGCACCGCAGACGTGGCCAGCCGGACGGGGCAGCTGGTCGCGCGGTGTGATGTGATCGCGCCGTGGTCCTCGTGACGCCGACCGCGGCTAGATCGCGTGCGTACGTCCGCTACCCGCCCAATTAATGCGCCATGGACTACACCTCCTGGTGCTACGTACCCTCTGCCTGCCCTCGGAGAAAAACTCTGTGCATATCTCGTGAGCAAGTTTGATTAGGCACACCGTGTGCAAATTACGCAATGCATGAACTGTTTAAAATATTGTTACACTGTCTGCGAATTGGGCAATGCAGCGTACCGTGTGGCTTGTGCAATAATCCTTCTCGCGGGGTCGGATTGGTTAGTTAGGAATGTCTGCCATGATATCGTGACAGGTAGCTAGCGTTCCGAAATGGAAGCCTAGGTGGGCTGTTCTATATAGCCACCTTGAATGAAAGCCAAAGTCGTGCAAAAAATCATGAGGAGTTGGTTCGTTCACGGTGTGCCCACTTGCCCTGCCTGTTTCGGGCAACACGTCGTAACAAGTAGCTCCACACTCCCATGGCCTTTCCCTCAAATGTCTATCATACCAATGGCTCCTCAATTTGAAAAACATAAAATGTTAACACTAGAGTTTGAATCGTCAAGCCGTGTTATCTAGAAGGTCTCGAAAGTCTCATTCGGCAAAGGTTGTTAGGAGTTTGTTAGCACCCGATTCAAAGTTGTATACGCTATTAAGGATAAGGGTACTACAAAGGGTGGAACGCTTCACGTTAGTAGAAATATGTGTCAAATGTCACCCGTCAAAAGGAAGGTTCAGGTGCAATGCATGGATACCTGGTCAATTTTGAAATATACTCACTGATACTATTCATTTTTCTTCATCTCTTATCAATTCTAGAAATTTTAAGATCCTCTCTTGCATGCACAATCGCCTTATTTCACTGTTGTTGCTACCGCCACGATATTCACCTCTGGAGATGTTTTCATCACGTCTACCCTGGCCAACCTCTTATAACCGTAGCACCTTGACACCGTCCTTGGCTTCTCTTCAATAAATCTTTTATCTAGCTTCCTCTGTGCTCTGACAGTAGCTTATCAACCATCCTCACTGCACTCACCTCCCCTTGCATGCATCGACAACCTTAAGCTTCATAAACAAGATGACATATCTGGTCACCAACTATGATGTATCCGCTCTTCATTGACTACGACTCCGTCCTTGCACCCCTCAAGCAAAGGCCCCCATGAGGACGTTAGGCGATCGGTGGGAGGAAGAAGCATAGGAGGAAGATGAAAAGCATGATTTATTACAAAAACAAAACGAAATTTAGGATGGGAATTTGAAAGGTTTTGTAAAATAGAATTGAATGTTCCGCACACAACCAAGCAATACCCGAATAAACTAAACAAATAAATAAATTTGGAAGTGAAGATCCGAGCACATGCCGCTTAACTTTTCGAGTAATGTCGCGACAACCAGAGCACCTCTATCAGAAGAAGGAAATTAATAACCCTTTTTGCTTTACATAATAACCATACTGGAGAAAACATAGCCGAAAACCAAAGAAATGATGACACGAGTGCACATAGTGAAGCGTCTCGTTCGATAGATGCATGGGCCAATACCCATGAGGTTTCTATACACGCTAGTAGTACGAGCGCATGCATGGCATGGAACATTTTTTGTGCAAGGGCATTTTGGTCAACATTTAGAAGCCAGGGGCACTTGCGTAATTTCACGGGCAGCAACGATCCATCGGTTGCAGATATTTACCCGCTATCCTTGTGTGATGCAGAGGCCATGCTCATTGGGTGGAGCTCGCTCTTGCCGCTCCTAGCTCGTCGACAAGCACACCCACAAAGCCACTGATAATAAGCACATAGCAGCGCGCTCTCTTATAGTAGAACGTTCTCAACTCCACACCAGCCCATGCAAGACTTCCAGTCCATCCCGGGCCTCGCCGGGCGGCTGTTCGGCGGCGCGGCCGCGGCAGACATCCGGCGCGTGCAGGGCCCGGCGTCCCGGTGCGGCGTGTTCTCGCAGGCGGCGTCCGCGCAGCCGGAGGCGGCCGTCAAGTGCCCGCGGTGCGAGTCCACCAACACCAAGTTCTGCTACTACAACAACTACAACTTGTCGCAGCCGCGCCACTTCTGCAAGAGCTGCCGCCGGTACTGGACTAAGGGCGGCGTCCTCCGCAACGTCCCCGTCGGCGGCGGCTGCCGCAAGGCCAAGCGCAGCTCGTCGTCGGCGTCGGCACCGTCGACGCCCGCGGCCACGGACGCCAAGAGCCAGCGGCGCGCGTCGGCGTCGTCCTCCTCCCGCTCCAATAGCGGCAGCGGCAGCGCGAGCCCCACGGCCGCTGCGGAAGAGACGACGACAACGGAGACCGACCCCCCTCCTCCGCCCACGCCGTCGTCCAACTCCAACTCCAACGCCGTCGCCTTCGCCAACCGCATGACGAACTACCCCTTCGCGGCAGACGTGCCACCTCCGGCGCCGATATTCGCCGACCAGGCTGCTGCGCTCGCGTCCCTCTTCGCGCCACCTCCTCCCCCGCCTCTCCCCGTGTTCAACTTCTCGGCGGAGCCGAAGATGGAGGAGGCGATCGGCTCACTGCTGCTCCCGGGGCAGGCGCCGGAGCAAGAGCCAGAGGAGCCCACCTGCACCTCCACCGTCGCCGACATGGCGCCGTTCATGTCCCTGGACGCGGGGATCTTCGAGCTCGGCGACGCGTCGCCGGCCGATTACTGGAACGGCGGGAGCTGCTGGACGGACGTCCAGGATCCGTCCGTCTACCTACCCTAGTTTGGTTTAGTTATTACTCATCACGATTGCCTTGATTAAGCTGTGGTTAAATCAATGCTTCTTAACGACGACCAACAGCTAGCTGGTAAGTACTGTACTATAGTACATGTAATGCTACGTACGTACGTACTGCCTGCACTTGTACCGTACCTCTTTATTTTCGTTGCATTTCTGTGGCTGCACAACGCAGGTTTGTGTAAGAAAGCTAACCATTGTGTGTCGCTACAACCGAATCACATCACCACTTATTCTTGCTTCTCTTTAGATTGTGATTGTGTGAACTTCTCCAATGCATGTTATACCCCTAAATTATTGACTTGTCTCAGTATTCTCTCATACTCTTTTCTGTAACATAACTATCGCTTATGAGAATTTAGGAAAAATATATAGATTGCGGCGTAAAGATGTGCAATATTTTAAAACATATATTTAACATTTCTCTGCGCAGATCACGGTGTCATACACATGCATACTTCATCCGTCCCGTTTTAAAAAAATGTATACTGCATCCGTAATTTGACATGATTTTTGAAAGAGTATTTTCCGAACCTTCTTGGAATTATATTTTGCCTTTCCAAAACAGGAAAAAGTGTTAAATAGTCTTAGAAACATTGAGAGAGAAGACAAGCCAGGAAAATAGTTTAAATCGGATCGAATGGAGCAATACTAATCTCCCATTCCATTATGAAAATTTGATTTGCTTTTCTTTGCAACGAGGCCAAAGCTAGAGAAGATTGGGGCATTATAGTTTTCCTCCGAAGAACGCAATCATGTTAGGGCTTTGTCGTCTGGTCGTAGTTCGGTATAGTTGATTTGTTGAGTTTATGTTAGGTTATCGTAGTACTTAAATTTCGGGCCTTTCGCTCTCCGGGGAGTTTGTGTTGATGGGGATGGCACTGGCGCTTACGTACAGTACTGGTTCTGTGTAGGGTACTCCCTCCGTTCCAAATTACTCGTCGCAGAAGTGAATGTATCTAGAACTAAAATACATCTAGATACATCCATTTCTATGACGAGTAATTCAGAACGGAGGGAGTACATCAGTACAGTACAGAAGGCGAGTACGTCCGCTGGCCCCAGCAGCCTCCATCGATCGGCATGGCGCGACATACCTGCTCGCGTGCGCCCTCACGCCAACTTGGACCGGTCCCGTGTCCACACCACTACTGCTAGCTACTCCAAACCCAAGCGTTTGGCGGGTACCAGTGCATTATGAGCTAGGTGCAGGTCCGCCGGAAGGCAACGTAAACCGGTCCGGCGTGCGAGTCAAAGCATTAAGGAGACGGTGGTCCCGTTTCGTCAGCGGGGGTCGTTGTTCCGTTGACAGTCGTGGCCGGTGCACCGTACGATTTGTCTGTTGCGTCCCACTCCACCCACTCCTGCCCGTCTCGGTTCCGGGCTGCGTTGCGTGGCCCAGGCCGGGACACGGAGGGAGGAATAGTCGTCCCTCCTCTCATCACGCGTCGACCCGTGCCGTGTACCAGCCACGCCGAAGGGTGAGTCGTCGTGCCCAAAATCGATTGGATTTTGAGATGGCACCAAGCCAAAAATCTCGACTCGATCGAGTGGTCGGATCGCGTCGTGGCGCCGAAGATTTTGCGCCAGGTCTAGGAAGTTGACGGGAAACTGAAATCAGCTAGCACACTGTGTCATTCTTGATAGTTGGTACAAGGTGCATGCATCGGCGTCACACGTGACCGTCACCCACGCCCCTCCGAGGGCCATAGGTACCTGCATATCTGCCCAACGAATAATAACACACAGCATGCATAGATTAGAGCCCGGTCCACTTCTTCGCCGGAGAGGCTAGATACGGGTCGAGGTCGACTTATCCACCATTTACGGCGGACGATCGAGGGGCTGCGTTCGTTCCTGTGAAGGACAAGAATTATCGCATCGTTGTTGCTTGGGCCGAGCTGTTCCGCCATGACCCACTGTGATGAGAGGTACAGCGGTTGCGTCTGAACAAAGGACTGAGCTGTAACTGTGCAGTAAGACTGTGCCATGCCGCCGTGTCCTGCCCGATCCACGTCGTGCTCGCAGGTCCCGTCAGCGATGAAAACTTTCCGCTGACTGCTCCCTCCCCCATCGTCGCCTATCCACACCTGCTCCACGACCGTCCAACACAAAAAATCAGACACATAATCGAGAATCCGGGTAACAATCAGTGTGTTCCCCTGTTAAAGAGAGAGAGAGAACTATCGTTACGTTCTCTCCTGACAGCGTTGATTGTTGTCGACCGTCCGATCAGAAGTGGCTCGTCTCTTTCTTCTGCCGCGATGGACTGATGGTCACGTACGTACACAGTAGCAGAAACAGTACCCACAACAGTGCGCGCGGTACTGCAGAGGAACAGGAATTTTCTTGCATGCTACTCCCTCGTGGACAATCGTCACAGATACGGTATCTTCGCCCAGGAATTTTTATGGCCATGCTCATGCTGTCACAGGCACTGCGGCGAAGCAGCCAATGGCGTCGATCGGCCATCACTCCGAACTCTGACGAGGTGCACAGTGGTAGCGGCACTGCGGTACAGGCTCTATGGTTCGTGCATTTACTGCAGCAGTTCGTGGTGATGGCAGAGGCGCAGGACGGTACTGTTCGGAAGTTACTGTGATCCCAGGAGGTAACTGGCGATCCATCACTCTGGTCCATTGACTCCACTGCGCCTGCGGGCAGGGCGATGAAGGCGTGGTCCTTTGTACTCGACTTCTTCAGAGTGATGGCTGGTCGATCGCCACTTCAGAAGGTAGCCGCGGAGAGGGCCGGTGCGGAGATGGCCGGTGATGAGCAGATGGACTTGGGCGTGGGCGGCCCGGCGACCGCGACCGATCTGTCGGTTGTGGCGGCGGAAAAGAAGAACATGTCGCAGAACCCGACTCCGTTCCAGCCTCCGGTTAAGGCTTGCGAGAGACATGGAGGAGTCAAGGGTCATGTTGTAGAAGACTAGTATCTTGGATGATGAAGGCAAGAAATGATTGATTGGTACGAAGAAGAGGATCAATGAGCGCAACAATGAAGCTGTTTGATTTTTTTTTGCAGGAGAAATAATGTTATTACTCAACCCATAATGTTCATATAAACAGTCGTAGCTAGCTCTACTACATCTAATGGGCCAGAACCAACCCAAGGCATAGATTTGCCTTCACTGCGAGCAACTTAGCTAAACTATCGATGACCTTATTTTGAATACGATTGACATGAATAATACGAAGACACATGAGATGCCTAATCTTCTTAATGAGTGAGGAGTAGACCGATCTATCTACTTTCTGAGTTTGAATCAACTTGAGTGGAACAATAGAGCCCCATTAAACCCATTAAGCTACGCGTGAAGGGCGGCCAACCAGCTATGCCACGTGGCGCAAGCTGGTTGGCCGCGGTGAAAAAGCTTTAGATGAAGGTGAGACATTTTTTAAAATGGCTTTATTTCTTTTTAGATGTTGATGATGACCCCATATTTTTTTAAATGAAGGGCTATGCAACTCAAGCGGCGCCACCGGATGGCGCCCCAACCACTAGTCTCAACCATGTTTGGCAAGTCACTCCTCTGGACATCAAACAACAAGCGTTCCATGCAAACGCTGAAACACATAATTCATCTTACAGGGCTTCACGACACAAGAAGAGTTCCCTGCAAGAAGAGAAGACAATGCTACTCTTGTCAGTCTCTCAACACCATACCCGCGCCCACTGTACCATCATTTGCATCGGATTCATCTGTATTCGGCTTCACCCAACCAGCTTCAGGTGCACACCACTCAGTACCAACATCGCCCGTTTTCAAATGTGGTCGGCGGACTCGGTTATCATATGTGACAATAGTTTTACCCTTGCTAGGATATGAGGAGAGATCAGTTTTAATGTCGATCAGTGAATCAAGGTAGCTCACCAAGAACCTTCTAGATGCCCCCATAGGAGGTGGGGGTTTATGATGAACCACCTCATTCTGAATGTGGCAGGCACGCCACAGCGTCATTAGAAGCTAGAGCGCTCGATATCCGGTAGCGGCTCTAGAACAACCAATAGCCATTCCGTCCCCGAATTTTGGATGGAAGTAATATTCAGTAAAGTCCATATCTCACACATGGTACACTGTAATTATTGAGAAAGAGTGCTAGCGAGCAAATGAAACCCGTCTTCGGTTCTCAAGAACACACTGGGAATAAGTCATCATGTTCAAGGCCCCAGATGTGCGTGTTCTGCCATGTTGGCAATGAATTTGTGGCCACCCTCCAAGCAAAATTACGAATAGTGGGAGGAACATCACATGACCAAATGACATGCCAACAGGACCGGCACCCATCAAGTCTAGCACTAGTCTCCGTCAAGGTACCTGTGAGCTTCCTTGAAGCCAAATTGGTATGCATTTTTGACAGAAAAAACTCCATACTTACCAGGCCCCTAAGAAAGCTATCATACTGCAACCGTGGCGAAGCACGGATCTCGATGACATCAGTTGGTATGAAATAATTCTACAACAAACCATAATTCTATGAACCATTGTTGTTTAGCAATTCAGAGACAAATTGAATTCATCATCTTCCTTGCAATGTGATGGGGTTTTAGGAGAAGGGCCACAAAATCCAATTAGCATGCCAAATCCGAATACTCCTTTTATTTCCGACCCTCCAAATCAAACCCCTTTTCAGCTGATCAAGCCCATAGTTAATAGCCTGCAATGATGATGATGCATTCCTAAGAAAACAACGTCCTCAAGCTTACTGC
This sequence comes from Triticum timopheevii, assembly GCA_963921465.1. Taxonomy (NCBI): domain Eukaryota; kingdom Viridiplantae; phylum Streptophyta; class Magnoliopsida; order Poales; family Poaceae; genus Triticum; species Triticum timopheevii. The sequence goes on along the minus strand of OY997272.1, from coordinate 465,222,948 downwards.
GAGGGTAGTTCTTGCCTTTAAACTTGGGCACACAGGCTTTCTGGCTTCGAGATTAGTATCCAAGCTTGTGGAGCCAGGAAAGCTTGGTTGAAAATACGAAAATCACGAAAACCTACACCACCTTTGTATTTTGGTTGTGACAGTCATCCCAATCCATCCGATGCACCTTCCTTTTGCCCACCGAGGACCCCCGGTAGAAACATCTAACCATCCTCGTAAGTTCATCACAAATTGAGAAAGGTAGCATAAACAACCCCATTATGTAAGTGGGTAAAGCATGCACAAAAAAACTTAATGAGTGTGTCCCTCCCAGGCTAAGTGAGGAGACACTCACCCCATTTGATTAAACGTTTAGTTAAACTCATCCGGAGATTTTAAAAAATTGACCTTTGGACATACAGCCATCTGGCGTGGGGAGATAAGGATACTTCTCTTCAAAGACCAAACTAGTAACATTAAGCACCCCTCCAACTTCCTCTTGAATAGCCAAACAACAAGTAGTAGCAAATAGAATCAAACACTTATGAAAATCAGACTTTGACCAGTTTCACAACCATAGAGATCCAGAGCCAACTTAACATTTTCGTCAACACGCGAGGCCTCAAAAAACAACATCATGTTGTCTGCAAACAAAATGTGTGAGATACCTAGAGCTCTTCTGCACACCTTCACCGGAGATATATCACAAGAAGAAACTTATGCTTGATAATTGCACACAACCCATCAGCCACAAAAAGGAACAAAAAGGGATAAAGACGATCGCCCCGCTGAAACCCACACAACGATGCAAATAAATCCAAGAGAGTCCCATTTAATCCACAAAGGGAGGTGTTTGATTCATTCGTGTATCACATATCTATGTGTAAATTGTTGAATTTTATTTTGGCATGTAATGAATTGTTGAATTGTTGTTTATTCTGTGTCCTGGAATTGTTGAAATGTTAATGAATTCGTTCTGTACAATTTACGTGGATTAATTTGCATGAATATGACAGTTGGCATATGAGGAATGTGGTTTTTCAGAAGGACCAATGAGGATATAGCCGCGTCCGAGGACGCATCTGGTCACGCACACATACATTTAGGGGGAGGGGTGGATTTGCCTAATCTGACCGTGTATGCTCTTAACGTACGATATCATGTATTTGGAATTATAACATGGACTTACAAGGATCATATTCTCCCAAGTAGATGTTGTGTGGTGTGTTAGGTCCAACTCAACAAAAGTTTGAACAAATTTGTTCTCCGGTCTAAACATAGGAAAACCAACTGGAGGGCACATAAAAATTGTTGGTAATTGGAGCATGAAGAGGTTGAACGCACTGAGGCAGTGTCGACATTATCTGGTGGCAGAACAAATGGCGGCATTGTGGGTTAGTGCCTCCAGTAGCGCCTGGGTTGGGGACGACAACAGAGCTAGGGTGGTGGCTGTCCGGACGAGACAGGAGAGAGGAGAGGAGGATGGAAGGTCGGTCTAGGTTAGAGACGACTTGATGATATTTGAAAGAGCCCCTCTCGCCAGTCCAACATGGCGGACTTGTCCGGGCCTCTCCATATCCACCCCTATATGAGTTGGATTGAGGGGTGTTGACAGCCCGAACATTTGAGTGTGGTACACGGGGTCTAGTTGAGTGACAATTTCGTTGCCGGTCAATGATCGAGTCATCCACCCATGCATTTAGATGGAATCTAAGGGGTTTGATTGTAGATGCTCCAAGTAGAAAAAGCGATGGAAAAGGCCATACTTTCTGTAAATACTCATGCTGGTCTGTAACTAATAAAATCGAATAAATACTTGTGTTCTTTAGTAATGAAATACGAAGGGAGTACTTCCTCACGGAACATGTTTCTCCTCAACTTTATATGTAAACTTTAAATGTCCCAACCGATATAAGGTGGTTGGAAAATCCGAGAAAATAAATAAAGAAACAAATAAATAATGACAAGCGAGAGGAATATCACAAATCCCAAGCCCAACCTAGTAACAGTACCGGAACTGACCCGCGTCGCCATTGAAAACCAGTAGATCGTGATGCACCAGACGCACCAAGCTATCGTTGGAGAAGCGTCTGCCCTCTCACTCCATATCGTGGTACATTGATACTCCCAACAAATCTTTTCTTTTCCACTTTTCTTTATTTTATTTTTTTGAAGTCGTGAACATTTTTTGATATCATGAAACTTTTTGAATTCACGAGCATTTTTATATATTTTTTTTACAAATTTGTGAACGTTTTTGTAATCATGATTTTTTTGAATTTGTGAATATTTTACAAATTACAAACATTTTTAGAAAACTCATGAACATTTTTCTGAATTGGCGAATATTTTTAGGAATTGGCGATGGACTTTTAAAATTATAGAACATTTTTTGTTTTGATGAACATTTGTGAAATGCGTGAACATTTTTTGAATCGATGATTTTTTTGGTAATTCATGAGAATTTTTTGAAGTTCTTGAACATTTTTTGAAACTTCATGAATATTTCATTCAAATTCAGGAACTTTTTTTAACACACGAACATTGAAAAAAACATTTGTTAAGCATGCGGTTTTTATTAACTCATGAACATTTTTTGAACAAACTAACCCTATTTGATTTCTTGACCATGTTTTCAAAATTCATATTTTTTTTGAACATTTGTGAAATATTTATTTATTTATAAATATTAAAACGAAATAGTTAAAACAGCAAATTAAATAAAATGAAAAAAATTAGGGCGGCCCGCCCTGGAAAGCTTAAATGGGCGTGCGTGCTGGAACGTTTGCGATCGCCTTGTTCGGCAAATAGGACATTCCTCTCGTGGTGTCAGTAGGGTATAAACGTAGCTCCTATTCGGCGCTTTCTGGCGCCAACGCACCGGCGATGGTGGGCCAGCTCATTTTCATGTTCACGGTTGAGAAAAAACGAAAAAACAGGAACAAATTGCAAAAACAAAATCATGAATTCGAAATATTTCACGGATTTTGAAAACAAAATCGTGAACTCGAAAATTGTCCATCAAATTGAAAAAATGTTCATCGAATTTGAAAAAGTTCATCATTTTCTAAAAAAGGTCATTGTATTTTAAAATAAAAGTCCATCAATTCTGAAAACAGTTCACGATTTGTAAAAAAAGTTCATCAACTTTGAAAAAATATTCATCGGGTTTGAAAAAAGTTAATTGAACTTGGAAAGAAGTTCATTGATTGTGCATGACTTTCTGTGAAAATCATTCATTTTAAAAATGTTAAGCCATTTTGAAAAAGTTCATCAATTCTGTAAAACCTCACAAAACTGACAAAGTTCATCATTTAAAAAAAACTACACCGATTTTGAAAAAGGTCCACGAGATTTAAGTAAAGAAAAAATAAAAATGAAATAGAAACGAAATAGACAACGGGGCCAGGCCCAGCTTCGAGGGCTTCAAGTGCCCGTTTGCAACTTGGATAGTAACGGGCGCCTGAAGCACCAAATAGGATCTTCTGGTATAAATTACGTTGCATGCGTGGCTTGGTATGTGAATGTTTTTCGAGGCCTTGTTTCACGAGGAGGCTGTCACCGACAGATTTTATTTATTTATTTGAGGCCTTCTACACTTCTACTACATGGAAATTTGGCACAAAACCGTGTGGTGGGTGCGTCCCGATGTGGCACCTCCTATTGGGCGCCTTAGGCGCTGGTTGAGCTTCTTGGTGCTGACACACATAATCAACTAGGCCGGCCCATGTAGAAGGAGAGCGCTCGGCCGCATCTGACCGGTTTCCCCTAGTTCGCTCAATCGATTTGGCCAGTCACGGTTGACCAGTTGACCGGTCAACAATTGACTTTTGCAAATAATACGAAAAAACAAAAAATAATGGAAAAGATCATGAATTGAGAAATGTTCATGGATTTTTTTAAAAAAATCATCAACTTCAAAAACGATGACGATTTTGAAAAATAGTTCATTGATTTTAAATATATTCATCAAATTTGAGAAAAATAATGATTTTGGAAAAAAATCATCAATTTTTTAAAAAAATTCATCGATTTTGACAAAAAAGTTAACGCATTTTGAAAAAGTAAAGAAGAAAGGAACAATAAAAAATAAAAAATAATAAAATAATACAAAATAAAACAAAAAAGAAGAAGAAAGATGAAAAGAATAAAAAAGATGTAACTAATCACATCAGAGTGGGTGTCTCATTGGCTACTGCAGGTAAAAATGGACGTGGAGGGTGTGGTTTTTTTAGGGGTATGGAGGGTGAGGGTGTGGGTTTGAATCATACCTAGCCCACTTTTTTAAATAACACAAAAAATAGTAGACGGGCTGGCCCAGAACGGAGGAGGTGTGTGCGCCAAATTGTGAAATACACTGTAAAGGGAGCCTTAAGCTTCATATAGGAAATGCCTCCTCATGATATGTTTTGCACACGAGACACACTGAACGACAACATGTTTATTTAGATCAGCTGAACTGTTGTAGTGATCAGTGAACATACACTCGTGCCGCCACTGAAATTATACATTTCTTGGAGCTTGTAAGAGCATCTATAGCCAAGCTTCGCAACCCCCCCCCCCCCCCCCTATATATCTGGCGAACGACACAGTCACTAACTAGTTATGAAAACATGACCCAGCCGGGCGCCTCAACTGACCCTATGCATCTGACCGGCACTCCTCATATTTATCCCAAATCTGGGGAGGATATGCGGAGACCTGGACGTGCCCGGGCGCGTCTGCACGTCGGATCCGGCCCACCCTGGTCCACCCTGAGTCCCTGACTCCACATATATTCAACCCCACCCATATCTCGGACCAAATGCAAGCCACTCGACTCCACTTCGCCCCAAGATCCCTTTCGATGATCTCCATTTTCTCCGGCATGACGGACAACAGATCTGACTCCGAGTTCTCCCTATCTGTGGACTAGGACCTCATCTCATGCGGGCCTAAGAAGGAGATGGTCATCCACATGGCTCTCCACGGCTTCCAGGAGGAGTCCGTGCGTCCATAGTTGGACTCGATCCGGCGGGAATCCATTGCGTCCGCCCAAATGGCGCTTGGATCCTATGTGAGCGGCGTCACTGTTGCCTCGAAGGACGTAGTGCAGTCCATCTGCCGCCCCAGCATCGGGATGGCTGTGCAACTCCTTCGGTGGCACATCTTCCCGTGCTGGCGGGCTCCAAGTCGGAGGTAAACGACGACATGCATCTCAGCCTGTCCCCTATTATGGCACGGCGTGCCCGCCATGCTAGGCAAAGGGCACGAGATGCAATAATTAGACAAAAGCATTAGGCATTTAATGACTACACATCTTGAATCCCGAGGGATAGGATTCGTGTTATCGTACTAAACTTTTCTGTCACCGGTGTTCATAATAACACTTCACAGTCTCCCTGCCCTTAGCCTCTCTATGGCTCGTCCTCCATGATCTTGGGTACCTCCAAGGATGAAGACCACGAACGAGACAAGCGACAACTTCCGAAACAATTCTATGTTACACCTACAAGACATTAATTCAATGTCCTTCCATTGATCGCTCCAACAAATACATCGGGTTGCAAGGCCCTTGCCTCAACCCATATCTTACCAGACTACTCACACATGAAGATCAGATCACACGAAGAACACATCATGGAGATAGATTTATTGATAATATGTCTTACAATGGATGTCGTGTGTGATACACGATTACAAGTATGACTATATTGCTGAGAACTATGATGGAGATGAAGGTGGTGGCTATGAATATGGAAATGACAGCGTCTAGGGTTGATGAGGATGATGATGACTGGTTGTTCTGCGCTTCCCCCACGATGTTCTGCTATCCATTTGGCGCCGGCCCCTTTATAAAGGTTGTTTAGGTGGACATGGAACCTTGGTTTCCACACCATATGACCATCATACGAGCAGGTGTGGTCGTATGAAACATCGTCTTTTGATCTGTTTTCTCTAGTGCGCGAACCACTTGATCTCCTGTATCTCCACTTTACTCCTTTCCAAGTATTTGTCTGATTTCGTCCATAAATGTCCCATTTCCCGTGGAAACAAAATAAAGAAAGGATTTTTGGAATCCTATGCACTCAATGGTCATCAGTGGCAATATCGGAGTGAATATCTTGGTCTTAATGAAATATATAGGTTTAAGCTCAGGTTAAGAAGTGTAAAAATAACACTCATTAATAAGAACAGACTTACTCCTTTTTGACGTAAAGCGACTGCACCATGGCTCCGACCTACACGTGACCTGGCCCATGAGCGGGTCGAATTCTTCATGAATACCCCTGAGTAAGACATCAACATCCAAATGATGTTTTTTCTACTCTCTTTATTTAAAAAAATAAAGGATTTAGGTCATCCAAACATGAAAAATGATCACATGACATAGCATGAGTGATACTGATATAGTATGACAGTATTAGTGGATGCGGGCTCCCCAACCCACCCCCTTACACCCGGGCGGATGGCCCGATCACTTATCGGTCAAAAGAAAACCCGACATACAGGCCCCAAATGCCCGGGCTGACCGACACTGATACGTCTCCAACGTATCTATAATTTTTGATTGTTTCATGCTGTTATATTATCATTTTTGGATGTTTTACAATCATTTTATAGTCATTTTATATCATTTTTTGGTACTAACCTATTGACATAGAGCCCAGTGCCAGTTGCTGTTTTCTGCATGTTTTTTACATCGCAGGAAATCAATATCAGACGGAGTCCAAATGCAGAGAAACTCCTGGAGGATTTTTTTGGGCCAGAAGATATCTAGTGGGCCAAGAAAGCACCTTGGGGGTGGCTCGAGGGGAGCAGCACCCACCAGGGCGCGCCAGGAGGCCCACGCGCGCACCCTGGTGGGTTATGCCCACCTCGGGTGCCCCCTGAACTGCCTCTTTGCTCTATAAATACCTCAATATTCCAGAAACCCTAGGGGAGTCGACGAAAATCAATTCCAGCCGCCGCAGAGTCCAGAACCACCAGATCCAATCTAGACACCGTCATGGAGGGATTCTCCACTTTCATTGGTGCCTCTCCGATGATGCGTGAGTAGTTCTTTGTAGACCTACGGGTCCGTAGTTAGTAGCTAGACGGCTTCCTCTCTCTCTCTCTCTCTCTTTTGATTATCAATACAATGGTCACTTGGAGATCCATATGATGTAAGTCTTTTTGCGGTGTGTTTCTCGGGATTCGATGGACTTTGAGTTTATGACCAGATCTATGTTTTTATCCATGAAAGTTATTTGAGTCTTCTTCGATCTCTTATATGCATGATTACTTATAGCCTCGTATTTCTTCTCCGATATTTGGGTTTTGTTTGGCCAACTTGATCTATTTATCTTGCAATGGGAAGATGAGCTTTGTAGTGGGTTCGATCTTACGGTGCTTGATCCCAGTGACACAAGGGGAACCGACACGTATGTATTGTTGCTACTAAGGATAACAAGATGAGATCTATATATCCGCAATAGATAAACGGATCTTGTCTACATCATGTCATCGTTCTTATTGCATTACTCCATTTTCCCATGGACTTAATACACTTGATGCATGCTGGATAGCGGTCGATGTGTGGAGTAATACTAGTAGATGTAGGCAGGAGTCGGTCTACTAATCTTGGACGTGATGCCTATATAATGATCATTGCCTGGATACCATCATGATTATTTGAAGTTCTATCAATAGCCCAACAGTAATTGTTTTCCCACTGTTTGCTATTTTTCTCGAGAGAAGCCACTAGTGAAACCTACGCCCCCGGGTCTATTTTCATCATATTTGCCTTTGCGATCTATTTTCCCTTGCATTTATTTTCAGATCTATTAAACCAAAAATACAAAAATATCTTGCTACAATCTATTTGCTCCGCGATCTATTTATCCTATCTACCACTTTTACCTCATGTTATTTGCCTATCTTGAGGCGCCGTACCCGAAAGGGATTGACAACCCCTTTAACACGCCTGGTTGTGAGTATTTGTTATTTGTGTGCAGGTGTTGTTTACGTGGTGTGAGGAGGTTCTCCTGCTGGTTCGATAACCTTGGTCTCATCACTGAGGGAAATACCTACCGTTGCTATACTGCATCATCCCTTCCTCTTTGGGGAAATACCGACGTAGTTCTAGCAGACATGAAAAGGAATTTTTGGCGCCGTTGCCGGGGAGGATCTTCAACCAGGTTCCTAATTACAAATCTCATCTCCTCGCAATTTACATTGTTTGCCATTTGCCTTTCATTTTCCTCTCCCCCACTTCACAAAAATTTGCCGTTTTATTCGCCCTCTTTTTCATTCGCCATTTTCTCGTCAGATCTCTTCTTTGCTTGTGTGCAATGTGTCTTCTATTTTCTTGCATCTTTGCTTGCTAAATATCTCTTGATATGGATCCTCATCCACTTGCTAATCTTTTTAAGAGATCCAATTATCATGAACAAATTGCTAGTGATTTGAGTACACTAGATTATCTTTATGAAGTTTTGCTTGAGATTTATGAATCTGAAAATTGTGATGAAGTGTTGAAAGAAGAAATTGATGAAGTGATTCATGATAGCTCCTTGAATGAAAAGCATGATTGCAATGATATTATTATAAATTCTATTAATGTCAATTGCGTTAATGATATGCAAAACCCCAATCTTGGGGATGCTAATTTTGCTATGTCCGCTACTTATTCTAATTGAAAGATCGTGGATGTTGCCTAGAGGGGGGGGGGGTGAATAGGCGCTTTAAAATATTTACGGTTTAGGCTTGGACAAATGCGGAATAAACCTAGCGGTTAATTTGACAAGCACAAAACCTACAACAACTAGGCTCACCTATGTGCACCAACAACTTATGCTAAGCAAGATAAGCAACTAAGTGTTAGCAAGATATATGACAAGAAACAATATGGCTATCACAAAGTAAAGTGCATAAGTAAAGGGCTCGGGTAAGAGATAACCAAGGCACGCGGAGACGACGATGTATCCCGAAGTTCACACCCTCGCGAATGCTAATCTCCGTTTGGAGCATTGTGGAGGCACAATGCTCCCCAAGAAGCCACTAGGGCCACCGTAATCTCCTCACGCCCTCGCACAATGCAAGATGCCGTGATTCCACTAAGGGACCCTTGAGGGCGGTCACCGAACCCGTAGAAATGGCAACCCTTGGGGGCGGTCACCGAACCCGTACACTTTGGCAACCCTTGGGGCGGTCACCGATACCCGACAAATTGCTCGGGGCGATCTCCACAACCTAATTGGAGACCCCGATGCTTGCCCGGAGCTTTACACCACAATGCTTGAGCTCCGAACACCACCAACCGTCTAGGGCACCCAAGCACCCAAGAGGAACAAGCTCAAGGGCATGAAGCACCCAAGAGTAATAAGCTTCTCAACTTGTAACTTCCACGTATCATGTGGAGAACTCAAACTGATGCACCAAATGCAATGGCAAGGGCACACGGAGTGCCCAAGTCCTTCTCTCCCAAATCCCACCAAAGCAACTAATGCTAGGGAGGAAAATGAGAGGAAGAACGAAAGAAGAACACGAAGAACTCCAAGATCTAGATCCAAGGGGTTCCCCTCACTTAGAGGAGAAAGTGATTGGTGGAAACGTGGATCTAGATCTCCTCTCTCTTTTCCCTCAGGAACTAGCAAGAATCATTGGAGGGATTGAGAGTTAGCAAGCTCGAAGAAGGTCAACAATGGGAGAAGAACACGAGCTCAAAGGATAAAGTTCAATGGGGAAGAAGACCCCCTTTTATAGGTGGGGGAAAATCCAACCGTTATGCTCACAACCTGCACAGAGCGGTACTACCGCTCGTCCTCACGGTACTACCGATAGGGATCGCGGTACTACTGCTTGCGGTACAAAAAAATACTTCCGTACCTACCTCCGCAGAACTTGGGACGAGTTTTTTGGTCCGAAGCGGTACTACCGCTGTAGGAGCCGCAGTAGTACCGCTCTGGAGCGGTAGTAAAAAATTACATCCGCTCCAATTCGCGGTAGTACCGCTGCAGCCTTTTCAGAACACCAAAACTGCCACAACTTTTGCAAACGGACTCCAAATTCGATGAAACCAAGTTTGTTGGAAAGCTAGAGACAAGGGCTAACACAATCTTGAAAGAAATATCAATAAGAAGCAAAAGAGAAAAGGCCCAAAATAAAATGGTGAGAACCCTTCCTCGGATAAGACCGGTAAAATCTCCAACACCGAAAACATCATAGAAGACGCATGCGAACTCCGGTTTCGATGAACTCAAGCTTGTCATCAAGATGACCATAAGATCTAAGACTCACAAAGAGAACCAGCCAAGAACCAAGAAACATGATGCAAGGATGCAAGGATGCAATGGTTTGAGCTCTCTACTAACGATACGATCAAGCTATCAACTTGAGAGCCCCCCTTGATAGTACGGCAAACGATCGTATAACCCGGTCTCCCAACTACCACCACGAGACCGGTAAAATAGAAAACCTATCAAGGGCAAACCTTTGCCTTGCACATGGTCCACTTGAGCTAGATGATGGCGATCTTGACCCCCTCAAGTTGGACCACCTTTCTTGATTGCATTGGCTCGATGAAGACTAGATGATTGCTCCCCATAGTCCACTATGGATGAGTGACTCTTCGGCACATCTTCACAAGTCCATTGACACCACAATGGATTGCAAGATTCAAACTTGATTGCTCCCCATACTCCATTATGGGTGAGCCACTCTTTGTGTTGCTCCACTTGAACTTGCACACTGCAAACTTGATGACGATCACCACTTGATGTCATCCTCCATGGGTTGTATGGGATCTTCCTCTTGACGCAAGACCATGGAAACATACCTAACCCCACAAAGAACTCTTACGTAGACCATGGGTTAGTACACAAAGCGTAATGGACAATGCTTACCATACCATGGGAACACTTGGTCCCACTCGGTACATCTTCTATGCTTTGTGAGTTGATCAACTTGATTCACTCTTGACTTAGTCTTGATCAACCTTGAATCTTTCCAACTCTCTTCATTTGGATGATGTCTTGAAGGTAAATATAAATGATCACACAATCTTCTTCTTCAAGACATGCTTGCAATAAGCTCAACACTCACATGACTAATCTTTGGATAATTCCTTAATAGCACCTTGGTCAACTCATAAACTCCTTGAAACCAACACATGGACTTCAAGAAAAGCCTATGGACAAAACCTTCAAATATAACTCAAGGCAACCATTAGTCCATAGAGATTGTCATCAATTACCAAAACCAAACATTGGGGCATCGCATGTTCTTTCAATCTCCCCCATTTTGGTAATTGATGACAATCACTTTCAAGAGAGTTTATGTAAGGAATTATGCATCACCATGCAATGCAACAACCAATAGTGCATGCGAATGAGATGCAAATGCTAAGGAACAAAACCAAAGCAAGAGGAGACAACTCTCTAAACTTCTCCACAAAACTCTCTGAAACTTCTCCCCCATTGGCATCGATTGCCAAAATGGGCTAAAAGCTTAGAAGGCCAATATAAAATTTGTTCCTCCATAAATTGTGTATTTCTCAATAAGAGAGTGGAATGCAATACACATATCCAACGGTAAATACTTGGAGGAAGACAAACTATATTGAGGCCCAAAGATTGCAAAAGGAAGATATGCCACAAAGACATAATCAAAGAGAGAAACAAGCAATCAAGCAATCAAAAGATACCAATTGAAGCAAGCTATCAAAAGATACCAATTGAACCAACTAGGCCAATGATCCTACGAGCCACATGAATAAAGGATATTATGATAAGAGTGGAGTAGTGTTCTAAAGAAACTAGAGAAGCTCCCCATGATTTGTGCACATCAAGAATTTTTGTATTTGGATACAAAGTGCACAAAATAGGATCATAGCTCCCCCAAAATCAATAGAAACTCACATCCAGTGCAAGTGAGCATATAGGAAACAAAGCCTAGTGCTTGCAACAAGCACATGGTTGAGCAACATGTAAAAGATGCAACTTAAGAATAGGCTCAACCAAAATGATGTGTGTGAGTCATGGCGAAGCACTTGAGAAGACTAAAATTAGGATGGGCATTAAGCATCAACATAGTCTTGGAAGAATGAGGCACACGGTGTAAGGCCTATCATTCCCACACACAACTAGCAAATGGGTTCACAAGCTTACTAATAAGCATATAAAGAACTTATGCTTGTGACAACCTATGGTGAAGATAGAAGATGAAAGCCTCATCAAGACGAGGGATGCCAATTAAGATGGCAAAAGCTTTGTAAAGATAAGCATGAGGAAAATAATCTTCACCACACAAGAGTGCATCAAGATGCAACGATAGAGGACACGCACTCAAGGCAAAAGCTTTCACGGAGCCACCAAAGAAATAACATAAGAAAGACAAGGTGGACGTGAAAGAAAGGATATCAACTAGAGATGTAATTTCTCTCAAGTGTATAAGGTTCTATGTAGACGAAATCATGATGATATATATATATCTACAAAGAAGAATGTACACCCGAAATAGTTACAACACGAAGGAACAAGATATCCACAAGGAAGTCATAAATATACCAATAAGATATTTGCTTGAAAGCATAGCACTTGGCTAGATATGGTCTTATTGTATATAAATGAAGTCCAAACACACATCCATCAAGGGCATCACAACTAGCAACAGAGATCATCGTTGGGATGCTTTGAGAAAGGAAGCAAGTATCACAAGATATGAAATGAATATCATGCCAAGATACAACCTACACAAGGTTGAATGCAAGAGGGGAAAGCATGAAGAGATACTTGTTACCGAGATATCATTGGAAGGATGCAGTAGATACCAATTGAAGGTAGATAGTAGTTCATTGATCATCCTAGCTTGACTCCAATATGCACATGGTGACAACACCTTCCTTGTGAGTGAGCCGAGCATCCAATGCATCTCCAAATGTTCCTAGAAGAACAACACAAACTAAACGGTACCCAAACTCATCGGGACCAAATAGTTAGAAACACCAATACATAGGACAAACTACACATAAATATGTGCATATAGATATGAAAATGAATTTCATGCACATCTCATCCAAATTGAGAGTAGGTGGAGTTTCCCCTATATATTGAGTCAAAGAAAGAAAGCATGCCAAATGAAATACATGAAGTAAACATGCATGCTCACGACTTTCAAAAACCCGAAACCAAAAGACAAAGAAATACCAAGTGAAAAGGATACCAAATGGAGAAATCATCACTTGGAAGATATCATTAAAGATACATCAAGGAATGAGATATCCATTGATACACACTAAACTAAAGATGTCAAACTCCCAAAGAGAGGATGGTTCCAAACAAACCAAGCTCTCAACAAAGTTTCATGATGGCACAAAGTACCAAAAAGAAATGGCTTGCCTTCCACCAAAACACACTTGATAAGGATCACAAGAAGAGTGTTCTGAAGAAAATAGAATAGCTCCCCCACGAGTTGTGCATTATATAGGATTTGTATTTGAATACAAAATGCACAAGGTGGGATCACCGCTTTCACTATATCTAGAAAACACTAGACAAGAACAAGAAATAAACAAGATCCACGAGTGGTATGGAAGACAACGGGAGTTGACACAATCCTTGGCAAGAGAAAAGGCAAGTAAAACAAAAGCCAAAGTAAAGATGATCAATAAATTCTACCACACATAAATGACTACCAATTGTCAAAAGACAAGAAGTAGATGGAAAGAATTCTCGGTGGTAGATAGCAAGGATATCCAACATCATCTTCACATCACACACAAGCAAATTGCAACTTGTAGAGCTAACATGCCACCTAGGAACAAGATAATCTACAATATCAACACTAGGTGACAACATCTCAAATGTACACATTTTCTAGGCTAGTAATATACATAGCATATTACTCCCCCATAATGTGATACCAATTAAGAAAACTTAACAAGAGGCAATAAGAGGATCCAACACGAGATAATCAATGGAATTTTTAGAATTTGAATTTCTCATGAGAGATATACCACCTAGCGACTAGATAATCTTGAAATATCAATACTAGATGGTATTACTCATGTGCACACATTTATAGGATTGTGAGGTGCGCAAAGCACACCACTCCCCCATAATGGATATTCCATTAATCTCTCACAAGAGCCAACTAAGAAATAAACAAGATTCACTAAGGCTCAACGAACGACACACAAGTACATGATGTGCAAACCAACATACACAAAGGCAATTTGAAGACACATCATATACAAACACATGCAAGGAACAAAACCAAAACATGCAAAGGGGCAAGTAACTTTCAATGTAAAAAATTTAAGTACAAGTTACCGCAAGGAGGCACATTGGATATAAGATAGAAACTTGACAACCCAATTGACTTGGCTTGAGACAACAAGAAAGATGAAGTCCCCTTAATTCTTCATAATGTAGCCAAGTCTCCAATGACCTCCAAAAACACCTATTGATCAAGTTTGAGCTTGTTGGTCCCCAACTAAGTTGGGTCCTAAGAGGTTAGTCACAATAGGCTTGGCTACCCAAATGGTTCTTTTCTTGACACCACTTTGAGTACCAACAAACTTGGCAAACACATTGCCAACCTTATCCTTCCCAAGAGAATAGATATCATCAATAGTAATTGGGTTGGATAAGTTACCACTAGCGCATGAAGAAGCGACGTGCCCTTTCTCACGACATAAGTAGCAACGTATACTCTTCACTTTCTTCTCACTTGATTTTTCCACAAGAGAAGCATTAGCTTGAGTCTTCTTGGGAAGTGGCCTTTCTTCAACTTGAGGTTGAGCATGAGATTGAACTTGTGCCCTCTTCCCTTGTTGCTTGACACTAATGGCCTTCTTCTTCAATGGGCAAGATCTAACATGATGCCCTTCTACTTTGCACTTGAAGCAAACAATCTTGGCCGAATTCTTGACTTGTTCTTGGCCCTTCTTTTTGTTCATCTTGGACTTCTTCTTCTTATTGGAGTTGAATCCAAGTCCACCTTTGTCATTGGGGGATTTTTGCACACTCAAGATATTGTTGAGTGTGGATTTCCCTTCATGACACTTTTCCAAGTCTTTCTTCAAAGAAGTGACTTGGGCCTTGAGCTCTTTGATTTCCTCTACATGGTTAGTCTCAACACAAGTACTAGAGGAAAGCAATTCATCACAAGATGTACCAACATTGTGAGTAGATGAATTACAAGGACTAGCACATGGCAATATACTATTTTGACTAGAAGTAGTGCTAGTATCCACATGAGTCTCACTAGATGTTACCTTAGCAATCATGACCTCATGAGCTATCTTTAGCACACTATGGGATACTAGAAGATCATCATGAGAGCTTGAGAGCTTTTCATGACTTTCTTCCAATTTCCCATAATTGCAAGATAGCACCTCAAGTTGAGCCCGTAGCTCAATATTCTCCTTCAAAATGGATGCTTCACAAGTAATAGAATTAGTAGCACAAGCATCATCATTAACAACAAGAGGAGAAGGCAACTTGGCAAGCTCTTTTAAATAAGATGCTTCAATTTGAGCATGAGACTCGGTGAGTTTGATGAGCTCACCCTTGATGACCCTTGAGCCATTTTTGAGGTGCTCAAAATCCTCAAGGAGTCTAGCATGAGCAACTTCAAGCTTAGCATTTTTAGTTTCAAAAACATTGGCCACCTCAAGAGCTCTATCAGTAGATTCCTTCACTCTAGACAATTCTAGAGCAAAAGTCTCCTCAAGAGATTCCTTGGTGGTTTGTTCAAGTTCAAGAGCTTGAGAGAGGTCCGCAATCTCATTAGCGTAATCACGCCCATGACCTTCCATTTTATCAATGGTGACCTCATGCTCCTCAATACGAGATTCCAACTCATCAATATATTTCTTGCTCTCAATAGCAATGGACATAATTTCCATGAAGTTGGAACGAGCAATTTTATTTTTATGAAGAGCTTTAAAAACCATTTCCCCCTTAATTTTTAAGGAGGCAACATTATCATTCTCTTCATCATTATCCTCATCATCATTAGCATCAACATCATCATCAAGAGACATATTGGGGTACAAAGTAGGAGATACCTTTGACGCCTTAGCCATGAGGCAAAACGCAATAGATGATGATGTGGGATCCCTTGAGGCACCATTAAACACCACACCTTGTTCCATGGAGTGTTCGGTTTCCTCTACATTGTTAGCATAACAATTCGAGGAAATAGATGCATTTTTATCATGGCAACAAGACATAGCAAGCATATCATCATGATATTTAGTCAAGCAGTTTCTACATGATATGCAAGGACTATCAACACAAGCATGTGAAACATTTGGAGTGCTCGAAGTGTTAAAGCCCAAAGAGGGAGCATTGCAATAATATAGTGATGAAGGATCATCCACAATAAGCATACTATCATCATTGCAATGACCAACACTACTCACCATATCATTACCTTGTGGCAAACCACATGTAGGTGAAGTAGAAGAAGTTGAGAAGACTATATGACCGAAGGTGGAGGGAGAACAACCATCCCCACAAATCTTGGACACACCATATTTATCTTGAAGCTTTGTCCATAACTCATGAGCATCCCGGAACGGCATGAGTTGAAATATAACTACATTTCTCAAAGCATCGAAAAGCACATTAGAGGCTTGAGCATTGAGATAAGAGTTTTTCTCATCCTCTAAAGTTAATCTTTGGGGATCCTTTGGAGGAGAAAAACCCATATCTACAATTCGCTCTAAATTTGGGTCCATGACCCTAAAGATATTAAGCATGCGAATTACCCAAACATCAAAATTTGTGCCATCGAAACTAAGAGTGTTAGAGAATCCTAATCCTCTAGTCGACATCTTTACTCTCTAGGTGGTTAAGCCCAACAAAGAGAGATGAGGCTCTGATACCAATTGAAAGATCGTGGATGTCGCCTAGAGGGGTGGGGGGTGGGGTGAATAGGTGCTTTAAAATAATTACGGTTTAAGCTTGGACAAATGCGGAATAAACCTAGCGGTTAATTTGACACGCACAAAACCTACAACAACTAGGCTCACCTATGTGCACCAACAACTTATGCTAAGCAAGATAAGCAACTAAGTGATAGCAAGATATATGACAAGAAACAATATGTCTATCACAAAGTAAAGTGCATAAGTAAAGGGCTCGGGTAAGAGATAACCGAGGCACGCGGGGACGACGATGTATCCCGAAGTTCACACCCTTGCGGATGCTAATCTTCGTTTGGAGCGTTGTGGAGGCACAATGGTCCCCAAGAAGCCAATAGGGCCACCGTAATCTCCTCACGCCCTCGCACAATGCAAGATGCCGTGATTCCACTAAGGGACCCTTGAGGGCGGTCACCGAACCCGTACAAATGGCAACCCTTGGGGGCGGTCACCGAACCCGTACACTTTGGCAACCCTTGGAGCGGTCACCGGTACCCGACAAATTGCTCGGGGCAATCTCCACAACCTAATTGGAGACCCCGATGCTTGCCCGGAGCTTTACACCACAATGATTGTGCTTCGAACACCACCAACCATCTAGGGCACCCAAGCACCCAAGAGGAACAAGCTCAAGGGCACGAAGCACCCAAGAGTAATAAGCTTCTCAACTTGTAACTTCCACGTATCACGTGGAGAACTCAAACCGATGCACCAAATGCAATGGCAAGGGCACACGGAGTGCCCAAGTCCTTCTCTCCCAAATCCCACCAAAGCAACTAATGCTAGGGAGGAAAATGAGAGAAAGAACGAAAGAAGAACACGAAGAACTCCAAGATCTAGATCCAAGGGGTTCCCCTCACTTAGAGGAGAAAGTGATTGGTGGAAACGTGGATCTAGATCTCCTCTCTCTTTTCCCTCAAGAACTAGCAAGAATCATTGGAGGGATTGAGAGTTAGCAAGCTCGAAGAAGGTCAACAATGGGGGAAGAACACGAGCTCAAAGGATAAAGTTCAATGGGGAAGAAGACCCCCTTTTATAGGTGGGGGAAAATCCAACCGTTACGCTCACAACCTGCACAGAGCGATACTACCGCTCGTCCTCACGGTACTACCGCTAGGGATCGCGGTACTAGTGCTCGCGGTACAAAAAAAATACTTCCGTACCTACCTCCGCAGGACTTGGGACGAGTTTTTTGGTCCGGAGCGGTGTAGGAGCCGCAGTAGTACCGCTCTGGAGTGGTAGTAAAAAATTACATCCGCTCCAATTCGCGGTAGTACCGCTGCAGCCTTTTCAGAACACCAAAACTGCCACAACTTTTGCAAACGGACTCCGAATTCGATGAAACCAAGTTTGTTGGAAAGCTAGAGACAAGGGCTAACACAATCTTGAAAGAAATATCAATAAGAAGCAAAAGAGAAAAGGCCCAAAATAAAATGGTGAGAACCCTTCCTCGGATAAGACCGGTAAAACCTCCAACACCGAAAACATCATAGAAGACGCATGCGAACTCCGTTTTCGATGAACTCAAGCTTGTCATCAAGATGACCATAAGCTCTAAGACTCACAAAGAGAACCAAACAAGAACCAAGAAACATGATGCAAGGATGCAAGGATGCAATGGTTTGAGCTCTCTACTAATGATACGATCAAGCTATGAACTTGAGAGCCCCCCTTGATAGTACGGCAAACGATCGTATAACCCGGTCTCCCAACTACCACCACGAGACCGGTAAAATAGAAAACCTATCAAGGGCAAACCTTTGCCTTGCACATGGTCCACTTGAGCTAGATGATGACGATCTTGACCCCCTCAAGTTGGACCACCTTTCTTGATTGCGTTGGCTCGATGAAGACTAGATGATTGCTCCCCCATAGTCCACTATGGATGAGCGACTCTTCGGCACATCTTCACAAGTCCATTGACACCACAATGGATGGCAATATTCAAACTTGATTGCTCCCCCATACTCCATTATGGGCGAGCCACTCTTTGTGTTGCTCCACTTGAACTTGCACACTGCAAACTTGATGATGATCACCACTTGATGTCATCCTCCATGGGTTGTATGGGATCTTCCTCTTGACGCAAGACCATGGAAACATACCTAACCCCACAAAGAACTCTCACGTAGACCATGAGTTAGTACACAAAGCGTAATGGACAATGCTTACCATACCATGGGAACACTTGGTCCCACTCGGTACATCTTCTATGCTTTGTGAGTTGATCAACTTGATTCACTCTTGACTTAGTCTTGATCAACCTTGAATCTTTCCAACTCTCTTCATTTGGATGATGTCTTGAAGGTAAATATGAATGATCACACAATCTTCTTCTTCAAGACATGCTTGCAATAAGCTCAACACTCACATGACCAATCTTTGGATAATTCCTTAATAGCACCTTGGTCAACTCATAAACTCCTTGAAACTAACACATGGACTTCAAGAAAAGCCTATGGACAAAACCTTCAAATATAACTCAAGGCAACCATTAGTCCATATAGATTGTCATCAATTACCAAAACCAAACATGGGGGCATCGCATGTTCTTTCACTAATGATCATGATTGGGGTGATTCTTCTTATGATCTTGAAAATTTATTTAAGCCTCATGATGAATATGATATTGATAATAGTGTTTGCAATAATATTGAAAGTGGGTTTGGAAGAGTGTCAACTTTAGACCCCACATATTTGGAGAGTGTTCAATCTTATGATTTTTTTTGATAAAAGTGGGTTTGGAGAGGTCATGACTTTAGTTAATGTTAATCCCACTATTTTGGAAGAGTGTCAACTTCGCATGCATATGGATCGTATTGAGAATATGTTATGTGATAGCTACATTCTTGAATTTTCTTATGATCCTACATATAATTATTATGAGAGCGTAAAGTATGGTTGTAGAAATTTCCATGTTACCAAATTATCTCTCTTCATGTCGAGATTGCTATCGTCTCTTTCTTTTTCCTTGTATATGCTAGTTTTTGCTTGCCTTGATAATTTATTTGCTTATAAAATGCCTATGAATAGGAAGTATGTTGGACTTAGATGTGTTTGTCACATGTTCTATGATGCTCTCTTTGTGCTTCAATTCTTCTCTTTTATGTGAGCATCATTGAAATCTCAATGCCTAGCCAAAAGGCTTTAAAACGATAGCGCTTGTTGGGGGGCAACCCAATGGATAAAATTTATTTTTGCTTTTTGTTTTATGTTCTTGTGTGTTAGCAAAATTATTCTACTGTTATGATTGTGTTTTTTGTGTTTTAATTAGTGTTTGTGCCAAGCAAGGCCTTTGGGGAGATTTGGGTGAAAGTTGATTTGATCTTGCTGAAAAACAGAAACTTTTGCGCTCACGAGATTATTTTTCATTTTTATTAGAAGAGTTCTTTTGAGTTAATTCTTTTTTCAGAAGATTAATAGAAAAATTCCTCACGTCCACCTATTTATTTTAGAATTTTTGGAGTTACAGAAGTATTCGAAATATTCAGATTGCTACAGACTGTTATGTTTTTGACAGATTCTGTTTTCTTTGTGTTGTGTGCTTGTTTTGATGATTCTATGGTTTTCTTTGATGAGTTTTTGCCATAGAAAAGTTGGAATACAGTAGATATAATGCAAAAACAAAATAAGAATAGGTTTTCTACAGTGAAAGTGTGTTATATCGACTAGAGGGGGGGGGGTGAATAGGCGATTTTTATGAATTCTTCACTGAGGAATTTGCCGGTGAGGAAATTTCTTAGCGAAGAACTACTAGCAGCGGAATAAGTACTTAGAAGTAAGCATAACATAATACAAGCATGGTCATCAAGATGAAATGAAGAAAAGCACTGAGTACAGAAAGCGTAATCACATGATAACACAAGATGAAGACAAACAGACTGAAGAAATTGAACTGAGGAAATTGAGAAAGTCTTCAGTCAAAGTCTTCAAACACAGATATGAACAAACACTCAACACAGTAATGAGGAAATGAAAGGGTTGAGGAGATAGAACCAGTTAGGTTGGTGAAGACAATGATTTGGTAGACCAGTTCCAACTGCTGTCTCAGTTGTACGTCTGGTTGGAGCGGCTGAGTATTTAAACTCGAGGACACACAGTCCCGGACACCCAGTCACTGAGCACGCAGCTCAAGACACCCAGTCCTCACCGTATTCTCCTTGAACTAAGGTCACGCAGACCTCATCCAATCACTCGTGGTAAGTCTTCAGGCGACTTCCAAACCTTCACAGACTTGGTCACTCGGAGATCCACAATTCCTCTTGGATGCTCTAGACCATGACGCCTAACCGTCTGGAAGAAGCACAGTCTTCAAAGGTAACAAGCGTCGGATCGACGCAGGATCAATTTCTTCAGTGATGCTCAATCACTTTGGGTTTGTAGGGGTTTGGTTTTGGGTTTTCCTCACTTGATGATTTTCGCTCAAAGTCCTCGGAGGATGGGTTGCTCTCAAATGACAAGTGTCAAGTTCTCTCGAAGCAGCCAACCAGCTAGTGGTTGTAGGAGGCGGCTATTTATAGTCTAGGGAGCAGCCCGACATGATAAGACATAAATGCCCTTCAATGATATGACCGTTAGGTGGATAAGATATTTTGGGACAGCCGGCGCGCAGCACAGCAACGGTCGGAATTTTGACTCTCAAATTCCTCAGGGCTATCATGTTCCTCACTATGTAGGCAATTCACACTGGCGAATTCCTAACTCCTCAGTCAGAGCAAAGTCCTCACTGAACAGAAGAACTGCGTCTCTGTCACTGAAGAAAATGACTGAACTGTATGAGATTTCCAATGGCTTCACTCGAAGGGATTGGTAGGTGTAGGATTTTGAGTTGAGCATCACATGGAAATTTTTCCTTAGTATTTCCTCGACCCCCTTTAACAGTACGGTGTTTCCTATGACTCAAGAAAGAGAAAATGAAACTACGAAAACAAAAGTCTTCACGCTTCATGTTCCTCAAGTGAATATCAAGTCTTCAAGGTCACACCAATTTCTTCACTTTCAAAGTCTTCAGAAAGTCTTCAGAATATCAAAGTCTTCAGTCGAAGAACTTCATTTTTAGGGGTCGACTTTCTCTGTAAATATCAAACTCCTCGTAGACTTATAGACCTGTGTACACTCACAAACGCATTAGTCCCTTAACCTATAAGTCTTCAATACACCAAAATCACTAAGGGGCACTAGATGCACTTACAATCTCCCCCTTTTGGTGATTGATGACAATATAGGTTAAGTTTTCAACGGGGATAAACATATGAAGTGTAAATACTGATACTGAGGAATTTGATAGCAAGATATAGAAGAACTCCCCCTGAAGATGTGCATAGTGAGGAATTTGCGTTTGAGGCAATGCACAATTTAAGAGTTGAATCATGGAGATCTCCCCCTATATCTTGTAATTCATACACGCATTTGATATATAATTTGAAGAATTTGAAATGCATGATGAAATATGGTGCCTGATGAGATTCAACATGCGTGCAATGTCATTAACGAGGAATAAGCATGCCGAAAGCATTAAAAGCATAATGCAACAAAAGTATCAGCGCACCATCGGGTTTAAGATTACAACTCGATCCAAATAAAAGTTTCAGAAGAACGAGAGTTGTAACTTAAAAAAATGCCCTTAATATAGACCCGCTTGAAGACTAACTCAGATCCCCCCCCTTTGTCATCAAATGACCAAAAGAATTGAAACTGAGGAGTAACGCCCCTGAAGAATTTCAAGTTGATGGAGGAGCGCCAGCGTTGTCGGGGTTGTTTGTTGTAGCAGGGCCTGCCGCAGTGTCGTCCAAATCTTCATACTCATCAGTGTCACGCGATGAAGAATAAGAGCTGGCCACCAGTGGAGGAACTTTGACTCTCTTGAGTTTCTTCGGAGGAGGTGCAGACCAGTCAAATTCTTCCTTGAGACCCATAGTCTTCAGTTCTTCAGCGCTATAGACATGAGTGAGGACAGCCCAGGTGCGGTTGAAGGTTTCATGAAGGTAGTATTGGTTCTTCTTCACTGCATTGTATGTTGAGGTCATATTGTGAAGAAGTGCACCAAACTGACGCTTTACCCACTTGTGATTGCGATCAACCTTCTGATGAAGACTGAGGAGTAACTCACGGTCGGTCATCACCCTGGGTGCTGTGGCTTGAGGATTTTGCTTGGCTGAGGTATTTACGGCAGAGTCATGTGTGGCAGAGTCGTCATTGGTAGAGTAAGATGCAGCCAGGCGAAATTGACCATCCAATGGATGAATGCCTTCATCGATCACAACAGCTACCTTGCCTTTATCATCATTTGATGAAACTGTCCGTTTGAGGACTTCAATGGGAGGCAAGTAGCTACCGTGGTTCAGAGTGTCAGCTTTGTAATTCAGTGAAGATCTTGCCCTGATGAATCTCATAATCCAAGGAGCATAGGGCTTCAGCTTGAATGGTGACATAGCAATATTGGCCAGAGTCCTCATGAAGAAATCATGGAAGTTGACGGGAACGCCATGAATGATGTTGAAAAGCATATTCTTCATGATGCCAACGACTTCTTCATCATTTGAGTCGTGGCCTTTGATAGGAATCATTGTCTTCGTCAGAATGCGATAGACAGTTCGAGGCACATAGAGTAATTCCTTGACGAGGAATTTGGTTCGTGGGGCCTGCCCAGGCTTCAAAGGCTTCATGAGCACTTGCATATAGTGATTTGTCAGTTCAGGGTCACTGTAGGTGCAACGTGCACTGTCATGGGGAGGATTGAGAGGAAGAACACGAAGCAATTCAGTTGCCGGTGCCTTGTAGTGAGTGTTTTTTAGTCATCCAGTCCAACACCCATGAGTTGACATCTTCAGCGTCTCCAGTGATATGCAGTGTCGCGTAGAACTGAAGAATGAGTTCTTCGTTCCAATCGCAAATGTCCGTGCAGAAATTTAGTAATCCTGCATCGTGAAGAACACTGAGGACTGGCTCAAAGCATGGCAGAGATTCCATGTCCACGTGAGGAATATGTTCATGATCGAAGATTTTGTCTTTGTCAAATAGCACTGAGGAATAAAAGTTGGCTTGACTAGCAGTCCAGAAACGCCTCTTCCTTATGCGAGCAGAGTCATAGGGGTTGTAGTTAGTGAAGAATACATGCTCGGCAAAGAAGTCTTCAGCCTTGAACTTCTGTTTACTTGAGAACGGATTCTTTGGCTTTGGCAGAGGGGTGTCAGTGAGTTGCATCACCACTTCAGGAATCGCGAGCTCAGGTTCTTCAGGCTGAGGAATTTCTGGTTCCTCTTCTTGTGCAACCTAAGGATCAGCAGCAACAGGTTCTTCAGCACTAGTGGCTGGAATTTCTTCATACACAGAGGGAGTGGGTTGAGTTTCTTCAGAGCCCAGTTGAATTGTTGGTGTAGGGGACTGAGGAATCTGTTGGATAGGTGTGAAGAGAGGAGTATTTGGATGCTGACTTTCCCAAAAGTCATCATTCATCACAGGTGTGGTGCATCCTATATCCACATCTTCATCTTCAATTTCCTCAACACCAGCCTCTTCAGCTGTGAACTGAGGCATAGGTGAGAAAATGACTGGCGTTGAAGGGATTGCATCCACTTCAATTTCTTCATCCATCTGCTCTAACGAAGCAGTAGAATGATTTCCTTCATCAGATCCGCTTGGGATCTCATAGTCTTCTCCAAAAGGAACAAGGTCCTTTGATGGTATGGAGGAAATTGGAACAACATCAATAGGATTTTCAAATGAGCTGGTCATTGGCTTCATTTTCTTCGCAGCCAAAGAATTTGACGCAGCTGATGCCTTCCTTTTCTTCACTGCAGCTCGCTCTGCAGCCTTGGTTTTCTTCACATCAGAGGCATATGGAAGAATTGGAGTTGGTGTAGGCGCGGGAGGAGCTGAGGAATCTGGTTGATTTTCTTCAGGCACAACTGATGCAGTTGCTCCGATCTCTTCAGTTTCTTCAGGCGCACCACTAGTGGATGCCCTGGCAATTTCTTTAGCGGCTGGAATGGAGTCATCAGCCCTGGAACTAGCATTTTCTTCAGCAGGCTGAAAGTCATCAGCGGTGCTGGCATGTTCTTCAGCAGGCTGAGCAGAGTCTGCAGCCTGAGGGTTTTCTTGTTGCGTTGGGGCTGCAACATTTGTGAATTTCTTCATCAGGTTGACAAATCTTACTTTAGCTCCTTGCCAATCAGCATAGTAGGCATCAAAGTCTTTGCTGAGGGCTTGAATTTCAGACTGAGCCTGGAGAAGTTCCTCAGATGTCATTCTGACAACATTTTTCTTCAGGAGCTTCTCCTTTCTGTATTGCGCTTTCTTGATCTCTCTTGCCTTTTCAAACTTCCATTTCAGAGGCAATCGAGAAACCAGCAGTCCTTTGACATGTAGCCAGATGCACAGGAGCTGGGGACTTTGAAGGAGCTGCTGAGGACTTTGGTGGAGCAGTAGCAGTGTGAGGAATTTGCCGTGAGGGCATTGCTGAGGAACTTGGCCGTGAGGACGCTGTTGGTGAAGCACTTGGCTTACGAGCAGGCTTCTTTGGCATGGATTTCCTCGGTTTGACCGAGGCCTCAGTAGCAGTAGCAGTGGCGGAATCCTCATTGAATTTCTTCACTGCCTCCTTGGCTTGTCTTGCCAATTTAGCTTGGCGCTTAGCCCATTCTATGGGAAAGTCCTCACCACGCTCGATGCTTGTGGGGTCAGCTACTTGGCCAGGTGCCAATGGAGCTCTTGGGCATGGAGGATTGAGGGCGAATTTCTTCATGTACTTTGGAGTCACATATCTGTATTCCCTCCATTCCCTTGCCCATCTCCGTTCAATCCTCTGTATGCGCACCTTGCGCTGATTTTTGTTTTCTTTGCCAAATTTTGATTCATCAGGTGTGCAATAGTCAGCATAAATTTCCTCAGGAATTTCAAACGCAGTCATAACCTCAGGTTTCTTTCTGAAAGTGCATTATATCGACTAGAGGGGGGGTGAATAGGTGATTTTTATGAATTCTTCACTGAGGAATTTGCCGGTAAGGAAATTCCTTAGCGAAGAACTACTTGCAGCGGAATAAGTACTTAGAAGTAAGCATAACAGAATACAAGCATGGTCATCATGATGAAATGAAGACAAGCACAGAGTACAGAAAGCGTAATCACAGGATAACACAAGATGAAGACAAACAGACTGAAGAAATTGAACTGAGGAATTTGAGAAAGTCTTCAGTCAAAGTCTTCAAACACAGATATGAACAAACATTCAACACAGTAATGAGGAAATGAAAGGGTTGAGGAGATAGAACCAGTTAGTTGGTGAAGACAATGATTTGGTAAACCAGTTCCAACTGCTGTCTCAGTTGTATGTCTGGTTGGAGCGGCTGAGTATTTAAACTCGAGGACACGTAGTCCCGGACACCCAGTCACTGAGCATGCAGCTCAGGATACCCAGTCCTCACCGTATTCCCCTTGAACTAAGGCCACGCAGACCTCGTCCAATCACTCGTGGTAAGTCTTCAAGTTACTTCCAAACCTTCACAGACTTGGTCACTCGGCGATCCACAATTCCTCTTGGATGCTCTAGACCTTGACGCCTAACCGTCTGGAAGAAGCACAGTCTTCAAAGGTAACAAGCGTCGGATCCACGCAGGATCAATTTCTTCAGTGATGCTCAATCACTTTGGGTTTGTGGGGGTTTGGTTTTGGGATTTCCTCACTTGATGATTTTCGCTCAAAGTCCTCGGAGGATGGGTTGCTCTCAGATGACAAGTGTCAAGTTCTCTCGGAGCAGCCAACCAGCTAGTGGTTGTAGGGGGCGGCTATTTATAGCCTAGGGAGCAGCCCGACATGATAAGACATAAATGCCCTTCAATGATATGACCGTTAGGTGGATAAGATATTTTGGGACAGCCGGCGCGCAGCACAGCAACGGTCGGAATTTTGACTCTCAAATTCCTCAGGGCTATCATGTTCCTCACTATGTAGGCAATTCACACTGGCGAATTCCTAACTCCTCAGTCAGAGCAAAGTCCTCACTGAACAGAAGAATTGCGTCTCTGTCACTGAAGAAAATGACTGAACTGTATGAGATTTCCAATGGCTTCACTCGAAGGGATTGGTAGGTGTAGGATTTTGAGTTGAGCATCACATGGAAATTTTTCCTTAGTATTTCCTCGACCCCCTTTAACAGTACAGTGTTTCCTATGACTCAAGAAAGAGAAAATGAAACTACGAAAACAAAAGTCTTCATGCTTCATGTTCCTCAAGTGAATATCAAGTCTTCAAGGTCACACCAATTTCTTCACTTTCAAAGTCTTCAGAAAGTCTTCAGAATATCAAAGTCTTCAGTCGAAGAACTTCATTTTTAGGGGTCGACTTTCTCTGTAAATATCAAACTCCTCATAGACTTATAGACATGTGTACACTCACAAACGCATCAGTCCCTTAACCTATAAGTCTTCAATACACCAAAATCACTAAGGGGCACTAGATGCACTTACAATCTCCCCCTTTTTGGTGATTGATGACTACATAGGTTAAGTTTTCAACGGGGATAAACATATGAAGTGTAAATACTAATATTGAGGAATTTGATTGCAAGATATAGAAGAACTCCCCCTGAAGATGTGCATAGTGAGGAATTTGCTTTTGAGGCAATGCACATTTGACGAGTTGAATCATGGAGATCTCCCCCTATATCTTGTAATTCATACACGCATTTGATATATAATATGAAGAATTTGAAATGCATGATGAAATATGGTGCCTGATGAGATTCAGCATGCGTGCAATAATATTAACAAGGAATAAGCATGCAGAATAGCACATCAAAAGTATCAGAGCACAGTGCATCAAAAGTATCAGAGCACCGTCCAAAAGTATCAGGATACCATCGGGTTTAAGATTACAACTCAATCCAATAAAAGTTTCGGAAGAACGAGAGTTGTAACTTAAAAAACGCCCTTAATATAGACCCGCTTGAAGACTAACTTAGATTTCTCCCCCTTTGTCATCAAATGACCAAAAGGATTGAAAACTGAGGACTAACGCCCCTGAATAATTTCAAGTTGATGGAGGAGCGCCAGCGTTGTCGGGGTTGTTTGTTGTAGCAGGGCCTGCTGCAGTGTCGTCCAAATCTTCATAATCATCAGTGTCACGCGATGAAGAATAAGAGCTGGCCACCAGATCAGGAACTTTGACTCTCTTGAATTTCTTCGGAGGAGGTGCAGACCAGTCAAATTCTTCCTTGAGACCCATAGTATTCAGTGCTTCAGCGCTATAGACATGAGTGAGGACAGCCCAGGTGCGGTTGAGGGTTTCATGAAGGTAGTAGTGGTTTTCCTCATGAAGAAATCATGGAAGTTGACGGGAACGCCATGAATGATGTTGAAAAGCATATTCTTCATGATGCCAACGACATCTTCATCATTTGAGTCGTGGCCTTTGATAGGACTCATTGTCTTTGTCAGAATGCGATAGACAGTCCGAGGCACATAAAGCAATTCCTTGACGAGGAATTTGGTTCGTGGGGCCTGCCCAGGCTTCAAAGGCTTCATGAGCACTTGCATATAATGATTTTTCAGTTCAGGGTCATTGTAGATGCAACGTGCACTGTCATGGGAAGGATCGAGAGGAAGGACACGAAGCAATTCAGTTGCCGGTGCCTTGTAGTGAGTGTTTTCAGTCATCCAATCCAACACCCATGAATTGACATCTTCAGCGTCTCCAGTGATATGCAGTGTGGCGTAGAACTGAAGAATGAGTTCTTCATTCCAATCGCAAATATCAGTGCAGAAATTCAGTAATCCTGGATTGTGAATAACACTGAGGACTGGCTCGAAGCATGGCAGAGATTCCATATCCACGTGAGGAATATGTTCATGATCGAAGATTTTGTCCTTGTCAAACAGCACTGAGGAATAGAAGTTGGCTTGACTAGCAGTCCAGAAACGCCTCTTCCTTATGCGAGTAGAGTCATAGGGGTTGTAATCAGTGAAGAACACATGCTCGGAAAAGAAGTCTTCAGCCTTGAACTTCTGTTTGCTTGAGAACGGATTCTTCGGCTTCGGCAGAGGGGTGTCAGTGATTTGCAGTACCACCTCAGGAATCGCGAGCTCAGGTTCTTCAGGCTGAGGAATTTCTGGTTCCTCTTCTTGTGCAATTTGTGGATCAGCAGCAGCAGGTTCTTCAGCACTAGCGGCTGGAATATCTTCATGAACAGAAGGAGTGGGATGAGTTTCTTCAGAGCCCATTTGAACTGTTGTTGCCGGGGACTGAGGAATCTATTGAATAGGAGTGAAGAGAGGAGTATTGGGATGCTGACTTTCCCAGAAGTCATCGTTCATCACAGGTGTGGTGCATCCAATATCCACATCTTCATCTTCAATTTCCTCAACACCAGCCTCTTCAGCTGTGAACTGAGGCATAGGTGAGGAATTGACTGTCGTTGAAGGGATTGTATCCACTTCAATTTCTTCATCAATCTTCTCTGACGAAGCAGCAAAATGATTTTCTTCATCAGATCCGCTTGGGATCTTATAGTCTTCTCCAAAAGGAACAATTTCCTTTGATGACATGGAGGAAATTGGAACAACATCAATTGGATGTTCAAGTGAGCTGGTCATTGGCTTCATTTTCTTTGCAGCCGAAGAATTTGACGTAGCTGATGCCTTCCTTTTCTTCACTGCAGCTCGCTCTGCAGCCTTGGTCTTCTTCACTTCATAGGCAGAAGGAAGAATTGGAGTTGGTGTAGGCGCGGGAGGAGCTGAGGAATCTGGTTCATTTTCTTCAGGCGCAACTGATGCAGTTGCCCTGATCTCTTCAGTTTCTTCAGGCGCACCACTAGTGGATGCCCTGGCAATTTCTTCAGCGGCTGGGATGGAGTCATCAGCCCTGGAACTTACATTTTCTTCAGCAGGCTGAAAGTCATCAGCGGTGCTGGCATGTTCTTCAGCAGGCTGAGCAGAGTCTGCAGCCTGAGGATTTTCTTGTTGCGATGGGGCTGCAACAGTTGTCATTTTCTTCGTCAGGTTGACGAATCTCACTTTGGCTCCTTGCCAATCAGCATAGTATGCATCGAAGTCTTTGCCGAGGGCTTGAATTTCAGACTGAGCCTTGAGAAGTTCCTCAGGTGTCATTCTGACAACATTTTTCTTCAGGAGCTTCTCCTTCCTGTATTGAGCCTTCTTGATCTCTCTTGCCTTTTCAAATTTCCATTTCTCTTGAGTGACGAAATGGGTCAGCATGTGACTTTGACTAGGAGTCAGTTGAAAATCAGGCATGGGGGTGTTTGAATCCTTGTGCCAGAGGTCAATGTAGTCGAGGATTTTCCTCGGATCCAAAAGCAGTGGCACCGATGTGCCTTTGGCTCTAGCGGCCTTCACTTTCCTGTCTCTGATGATTTCTGCAAGTTCATCATCATAAGCTTCATCATCAGATGGAACTTGGAATGCGACCTGTTTCTTCCTTGGACTTGGCCGAGGACCGCGTCCAGCTGTTGCTTTAGTCTTCAATAGTGTGGGGCCTGATGAGGACATTGGTGCAGCTGAGGAACTTGCTGAGACACCAGAAGCAATTGAGAAACCCGTAGTCCTTTGACATGTAGCAAGATGCACAGGAGTTGAGGACTTTGGTGAAGCAGTAGCGGTCTGAGGAATTTGCCGTGAGGGCATAGCTGAGGAACTTGGCCGTGAGGGCGCTGTTGGTGAAGCACTTGGCTTGCGAGCAGGCTTATTTGGCATTGATTTCCTCGGCTTGACCGAGGCCTCAGTAGCAGCAGAATCCTCATTGAATTTCCTCACTGCCTCCTTGGCTTGTCTTGCCAATTTAGCTTGGCGCCTAGCCCACTCTTCAGGAAAGTCCTCACCACGCTTGATGCTGGTGGGATCAGCTACTTGGCCAGGTGCCAATGGAGCTCTTGGGCATGGAGGATTTAAAGCGAATTTCTTCATGTACTTTGGAGTTACATATCTGTACTCCCTCCATTCTCTTGCCCATCTTTGTTCAATCCTTTGAATGCGCACCTTGCGCTGATTTTTGTTCTCTTTGCCAAATTTGGCTTCATCAGGTGTGCAATAGTCCTTGTATATGTCATTAGGGATCTCGAAAGCAGTCATGACCTCAGGCTTCTTTCCTCCTTTCTGCGGTCTCTTTCCTTCAGCCATATTCTTCAGATGAGGAATTTGAACAATTGAACACTCTGAAGAAGTATGCAGTTTTTCTTCGAGGAACGCTGCAAATGAGTTAAGTTGATGAGAACCTAGTGATTCAGCAGCGGACATGAGTACCTGTGAACAGAGTGTAGGTGCGAGGAATTTGGAGAGGTCATATGCGTTCTCAGAAGGTTTTTCGAAAAGACAAGTTTTGAGGAATTTGACCAGTTGAGCCTTGAGGAATTTCACTAAGCGTTCTTGTCTTAGGTTCCAGAGTTGTACAGATTGAAGATCCACACAATTGAGGAATCTTGAAGAAAATGAGTGCTTAGAGAAATGGATCAAGAGCATGCAGTGTGTGAGGTGTTCATATGTGTGAAGATTTGAAGAATAAAACACCTTTGAAGATTTTCAGGAAAGCTTGAGAATCAAAGTGAGTAATAAAAGTAACTTTTAATTACCCGAACTGAAGAACGCGACGAACTGAGATGAACAGAGGTGAAGTTCATCAAGTTAGATCTCTCACGCCCTAACTTGGCAGAGGGAGACAGCTACGGCGGCGGCGGAGTGAAGATTTCCGCAACCGGCGCGAGTACGACGGCGACGAGGTTGAGGCAGCGAAGCTCTTCCTCACCGGCGACGATGGAGTAGCGGCGGTGCTAGGGTTTGAGGAGCTCGAGCGAGAGAGAGCGCGGTCGAGCGGAGTAAATGAAGTGAGGAAGGGGAGAGGGGTATTTATAGCCACGGTGAAAAACTGTTCGCCCGAAGATTTTGGGACGAACATGCCCCTGCCCTTTCTCCTTCACGCGACATGTGTCACCCACGTACTGTGCAGATGTGATCGTGTAAGATCGTGGGTGAATATAATAATGCATCGTGGGATGCGGAACGGTTTGAGCGGCAAAACCAAAAATCTGGATAAGATTTGTTTTAAAGTTTTGTTCGCAATTTCTTCAGCTGACAAGGACACAGTGAAGACTTTGAACGAGTTTGAAATAGAACGCACATGAAGAATTTGTGAATAGATTGGGTTGAGTATAGCATAGAGGGGGAAGGGTCCGATCACATTCACTTAGCAGAAAAAAAAACATCTTAAAGAAATAGCTATAAGTGAATGCTGTAGAGGACATAAACTCATATATATATATATATATATATATATATATATATATATATATAGCCAATGAAGAAAAACGACGGAACTAGTGAAGATTTTGCAAAGTTGAAGAATTTGAAAAACTGAGGAAAAACTCAAATTGAAGATTTTCAACTTTTTGTGGTGGCGTGACCCACCGTATAAGAATTATGATTTCAGATACCGCGTACAATTGTTGTAGGATTCTGAGAATCAAATTCTTCATTAATTTCTTCACACTTAGAGTGTTATTCTTCATTGATTGAAGAAAAACGTTTCTTCATGTGTTGCACATCTAAGTCATCAATTTTGCATAAGTGTTAGGATGTGTGTCCTTTTCAAAGAACATTCGAAGACTCTAAGATATTTAGCTCACACCGCAACTTGCTAAATCTCTTCTCATCCAAGGGCTTAGTGAAGATATCAGCTAGCTGTTCTTCAGTCTTCACGTGCTCGATGGAGATGTCGCCCTTCAACACATGATCACGAAGAAAATGATGACGAATCTGAATGTGCTTTGTCTTCGAGTGCTGAACTGGGTTGTGAGCAATCTTGATGGCACTCTCATTGTCGCAGAGGAGAGGCACATTCTTCACGTTGATGCCATAGTCCTTGAGTGTTTGCTTCATCCAAAGCAGTTGAGCACAGCAAGAGCCAGCAGCAATGTATTCAGCTTCAGCAGTAGACAGTGATACGCAGTTCTGTTTCTTCGAGGACCAACAGACCAAAGATTGTCCGAGGAAATGACAAGTACCAGATGTTGACTTGCGGTCCACACGATCACCAGCATAGTCAGAGTCAGAATATCCAATGAGATCAAAAGCAGAGCCCTTGGGGTACCATAATCCTAGTGTTGGTGTGTGAGCTAGATATCGAAGAATATACTTCACAGCCTTATGGTGTGATTCCTTCGGTGCAGCTTGAAATCGGGCACACATGCAAACACTAAGCATTATATCTGGCCTAGATGCACATAAGTACAATAAAGAACCAATCATGGAGCGGTATACCTTGTGATCGAAGTCAATACCATTTTCATCAATGCATAGATGGCCATTTGTGGGCATAGGAATTTTGACGCCTTTGCAATCTTGCATGCCGAATTTCCTCAGTACATCTTTGAGGTATTTCTCCTGAGATATGAATATGCCATTGCGCTGCTGACGAATTTGAAGACCTAAGAAGAATTTCAACTCTCCCATCATAGACATTTGATATTCTTTACTCATCATATAGGCAAATTCATCACTATAACGTTGGTCAGTACAGCCAAAGATAATATCATCAACATATATTTGGCATACAAACAGTTCACCATCATAAGATTTTGTAAAGAGAGTAGGGTCGAGTGAACCGAGTGTGAAGCCATTCTTCATGAAGAATTACTTCAATGTATCATACCACGCCCGAGGGGCTTGCTTGAGGCCATAGAGAGCCTTATTGAGTCTGAAGACTTTGTCAGGATTCTTTGGATCTTCAAAACCTGGGGGTTGAGCAACATATACTTCTTCCTCAAGCTTACCATTGAGGAATGCACTTTTCACATCCATTTGATATAAGATGATATCATGATGGTTAGCGTAAGCAAGTAATATGCGAATAGCCTCAAGTCTAGCAACAGGTGCAAAAGTTTCATCGAAATCAATTCCTTCAACCTGTGTGTAGCCTTGAGCTACAAGTCGTGCCTTATTCCTCACCACAAGGCCATTTTCATCTTGCTTGTTGCGGTAGATCCACTTTGTACCAATGATATTATGTTTGCGAGGATCTGGGCGATTGACCAGTTCCCAGACATTGTTAAGCTCGAACTGATGTAATTCTTCTTGCATAGCATGAATCCACTCCGGCTCCAGAAATGCTTCATCTACCTTAGTGGGCTCTGTGATAGAGACAAAAGCATAGTGCCCACAAAAGTTAGATAAATGTGAAGCTTTTGAGCATGTCAGAGGACCTGGTGCGCTAATGTCATCGATGATCTTCTCCACTTGTACTTCTTTTGCCACGCGAGGATGAGCTGGTTGTCGCTGAGGAATTTGCTCAGCATTTTCTTCAGCACCATTTTCCTCGGCATTTTCTTCAGGTGCATCAGCTCGATGTTCTTCATGAATTGGAATGAATTCTTCAGCAGATTCTTCAGTAGGAATGACATCCTCAGTTGCCTTGAACTTGATAGAATCCTCAGGTGCTGGTTCATCTAACACAGAAGGTAGGTGCTCTCTTTGCGAGCCATTAGTTTCATCGAACCGCACATCTACAGTGTGAACAATTTTGTGAAGAACAATGTTGAAGACTCTGTAGGTGCGCGAGTCCTTTCCGTAACCAAGCATAAAACCTTCATGTGCTTCTGGTGCAAATTTAGAGTTGTGGTGAGGATCTCTAATCCAACATTTAGCAGCGAAGACTTTGAAATAACTCACATTGGGTTTCTTGTCAGTGAGGAGTTCATAGGCCGTCTTCTTGAAGAATTTGTGAAGATATACTCTGTTGATGATGTGGCACGCAGTATCAATTGCATCAATCCAAAAACGCTGAGGCGTTTTGTATTCATCAAGCATAGTGCTAGCCATCTCAACCAGAGTTCTGTTCTTGCGCTCCACGATGCCATTTTGCCGAGGAGTATAAGGAGCAGATAACTCATGAGTAATACCAAGTTCATCAAGATAGGCATCAAGACCGGAATTCTTGAACTCAGTTCCATTGTCACTTCTGATGTGCTTGATCTTCACAGCAAAGTTGGTTGAAGCCCTCGAGGATAATCGTTTGAAGACTTCCTGCACTTCATGTTTGTAAGTAACAATGTGTACCCATGTATATCGAGAATAATCATCAACAATGACAAAACCATATAGAGATGCATCATTAGTGACTGCTGAGTAATGATTAGGTCCAAAGAGGTCCATGTGAAGCAATTCGAATGGACGAGTAGTGGTCATGATGGTCTTCGCTGGATGCTTGGCCTTGGTCATTTTTCCAGCTTCACAGGCTCCGCATAAGTGATCCTTGAGGAATTTGACATTCTCAATGCCAATGACATGCTTCTTCTTTGCAAGCGTGTGCAAATTCCTCATGCCTGCGTGACCAAGTCGTCGATGCCATAGCCAGCCTTCTGAAGCTTTTGCAAGTAGACACACGGCTGGTTGTGGTCCTGTAGAGAAATCAATAATATACAGATCTCCTCTCCTAAAGCCTTCGAAGACTTTGGAATTGTCAGCTTCCATAATCACAACACAGCGATACTTGCCAAAGACAACAACCATATCGAGATCACAAAGCATTGAGACTGACATGAGATTGTATCCTAAGGACTCAACAAGCATGACTTTGTCCATGTGTTTATCCTTAGAGATAGCAACCTTACCAAGACCCAATACCTGACTTTTGCCTTTGTCAGCAAACATGATATGCTTCAGAGGTGACGGTGATAAGGGAGCATCCATCAATAGATTCTTGTCACCAGTCATGTGATTCGTACATCCACTATCGAGGACCCATTCAGTAGTTTTGGGTTGATCATCCTACAGATGAATTAGTGTAGCTTACAATCTCATATGCTTCATCAGTGAAGAATATGATATCAAGTTCACCAGATGAATTTCATCAAGCAGTAAACAGATATAGCAGTATGAGGACGTGTGAAATGAAAGTTCATTTCATCATGATTCGCCTGCGTCCTTTCAGGCAATTTCGTCAGGTCCCCAGCAAACTCTTCAGACGTTAAAGCACGTCTGGAGACCTGACCCTCCAGAAGAGATTATTTCTTTTTCTTCACCACCCACATTTGAAGGGGTGGCAAAGAGTTCATCACTCTGCGAGCACCATATGAGAAAGGTGGCAAAGATGCCAAACCGTTTTGTTTCACATAAGAGGGGTTAGGGTAAGCATATGAATAAGCAGAGAAATTCTTCGAGGACTTATGAACATAATGGTTTGAAGAATAATGCACATATTCATAGCCCTTAGCTCTACCTTGCGAGACAGAGTTGTTAGCACGATGATAATCATATGAGGACTTTGATCCTTTTGAGGAATTTGATCCATGTGAGGAATTTGGTCCGTATGAGGACTTGGATCCATATGAAGAGTTTGGTCCATATGAAGAATTTGATCTGGGGTTCCTGTTCTTCACAGGTGGTGTCATGAGGACATTCACCTGAAGACTTTCAACATAACTTTTGGGAACCCAGATTTTCTTCATAGGGGAACCGTTCCTGCAGTTAGTGCCAACATATCTAGCAAATACTTCACCATTCTGATTTTTGAACAGTTTATAGTTGGAGTCAAATGACTCATCAGAAGAATGAGGGGATTCACATGTAAAGCCAGATAAGTTAGATGGATCAACTGGAGGTCCCTTTGCAGCAACCCATGAGGTTTTGGGGTACTGCTCAGGCTTCCAATATGTTCCATCAGCATTGAGTTTCCTCTCAAAGGCAATACCCTCTTTCCTAGGGTTTCTGTTGAGGATCTGCTTTTTAAGCACATCACAAAGAGTCTGATGCCCTTTGAGGCTTTTGTACATGCCTGTCATGTACAATTCCTTCAGCCCTGCATTGTTAGTGATCCTAGCAATGTCCTCAGATGAGGAATTAGTGATAGCAGAGGCAGATGAAGAATTTGTAACAGTTGAAGCATTTGAACATTCAGGTGAAGAATTAGCAGATTCACGTTCAATGCACTTTAAGCATGGAGGAACAAATTCTTCCCGAGAAGCGCTGATTTGTTGAGCTAGTAATGAATCGCGCTCCTTCTGAAGATCTTCATAACACACTCTTAGCTTTTCAAGATCTTCCTTTCTTTGAAGAGATTCAGAGGAAAGCTTCTCGTGATCTTGCTTTTCTTGAAGAAATTCATAAGAAAGTTTCTCATGATCAGATAAGAGAGTGTTATGATGACTTTGAAGGTTATCAAACCTAGACTGAAGTCTCTGAAGATTTTCAGTCAGGGCTTTAGTGCGATCCATTTCTTCACCCAACATATCATCACTTTTGTCTAGCATGTTTTGAACCTTTTCAAAAGCCCGTTGTTGTTTTATAGCAATCTTAGCAAGTTTAGAGTAGCTGGGCTTGAGATCCTCATCAGATTCATTTTCACTAGATTCAGAGGAGTTGTATTTGAGTACCTTTGCACCTTTCGCCATGAAGCAATAGGTGGGAGCGTAGCCATCGTTATCTTCATCAGGCTTGTCGGTGGGGTCAGTTTCTTCAGTGTTGAAGATGGACTTGCTGACGAAAGCAGTAGCGAAGGCCAGACTCGCCATACCAGATTCAGATTCTTCAGACGCCTCCTCTTCATCATTTTCCTCAGATTCAGCTTCAGAGTCCATCTCCTTGCCAATGAATGCCCGAGCCTTCTTGGAGCTGCTCTTCTTGTGAGATGAAGACTTCGAGGATTTTGATGACGAAGATTTTGACGATTTCTTCTTCTTCTTTGCATCATCAGAACTGTAATCCTTGTATTCTTCTTCTTCATTTCCTTTTCCCACTGAGGACAATCTTGGATATAGTGACCAGGTTTCTTGCATTTGTGGCACAACCTTCTCTTATAGTCACTGGATGAGGAATCACTGCTTCTTGAGGATTTTCCAAAGCGACCACGTCTTGAGAACTTCTGGAATTTCTTCACGAGCAGTGCTAGCTCCTGGCTCAATTCTTCAGGATCACCAAGGCTACTACCAGAATCCTCACATTCAGAGTCAGACACAGCCTTGGCCTTCAGGGCACGTGGTTTGCCATAGTTTGAACCATAGAGATCTCTTTTTTCAGCAAGCTGGAACTCGTGAGTATTTAGCCTTTCGAGGATATCAGCAGGATCAAGAGACTTGTAGTCAGCACGTTCTTGTATCATTAGTCCCTCCCAGAGTATCAAATGAGGAATCAAGCAATCTCAACAGTTTCTTCACCACCTCATGATCAGTGATGTCAGTGGCACCGAGGGCTTGAAGCTCATTTGAGATGTCAGTGAGGCGATCACAGGTTTGTTGGACATTTTCATTGCCGAGTCTTTTGAAGCGGTTGAAGAGATTCCGAAGAACATCAACTCGAGAGTCACGCTGAGTTGAGACTCCTTCATTTACTTTGGACAGCCTATCCCAGATAAGCTTAGCAGTTCCCAAAGCACTCACTCTTCCATACTGTCCTTTGCTCAGATGGCCACATATGATATTCTTCGCTTGAGAATCGAGTTGCTTGAATCTCTTCACATCAGTAGTGTTCAGTGAGGGTGAGACAGAGGGAACACCATTTTCCACAACATACCAGAGATCGTTATTAATTGCCTCAAGATGCATTCGCATCTAGTTCTTCCAGTGGGGGTAGTCCGTCCCATCAAAGGTAGGACACCCAGCCGAGACCTTGATCATACCTGTGGTCAACATAACTAAAACTCCAGGCGGTTAAACCAAAATCACACAGAACAAGGGAGTACCTCGCTCTGATACCAATTGAAAGTGCGTTATATCAACTAGAGGGGGGGTGAATAGGCGATTTTTATGAACTCTTCACTGAGGAATTTGCCGGTGAGGAAATTCCTTAGCGAAGAACTACTTGCAGCGGAATAAGTACTCAGAAGTAAGCATAACAGAATACAAGCATGGTCATCATGATGAAATGAAAACAAGCACAGAGTACAGAAAGCGTAATCACAGGATAACACAAGATGAAGACAAACAGACTGAAAAAATTGAACTGAGGAATTTGAGAAAGTCTTCAGCCAAAGTCTTCAAGCACATATATGAACAAACATTCAACACAGTAATGAGGAAATGAAAGGGTTGAGGAGATAGAACCAGTTAGTTGGTGAAGACAATGATTTGGTAAACCAGTTCCAACTGCTGTCTCAGTTGTACGTCTGGTTGGAGCGGCTGAGTATTTAAACTCGAGGACACGCAGTCCCGGACACCCAGTCACTGAGCACGCAGCTCAGGACACCCAGTCCTCACCGTATTCTCCTTGAACTAAGGCCACACAGACCTCGTCCAATCACTCGTGGTAAGTCTTCAGGTGACTTCCAAACCTTCACAGACTTGGTCACTCGACGATCCACAATTCCTCTTGGATGCTCTAGACCTTGACGCCTAACCGTCTGGAAGAAGCACAGTCTTCAAAGGTAACAAGCGTCGGATCCACGCAGGATCAATTTCTTCAGTGATGCTCAATCACTTTGGGTTTGTGGGGGTTTGGTTTTGGGATTTCCTCACTTGATGATTTTCGCTCAAAGTCCTCGGAGGATGGGTTGCTCTCAGATGACAAGTGTCAAGTTCTCTCGGAGCAGCCAACCAGCTAGTGGTTGTAGGGGGCGGCTATTTATAGCCTAGGGAGCAACCCGACATGATAAGACATAAATGCCCTTCAATGATATGACCGTTAGGTGGATAAGATATTTTGGGACAGCCGGCGCGCAGCACAACAACGGTCAGAAATTTGACTCTCAAATTCCTCAGGGCTATCATGTTCCTCACTGTGTAGGCAATTTGCACTGGCGAATTCCTAACTCCTCAGTCAGAGCAAATTCCTCAGTGAACAGAAGAACTGCGTCTCTGTCACTGAAGAAAATGACTGAACTGTATGAGATTTCCAATGGCTTCACTCGAAGGGATTGGTAGGTGTAGGATTTTGAGTTGAGCATCACATGGAAATTTTTCCTTAGTATTTCCTCGACCCCCTTTAACAGTACGGTGTTTCCTATGACTCAAGAAAGAGAAAATGAAACTACGAAAACAAAAGTCTTCACGCTTCATGTTCCTCAAGTGAATATCAAGTCTTCAAGGTCACACCAATTTCTTCACTTTCAAAGTCTTCAGAAAGTCTTCAGAATATCAAAGTCTTCAGTCGAAGAACTTCATTTTTAGGGGTCGACTTTCTCTGTAAATATCAAACTCCTCGTAGACTTATAGACCTGTGTACACTCACAAACGCATCAGTCCCTTAACCTATAAGTCTTCAATACACCAAAATCACTAAGGGGCACTAGATGCACTTACACTTTCCTCCTTTCTGCGGTTTCTTACCGTCTGCCATATTCTTCAGTTGAGGAATTTGAACAATCATTCTCTGAAGAAGTATGCAGTTTTTCTTCGAGGAATGCTGCAAATGAGTTAAGTTGATGAGAACCTAGTGATTCAGCAGCAGACATGAGTACCTGTGAACAGAGTATAGGTGCGAGGAATTTGGAGAGGTCATATGCGTTCTCAGAAGGTTTTTCGAAAAGAACAAGTTTTGAGGAATTTGACCAGATGAACCTTGAGAAATTTCACTAAGCGTTCTTGTCTTAGGTTCCAGAGTTGTACAGATCGAAGATCCACACAATTAGGGAATCTTGAAGAAAATGATTGCTTAGAGAAACAGTTCAAGATCATATGATGTGTGAGGTGTTCATATGTGTGAAGATTTGAAGAATAAACACCTTTGAAGATTTTCAGGAAAGTTTGAGAATCAAAGTGAGTAATAAAAGTAACTTTTAATTACCCAAAGTGAAGAACACGACGAACTGAGAAGAACAGATGTGAAGTTCGTCAGGTTAGATCTCCCACGCCCTAACTTGGCAGAGGAAGACAGCTACGGCGGCGGCGGAGTGAAGATTTCTGCGGTCGGCGTGAGTATGACGACGATGAGGTCGAGGCAGCGAAGCTCTTCCTCACCAGCGACGATGGAGTAGCGGCGGCGCTAGGGTTTGAGGAGCTCGAGCGAGAGAGAAGCGATCGAGTGGAGTAAATGAAGTGAGGAAGGGGAGAGGGGTATTTATAGACACGGTAAAAACTGTTCGCCTGAAGATTTGGGACGAACATGCCCCTGAATTCTCCTTCACGCGACATGTGTCACCCACGTACTGTGTAGTTGAGATCGTGTACGATCGTGGGTGAATAGAATAATGCATTGTGGGATGCGTAACGGTTTGAGCGGCAAAACCGAAAATTTGGATAAGATTTGTCTTAAAGTTTCGTTCGCAATTTCTTCAGCTGACAAGGACACAGTGAAGATTTTGAACGAGTTTCAAATAGAACGCACATGAAGAATTTGTGAATAGATTGGGTTGAGTATAGCATAGAGGGGGAAGGGTCCGATCACATTCACTTAGCAGAAAAAGCAACTTGAAGAAATAGCTATAAGTGAATGATGTAGAGGACATAAACTCATATATATATATATATATATATATATATATATATATATATATATATATATATATATAGCCAATGAAGAAAAACGACGGAAACAGTGAAGATTTTGCAAAGTTGAAGAATTTGAAAAACTGAAGAATTTCAAAACTGAGGAAAAACTCAAATTGAAGATTTTCAACTTTTTGTGGTGGCGTGACCCACCGTATAAGAATGATGATTTCAGACACCGCGTACAATTGTCGTAGGGTTCTGAGAATCAAATTCTTCATTAATTTCTTCACACTTAGAGTGTTATTCTTCATTGATTGAAGAAAAACGTTTCTTCATGTGTTGCACATCTAAGTCATCAATTTTGCATAAGTGTTAGGATGTGTGTCCTTTTCAAAGAACATTCGAAGATTCTAAGATATTTAGCTCACACCGCAACTTGCTAAATCTCTTCTCATCCAAGGGCTTAGTGAAGATATCAGCTAGCTGTTCTTCAGTCTTCACGTGCTCGATGGAGATGTCGCCCTTCAACACATGATCACGAAGAAAATGATGATGAATCTGAATGTGCTTTGTCTTCGAGTGCTGAACTGGGTTGTGAGCAATCTTGATGGCACTCTCATTGTCGCAGAGGAGAGGCACATTCTTCACGTTGACGCCATAGTCCTTGAGTGTTTGCTTCATCCAAAGCAGTTGAGCACAGCAAGAGCCAGCAGCAATGTATTCAGCTTCCACAGTAGACAGTGATACGCAGTTCTATTTCTTCGAGGACCAACAAACCAAAGATCGTCCGAGGAAATGACACGTGCCAGATGTTGACTTGTGGTCCACACGATCACCAGCATAGTCAGAGTCAGAATATCCAATGAGATCAAAATCAGAGCCCTTGGGGTACCATAATCCTAGTGTTGGTGTGTGAGTTAGATATCGAAGAATATGCTTCACAGCCTTATGGTGTGATTCCTT
Source organism: Triticum timopheevii (assembly GCA_963921465.1). NCBI lineage: Eukaryota > Viridiplantae > Streptophyta > Magnoliopsida > Poales > Poaceae > Triticum > Triticum timopheevii. The sequence continues at coordinate 465,180,757 of OY997272.1, read as the reverse complement.
CGGTGCAGCTTGAAATCGGGCACACATGCAAACACTAAGCATTATATCTGGCCTAGATGCACATAAGTACAATAAAGAACCAATCATGGAGCGGTATACCTTGTGATCGAAGTCAATACCATTTTCATCAGTGCATAGATGGCCATTTGTGGGCATAGGAATTTTGACGCCTTTGCAATCTTGCATGCCAAATTTCCTCAGTACATCTTTGAGGTATTTCTCCTGAGATATGAATATACCATTGCGCTGTTGACGAATTTGAAGACCTAAGAAGAATTTCAACTCTCCCATCATAGACATTTGATATTCTTCACTCATCATATAGGCAAATTCATCACTATAACGTTGTTCAGTACAGCCAAAGATAATATCATCAACATATATTTGGCACACAAACAGTTCACCATCATAAGATTTAGTAAAGAGAGTAGGGACGAGTGAACCGGGTGTGAAGCCATTCTTCACGAAGAATTCCTTCAATGTATCATACCACGCCCGAGGGGCTTGCTTGAGGCCATAGAGGGCCTTATTAAGTCTGAAGACTTTGTCAGGATTCTTTGGATCTTCAAAACCTGGGGGTTGAGCAACATATACTTCTTCCTCAAGCTTACCATTAAGGAATGCACTTTTCACATCCATTTGATATAAGATGATATCATGATGGTTAGCATAAGCAAGTAATATGCAAATAGCCTCAAGTCTAGCAACAGGTGCAAAAGTTTCATCGAAATCAATTCCTTCAACCGGTGTGTAGCCTTGAGCTACCAGTCGTGCCTTATTCCTCACCACAAGGCCATTTTCATCTTGCTTGTTGCGGTAGATCCACTTTGTGCCAATGATATTATGCTTGCGAGGATCTGGACGTTTGGCCAGTTCCCAGACATTGTTGAGCTCGAACTGATGTAATTCTTCTTGCATAGCCTGAATCCACTCCGGCTCCAAAAATGCTTCATCTACCTTAGTGGGCTCTGTGATAGAGACAAAAGCATAGTGCCCACAGAAGTTAGATAAATGTGAAGCTTTTGAGCGTGTGAGAGGACCTGGTGCTCTAATGTCATCGATGATCTTCTCCACTTGCACTTCTTTTGCAACGCGAGGATGAGCTGGTTGTCGCTGAGGAGTTTGATCAGAATTTTTCTTCAGCACCATTTTCCTCAGCATTTTCTTCAGGTGCATCAGCTCGACGTTCTTCATGAACTGGAATGAATTCTTCAGCAGATTCTTCAGTAGGAATGACATCCTCAGTTGCCTTGAACTTGATAGAATCCTCAGGTGCTGGTTCATCTAACACAGAAGGTAGGTGCTCTCTTTGCGAGCCATTAGTTTCATCGAACCGCACATCTACAGTGTCAACAATCTTGTGAAGAACAATGTTGAAGACTCTGTATGTGTGCGAGTCCTTTCCCTAACCAAGCATAAAACCTTCATGTGCTTTCGGTGCAAATTTAGAATTGTGGTGAGGATCTCTAATCCAACATTTAGCACCGAAGACTTTGAAATAACTCACATTTGGTTTCTTGTCAGTGAGGAGTTCATAGGCCGTCTTCTTGAAGAATTTGTGAAGATATACTCTGTTGATGATGTGGCACGCAGTATCAATTGCATCAATCCAAAAATGATGAGGTGTTTTGTATTCATCAAGCATAGTGCAAGCCATCTCAACAAGAGTTCTGTTCTTGCGCTCCACGACGCCATTTTGCTGAGGAGTATAGGGAGCAGATAACTCATGAGTAATACCAAGTTCATCAAGATAGTCATCAAGACCGGAATTCTTGAACTCAGTTCCATTGTCACTTCTGATGTGCTTGATCTTCACACCAAAGTTGGTTGAAGCCCTCGAGGAAAATCGTTTGAAGACTTCCTGCACTTCATGTTTGTAAGTAACAATGTGTACCCATGTATATCGAGAGTAATCATCAACAATGACAAAACCATATAGAGATGCATCATTAGTGACTGCTGAGTAATGATTAGGTCCGAAGAGGTCCATGTGAAGCATTTCGAATGGACGAGTAGTGGTCATGATAGTCTTCGCTGGATGCTTGGCCTTGGTCATTTTTCCAGCTTCACAGGCTCCGCATAAGTGATCCTTGAGGAATTTGACATTCTCAATGCCAATGGCATGCTTCTTCTTCGCAAGCGTGTGCAAATTCCTCATGCCTGCGTGACCAAGTCGTCGATGCCATAGCCAGCCTTCTGAAGCTTTTGCAAGTAGACACACGGCTGGTTGTGGTCCTGTAGAGAAATCAACAATATATAAATCTCCTCTCCTAAAGCCTTCGAAGACTTTGGAATTGTCAGCTTCCATAATCACAACACAGTGATACTTGCCAAAGACAACAACCATATCAAGATCACAAAGCATTAAGACTGACATGAGGTTGTATCCTAAGGACTCAACAAGCATGACTTTGTCCATGTGTTTATCCTTAGAGATTGCAACCTTACCAAGACCCAATACCTGACTTTTGCCTTTGTCAGCAAAGATGATATGCTTCAGATGTGACTATGATAAGGGAGCATCCATCAATAGGTTCTTGTCACCAGTCATGTGATTCGTACATCCACTATCGAGGACCCATTCAGTAGTTTTGGGTTGATCATCCTGCAGATGAATTAGTGTAGCTTACAATCTCATATGCTTCATTAGTGAAGAATATGATATCAAGTTCATCAGATGAATTTCATCAATCAATAAACAGATATAGCAGTATGAGAACGTGTGAAATGAAGGTTCATTTCATCATGATTCGCCTGCGTCCTTTCAGGCAATTTTGTCAGGTCCCCAGCAAATTCTTCAGACGTTAAAGCACGTCTGGAGACCTGACCCTGCAGAAGAGATTAGTTCTTTTTCTTCACCACCCACATCTGAAGGGGTGGCAAAGAGTTCATCACTCTGCGAGCACCATATGAGAATGGTGGCATAGAGGCTAAACCATTTCGTTTCACATAAGAGGGGTTAGGGTAAGCATATGAATAAGCAGAGAAATTCTTCGAGGACTTATGAACATAATGGTTTGAAGAATAATGCACATATTCATAGCCCTTAGCTCTACCCTGCGAAATAGAGTTGTTAGCACGATGATAATCATATGAGGACTTTGATCCTTTTGAGGAATTTGATCCACGTGAGGAATTTGGTCCGTATGAGGACTTGGATCCATGTGAAGAACTTGGTCCATATGAAGAATTTGATCTGGGGTTCCTGTTCTTCACAGGTGGTGTCATGAGGACATTCACCTGAAGACTTTCGAGGCACTTCTTGGGAACCCAAATTTTCTTCATAGGAGAACCATTCCTGCAGTTAGTGCCAACATATCTAGCAAATACTTCACCATTCTGATTTTTGAAAAGTTTATAGTTGGAGTCAAATGACTCATCAGAAGAATGAGGAGATTCACATGTAAAGCCAGATAAGTTAGATGGATCAACTGGAGGTCCCTTTGCAGCAACCCATGAGGTTTTGGGGTACTGCTCAGGCTTCCAATATGTTCCATCAGCATTAAGTTTCCTCTCAAAGGCGATACCCTCTTTCCTAGGGTTTCTGTTGAGGATCTGCTTTTTAAGCACATCACAAAGAGTCTGATGCCCTTTGAGGCTTTTATACATGCCTGTCATGTACAATTCCTTCAGCCCTGCATCGTCAGTGATAGTAGCAATGTCCTCAGATGAGGAATTAGTGATAGCAGAGGCAGGTGAAGAATTTGTAAGAGTTGAAGCATTTGAACATTCAGGTGAAGAATTAGCAGATTCACATTCAATGCACTTTAAGCATGGAGGAACAAATTCTTCCTGAGAAGCGCTGATTTGTTGAGCTAGTAATGAATCACGCTCCTTCTGAAGATCTTCATAACTCACTCTTAGCTTCTCAAGATCTTGCTTTCTTTGAAGAAATTCATAAGAAAGTTTCTCATGATCAGATAAGAGAGTGTTATGATGACTTTGAAGGTTATCAAACCTAGACTGAAGTCTCTGAAGATTTTCAGTCAGGGCTTTAGTGCGATCCATTTCTTCACCCAACATATCATCACTTTTGTCTAGCATGTTTTGTACTTGTTCCAAAGCTGTTTGTTGTTTAGTGGAAATGCAAACAAGTTTGGTATAACTTGATTCAATATCATCATCAGATCCATCATCATCAGATTCATCGTCACAAAACTCGGATGAGGAGCATTCGGTTACCTCGTCACCCTTTGCCATGAGACATGATGCAGAAGATGATGATTCTGGCTCGAAAGTCATCGTTTTGAGAGATTCCTTGAAGTCCTCAAACCAGGGATCATGACGGGTTCGATGACCTTCATAGACATCAGAGATTCGGTCCCAGATAAGCTTCGCATTGCAAAGATGCATAATGCGCCTGAATTCATCTCTGGATAGGCAGGAATAGATGATATCCTTCGCCAAGATGTCAAGTCGAGTGTACTTGCGAATATCATCAGCGTCCGCCATCTTGCATAGATCAGTAAGACCAATCTCAGTGACGGTCCACAGCTCGCTGTTCATTGCCATGAGGCGCTTCCTCATCATGGCCTTCCACTTGGGATAATCATGATCGTCAAAGATAGGGCATGTCACTTTCTTCATACCTGCGGTCGACATAACTAAAACTCCAGGCGGTTAAACCAAAATCACACAGAACAAGGGAGTACCTTGCTCTGATACCAATTGAAAGTGCGTTATATCGACTAGAGGGGGTGAATAGGCGATTTTTATGAATTCTTCACTAAGCAATTTGCCGGTGAGGAAATTCCTTAGCGAAGAACTACTAGCAGCGGAATAAGTACTCAGAAGTAAGCATAACAGAATACAAGCATGGTCATCAAGATGAAATGAAGACAAGCACTGAGTACAGAAAGCGTAATCACAGGATAACACAAGATGAAGACAAACAGACTGAAGAAATTGAACTGAGGAAATTGAGAAAGTCTTCAGTCAAAGTCTTCAAACACAGATATGAACAAACACTCAACACAGTAATGAGGAAATGAAAGGGTTGAGGAGATAGAACCAGTTAGGTTGGTGAAGACAATGATTTGGTAGACCAGTTCCAACTGCTGTCTCAGTTGTATGTCTGGTTGGAGCGGCTGAGTATTTAAACTCGAGGACACACAGTCCCGGACACCCAGTCACTGAGCACGCAGCTCAGGACACCCAGTCCTCACCGTATTCTCCTTGAACTAAGGTCACGCAGACCTCGTCCAATCACTCGTGGTAAGTCTTCAGGCGACTTCCAAACCTTCACAGACTTGGTCACTCGGCGATCCACAATTCCTCCTGGATGCTCTAGACCATGACGCCTAATCGTCTGGAAGAAGCACAGTCTTCAAAGGTAACAAGCGTCGGATCCACGCAGGATCAATTTCTTCAGTGATGCTCAATCACTTTGGGTTTGTAGGGGTTTGGTTTTGGGTTTTCCTCACTTGATGATTTTCGCTCAAAGTCCTCGGAGGATGGGTTGCTCTCAAATGACAAGTGTCAAGTTCTCTCAGAGCAGCCAACCAGCTAGTGGTTGTAGGGGGCAGCTATTTATAGCCTAGGGAGCAGCCCGACATGATAAGACATAAATGTCCTTCAATGATATGACCATTAGGTGGATAAGATATTTTGGGACAGCTGGCGCGCAGCACAGCAACGGTCGGAAATTTGACTCTCAAATTCCTCAGGGCTATCATGTTCCTCACTGTGTAGGCAATTCGCACTGGCGAATTCCTAACTCCTCAGTCAGAACAAATTCATCAGCAACCAAAAGAACTTCGTCTCTGTCACTGAAGAAAGTGACTGAACTGTATGAGATTTCCAAAGGCTTCACTCGAAGGGATTGGTAGGTGTAGGATTTTGAGTTGAGCATCACATGGAAATTTTTCCTTAGTATTTCCTTGACCCCCTTTAACAGTACGGTGTTTCCTATGACTCAAGAAAGAGAAAATGAAACTACGAAAACAAAAGTCTTCACGCTTCATGTTCCACAAATGAATACCAAGTCTTCAAGGTCACACCAATTTCTTCACTTTCAAAGTCTTCAGAAAGTCTTCAGAATATCAAAGTCTTCAGTCGAAGAACTTCATTTTTAGGGGTCGACTTTCTTTGTAAATATCAAACTCCTCATAGACTTATAGACCTGTGTACACTCACAAACGCATTAGTCCCTTAACCTATAAGTCTTCAATACACCAAAATCACTAAGGGGCACTAGATGCACTTACATACAGTACTTATAGTAGTGGTTTGGTTTCTTATACTAACGGATCTCACGAAGGTTTTGTTTGAGTTTTGTGTGATTGAAGTTTTCAAGTTTTGGGTTATCTTACGATGGATAAAGGGATAAGATAAGCAAAAGGCTAGCTTGGGGATGCCCGAGGCACCCCAAGATAATATTCAAAGAAGTAGAAAGCAACTAAGCTTGGGGATGCCCCGAGTGGCATCCCCGCTTTCTTCTAACAACCATAGGTATTTTACTTGAAACTATATTTTTATTCATCACATAATATGAGTTTTTCTTGGAGCGTCTTGTATGATATGAGTCTTTGCTTGTTTTTATTTATGTCTTAAGTGTTGAATCCTTGCTGGAAACACCCTTTTGAGAGAGCCAAAAATTATGCTATGCTTGCTCCTATGCTTCACTTAAATTTTTAGAGCCATGGATTTGCTCTAGTACTTCACTTATATATTTTTGAGCACGGTGTGCTTTGTTAATTTTGAAGAAATGCTCTCATTCTTCACTTAGATTTGTTTGGAAGTTAGTAAATTTTTAAGAAATTCTCTCTTGCTTCACTTAGATTATTTTGAGAGAAAGAAAAAAAATTATGCTCATGTTCTTCACTTATGTTTGTTTGAGCTTATCAAAAGCAACATATGAAAATAGTCCCAAAGTGATAGATATCCAAGAAGGATATAATAAAAACTTTCATGAAGATCATTGGACAAAATAAACTTGATTCCTAGTAATGATTTTGAGATATGACGATATGATATGTGAGTCACGTTGATGAGTAATTGTGCTTTAGTAAGAACATTGATGTTAAGGTTTGTGATTCCCTGTGCAAGAACGAAAGTCAATAGTTATGCAATGAAATTTATATCCTACTTATGGTGCATTATTCGGTGTTACTTATGATTAATGCTCGGGTATGAGATTTTTTGCTTTTTGGTTGGTCGCTTCTCAATCTTTTTGCTAGCCTTCATTTTGCACTAAGTATGATCACTACTTGTGCATCCAAAACCCTTTAAACCAGTTTTGCCATATGAGTCCACTATACCTACCTATATGCGGTATTTCCATGCCGTTCTAAGCAAATTTGCATGTGCCATCTCTAATGTTCAAAATAAATTTCTCTTTTGTGTGCTCAACCGCTCGCGAAGCGGTAAAGGGTAGCCAATATTTTCCATGCTAGATGTGTTATTCTCACGATGAGTGTTTATTCACTTGTCATTGCACGAGAGTACGACAAATGTATTAGGGATGCCCAGTCCTGAAATGAAAAATGAATTTACTTTATGTTGTCAAATAATAAATTTCTTGGAAAGTGTTGGTATGGAGGGCACCCGTGGATACAGTTAGCCATGGAAAGTAAAATTAATGGTGGAAAAAGGAATAAACTTTATTATTTGTTTGTGAACCGCCTATGATGTATCTAGCATGGAAAGTGTTGGGATGCTCTAAGTTGTTTTCGTTGGTGGGAAAAGCATGCCTCTCAAAAATAATTTTTATCTCTCAATTTAAGCTTTGAGCTCTGGCACCTCTACAACTCACTACTTCCCTCTGCGAAGGGCCTTTCTTTTACTTATGCAATTTTTATTTTGAATTTGAGTCACCATCTTCTCTTATGAAGCACCAATTAAGGGTCACTATGATCATATTTGAGCATTGTGTGTAGCTAATATTCGAGTGTGTTCATGATTGGATCAATGGTTGAGCATGATGGGCTAGGGATAACTTGCTTTAGTGTTGATATTTTGAAAGACATGGTTGCTTGTTGGTATGCTTGAGTACTAAAGTCTTCATGTCAAAACTAGACTATTGTTTTGAATCATATAAAAGTCCATATGACCATGCTATAAAGAAAAGAAATTTGATGAACATGTTAGGCAGCATTCCACATCAAAAATTCTATTTTAATCAATTACCTACTCGAGGACGAGCAGGAATTAAGCTTGGGGATGCTGATACGTCTCCAACCTATCTATAATTTTTATTGTTCCATGCTGTTACATTATCATTCTTGGATGTTTTTTGCATGTTTTTACATCGCAGGAAATCAATATCAAATAGAGTCCAAACGCAGCGAAACTCCTGGAGGATTTTTTTTGGGCCAGAAGACATCCAGTGGGCCAAGAAAGCACCTTGGGGGGCTCGAGGGAGCAGCACCCACTAGGGCGCACCAGGAGGCCCAGGCGCGCCCTGGTGGGTTGTGCCCACCTCGGGTGCCCCTTGAACCGCCTCTTTGCTCTATTAATACCCCAATATTCTAGAAACCCTAGGCGAGTTGACGAAAATCAATTCCAGCCGCCGCAGAGTCCAGAACCACCAGATCTAATGTAGACACCGTCATGGAGGGGTTCACCACTTCCATTGGTGTCTCTCCGATGATGCGTTAGTAATTCTTTGTAGACCTATGGATCCGTAGTTAGTAGCTAGATGGCTTCCTCTCTCTCTCTCTCTCTCTCTCTCTCTCTCTCTTGATTATCAATACAATGGTCTCTTGGAGATCCATATGATGTAAGTCTTTTTGCGGTGTGTTTGTTGGGATCCGATGGACTTTGAGTTTATGATCATATCTATGTTTTTATCCATGAAAGTTATTTGAGTCTTCTTTGATCTCTTATATGCATGATTGCTTATAGCCTCGTATTTCTTCTCCGATATTTGGGTTTTGTTTGGCCAACTTGATCTATTTATCTTGCAATGGGAAAAGGTGCTTTGTAGTGGGTTCGATCTTATGGTGCTTGATCCCAGTGACAGAAGGAGAACCGACACGTATGTATCGTTGCTACTAAGGATAACAAGATGAGATCTATATCTCGGCAATAGATAAACAGATCTCGTCTACATCATGTCATTGTTCTTATTGCATTACTCCGTTTTCCCATGAACTTAATACACTAGATGCATGTTGGATAGCGGTTGATGTGTGGAGTAATAGTAGTAGATGTAGGCAGGAGTCGGTCTACTAATCTTGGACGTGATGCCTATATAATGATCATTGCCTGGATATCATCATGATTATTTGAAGTTCTATCAATTGCCCAACAGTAATTGTTTTTCCATCGTTTGCTATTTTTCTCGAGAGAAGCCAATAGTGAAACCTACGGCCCCCAGGTCTCTTTTCATCATATTTTTCTTTGTGATCTATTTTCCCTTGCATTTATTTTCAGATCTATTAAACCAAAAATACAAAAAAAACCTTGCTGCAATTTATTTGTTCCGCGATCTATTTATCCTATCTACCACTTTTACCTCACGTTATTTGCCTATCTTGAGGCATCGTACCCGGAAGGGATTGACAACCCCATTAACACGTTGGGTTGCGAGTATTTGTTATTTGTGTGCAGGTGCTGTTTACATGGTGTGAGGAGGTTCTCCTACTGGTTCGATAACCTTGGCCTCATCACTAAGGGAAATACCTACCGTCTCTATATTGCATCATCCCTTCCTCTTTGGGGAAATACCGACGTAGTTCTAGCAGAATCAGACACCCTCATATCCAGCTCAAATCTGGGGCAGATATGAGGAGTCCCGGGCGTGCCTAGTAGCGTCCACCATGTCAGATCCGGCCCACGCTGGCCTACACTGACCCCAAATATATTCGTCCCTTCTGCTTCCTGGACCAAACCCTAGCCACACCGCTCCACTTCACTCCACTCTGATCCGCCCAGGCTACTTTCCGGCGGTCTCTTATCCTCTCCGGCATGTCAGGCAGCGGATCTGACTCCGACCACTCCCAATCCTTTGACTGGGCATCGTCTCATGCGGGCCGGAGGAGGCAATGGCCGCCTGTATGGCCCTCCGCCACTCCTGGGAGGAGTGTGTCTAACCAACACCGGAGTCTGTCTAGCGCAAATCCATTGCGTTGGAGCAACTAGCGCTTGAATCAGTCGGTGCTGGAAGCTGGAGGTTTGTCTTCCGCACCATCTCCAGTTCGATGGTGTATGAGTGCTACAGGGATCGGTGTGCACGCCGTAACAAGTAGAGGGCGACGGAGCGTGAGGTCCTTGATACGTCTCCGTCGTATCTATAATTTTTGATTGTTTCATGCCAATATGATTCAACTTTTACATACTTTTGCCAACTTTTTATATGATTTATTTGGACTAACTTACTTATCCAGTGCCCAGTGCCAGTGCCTATTTGTTGCCTGTTTTTGTATCGCAGAAAATCCGTATCAAACGAAGTCCAAACGTGATGCAACTCCACAGAGAATTATTTTGGAATATTTATGATTTTTGGGAGTTGGAATCACCGCAAATGGAGGCCCACACAGACCATGATACACCAGGGCGCGCCCCAGGCCCCTAGTGTGTGGTGGTGGGTTGTGCTCACCTCGTACGTCGGTTGGAGCTGTACTTAGGGTGCAAGGAAGCTTATATCAGGAAAAAATCGTGTAAAAAGATCAACAGCAATCGGAGTTACGGATCTCCGGGAATATAAGAAACGGTTTTCGGCCAGATCTGGAGAGCGCGAAATAGAAGAGAACAGAGAGGAAGATCCAATCTCGGAGGGGCTCCCGCCCCTCCGCTGCCATGAAGACCAAGGACCAGAGGGGGAACTCTCCTCCCATTCATGGGGAGGCCAAGGAAGAAGAAGAAGGAGGGGGTCTCTCCCCCCTCGCTTCCGATGGCGCCAGAGTGCCGTCGGGGTAACGATCGGGACGACGATCTACATCAACAATCTTGCTACCGCCAACACCAACTTTCTCCCCTCTATGCATCGGTTTAACACCTCTTCTCCCCACTGTAATCTCTACTTAAACATGGTGCTCAACTCCATATATTGTTTCCCAATGATCTATGGTTATCCTATGATGTTTTCGTCTGGTTTTTCCGTCCCCACATGGTCACCGGGATTTCCATCCATCCCCTGGTCACCGCTACCGTCTCCGCCATTGGTCATATCAACATCTTTGGTCCCAGTGTTATTGTCTGCCTGATGAACCTCCTCAACCACAACCTCGAGATCGTAAGACAGTCCATCATAGGTCCATGGTACATAGTCCGGAATATATTCCGCATCCACAACACCGACAAGCAGCCTAGCAACTCCATGCAGACGTGTGAATGTCATATCGACCTTCTCTGTTTTACCTAATAGAGAACCGATACTCCAAACAATAAGAAAGTCATTAAGCACGATCTCTGGGACACCTGAGAGTCTGAACCAGACCTTCTCCAACGGTATCCCCGCCGGCTCAGGTTTTTTGCATTCGTCAAACTTAGGAATGCACTTACTCCCATGCACCTTACTAAGCCCACACTTCAGAAGAGGATCAAGATCCTCCCTCCTAGGGAACTCCACTCTATAAACCCGATCCTCCAACCTGACAGGTGACCAGTGAAAAGACTCAAAAACTAGCCGTCTAAGCTGCTGACACACTTGTTCCTCTCTCAAAGTCCCCTGAGTAACCTTGACCAGACCATACTTCAAGCTCTCCAAAGCAGGAGTCACCAAGATCGTGCGTGGAGTCTCAAAGAACATAAGCTTGTTGTTGCAGACACCGTAAATGGTCATCACAGGCTTAGATACCAAAAGCAGCGGACAATCGTCAGACGAGTGTCCAGGCTTCAGACAGGTGTCACATAACACCGCCGTGCAGTCAATCACACAATGACCTGGCACAACACAACGATAACATGTCATCTTTTCTTTCTTACGGGCTGCCTTATTAGCCCGCACATTATCAACTTTGTCACTCCCTTTATCACTCAACCCATTTCTGTCGGCTGGAACAGACACCGCCGCCAACGCCTTAACCGCCGCCACCGCAGCCTCAGGCGGAGGAGCCGTGGAAGTAGAAGAAGTGGACGCGGCCGCCTTCGCCGTCCCACCGCCAGTAGCCGCTGGCTTGATCGTCGGTTGCTTAGGGTAAACCTTGGGGACATACAAGCGACGTGGAGGAAGGTTTCAGCCACCCCCTCCCCGACCACCCCGCTGACGGTAATGAGGCCCTGTGGCACCCTGTACGAACTCGCCGGTAAGAGGGTTGAAGTTTTGCTGCCACTGCTTGCCGGCAAAACGTCTTCCTCCCCTGTCATTCCACTAATTCCATCCAGTCGGATAGCCCTAATAGCCACTGTCATTGCCGCGGCCAATACCATAGCCACCGCGTCCGCCGTTGAAACCGTCGCGGCCCGTGCCATGGTCGCCACGGCCGCCGCCTCCGGAGCCAGCTCCATAATCGCCGCGCCTGCCACCTGGGCCATCGCGACCCGCGGCTTGGACCTGCCCGACATCAACAGCCCGCTCCGTCGCCGCCGCGTGGTGCAGCTGGCGGCTGCTGCACCGGGAGCCGCGGAGGCGGCTGGGAGCCATCTCCCCGGCCAGCCATTCTCGCCGCCGGGACTCGGCAAGCTCTACCATTGCGTGTAGGGAATCCCGGCGTAGCACTCCGCCGAACCCTAGCAGCAGTCTCGGCACAAGAACCATAGATTAATATGTATATTGAATATGCCCAGTTTTGATAGCCCAATGTTATGTTTTGATGTAGCAACCGGACGTCCGACGTTCGGCTATATCAGAAGTTTGTGATGCATATGTAATATGAATTTGAGGTTTACTAGTTGAGGTATCTCGAATATTTGAGGTGTGACCGTTGTTGTCCGCCGACGCACCCAATCACATCAATAGAAATTAAGGGATGGATTTGATGTATCCGGCTATAGATGCTCTTACGCATCTCATTCACGGGCAGTAGAACTAGAACTAGAAACTAGAAAAGCAAGTTAATACTGTACGAGAAAATAGAAGCGGTGGCCAATTTCAACACAAAACAGACTTTGCTCGTCTGGCAAGCCACCATTTGCCATAAAACCAAGGGCACCCGAGGTGCAGGTCGCCCTCTTTGATTAAACACTCGTCGCCCTGTTTCATCTCCGGACGAGCCATACTTCCCAAGTAGACCAGAGGGGAGCCACACGTACGTTGCAACTCGCAACAATGTCACTCCCCGGCGCTCTTACCGCGAGCTCATTCGCCGTCCTCCTCCTCCTCGTCCTCTCCACGTGGCCGACGTGCCACGCCACCCACAACATCACCGCCATCCTCGCGGCGCGCCGGGACATGTCCGAGTTCAGCCGCCTGCTCACGACGACGGGCCTCGCGGACGAAATCAACGAGCGCAACACCATCACAGTCCTCGCGGTCGACGACGCCGACATGGCTCCGCTCAGGGCTCGTCATCTCCCGCGGGAAGCGCTCCGGCACGTGCTCTCCCTGCACATCCTCGTCGACTACTACGACCACGACAAGCTGCACCGCCTCCCGGGTGGCTCCGCGGACGTGTCCACCCTGTTCCAGGCCTCCGGCGACGCGCCCGGCAGCGCCGGCATGGTGGAGATCTCCGAGCGCCGCGGCGGGAGCGTGGCCTTCGTGCCCCAGGACGCCGGCGACGACGCGCGCGCCACCAGCGTGCTCTTCGTCAAGCCCATCCACGAGGAGCCGTACAACATCTCGGTGCTGCAGGTGGGCGCCGTCATGTCGTCCCCGGCCGCCGAGGCGCCCTCGTCGCCCGAGACTTCAACTCCAACCTCAAGGCACAACGCCACCGACGTCGTGCCCAAGACCAAGAAGGGAACCGGGTCAGCCGATGCCGCCGCCGACGCGCCTTCGGCAGACGACGGGGACGACGAGCGAGAGGACCATGCGAAGAAGAACGGCGCGATCAGCGCGGCTCCCGGCCGGCTATCCTTGGCTCTGGCGTTCCTGCTGGCGATCAAGATCGTCGTGCGCGTTTGAAGGTTGATTGCGGCTGTGTGTTGTGAGTTGCTGTTTGTTGGGTTCCACGATCTTGTTCCTGCACGTGTCAGTATTACTGGGGATATGGTGAGTGCTTTGATTAATTTGCTAGGTCGTTGATGCGTTGGAAACGTTCTTGTACTTCCATTTTGTTTGGCAAGAGAGCTTTGCAGGTCTGTCTCCTGATTCATCTAGTGTGTCTAGTCCAGACTTCAGATCTGGTGGTGTTATAAACTGGTCTACCGAAATACATTTGCCTAGCTTTAGCTAGCTACAGTACTATTTTGTTTTGATAAATCTTCTGGAGTATACTCTCATGTAGTCATTGCTGCATACGTAAATTAATCGGAGTTTTGCAAGCTACAAGTTCATTCGGTTATGTAAATCTGCCGTCTTATTCCAATTTTTCTTGTAACATGTTTTCTTATTCTCATATTCACATAGAATGATCCAAACAAAATTGATGGTCAAACTTGTACTCAGAATTTCCATATAAATGTCGAAAATAACAACTTCTAGAGGACCAGAGGGAGCAACAAAGCAGGTTGTCATGCATGGCCAATAATCAAGTATGCCCCTAATGCACTAGGAGTTAATAATCAAGTTTTTTCTTGCTACCAAGTGCCAGCGTTAATACGATCTAGTATGCCCGTAATGCACTAGGAGTTTCCAAAACAACTACGTACGTAAACAAGATGCCTTGTCGGTTGAGCACGCACCGCAGTGTTTGCATTGCAACTGAGTGCGGAATCTATCGCCTAGCTAGCTTTGCCCGGATCAGGCCGACAGCCTTTGCCGCTGGCCTCTGCGCCCTCTTTGCCTCTCGAGCATATTTGGGACAGCCGAGCACATGCATTCCTCATGCCCGCGACTGCGAGAGTGGAGTAGGACGTGATCGTCCCGAGCCATGTGGCACTGCTTACACGCATCCTTGCATTGCATGCATGCACCGCCGATCTGGCATATCCAAGCTCTGAATGAGCAGTGTGACTGTGTTAGTGCCCATCATTTTGAGTTACTCCTAGTTCCTAAGTAAAAAACTCGCATTTGCTCAGGCTGATCTGATCGACGAGGCTCTCTGACGCGAGTTCAACTAGGTTGCGAAAGATCACCAATACAACAGCTACCTTTACCGTGTGCTTTGTCGGCCGGATCGGTCGATCCAGAGGCATCAAGCAAATCTTATCAGCAAGGCTGCTGCAACCGCATCGAATCGGGTCGGGGGCGGTCTTAATTTGCTTGCATGGCACGCCTCGGATCGATCTCGCGGGAAAAGGCCTACATTGCCTGCAAGGGCTGTACACCGAGGCCGCTTTGCTGAAAGGAAGCTACGCCCGTAGCCGTGTAGGAACAGTAAAGAGAAAGGGCCGGGCGGTGAAAGTGAAACAAAGAGGGTGTCTGCGTGCAGAGGGTGAGCTGGTATGCATGTGTAGGATGCCTGCGCGTACACGGAAAGATCTACGGACGCACGCTCCGGCTTTAGCTTTGCCTGCATTTCATTTCCATGCCCTCTCCGGCTTTGTAGACCGGTAGTAGTTGCACAGCTGCATTGCATGTGTACCGTGATCGATACTGCGGCCGGGCCTGGGATTTGGATGCATGATGTTCTTGTCCCTCGTCGTAAGTACACCTTACATTGAGCACCAGAGACAAAATCACATGCATGATAAGTAGTACAACTCTCTGTGACTAAATATAAGACGTTTTTGCACTTTAATTTTTTTAGTTAACACATGATGATTTTGTTAGAAGAAATTAGATGATGCTCCGCGCGTTGCTGCAGTAACTTTGTTAAAAAATACATAAATAGTTGCTAAAAATAACTAAATCTAATAAAAAAATATATGAGCTTGAAAATCAATAAAATAGTCTCTAGAAATATAATAAAAACTTTTGAATTACTATTAAAAACTAGAAGCAAAAGCGCGCTTTGCTGCGCCGTTGAATTTTAGGTGGAGTACACAAACATATCATTTCAACAAAAATATGAAGGATTACTAACATGCATGTATGATGTGGCAGCGTTACATGCATAGACTAATGCAAAAATAATTGCAATTTATAAGTTTGCTTATGTGGCAGATTTTGCATGGCTTAGTGGGAGAGAAGACCTAAATGCATGGCCTTATTGAGGACGAATTGAGGTGTGCACTTTGCATGGTAAGAGAAATGTGATCAACTTTTGGGAAATGTAAGATGAGGCCATTTTGAGACCGTTCCAGGTACGAAAACACGACCCAAACCACAACTCGGCTTACTCCACGCTATGCGCGAGCATGGCAACTCCTGTTTATGGAGTGCCTGCCGGGAGCGCCTATACGGCACAACACGCACTGCGAAGGAAGCGGGCGCGCACCCCCCTCTCCCCTTATGGGCCGGCCCATGTGTGGCCGGGACGCCGCCGTTTTTTTGCAGATCTTTCCTTTTTCTTTTTTTCCTTTTCTTTTTTCTTTACTTTTAAAAATCCGGGATATCAAAAAGATGCTCGGCTATTCAAAAATTGTTCATGAATTTGGCAAAAAAATGTTCACAAATATAAAAAATATTCATGAATTTAAAACAACGTTCATGATTTCAAAAAAATGTTCATGAAATTGAAAAATGTTCACAAAATAAGTAAATCATGATTACAGAAAAATGCTCTAGAACTGAAAAACTGTTTGCGAATTTGCCAAAAAAATGTTCACAAAATTAAAAAAATGTTCATAATTTAAAAATTCAAACAAATGTTCACTAATTTTAAAAATGTACACGAATTTTTAAAAAATCGCTAAATTATTAAAATGTTCACGAATTTGAAAAAAATGGTCTTGATTTTGAAAATGTAGTCTTTAATTTTAAAATGTTCATTACTCCCTCCATAAAATAATATAAGAGCATTTAGATCACTACTTTAGTTACCTATACACTCTTACATTAGTTTACAGAGGGAGTATTTTAAAAAATGTTCACTAATTCTAGAAGCTTCCTAAAACCTTTTTTTTCTGTTTTTTTCGTTTTCCTTTTTCTTGTGTAGTTTTTCTTCTCTATCTTTTCCTTTATTTCCTTTTCTGTTTTTTCAAGTTTTATTTTAAATGTATTTTTTCTTTTTTCTGTTTCTTTTCTTTATTTTTCCTTTTTCTTGTCTTTTTCATTTTTCATAATTTCAAAAATATTTAATAATTATTCAAAATATTCAAATTTTGTTAGCATTTGAAAAATGTTCGTTCTCCACAAAAATGTTCAAAGTTTTCAAAAATGTTTGCATTTCGAAAAATATGTTAAAATTTTTCAAAAACAGTTTCTGTTTTTAAAAAAATGTTCATGTATTCAAAAAATATTCGCATTTCCAAAGTTGTTACAGATTTTCAACAAGATTCTCCATTATAAATTTGTTCTTCGTTTTTTGTTTCCTTTTCTCCCTGTTTATCTTTTCTTTTCAATTTCATTTTTCTTTCTAAAAAAATGTTCGCATTTTACCAACTACGTTCATTCGTATAAAAATATATTCCTGTTTTCAAATTTTGTTCATAAATTTCAGAAAAATTTGGTTCGTTTTCAAAAATGTTCGGTAATTAAAAAATGTTAGCTTTTTAAATTTTGTTCACAAACCGAAAGTAATTTGCTTTACAAAAAGTAACCATTTTTTAAAAGTTTGTTTGTAAATGATTTTTTTTCACATATTTAAATTTACTTCTTAAATTAAAAAATATATGGAAATTCAAAAAAAACAAATGTGCCTATTTCAAAATTTTGTTCACAAATATAAAAATGTTCTAGAATTAACGGCTTTGGGAACCTTCTAGAATGTTCCCAGACCGGATTTCTTTCTTTTCTGTTTATCTTTTTATCTGTTTCTTTTTCCTTTTCTCTTCTTGTTTCTTTTTTCTGTTTATTTTCTTCAGCTTTTTCTTTTTTGTTTCTTTTTTCTCTGATTTGTTTTTATTTACATTTTCATTTTTCTTTCTCAGATTTATTTTCCTTTTTCAAAAAATGTTCGCATTTTACAACTTTGTTCATTCATACAAAAACTGTTTCTGTTTTAAAATTTTGTTCATAACTTGCAAAATTTGTTTGTTGTTTCAAAAAATGTTTCGTAATTTCATGAAATGTTCCATTTTCAAATATTTGTTCAAAAATTTTAAAAATATTCGTGGTTAAAAAATTTGTTCGCAACTTCAAAAAGTTTCATGTTTTTTGAAAACATTTTCTGCAGTTTCAAATTTTCTGTTCGCATAGGCAAAAAAAATTGTTCTTCTCTATGAAAATGTTCAGAAATTCAAAATATGTACGAACTTTTTGAAAATATATACTGTTTTTCTGAATTTTGAACAAATTTAAGGTTCGAGAACATTTTTTTGTAATGTTTAAAAAATTGTTCACGTTTCTGAAAATTGTTTGCAATTTTTCAAAAAGTGATCATTTTTCAAATTTTGTTTGGTATGTTTGTCTTTAAAAAATACAGATCTTTAAAAAGTTGTTCATCATTCTAAAAGAATGTTCCCGTTTTCAAAAAAATATATCACAAGTTAAAAAACATTCCTGTTCTCAGAATTTGTTCACAAATTAGAAATGCTCCTCTTTTTGAAAAGTGTTCACAAATTGAAAAAATGTTTGCATTTTGTCAATACTTGCCCAGGATTGTAATTTAACAAATTGTTCATATTTTTTCAGGATTTGTTCACAAATTCATAATACGCTCCTACTTTTAGTTTTTTCCAACAACTCAAAATATTGTTCAAATTTTAAAAAAACTTGTCTTTTGTTATCAAAACTAATCGTAATTTTAAAAATGTTCCTGTTTTTCAACATTTGTCCACAACTTCAAAATTGTTCCTTTTTTATATTTTATTACATATTCAAAAAAAGCTAAAAGAATAAAACTCGTGTGTGTTCGTAAAAACTGTCTTATATTTAAAAAATATATTCCGAAATTACAAGAAAAGATCGAGAATAGAAAAAATAACCGGATCTAGTGATGTGACTAGTTCTATGGAATTCGCATTGCCATTGAACCACAAGCATCAATCAGGCGTAGTGGTTAGGTACCTCGCTCTACAACTGCGCGGTCGGGATATCGATTCCTGGCTGAAGCTTTCCGTTTTTATTTAATTTTTACACCGCTCGCTGCCTGTGTGGGCCGGCCCAGTCGGGGGGTGCCCTGTGCGAAGCCCCGACTGGTTGCCGCAGGAAGCGGCACATAGGTGCTCCCCTCGATGGCTGGGAGCTCCTATTTGGCGCGTTCGGCGCCGTGGAAGAAAACCGGCGCCTGCTGGCAACGAAAGTGGGCCGGCCCATGTACGAAAGAACGCAGTAAATCCCTCGCGACAAAAATAATAAAAGACACTTCGAGGACTCGAACCCGCGCCTGTAAAATGCAGGATTATTCAGCTAGCCACAACACCACCAAGAATGTAGAGATTTATAGCGAAACGCGAACCCTGAAAAACTATAAAAGGCGCGCTATTTATTACTCATTTTCAAATGATTCGTTTATTTGGAACAATCGATTTATTAATGAAAAAAAGTTCATCAATTAGGGAAAAAGTTCACCAAATTTGAAAAAAGTTCACTGATTTCAAAAAAAGTTCACCGAATTTGTAAAAAGTTCATCAATTTTGAAAAAAGTTCATCGAGTTTGGAAAAACAGTTCATCAAATTTGAAAAAGTTCATCGAGTTTAGAAAAAGAGTTCATCAAATTTGAAAAAAGTTCATCGAGTTTGGAAAAATAGTTCATCGAATTTGAAAAAAGTTCATATAAATGAGAAAAGTTCAGTAAATTTGAAGAAAGTTCATTGTATTTGAAAAAAATCATCGAATTTGTAAAAAAGGTTCATCATTTTTTTTAAAACAATCTAATTTGAAAAGTCCATAAATTAAGAAAAAAGGTTCATGAAATTTGAGAAAGTCGCGCATTAAACAAAACAAAAAAGAATGAACAGAAAAAGGATAAAAAAACAAAATGAACTTAGGAACTATATAAATGAATGGCGGGAAGTAGATTTGCAGGAGCGCGGCGTTGGCCTGATGGTGAGTCTGTAAGCCCCACATGGAAGGAGTTGTGGGTTCTATATCCTCTGCTCACCCAATTTTTACGTCTCTGAAACCAGAAAAACAATTATAAATGGGCCGAGCCCAGTAAACGTGGCTGCCGGCGCCCGTTTGCAGAATGCACTTTAACGGGCGCCTGCAGCGCCAAATAGGAAATGCCCGCGGGCGCGGTACCTGCTTTGGTTTTTTTGCTCATCCGCTGCCTCACACAGAACAAACACTGACCGTTGACAGGTGAATTTTTGGAAAAAAATCACAGGTTTGAATAAATATTCACGGTTCCAAAGAGTTCATGAATTTAAAAATTGTTGAATTCAGAAAAGATCATGAATTTGGAATATTTTATAAATTTGAAAAATGTTCATAAAGAGTTCACGAATATGATTTTTTTGTGAATTTAAAATATAATGAATTTGAAAATTCATCACAAATTTGAAAAAACTTCATGAGATTGAAAACAACTCATGAATTAAATTTTTTTAATGAGTATGTCAATTGAATTTTTTTCATGAATTTGTTAAATGTTTACGAATTTTAAAAATAATCACAAATTTTATTAATGTTCACAAATTTGAAAAGGAAGTGAATTAAAAAAAAGGAAGAGGAAAATTGAAGAAAACCAAGTGAAAACTAGAAAATAACACACAAAAACAGTTTGGGAAGCTTCCGAAAACCGAGAGAGAGGTTCTAACACAGAAACTTTGTATGCCCGTTAAGATGGAACTGGAATGAGGGGTATGTGCCATGTACGATTAAATAGGGCGGATTTCCTATTTGACCGGAACCACTAATTGAGGAGGAGTACTGCTTGCAAAGATCACTTCCCCCTCGTCAAGTTGTGACAAGTGGTGCGCTGCATGGGCGCAACTTGTCGAAACCTGTGAGTTTTTCCTTTTTATCGTAGATCTGTTTATTCAAAATATTTTCTCTCTTAAACCGTGCATTCAAATATCGAACCGCTCTTACTATTGGATTCCTCGCGTCGAGATCTTCAAAACTAGATCCCATGTTGATAGATTTTGACGAACTTTTTTTTCACGAAAAAAGGGACGAAAAGACAAAAAAAATGCCTCTCGCGAAAGCACAACCGTGCCTCTCGCGAAAATAAAAATGTGCCTCTAGCGGAAGAAAAATAAAAAAAAACATGTTTTTCCCCGTTTTTCGAGAGGCACGGCGGTGCATCTCGCGAAAGCACAACCGTGCCTCTCGTAGAAGCAAAACCGTGCCTCTCGCGGAAAAAAAAACAGAAACACGTTTTTTATTCCGTTTCTGAGAGGCACGGTCGTGCGCCGCGCGAAAGCACAACTTGCCTCTTGCGAAAGCAAAACCGTGCCTCTCACGGTAGAAAAAATAGAAAACATGTTTTTTCTCCGTTTCGGAGAGGCATCACTGTGCCTCTCGCAGAAGCAAAACCTTGCCTTTCGCAGAAGCAAAAAAAACGCGTTTTTTGGGGGTATAAAACTTGAATTTTTTTGGTCCAAAAAGCTAAGGAAGACTGGTTGAAAACCGAAAAGTAAAAAAAGGAAAAAAAAACCCACTTCAAAGCAAAAAACGCGTGCAAAGAAAAACCAGAGGGAGCGCCCAGAGCACGATACGTGGCGGCGGCCGAGAGCACACCAAGTCTCAGCCCACCCACAAGTGACCATTGCAAGGCTCCCGAAGGAGCGCCCTTCAACTAGTTGCTCCCTTATTTGACGCATTGTGCATCAAATTGAGAAAGCTTCACAGATCAGATGTGAGCGATCCGAAGCGCTCGGCTGGGCCAGGGCCCATTTTAGCGGTTAGCGTAGATATTGCGGTTGGTTTTCTACCAGTTTTGGCAACGTTTTAAAAGGTTATCTAACCGGTGTTTCTTTTTCCTGTTGTTTATTGTGGCTGGTTTTCTTTCAGGTTTTTCCTTTTTCCTTTTTCCTTTTTTGTTTTGTCTTTTCTGTTTCTTTTCATTTTCCTTTTCTGTTTCTTTCTTCTTTTATATTTTCTTTCATTTTAATGCTTTCTCTAAATGAAAATTTTCTAAAAGAATCACAATTCAAAATTGTGCACAAATTTTAAAAATATGTTTGGGTCATCAAAATGTTCGTTTTATCAAATTTTTTTGACAAATTTCAAACAATTACTGCATTTTAAAAAATGTTCAAAAAATTCAAAAAATGTTTGTGTTTTAAGAAAAATTGGAAATAAAACAATCCGGGTTTTCAAAAAATGTTCATAAATTTGAAAATATGTTCGTAAATTTTATAAGATGTCCACATTTTTAAGAAAATGTTCGGAAATAAGAAAATTCGCGCTTTCAGAAAAATGTACATGATTTGGAAGAAATGTTCGTAAATTTGAAAAATTGTCGCAAAAATACAAAATGTTCATATTTTTCAAAAAAGGTTCACATATTTGAAAAAATGTTCGCCTTTTTTGAGAAATTTTTTCAAATTTTATTAAATATTTATTTTCTTAAACGCATGCTTTCAAAAAACGTTTTGAAGTTGGAACTTTTTTCAAAAAGAATTTGAAGTAGCTACAGTTCTCCTACAGTATTGTTTTACTCAGCTACAGCTTGTCCATACTAGTTGATAGTTCTTAAAGGTATGCGCTACCTACAGCATGTCACTAGTTCGATACCAAGCAATCGCACGGGAAGTGCACGTATGGATGAACCCACTTTGGAAAACACATTTTGAAATGCCAAAATATTCTCGAAAGAGGTATGCGTGAACATCTCCATATGCGTGCAGAAAGTTTTACGGGACAACAACTTTATTTGTGGCCTGTGTAAAAAAGATAAAACATTGTGTCACAGAACGTTATTTAGAAGCATTACAATTTTTCCTTTTTACCGAGAAAAAAATAGAAAGACTTTTTTTCACAAAACTTTGTGCCGTGGACATATTTTGCGAATATGTATGCACAAAATTTTGTTTTGAAATTTTCGACATTAACAAACACGTTTAAAGTACATTTTTGAAAACCGCATTCATATGTACCCGTGTTCAAGACGTGCCGACTCGCAATCGCACACCCTTTTTGGATTTTTGATCCCGTGCTAGAGTGGATACTCACTACTGGGCTGGCCCAAGGCGGACTCCGTTGTGCGTTTGCTCGACAACATGTTGCAGAACGCGAGACATAAGAGATCCCTAAATAGGGTTCACCTCCTGTTTAGCACTCAACGCCCGAGCTTATTGACCAACCATGAACTCTCTGTCATCTTTGGTATGGCCCATTTCTATTTTTCCATTGTTTGTAGAACGCGAGACATAAGAGATCCCTAAATAGGGTTCACCTACTGTTTAGCACTCAACGCCCGAGCTTATTGACCAACCATGAACTCTCTGTCATCTTTGGTATGGCCCATTTCTATTTTTCCATTGTTTGTATATATAAGTTTATAAAAAAAATGCTAGACCGACCGGCCTTTTACCGGAGTGTGACAGTCCCTTCGTCTAACTCTCTCCACCCCACTGAATTTCTCCTGGGTGCCCCCCCTCCCCTTAATCCAATTTGGCAAGTCAGGATCAGCCAGTAAACCTTACGCAAGCTTCTATGGATGTAGCGTTCCTCTAACTTTATTTGTTTTCTTTTATCTTTTTATTTTCTATTAGTGTTTCTTTTTTCTTGTTTTTGTCTTTTTTGACTTTGTTGTTTCTTGGACAAATGCTTGAACAATTTTTTGAATGATATGAACAAATATTAATACGTGCACAATTTGTTTTAGAAATACACAACCTCTTTTCTCTGAATACATGAATATATATTTTGTTTACAAAAAAACTTAGCCATGAGATGCGAATACTGTTGTGTATATACGAAAAAATATATGGAGATACCTGAACATTTTTTTTAAACTTGTTTAAACAAGACTATGAATCGGTAATACTTTTTAACAAAAAAACTCGACAACAAGAAAGTGAAAAAGTGATGTTGTTGGACCATAACCAATAAGGACCGCTTGTCTTAGGCCGTCCAAGACCGTATCTAAACTATGATTGCATTGCCATAAGCCACAAGCCACAAATATTTTTCCCAAAAGAACAAGCAACAAATATTATTCCAGAATTCCTAATACATTGAGGGAAGGAATAAGCCTACATATATATTCGATTTTCCATTCCCTCTGGACTGGCCTTAGGCGATATTTTTCTTCTTCATTTGCGGAAAGCATTTTTCCTATTTCCTTCTTTTCATTTTGATTACTTTCCCTTTTACTTGTTTATTTACAAAAAAATACCCATTTTATTTTTAGTATTTAAAATTTTCTTTTATCATTTATACCCTTTTTAGCTTTCACGTGTTTAGCCACAAAATAATCTATTGATGTTAGTTTACCAGATTTTGAATTAACATTTTTTTGTACACTGATATTGTAGTTGTGTCATAGCAATGTTTTTATTTGATGAAAACATAAAAAAAACCCAACACAAACAAGTTGATCCATTTGACCAAGAATGTGAATGCTTTGTGAATTCTGCGAATATTTTTATTGAATCACAAGATATTATTTTTAAATCCAAAAACATATTTTCATAGATGAAAAAAAAGTTTTGGGGGAAAATCTCTTTTGTTTGTTGAACAATCTTTGGAGGTTGAGTGATTTTTTTTATTTGAGATATATGAAGTGAAGAGCAAAGGGTTAGGGGAGAACCACAACATTGATGATGATCAAAGGGAAATGAGATAGCATCCAGGACCCATGATGCAAGAAATGTTTTGTGAATGTGGTTGTTAAAAATGTTTACTGGGATTTTAAACTCCAACATCACATGTTTTAATTGCACAAAACATGTGCCATATTTATGAGTTATATAAATATACACCATGTTATAACTTATAGGGACATTTACATTTTCCCCCTAACTTTGTGCTGACCTCATCTTTACCCCTAAATAAAAACATTGCTCAATTATACATCTCTTCCGTTAGGTGCCCTTTTGGACATACCCTTCCGTGCCGTTTCTGTCTTGTCAACAACCTTTGACCATCAATGGTCTGTTCCATGGACATTTGTACCCCTCGCTTCCTAAGTTATTTACAAGTGGGACCCACCCGAAGAAAGTAAAAAAAAAACTCTCTCATCTCTACTACTTACACATGGGACCCAACAAAAAGAAAACAAAAATAGAACTCTCTCTCCTCTCAATCTCTCCGGCGAGCTGTCTCTCCTGTCCTCTCGAGCGAGCTCTCTCGCAAGCAGCAGTGCGGCGACGACGCAATCAGCGATGACAGCGGGCGGTGCCAGAATTTTTGTTAGAAAAGACCATCTACGTTTTTGTATTGATAGAAAAGACCACCTACTCATCATATTGACAGAAAGGACCACCTGCATCGTGGAGGTAAATCTGGCAGCCAACACGTGGCACATGCCGCCATAGCCCGCAGCGGCAGGGCCTGCCGCCACAACACATGGTGGCAACCTGTTCATCACAGGGAACGGGCCGAGCGAACGGAATGAAGGTCACTGGTTGGCCCTGCACGACGGACCCGGCTGGCTTCCTCCAGGCATATGAGGAGGCAGTCTGGGCGGCCGGCGGAGACAACAAGGTGAAGGCCAACTGGCTCCCCATGGCCCTTGTAGGAGTGCTGCGCGCCTGGCTGCTCCACCTGCCGGAGTCCTCTATGGCCTCTTGGGAGGAGCTGCGTAGCCTCTTCATTGCGCACTTCGCGACACCGGCGCCTCCTGTCGTTGCGGCCCTCTTAGGTGGCTCGTAGGTGCCACCTTCTGATCGGCATATCAAGCAATTCTACCGGCAAGTAAGCGTTGCCCAGGTGAGCTCAGGGGCTCCCCCAGGCCGAGCAGCTCCGAAGGCCAACCTCGCCTTCGTCCCAGAAGACCATCCAGCAACCACAGTAGGAGCAGGAGTGCTCCCAATGCTCTGCACCCCCACCATCTGCAACATGGCGGTCACCAGGACCCTCGTCGACGACGGGGCCGGCCTCAACGTGCTCTCCGCGGAGGCTTTTGGCCTGCTGCACGTGCCTCCCGGCCGGCTCCGCCCCATCAAGCCCTTCTCCGGGGTCGGTGGTGGCTTCACCCGCCCACTGGGGCAGATTCGTCTCCCCGTTACCTCCGGGACCCGCGACAACTACCGCACCGAGCTCATCGACTTCGTCATCGCCCGGATCGACTTGTCATATAATGCCATCCTCGGATACCCTGCCTTGGCCAAGTTCATGGCGGCAACTCACCCATCTTACAACCTCATGAAGATGCCTGGCAGCAACGGTGTCCTCACGGTGGCAGGGGACACCAAAGATGCGGTGCAGGCCCTCAAGCTCGCCTTTAGGTCGGCGGCATCCACGCTGCCTGGTGAGAAAGGGGGTCCTGGGGCCCCGGGAGCAGCGCCAGCCAAGAAGAAGCAGCTGTTCTCCCAAGACCGAGCCGAGACGAAGCAAGTGCTGGTCAGCAAGGAGGGGACAACCAGCACCACCTTCACCATAGGAGCTGGCCTCCCTCAGGGCCAGGAGAAAGCGTTGGTCGACTTCTTGCGCGCCAACAAGGACGTATTCGCTTGGGAGCCCAAAGATCTGGCTGGGGTCCCAAGGGGAATAATCGAGCACCACCTGAAGGTATGCCCAAACGTGCGGCCGGTGAAGCAGAAGGCCCGCCGCCAGTCCACCGAGAAGCAAGCATTTATCGTCCAATAAACTCGCAAGCTACAGGACGCTGGGGTCATCAGGGAAGTATGATACACGGAGTGGCTGGCGAACCCTGTTGTCATCCCCAAGAAAGGAGGGAAGGAACGCATGTGTGTTGACTTCACCAACCTCAACAAGGCGTGCCCTCAAGATCCCTTTCCACTTCCTCGCATCAATCAGATCATGGACTCCACCGCTGAATGCGACCTATTGTGCTTCTTGGACGCCTTCTCAGGCTACCACCAGATCAAGATGGCCGTGCAAGATGTGGAGAAGATGGCGTTCCTGACCCCCTGCGGGGTGTACTACTACACCTGCATGCCCTTCGGGCTGCGCAATGCCGGGGCTACCTTCCAGCAGCTGATGCATATCGCCCTGGGCACACAGCTCGGGAGAAACGCGGAGGCCTATGTTGATGACATAGTAGTGAAGTATCGGGAGACTAGGACCCTGATAGCAGATCTGGAGGAGACGTTTGCCAGCTTGCGCAAGGTGGATCTTCGGCTCAATCCCAAGAAGTGTGTATTCGGGGTCCCCTCTAGCAAGCTGCTGGGCTTCCTGGTGTTGCATAGAGGTATCAAGGCCAATCCAGAGAAGGTCAAGGCAATAGAAGACATGAGCCCCCCGCAGACCCTAAAGGAGATGCAGAAGCTGGCGGGCTGCATAACCTCGCTGGGGCGCTTCATCTCCAAGCTGGGGGAGCGCGCCCTCCCGTTCTTCAAGCTGATGAAAAGGAAGGGGTCGTTCGAGTGGACCCCGGAGGCAGATGCAGCCTTTCAAGACCTCTAGAGATACCTGACCAGCCCACCAGTGATGGTGGCGCCGCGCCCTCTCGAGCCCTTGGTGCTCTATTTGGCAGCCACCCCTCACTCAGTCAGCACCGCCCTGGTGGCGCTAAGGAAGGAGCGTCGTCCAAGGACCCACGGCAGGACGCTCAACCACCAAGCAAAGCACAGCACCCTCAGGACAGCGCACCTGGGGCCTCGGCCAACCCAGCGGTCGATGTCCCTCCGAGGCTGCGATAGACCCCACAGCTGGGAGGCTCCTAAGGACGGACCTCGCGAGACCACAGAAGGCCCGCGTCCTCAAGAAGAACAAGACTCCACCGGTGCCTCTCCCCTTGTTGAGCATCATGTCTACTTCGTCAGCACGGTGCTGAGGGAGGCACGGGCGCGTTACCCCATGCCTCAGAAACTCTTGCTCGTGCTCCTCGTCGCCTCCCGAAAGCTGCGCCACTACTTCCAAGGCCACCCCATCAAAGTCGTTTTGGCATACCCACTGGAGAGGGTACTCCGGAGCCCGAACGCCGCCGGGTGAGTTGCAAAATGGAACATTGAGCTTCAAGCGTTCCATTTGGAGTTCAGCACCACCAGGGTCATGAAGGGTGCGGCCCTCGCCGACTTCATGGCCGAGTGGACTGACATCCCCGACCACAGGGTGAGCAAGGACCGCTCCCTCTTACCTGGGGACGAAGAACCAGACGGGTGGAACATGTACTTTGATAGAGCGTTCGCACGACAAGGCGTAGGAGCAGGAGCCGTCCTCATCTCACCCGCCAAGGACAAGCTCCACTACGCGGTACAACTCTGTTTCTAGCAGGGTGAGAAGGTCTCCAACAACATTGCGGAGTTCGAGGGCTTGCTCGCCGGTCTCAGGGCCGCGGCAGCGCTGGGGGTGAAGCGCCTCACCATCAAGGGTGATTCCCAGCTCCTCGTCAACTTCTCCAACAAGGAGTACACACCCAAGGATGAGCACATGGAGGCATACCTAGAAGAGGTACGCAAGATGGAGAAGCGGTTCTTGGGCTTGGAACTGCAGCATGTGCCGCGAGGGACAAACAAGGAGGCGAACGATATCGCCAAGAGAGCCTCCCGAAGGCTCCCCAAGGAGCCGGGGGTGTTTGAGGAGCGGCTCTTCAAGCCATCTGCGGCTCCCCCCACCGCGGCTCCAGCACCGCCTTAGGAGGATCTGCCTTAGGCGCCTGTGACTGGCGCCCCAACATGTGGCCATCCCACAGGGGCCCGCCTGCTGCTTGCGCTCGAGCCTCAAGAGGGGTGTTGGACTGAGGAGTTCAAGGCGTACCTGCTTCAAGGGACCTTGCCAGAGAAGGAGGAGGATGCCGAGCGCGTGGCTCATCAAGCCACCGCGTACTGCATCCGGGATGGTGAGTTATATCGCAAGAGGCCCAATGACGTTTCGTTGCGAGGCATCTCCAGGGAGCAGGAACTTGAGCTGTTAGCGGACATACATGGTGGGGATTGCGGTCATCATTTCTCATCACGCACTCTGGTGGGCAAGGCGTTCTGCATCGGCTTCTACTAACCCACTGCGCTCAACGACGCCACAGAGCTGGTGCATTTCTGTGAAGCATGCCAGTTCCACACCAAGCAAATTCACCAGCCTGCGCAGGGCCTCCAGACAATCCCGCTCACATGGCCGTTCGTGGTCTCGGGGTTGGACATCTTGGGGCTATTCCCTCGAGCGCCAGGGGGCTACCGATACCTCTACGCCGCCATCGACAAATTCACCAAATGTGCAGAGGTAGAAGCTGTTCGCGCCATCCCAGCTGGATCAGCCGTCAAGTTCAATAAGGGCATCGTGAGCCGTTTTGGGGTTCCTAATCGCATCATCACCAACAACGGCTTGCAATTCACTAGCAACCTTTTCAAAACATATTGTGCTAACCTTTGAACGCAGTATGCTACGCCTCAGTGGCACACCCTAGGAGCAAGGGCCAAGCTGAGCGGGCCAATGCCGAAAAAGTCCTGAGGGGCCTCAAGACAAGAACCTTCAAGACGAAGCTTGAGGCCTGCGGCAGGGGCTGGCTCGACGAGCTACAGTCCGTGCTGAGGTCCATCCGCACCACCGCGACCAAGCCAACGGAAGAGACGATGTTCTTCCTCATCTACGGAGCAGAAGTGGTTCTCCCACACGAGGTCAAGCATCGCTCCACGCGGGTCCTGGCATTCGACGAGGTGCGTCAGGATGCCACGAGGGGGATGGATCTCGTGTTGGGGGAGGAATGCCGCCGTCAAGCCTCGCTCCGGGCGGCAAGGTGCCAGTAGGCACTATGATGGGATCACTGCCACAACGTCTGCTCCAGGACGTTAGAGGTGGGTGACCTTGTCCTGAGGCGGGTGTGTAGGATCGAAAGTATGTCTAGAGGGGGGGGGGGGTGATTAGACTACTTGACCAAATAAAAGCTTATCCTTTTCCCAATTTTAGTCTTTGGCAGATTTTAGCTAACTTAGCACAAGTCAAGCAATCTTAACACAATTCAAGCAAGCATGCAAAGAGTATATAAGCAGCGGAAAGTAAAGCATGCAACTCGCAAGAATGTAAAGGGAAGGGTTTGGAGAATTCAAACGCAATTGGAGACACATATGTTTTTGCCATGGTTCTGATAGGTGGTGCTATCATACATCCACATTGATGGAGACTTCAACCCACGAAGGGTAACAGTTGTGCGAGTCCAAGGAGGGCTCCACCCACGAAGGGTCCACGAAGAAGCAACCTTGTATATCCCACCATGGTCGTCGCCCACGAAGGACTTGCCTCACTAGTGGTAGATCTTCATGAAGTAGGCGATCTCCTTTCCCTTACAAACTCCTTGGTTCAACTCCACAATCTTGTCGGAGGCTCCCAAGTGACACCTAGCCAATCTAGGAGACACCACTCTCCAAGAAGTAACAAATGGTGTGTTGATGATGAACTCATTTGTAACGCCCCGGATTCGATGCGCCAGGTGTCCGCCAGCTATTCGCTGTCGTTGCCATGTCATTTGCTTGCGTGTTGCACTTTGCCATGTCATCATATGCATTTCATATCATGTCATCATGTGCATCTCATTTTGCATACGTGTTCGTCTCATGCATCCGAGCATTTTCCCCGTTGTCCGTTTTGCAATCCGGCACTCCTATGTCCTCCGGCGTTCCCCTTTTGCCTCTTTTCGTGTGCGGGTGTTAAACTTTCTCGGAATGGACCGAGTCTTGCCAAGCGGCCTTGGTATAGCACCGGTAGACCGCCTGTCAAGTTTCGTGCCATTTGGAGGTCATTTGGTACTCCAACGGTTAACCGGGTAACCGTAAAAGCCCTCTTTTGTGTGCAGCCCAACACCCCCTCCAAAGTGGCCCAAAACCTAGCAAACTCCCATCCATGCTCTCGGTCGTTCGATCACGATCGCCTGGCCGAAAACCGCTCCTCATTTGGACTCTCCTAGCTCCCTCTACCTATATAAACACCCTCTCCCCCAAAAATTCGTGGATGAATCCCCCCTAACCCTAACTTCTTCCTCCTCCCGCAGCCGGACGCGTCCGCCCGTGCCGGACATGTCCGCGCCGCCGCACGCAGCCAATCCGAGCTCGCCACGTGGCGCGCCGCCGCCACCCTCCGCCGCCGGCCCGCAGAGCCCATCGCGAGCCCGCGCGGGCCCTCGCGCCGCCGTCGCCCGGCCTGGCTGCCGCCGCCGCCAGTTCGTGCCCCGCCGCCGTGCCGCCTCCCGCCGACGATCGCCGCGTCCCCGCCCGCCGCCGCTCCGTCCCGGCGCCCCGGCCCCGCCGCCCGGCTCCCGCCGCCGGCCCCGAGCGCCCCGCTCGCCGCCCCCGCGCGCCCTGCTCCCCTCTGTCCGCCGGCGCCGTTCAAGCTCGCCGCCGCGCCGGCGCGCCCTCGCCACCGTCCGGTCTCGCTCCAGCCAGATCCGGTGGCCAGAGGGCTAGATCCGCCTCCGCCGTGCCTCCCCGGCCCTCTCCCCGTCCTCCTCCGGCCTCATCCTCGCCTCCGGCCGCTCTCCGGCGAGTTCCTCCGGCGAGATCCGTCCTGCATCGATTTCCGTGCGAATCCGAGGTTGCCCCCGTTTTCACTAAGTTCCAGATTATTTACATTATCATGCCTTGTTCATCATGCCGTATCTCTGCATCCATAGCTCCGTTTCGTGCGTGTAATATGTCAAATTGTTCGTCTCGACGAGTACTTCATTTAATTACATTGCATCATTTTCATTTGAGCTCATCTTGATGCCCGAAATGCTGTTGGAAGAGTGCATGTTGATGTTAATCTGCTGGAACTGTTATAACATGCTCATTTGTCATTTTTGCCATGATTGATGTGTGCATCCTATGAGGTTGATGTCTTCATGTGTTTTGATCTATGCTATGCCATCTTTCCAGTGGTGCCATCCATGTATTTTTGTGACTTGTGTAGTGAGTGCACCATGCTTGTTAAGGAGGGTACTTGCTGTTGCAGTTTTGCTAGGCTGACTCTGTTATATTCTGTTGCTATGTAAACCTGCTGCTACAAGTCATTGTGTGCATAATCTGGAGATGATCACTAAATATGTTTTGATCTACATGTCTTGATCTATCCATTCATGCCCCTGGTCGCATTTATAGCTTGCTGTAGCATGTTGTAATCTTGCTCCAAAGTTTCTAAATAATGTTGCTGTCAACCTGTTAACATGAAGTTCAGTTTTGGCCATGTGATTTCCTAGTGATCCATGCACCCTATGAACTTGTTATTGCCATGCTTAGCTTAATAAACATGTCTTCTTACTGTTGGTTGCCTTGCCATGCCATGTATTGCTCTGTGGTGAGTGGTTCAAGCTCACCAACATGCCTACTTATTGTTTGTTCCTGCCATGTATGAATCTGTAATATAACTTGCCATGTTTACATGGGTGCCATCTTATCTTCTGATCCTTTTTGGCTCATGGTCAGTAAGGGTCTTTTGATTTATGCAATTAATAGATTCATGTCATGCCTTTGTTTGCCATGTTAAGTTCCTGTAACATGTTGTTTGATAACTTGATGGATCTCCTCTCCCACCTCTCCTTTCCCACCTCTCCCCCCTAGCACCCACCGTTCTCCATGGCGAGCTCTAACGTAATCCTCCATGGAAGGCCTCTTGCATTGGGACTTTGCACCTGGCCTTGCATTGGCCGATCAGGTGAGACGCAGGTTTGGCTCCACGGTCCATTTCTATCCTTCTCGGGACTCCAAGGAATTCTTTTTGGTGGTCTCTTTCTCCTCGGCTTCCTTCCCCCTCACTGTGGATTCGGTTGGCATTGCGCTCCAATGCTGTATTGGGGGCCTTAGCAATGGATTCAGAGTGATTCAACTCAATTCTCGATCCTTCCGGTTTTCGGTGGCTAATAATAAAGTGGGACATTTCATCCACCGTTTGAGGGATCGTGTTTGGCCGGATTTTGTCTGTCATTTCCACCTTTTCAATGGCCATTTTGCAAGTGCTCCAATTGATGATTCATGTTGGCACGCTGACACTGAGCTCACGGATTTATCTTCTCGTCGTTCGTTGGCTGTTAAATCATCTTTAAAATTCTTGCATTCGGGAGCTAACTTGAGTTCTAACTCTGAGGAGGTGTTGTGTAAGTTTGGTCTGATTCCGCTTTCTTCGATGCGGTTCTCTAACAACAATGCTCATGAAGCGTCCTCATCACGCTTGAATCAAAATACACAGGATCTTACGACATCAGTTCTTACTACTGGGGATCCTGCTGATCTTTCCTCACGAGCTGCTTGCATGGTTCCATCGCCCAACGATCGCGCCGCATTAATGGCTCATTTTTTGAACGAGGCCCATTTGGAGGAATCATTGACGGGGAATTACATACAATTAGGAGCCTTTAAGTGCCCATTGTCTGTCCCGTATCCTCCGCTGCCCCAATGTTTTTTAAAGTTAACATTCAAATATGCGCCCAAACATGTGACCTGGCCCGCTACTCTCTCGACCCGTCATAAAGCTGATTTGGCCCAGGCCCATTATTCAGAATCTGATATTTTGGATTTATCCTCTAATTGGGCGGTTCTGTGCTCGCGTTGCCTTCAATGGGGACACCATAAGATTTCTTGCCAGGCTAGATTGATTTGTATTAACTGCTCCTCGCCTGGACATAAGGCCAGTGATTGCCTCAATTTTATTAGGCCCCAAACGATCCAAACTTTGCAACCCACAATTGGTAACACGCATCCGCTGCCTAAGCAAATTGCCCCTTGCCTTACCATGCGTGATAAGCCCAAATGCAAATCAACCGTCTGATGCACGGTGTGTGGCTTCTACGGCCATGTGGAAAGATCTTGTCATAAACGGCTTTTCAACGAGAAGTGGCAGTGGCGAGAAAAATCTTCTCCCTCTACCCATACTACCCCACATGGTCCGGCTTCCACCTTGGTTTCCTCAACACCGCAGCTCTGCCCACTCGTATCACTTCACCAGCCACCACCAGCGTTGTCCTCCGCCGCTCCACCGTCCATGGCGAACTACCCTCTCAATCCGGTGCCCTTCCTACCGCCGGGCTTCGCCGTCGAACCCGGCCCAGCGGACCGTGTTGTCCGCAGCGGCATGATTGTCGGCCCCATCCCGCCGCTCAACCATGATTTCCTCGCCATCGCCGAAGCCAGTGCGTATGTCCCGCTGCACCGCCGCGCGGCCATCCGCAACATGATCCAAGGTCTGCTCCATGAATCACAGCTTTTTACCACTGAAGTAAGCGACCACCCTCTTGGCATTGGTATATTTGGTTTTGCAGATTCTTTCTTGCATGATTCTGCGGTCAATACTCCTCTGGAACTTGAAGAAGAGGATCTTCTGATAACCTTTGTGCCGCACAATGAAGCTTTGAACCGTCGCACCACCTCTTTTGGGCCTGAAGTTTGGCTCATGTTTTTCGGTTTTCCATATGACTATCAGACGGATTACTATATCACCAAGGCTCTGGGTGGTTATGGATCTCTTGTCAGTTGGTACAATCCGCGGCAGGATAGGAGGTTTATGCTCATCAAGGCCCGCGTTCTTCGTCTTCGTTTGATCCCCAAAAGCTTCGTGGTCTGGCAGCTGGGTGGTGCAAGGGATTGTTGGACTGTTCAAATCACCATCCTCAGAAGCAATGATTGGAATGGCCTACTACCTGAAGTACCCCCCCCCCCCTGGTGAGGAAGACCCTCCTGCAGATGGAAATCCTCATCCACTTTTTGGTCCTGATATGACTGCTGAGCAGCTCTACCAACAGCAGGTGCATAACTGGCTTGTGCAAAATGGAGCTCCCAATGCTGGCAATGACAACCAGGGCAATGCACCTCCTCAAGAGAATGCGGGTTGGGGCCATTGGGCAGCTCCTCCGGCTCATCCTCTGCCCCCCCCTCCCTGAGCACCTTGTCAATTACCAAGCATGGCTAGCAGCTCAAGGCCTTACCTTCCAGCATGGTGTTGTGCCAGAGGATAATATTTCTGATAATCCCATGGAGGCATGGAATGACACCTTCTCCTCCTCTGATGACAGCTCTGCTCCTTCTGATCATGCTCTGTTGGTGTTTCCTAACACTGAACCTGCCCCGCTTGCAGCTCAAGATACTCTGAATATTACTGTCAACATGCACAACAATGGCATTCAGTTTGGCCTTTCGGCTAATGGATCAGAACTGTTGAACCTTCTGCTTTCGGACCCTATTCCCAGGCAGCGGTTGAATAGCTTCATTTTTCACGCTCTACGCCCTGCTTTAGCCACCATTGGCCCTTGGAGTTCAGGTTATGGTATGCAGTCTGCAAATGTGCAAGTCACTGTGCTAGTTTCTTCTGATGTCAATGGCATTGCTCTGTCTCAGCTGCTAGATCCTCCACGGTCTTCTGTGGTACTGGAAGATATATCTGAAGATCCTACACAGAACAATCAGCTTCTTTTGCCTGCTCCGGATGCCCCTTTGCACTTTGAACCTACCCCGCTGGCTGCTTTTCACAATGTGCCCCTGAACTCTGAACTTGACAGTTCCAATGACAGGGCTCTGCAGGGCTTACCTACGTCTGTGATCAACTCCTCTGCCGAGCCTGCTGGCCTTGCTGCTGTCAACTCCATCATGGCACCAGCAAGTCCCTCTGTTGTGACTCGTGGTCGTCGGGCTCGGGCACCTGCTCCCATCTCCACTGTGGAAGTGCGCCGAAGCAATCATTCAAACAAATATAATGCCTTCAAGGTCAACCAGGTGATTGAAACCCGCACCGCCACCTCCAAGGTTAAGCCCAGGCTGGTTCCCTCGATTGGATCCTCTTCTTCGGCCATGGAACCAAACTCTGAAGTTGTTCCTCACACTCCTGTCCATGTCCTGCAGTCTATTGGTATTAACAGATGTGCTG
Source organism: Triticum timopheevii (assembly GCA_963921465.1). Lineage (NCBI taxonomy): Eukaryota > Viridiplantae > Streptophyta > Magnoliopsida > Poales > Poaceae > Triticum > Triticum timopheevii. Next base: position 465,145,013 of record OY997272.1, on the reverse strand, counting down.
TTCCTGCGGCTGAACTGACTGAAGATATCCTCACGGCTGCACCTGCCCCATCTTCTGCTGCATCCACTCCACCAGGTTCTACTGCCAATGTTGACCTACCTGATGAGGAGGGGCCCTCCAGGGCCTAGTTCGTTTCCTCCTCATGACACTTTTGCGTAGTTGGGAAGTGCTCTGTTGGAACATACGCGGCATCAACTCTGACGATAAACAGCTTGCACTGAATAACGCCATTAGAACCAGTGGCTGCTCGGTTGTTTGCATCCAAGAGACAAAGAAAACCACTTTTGATTTATCATTTATTAAGTCATGTTGCCCTAGACAATTTGATCAATTTGCCTATGTCCCCTCTCAAGGAGCCTCGGGTGGCTTGCTTACCATTTGGAAAAGCTCTCTGTTTACTGGCGCTGTGGTTTTCTCGTCTGATTTTGCCTTGGTCATTAATTTTAATAGCACGTTATCGTCGCACTCATGGACGCTCGCTAATATATATGGCCCTTGTCCGGGTGACGCGCGTATTATGTTTACCAATTGGCTTTATAATCTGGATATACCCAGCTCACAGGACTGGCTCCTAGTTGGCGATTTTAATTACATTCGTGCACCTGATAATAGAAATAAGCTAGGGGGGTGCCCGTCAGACATGTGCACATTCAATGATATTATCCGCAAGCAAAGCCTTATTGAACTTCCTATCAAGGGTAGATTGTACACTTGGAGCAATATGCAACAAGACCCATTGCTTGAACAACTTGATTGGTTCTTTACTTCGTTGCACTGGACCAACGTATACCCCAATACCATGGTCAAGCCTCTTGGTAAGCCTGTCTCCGACCACGTTCCTTGCATTATCTCCATCCAAACTTGCATCCCTCGCAGCAAGGTCTTTAGATTTGAGCCTTTCTGGATCCTGCATCCTGGCTTCATGGATCTTGTTCAAGATGTATGGAATAGACCGGTGAGAGCGCAAAACGCTGCGACCATTCTCTGTCGCAAATTCAAAGCTTTACGCCATGCCCTAAAAATTTGGAGCAAAAATCTATCCCGACTGTCTGTAGCCATTGCTAATTGCAACGAGTCCCTGGCGCACCTAGATGATCTTGAGAATAAAAGAGCCCTTTCTATTCCTGAAGCAAACTTTCGGAATATCATCAAGAAACATCTCTTGCGCCTCCTTAAATACCAAAACCAATACTGGAAAAAACGATGCACAATTCGATGGATCAAGTTTGGGGACGAGAATACCAAATTCTTCCAGGCTGTTGCCACAGAAAGATATCGGTGCAATAACATAGCAACCTTCAAAATAGAGGATGGTTCAATCATTGACAGTCACGATGGAAAAGAAGCACTCCTGTTTCGTACATACACTGATCGCCTGGGTACTTCGCGGCCTGCACAAATGAAATTTAACTTGCCTAATATTCTGCAGCACCATGATGACCTTGACCAGCTGACTATGCCTTTTACCCATGAGGAGATTGATGCTGTTATCAAAGAAATGCCAGCCGATCGTGCTCCCGGCCCGGATGGATTCAGTGGTGCATTCCTTAAAGCTTGCTGGCCTGTTATCAAACACGATTTTTATAACCTCTGTGAAGCATTCCACCAAGGAGACTTGGACCTCACCAGTATAAATGATGGCCTCATCACACTGATTCCTAAGACCACCTCACCAGAAACTGTTAATGATTACCGCCCGATCACCCTTCTCAATTGCTGTCTTAAGCTAATTACAAAGCTGCTTGCTAATCGTCTGCAACGAGTGATCTTAAAGGTTATCCACAAGAACCAATATGGTTTCATAAAAGGGAGGACGATACAGGATTGCCTGGCCTGGGCATTTCAATATATACATCAATGCCATGCATCGAAGAAGCAGATTATCTTGTTGAAACTGGATTTCGCTAAAGCCTTTGATACAATCGAACACGCTCCCATGATCACCATCATGAAACACCTGGGATTTAACGACAAGTGGCCGTCTTGGATTAATTGCATCTTCTCGACAGGGCGATCATCAGTTCTACTGAATGGTGTCCCCGGCCGACAATTCCACTGCCGCACAGGTGTACGCCAGGGGGACCCTCTCTCCCCATTGATCTTTGTCATTGCGGCTGATCTCCTACAAGCTGCTATTAATGACGCCTTTAGAGAAGGGAAAATCCAACTGCCCTTTCCCTGCATCGGCCAAACGGACTACCCAGTAATCCAATACGCCGACGACACCATCTTGGCCATGCCTGCATGCCCTCAGCAAGCTGCAGTCATCAAACAAATCCTTGTGGACTATGCTTCTTCCATCGGCCTCTGAATTAATTTCCACAAGTCAACACTAATCCCAATCAACATGACTCAAGAGGCTGCCTTGGCGCTTGCGACCTTCTTTGGATGCTCAGTCGGATCCATGCCCTTTACCTATCTTGGATTGCCTCTCGGCACGTCTAAACCGACCATCCTTGATCTGATGCCCCTAGTCTGCAGTGCTGAACGGCGACTCACCTCCACGATCTCAATGATGTCCTACGGGGGCAAACTCTCTTGGCTAAACGCTACCGTCACATCTCTACTCATCTATGCCATGTGCACTCTCAAATTTCCGCCCAAGTTAATTGAGATGCTCGACAAAATCAGAAGGAGATGTCTCTGGACCAAAAAGACGGAACATGGGGACAAGTGCAACTCCCTTGCCGCGTGGGAGATGGTGTGCAAACCCAAAAAACATGGCGGCCTTGGGGTTATCAACATTAAGGTGCAGAATGATGCCCTACTCATGAAATTCTTACACAAGTTTTACAACAAGCTTGATGTCCCCTGGGTACAGCTCATTTGGAACACATACTATACCGATAAGGTTCCTCACGCCACTGACCCTGTGGGCTCTTTCTGGTGGCGCCAAATCCTCAAACTTACGCCTGTATTTCGAGGGATTTCGCAGGTCCGAATCGTATCGGGTGACACTGTTCTGGTTTGGAAAGATCTCTGGGCGCCAGATATTCTGCAGGTTTCTCATCCCCATGCATTCTCCTTTGCCGTACACGAGGACGAGACTGTCAAGGATTTCTTGGACAGCACGGCATTATCGGAAACCTTTCACCTACCACTCTCCCCGCAGGCCCTGGACGAAGTTCGAGACATCCAGCAGATCTCAACGCACATCCATCCGTCTGCGTCTGTTAATGATATTTGGTACTATACCTGGGGGAAATCTGTTTACCGGCCGGCTGACTACTACAAATTCTTCTTCCGAGACGCCAACGCCCACCCAGCCTTCTCCTTGCTCTAGCGCTCTCGTTGCATCATGCGGATCAAAGTCTTCGGTTGGCTGTTGATGGTCGACCGTCTAAACACACGTGACATGCTCAAGCGTCGAAATTTTGACATAGGTGACGACCATAGCTGCCTGCTCTGCGGCAATCATGACGAAGAAACTGTGGATCATATGATATTTACTTGCACATTCAGTCAAGCTTGCTGGCGTAAACTTGGGATCAGCTGGCCACCCTTCACCTGCCGCCTACAACTACTTCAATAGGCTAAACACTCCTGGGGACGTCCATTATTCTTTGAAACCTTCCTGGTGGCAGCCTGGAGTCTCTGGAAAGAAAGAAACAACAAACATTTCAGGAGGATTACGCCAACTGTCGGTGGGTGGCTGAATAGATTCAAGGAAGACTTTGGTCTCCTCCAACATAGGACTAGGGGGAGTCATCCTGCTTTTATTTCTTCTTTTGTTTCTGAATTGAACTAATAACACCACTCCTCGACCACCTGCCCCCTTCTGGAAGGGCAGCATGGCAAATAGGGCAACTACATATGTACTAACTCTTGTAACACCCTGTCTATATATACATATATGAAAACACAGTAGGAGCCTTTCCTACTGTTTACCCTTCAAAAAAAACATGTTGTTTGATAGCTCTAAACATTGCAACCTGATGTTATTTCCTGATAAGTCTGAAACTGTTATTATTTGCAATCTTACCATGTGTTTTTGAGCATGATCTAGTGATTTCTGGAGATAGCTCATTGTTCATGTTTTGTTATGCTTTACCAGTACTTCATGCTCATGCCTTTTGTTTTTATGTTGGGGTGCTGTAGCTTGTTGTTTTGATGCTTGCAAGATGCCTAGTTGCTGTTATGGACAGATTGTTGCTATGACTTGTATATAGTGCATGTGTTGAACCGTTGCTCCGTTTTGAGTGTGCTCTATATGAAACTTGCTTGATTTTGCATGTAGATTCATATTATCATGTTGCATCCTTGTTTTGAGGTGTTAGCTTGATGTTTGTATGCGTTTTGCATCAATGCCATGTTTAACTTGTTTTGCTCATATCTTCTAGGCCGTGGCTCCGAACTAAATGAACTTTATATGTAACTTCACTAGAATTTCATGTAGATCATCTTGGTGCATCTTAACTTGCTGTTTAACAACTTGAACATAAGGTTTATTTAGATCTGGACCAATTTCGAAATTTGCATATGTGGACTTACCGGAATTGTTATATGTTGTTCCCGGCCTCATTTAAACTTGTCTTGATGTGTTGTTCTTATTTGCATCATCTCTTGCCATGAGTAGCTTCATGTAGCTTTGTCATGCATCATGCTTGTTGTGCATCATGTCTTGTTCATGTGTGGTGTGTTTACCATGTTGTGTGCTTCTTCTCGATAGTTCCCGTTTCGTTGCGATTGTGAGGATGCGTTCGTCTACGCTTGGTTTGTCTTCGTGGCTTCATCTTATTCATGGACTCGTTCTTCTTCCTTGCGGGATTTCAGGCAAGATGACCGCTACCCTGGATCTCACTACTATCATTGCTATGCTAGTTGCTTCGTTCTATCACTATGCTGCGTTACCTATCATTTGCTCTTCAAGCCTCCCAAATTGCCATGAACCTCTAACCTTTGACACCATTCCTAGCAAACCGTTGCTTGGCTATGTTACCGCTTTGCTCAGCCCCTCTTATAGCGTTGCTAGCTGCAGGTGAAGTTGAAGATTTCTCCATGGTGGACAGGGTTATGTTGGGATATCACAATATCTCTTATATTATTAATGCATCTATATATTTGGTAAAGGGTGGAAGGCTCGGCCTTATGCCTGGTGTTTTGTTCCACTCTTGCCGCCCTAGTTTCCGTCATACCGGTGTTACGTTCCCGAATTTTGCGTTCCTAACGCGGTCGGGTGATTTATGGGACCCCCTTGACAGTTCGCTTTGAATAAAACTCCTCCAGCAAGGCCCAACCTTGGTTTTACCATTTGCCTCACCACCACCTACCTTTCCCTTGGGAGTAATTAACCCAAGGGCCATCTTTATTTTAGCCCCCCCGGGCTAGTGCTTGTCTAAGTGTTGGTCCGAACCGAGCAACCTGCGGGGCCACCTCGGGGAAACTCGAAGTCTGGTTTTACTCGTAGCTTGACTTATCCGGTGTTGCCCTGAGAACGAGATATGTGCAGATCCTATCGGGATGTCGGCGCATCGGGCGGCTTTGTTGGTCTTGTTTTACCATTGTCAAAATGTCTTGTAAACCGGGATTCCGAGACTGATCGGGTCTTCCTGGGAGAAGGAATATCCTTCGTTGATCGCGAGAGCTTATCATGGGCTAAGTTGGGACACCCCTGCAGGGTTATAAACTTTCGAGAGCCGTGCCCGCGGTTATGTGGCAGATGGGAATTTGTTAATGTCCGGTTGTAGATAACTTGACACCAGATCCGAATTTAAAACGCATCAACCACGTGTGTAGCCGTGATGGTCTCTTCTCGGCGGAGTCCGGGAAGTGAACACGGTTTCTGTGTTATGTTTGACGTAAGTAGGAGTTCAGGGTCACCTCTTGATCATTGCTAGTTTCACGACCATTCCGCTTGTTCTCTTCTCGCTCTTCTTTGCGTATGTTAGCCACCATATATGCTTAGTCGCTGCTGCAACCTCACCACTTTACCCCTTCCTTTCCCATTAAGCTTTGCTAGTCTTGATACCCATGGTAATGGGATTGCTGAGTCCTCCTGGCTCACAGATTACTACAACAACAGTTGCAGGTACAGGTTTTGCGATGATCTTGACGTGAGAGCGATGTTTGCTTGTTTTGGAGTTCTTCTTCTGCTTCTTCGATCAGGGGATACGTTCCAGGTCAGCAGCCTGGGCTAGCAGGGTGGATATTGTTTGAGTTTCTGTTTATGTATCATCCGTAGTCGGATGTTGATCTCTTGTATGATGATGTTGTTTCGTGTGGCATTTGTATGCCTTTCGTATGTATCCCCATCTATTATGTAATGTTGATGTAATGATATCCACCTTGCAAAAGCGTTCCAATATGCGGGTCTATCCTTGGTGGGACCTTCGAGTTCCTTTTGGATAGGGTCGCATATTGGGCGTGACAAGTTGGTATCAGAGCCTCGACCAACCTTAGGAGCCCCCTTGATTGATCGTGTAGTTTGGCCGTTGTTGAGTCTAGAAGAAAACTGATTTCGGAGTCTAGTTATATCGGAGAGTAGGAATTCTTTTTACTCCTCAGTCCCTTCGTCGCTCTGGTGAGGAATCTTGACGTAGGTGTTTTGAACTACTCCTCTTCCCTTCAAATTTTTCTTTAGGTTCACGCAGTTAGTTTTCTGATCGTTGGTTCTCAGCTCTTTTTTATCCGGTGCATTTCTCATCAAGTTGACTCGAGCATCTTCGTTTTTGCAAGATCAATCCTCAGTTGTCTTTGTTTTTCCCACCCGCCCTCCCTTCTTCTTCTCGGAACCGGAGTCCGTAATCGAGTATCCATCCTACTTGTGCGAAGTCTTTGCTTTCTTTCCTCAATGATTTCAACCGGTGTTTTTCTCTTCAAGATATTCGTCGGTTCCCCTTCCAAGTTTCCTTTGTTTTCCCACCCTCCCACACTCTTCTTCCCGGAGCTTGAGTCTGTTTCGAGCATCAATTTCATTCGTGCGGAGCCTCTTCAGTCTTCCCTCAATTATTTCAACCGGTGAATTCTCGTCTTGTTCGTCATTCTTCATTTCTTTTCTTTTCCGGTGGACTCAATTCAAGTTTTTCGGGTTGATCATATTCTTTTCCTCGGCTCAAGTGTTTTTTCCCTGCTCGTTCGCCTCTCGCCAGTTTATCCCTCCGGAGTGCTCAAGACATCTCAGGAGATTTGCATGTGTTCCATTTAATTCGAGATTGTCACCTCATTCAAATATTTCAATTGTTCCGGTGCTTCTTTTATCTGTTCAACATCCCTTTCCAACGGCGTTTTTCTCTTCAGTGGGCCCTAACCCACAGGTTTTTTCCCAGGATCTTACCTGATCTTCTAATTCCCCCGGAGTTATTCTCAAATTCTTTTCAAAGTGTGACGTAAGAATGGATCCCATCAGTCACTTGCCTTCGCAAAGATCTCTTTCAAATCATTTCATTGTTGGCTCAACCTCTTCGCTTTTCATTCTCCCGGAGTATCTCAGTAATTTTTGGTGGTGTTTCTCGTCATCATTTGAAGATTGAAGAAGAATTTTTCCTCTAAATCTTATCCGTTCTCCCGAAGATTCATGTCGCTAGCTTGATGCTATCCGCTCAAATTGTTTCCAGTCGTGCAATTCTTTTTCATCCATCCGGAGTATGTCAGGAGTTGTTTTTTCCATTTCTTTCACCGAATGCCATCATTCCAGTTATCGTTCTCTATTTATCCCGGTGCTTCGTTCAAGTGTTCCTTAATTAGCTCATGATCTCTTTATTCTTTTTGCATCTAAATCCCCTCTAGCATATTTGTTCTTCTAATTCTTCCCAGTGATTCTTTCTCTTTCGACAGTCATTTCCGAATTCCAACGGTGGTTCTTTTAGATTCTTTTCCTTGTTTATCATATTAATTCATTTGCTCTTTTCAATCCTACCGGTGGTTCATGAAGACCTTCCCAAGTTTGCGATATGTCACTTCTCAATTCTCTTTCAAGAAGAATAAGTAATATGCAAAATCCATTGCTTGTCATCAATTTAATTTGATGAAGGATAAGCATACAATAAATCTGATTCTTATTTCATCATCGTCAAGTAATCCCTTCCTTTAGAGTTTGTTCTTGAGGAATAAATTCTAGTTCCAAGTGTTTTCATCTTTTCTTTTTCGGAGTTCAAATTTCCTCGACCATCTCGTCGGAACCTCCATCTAAATCACCGCAAGGCTCATCTTATTCTTTCATCCTTCATTCTATCTCATCATCCTTTTGTTACCGGAGTTCTTCACGGTGGTTCTTCATAATTTAATTCATTCTTCAAGAGTTCATCAAGATTTTGTTGGTGGAGTTCAAGTATCTTTTCTTCTTGCGTCTCGAAGTGCAATTAATTCTCTGTATCCTTTTGAAGTGGAGTTTTGCATTTCTTCGTTCTTCTCAGCTATTTAATCTTTTCTGTTTGTGGTCGGTTATCACCTCGTAATTTTGAGATGTTTTCCATAAGTCCACAACAAGCTAATTCTTTTCGTTGTTGATTTTCTCAACAACTCCGTTCAATCTTTTCTTCTAAGATGCTTTCAATTTCATTCATGGCACAAGTTGTCATTTTCTTCTCCGTTCTTTTCATTCAACTCTTTCAATTCTTTATGGAGGTTTTGTGTCATGTCTTCATCAAGTGTCATTCCTTCCTCTCAAACTCGTGTTCTATTCTTTCCATGTTCAGTCAGAGTGCTGCCTAAATCCTTTCAGTCTTATTCGTTTCTTTTCTCATTCCAACCATTCCGGTTAGAACAAGTGATTTCATAGTCTATCTGATTCCGTGAGCATTTGATTCTCGTCATATTCGCCGTTCATCTTTTCTAACCGAGTGCTCTCGACTTTGTTCATCTTTTCTCTTGAGTTCTTGTTTCACCTCATCCTTTTTTTCCCTTCCATCTCAGTCCTAAGATCTCGGGACGAGATCTCTTGTTAGTGGAGGAGTGTTGTAACGCCCCGGATTCGATGCGCCAGGTGTCCGCCAGCTATTCACCGTCGTTTCCAAGTCATTTGCTTGCGTGTTGCACTTTGCCATGTCATCATATGCATTTCATATCATGTCATCATGTGCATCTCATTTTGCATACGTGTTCGTCTCATGCATCCGAGCATTTTCCCCGTTGTCCGTTTTGCAATCCGGCACTCCTATGTCCTCCGGCGTTCCCCTTTTGCCTCTTTTCGTGTGCGGGTGTTAAACTTTCTCGGAATGGACCGAGTCTTGCCAAGCGGCCTTGGTATAGCACCGGTAGACCGCCTGTCAAGTTTCGTGCCATTTGGAGGTCGTTTGGTACTCCAACGGTTAACCGGGTAACCGTAAAAGCCCTCTTTTGTGTGCAGCCCAACACCCCCTCCAAAGTGGCCCAAAACCCAGCAAACTCCCCTCCATGCTCTCGGTCGTTCGATCACGATCGCGTGGCCGAAAACCGCTCCTCATTTGGACTCTCCTAGCTCCTTCTACCTATATAAACACCCTCTCCCCCAAAAATTCGCGGATGAATCCCCCCTAACCCTAGCTTCTTCCTCCTCCCGCAGCCGGACGCGTCCGCCCGTGCCGGACATGTCCGCGCCGCCGCCCGCAGCCAATCCGAGCTCGCCACGTGGCGCGCCGCCGCCACCCTCCGCCGCCGGCCCGCGGAGCCCATCGTGGGCCCGAGCGGGCCCTCGCGCCGCCGTCAATCGGCCCGGCTGCCGCCGCCGCCAGTCCGCGCCCCGCCGTCGTGCCGCCTCCCACCGACGATCGCTGCGTCCCCGCCCGCTGGCGCACCGCCGCCGCGTGTCGCCTCCCGGCGCCCCGGCCCCGCCGCCCGGCTCCCGCCGCCGGCCCCGAGCGCCCCGCTCGCCGCCCCCGCGCGCCCCGCTCCCCTCCGTCCACCGGCGTCATCCAAGCTCGCCGCCGCGCCGGCGTGCCCTCGCCGCCGTCCGGTCTCGCTCCGACCAGATCCGATGGCCAGAGGGCCGGATCCGCCTCCGCCGCGCCTCCCCGGCCCTCTTCCCGTCCTCCTCCGGCCTCATCCTCGCCTTCGGCCGCTCTCCGGCGAGTTCCTCCGGCGAGATCCGTCCTGCATCGATTTCCGTGCGAATCCGAGGTTGCCCCCGTTTTCACTAAGTCCCAGATTATTTACATTATCATGTTTTGTTCATCATGCCGTATCTCTGCATCCATAGCTCCGTTTCGTGCGTGTAATATGTCGAATTGTTCATCTCGACGAGTACTTCATTTAATTACATTGCATCATTTTCATTTGAGCTCATCTTGACGCACGAAATGCTGTTGGAAGAGTGCATGTTGATGTTAATCTGCTGGAACTGTTATAACATGCTCATTTGTCATTTTTGCCATGATTGATGTGTGCATCCTATGAGGTTGATGTCTTCATGTGTTTTGATCTATGCTATGCCATATTTCCAGTGGTGCCATCCATGTATTTTTGTGACTTGTGTAGTGAGTGCACCATGCTTGTTAAGGATGGTACTTGTTGTTGCAGTTTTGTTAGGCTGATTCTGTTATATTCTGTTGCTATGTAAACCTGCTGCTACAAGTCATTGTGTGCATAATCTGGAGATGATCACTAAATATGTTTTGATCTACATGTCTTGCTCTATCCATTCATGCCCCTGGTGGCATTTATAGCTTGCTGTAGCATGTTGTAATCTTGCTCCAAAGTTGCTAAATAATGTTGCTGTCAACCTGTTAACATGAAGTTCAGTTTTGGCCATGTGATTTCCTAGTGATCCATGCACCCTATGAACTTGTTATTGCCATGCTTAGCTTAATAAACATGTCTTCTTACTGTTGGTTGCCTTACCATGCCATGTATTGCTCTGTGGTGAGTGGTTCAAGCTCACCAACATGCCTACTTATTGTTTGTTCCTGCCATGTATGAATCTATAATATAACTTGCCATGTTTACATGGGTGCCATCTTATCTTCTGATCCTTTTTGGATCATGGTCAGTAAGGGTCTTTTGATCTATGCAATTAGTAGATTCATGCCATGCTTTTGTTTGCCATGTTAAGTTCCTGTAACATGTTGTTTGATAGCTCTAAACATTGCAACCTGATGTTATTTCCTGATAAGTCTGAAACTGTTATTATTTGCAATCTTACCATGTGTTTTTGAGCATGATCTAGTGATTTCTGGAGATAGCTCAGTGTTCATGTTTTGTTATGCTTTACCAGTAATTCATGCTCATGCCTTATGTTCTTATGTTGGGGTGCTGTAGCTTGTTGTTTTGATGCTTGCAAGATGCCTAGTTGCTGTTATGGACAGATTGTTGCTATGACTTGTATAGAGTGCATGTGTTGAACCGTTGCTCCGTTTTGAGTGTGCTCTATATGCAACTTGCTTGATTTTGCATGTAGCTTCATATTATCATGTTGCATACTTGTTTTGAGGTGTTAGCTTGATGTTTGTATGCGTTTTGCATCAATGCCATGTTTAACTTGTTTTGCTCATATCTTCTAGGCCGTGGCTCCGAACTAAATGAACTTTGTATGTAACTTGACTAGAATTTCATGTAGATCATCTTGGTGCATCTTAACTTGCTGTTTAACAATTTGAACATAAGGTTTATTCAGATCTTGACCAATTTTGAAATTTGCATATGAGGACTTACCGGAATTGTTATATGTTGTTCCCGGCCTCATTTAAACTTGTCTTGATGTGTTGTTCTTGTTTGCATCATCTCTTGCCATGAGTAGCTTCATGTAGCTTTGTCATGCATCATGCTTGTTGTGCATCATGTCTTGTTCATGTGTGGTGTATTTACCATGTTGTGTGCTTCTTCTCGATAGTTCCCGTTTCGTTGCGATCGTGAGGATGCGTTCGTCTACGCTTGGTTCGTCTTCGTGGATTCATCTTCTTCATGGACTCGTTCTTCTTCCTTGTGGGATTTCAGGCAAGATGACCACTGCCCTGGATCTCACTACTATCATTGCTATGCTAGTTGCTTCGTTCTATCACTATGCTGCGTTACCTATCATTTGCTCTTCAAGCCTCCCAAATTGCCATGAACCTCTAACCTTTGACACCATTCCTAGCAAACCGTTGCTTGGCTATGTTACCACTTTGCTCAGCCCCTCTTATAGCGTTGCTAGCTGCAGGTGAAGTTGAAGATTTCTCCATGGTGGACAGGGTTATGTTGGGATATCACAATATCTCTTATATTATTAATGCATCTATATATTTGGTAAAGGGTGGAAGGCTCGGCCTTATGCCTGGTGTTTTGTTTCACTCTTGCCGCCCTAGTTTCTGTCATACCGGTGTTATGTTCCCGGATTTTGCATTCCTAACGCGGTCGGGTGATTTATGGGACCCCCTCGACAGTTCGCTTTGAATAAAACTCCTCCAGCAAGGCCCAACCTTGGTTTTACCATTTGCCTCACCACCACCTACCTTTCCCTTGGGAGTAATTAACCCAAGGGTCATCTTTATTTTAGCCCCCCCGGGCCAGTGCTTGTCTAAGTGTTGGTCTGAACCGAGCAACCTGCGGGGCCACCTCGGGGAAACTCGAAGTCTGGTTTTACTCGTAGCTTGACTTATCCGGTGTTGCCCTGAGAACGAGATATGTGCGGCTCCTATCGGGATGTCGGTGCATCGGGCGGCATTGCTGGTCTTGTTTTACCATTGTCAAAATGTCTTGTAAACCGGGATTCCAAGACTGATCGGGTCTTCCCGGGAGAAGGAATATCCTTTGTTGATCGTGAGAGCTTATCATGGGCTAAGATGGGACACCCCTACAGGGTTATAAACTTTCGAGAGTCGTGCCCGCGGTTATGTGGCAGATGGGAATTTGTTAATGTCCGGTTGTAGATAACTTGACACCAGATCCGAATTTAAAACGCATCAACCGCGTGTGTAGCCGTGATGGTCTCTTCTTGGCAGAGTCCGGGAAGTGAACACGGTTTCTGTGTTATGTTTGACGTAAGTAGGAGTTCAGGGTCACCTCTTGATCATTGCTAGTTTCACGACTGTTCCGCTTGTTCTCTTCTCCCTCTTCTTTGTGTATGTTAGCCACCATATATGCTTAGTCGCTACTGCAACCTCACCACTTTACCCCATCCTTTCCCATTAAGCTTTGCTAGTCTTGATACCCATGGTAATGGGATTGCTGAGTCCTCGTGGCTCACAGATTACTAGAACAATAGTTGCAGGTACAGGTTTTGCGATGATCTTGATGCGAGAGTGATGTTTGCTTGTTTTAGAGTTCTTCTTCTGCTTCTTCGATCAGGGGATAGGTTCCAGGTCGGCAGCTTGGGCTAGCAGGGTGGATATTGTTTGAGTTTCTTTTTATGTATCATCCGTAGTCGGATGTTGATCTCTTGTATGATGATGTTGTATTCGTGTGGCATTTGTATGCCTTTCGTATGTATCCCCATCTATTATGTAATGTTTATGTAATGATATCCACCTTGCAAAAGCGTTCCAATATGCGGGTCTATCCTTGGTGGGACCTTCGAGTTCCTTTTGGATAGGGTCGCATATTGGGCGTGACATCATTGCTCTTGTGATTCAACTGATAGTCTCCCCAACACTCAACTCTCTCTCACAGGATTTGGATTTGGTGGAAAGAAGATTTGAGTGGAAAGCAACTTGGGGAAGGCTAGAGATCAATATTCATATGGTAGGAATGGAATATCTTGGTCTCAACACATGAGTAGGTGGTTCTCTATCAGAAAATGCAAGTTGGAAGTGTAGGTTTGTTCTGATGGCTCTCTCCATGAATGAAGAGGAGGTGGAGGGGTATATATAGCCTCCACACAAGATCTAACTGTTACACACAACTTGCCAATCTCGGTGGGACCGAATTGAGAAACTTGGTCAGACCGATTCAGCAAATCTAGTGACCGTTAGGATTTTCAGTGCGACCGACATGCAACTCGGTAGGACCGATATGGTTAGGGTTAGGGCATAACGTAATCTCGGTGAGACCGATTACACAAACTCGATGAGACCGATTTTGGTAATAAGCTAACCAGAGAGTTGGCCAGGTAAACTCGATGGAACCGGTTCGCCCATTTCGGTGAGACCGAAATGTTACAAAAGGGAAACAGAGAGTTTACATTGCAATCTCGGTGGGACCGATCGCTCATCTCGGTGGTACCGAAATGTTACGAAGGGAAATAGATAGATTACAATCCCATCTCGATGAGACCGAGATCCCTATCGGTGAGACCAATTTGCCTAGGGTTTGTGGCAGTGGCTATGACATCTGAACTCAGTGGCGCCGGATAGAAAGAATCGGTGGGGCCGAGTTTGACTTTTGGTTTAGGTCATATGTTGTCGGATTTCGGGTTCCGGCAGACCCTTGAGATTCGAACACTGGGGTGCGCGCGGAGATTTCGCCCTCTATCTACTCGCTCCTCGCCGAATCGCTAAGATCTAAACTACTAGAGAAATAACACAAGAGACACGGGGTTTATACTGGTTCAGGCCACCATTGTGGTGTAATACCCTACTCCTGTGTGTGGTGTGGTGGATTGCCTCTAGGGCTGATGATGAACAATACAAAGAGGAACAGCCTCGCGAGGGTCTGTTCTTGGCTGGTGCGACGAACTGCTAGGAAGAGTTCAGTTGCTCTATCTACTGGTTTCTTGGTGAGGATCTAGATGCCTCTACCCTGGGGGTGGCTAGTCCTATTTATAGGCAAAGGCCCTGGGCCTCTCCCCAAATATTGAGTGGGAAGGGCGCCAACAATTGGCCATTTTGAAGGGGAACAGCGGGTACACCTATCCTGACTAAAGTTGGTCCTCGCCTGCCAAAGGATCTGGTGGTGACGCCTGCTTGGGCTCCACAATGACTTCCTCCCTGCCGTTGGGCGGGTCTTGGTCTTGTTGCACCGAAATGGATGCCTTTGCTTGATGCTCTCGCCTGCGCTTGCTCCCGTTGCACCAAAGAGGAAAGGAGGACACTGTGCGGGCTGGTGCCCGACTGGCGCCCTTGGTCGTCATGGCTTGCGTCATGGGCACCTCGCGAGGTACCCTGCCTTGAACTCTCCGCCTCCTCGTGAGCCCTCCTGATGAGGCCATGCCTGAGGAAGCTCCCTGTCGTCCGCCCTGCGAGGCTTGGCCCCTCGCAAGGGTCTTGAGCTTGTGTTGATGAAGATGGGCTGTGCTGGGCCCTCTTTGAGCCACGCCGCAGGCCGCAGGCAGGCAAGTCTGGGGACCCCCATTCCCAGAACGCCGACAGTAGCCCCCGGGCCCACGGCGCGCCCGGACTTGGCTGAGCAGAGAGGCGAAAGGGCAAGTGCAAAGCGTCGCGGGCCCTAACAGCCTGCAGCCTTGGGCGCAGCGTGGTGGTTGATTGGACGTGGGCGGCACCGTTCCCCCACGCTTCCTTATTTTATGCAATGCTAGGCGGACTCGTAGCCGCACACAGCCGCTCCCCTTTCCGCTGCTTGAGCGCTCTCTGTCCTTTCTCCTCTCGAACTCCAGTTCCCGCATCCAATCCAATCTCGAACCTTCCCCCCCCTTCTCTGCCGTCATGGCTCCGCCGAGGAAGGGAAGAGGGAAGAAGCCCATGCCGCCGCCTCGCTTATCGTCGTCGGCGGCCCCACCGTCGATCGGCCAATCATAATCAATCAAGAGGGCTTGGGCAAGGTCAGCTCGGCCCTGGCCACCATCTTCAACGAATGCGGAAGGACGACGGCCTGGCCCGCGTCCCGCTTCTCCATTGACAGGATTTCCACTGAGGTCCGATACTTCGCCGACGCCCTGTGGGCGGGATTGGTTCCCCCCTTGTCTGATTTCTTAAACGCCGTGCTTTCCCATTATCAGATGCATATGATGCATCTGGGTCCTGAATCCACCACTCTTCTCGTGGTCTTCGCTTTCGTTTGTGAGGCAATGATGGGCAACCTTCCTTCAGTTGCCTTGCTGCGCTACTTCTTCTCTCTGCGCCTTGTCGACCCCACCCAATGTTTGGGGTGCGTGAGCTTCGTTGCTGCGCCCGAGACAGCGGCTTCAGGTATTGACTTCAGTCTTCCTCCGCCCGCGCCTGGGTTTCACGAGCGGTGGATGTACGTGGACGTAGGGGTGCCCAGCCCCCTGCTGACGGAGCCATCTTCGCCTGCTGTCCCCAACTTAGGCTGGGGCCAAGAGACGCTCGCGAGCCCCCGGCTCGCCTTTGTCTGGCGTCGCTTCGAGTTCTTGAGGGAGCTTGGCGTGACGGCGCCCAAGGTGGTGAAGGAGTTCTTGCTACGCCGTGTTGCCCCTCTCCAACGCCATTCTCATCGGATGTGGGCCTTCAGCGGTCGTGGGGATCGTATGCGGCTCTAGGAAGAGGACCTGACGCCTGAAGCGCTGAGGAAGGTGCTCTTGGTCTTGACTGGGGATCCTTCCCCCGACGGCATCCGGCAAGGGGGGGCCTTGCTGTACCTCTGCTCGAATAGAGGTGACTTCGTGAGTCAGATGCCCATCTTTGACGAATGGGGGCCGCGCCCTGCTGGCCTCCAGGGGCCTTGCGAGAACCCAGTGGTGGTGGTCTCCCTCGCAGCCGGCCAGGGCGACTCTTCCTCAAGTGGCGGAGCAGGGAGGCTTGGGCCTCCGGAGGCCGAGGGTGCCCCTGTCGAGGCGACAGCGCTGGGAAGCACTCATGAGGGAGCAACCCCTGAGGCCCGTGCTGCCGTGGCTGAAGGTGGCGAGCAGCCGCTCGCAGTGCCTACGGCTGAGGCCCTCGAGGCCCCAGCTGCTCTTCCTGGTGGGGCGACCGGCGGCGCGCATCAGGTAGATGCCCCCGACGCAGGTCACCTTGGTGCTTCCTCCTCGTCACAAGCTGCCCCGTGCGCTCAACTCTTGGGTCGCTTCCGCGTGGACTTTGAGGCCCTTCGGAAGAGAAGGGAGGCCCTGGGCGATGATTACCCTTGTCGCCTGCTGAAGCGTAGGAAGTACTTCGCCATCGATGAGTAAGCCTTCTCCCTCCCCAGCTCCTGATTCTTCTGTTGCCTTTCCTGATCCTTGCTCCGCAGGGCCCTTCCTTCCGAGCTCATGGAGGTGGCTGAGGAGCCATCCCCCTCGCCTCCGCCCTCTCCGCCGTCTTCGATCGTTCCGAGCAGCAGGGCCCTTGTGGTGAGGCCGGTTGGTGAGACGAACCATCCCGAGGCGCAACGCGGTCGTGCACTCCCCGCGGCCTTCCTCCGCGAGCCTTCTCGTGGCATAGCCAGCCTGCCGTGGGCTTCTCGTCTAGTGGTGGACCGTGATTGGCTGGGGTACTCCCTACGTTCTTCACTTGGAGATGGACTGGCTCCAGGCCGGGCTTCTGGCAGGGCGTGCCCAGTCGCCTCAAGGGTGCCAGCCCCCAGCCCCCTGCCCGGAAGGGGAGTGCTGATCCGTGCCCCATGGCGCTCGCTTGGGGCGGATGATAGTGTGGAAGACGTACTCGAGCGCACCCGGGAGCGTCGCGCTCTTCGCCAAGGGTTTCTCCAGAGGACGGCTGACGCAGTGAGCCTGCTTGGTGAAGAGCTCGCTGATGAGGACGCACGCCTTGAGGCCGAGGGCCTGCGCCTGGTTGCAGAGAGGCGCGAGCTGGAGGCGGCTGTCGCCCTCGCACGCCGTCAGCACGACCTTGACGGTGAGGAGGCCAAGGCGTCACTGGCGGCCTCTCGGGAGGTCTGTTCCCGGGCAGTCGATGAAGCCCGGGAAGCTGACCGGCGGCGAGAGGCCACGGAAGAGCGGGCATAGGAACTCCTAGCCCGGTGCCACTCATTGGAGGAGCAGGTGGAGCTGCGTGAGGCGGCCCTTGCATCGATGAAGGTGGTCTCCGGCGACCCAGCGGAGCTCCAGAAGCGTGAGGAGGCGCTGACGCTGGAAGCCGCCGAACGTGCACGCGAGTGCGAGCGCCTGGAGACGAGGGAGCGCTTGGTGACATGGGCGGATGATGATGTCGCTGCACCGGAAACCCGTGTCTCGGAGGAGGTCGGACATCGGGTGGCAATGGCGCGCCTGAACCTCGAGCGCGAGTTCGAGGAGAGGCTGGAGTTGATTCGGACCAAGGCCGAAGGTAGGACCACCGTCCTGAGGACCAAGCTGGAGGAAGCAACGCGGTGGGTTGATGCTTTGCGGGCCGCACTTGAGGTGGCGCAAGGGGAGTCAACTACTTCCCACGCCGAGGCGCTTCTTCTTCGCCAACGGGTGGACGAGGCTGAGGCCGTCGCGCGCCAGAATGCGGACGAGATACGTCAGCGGCGGCTCCTAGAACATGAGCATGCCCCCATGCTCACCACGCTTCGGGAGAGAGCCAACACGGCCTTGGGTAACATCTGTGAGGCGGCCTTTGGCGAGCCGCACGCCGTGAACTACGCTGGCAACCTTCAGTTCTTCATCGACATCATGACGCAGCTGGAGGCACGGTCGGCCAGGGCCAACAGGTTGGTGGAGGAGAGGAGCCGAGCCCTGCTCGGGCGCGCCTTTTCCTGCGTCCTCAGCCATCTCCGGAACATGGATCCTCACTTCGACTTCGACGCCGCCATCGCCCCAGTCCCCCAGGCCGTCCGGGACGATCTAGCGTACTGGGTGGAAGACAATGTGGACGCTCTTGTCAGGGCCTTCGCTTCAGATGAGAATGACGCGATCGTGGCTGCCGACGAGGGCGGTGTGGTGAACGGCCCTGACACCACCGACGACAACGCAGAGGGCGATGGTGAGGCCAACGACGCCAGCGACAGTTCGGGCGGTGTTCCCGAGGATGCATTGGGGGATTTATCTGATTGACAGCGTATTGCTCCTGTTTCCTTACCTTGCATGAATAGAACCCAGGCTTTTGTCCTGATGGTTGTAAGAGCATTTTTGGGAGGGGGTGCCCCTCATGTAAAACCAATGTTCAGCGTACTAGTTAATGCTACATCGCCCATAGGCCCGTGCCAAGTGGTTGGCTAGGTGACGAGCTGGCTGGCTAGTTTACCTTTGTCCCATGCGGGTCGTGAGATAACTTGAGGGAGGCTGTGGTGCCCCGAATGCCTCCTGATCAAATCCGTAGGATCTGCAGTGAAAAACCTCCTGAGAGGATATGACGGCGGCAGTCTGGGCTGCACGCAAGCTAGGCCAGACCCGGCTCGCGAGGGGCTCACAAGGGGAGGCAGCTGAGGCGAGGTTGTAACCGAAACACGAGAGATTGCTCGAACGAGACTAAGCACCCCTTCCCCAAACGCACGCAAATCTCAAATTCAAGTCCAACTTAAATCCAGCGGGGAAAAGCAACAACCAAGGGAAAAGCAATGAAAGCAAACAAAAGGCCGCGTCCGGCACCTAGTCTAGTCTTGGACATCTTCTCACCAGCGCGGAGCTAAGTGCTGCCACTGGGCGTGGGAGGGAGCCCCAGGGCCTGAGGCCGGCACCCCTGAGACTCCGGGGCGTGTACAACCCCACTCATTATTACGTGAGAGTGTCACGGGGCGGCGAGCTTCACAGGCACTGGGCCTTCTTCACAGGTACCGGCCTTGCTTCATATCGCCTAACGAGGGCCCCGCCTCGCGCCACACTCTAGTGCCATCAACAACGACCGGAAACCAGGACGCCGCCGATGGGGTAGAGCGGTCGCCAGCGGTTCCTCCAACGACCATGGGTCCTCCGCCAGGGGCAGGCCCTGAGGCACCTCCCCAGCGAAGGGCCTACCTCCTGGGAACGCCTTGCTCTGAGCGCCGCGGTGGTGATGTCGGATCTCGGCCCCTCTCCTGCAGCCCCCGACACCCTCCTCCTGAGGGGTAAGAGGCTGCGGGAGCGGGGCAGCTGCTCGCTGTGGCGACTTGCACCTCCTACGACCCATGATTAGTGTATGCCTACTCCTGAGGGATTAGTGGTACCCGATAATCGTCGCTTCCAGCGTGGTCGGTGGGGCCGTCCCTGGGTTCCTGGAAGAGCTCAGCTTCTGGCGCCTCGTCCCCCCAGCTTTGGCTGAGGAGTGAGCCTTGTTCGCCTTCACGCGGGTGCCCTTGATCCATCATGTGGGGCACGTACTCTTCTAGGGCCGTCATCCCGAAGGCCGTGCCATAGGGCTCGGCGTGCCATGCAGCTCTGCTTGATGTGCCTACCTGGGGGTGGTAGCGCGGCGGCCCACTGGGGCCATGGGTCGCGACGAGTCCTTCTTCGCTGGTGGGGAGCGGAGTCAGTGTTGCCGCCGGCCCGGTGCTGACAGCTTCACTGGTGTTGGAGTAGCCTTGGAGCCCGCGGGTGCGCGTGGTGCCCCCGCGCGGGCCGCCCTGGGCCTGAGGCGGGAGCTGAGTGCAGAAGGGGTGAGCCCCCGAGGCGGCGAAGCCCAGGAGCTCTGCTACCCGCTCTAGCAGCACGTCGCGGCCACCTTCCATCAGCCTGCACTGCAGCATCTCTCGGGCCACCGTGAGCGTGGCCCTTGAGTTCGCCTGCTCCCGGCGGGTGTACGGCGTCGTGGCCGCGGCGTGGTTGGAGGCCCTTGCTGCCGACCGCGTCTGCCATTGTGTGAGAGCTGTCGGGGCCTGTCTGCGCCGCCCACGGCCCGCAGCGCCCTGTGGACCACGAGCTGCCTGGGGCATGGGGTCGCCCGGGGCGAGCGGCTCTGCGCGGGCGGGCCAAGCCGCCAAGGGATCAGGGTTGCCTGCCTGGTCGCCGGACATGGTGATGACGATGCGACGGGACGCGAAGTGGCAGAAGGTGGATCCCGGCGCACCCCTACCTAGCGCGCCAAATGTCGGATTTCGGGTTCCGGCAGACCCTTGAGATTCGAACACTGGGGTGCGCGCGGAGATTTCGCCCTCTATCTACCCGCTCCTCGCCGAATCGCTAATATCTAAACTACTAGAGAAATAACACAAGAGACACGGGGTTTATACTGGTTCAGGCCACCATTGTGGTGTAATAACCTACTCCAGTGTGTGGTGTGGTGGATTGCCTCTAGGGCTGATGATGAACAATACAAAGAGGAACAGCCTCGCGAGGGTCTGTTCTTGGCTAGTGCGACGAACTGCTAGGAAGAGTTCAGTCACTCTATCTACTGGTTTCTTGGTGAGGATCCAGATGCCTCTACCCTGGGGGTGGCTAGTCCTATTTATAGGCAAAGGCCCTGGGCCTCTCCCCAAATATTGAGCGGGAAGGGCGCCAACAATTGGCCATTTTGAAGGGGAACAGCGGGTACACCTATCCTGACTAAAGTTGGTCCTCGCCTGCCAAAGGCTCTGGTGGTGACGCCTGCTTGGGCTCCACAATGACTTCCTCCCTGCCGTTGGGCGGGTCTTGGTCTTGTTGCACTGAAATGGATGCCTTTGCTTGATGCTCTCGCCTGTGCTTGCTCCCGTTGCACCAAAGAGGAAAGGAGGACACTGCGCGGGCTGGCGCCCGACTGGCGCCCTTGGTCGTCATGGCTTGCGTCATGGGCACCTCGCAAGGTACCCTGCCTTGAACTCTCTGCCTCCTCGTGAGCCCGCCTGATGAGGCCATGCCTGAGGAAGCTCCCTGTCGTTCGCCCCGCGAGGCTTGGTCCCTCGCGAGGGTCTTGAGCTTGTGTTGATGAAGATGGGCTGTGCTGGGCCCCCTTTGAGCCACGTCGCAGGCCGCAGGCAGGCAAGTCTAGGGACCCCCGTTCCCAAAACGCCGACATATGTGGATGTGAGAAAGTAGTTGAGGGCTTTGGAGCATATCACTAAGCACTTTGAGCAAGCAAGCCATTAAGCAACACCTCATCCCTCCTTGATAGTATTGGCTTTTCCTATAGACTCAATGTGATCTTCAATCACTAAAATATAAAATGTAGAGTCTTGAGCTTTGAGCTTGAGCCAATCCTTTTGTCCTTAGCATCTTGAGGGGTCCACTTTTCTCATCCATGCCATGCCAATCATTGAGCTTTCCTGAAATATTCATCTTGAAATAGCATTAGCTCAATGAGCTATATGTTGTTAGGAATTACCAAAACCACCTAGGGATAGTTGCACTTTCAGTCTCCCCCTTTTTGGTAATTGATGACAACATATAGATCAAAGCTTCGACAAATGATAATAAGAGTGAAAAACATTGTCGCTTTGAGAAGTATGTGAAATGTAAGAGCTCCCCCTAAATGTGTGCATCGTTTAAGATTTGCTTTGGACTGCAAATGCACAATGAGTTAGGATCATGAGTTACTCTTCCATGTCACATACATCTTGGTGGAGCACTCAAAATGATAATAATTAAATACATGCACTCATCACCAAGCAAAGTGAATGATCATATAGAGATAAAAGGATAATGTCATCAAATAAGCATTAAGGTAGCATATGATCAAACACATGATCATCCAAGTATCACACAAAAGCATAAAGTATCTCAAACAAGCAAATAAAGTTCAACCACCAAAACAAGAGAGAACAAAAGCAACACTCTCTCTCGAAGCCTATGATCTATACATTTTTCTCCTTCTTCGGCAACAAGTTACCAAAAAGTTCATAGAAAATGCATAGCACTAAATCGACTCTCAGGCTTGGTCTTCAGGTGGTGGTGTAGAGATGGCTCCTTGGACGAAGACTTTTGTTGATGTAGATGGAGCTGGTGGAGTAGGTGCTGGAGCTGGTGGCACTGAAGTTGTAGCTGGTGCAGATGAAGTTGCTCTGGTGTCTGGAACAGGCACTGCAGCTGATCTCTGACTCCTGGGCACTCTAGCAAAAGCATCATTGGTAGTCTTGCCCTTCCTCTCCTGCATGTCATCTTGAAGTTGCTCAACAACTGACTGTATCTCAGTGACCTTCACATCTAAGTCATAGAACTTCTGCTCCATGATCCTCTCCAGGCTCTCCTGGTTTTGAGTCAGGGTGGACAATCCCTTCTCAATCCTCAGAGTTGAGGCAATCAAGTAGCCAAGCTGATCCTGCTTGCTCTTCAGGAAGTACTGAGATGCCTCATCAATGGTTGGCATCTTGGTAGCCTTTTCAGTCCCTGCCTTCTCCTTCTTTGCTTGTGCTTGCACAAAAGATGGTTCATTTTCATCCATAACCACTGTGTTGTCCTCATAATCTGGATAGATGGGCATGTGTTCCTTGTCCAAGAGGTATGTGCCAGTGCCCATCTTGGAGTTGATTAGCTCCTGGATCTGTGGGGCATACCCACAACTTCTCTTTGGTCAGCAGCTGTTCTCTTGATAGTTTCCACTATGAGGCTCATGACCTTGAACTTTTGAGGCACATAAAATATGTGAAGTAGGTTGATAGCATGGCCTCTAGTCATCTTGTGATCACCTGACTTAGGCAAAAGAGTGTGCCTGAGGATCTAGTTGATTGTTGGCAATCCTGGCAGAAGGTAATGTACTGATCCAAACTTGTGTGTCTCAACAGCAGCATCTAGGATCTCTCTGTACATATGTGCCATGGAGTTGTGATCCTTCTTCTTCTTGGCATAGACATCCAAGTCATCCTCATTTTCCTTAGGTGCATTGATCAATTTTGCCCATTCTTCAACTGTTGATTGGTACCTAGTACCTTCAGACATCCAGACAATCCTTCCATCTGGGTAGAAGTGAGCTGTGGAGTAGAACTGCATAATAAGCTCATCATTCCACTTTGTGAGCTTCTGCCCAACAAAGTCATCCACTCCACAAGCATTGAAACTGTCATACACTCCTGGATAATGCTCTTCATTCTTCCTGATGTACTCCCAGTCCACCCATCTCATATAACAGACTATTGGCTTCTTGTCAAGTAGCACTGTCTCATAGAAGTCCTGCTGTTCCTTTGTATTGACCTTTAGTCCACAACAGTTCTCCTCCTGACTGCATAGGGATCAGTCAATCTCCACTATCTGAGTCCTGCAGCCTTCCTCAGCTTCATATCCTCAGCTACAGGATGAACATCATTGTGATATGGAATTTTGGGCTTCAACTTTCTCAAGACATGTTCCTCCTCATCTTCTTCTTCAACAATAACTTCAGGCACTGGGGCCTTGTTCTTCTCTCCAGCAGGAATGTTCCTTGTATTCCTCTTGGGTGCAACTTTGGGCTTTGGAGCAGCTGCCTTGGGAGTTTCTTTGGGCTTTGATGAAGCAACCCCTGACCTGATGGCATCACCCATAAGCTTTTGAGCTTTAGGTGCTGGTGCAGCAACCTCTTCCTCTTCTTCTTCTTCCATCATGGAAGGCTTTCCAACAACCCTGGCCATGGTCTTCTTGACCCTTTCCTTCCTCTTCTTCCCTTCTGTAGCAGCCTCTTTGGGTTCAGATTCCAAAGATACTTGAGTGGAGGCTCTGGCTTTTGACATGGGTATTCTTCTTGCAGGTGCTTTGGTCCTCATACCAGGCTTAGTGGCAGCAGCTGTGCCATACTCCTTCTTGAGCACCTTCATCTTGGAAGTGGCCTCATCCTCAACAACCCCATAGACTTCATCCTCAGACTCTGAGGTTCTCTTCTTTTTGGCCCTGGTGGCTGCCTTAGGCAAGTTGCTGGGTGTGCTCCTGCTTCCATCATCATAGCTGCTAGAGGGACTAGTGCCCTCACTCATCTAAACCTGTTCCTCAGACTTGTTCTGACTGTCACTCTGATCAGACATGTTGCAAACACTGACAGCTGACCCTATGAATAGATATAGATGAGATAGATTGGATGAGCATCACAAACTGCAGAGGTTTTTGCAAAAGAATGAGCCAAAAACTTAGTTTTAGTTTTCCACAGAAAGCATTTCGGATCTACCGATTTGTAAACTCGGTGATACCGAAGCAGCTTTTGGAACCTAAACTAGTGAACTCGGTCAGACCAATTCACAGTTCGATGGCACCGAGACTGCTAGGGTTTCACAAAGTCCTGAACTCGGTCACACCAATTTGAAATTCTCGGTCAGACCGAGAATCACATGTGCAATGGCCTTGGCCAAATCGGTGGAACCGATTTCTACAACTCGGTTGGTCCGAGATGGTTTCGGCGGAAACCTAACCCTAAATTTTCAATTCACAAATAAACTACGGAGTGTTTTCGCTGGATAAGATGATCTCAATCGTGGCAAGATACATGGCAAAACAATGTGCTAGGAATTTGGAGTGGGATTAGCACAAGGATCAAGTCCATACCCTAGTTCGGCAATGGACTTGCTACGACAGCAACGGTGGAGACGATTCCCGTTGACGGCGGTGGAGACCAGCAGGAGGAGGCACCTGGCAATGAGGAGGATGATCCGGAGACCCAGGGAGGCAGAGCAGGATGAGCGTGGGCAAAAGAGTTCAGAGAAATTTCCAAATTCTGGCCCGTGGATATATATAGCCTGACACTGTCGGTGTGACCAAGTGGAACAACTTGGTGGCACCGAGATGCATAACTGCAAGCAGTTACTACAACTCGGTGTGACCGAAAAGTTCAAATTGGTTGCACCGAGATTGAAAACCTAGATCGACTTAGTGATCTCGGTATGACCGAAATGGAAGAATCGGTCAGACCAAAACGCACAAAGAAGTTTTGGAAGTTTAAGTCTATGATGAATCAGGGACTCCGAGTTCTCCTCGCACAGAGTGATTCGAATCTGACTTGATCAAACTTTGTGATGTAGCATGAATAGAGTTTGAGACAAGAAAAGCATAGATAGCTAGAGAGGGTTCTTAGGCATTCTTGTCCATCCACTTGGCAAAAGAAAAGAAACCAAACAATCAAAACAACAAGTGGATGTCCTCGAATGAGTAAAATATGCAACGTCCATGCTCACACAATAAAATGGCAAATGAAATATGTGGCAAAGCATGCACAACCATTCTAGCATCTATCAAGCAATTGGCGATGACTAGGTCATCTATATATGAGTATATTGACTTAGGAGTCAAATGAGAACATTTGATCATAGGTCATACTCATCGTTTAAGCACAAGTGGGGTTACCACTTTTACATAATGCATTGTTGTGTTCACACCATTAGAGTTGCTTCGACTCAATTCTTAGAGTAAAGCTCCCCCTAGATGTGAGATCCCCCCTAAGAGGGATGAACTAACCTTGGGTTTTGTTGATGATGACTTCATGTAGGTGTTGAGATGTGGATGCTCAATGTTGATGTAGATCGTTTGGAGCAATCCTTTGGAGTGCACTTTCAATACCTACACAGGTTAGTCCCACAAGGAACAAACAAGGATATCCATAGACATAGAGTGATGCACACACAAGATGATGTCTATGAAAGCATTAGGTTACCTTGTCCCTTGTCTTACCAACAAGAGGGTTTGTGACTCCATGAACTAGTGCAAGATGTGGAAGTTGATTGCACTTGTCCTTGCCAAAATGATAAGAGTGAAGTAGGTTGGCAGAGTCACCCTCAAGAACTCTCTAGTTCTTCTTCTTAGGGATCCACATCATCTTGTTGGGAATCCTTGGAGTTGTAGTCGTACTTGATGAAGTAGAACTTGACGTAGTCTTGGGAACCCACTTGACCAAGGCCTTAGGGGCTTCTTCAAATGCATCAATCTCCTCTTGAAGCTTATCCTTGCCTTTTTGCTTGTGATCTTGTGGTGGAAGATCATCTTGAGCTTGTGTCCCTTTGAAGGAAGTAGGATCATACTTCTCTTGTTGAGGAACAAACTTCATCTTGGGTATTGATCTTCTTCCCACTCAACTCCATTGCCATTGAACTTTCGTTCAAAACCAACACCTTGGTTCTTCCGGTGCCTTCCTTGCTTGCGTACAATTTCCTCGAATTGCTTACTCCCGGCAAGTCTCTTGTAAACACCTTTCTCTATAATTCCCTTCAATAAGCTATTTTCTTGCTCAAGTGTAACTTGGCTAAGAGAATCATTAGTGGAATCAAGAGAACTACTAGAAGCAACAATATTGGATTTAACATGATTATTGTTACTACTAGAGGAAGAATCCTTCTTGTTCTTGTTACTAGATTTGACTTGAGGCATGTAAGTAGATAAGAGTAAATGCTTGGCAATGTAAGAACTTTTCTTTCGAAGAACATCATTGATTGCCTTTAAGAACTCATGCTCTTGCTCAAGGTTGAGCTTTTCAAAGCGTAACTTCTCATGAGTCCTTAAAAGTTCTCGATGATATTCTAAGATAGTTTCATGAGCTAACTTAAGAGTGTTTAGTTCTTTAGTTAGAAGCTCAATCTTCTCCTTATCATTGTCATTCGTTTTATCTTGATTAGCATGATTAATTGACGTTTCAATCATAGTATTCATCACTAAAGTTGTCAACAAGTAAATCATCATCACCTAACAAGTCATCTTCATCACTATTGAAATCAACATACTCGGGGTGTGATACCTTTGGGCCTTTAGCCATGAAGCATCTTCCAAGTCCTTCATTTGGTGAATCAAATATGTCGTAGGAGTTGGTTGTCACAAGTGCTAGACCGGCAACACCTTCATTTTGAGTATATTCAGAGTGGGAGTGATAGCTTCTCTCGGAGTGATTGTCGGAGTCGGAGCCGGATACCCATTCACCAACATGAGCTTGATGTCTTTGTTTTGTATAGCTCCTTGATGACTTTTCCTTCCTTTCTGAATCCTTGATTCTCCGGGATGTTCTTCGGTCATAACGATCATCTCTACTCCTTCTCTCTCTTGGTGGTGATTCTTCTCTTATACTTCTTCTCTTTGGAGAATCCTCTCTTCTTTTGTAGGGTGCCGTACACTCATTGTAATAGTGTCCAGGTCTTCCACAATTGTAGCAATTACACTCACGACTAGAAGATCTTTTGTCATTGTAGGACCTTGACTTGGAACTTCTCTCTTTGCTTCTACTCTTGTAAAACTTGTTGAAGTTCTTCACCATTAGGCTCAATTCTTCATTGAAGGTTTGTTTCTCACTCAATGATGTGGGGGCTTCACATGAGGCTTTGTAAGCACCACTTGACTTGTTGTGGAGCTCCTCCTTATCCTTGAGTGACATCTCATGAGCAACAGTTCTTCCAATGACTTCCGTTGGCTTGAGATCTTTGTAATTGGGCATCATTTGTATCAATGTACACACGGTATCATATTTTCTGTCCAAGGCTCTTAGGATCTTCTTGATGATGAATTTGTCGGTCATCTCTTCACTTCCTAAGCCGGCAATCTCATTTGTGATAAGAGCAAGCCTAGAGTACATTTGAACAACACCTTCACCATCCTTCATTTTGAACTTGTCAAGCTGACTTTGAAGCACATCCAACTTGGATTCCTTGACGGAGTCGGCACCTTCGTGCATATCAATCAAAGTATCCCAAATTTCCTTTGCATTCTCAAGATGGCTGATTTTGTTGAATTCTTCGGGGCACAATCCGTTGAAGAGGATATCACAAGCTTGAGCATTGTATTGCAACATCTTCAACTCTTTCGCGGTAGCTTCACGGTTTGGTTCTCTCCCATCAAAGAATTCACCTTGCAAGCCAATACACACAATAGCCCAAACGGCGGGGTTATGTCCAAGAATATGAATTTTCATCCTATGCTTCCAACTAGCAAAATTAGTACCATCAAAGTAAGGACCTCTACGGTGATAGTTTCCCTCGCTAGACGCCATACTCTCCTATGTTGTGAAACCAAGGATATGACTACCAAAAGCTATGGAAATCAAAGCAAATGGAGACCAAAGCTCTAATACCACTTGTAGGATCGAAAGTATGTCTAGATGGGGGTGATTAGACTACTTGACCAAATAAAAGCTTATCCTTTTCACAATTAGTCTTTGGCAGATTTTAGCTAACTTCGCACAAGTCAAGCAATCTTAACACAATTCAAGCAAGCATGCAAAGAGTATATGAGCAGCGGAAAGTAAAGCATGCAACTTGCAAGAATGTAAAGGGAAGGGTTTGGAGAATTCAAACGCAATTGGGGACACGAATGTTTTTGTCGTGGTTCCGATAGGTGGTGCTATCGTACATCCACGTTGATGGAGACTTCAACCCACGAAGGGTAACAGTTGCGCGAGTCCATAGAGGGCTCCACCCACGAAGGGTCCACAAAGAAGCAACCTTGTCTATCCCACCATGGCCGTCACCCACGAAGGACTTGCCTCACTAGCGGTAGATCTTCACAAAGTAGGCGATCTCCTTGCCCTTACAAACTCCTTGGTTCAACTCCACAATCTTGTCGGAGGCTCCCAAGTGACACCTAGCCAATCTAGGAGACACCACTCTCTAAGAAGTAACAAATGGTGTGTTGATGATGAACTTCTTGCTCTTGTGCTTCAAATAATAGTCTCCCCAACACTCAACTCTCTCTCACAGGATTCGGATTTGGTGGAAAGAAGATTTGAGTGGAAAGCAACTTGGGGAAGGCTAGAGATCAAGATTCATATGGTAGGAATGGAATATCTTGGTCTCAACACATGAGTAGGTGGTTCTCTCTCAAAAAATGCAAGTTGGAAGTGTAGGTTCGTTCTGATGGCTCTCTCCACGAATGAAGAGGAGGTGGAGGGGTATATATAGCCTCCACACAAAATCTAACCGTTACACACAACTTGCCAATCACGGTGGGACCAAATTGAGAAACTTGGTCGGACCAATTCAGCAAATCTAGTGATCGTTAGGATTTTTGGTGGGACCGACATGCAACTCGGTAGGACCGATATGGTTAGGGTTAGGGCATAACGTAATCTCGGTGAGACCGATTACACAAACTCAGTGAGACCGATTTTGGTAATAAGCTAACTAGAGAGTTGGTCAGGTAAACTCGGTGGGACCGGTTCGCTCATTTCGGTGAGACCTAAATGTTACGAAAGGGAAACAGAGAGTTTACATTGCAATCTCAATGGGACCGATCGCTCATCTCAGTGGTACCGAAATGTTACGAAGGAAAACTGTCGTGGAATTGTCACGGCAGATGTCCTAGTGTGAGGACTTAGTCGTGAGGCCAACGCATCTATGTAGTAGCTTGAGAGGGGTTGATCGGGACGAGAGACGCGACGCACAAGACAAGGATTTAGACAGCTTCGGGCCCCGTGAAACATCATCCGGTAACAACCCTACATGCTGTTTGTGGCTAGGTCTCATTATGCTCAAGAGGGAGACGCCGTAAATCAGGCTTTCCTCTAGTTGTGTGTAGCCCTAGAGATTGTTTCTTTCTGCTTGTCCCTCTTTAGGGTGCCCTGCCCCTCCTTATATATGTTAGAGGGGCGGGTTACATGTGGAGTCCTAGTAGGACTAGGACTAGTCTATCTTCTCTTACAAGTTAAATACAAGTCCGGGTCTTGCTTCCTCATAAAGGAAATATTTGTCATCCCTTTCCTCTTAAGCCGGCCCATCATAACGTGAGTTGGCCTTCTGGGATTTGGGCCTTGTTGTCCATCTGACCCACCTGCCGAGTTATTAACGAGTCGCCAATATCGGGCGGGTTATCTGTGAATCGCCAAGCTCCAGGCGGGTCACCAGTGAGTAGTCACGCTCCAGCCGGGTCATACATCCGGCGCATTACACCGCAGGGTACATCCCCGACAGAAACAGAGAGATTACAATCCCATCTCGGTGAGACCGAGATCCCTATCGGTGAGACCGATTTGCCTAGGGTTTGTGGCAGTGGCTATGACATCTGAACTCGGTGGCGCCGGATAGAAAGAATCGATGGGGCCGAGTTTGACTTTTGGTTTAGGTCATATGTGGATGTGAGAAAGTAGTTGAGGGCTTTGGAGCATATCAGTAAGCACTTTGAGAAAGCAAGCCATTAAGCAACACCTCATCCCTCCTTGATAGTATTGGCTTTTCCTATAGACTCAATGTGATCTTGAATCACTAAAATATAAAATGTAGAGTCTTGAGCTTTGAGCTTGAGCCAATCCTTTTGTCCTTAGCATTTTGAGGGGTCCACTTTTCTCATCCATGCCATGCCAATCATTGAGCTTTCCTGAAATATTCATATTGAAATGGCATTAGCTCAATGAGCTATATGTTGTTAGGAATTAGCAAAAGCACCTAGGGATAGTTGCACTTTTAAGGTGCTCTCCAGGGAAGGGTTGCACAAGCTCTCGCCCATGTGGGAGGGCCCATTTAGGATTGCCCATGTCCCCAGGCCTGGCACCGCGCACCTGGAGACACAGTACGGGGTCCCTATCCAGAACGCTTGGAACATCCAGCACCTACGGAAGTTCTACCCTTGAAGAAAGGCTCCGGCCTATGAATCAAGGCTCCGGCCTGTGAAGGTCTCCGCTCGTAACACTCTCACGTGATAATCAATGGGGCTGTACACGCCCCTGAGTCTCCTGAGAGCCACCCTGGGGCCTCATGGGGGCTCCCTCCCACGTCTTAGTGGCAGCACTTAGCTCCGCGCCGGTGAGAAGACTAGATTTGGTGTCGGATGTGGCTGTTCATTTGCTTTCCGAAGTTGCTTGTAGTCTTTTAGTAATCTTTCTATGGATTTGGTGCTTTTGTGTTTAATTCTTCTCCTCCCGCTCGTTTGCTTTTTAGCCTAAGGATAGGAGAGAGGTGGCAGTTGCCCGTCACTCTCCCTCGCGCGCCTCACGCGTGGGGGCTAGGAAGGTTTGTGCGCCTAGGGCCTGCTCTCATGCGCACACACCACGCCGAACCCCGCTGCCCTGATGCTTCGGCCTTATCCTCGCGAGGAGCCCTCGATCAAGCTCACATGCATTAGCACCCCTTATATCCATGCCCCCGGACAGTGCAACACGATGCATTAAGTTAGAGGTAATCTATGACAGGGGGCTTGCATAAGGAGGATTGAGGTGCTTGTCAGGTTTCCTTTTCCTTTAAAAGCAGCCCTGCAGTGGTTCCGCGGCGGCTTCCGAGACCCCGAGGCATCTCCCGAGGTCTGTGACCTCCAGCTCCCCAGGAAGGGGGCCTCGTCGGGCGCCAGAAGCCAAGTCCTCGCGAGGCGGAAAGCTACTGCACGCATATCAAGTTAAGTTTTCCTATCCTGGCCTACTCAAAGCGCAAACATTACGACACAACATCAAGATAGCAAGCACAACATAAAAAGGGCATAACTGCCATAGTTCATTACACGCCCCGGCGGGGTACACTATCTTTTTTTGAATTACAGGAGAAATGACAGGCTAAACAAAGAAGACCCGAGGACGTATGAACCCGGCACCAGTGCCGCGTCCTCAAGAAGCACCTCAAGGTGGCCTGACGCTCCACCAATTCCCCCATAGGCGACTTGGGGCCACGACCTATCTTGAGTCCAAGTTCGGCGGCCCCAGGCTCACGTCGGGCTCCTCTCCAGCTTCACCGGAACGCTGCGGTGGGACGAACCACCGCCGTCCTCGACCCGAGCGCGACAGCGTGGGGGCCGGTCGTAGCCACCACTGCTCGAGCTCTCATCTGAGAAAGAGCTGTCGTCGCGAGAAGAGGAGCGCACACCGCCAAGGCCAAGCTCACCTTCGCCACCCTTGTCGTCGCTACCGTCTTCCGAGCAGCACCCCACGCGGCGGCCGTCCTCCCTGAACACCCTCACGTAGAGGGTCGCCAGACCGTCATACTTGAACTGGCGGGTGCACCTTCCGCCTAGGCCTCGCGCGCGGGCGAATGTCTGCCAGCCGCGAGTCAGGACCACGCCACTAGAGGCGGCGACCTCAGTCCCGACCCATGAAGCTCTGCTGCAGCAGCCGTCAGCCTGCAGCCAGAGACCATCGAGCCCTGAGGACGGAAGCTCGCCGGAGAAGAAGCACGAAAGCCAGAGCGAGGTGCCGGCCGGGTTCTCCGACCACACCACAAAATCAGGGAGCACGTCTAGCGAGGAGAAGCGCAGTCGAGGAGGGCGCACGATCATGGCGCACCTTCCTTCGTCATGGGGGCTGCTCCGAAGCCGGTGGCCCCCGCCGCGAGAAGAGGTGCCATCACGAGCACCAAGAGAAATGCTAGCCCTGGGGGATGCGTGCCCGCGCCCCCTGGGGGCCACTGCGGGGGTCACGGGGTGCTTATGGGGACGGCCGCGGCCTCTCTTGGGAGGCGGAGAGGCTGGTGCCTCCTTGGTAGCCTTCCCCTTCTCGGTCGCCGAAAACCTCCTTGGCGGCGCCATGGAAGCAAGACGGAGAAGGAGAAGAAGCGGGCGGCAAGAAGACAAAGGAGAGATGAGCGAGGAGGCTCTGCCCCTCCCCCACATTTATAGCCAAGGAAGGCCAACCGTCGGCCTCCACGACCTCGCGCCATGATGATCTTCTGCATGCCGCATCATTCCGTCAAGTTGAAAAGTTGCCAAGGCAGCGTGAGGAAGTGGAGACGCCCACGTCCCATCAATCGCCACGCGTCATCAAGGCTGCAAGCGGTTAGGTCCAGCAGCGCTCTGCACTAGCCCTTTGGCTTCGCCTGGAAGCCAAGTCCGTGCGCGCCTTGGCCCCGGGGGCTACTGTCAACGTTCTGGATATGGGGGTATCCAGACTTGCCTGCTTGCGGCCCACGGCGTGGCTCCACCAATGTCCTAGTATGACCTAGCTTCAGCATCAACGACTCAAGACCCTCGCAACGAGGACGACACCAAGACCCCCGAGGGGATCGACCTCTTTAGGCTGGCTCCCAAGGGGTGGAGAGTTCTATGCAAGGTGTACCTCACGAGGCTCGGCTGATGTGAGCCATGACGACCAAGGCCAGGCGGGCGCCAGCGGGCGCAGAGCGCCAGTTTCCTCTTTGGTGCAACGGAGGCAAGCCACAGGCACGGAGTCCCGAGGAATCAGCCAAAGGTTTCCATTTTGGTGCAACAAGACCAAGACCACCAGGACGGTAGGACGGAGGTCATCACCGAGCCCACCATAGCATCACAAACAGGGGTTTTTCGCAGGCAAAGACCAGTTTAGTCAGGATAAGCTGTACTACTTGTCCCCTTTCAAATCCGGCCGTTGTGGGATCCCTTCCCGCCAACATTTGGGAAGAGGACCAAGGCCACTATAAATAGGACTTAGCCACCACCATAGAGGGGGATGGGATCCACCCTCACCCGACCGCCTCACCAGCTCTGTTGAGCTCAAGAACACCTCATCTCCTAAGATCAGTTCCTCCACTGTACTAGTTCATCCTTGGCCCTTCGAGGCAATCCACCAAAATGCTAGAGTACGGTATTGCACCGCAAGGTGGCCCAAACCAGGATAAACTGCCATGTCTTTTTGTCTCTTTGAGTCCGATGCGCTAGGCTTAGGAGGATCGCGAGTAGGCAGGCTGAGTAGGTTGAGATCTCCGCATGCACCGCAGAGTTCGAACCTTTCAAGGGTTTGCGGAACCCGTAATCCGACAGTGGCCTAGGGTTGTACAGAGTCAGTTTACAAGGGAAGGAAAAATACATCCGAACACCAATCTTGCCGTCCATGCATATAGGAGTCCTACCCGGACACGGGGGATAGTCTTCTGCTTTATCTAGTATGGCCCATATCGAATAGACCGGACATCCAAGGACCCCCTAATCTAGGACTCCCTCAAACATAGACACCCAAAAATACGCAAACCATCATATGAGGGTGGCGTACCAAAGAGGAGGTGATGAGATGCATAGTTCCAACACGGGCAACATGTCTGGAGATTAAGAAGGAGCAACGCGGCAGCGAATGCATCTAGCCAGAAGCGGGATGGCACATTGGCATGAAACAGGAGCGTGTGAACGCTGTCAGTAAGAGTGCGAAGGACACGTTCGGCTCGACCGTTTTGTTGTGAAGTATACGAGCAAGTGAGACAAAAAACTATGCCATGGTGCGAGAGAAAAGTGCCGAAGGCAAGATTGTTGAATTCTTTTTACATTGTCAGTCTAAAGAGCAAGAATGGGACACCCAAACTGCATGCTGACGTAGGAATAAAAGTCTGTCAAGGTGGAAAGTGCACTGACTTTCTCCGCAAGGGAAGATTCCACACATAATGGGAGTAGTCGTCAAGAGTAACCAGATAATATAAGTAGCCCAAATTACTAGGAACTAGGGAGGTCCACACTTCACTATGGATCAACTGAAAAGGAAAAGAAGCAATGGTGGTGGAATTATTAAACGGAAGGGGAACGTGTTTGCCAACGCGACAAGCATGACAAGCATGATCCTCTATCTTATTACAACTGAAACTGAAGCTCCGAATAATATGACGAAGAGTGACGGGGTTGGGATGACCCAGATGAGCGTGCCAAAGATTGACCCCAGGGCAGAGAGCAACAGGAGCGGTGGTGGTGGAGGAGGGCAGGTGCATCGAATAGAGCTCTTTAGGGCTGTCACATAGGTGAAGTACCATCCTGGTTCGAGCGTCCTTGACACAAAAACCAAGTTCGTCAAATTCAACAGTAACAGGATTTTCACGAGTGAAACAGCGAACGGAAATAAAGTTTTTAATGAGGTGGGGTGAAACAAGTATGTTAGACAAAGATAAAGGCATGGAATTAGAAGGAAACGAGGTGTGCCCAACATGTGCAATGGGAAAGGGTGGAACCGTTACCAACAGTGATGCGGATGGTGGTGGTTGATACATCCATTTTGCATCATGTTTTCCTATTGTTATTTATAATGTTTTATGCATAATAATGCTTTATGGATTAATTCTAATGCCTTTTCTCTCATAATATGCAAGGTTTACACAAAGAGGGAGAATGCCGGCAGATGGAATTCTGAACCTGAAAAAGCTATGTCAGAGTTACCTATTCTGCACATCTCCAAATGAGCTGAAAATTTTGGGAGAATTGTTTTCGAATATACAAAAAATACTGGAGCAAATAACTACCAGAGGGGGCCCACCTGATAAGCACAAGACACTAGGCCGCGCCAGGGCCCCCAGGCGTGCCCTGGTGGGTTGTGCTCAGCACGGCCCACCTCCGGTGCCCATCTTCTGGTATATAAGTCGTTTTGACCTAGAAAAAATAAGAGGAGGACTTTCGTGGCGGAGCTCGCCGTCTCGAGGCGAAACTTGGGCAGGAGCACTTTTGACCTCCGATGGAGCGATTCCGCCGGGGAAACTTCCCTCCCGGATGGGGAAATTGAAGCCATCGTCATCAGCAACAACCCTCTCATCTTTGGGAGGCCAATCTTTATCAAAATCTTCAACATCACCATCTCCTCTCAAAACCTAGTTCATCTCTTGTGTTCAATCTTTGTACCGGAACCTCAGATTGGTACCTATGGGTGACTAGTAGTGTTGATTACATCTTGTAGTTGATTACTATATGGTTTATTTGGTGGAAGATTATATGTTCAAATCCATTATGATATTTAATACCCCTCTGATCTTGACCATGATTATGATTTATGAGTAGTTACTTTTGTTCTTGAGGTCACGGGAGAAATCTTGTTGCAAGTAATCATGTGAACTTGCTACGTGTTCGATATTTTGATGATATGTATGTTGTGATTCCCTTAGTGGTGTCATGTGAACGTCGACTACATGGCACTTCACCATATTTGGGACTAAGGGAATGCATTCTGGAGTAGTTATTAGATGATGGGTTGCTAGAGTGATAGAAGCTTAAACCCTAGTTTATGCGTTACTTCGTAAGGGACCGATTTGGATCCAAAAGTTTACTGTCATGGTTAGATTTTATCTTAATACTTTTCTTATAGTTGCAGATGCTTGCGAGGGGGTTAATCATAAGTAGGAGGTTTGTTCAAGTAAGAACATCACCTAAGCACCGGTCCACCCACATACCAAATTATCAAAGTAGTGAACACGAATTAAACCAACATGATGAAAGTGAGTAGATGAAATTCGCGTGTACCCTCAAGAACGCTTTGCTTATTATAAGAGACCGTTTTGGTCTATCCTTTGCCACAAAACTATTGGGCTACCTTGTTGCACTTTATTTACCGTTACTGTTATTTGCTCGTCACAAATTACCTTGCTATCAAACTACTCGTTACCGACAATTTCAGTGCTTGCAGAGATTACCCTGCTGAAAACCACTTGTCATTTCCTTCTGCTCCTCATTGGGTTCGACACTCTTACTTATCGAAAGGACTATGATTGATCCCCTATACTTGTGGGTCATCAAAACTCTTTTATGGCATCGTTGCCAGGGAGTGAAGTGCTCTTGGTAAGTGGAAATTGGTAACGAAAAATTATTACTACATGCTGAAATTTATTGTCACTTGTTACTATGGAGAACCATCCTTTGAGGGGTTTGTTCGGGGTACCTTCACCTCGATTGGAACCACAATTAGTTTCCCCTCAATCTATTGCACCTACTAAAAATATTGGTTATGAAACTCCTTCGGGATGATAGAACAACTACTAGCTAATCCTTATGCAGGAGATGGAACTGAACATCCTGATATGCACTTGAAATATGTGGATGAAATTTGTTGATTATTTAAGCTTGCAAGTTTATCCGGAGATGAAACAAAGAATAATATTTTCCCTTTATATTTGAAGGGAAATGCATTGACATGGTATAGGCTGTGCGATGATATTGGATCTTGGAACTGGAAACGATTGAAATTGGAATTTCACCAAAAAAATTATCCTATGCATCTAGTTCATATATAATTACATATATAATTTTTGGCCTCACAAAGGAGAAAGTATTGCTCTAGCTTGGGGGAGGCTAAAGTCAATGTATATTCATGCACCAATCACGAGCTCTCGAGAGAAATTATTATTTAGAACTTTTATGCTCGGCTTTCTCATGATGATCAATCCATGCTCGATACTTCTTGTACTGGTTCTTTTATGAAGAAGACTATTGATTTTAGGTGGGATCTTTTAGAAATAATTAAATGCAACTCTGAAGATAGGGAACTCGACGAAGGTAAAGAGTCAGGTATTAAGCTTGAGTTTGATTGTGTTACATCTTTTATGAATACCGATGCTTTTCAAAAGTTTAGCACTAAATATGGACTTGACTCTGAGATAGTAGCCTCTTTTTGTGAATCATTTGCTACTCACCTTGATCTCCCTAAAGAGAAGTGGCTTAAATATCATCCCCCCTATTAAAGTAGAAACTAAAGAACCGGTAATAGCTAAAGATGAATCTATCATTTACAATGTTGATCCAGTTGTGCCTACTGCTTATATTGAAAACCCACCTTTCCGTGTTAGGATAAAGGAACATGCTAAGGTTTCAACTATGGTTCGCAAAAGTAATATCAAAGCACCTAGACCATCAGAACAAATTAAAGTAGAACCTATTGTTGCTATGGTGAAAGATCTCTTGGTAGAAAATATTGATGGGCATGTTAATTATTTCTATGCTGAAGCTGCTAGAATTGCAAAACCCGATGAAAAAGATAAACATAGATCTGTTGTTGGCATGCCTGTTGTCTCAGTCAAAATAGGAGATCATTGTTATCATGGTTTATGTGATTTAGGTGCTAGTGTGAGTGCTATTCCTTTTACCCTATACCAATAAATTATGAATGATATCGCACCCACTGAAATAGAAGACATAGATGTTACTATTAAACTAATAGAGACACCATCACACCACTTGGGATTGTTAGAGATGTTGAAGTATTGTGTGGGAAAATAAAATATCCTACTGATTTTCTAGTTCTTGGTTCCCCACAAGATGACTTTTGTCCCATGATTTTTTGTGGACCTTTCTTGAACATTGTCCATGCTACTATAGATTGTCATAAACAAACTGTCAGTGTTAGCTTTGGTGATGAGTCTCATTAATTTAATTTCTCCAAGTTTAATAGACAACCTCATAAGAAAGAATTACCTAGAAAGGATGAAATAATTGGTCTTACTTCTATTGTTGTGCCTCCTACTGATCCACTAGAACAATATTTGCTAGACCATGAAAATGATATGCATATGCATGAGAGAAATGAAATAGATAAAATCTTCTTTGAACAACAACCTCTACTTAAACACAATCTGCCTATTGAAACTCTAGGAGGTCCTCCTCCACCTTAAGGTGATCCTGTGTTTGAATTAAAAAAATTGCCTGACACTTTGAAATATGCTTATCTTGATTAGAAAAGGATATATCCTGTTATTATTAGTGCTAACCTTCAAAACATGAAGAAGAAAGATTATTAAAAATTATGAAGAAGCACCAAGCTGCTATTGGATATACTCTTGATGATCTTAAGGGCATTAGTCCCACTCTGTGTCAGCACAAGATTAATATGGAACCTGATGCTAAACCCGTTGTTGATCATCAACGATCTTTGAATCCTAAAATGAAAGAAGTAGTAAGAACTGAAATACAAAAACTTCTGGAATCAGGTATAATCTATCCCATAGCTGACAGTAGATGGGTAAGTTCCGTTCATTGTGTCCCCAAGAAATGATGTATTACTATTGTTCCTAATGATAAAAATGAACTTATTCCACAAAGAATTGTCACTGGCTATAGAATGGTAATTGATTTCAAAAAATTAAATAAAGCAACTAGAAAAGATCATTACCCTCAGCCTTTTATTGATCAAATGCTAGAAAGACTATCTAAGCACACACACTTTTGATACTCTTTTCTTGATGGATACTCTGGTTTTTCTCAAATACCTGTTTCACAACCTGATCAAGAGAAAACCACCTTCACTTGTCCTTTTGAAACTTTTGCTTATAGACGTATGCCTTTTGGTTTATGCAATGCACCTGCTACCTTTCAAAGATGTATGACTACTATATTCTATCCACACGCAATGATCTATCCATGGAGATGAGTAGCAATGAGGGGAAGAGTGTGTCTACGTATACCCTCGTAGACCGTAAGCGGAAACATTTTAAACGCGGTTGATGTAGTTGAACTTCTTCGCGCTTCAACCGATCAAGTACCAAACGCACGACACTTCCATGTTCTGCACACATTCAGCTCGGTGACGTCCTTTGCCTTCTTGATCCATCAAGACATTGAGGTAGTAGATGAGTTCCATCAGCGCGATGGCGTGGTGATGGTGAAGTGATCTTCGCAGGACTTCGCCTAAGCACTACGAAAATATGACAGGGGGTGTAAACGGTGGAGGGGGGGGGGGGTGCCGCACACGGCTAGGAAATTGTCTGGGGTGTGCTAGGCTCCCCCTCCCACATATAGGTGGGAGGGGAGGGGACAGGCCAGGGCGCGCCCTAGGGCTGGCCGCCGGCTTCCTAGGGGCCCTGCCTTGCCCTGCGCCCCCTGCCATGTTTTCCCAAGGGGGAAGGAAAGAGGGGGGGAGAGGGAAGGAAGTGAGAATCCTAGTCCACACTTTCCTTTCCCTTCTCCCCTTTCCTTCTCCTCCTTAGGATGGCCCATATGGGGGCGCACCAGCCCCTTGTGGCTGGTGCGTTTCCCCTCTTGCCCCATAAGGCCCATATCTTTTGTCAGGAGTGCCCGAAACCCCTTCCAATGACCCGATAAGTACCCAATACCCGCTGAAACACTTTTGGTGTCCGAATAATCGTCCTATGTATCAATCTTTACCTCTGGACCATTTCGAGACTCCTCGTCATATCTATGATCTCATCCGGGACTTCGAACAACATTCGGTCACCAAATCATATAACTCATATAACACTATATCATCAACGGACATTAAGCGTGCGGACTCTACGGGTTCGAGAACTATGTAGACATGACCGAGACACCTTTCCGGTCAATAACCAATAGCAGAACCTGGATGCCCATATTGGCTCCTACATATTCTACGAAGATCTTTATCGGTCGAACTGTAATGACAACATATGTAATTCCCTTTGTCCATTGGTATGTTACTTGCCCGAGATTCGATCGTCAGTATCTTCGTACCTAGTTCAATCTCGTTACTGGCAAGTCTCTTTACTTGTTCCGTAATACATCATCTTGAAACTAACTCATTAGTCACTTTGCTTGCAAGGCTTCTTTATGATGTGTATTACTGAGAGGGCCCAGAGATACCTCTCCGATACTCGGAGTGACAAATCCTAATCTTGATCTATGCCAACTCAACAAACACCTTCGGAGATACCTATAGAGCATCTTCATGATCACCCAGTTACATTGTGATGTTTGATAGCACACAAGGTATTCCTCTGGTATCCAGGAGTTGCATAATCTCATAGTCGAAGGAATATGTAGTTGACATGAAGAAAGCAATAGCAATGAACTGAACGTTCATTATGCTAAGCTAATGGGTGGGTCTTGTCAATCACATCATTCTCCTAATTATGTGATCCCATTACCAAATGACAACACATGTCCATGGTTAGGAAATCTTAACCATCTTTGATCAATGAGCTAGTCTAGTATAGGCTTACTAGGGACACGGTATTTGTTCATGTATTGACACATGTATTTAAGTTTCCGATCAATACAATTCTAGCATGAATAATAAACCTTTATCATGAATAAGGAAATATAAAATAACAACTTTATTATTGCCTCTAGGGCATATTTCCTTCAATAATTAGCTATATAGCTCTCTCCTTCTGAATCTTGGGACGACATATTTTCAGATCTGACAGGCAAAACAGCACGAAACAAGAACAGAGGATTCTGCCGTGGTACACTGGTCAAAACCTTTGGGAGATTATATAATGAATTTTTACCGACCAAAAGAAGTATTGTGCAAGAAAATGGAGTCCGGAGGGCACACGAGGTGGCGGCAAGGTACAGGGGCATGCTCAAGAGGGTAGGGCATGCCCCCTGCCTTGCCGCTTCCCCATGCACACTTCAGACTGCTTTTAATTTTTCTAATTTTTTAAATATTCCAAAATAGAGAAAAATTGCCATTAGAACAGTTTTGGTGTCGGTTTACTTACCGTACCACATACCTATTCCTTTTTGGAGTCTGAGACGTTCCGGAAAGTATCCCTTATGTACTCCTCCGGTGTTATGATATTAATAAGTTGTCTCAACATTTATGGAAGTACCTGAAATATAATTTTTGATCTTTGACTATTCACCACCTTCGGATTTGTGCCTTCGGCATTGTTGATTTTGATGGCACCGAAATGATAGACCTCCGCGACAATGTAAGGATCTTCCCATTTAGAGAGAAGCTTCCCTGCAAAAGAATCTTAAACGAGAGTTGTATAGCAAAACATGATCACCTACATTAAACTCACGCTTTTGTATCCTTTTGTCATGTCATCTTTTAACTTTTTCTTTAAACTGGCATTTTCATAGGCTTGGGTTCTCCATTCATCAAGCAAGCTTATGTCAAATAACATCTTCTCACCGGCAAGTTTGAAATCATAATTGAGCTCTTTGATTTCCCAATAAGCTTTATGTTCTAGTTTGAGAGGTAAGTGACATGCTTTTCCATAAACCATTTTATATGGATACATACCCATAGGATTTTTATAAGCAGTTCTATAAGCCCATAATGCATCGTCAAGTTTCTTAGACCAATTCTTTCTAGATCTATTAATAGTCTTTTGCAAAATCAATTTAATTTCTATATTGCTTAATTCCACTTGACCACTAGACCAAGGGTGATATGGAGATGCAATTCTATGATTGACATCATATTTTGCAAGCATTTTACGGAAAGCACCACGAATAAAATATGAACCACCATCAGTCATCAAATATCTAGGGACTCCAAACCGCAGAAAAATAACTTCTTTAAGCATCTTAATAGAAGTGTTATGATTAGCACAACTAGTTGGAATAACTTCTACCCACTTAGTAACATAATCAACAACAACTAAAATATGTTTGTACCCATTAGAGGAAGGAAAAGGTCCTATATAATCAAAGCTCCAAACATCAAATGGTTCAATAAAGAGTGAACAATTCATAGGCATTTCCTGTCGTCTACTAATATTGCCGGTCCTCTGGCATTCATCACAAGACAACACAAACTTGCGAGCATCCTTG
This sequence comes from Triticum timopheevii, assembly GCA_963921465.1. NCBI lineage: Eukaryota > Viridiplantae > Streptophyta > Magnoliopsida > Poales > Poaceae > Triticum > Triticum timopheevii. The sequence continues at coordinate 465,102,565 of OY997272.1, read as the reverse complement.
AAGAGAGTGGGCCAATAAAAACCAGAATGTAATACCTTGTGTGCATTTCTATCTCCAGCGTGGTGTCCTTCGTAAGCCTCGGAGGGGCACTTGCATAGGATCTGTTCTTGTTCATGCTCAGGCACACAACATCTAATAACACCATCTACTCCTTCTTTATAAAGGTGTGGGTCATCCCAAAAGTAATGTCTTAAATCATAGAAAAACTTTTTCCTTTGCTGGTATGTGAAACTAGGTGGTATAAATTTAGCAACAATGTAATTAGCATAATCAGCATACCATGGAGTATTACGAGAAGCATTTATGACAGCTAATTGCTCATCAGGAAAGCTGTCATCAATAGGCAGTGGGTCATCAAGAACATTTTCTAACCTAGACAAGTTGTCTGCAACGGGGTTCTCAGCTCCCTTTCTATCAATAATATGCAAATCAAATTCTTGCAGCAAGAGAACCCATCTAATAAGTCTAGGTTTAGCATCTTTCTTTGCCATAAGATATTTAATAGCAGCATGATCAGTGTGAACAGTTACTTTGGAATCAACAATATAACATCTGAACTTATCACAAGCAAATACAACTTCTAAAAATTCTTTTTCAGTAGTAGCACAATTTCTCTGGGCACTGTCTAGAGTTTTACTAGCATAATGAATAACATTCAATTTCTTATCAACTCTTTGCCCTAGAACAGCACCAACAGCATAATCACTAGCATCACACATAATTTCAAAGGGTAAATTCCAATCAGGTGGTTGAACAATAGGTGCAGAAATCAAGGCTTTCTTAAGTATTTCAAATGCTTCTACACAATCATCATCAAAAACAAAAGAACATATTTTCGCAAGAGATTAGTGAGAGGTCTAGAAATTTTAGAGAAGTCTTTAATAAACCTCCTATAGAGACCAGCATGATTGAGGAAACTTCTTATACCTTTGATATCTTTAGGACACAACATCTTTTCAATAGTATCTACTTTAGCTTTATCAACTTCAATACCTCTTTCAGAAATTTTATGCCCCAAGACAATACCTTCATTAACCATAAAGTGGCACTTCTCCCAATTCTAGACAAGATTAGTTTATTCACATCTCTACAAACTCGATCAAGGATGCTTAAGCAATCATCAAAATAAGTTCCGTAAACAGAGAAATCATCCATGAAAACCTCAACAATCTTTTCATAAAAGTCAGAGAACATAGAAGTCATACATCTTTGAAAGGTAGCAGCTGCATTGCATAAACCAAAAGGCATACGTCTATAAGCAAAAGTACCAAAAGGGCAAGTAAAAGTGGTCTTTTCTTGGTCCTCTTTTGACACAAGTATTTGAGAAAACCCAGAATAGCCATTTAGAAAGCAAAAATGTGTATGTTTGGATAGTATTTCTAGCATTTGATCAATAAAAGGTAGAGGGTAATGATCTTTTCTAGTAGCTTTGTTCAATTTGTGAAAATCAGTTACCATTATATAACCTGTAACAATTCTTTGTGGGATCAATTCATTCATATCATTAGGAGCAACAGTAATATCTCCCTTCTTAGGGAATGAACGGGACTTACCCATTCACTATCGGCAATAGGATAAATCATACTTGCCTCCAGAAGCTTTAGTATTTCATTTCTTACCACTTCTTTCATCTTAGGATTTAACCGTCGTTGATGATCAGCAACTGGTTTAGCATTGGGATCCATATTAGTTTTGTGCTGACATAGAGTGGGACTAATGCCCTTAAGATCATCAAGAGTATATCCAATGGCGGCACGATGCTTCCTTAGAGTTTTCAATAATTTCTTTTCTTCATGCTCTGAAAGGTTAGCACTAATAATAATAGGATATATCTTCTTTTCATCAAGATAAGCATATTCCAAAGTATCAGGTAATTGTTTAAGCTCAAACACGGGGTCACCCTTGGGTGGAGGAGGATCTCCAAGGATTTCAATAGGCAAATTGTGTTTCAAAACAGGCATTTGGTTAAAGAATATTTCATCTAATTCCTTTCTTTCATTCAGAAACATATCATTCTCATGGTTTAGCAAATATTGTTCTAAATGATCGGTAGGAGGCACAACAATAGAAGCAATACCAATAATTTCATCTTTACTAGGCAATTCCTTATCATGGGGTTGTCTACGAAATTTAGAGAAATTAAAATCATGAGACACATCCCCAAAACTTACAGTAACAATTTCTTTCTCACAGTCTATCCTAGCATTAACAGTATTCAAGAAAGGTCTACCAAATATGATGGGGCAAAAATCATCTTGTGGGGAACCAAGAACAAGAAAATTAGTAGGGTATTTTATTTTCCCACACAAGAATTCAACATCTCTAACAATCCCAATTTGTGATATAGTATCTCTATTGGCAAGCTTGATAGTAACATCAATATCTTCTATCTCAGTAGGTGCAATATCATTCATAATTTGTTGGTATAAGGTAAAAGGAATTGCACTCACACTAGCACCCACATCACATAAGCCATGACAACAATGATCTCCTATTTTAACAGAAACAACAAACATGCCAACAATAGGTTTATGTTTATCTTTAATATCAGGTTTAGCAATTCTAGCAGCTTCATCACAAAAATAAATAACATGCCCATCAATATTATCAACAAAGAGATCTTTAACCATAGAAACACTAGGTTCAACTTTAATTTATTCAGGGGGTGTAGGTGTTCTAGTATAACTCTTACGAACCATAGTTGAAGCTTTAGCATGTTCCTTTATTCTAACAAGGAAAGGTGGTTTCTCAATATAAGCAGTAGGGACAATAGGATCAACATTATAGGTAATAGTTTTTTCTTCAACTCAAATAGGTTCCACCACTTTTAGTTCAATGGGAGGATGATATTTAAACCACTTCTCCTTGGGGAGATCAACATGAGTAGCAAATGATTCACAAAAAGAAGCTACTATCTCAGAGTCAAGTCCATATTTAGTGCTAAAATCATGAAAATCATCGGTATCCATAAAAGATTTAACACAGTCAAACTTAAGGTTTATACATGACTCATTACCTTGATCGAGTTCCCAATCTTCGGAGTTGCTTTTAATTCTTTCCGATAAATCCCATTTGAATTCAATAGTCTTCTTCATAAAAGAGCCAGTACAAGAAGTATCGAGCATGGATTGATCATTACGAGAAAGCCGAGCATAAAGATTCAGAATAATAATTTCTCTTGAGAGCTCATGATTGGGGCATGAATATAACATTGACTTAAGTCCCCCCACCCCCCAAGCTTGAGTGATACTTTCTCCTTCATGAGCCAAAAATTATAAATATAATTCTGATCACGATGAACCAGACGCATAGGATAAAACTTTTGATGAAATTCCAATTTCACTTGGTTGTAGTTCCATGATCCAATATAATCACATAGCCTATACCATGTCAATGGATTCTACTTCAAAGATAAAGGGAAGAACTTCTTAACTTCATCCTCGGGCGAACCTGCAAGTTTAAATAATCCACAAACTTCATCCACATAGATTAGATGCATATTAGGATGTAATACTCCATCTCCTGCATAAGGATTAGCTAGCAGTTTCTCTATCGTACCCAGAGGAATTTCATAATAAATATTTGCAGTAGGTTCAGTAGGTTGAGGGGAAACTCTTTGCTCTTCCGGTCGGGGTTAAGATACCCCGAACAAGCCCCTCAAAGGATTGTTTTCCATAGCAACAAGTGACAGTAAATTCCAGCACACTTTATAAAATTTTCCTTACCAAAGGCGCTTCACTCCCCGGCAATGGCGCCAGAAAATAGTATTGATGACACACAAGTATATGGGATCTATCATAGTCCTTTCGACAAGTAAGAGTGTCGAACCCAACAAGGAGCAAAAGGAAATGACAAGCGATTTTCAGCAAGGTATTCTCTGCAAGCACTGAAATTATCGGTAACAGATAATTTTGTGATAGGATAATTCGTAACGGGTAACAAGTAACAAGTGTAACAAAGGTGCAGCAAGGTGGACCAATCCTTTTTATAGCAAAGGACAAGCCTGGACGAACTCTTATATAAAGCAAAGCACCCCCGAGGACACATGGGAATTACTATCAAGCTAGTTTTCATCATGCTCATATGATTCACATTCGTTACTTTGATAATTTGATATGTGGGTGGACCGGTGCTTGGGTGCTATCCTTACTTGGACAAGCCTCCCACTTATGATTAACCCCTCTCGCAAGCATCCGCAACTACGAAATAAGAATTCAGATAAATCTAACCATAGCATGAAACATGTGGATCCAAATAAACTCCTTACAAAGCAACGCATAAACTAGGGTTTAAGCTTCTATCACTCTAGCAACCCATCATCTACTTATTACTTCCCAATGCCTTCTCCCAGGCCCAAACAATGGTGAAGTATCATGTAGTCGACGTTCACATAACACCACTAGAGGAGAGACAACATACATCTGATCAAAATATCGAACGAATACCAAATTCACATGACTACTTATAACAAGACTTCTCCCATGTCCTCAGGAACAAATGTAACTACTCACAAAGCATATTCATGTTCATAATCAGAGGAGTAATAATTATCATTAAGGTATGAAAGTATGATCTTCCACCGGATAAACCAACTAGCATCAACTACAAGGAGTAATCAACACTACTAGCAACCCACATGTACCAATCTGAGGTTTTGAGACAAAGATCAGATACAAGAGATGAACTAGGGTTTGAGAGGAGATGGTGCTGGTGAAGATGTTGATGGAGATTGACCCCCTCTCGATGAGAGGATCATTGATGATGATGATGGCGATGATTTCCCGCTCCGAGAGAGAAGTTTCCCCGGCAGAACAGCTCCGTCGGAGCCCTAGATTGGTTCTACCCAAGTTCCACCTCGAGACGGCAGCGCTTCGTCCTGAAAGCTTTCTCCTCATTTTTAGGTCAAAACACATCATATAGCAGAAGATGGGCACCGGAGGCCTGCTAGGGGGCCCACAAGGCAGGGGGCACGCCCAGGGGGTAGGCGCGCCCACCCACCCTTGTGGATGCCTGGTGGGTCCCCTCTGGTGCTTTCTTCGCCCAATATTTTGTATATATTCTAACATAATTCTCCATGAATTTTCAGGACTTTTGGATTTGTGCGGAATAGGTCTCTCATATTTGCTCCTTTTCTAGTCCAGAATTCCAGCTGCTGGCATTCTCCCTCATCATGTAAACCTTGTAAAATAAGAGAGAAAAGGCATAAGTATTGTGCTATAATGTGTAATAACAGCCCATAATGCAATAAATATCAATATAAAAGAATGATGCAAAATGGACGTATCATAAGGCAACAAAAATTGCTTCTAAATGTGTTCGATCATTTAGTCTAAGATAAAATTGAGCGTTTGATGACCCGCAAGTATAGGGGATCAATCATAGTCCTTTAGATAAGTAAGAGTGTCCAACCCAACGAGGATCAGAAGGAAATGACAATTGGTTTTCAACAAGGTATTCTCTATGGGCACTGAAATTATAACTAACGAGTAGTTTGATAGCAAGATAGTTTGTAACGAGCAAGTAACGGTAATGGTAAATAGTATGCAGCAAGGTGCCCAATCATTTTGTGGCAAAAGACAGGACAAAACGGTCTCTTATGATAAGCAAAGTGTTCCTGAGGGTACACGGGAATTTCATCTAGTCACTTTCATCATGTTGGATTGATTTGTGTTCACAACTTTGATAATTTGATATGTGGGTGGACCGGTGCTTAGGTGTTGTTCTTACTTGAACAACCCTCCTACTTATGATTAACCCCCTTGCAAGCATCCGCAACTACGAGAAAAGTATTAAGATAAAATCTAACCATAGCATTAAACATTTTGATCCAAATCAACCCCTTACTAAGTAGCACAAGAACTAGGGTTTAAGCTTCTATCACTCTCGCAACCCATCATCTAATAACTACTCCACAATGCATTCCCTTAGGCCCTAATAAGGTGAAGTGCCATGTAGTCGATGTTCACATGACACCACTAAGGCAATCACAACATACATATCATCAAAATATCGAACACATATGAAGTTCGCATGATTACTTGCAACAAGATTTCTCCCATGACCTCATGAACAAAAGTAATGACTCACAAATGATAATCATGCTCAAGATCAATGGGGTATTAAATAACATAATGGATATGAACATATAACCTTCCACCAAATAAACCATATAGTAATTAACTACAAGATGTAATCAACACTACTAGTCACCCACAAGTACCAATCTAAGGTTTCGATACAAAGATTGAACACAAGAGATGAACTAGGAGTTGAGAGGAGATGGTGTTGTTGAAGATGTTTATGGAGATTGCCCTCCCCAAGATGGGAGAGTTGTTGGCGATGATGATTTCCCCCTCCGGGAGGGAAGTTCCCCTGGCAGAATCGCTCCGCCGGAGGGCAAAAGTGCTCCTGCCCAAGTTCCGCCTTGAGACGGTGGCATTTCATCCCAAAAGTCCTCCCTTTATTTTTTTTCTAGGTCAAAATGACTTATATACCAGGAGAGGGGCACCGGAGGTGGGCCGAGGAGGGCACAACCCACCAGAGTGCGCCTGGGCTCCCTGGCGCGCCCAAGTGGGTTGTGCCCACCTGGTGGGGCCCCTCTGGTAGTTAGTTGCTCCAATAATTCTGAAATACTCCATAAAAAATCTCCGTGAAGTTTCAGCTTATTTGGAGTTGTGTAGAATAGGTAGCTCCGACGTGCTTTTTCAGGTCCATAATTCCAGTTGCCGGTATTCTCTCTCTTTGTGTAAACCTTGCATATTATGAGAGAAAAGGCATTAGTATTACTCCCAAAAGCATTATTATGCATAAAACATTATAAATAATAGTAGGAAAATATGACTCGAAATGGACGTATCAACTCCCCAAGATTAGACCTCACTTGTCCTCAAGCGAAAACCGAAATCGAAAAACATGTCCACATGCTTAGAGCGAGAGGTTTGATAAAAACAAAATACAAACATAGAAGCATCATGCATATTATTATAAAAACACAAACTTTAACATAAAACTCGTATCACATAAGTTTTATCATATAACTTTTGTCATATAAATTCTCATGAACAAGTAACAATTCATCACAACATTGAAGTATGGAGCATAAACCTTATTGGAAACCAAGAAACTATATTCTCAGTCAACTTTGCCACTACAATTCATCATCTTTTCAGAAAGGGTCACGTATCGGAGCCTTTTGGCAAGTTCACATACTCAACCATCATATAGTCTTCTATAATTGCTAACACTCACCACATACACATGAGCAAAAAGTTTCAACCGGATAGATAGAAAGATAGGGGCTTATAGTTTTGCCTCCCAACATACTCACCTCAAGGGTGATATCAACAATAATAAGTCATGCCCACCCATATCCAGCTGGATATATGTGCCTAGATCTTTCTTCACCACATGGTGCTTGCCAAAAGAGAAAAATAAAAAGTAATAGGGAACAAAACTTCGTCTCTTCATAAAAGTAAATGCATAAAAGTAAAAGATAGGCCCTTCGCAGAGGGAAGTAGAGGTTGCTATGTGCTTTTTGGTTGTATGTCAAATCCCTTATTGCAAAATAACGTCACATTGTATTGCTCCTTATGATAGCAACCTTCATTATGCAGTATGTCGCTTTTATTCTTTGCCATCACAAGTTCGTACAATGCTTATTTTTTCTTACACTAAATGATCCAACACATTTAGAAGCAATTTTTTTGACTTATTGCACCGATGAAAAATTACTTGAAGGGTCTTACTCAATCCATAGGTAGGTATGGTGGACTCTCAAAATAAGATTTGGGTTAAGGGTTTTTGGATGCACAAGTAGTATCTCTACTTAGTGCGGAGTTTTTGGCTGGAAAAGATATTGAGCAAGCACCACATGTTAAAGGATCTATGACAATATAACTTATGTGTGAATATGAACAAGTATAAATCATTACGTTGTCTTCCTTGTCCAGCATCAACTATTTTGACACAAAATATTTAATGGGGGCTCACAATCATAAAAGATGTCCAAGGTAGTGTATTTGCATGTGAATCTTCTCTTCCCTTATTAATTCTTTCTTGAGTTGCATCATTGACCAATGCTATGTTTGTCAATCTCCAACAAATTTTACCACTTATACTTTTCCTTATGTGACGTCATTACTTACCATAATATTAGCATATGATCTTTTCATTTATTTCCTTTCTTTTTATTGTACATGAAAATAAAGAAAGCAAAGCTCGAACTAAACTTTATTATAAATCTTGCACACGATTACAAGGATAGAAAGATCACTAAGTGAACACTCGAAAAGAAAGGATCAGACTAAACTTTTATTCAACTAAATCAAAAGATAACTAAGGATCGAACTAAAATAGATAGATGCAAAAGATAGTGGTGATGATACGATATCGGGGCACCTCCCCCAAGCTTGGCACAAGCCAAGGGGAGTGCCCATACCCGTTACTCAAGTGTCCTTTGGGGATGATGAAGGTGGTGATGAGGTAGTAGTGTTTTTTATTATAATCATGAGTAGCTCCCTCACGCCTTGAATCTCTCGAAGGGCCCAATGAAGTAACTGAGTGTTTTTCTCCACTTCAACCATAATGTGTTTATTCTTAGGGCCCCAAGAGTTTGTTCCTGCATCACTCTCTCTTGGATGAGGTATGTCCCAATTGGATAGTAGGTCTACACAAGGAGTATTCTCGAACCCATAAATTGGTAAAATTGTTTCGATATAACCTATGAAAAGGCCTCCTCGGTGGGAGTTCTTCATGCACTTCGAGGCTCTCTTGGCTGTTTATTAGTCTCATGGCCTGATGGGGATTGGGACAAGTGGAGATACCGGCTGGAGGGTGAACTCCAAGTAAGTTCTCCTCATCCTCCTACATGGAAACACCCTCAATTCCCTCTCCCTCAAGCTCCTTCTATAGCAACCAAGCATCATCTTCTACATTGTTGGAGGAGGGAGAAGTCATGATGCCTGGCTTGAAAGACCTGGCACAAAACAGCAAGAAACAAGAACATAAGATTTCTCCGTGATAAAGTGGTTAATAGGTTCGGGGGGTATATAAAGATTTTTTATCTTGGGAAACAAGCAAATGGAAGAAAAACGGAGTCCGGAAGGTACCCGAGGTGGGCACAACCCACCTGCGCGCCTGGCTTGCCAGGCACGCCCTGGTGTCTTGTGCCCACCAGGGTTACCTTCCTGGTTGTTTCTTATTTTCCAAATTTTTAAAATATTCCAAAACTGACAGAAAATATTTTTGTGGATTTTTGGGAGTCCGTTTACTTACCGTACCACGTACCTCCTCTTTTTCAGTTATTCTGGAGCGTTTCGGAAGGTTTCTTTTATGTGTTCTTCCAGTGTCATAGTTTGGATAATATTGCTTTCAACATTAATGGGCGTACCTGAGATATAATGTTTTATTCTTTGACTATTGACCACCTTCGGGTTGGTACCTTCGGCATTATTTATTTTGATGGCTCCAGAGCGATAAACCTCTTCGATAACATATGGTCCTTCCCATTTGGAGAGAAGTTTTCCTGCAAAGAATCTGAAATGAGAGTTGTATAGAAGAACATATTCCCCAAATTTGAATTCGCGCTTTTGGATTCTTTTATCATGCAATGTTTTAACCTTTTGTTTAAATAACTTGGCATTTTCATAGGCTTGGGTTCGCCATTCATCTAGTGAGCTAATATCAAATAACCTCTTTTCACCGGCAAGTTTGAAATCATAGTTGAGTTCTTTAATTGCCCAAAATGCTTTATGTTCTAACTCAAGAGGCAAATGACAAGATTTTCCATAAACCATTTTATAAGGAGACCCACCCATAGGATTTGTATATGCTCTTCGGTAGGCCCAAAGTGCATCATCCAATTTATTAGACCAATTCTTTGGGGACCTATTGACAGTTTTTTGTAAAATTAATTTTATTTCTCTATTACTAAGTTCAACTTGTCCACTAGATTGAGGATCATAAGGTGATGCAATTCTATGGTTAACATCATACTTAGCAAGCATTTTAAGGAAAGCACCATGAATAAAGTGTGAACCACCATCAGTCATTAAATATCCAGGGACTCCAAACCTTGGGAAAATAGCTTCTTTAAGCATTTTAATGGAAGTGTTATGATCAACACTACTAGTTGGAGTAGCTTCTACCCACTTAGTGACATAATCAACAACAACCAAAATATGAGTATACTCATTAGAGGAAGGAAAGGGTCCCATATAATCAAAACCCCAAACATCAAATGGTTCAACGGCAAGTGAATAATTCATAAGCATTTGTTGGCGCTTACCAATATTACCAATTCATTGACATTCATCACAAGATAAAACAAACTTACAGGCATCCTTGAAGAGAGTAGGCCAATAAAAACTAGATTGCAATACCTTGTGAGAAGTTCTATCTCCCGCATGATGCCCTCCATAAGCTTCAAAGTGAAATTTCAATAGGATTTGTTCCTGTCCATGCTCAGGTACACAATGTCTAATAATACCATCCACTCCTTTATAAAGATGTGGGCCATCCCAATAGTAATGTCTTAAAGCATAGAAGAATTTTTTTCTTTTGTTGGTATGTAAAGCTAGGTGGTATATACTTAGCAACAATATAATTAGCATAGTCAGCATACCAAGGGGTGTTATGAGAAACATTTATTTCAGCTAATTGTTCATCAGTAAAACTATCATGAATAGGTTGTGGGTCATCAAGAATATTTTCTAACCTAGTCAAGTTGTCATCTACGGGGTTCTCAGCTCCTTTCCTTCCAGTGATATGTAAATCAAATTCTTGTAGCAAGAGAACCCATCTAATGAGTCTAGGCTTAGCATCTTTCTTTTCCATAAGATATTTAATAGTAGCATGATCGGTGTGAACAATAACCTTAGAATCAACTATGTAAGATCTCAATTTATCACAAGCAAACACAACCGCTAAAAATTCTTTTTCAGTAGTAGCATAATTTTGTTTGGCATTGTCTAGAGTTGTACTAGCATAATGAATAACATTTAACTTCTTATCAACTCTTTGTCCTAGAACAACACCAACAACATAATCACTAGCATCACACATAATTTCAAAAGGCAAGTTCCAATCAGGTGGTTGAACAATAGGTGCAGAAATTAAGGCTTTCTTAAGTCTTTCAAAGGCTTCTACACAATCATCATCAAAACAAATGGAACATCCTTTTGTAAAAGATTTGTAAGAGGCCTATAATTTTTTGAGAAGTCTTTAATAAATCTCCTATAGAAACTAGCATGACCGAGGAAACTGCGAATACCTTTAGTATCTCTAGGACATGGCATTTTCTCAATTGCATCAACTTTAGCTTTATCCACTTCAATACCTCATTCAGAAATTTTATGCCCCAAGACAATACCTTCATTAACCATAAAGTGGCACTTCACCCAATTCAAGACAAGATTAGTTCGCTCACATCTCTGCAAAACAAGATCAAGGTTGCTTAAGTAATCATCAAAAGAAGTTTCGTAAATGGAAAAATCATCCATGAAAACCTCAACAATCTTTTCAAAAAAATCAGAGAATATGGCAGTCATACATCTTTGAATGGTAGCAGGTGCATTACATAAACCAAAAGGCATACGTTTATAAGCATAAGTTCCCAAACGACAAGTAAAGGTGTTTTTCTCTTGATTAGGTTGTGAAACGGGTATTTGAGCAAAACCAGAATATCCATCAAGAAAACAAAAGTGTGTGTTCTTAGATAGTCTTTCTAGCAATTGACCAATAGAAGGCAAAGGGTAATGATCTTTCCTAGTTGCTTTGTTTAATTTTCTAAAATCAATTACCATTCTATAGCCAGTAACAATTCTTTGTGGAATGAGATCATTCTTATCGTTAGGAACAATAGTAATACCTCCTTTCTTAGGGACACAGTGAACAGGGCTTACCCATCTACTATCAGCTATGGGATAAATTACACCTGCTTCCAGAAGCTTTAATATTTCAGTTCTTACCGCTTCTTTGATCTTAGGATTCAAACGTCGTTGATGATTAACAACAGGTTTAGCATCATGTTCCATATTGATCTTGTGCTGACAGAGAGTGGGATTAATGCCCTTAAGATCATCAAGAGTATATCCAATAGCAGCTCGGTGCTTCTTCAGAATTTTCAATAATCTTTCTTCTTCATGTTCTGAAAGGTTAGCACTAATAATAACATGATATATATTTTTCTCCTCAAGATAAGTTAGGTGGATGAGGACCTCCTAGAGTTTCAATAGGCAAATTGTGTTTAAGCAGATGTCGTTGTTCAAAGAAAATTTTATCTGTTTCATTTCTTTCATGCATATGCATATCATTTTCATGGTCTTGCAAATATTGTTCTAGTGGATCAGTAGGAGGCACGGCAATAGAAGCAAGACCAATTATTTCATTCTTACTAGGAAATTCTTTCTTATAATGTTTTCTACTAAACTTAGAAAAATTAAACTCATGACATTCATCACCAAAACTAACACCGAAGATTTGTTTCTCGCAATCTATTTTAGCATCCGGTGTTCAAGAAAGGTCTACCAAAGATAATGGGACAAAAGTCATCTTGTGGGGAACCAAGAACTAGAAATCAGTAGGATATTTTATTTTCCCACACAAGGCTTCAACATCTCTAACAACCCCATGTGGTGTGATGGTGTCTCTATTAGCAAGCTTAATAGTAACATCTATGTCTTCTATTTCAGCGGGTGCTATGTCATTCATAATTTCTTGATATAAGGTAAAGGGAATAGCACTCACGCTAGCACCTAAGTCACATAAACCATGATAACAGTGATCTCCTATTTTAACTGAGACATCAGGCATGCAAACAACAGGTCTATGTTTATCCTTTTCATTTGGTTTGGCAATTCTAGCAGCTTCATCATAGAAGTAAATAACATGCCCATCTATATTTTCTACCAAGAGATCTTTAACCATAGCAACACTAGGTTCTACCGTGATTTGTTCAGCAGGTTTAGGTGCTCTAATATAGCTTTTATTGACCACGGTGAAGACCTTAGCATGTTCCTTTATCCTAATTGGGAAAGGTGGTTTTTCAATGTAAGGAGTAGGAACAACCGGGTCAACATTATAAATTATAGTTTCATCTTTAACCACAACCGGTTCTTTAGTGTCTTCTTTAATAGGTGGCTGATATTTAAACCACTTCTCCTTAGGGAGATCAACATGAGTAGCAAAAGATTCACAAAAGGAGGCTACTATCTCACAGTCTAGTCCATATTTAGTGCTAAACTTCTGAAAAGCATCGATATTCATAAAAGATCTAACACAATCAAACTCAAGCTTAATACCTGACTCTTTACCTTCTTCGAGTTCCCAATCTTCAGATTTGCATTTAATTCTTTCTAAAAGATCCCAACTGAATTCAATAGTCTCCTTCATAAAAGAACCAGTATAAGAAGTATCGAGCATGGATCGATCATCATGAGAAAGCCGAGCATAAAAATTCTGAATGATAATTTCCCTGGAGAGCTCACGATTGGGGCATGAATATAAAATTGACTTAAGCCTCCCCCAAGCTAGAGCGATACTTTCTCCTTCACGAGGCCAAAAATTATATATATAATTTCGATCACGATGAATTAGATGCATAGGATAATTTTTTTGGTAAAATTCTAATTTCAATCGCTTCCAATTCCAAGATCCAATATCATCGCATAGCCTATACCATGCCAATGCTTTTCCCTTCAAAGATAAAGGGAAAAACTTATTATTAGCTTCATCTCTGAGTAAACCTGCAAGCTTAAATAATCCACAAATTTCATCCACATATATCAAGTGCATATCAGGATGTTCGGTTCCATCTCCTGCATAAGGATTAGCTAGCAGTTATTCTATCATACCCGAAGGAATTTCATAACCAATGTTTTCAGTAGGTGCAGTAGGTTAAGCAGCAACTAATTGTGGTTCCGGTTGAGGTGAAGATACCTCGAACAAACCCCTCAAAGGATTGTTCTCCATAGTAGCAAGTGATAATAAATTTCAGCACGTAGTAATAATTTTCCCTTACCGATTTCCACTTACCAAGAGTGCTTCACTCCCCGGCAACGGTGCCAGAAAAGAGCCTTGAAGACCCACAAGTATAAGGGCTCAATCGTAGTCCTTTTGATAAGTAAGAGTGTCAAACCCAACGAGCAGCAGAAGGAAATGGCAAGTGGTTTTCAGCAAGGTATTCTCTACAAGCACTAAAATTATAAGTAACGAGTAGTTTGATAGCGAGATAATTTGTAACGAGCAAGTAACGGTAATGGTAAATAGTATGCAGAAAGGTAGCCCAATCCTTTTGTGGCCAAGGACAAGCCAAAACGGTCTCTTACGATAAGCAAAGTGTCCTTGAGGGTAGACGGGAATTTCATCTAGTCACTTTCATCATGTTGGATTGATTTGTGTTCACTACTTTGATAATTTGATATGTGGCTGGACCGGTGCTTAGGTGTTGTTCTTACTTGAACAACCCTCCTACTTATGATTAACCCCCTCGCATGCATCCGCAACTACGAGTAAAGTATTAAGATAAAATCTAACCATAGCATTAAACTTTTGGATCAAAATCAGCCCCTTACGAAGTAGCGCGTAAACTAGGGTTTAAGCTTCTATCACTCTTGCAGCCCATCATATAATAACTACTCCACAATTAATTCCCTTAGGCCCTAATAAGGTGAAGTGCCATGTAGTCGACGTTCACATGACACCACTAAGGGAATCACAACAAACATACCATCAAAATATCGAACACATATCAAGTTCACATGATTACTTGCAACAAGATTTCTCCCGTGACCTCAAGAACGAAAGTAACTACTCACAAATGATAATCATGCTCAGGATCAGAGGGGTATTAAATAAGATAATGGATCTGAACATATAATCTTCCACCAAATAAACCATATAGTAATCAACTACAAGATGTAATCAACACTACTAGTCACCCAAAAGTACCAATTTAAGGTTTCGGTACAATGATTAGACACAAGAGATGAACTACAGTTTGAGAGTAGATGGTGTTGTTCAAAATGTTGATGCAGATCGCCCTCCCCAAGATGGGAGAGTTGTTGGTGATGATGCTGACAATGGTTTCCCCCTCCGGGAGGGAAGTTCCCCCGATGGAATCGCTCCACTGGAGGGCAAAAGTGCTCCTGCCCAAGTTCCGCCTCGAGACAACATCGTCTCATACCGAAAGTCCTCCCCTTATTTTTTATATATAAAAATGACTTATATACCAGAAGAGAGGCACCAGAGGTGGTCCACAGAGGGCACAACCCAGGCGCGCCCAGGTGGGTTTGCCCACCTGGTGGGCTCCCTCTGGTAGTTATTTGCTTCAATAATTCTTAAATATTCGATAAAAAATCTCTGTGAAGTTTCAGCTTATTTAGAGTTGTGCAGAATAGGTAGTTTTGACGTTCTTTTTCCGGTCCAGAATTCCAGCTGCCGGTATTCTCTCTCTTTGTGTAAACCTTGCATTATGAGAGAAAAGGCATAACTATTACTCCCGAAAGCATTATTATGCATAAAAAGATTATAAATAACAATAGGAAAACAAGATGCAAAATGGACGTATCAGCGCTGTACGTCCATTATTAATGTCTATCAGGTTCCTAATCACAAATATGATCAATCTTATTCAACTTTTCTTCTATCGTATTATTGAAAACTTTTGAGCATTGATAAATTACTTAATATTATTGTCAAGATCAGAGGTGTTCGTATTGTTATTACAAGAAGGATTACCATAGGAACCACCATAATTATTAGAGGAATTTCCAGGAAAAGGCCTAGGATTTAAATTATTTCTATAAGCATTGTTATCAAAATTGTTTCGGGAGACAAAATTCACATCTATGTAATCACTAGTTTGCTCAATCAAGGTAGACAAAGGCACATCATTAAGATCAATAGGAGCATTTTTATTAGCAACCAATTTCATAAGAGCATCAACTTTTTCACTCAAAGTACTAATTTCTTCAACCGAATTAACCTTTTTACTAGTAGCAGCTCTTTCGGTATGCCATTGTGAATAATTTGCCATAATATTATCGAGCAACTTAGTAGCTTCACCCAAAGTAAGTTTTATAAAAGTACCACCTACGGCAGAATCATAAAAAATTCTTGAGACAACATTCAATCCGGCATAAAAGTTTTGTATGATCATCCAAATATTTAACCCATGAGTAGGACAATTTCTTAGCGTCAATTTCATTATTTCCCAAGATTGCACAACATGTTCATGCTCAAGTTGCTTAAAGTTCATGATCTGAGTTCTAAGGGAAATAATTTGCGCGACCAAAATACTTAGTAATGAAAGCATCTGTGCATTTATCCCAAGAATCGATACTATTGCAAGGCAAAGAAGAGAACCAAATTTTTGCACGATCTTGCAAAGAAAACGGAAATAATTTCAACTTCACAATATCATTGTCCACATCTTTTTTCTTTAGCATATCGTATAATTCTACGAATGTGTTAAGATGGGACGCGGTATCCTCATTAGGAGTACCAGAATATTGATCTTTCATAACAAGATTCAACAAAGCAGCATTAATATCACAATATTCCACACTAGTGGCGGGAGGAGCAATCAGAGTGCTAACAAAACCATTATTATTGTTATTGGAAAAAGCATACAACTTGGTGTTTTCTTGAGTCATTGTGACCACACAAACAAGATTGCACACAAAAATAGATCTGACGAGAAAACGGTGAACGAAAAAGAGGGTGAATAAAATGGCAAATTTTTGTGAAGTGAGGGAGATGAAAACGAGATGCAAATGGAAAATAATGTAAATTGCAAGGAGATGAGATTTGTGATTAGGAACCTGATAGATGTTGATGATGTCTCCCTGGCAACGGCGCTGGAAACTGACGAGTTGTCGGGAGACTATCTTGACTTGGTCCTCCCTGGCAATGGTGCCAATAATCCTTTCTTGATGGCTCGTGTCCACGTCAATTTTTCCCCGAAGAGGAAGGGATGATGCTGCACAGCTACGGTACATATTTCCCTAAGTGATGAAACCAAGGTTATCGAACCAGTAGGAGAACCAAGCAACACTATGTAAACGGTACCTACACATAAAGAACAAATACTTGCATCTCGACGCGTAAGAGGGGTTGTCAATCCCTCCCAGGTAAAAAGATAGATAGATTGATTTTGGATAAATAGGTATGTCAATAAAAAAGTGCAGCAAAGTATTTTTGGGTTTTTAGAATTATAGATATGAAAACAAAAGCAAATAAAATAGATCTTGAAACAAATATGATAAAGAATAGACCCCGGGACCGTAGATTTCACTAGTGTCTTCTCTCGAGAAAATAGCATACGGTGGATAAAAAAATTACTGTCGGGCAATTGATAGAACTTCAAATAATCATGACGATATCCAGGCAATGATCATTATATAGGCATCAGGTCCAAGATTAGTAGACCGACTCCTGCCTGCATCTACTACTATTACTCCACGCATCGACCGCTATCCAGCATGCATCTAGTGTATTAAGTTCATGGAGAAATGGAGTAATGCAATAAGAACGTTGACATGATGTAGACAAGATCTATTCATGTAGGAATAGACCTCGTCCTGTTATCCGTAATGGCAACGATCAAATACGTGTCTTGCTGCCCCTTCTGTCACTAGGAAATAATACCGCACGACCGAACCCATCACAAAGCACCTCTTCCCATGGTAAGAAAAATCGATCTAGTCAGTCTAACTAAACCGAAGATTCGAACAAGAAATACGAGGCTATAAGTAATCATGCATATAAGAGAACAAAAATCAAATAACTTTCATCGATAAAATAGATCTAATCATATACTCAAAGCTCATCGGATCCCAACAAACACACCGCAAAAAGAGTTACATCAAATAGATCTCCAAGAGACCATTGTATCGAGAATCAAAAGATAGAAGAAGCCATCTAGCTACTGCCTACAGACTCGTAGGTCTACAATGAACTACTCACGCATCATCGGAGAGGCACCAATGAGGATGATGAACCCCTCCATGATGATGTCTAGATTGGATCTGGTGGTTCTAGAACTTCCGGTGGCTGGAATTGTGTTTCGCTGACTCCCCTAGGGTTTTTGGAATATTGCGTTATTTAAGAGCAAAGAGGCGGTGCGGGAGGCCACCGAGGTGGGCACAACCCACCAGGGCGCACCTGGCCCACCAGGCGTGTATAGGTGGGTTGTGCCCCCTCGGGTCATCCCTCTGGTACTTATTTGGCCCATCCCGTGTCTTCTGGCCCAGAAAAATTCTCCAAAAAGTTTTGCCGCATTTGGACTCTGTTTGGTGCTGATTTTCTATGAAGTAAAAGACAAGCAAAAAATAGCAAGTGGCATTGGGCACTATGTCAATTGGTTAGTCCCAAAAAATGATATAAAGTTGCTATAAAATTAATATAAAACATCCAAGAATGATAATATAATAGCATGGAACAATCAAAAATTATAGATACGTTGGAGACGTATCAACATCCCCAATCTTAATTCCTGCTCGTCCTCGAGTAAGTAAATGATAGAAACAGATTTTTGACGTGGAATGTTGCCTAACATGTTCATCACATTCTTTTCTTTTGTAGCATGGACATTTAGAATTTTATATGGTTCAAAGCAATAGTCTAGTTTTTACATGAAGATTTCAATACTCAAGAATGTCAACAAGCAACCATGTCTTTCAAAATATCAACACTAAAGCAAGTTATCCCTAGCCCATCATGCTGAATCATTGATCCATTCATGAAACACACTCACATATTAGCCACATCTAATGCTCAAGTACGCTCATAGTGCCCCTTAGTTGGTGCTTTATAAGAGAAGGTGGAGACTCAAATAAAATAAAATTTTTAGAAAGTAAATAGAAAGGCCCTTCGCAGAGTGAAGTAGGGATTTGTAGAGGTGCCAGAGCTCAAAGCAAAAATTAAGAGATAAAACATTTTGGGTGGCATGCCTTTCCTGTCAACGAAAACGATCAAGTAATTCCCAATACTTTCCATGCTAGATATATCATACACTACTGGAATCAACTTCTTTGCCGTCCGCCATGGCAGATGGCAAAGGCATAGATCCCGGACGGCAAACTTCTTTGCCATCCGCCAGCAGACGGCAAACTGTCCGTCTAAACAAGTGCCAACAAAGGCCTTCTTTGTTGTCCGCTTCTTAGAAACGGACATCAAAGGATTGTGTCGTCCTCCATCTGAGGCCAGCAGACGGCAAGGACAACGGACGACGGTGGGGTGGCGTTAGAGCTGTTAGGGGGTTAACGGCACTCTTTGTCGTCCGCCACCGGATGGCACTGAGTCAAAGCTCTTTGCCATCTGCTGATGGACGGCAAAGAGCTCAGTTAGGCCAGCACTGGGAAGCTGCCATGTGGCCATCTATGCCGTGTGCTAGCAGACGACAAAGATTCAAAGGTCTTTGCCGTCCGCTGGCGGACGACATAGCTGACCAAATAGGCAGCCAGTGTTCCCAGTGTCTACAGGTAGCTGCCACGTGTCCTCTTTGCCGTCCGCTAGCAGATGGCAAAGAGGCTATATATCCCCTGTTTTTAGTTATATCCATTTAATTTCACTGGAATTCACACACATATATACATATATATTGTTTTTCACAGGCACAACTAACCTATGATGTATCCAACACATAGCTCCATCCATGACAACATAAATACACAAGAAACACAATTTCATCCATACATCTTACACTAATATCACAATGTTCATCCAACACATTGTTCCATGCATCCATATAACAAGTTCCACATTATTCTTCGATACAAACGAAAAGAAGAACAAAGAAACAAGCACTCTATCCATGCAAGCTTCCATATAGTGAATTAAATCTGCAAAATGGGAAACAAGAAAGTTAGAAGAAGAAGAAAACTAGAAGAAGAAGAAGAAGAAGAAGAAGAAGAAGAAGAAGAAGAAGAAGAAGAAGGAGAAGACTAGAAGAAGAAGAAGAAGAAGTAGAACTTCTTCTTTTTTTTCTTCTTCTTCATCTTTTCTTCCCATTCCTTCTTTTCTTCCTCTTCCTTGATTTTCTTCATCTTATTATGTCATTTGTGGACTAAATAGGCTAAATTATGTCATAAATGGACTAAATAGGCTAAATAAGAAGAAAAATGCCATTTTTGAGATAATATAGCAAATTATACCATTTTTGACCTAACTAAGCTTATTGTGTCATTTTAGAGGACAACAAGCTATGTATATGACATTTATGAGATTAGCAAGGTTATGATGCCATTTACGAATAAAAACAAGTAAGAGGAGGAAAAGAAGAAGAAGAAGAAGAAGACGAACTTCTTCTTCTTCTTCTTCTTCTTCTTCTTCTTCTTCTTCTTCTTTTCTTCCTATTCCTTCTTTTCTTCCTCTTCCTTGATTTTCTTCATCTTATTATGTCATTTGTGGACAAAATAGGCTAAATTATGTCATAAATAGACTAAATAGGCTAAATAAGAAGAAAAATGCCATTTTTGAGCTAACGTAGCAAATTGTGTCATTTTTGACCTAACTAAGCTTATTGTGTCATTTTAGAGGACAACAAGCTAAGTATATGACATTTATGAGGTTAGCAAGGTTATGGTGCCATTTACGAATAAAAACAAGTAAGAGGAGGAAAAGAAGAAGAAGAAGAAGAAGAAGAAGAAGAAGAAGAAGAAGAAGACGAACTTCTTCTTCTTCTTCTTCTTCTTCTTCTTCTTCTTTTCTTCCTATTCCTTCTTTCCTTCCTCTTCCTTGATTTTCTTCATCTTACTATGTCATTTGTGGACTAAATAGGCTAAATTATGTCATAAATGGACTAAACAGGCTAAATAAGAAGAAAAATACCGTTATCATGGAGGTATAGGAATGGTCGGGGCTGCGCTAGTGGCAGACGAAGGTGAAGGACCAGTCGGGGTTCCGGCGTTGGCAAACGCGGAAGGATTGGTCGATGCTTGTCGGGAGCCATACTGAACCAAAGATCATTTCCAATAATGTCTCATTAGCATGACACAAACTGAAATGTGAATAGTAGTAACAAAGGACCATTCAAATCAAACTCACCGTCTCGTCCAGAGCAATCTGGGGCATCGGCGGAGGGCCTGACCATTTTTCTCGCACATGGTCTGCACATTTGGTTCTCACGAGTCAGTCATATTATTTAGTAGTGCGAACATTACGTGCATGATTGGGCTAATATGCACGACAAATGTACCACGATGAGCTCGTATAGGGCCCGGTGAGACGCCCCGTTCTGGTTCCTCTCCTCCTCCAACAGCTTAGCCGTCCTCTCCTCCCTCTCCCTCTCCCTCTCCGCCGCCTCCCTTTTTTCCTCCTCCAAAAGCGCCTGGGTCTTCAATCTCTCTTTCCCAACCACTGCCTGCAACACAACACTCCTTGTTAGCATTGTAATCATCGACGGACGCACACACAATGTAATGGAGGAAAGGTCAGAGAGTCCGTATAACTAACTGTCATGGCGAGCTCCACGGGCCATGCACGAGGCGTTATTTTAGGATCAGAGCTACTTAGGGGCTTCTTGATCTGCGGGAGAGTCTTAGGACAACGTATCAGTCCATCACCAATGGCTTGAGAGCCATGGGACCTCCTGCCACCAGATATCATCACCGACTCTGTATCAAAAGGATCCTGGCTCGGGTTAAAGTCCTCCCCTTTGCTCGTCTTCCCCTCGTCTCTGTACTTCACAAGCTTGTGGTGGGAGGAGATGTTGGTGAAGCTCTCTAGATGATCTAGGTCAGACTCCGTGAATGCCTTGGCCTTCTTGTATGGGGCCATATGGGCCATGCCATAGAGGTCGAACAGACTTGGCACAGGCTTCTTGTCGTACTGCGACTGAGAGAGAGGAACAAAATATTAGTTAAGGGCTCAAGCTAGCATGAAGAATGATATTGCTATGTAAGTAGGTCATTTTGGAGCTAAGAAAGGTTATTATGTCATTTTTGAGGAAAATAAGCTAAGTTTAGGTCATTTTCGAGGTAACCAAGATTATTATGCCATTTTTGACCAAAGTATGCTAATTATGTCATTATTGAGCTATCCAAGGTAGTTATGCTATTTTTTAGCTAACTATAACATATTTAGGCATTCTATAGAGCTATCTAAGGTTATTGTGTCATTTTAGAGCTAATTATGTCATGAATGAACTAGCTAAGATTAGTTTAGGTCGTTATTGAGCTATCGAAGGTAGTTATGCCATTTTTTTAACTAACTAAAGCATATTAATTCATTTTATAGAGCTATCTAAAGGTTATTATGTCATTTTAGAGCTAAATATGTCATAAATGAACTATCCAAGGTAGTTATGCCTTTTTTAACTAACTAAGCATATTAAGTCATTTTGGAAAGGATAAATGCTACCAAATGAAATTGCATCAATCATGTAGCAAACCACATACCCAGTTATCCCCATACTCAAACAGGTTGGAGCTCCCTTGATGGTGTGGCACACCTTCCATTTGGTCGCGCTTATCCTTGGCCCTTTGGTGTTCGACTAGCCATTGGGGAGAGCACCGCGCATCCACCAACGCCTCCCAACAGTCCATCTTATCCACACACCATCTCGGGGGCACCTAAGTGAGTCAAGAGAAATTTCAGCGCTACGAATCAAATCAAGAAAACTAAGTTCAAGGCCTTAAGAATAGGTGAGGGAGTCCTGGACTAGGGGGTGTCCGGATAGCCGGACTATCATCATTGGCCGGACTCCAAAACTATGAAGATACAAGATTGAAGACTTCGTCCCATGTCCGGATGGGACTTTCCTTGGCGTGGAAGGCAAGCTTGGCAATACGGATATGTAGATCTCCTACCATTGTAACTGACTCTGTGTAACCCTAGCCCTCTCCGGTGTCTATATAAACCGGAGGGTTTTAGTCCATAGAATGAACAACAATCATACCATAGGCTAGCTTCTAGGGTTTGGCCTCCTTGATCTCGTGGTAGATCTACTCTTGTACTACCCATATCATCAATATCAATCAAGCAGGAGTAGGGTTTTACCTCCATCGAGAAGACCCGAACCAGGGTAAAAACATCGTGTCCCTTGTCTCCTGTTACCATCTGTCTAGACGCACAGTTCGGGACCCCCTACCCGAGATCTGCCGGTTTTGACACCGACATTGGTGCTTTCATTAAGAGTTCCTCTGTATCATCGCCCATAGGCCCGATGGCTCCTTCGATCATCAACAACGACGCGGTCCAGGTTGAGACTTTTCTCCCAGGATAGATCTTTGTATTCGGCGGCTTTGCACTGCGGGCCAATTCGCTTGGCCATCTGGAGGAGATCGAAAGCTACGCCACTGGCCATCAGGTCAGATTTGGAAGTTTGAACTATACGGCCGACGTCCGCGGAGACTTGATCTTCGACGAATTCGAGCCACAGCCGAGCGCGCCGCACTGTCGCGATGGGCATGATTTAGCTCTGCTGCCGGACAGTGTCCTGGAGGCCGCACGAGAGTCCGCTCCGACCGTTAACTCGGAGCCGACCGCGCCAATCGAGGATGGATGGCTAGACACCACCTCGGGGGCTGCTACGGTGATGGAGACGAATACCGATCCTGTCCCTTGTAAAGCTTGTGACTCTGAGGTGCCGGATTCTTCTCCGGACCCCGAACCTTCTACGCTTCTGCCAACCAGATCCGATTGGGCGCCGATCATGGAGTTCACCGCTGCGGACATCCTTCAGCACTCGCCTTTCGGCGACATCCTGAATGCGCTAAAGTGCCTCTCTCTATCAGGAGAGATTTGGCTGGATTATGACCAGGATGGTTGGGATGCGGACGACGAAGAAATTCAAAGCCCACCCACCACCCACTTCATAGCCACTGTCGATGATTTAACCGACATGCTAGATCTCGACTCCGAAGATATCGACGGTATGGACGACGATGCCGGAAACGACCAAGAACTAGCGCCCACAGGCCACTGGAAAACCACCTCAACTCATGATGTATATATGGTGGATACACCAAAAGGAAGCGATAACAAGGAACAACGGGACGATGCGAGGGACAATTCCCCCGAAAAACAGCCGAAACAGCGACGCAAGCGCCGCCCAATTTCCCGCCTCGACAACGACAGCAACCATACAGACCCAGCCGTAGAGCAGGGCAAACCAGTGGACGACGAACATGCCACCAAGCAACAATCCAAACAGGATGAATTGGATAAACAACCCATCCCCGGCGAAAACAACAGTCCGGATGATCTTACGCTGGACACATCGTTGGAACAGAAAAACCTTCACAAAAGGCTCGTCACCACTTCACGAAGTCTGAAGAAGCAGAAGCGGAAGCTCAAAACAGCGGAAGACGTACTCAAAATGAGATGGAGCAAAGTACTCAAGACCGCGGACAGGTACGGCGATAGCCGCCAAACAAAGAGCTACCCGAAGCGCAAACTATTGCCCGAATTTGACGAAGAGGCCATAGAGCCCCCACAATCAAAAACAAAGGGGCCACCCGGTCGGATAGACGACCACATGACAAACAAAGAGCGGCAAGCGGCGCCGCACACAAGCCGGCACACAATCCACATAAGGATCCTCACAAAAAGGTTGGCCCGGTCAGGTCCATCTACGGGCCAAGAAAGAAGGCTCCAAGGAGCAAAACAACACATCGAGTATTCGAAAATAATGGTACACCTAAATACAGGGGCGCTGCACACCCCCTATGTTTCACAGATGAGGTACTGGATCACGAATTTCCAGCGGGATTCAAGCCCGTAAACATAGAGGCATACGACGGAACAACAGACCCCAGAGTCTGGATTGAGGATTACATCCTACACATACATATGGCTAGAGGAGATGATCTCCATGCCATAAAATACCTACCCCTCAAACTCAAAGGGCCAGCCCGGCATTGGCTCAAAAGCCTCCCAGAAAATACCATTGGAAGTTGGGAAGAGCTCGAGGATGCGTTTCGGGCAAATTTTCAGGGGACTTATGTCCGCCCTCCGGATGCAGACGATTTAAGTCACATAACACAACAGCCCGGAGAGTCAGCCCGCAAATTCTGGAACAGGTTCCTCGCCAAAAAGAACCAAATAGTCGACTGTCCGGACGCCGAAGCCTTAGCAGCCTTCAAACATAACGTCCGAGACGAATGGCTCGCCAGACACCTCGGCCAAGAAAAGCCAAGGACAATGGCCGCACTTACAAGCCTCATGACCCGCTTTTGCGCGGGAGAAGATAGCTGGCTGGCAAGATGCAGCACCAGCGACCCAAGTACATCGGAGCTCAGGGATGGAAAATGGGAAACCACGACGCAGAAAAGACCAGCGCCGGACTAAGGAAAATGGCCCAAAGAGCACGGCAGTCAACGCCAGGTTCAAAAGCTCTCGGCCGAACAGCAAAACACTACCTCTTAAGGACAACAGTGACGAGCTATCCAACCTAAACAAAATCTTGGACAGGATATGTCAAATCCACAGTACCCCCGGGAAGCCTGCAAACCATACCCACAGAGATTGTTGGGTCTTCAAGCTGTCCGACCGACTTAACGCCGAACACAAGGGGCTCGACACACCAAGCGAGGACGATGACGAACCCCACAAGCAGAGCGCCAGAAAACAAAAGAATTTTCCACAAGAAGTCAAAACAGTGAATTCACTTCAAGTGATAACAAGGAAAAATAGGGCGGCACCTACTAAAGTACGCGCCGCACGGTCCACCCCAGCGGAGTCCCGAAACTGGATGTCAAAACCAATTACTTTCGACCATCAGGATTACTCCAGAAGTATTCGAAACGCAGGATGGACTACTTTGATATTGGATCCTATAATCGACGGACTATAATTTACACAAGTCCTAATGGATGGCGGCAGCGATATAAACCTACTATACCAGGACACAATCCGCAGAATGGGGATAGACCCTACCAAAATTCGCCATAGCAACACTTCCTTTAAAGGAGTAACACCAGGCCCTTATGCCAATTGTACGGGCTCCTAACTACTAGAAGTCGTGTTCGGTTCATCCGACAACTTCCGTCGCAAAAAGCTAATCTTCCATATCGCCCCATTTAAAAGTAGCCATCAAGCACTATTGGGACGTGAAGCTTTCGCCCGCTTTAACGCAATACCGCATTACGCGTCTCTTACACTTAAAATGCCCGGTCCACGCGGTATCATCTCATTAAAAGGTAACTTTGAGTGTTCCTCGACCGCGGAAGAACGTGAGACTGCCTTGACAGCCACACACTAATCCAGCTGTGCTGATCAAAGCCCCTAAAACAGGTCTTTCAGACCCCGGACACGGTTAGGCGAGTCCGGTATAAATAAACAAGGGGCTTACTAGCCGCTTACCCCTTTACAAGGGGCTGCACGCATGAACAATGAGAGCCAATAAAGCTCAATTTTATTCATTTTTTAAAAATCATACTCTGTTTTAAATACATTTTTTGCACGTTCTTTTTCCAAACTAAGTTCTTCTCTTTTTTACAGATGAACAACGTGCTACACCCGTCCAGGATACAGCACAACGGAGACACAGACGCAAACGTGCAACAGGGACCCGTTACAAGGATTCTTTTTAGATTAAGACCCTGCGTAAACCTTTTTTACTGTCTCTTGTTGATACACATCCCCCGGTTTCTTACCATAACCGAGGAGGAGGCTGGCGTTTTGGCATCGACCGCGTCAGAAGTTTTCGTGTGTACATGGACACTAGGGGCTTAGGGCATTGTTTTGCCCGTTATCATAAAGACCGAATACCTTAGGGAGTGTTCGGCGTCTCGAGTTAGGCCTTATACGCATCAGCTCTGAATCATGTCTTTGGTCAAATGTTGGGTTTGCCCGGCTCCTGTGTTTTGCTGCCTTACGTTCCGCTCTATCGGCTAACGCGGCACCAGGAGAACTACTGCGATTGTGCCCCGGTTCGGCCGGGTGAGCACCTTAGTAGAGAAAGCCGAAAACTGACTGTCATGATATAGCAAGAGACTGGTCAACCACTCGATCGACTACCGGAATGTTTAGAATTCCTCCGCTTTGACGAAGGACCGTTTCCCGGTCAGGCACACACGTGCCCCGAGTTCGGAGAGCGCGGTGCCCGTAGGGGCTATATAGTAGCCCCACCACCGAACTCCTATGGCTAAGTGAAAGTGATAAAGCATTATAGTCCGATTGCCTAGTTTGCTACGCTATCACCTCCTTCACAGGACCAAGACGTTGGATTAAGTGTGAAAATGCGTTTTTTTGCAAACACCCCCGCACCATGTGCGTGGGGGCTGAAGCCGAAGACTGCCATCTTTCAGGTTATATATACATATACATTAACGACCGCACAGGAGATATTTCAATACTTGAATGCACAAGTATAAAAAGCCCTTATATTATAAATATGGTTTTACAAATCATATATGTCATTTGAACATAACGTTTTTCGAGCACTGCGACTCTATTAAACGAGCGCCCTGCAGGACTTCCTCAAAATAGTGCTCGGCGGGTAATCGGCTTTTGTCCGAATCCCGGGATGCAACGTCGGTGGCATCCATCTCTGCCCAGTATGTTTTAACATGGGCGAGAGCCATCCATGCACCCTCTACGCATGCCGATCGCTTCATCTCCTTGATATGCGGCACCACATCAAGGAACTGCTACACTAAGCCAAAGTAACTCTTCGGCTCGGGCCTTTTCGGCCACAGATGAGCCATGACATCCTTCATGGCAAGTCCGGACAACCTGTTCAGCTCAGCCCACTCAGCCAACCGATCGGTTAACAGAAGTGGACGCTCCGGATTATGGAATTGAGACCAAAAAAGCTCTTCCATCCCGTGATCCTTTTGCCTTCAGAAATGCACGACTGCGTCCGCCGCACTCGCCGCCAAATTCAGATAAGCATCCTCCGCACCCCACAACTGGCCCAATTGAGCATATTTCGGGTCCGTGAACTTCCTACGCAGCAGAAAGGGCTTTCCAGCTGCAATATCCCCGGCCTGACGCATCTCCTCCTTTATAGGCCTCATCGCGGAGCGGGCATCCTTGGCTTCGGTGGTGGCCTTTTTCAGGTCCTCTTGCTCCGCTTGGCGTTCTCTTTCAAGAAAATCATAGCGGTCGGTAGCATCCTTCAGCTTCACGGCCATTTCGGCCATCTCCTCCCTGCTTTGGCAGTGAGCAGCCTTTTCAGCTTTTAGCTCTTCGGTCGCCTTCGAGGCAGCTGCATCACTCTTTCTGGCTTGCTCCTTGGCTCGAGCAAGCTCTGCCCGAAGGTCCTCCATAGCAGCGGCGCCATCTGCATCAAGCATACATGTTGTAAGGCGTGGGCATCAGCTCCCTTACCAGGTGACCACGAAGAAGCCACCTACCTTGTGACTCGTCAAGTCGTTTATTGACCAGCGCGATGTCCGCATCCGCAACGTCAAGTTGCCGCTTTAGTTCGGCAACTACATCAGTCCGGCTGGCCACCGAACGCCCCGCCACCTATACGGGAAGGGCGACACCTTATAACTGGTATCATGATCCTCGGCACGCTGTCGTTTTCGGCAACATATCGAGTCTCAGGGGCTACTATCTATACAGGGCACATTCTAAGCGCAAAACTGTCAAAAAGTATGTCATTTTTATGTACCTCAAACCCCGTCAGTAAACTTCTGACGGCCTCATGCAACCCGCTCTCAGCGGATGAAATCCTTTCAATCACCGTACTCTTTAATGTACGGTGATCTTCTGAGATAGACGCCCTCTCGAGCAGATCCTTCAGCTCCTCCGGCCGTACACCAGTTGGTGCCGAACTCTCCGGCCCCGCCGGACTCTGGGAGACCCTCTGCGACGACACCTCAGGGTCGTTCACCCCGCCTGACGGTGCGGTAGATGGAGGCGTCTCGCTCTCCATCATCTCCGGACGAAGATCCCCTGAAGATGAGCTCTGCTGAGAAGGGCTGAGATCCGAACTACAAGGTAAGAACTTCGGTTATCCTCAGGAATAAAAATAGGGATGTCCCTTATTACAAAACTCCCCTTTTCTACTTGCGGCTTGCTGGAGGGCTGATTCCCTTGGGGAAACAGTGCGGCCAGGACTTCTCCGGGCGCAGGACCCTCCGGTGAAGATTTCTTCCCCCGCTTTGAGGCCTTGGCCTCCGGATCTTCGGAAGCGGTCATCTTCTCCCCCTGGAGGGAGGGATTCTCAATCCCCCCTTTCTTGAGAGCCTCTTTAGCGGAGGCATTAGTTTTCCTGTCTTCCCCTTCGCCCTCTTCTGACGGCGCAACCTCCAGCATCTTGGCTAACACGGGATCCGGCGTGGTCTCAGGGAGGGAGCCCGGGCACCGTATCATATTTGTTTTCGCTATCCACTCCTGTTCAAGGGATAGCTGGTTAAAAGGCAAATCTATGATAAATAAACGGACGGTATGTCCGGACACAGGACTACTTACTTGAGTATCCGGGCGATTGCAGCTTAGGCCGGCATCCTCGGTCAAGTCCGGACACATCTCTTGTGATCCGAAGAACAGTTTATACATCTCCACGAGTGTCGCACCCATGAAGTGTTGAAGAGCTCGCGGTCCCTCCGGATTGAATTCCCACAGGCAGAGGGGGCGACGTTTGCAGGGCAGAAGGCGCCGAATCAGCATAACCTACGCCACTACGATCAGATTGTTCTCCCTTTCTTGGAGGTCTCGAATGCGGCCCTGCAATAGTGGCACGTCCTTGGACGGGCCCCAGTCAAGCCCTTTGTTGACCCATGACGCCAGCCGTTGTGGAGGGCCAGAGTGAAAGGCAGGTGGCGCCACCTGCCTGGTGCCCCTGGGAGCGGTGATGTAGAACCACTCCCGCTGCCACAAACCAAGCTCCTCTTGAAAAGAACCCTCGGGCCATGGAGCATCGGCCCTCTTGCTTATAACTGCCCCTCCGCACTCTGCCTGTCACCCCTCGATCATCTTCGGCTCCACGTCGAAGGTCTTGAGACACAATCCGAAGTGAGGGGTAGTGCGGAGGAAGGCTTCGCAGACAACAATGAACGATGAGATGTGGAGGATGGACTCCGGAGCCAAGTCATGGAATTCCAGCCCATAATAAAACATGAGCCCCCTCACGAAGGGGTCCATCAAGAAGCCTAAACCCCGACGGAAGTGAGACATGAACATCACGCTCTCGTCAGGCTCAGGGGTGGGAGTGACTTGCCCTTGGGCGGGCAGCCTATGCGAAATCTCGCAGGTTAGATACCTGGCATCTCTCAGCTTTAGCACGTCCTCTTCCGTGACAGAAGAGGGCATCCACCGGCCCTGTAGGTTGGAGCCGGACATTGTCAAAGGTCCGAAGCGCCCGAATCTGGAGCCTTGGGTGTTGGAACTCGGGGCGAGGGGCGGATTCGATTAAGGATCGAAGAAAAGGAACATGCCTTGGTCTCATTTTAAAGGGGTAGAATACCAAGAGTTGTCCCCGTGACCGTTTGGAACTCGCCTTCGATGGAGGGGACGTGGCAACGGGCGCGGTTGGGTTGCCCACGTTCGTATTGATGAGAATCCCAGAATAAGGGGACACGATCTCTGCTTCAACAAGACGTGCCAAGGAAACTGCTTCGCTAAACGCGCTGAGGTGGTATGACAAAAACGATTCGAGTAAAGGCTTGGCCGTGGCGTGACGTCATGCCACGAAATACGTCAGCAGATTGAACTTGTGTAAATATTATTCTCTCTACGGTGGTATGTGGAATTTATTTTGCAGAGCCGGACACTATCCTGGTGTTCACAATCTTCTATGAATTATTCGGAGGAGGAACCCGCCTTGCAATGCCGAAGACAATATGCGCGCCGGACTCGTCGTCATTGAAGCCTGGTTCAGGGGCTACTGAGGGAGTCCTGGACTAGGGGGTGTCCGGATAGCCGGACTATCATCATTGGCCGGACTCCAAGACTATGAAGATACAAGATTGAAGACTTCGTCCCGTGTCCGGATGGGACTTTCCTTGGCGTGGAAGGCAAGCTTGGCAATACAGATATGTAGATCTCCTACCATTGTAACCGACTCTGTGTAACCCTAGCCCTCTCCGGTGTCTATATAAACCGGAGGGTTTTAGTCCATAGGACAAACAACAATCATACCATAGGCTAGCTTCTAGGGTTTAGCCTCCTTGATCTCATGGTAGATCTACTCTTGTACTACCCATATCATCAATATCAATCAAGCAGGAGTAGGGTTTTACATCCATCGAGAGGGCCCGAACCTGGGTAAAAACATCGTGTCCCTTGTCTCCTGTTACCATCCGCCTAGACGCACAGTTCGGGACCCCCTACCCAAGATCCGCCAGTTTTGACACCGACAATAGGTATAATTACCGCCAAGTACTTCTCCCTACTCAGAAACTTTCCGTGACACTTCTTCTTGGCCCTCCTAATACCCTGCCAGGCGCAGTAGTCTCGAACGGCCTGCACCCGAGACTCGTGCCGTAAGTTCTGAAGTAGGCGCTTGCACTCGGCTTCGACAACCATAGCCGCGGCCTCCTGTTCTCCCTCTGAAACCCTGTAGAAGGTCTGCAATCAAAGAAGACAACAATGATTAGTACAATCACTAGCTAGGTAGTGTTTATTTTTAATTTTGTAAAGGAGAAAATTACCCAAAACTGACGGAACACAATGTCGGCCACCGTATCGCACGCGACACCGGCGACCATCTCCCCTGGAGGGGCCGGGGCAAGAGAGTACAGCTCCTAGCTAAGTGCTAGTTGTGGAACCTGGCCCTCACCGGGCATCGTGACCCACCCAGGGAAGTGCTGCCGACAAAGCACGCCAAGGACCTTGTTGGGCCTGCGGACACCACGGTCACGGTGGTATACCCAGCCCCTGCAGTATGACAGGGCCAATGCATTAGATATTAATTTGAAGGAACATGAAGGCAAAAGGTTAAAAAAATAGTAAATGCACTTAATTCAACCCTTTAGGCGCAATCAACCACCTCTTGTCGGGGGTCGTCGACATGGGCAGGAGCTTTGTATAGCCACGCTAGTAGACCTTCTTGCCCTTCTCAACCAGCTCGTCATCGCTATAGCTATCATCTGAAAAGGTGTCCTCGCTACCATCCTCCGGGCCACTAGCCTCCTAGTCTCGTGGGAAGAAGACGGCAGGACTGGAGTCTCGTGGGAAGAAGACGGCGGGATCGGAGTCTTCTGGGATGAAGACCCCGTGATCGAAGTCTTCTGGGATGAAGACCCCATGACCGGAGTCTTCTGGGACGAAGACTCTTGGACCAGACTCACGTGGGGTGAAGGATCGGTGACCCGAGTCTAGTGGGGCGAAGGATTAGCGACCGGAGGCTCATGGACCAGAGTCCAAGATGGGTCCACGTCAGACTGAGCAGTCCTGTGGTCGGGTGAATCAGCTGAGGGTGGCGGCGAGGAAGGCGCAGCAACCTTCCTACCTCTCCAAATGCCACGTCCACCTCTACCAGCCTTCTTCGTCCTTCCCCGACCTCTCCCAGCCGAAGAAGTAGCGCCCGCCGCAGTTGACTGCATACTGTCTGGCAGCGCTCTCCGGAGGGGCTGGGGTGGAATAATGGAACCACCCCTCCCAGTAGCGCTCGCATGAGGCTCGGGGCGCTCTGGACCCTTGCCCAGCATCCTCTCAACACCTGCAATGATAAAAAGTAAACAAAATTAGTACAACTTAAAAAAATTGGATACCTGACATGAACATAATAATATGTATATAATTTACGTGTATCATCATCATGAACATAATAAAAATACACCCGATCAACACAAATATATATGATGTTTTTGTATCATCATCATGTCCAGGGTCGATCGGGGTGTCAGGGTGTCGGGGTCGGGGTCGGGGTGTGCTGTCAG